>CM055122.1:314092460-315304960 GCA_029206835.1 Rana muscosa
CGTTCCTCCACCGCTCCTTCCCATTGAAAGCAATGGGAAACCGTGGTAATACCGCCGGCAATGCGCCTCTGCAGAGGCGCATTGCCGGCGGTATTAACCCTTTTTTCGTCCCTTTTTCGTCCCCTAGCGGGGGTTAAAACCGTACTGCTAGCGGCCGAATACCTCCGCAATTCCGACGGTATAGCACTGCTAAAAATAGCGGCGCTATACCGCCACCGCACTCACTGCCTTAGTGTGAAACCAGCCTTAGAGCAAGTAAGTCCATGAACTGTAATTAGCGCCAATTCTACACCTCCCTTCTGTTTACTCATTTACTCCACCCAGGTGGATTAATTATGTAGAGGCAGCTCCTTACTTATTCATCACAGGACGTTTTTCTACACCCCTGTTGTGTGTTTCTACTGGCATATTAGGTCCATTGCGCGGATTCACCCCCATACTCCAAACATTCCCAAAGACACACTCCTAACCCTTGTGGACGGCCTTCCCAGAAGAGTTGAAGCTGTTATAGCTGCAAAGGGGGAGCCAACTCAATATTGAACCCTACAGACTTAAGCCTCGTACACTCGGTCGGACTTCCATCGGACTTTTCTGTGGATTTTTGTCCGAACGGAGTTGGCCGGGCACACCCATAGCATACACACCACAGGACTTTTCTGCAAACTTTCCCAAAACTTTTTCCAACATCACGTGGTTTTTCTGCTCTTTTCTGCTCTTTACCGCCACCCTTTGGTCAACTTCTGCTATTGTTGGTTGATTTTAACATTATTTATTTTGTCCATCGGACAAAAGTCCGATGGTTTTCTGTACACACGGTCGGACTTTGCTCCATCGGACTTTTGTTGGCCAAAAGTTTGTCCGTTTGCAGACCCAACTTTTGTCCAATGAAAACCAAAAAAGTTTGTCCGATGGAGCGTACACACGGTCGGATTTTTTGTCAAACTTGCTCAAAATGAAGTTTGTTGGCAAAAAGTCCGACCGTGTGTACGGGGCTTAAGACTGGGATGCTATTAAAGTTCATGTGCGTGTAAAGGCAGGTGTCCCAATACTTTTGGTAATATAGTGTGTGTATATATACACAGTGCCTTGAAAAAGTATTCATACCCCTTGAAATTTTCCACATTTTGTCATGTTACAACCAAAAATGTAAATGTATTTGTAGCGCCCATCCCATTTAGGGGTGCTATATACCCAAATTTAGGGGTTGGTCTGAGATAGTAGTTGGGCTCAGACCATTCTCAATTTATAGGTTGTGCTGTTTTATTTCCAGGATGGTATACTGGTGTGCAGTTCCCTGTGGCCTGTAGGTGGCACTGCCATAATGGGTCAGGGTTGAACCGCTGGTATTAGTGCTGTGCCTTGGGTGTCCTCTCTCGGCAGCGGGTGTGGTCGACCTGCTGTGCATGCTGGGAGAGGATACATAAGGGGCAGACACCGCCTGGGAGTGGTCTTTGGAGGAGGAGAGGAGTCAAAGTCCTGGTGCGTGGCGCTTGGCCCTCCAGGCCATGGGGCCACGTGTGCATCAGTCCCAGGCACCTTTAGTCCTGGGACTGCATCTTCAACACTGGGCCCAGCACCTTTTAGCTGGAGCCCACTTCGAGGAGGAGAAGTCCCAGGGTGTCCCTCGCGAGGGAGCCCGCTTCTAAGAAGAGGAGGCCGGGGGGAAACTTTCTGACGGACCGGTAAGAGATCACAGTGAAGGAAGGACCAGAGCCTGGACAATGGGTGTCAAACCAACAAACGGTTTTAACCCGCACCTAGAACAAATAAACAAATAGTGCCAAATAAGACATGATGAAAACCGAAACATTTGTCAACACATCAAGTATCGCTATATATAGCGAAATATCATAGTGTAACCAACAATGTGAGTGATAAAATTAGAACAAAGTGTGCGACTAATAAATAGAGTTGGATTCAATATTAAAAAAAAAAAAATTAAATCCACCCAATTGGAAAGATATGTGGTGCAGAATGAAATGAGCTAATGTGCAAAGTGTAAAGCCTCGTACACACGGCCGAGAATCTCGTCAGGAAAAAACGTGTTGTTTTTCTTGACGAGATTCTTGGACAAGAAACTTGTCCCGGCCGAGTGTACACACGCTCCTTTCAAAGAACCCGCGGTTCTTTGAATGGAGCGAACGCGGTGATGTCATCGACTACGACGAGCGTGCGCTCGTCACATTCAACGCCGTCGCCGCCATCTTGCTACACCCTACCTATGCCTAGGAAGCTACCTCGCATGCGTCAAAGTCATTTCGAGCATGTGCGGGCTTCCCGGAGGACAGGTAATTGTACACACACACTTTTCTCGTCGAGAAACAGGCTGACAAGAATCTCGACGAGAAAATAGAGAGCAGGTTCTCTATTTTTCTCGTCGAGATTCTTGTCGGTTTTCTTGACGAGAAACCTGATAGCCGCGTACACACGACCGATTTACTCGGCAAGAAAGCTCTGCCAGCAAATAACTTGTCGTTTTTCGACGAGAAACTCGGTCGTGTGTACGAGGCTTCAGTGTTTATTAAGACAGTAACTTGTGTGCAAATTGAAATGACAATAAGTATTCGTGGTCATCATAATAAAAATCTCTCATGAATATTTAATGACCGATAATAAAGTGATTATGGGAATCAATCGGTGTCAGTGTAAACAGAAAAGTGGTAAACATAGCGGTAGTGTTTGCCTAAAGTTGCTAATAAACCCCATATGGGAAGGGACCCGGAAGAAAGTATTCCCATATCCGCCACCCATGAATAAAAGAAAAGGGGAAAAAAAGCCCTAACTGGTGTGGCTGAAATTTTAGTTGGTCTACCTGACCGTGGTTTGGTTTCAACAAAACCCCTCATTTTCCACTTCTTGATTAGAGTTTGAACACTGCTGATTGGCATTCTCAATTCCTTGGATATCTTTTTATATCCCTTTCCTGTTTTATACAATTCAACTACCTTTTCCCGCAGATTCTTTGACAATTTTTTTGCTTTCCCCATGACTCAGAATCCAGAAACGTCAGTGCAGCACTGGATGAAAGATGCAAGGGTCTGTCAGAAACTCATTGACCTTTTATACACACACACTAATTACAAGTGTAGCAATACCCCCGCAGGGGCCGCTGGTTTAAGATTTGGGCCTGTCGTTACCTTACTTTTCAACACGTCCGTCCTAGGGGTCTTCCTTGAAGAGTTGTTAACAAATGTCTGCACCAAACACTCAGTCTCTTTTTCTTAAGGGTTTATTTAAAGAACTTTAGACAGAGGGATGGAGGGTTTGGGGAGATTCAGGTACCTTGGTTTTTGCGGATCACGGGTACTTTCCTTTATCCAGAGGACCAATAGCTTCCACACTGGATGTAGCATCCACCGGATAGGCCTCTCTTACTGACCTAACAGCCGGTGCGGTGCTCGTTCAAAAGTCTCTGCCACAGACTTGTGTAATCACACACTTGGTAAAGTTCTGAAACATAACACACAATGCCAGGATCTTTCAGCCAGCCGGCAACACTGTGAGGTAGATTTGATCCGGATGCGTCCTCCAATTGAGTCCTCAATTGCTCGGTCCCTTCCCGCAGGCAAGGCGACACAGGACCATCCCTGGATCAGTAGGCCCCAGTAACTCCTGGGCCTACTCTCAGTAATGAACCCTCGGACCAGCAGGCCCAGAGGCAGAAAACTGCAAACACATCCCTGAGGCCAGGAGGGCCGTCAGGATCGGAAGACCCTGAAAAATGGCGTCTGCCCCTTAAGTACCCTCTCCCAGAATGCACAGCGGGGTGACCAATCCCACTGAGCTGCTTCTGGGCAAGAGGTACCCAATACATCCAGGATATATGGACAGCCGCACTCCGAGAACCATCAAGGTTGCCTTTATTTAGGTAAAACACACATAAGGCACTGCAAGTCACAGCAAAATAAACAGGCACAGCAGACGCGTTTCGCACTAAGGTCTAGTGCTTAGTCATTGCTGACTAAGGCAACCTTGATGGTTCTCGGAGTGCGGCTGTCCATATATCCTGTTTCTTCTTCGCATTAATTGCATTGCCAGCACCCGTGGTTCCTGGGAAGACACTGATTGTCCACTTGTACTCACCTGGAGCGGTGATCTCTTTCTTTCTTACCCAATACATCCAGCCAGCTGCAATTCCAACCCTGACCTGTGGTGACATCGACACCTACAGTCAGGTGGAAACCCTGCAACTCAGCCGAACTTGAACAGAGACCCATAATTTGGTACAATTATTCTGAGTTGAACTATAACTCAGACAACTAAATTTACACTAGCGCCTACCCAATAGGAGCAGGGCACTACACAAGCAAACAGATCACAGGTGAGGATGGTTACATTTAAAAGCCATTCAAACACCTTTGTGTCAACTTGTGTGCATGTTATCAGGCCAAAATCACCAGGGTATGTAAACTTTTGATCAGGGTCATTTGGGTAGTTTCTGTTGTGATTATGATTTAAAAAGACTAAACACAGTTGATTGTTAATAAATGGCTTCCGCCAAACACTAACCCTGAGTGAAAGAAAAGTTTTTGTGTTATCATTCATATTCTCTGAAAAATGGCCAAGAAATCATAAATTCTGCCAGGGTATGTAAACTTATGAGCACAACTGTATATACCATTCCTAGCCAATGCCCCTGAAAGCTGGAAACCGCTGTATGGACTCCACTACTACACCACTGCTCCAGTGATCTCCACTAGCTTTCAGGTCTGACCTGATACATTCTAAAACACAAGAGGACAGCTGCTCAGCATGGGAGCCATTTAGAAAAGGCTTCTCTAAATAAAGGCAAAGCATTCTCTGATTGAAGGAGGTGGAGGGGAAAGGAGATGATGTTGCACTCTCCACCTCGTCCATTTAAAGAACGTTTTGCATTCATTCAGAAAATGCAAAACATTCTCTGAATGGCATCCATGCCGAGTGATCAAACTCCAGGGTTCAGAATGCATCAGGCTACCCTCTTGGAGCGGGACCTGGAAGCTAGTGGAGATCACTGGAGTAGTGGTGTCTGCTTCCATTGGCTTTGGGGGGGCTTATTTTTTGCGTATGTATGTATGTATGTATGTATGTGTAACACCCGTGCAACCCTCCTTCTCTCTTTGGCTCATTCACTGGAGAGGAAGGCGTGCACGAATCCCACCATGCCCGTACCCCCTGGGTTGCAGAGGTTAAAGGAGCACTAAAGCTTCCCTTTTTTTTGCCTAAAAATAACAAACATGTTATACTTACCTCCACTGTGCAGCTCGTTTTGCACACAGTGGCCCCGATCCTGGTCTTCTGGGGTCCCTCGGCGGCTGTCTTGGCTCCTCCCCGCAAGGACTCCACACCATAATGCGAGTGAGCTCGCATGGTGTGGAGTGATTGCGGGCGCGCTCCCGTGATACAGCGGCGGCCATAGCCGCTGACTGTATCACTCGGCCCCGCCCCCCGCACGCCGCGTCATTGGATGTGATTGACAGCAGCGCCAGCCAATGGCTGCGCTGCTTTCAATCCATCCAGTGTAGCCAATCGGCGGCCAGGCTGAAAAACGAAGAGGATGACGGGGACGAGCATGGGACTTTCGAGGGGCCAGGTAAGAAAAACGGGGGCTCGGGGGGGGGCGGTATTGTCGAATGTTTTTTCACCTTAATGCATAGGATGCATTAAGGTGAAAAAACATGTAACTTTACTACTCCTTTAAGCACACTTAGTTTCACTTACGGGTCTTTGCAGCGCCCCCCTTGGGTTGGTTTCTGTCCCTGTAGTGTAAGGACAAAAGTCTCTATGCCCCAAGTAACTCCAAGGTCCACACCAGCGTCAACTCCAACATAGAGTTTATTTCTTTATGCACGAACATCCACAAATGAGGAAAAGAGAAAGGTGTTAGGAAGACAGATCAGTTCAGGCACTCTTGTTTCTTCGCCTCTCGATCCCGAGTGGGTATAGCTCACCCGGGTAGTCACCCGAAGGCACTAGCAGCCGGCGTGTAACTCAAACAGTCTATCAGATTCCCTAATGGATGCGTTCAGGAGACCCTCTGCCACAGGATCTATAGTGCCCCAAACCTCCTACTGGTCCTTTTGGTTAGATCCCTTTTTCGGGTTGGATGACATCCCTCCAGAGAGATACTGGGCCCCTTCCTTCACTGTGATCTCTCACCAGTCCTTCGGAACGGTCCTCCCCCAGCCTCCTCTTCTAGAAACAGGTCTCCTTGTAAGGCGGCACCCTGGGATTTCTCCTCCCGAAATGGGCTCCAGCTAAAGGTGCTGGGCCCAGGGCTGAAGTTGCAGTTCCAGGACTAAAGGTGCCTGGGACTGAAATACACGTGGCCCCATGGCCTGGAGGGCCACGCGCCACGCACCAGGACTCCGACTCTGGACAAAGGTACGGGGACAACTTCTCCAGCACAAACAGGGGGTTCCACCCGGGGTGTAGTATCCCCTGAGTCCATGGGCGATCCCTTTACACTACGGGGAGAAGTCAGCGAAATCTTGTCCCATCCCTTTAGTGACAAACAGTTCATCAATCTCTGCGTTATCTCCCATATCAGAGGAAGAATCTGTCCGAAGAGTCCCACATCTCCGCTGGCAGGCAAACTCTCGTGGACACAGGATCATCTTTCAACAGTTCCTTTGGGTCAGGCACCCAAGCGTCCCTAATAGAACGGACACTGACCTTGGTTCCTTTCCCCGGCCGACCTCGACCTCTAACCACCATGGATCGTTCGGAAAATTCTCTGGCTGGACGATCCGAGTCAGGCGGGCGCTGGGGTGGGCCTCCACCGCGGCTACGGGAAGCCTTTACAAGTCCTACCTTCCTTTTAGCAGGCGGAAGGAAGGGCTCCGTTGTGACTGATGCAGCATCTGCTGGGTTCTCAGCCTCAAATTCCTCAATGGCCGGAGCTTCAGTCTTTACCTCCACCACCTCTGCGGGACTGCGCTTGGGAATGGCGGTGATAGCACACACCTCCTCCTCAGGAGTAACAGCACCTGAGATCCAATTCACTCGGTAGACTTTTGGCTTCTCTGTCGGCTGCTCTACCTCAAACAGGAATTCCCCACAGCGGGTACATCTCCCGAAAGGCCGAAGATGCACAATCAGTCCCTGACACTTTCCACAGATCATACCAAAGGCCTCTGCATCTCTACAGGCATAAAGGGCGAATCGGCCTCTGGGCTTCAGCCGGATTCCTGTGTCAGTCAAAGAGGCAGCAATAGGGGTCACATCCATGGTTGGACCGGGCAAAAGAGCACAAGATCCCGGTGAAGCAGGTCTCCACGAAGGAGCGGACGTCAATAGTCCAATAGATAATGTCCCTTTTTGGCGCCAAACGCACCACGAGGAGCTCACACTTAGCGGGGCTCCTCATCTTTCTTTTTCCTTCGCTGCACTTACTTTGCAGGCTTTTCCAGACTTGACACACCCACGAACTACGCAGCCAGAAATTGCCAGGCCTGAATCTGCCTTTCTCTTACTTGTGGCGCAGGTTGAATTTCACACAAACATGGCCGACCTCCACAGAGCCTCACAGGGGAATAAAGTCCAACTTTTCCTGGGGCACATACCACAAAAATCCCGGACTCTGAGCCCCCATGTGTAACACCCGTGCCACCCTCCTTCTCCTCTCTTTGGCTCGTTCACTGGAGAGGAAGGCACGCACGAATGCCACCATACTCCCTGGGTTGCAGAGGTTAAGCACACTTAGTTTCACTTACGGGTCTTTGCAGCGGCCCCCTTGAGTTGCTTTCTGTCCATATAGTGTAAGGAAAAAAGTCTCTATGCCCCAAGTAACTCCAAGGTCCACACCAGCGTCAACTCCAACATAGAGTTTATTTCTTTATGCACGAACATCCACAAATGAGGAAAAGAGAAAGGTGTTAGGAAGACAGATCAGTTCAGGCACTCTTGTTTCTTCGCCACTCGGTCCCGAGTGAGTATAGCTCACCCGGATAGTCACCCGAAGGCACTAGCAGCCGGCGTGTAACTCAAACAGTCTAATAGATTCCTTAATGGATGCGTTCAGGAGATCCTCTGCCACAGGATCTATGGTGCCCCAAACCTCCTACTGGTCCTTTTGGTTAGATCCCTTTTTCGGATGGATGACATCCCTCCAGAGAGTTACTGGGCCCCTTCCTTCACTGTGATTTCTCACCAGTCCTTCGGAACGGTCCTCCCCCAGCCTCCTCTTCTAGAAACGGATCCCCTTGCAAGGCGGCACCCTGGGATTCCTCCTCCAGAAGTGGGCTCCAGCTAAAGGTGCTGGGCCCAGGGCTGAAGTTGCAGTCCCAGGACTAAAGGTGCCTGGGACTGAAATACACGTGGCCCCATGGCCTGGAGGGCCACGCGCCACGCACCAGGACACCGGCTCTGGAACCAGGAACGAACAGAAGACCCCTCCCAGGCGGCATCTGCCCCTTTTGTTTTCCTCTCCCGGCATGCACAGCAGGCAGACCACCCCCACCGCACGGCTGCCGAGAGGGGACACTAAATCACTGCCTCCTTACCTGTGGTTCAACCCCGAGCCTAAGTGACAGCGCAACCCATACTTCTAAGGGGAACTGCACACCAGGCAAAACAACAGCAAGGCAGAGTCCAGCAAATTGAAAAGATTCGAGCCAACTACCACTAGAATCACCCATTAAATTTGGCATAGCAGTCCCTAAATATACAAAAACGTCCATAATGTGTAAACTAAATGCATACAAAAAAGAGTGCATACAAAAAAAATTTGGTGATAGATTTTCTCTATTTTTTTCTAATTTCTTTATTTTTTCAAATTTTTCTCGTCATTTTTCACGTCGTCGTTTTTCTCATCATGAAAAACGGGCGTGTGTGGGCTTTAACGACGTGAAAAAAATGCGCATGCTCAGAATCAAGTATGAGACGGGAGCGCTCGTTCTGGTAAAACTAGCGTTCGTAATGGAGATAGCACATTCGTCACGCTGTAACGAACTGAAAAGCACGAGGCTGAAAAGCGCAAATCGTCTCTCAACAAACTTTACTAACACGAGGATCAGCAAAAGCAGCCCAAAGGGTGGCGCCATCCAAATGGAACTTCCCCTACGTCACCGCGCTTTACTGGAGCATTTTTTTCCACGATAGTGTTTGGGCAAGGCAGGCTTGAGAAGAATCACGTAGAGAAAAACGCTGTTTTTTTCAATGACATTAAAAACGGTCGTGTGTACGCGGCATAAGAGATCCTCTGCCACAGAATCCTTTAGTTACTGAGTTAGAACTTTGAAACTCCCATAGATTAATAGAGACCATAGGTGTCAATGGGACACGCTACAGGAGCTATACTGCAACTCACGAACCCTTCCCTCTGATAGATAACCAGGCCTCTCCTTCACCGTGAATTTCTCCACCGATCCATCGGACAGGTCCTCCCCCGGTTTCCTCTCCTTCAGAGCAGGCCACCCTCACACGGGTTCCTTGGGACTCCAGTGTGTTGATTGTAGACCCAGTTGAAGGTACTGGGCCTACCTGGAACTCCGTAGCCTCGGGCTAAAGGTGCCCGAGACTCCTCGACCAGTTCATGCACCCCAGGCCAGCAAGGCCAACGGGCGCGACTTCGCCACCAGGGGTCCTCCTGGGAATCCCCCCGGCACCACCACCCCAATGGGGCACACTCCACTCTCTCCTCTCCTCTCTCCACTCCTCCTAGCCCATGGCTGAACTCGGAAACCCTCGGAAAGGCTCGGGAACGGAGTATTTCCAAGTTTTTCCAAGCAGACTGTTCTGTGCGCTTGGCATTGTGTGTCCTATAGTCCAAAACTGATTCAACAACATGAGTCACTTCCTCATCTAGACTACATATCCAACAATGTATGGCTGCATTCACTTCTTAAAAGGATAGGAAAATCCTGACAGAGTTCAGCGGTCACTAGAGGGAGCCAAACTCTTATTTAAGAAACACTAAACCACTTAACATAATAACTATGGTAGCAACCCCAGGGGCTACACGGTTTCACTGTGTGTGTATATATATTGTGGTAGTGTGGTACGCCACCAGTGCATAGTTGCCAACATTGCAAAAAAAACATCTGGGACACTTTTTTTGTATTGAGGTGGAGCCTTGCTATAATTAGGGGGCGGGGCATTCGTTTGTAGGCGTGTCATGTTGAAATGAAAAATGCGTCGCGCGAAGCGCGTCGCGGCGAAAAATGGGTGTGGTTTACGCACGGTGGTGGGTGTGGCTTAAATGGCCGTGGTTCAAAGGGGTGTGGCTACAGTCCGAGGTGAGAGAAAGAGAGAGAAAGAAATAGAAAGAAAGAAGCCAGATCCTACACCACAATAGAAATGTGTAACAAAATTGGCAGATAAGTATACTCCAAAACACCTGTTGGCGCTTCAATCATCCCGGCACCATGGTTGTTACGGTGTCAGGGTGATTGAAGCGCATTATTTCTATTATTACATTGTAATATAAAATTAAATCATTCAACTCACCATAATGCTGAATCAGTGGGACCCCTAAGCGTGTCACCTGCCACTTCGCCTGCCACCAGATGCCATCAAATGCCCCCAGCAGAGTCCGTCCTTACATCAGGTGCCCCCAGCAGAGTCAGTCCTTACATCAGGTGCCCCCAGCAGAGTCCATCCTTACATCAGGTGCCCCCAGCAGAGTCTGTCCTTACAAACTCTCCACTCTCTTGTGTACGGCAGTGGCGTCACTAGGGTTGGTGTCACCTGGTGGGGTAAAACATGGTGTCCCCCCCCCCCCCCCCCTGTCTAGGCTACCCAGCTCCATTCAGGTAGCGCACGGTCACAGGGTGCACCCCAAACCAGCCCCTGTAAATGATAGTATAGGGTGGTATAGTGGCAGATTAGGGTAAAATAGGGTGGTATAGTGTCAGGTTGAGGTGGTATATGACAGGTTAGGGTGGTACAGGGCAGGTTAGGGCGGTATTGGGGTGGTATAGGGCAAGTTAGGGTGGCACAGGGCAGGTTGAAGTGGCACAGGGCAGATTGAAGTGGCACAGGGAAGGCTTGGATGGCAAAGCGCAGGCTGTGGTGGTATAGGGCAGGCTGGGGTGGTACAGGGCAGGTTGGGGTGGTACAGGGCAAGTTAGGGTGGCACAGAGCAGGTTGGGTAGTATAGGGCAAGTTAGGGTGGCATAGGGCAGGTTGGGGTGGTATAGGGCAGGTTAGGTTGGCACAGGGCAGGTTGGGGTGGCACAGGGCAGGCTGGGTTGGTATAGGGCAGTTTGGAGTGGTACAGGGCAGGATGGGGTGGTATAGGGCAGGCTTGGGTGGCACAGAGCAGGCTGGGTGGTATAGCGCAGGCTGGGGTGGTATAGGGCTGGTTGGGGTAATACAGGGCAGGCAGGCGGTGGTATAGGGCAGGCTGGGGTGGTATAGGGCAGGTTGGGGTAATACAGGGCAGGCTGTGGTGGTACAGGGCAGGCTGGGGTGGCACAGGGCAGCTTGGGGTGGCACATGGTCCAAAAACTAAGAAAATTAATATGATTGAAGATCAGATGTGGCACTACATGTCTCAGCAGCAGGTAATAAGGTGTGAGTGAGGATCAGCTGTGGCACTACATGTCCCAGCACGCTTGATGGCAGGTTGCCCTGTGTTGTGTAGGTAGGGGTGGAAATGCTATGCTTGGTGCCCATTATCCCCGGAGCTGGCAGCACACACACTCACTGTTGAGCAGAGCGCTCTCTCTCTCTCTCTCTCTCTCTCTCTCCTGTGCTGGTGTCCTCCTCGGGGAGTAGCAGTGTGATGACAGTCAGGTGTAATACGATGAGCCGATCTCATACACCTCCTCTCTATAACCGAGCACATGCACACTCACTGTTTGTGATCTCCTCTAGTACAGGGCTGCTGACCTCTGACTCCCCGGGCTGCCATCATGTGCAGCGGCAGCTACACAGTTCCTGGCTTCCACGTGTGTTAAGTGTAGAGAGGAGGGGCCTCTAGGCTTCAGTGTATACTTGTACACTGAAGAGAGAAGCTGATTGGATGCCCATCCTCTCTCCACTGAACACAAGGGGAAATGTACTGGCAGAGGCGACGGCGGCCATTTTTCTGTAGCCCGCCGGCTGCTTTTTCCGTAAAACACTCCCGATTTTCCCGGGACAAAAGCAAAATCCCGGGAAAATAATCGGGACAAGCTTAATTCGGGACGAGGGTCCCAAATTCGGGATTGTCCCGGGAAATTCGGGACTGTTGGCAACTATGCCAGTGTATGAATACAGGATTCTCAACCAGGCAGGTTGAGGGGCTCCAGGGTATTTGCTTGTTTGGGAGGAAACTGGCTTTTCAGTTTCCTCATGATTTACTAAAATCCACTTTGGGACCCGGAGCTTGGGGATTTCTTAGAGATCCGGGTGGGATGAAATCCCCAGTCCTGGATCCGGGTTTTGAGACTCAACTGCACACTGATTGTTCAGGTGTGTGTGTGCCTGATAGTAGAATCAGGACCAGCATTCTGGGCTCCACCCTCCCGACGAGTGCAGGGGTGCACTGGGGAAGCCATAGAGTGCAAGTGTGCACTGGAGAAGTCAGAGAGTGCTTGTGTGCACAGTGGAAGCCAGAGACCCAGGTCTGAGGGTCAGAGCAGTGGACCCAAGTCTGAGGATCAGAGCAGTGAGGGGCTGCTATCTAAATGGACGGTGTTGCCAAGGGAAAAGTCTGTAGGAGACAGATGAAAGCCTGAAGTGGAAGGCCTGAGCAGCACTGCTGTATGTATAAGCCAGGAGGCTAAATTACATTTTGTTGATGAATAGGAGTGCTGAAACCCCTGCGAGGGAAACCTTTCATTTTGTTTTGAACTTCTTTTAATAAAAATGGGCAAACAAAGCCCTTAAAAAGAAGAACCAGCGAGTGGCGGTGTCCTTCAAGCTCTACATTTGATGCTAGTCCTTCACAAGTGGTGGAGGATTTTGGCACAATCTGAGATTCCTACAATCAAGTAAGTTCATCTGTTATATGAACTGTGTTTTTGGTGCATGAGACTGCATAATCTGTGTGTGTGCAGGTGAGGAGAACCTGCAAGTGAAAGGTAACTAGCCTTGAAGAGACAGTGCTCCAATTTGTTGCAGGTGGTGTACCTGTGAACAAAAAGTCAATTTTCTTTTCTCTGCAGTGAACTGCTGCTAGCTGTGTGTGGCAGCCAGGCAAACTGCATTGCACAGAAGTTTATTTGATGGACTGTTGCATGCAGGTTGTGTACCTGTGAAAGGAGAAACAAACTGATTTTTTCTTTTTTTTTCCTTTTCTCCGCCAAGAACTGTTACAAGTTGCTGTGTGCAAGACCGCAAGGATGGGGCGATCAAAACGCCTAAAAGAAGCAAGGATGGCTAAGATGATGGATAGGGCCCTGTGGCTGGAAGGGTTGTTACCGCCTGATCGAACCCCATACATGCCTAAACAGAGTTTTCCAAGGGAAAAGAGGGCTGCTGTTGTCCCTAGCAACCCTGGTGCAATGAATGCACAGATGACGGCTAGTGTGGAGAGTCCACCAGCGTTTAAATCTGCAGTGGATTGGTGCAAGCGACACCTGGCAGGATTGGACCAAGCTAAAGTGGAAGGCAAGCCAACCTTCCATACAAAAAGAGAGCTGCCGAATGTCCATGCCTGGGAGAGGGGTGTTGTTGCCCCTGGCAACGCTGCTGCAGTTAAACCAGCAGCTGTTGCGAAAAGTGTGAAAGTGACACAGCTTGAGACAGGGTCCAGCAGATGCAGGGTGGGAAACCCTGACAAGACATGGAACCAAGTGCGCTGTTTGCGGTGCAGTGAGTGGGGGCATGCAGTCTCCAAGTGCCTTTTGTCCCTGGCTCCAGTGCAAAGCTACCTAGCAAAACAAAGGTCTGAGAAGCCTGTGTTATATGCCAGAAGAGAGGCTGATCAAAGGCCAGGACAGAGAGTGGTTGCCCATAGCAACACAGAGGAGGCCAGTCGGGCTGTCTGTGGACCAAGGGGTGTGCCTCCCATGGGTCGTGACAAGTGGCTTCCGGAGGAGCCAATACAGCATGTTGGAGAGAGCCAGCAAAGCTCTGCTGCGAGACTGCGATCTCCCATGGCAACGAGAGTGGAAGTTATGCCTGGAAGGAATCATCAGGAGAGAAACGCACTAGGGAAAAGTCATCCAGTACCATGCCTGGAATGTGGCCAGCTGGGGCACGAAATATTGTCTTGCCCTATATTCTGGGGTGCACCTAGAGGTAATGTTGCTAAACAGAACTCTTTACCTGTGGGCCAAGATCCCTTTGCAAATATGTTTGCAGTCACCCCTGGCAACAAGGAGGAGTTTTCTGTGGTGTCTGCAGGGGGTGCTAAACAGTGGGAGATGCCTGCTGTGAATTCATCCCATGGCCACCAGGGGGAGTTGGCCAGTAAATGTGTGGCTGAGGACTGGTTCTTAAGACAACGTGCTCAAATGAAGATGGAGACCCCAACTACTGTGGTGGGTAAGACTATCTTTAATGAAATGATGCCTGGAACTGCTGATTTCAGGTATAAAAGAACTGGCTACGAGACTGTCCATGATGATGTGAGAGTGACCCCAGTTAGTGGGGCCACAGAATGTGCGCTTGAGAATGACTTTTTCATACCCAGTGGGAATGCAGGGGTTAAAGTCCAAACAGAACCTGTGTTGATGACTAAAAGTGTTGTGTCTAATGTCTGCCAGCCTCAAGTTGGCAGTGGGCTAGGACAGCCTGCAAAAACTAAAAATGCTATAAGTATTACTGTTAATGAAAAGTTTGCTGCTGTTGGGAAAACCCCAGGTTCTTCCAGAGCAAAAGCTGTTGTCACAAATGGGTCATTGCCTGTAGCAATTGGTGGTAAGACAGCACAGTTGTCCCCAGAAATCTCCAGGGAACTTCATGTATTGGAGTCGGAGGTTGCCATGGACAACTGCGATGTCAATCTGGTGGGACAGAGTGGAACTGTACCGTGTAATGGTAATGTGTTAGTGCAAGCTGCTAGTACTAAAAATGTGCCGCTAAATGGTGGGTTAACACAACCTGTGAAAAATGCAAAGGTGTGTGAGGCTTATGAAGCGCCGCCCGAGCAAGGTGGTGGTTGTGGTGTATTGCAACCTGCGGTGCTAAAACATGTGTTACCGAAGTCTGCCATGATTCGTAATTTGGGTGATGAATCTGAAACTAAACCCATCTGTTCTAATGTGTCTCCTTGGGCGGATGGATCAGGGCTGAGGAACGCCAGTGAATGGAGCACAGCTACAACGGATTGGGATAGTTGGGGTAAAAATCTAATGTCCCTGATGGATGAGGCTTTCATGCACAAAAATAAGGTGGACAAAGTTTCTGCTGTGCCAGCAGGAGGGACGGCAGAACAGCTTATACCTGAGGGCGTGGTGGCTGCTGCAGGGGTTAACCCTCGTGAGAAATATGGACCATATAAGGGCGAGCACACAGCAGACACTTTGTCAGTAACCTACAAAAATTATGCTGACATGGCGTGTCAAAGTGACGTTGTCACTGGTAATGTGAAGCAGTTCATTGGTGCTGAACCTGAGAAGTTGGGTATGAGTCAAGCACCTGGCAGCGCTCTGGTAGAGCACCAGGCTGTGGTTGTCTCCAGCTGGGAGAAGGTTCCATTAAACCTTGCAACCTCTCACGTCTCAGCAAGTGAGTCTGTCTGCATCCCCAGTGTCAGGAAAGTCCCCAGGAAGGACTTGGGTCTGGAGCCAGGGGTATGGTTTCTAACAAAAGTATTAAAGGAGATGCTTAAACTTTGGGATGTACAGCCAGTCTATACTGGCGTGTCTCCACCACAGTCAGACAGTCTGGTACTGCGGAGTACCATTAGGTGGACCCCTGAGTGGCAGGTGGTACAGCACAAAGGAAGACAAGACAGAAATGGTTTATTTATGACTGTATTACTAGTGTTAAAAATCGCCTCTAGGTATGCTGATGGGTTACTTCCTGTACAAGAGGTATATGGGAGAGGCTTTGGTGAAAAAAAAGTGTCTGAGGTTTCACCACCTAACAGCCAGGTGGAAGGCATTTCTGCTGCTATGGTCCAAGGTAGTACTGGTCAGTTGTCGGTGAAGGGTGTGTATGCTGTACCAGTGGAAGAATCACATGAGATGGAAGGGCCAAGTGTGGACCAGAAAGCAGCAGAAATCCTGACCGGGGCTCAACCGAAGGTGGTTAAAAAGACTGGGGTCCCCAGTCCGATGTTTGGTTTAGGTGACAAACCTAATAAGGTCCCCGAGACAGGGAAACGGATAAGAAGTGCGGTAAAAATGGTATGTGGATCAGACAAGAGCTTGTCTGTTCAGGTGGATAAAAATACAGATGGCATCAGAACAGGTCAAGTGGTAGGACAGCTGCCTGCAGAGTGGGTGAACCCAGGGGAGGTGACGTTCTGTGAGGTTCCCGTGGGTAATGGCGGCCCTCCATTATGTGTGCCCTCTGCAGACGCTGCCCTAGCAAATGCTGAAAAAAAAGGCATTGGTGATCTGTGCAACGTTGAGAGGTGTAATGTTGGTTTGAATATGTCTGTCAATGATGAACCAAATAGTTTGTTAAAGGTACATGACAGTGTGGTGTCCAAAGGTATTGGGAAACCTGGGAACCTGAAGCGCGGAGGCAGAAGGGTTGGTAGAAAGACCAGGGGTACCCTGTTAAAATTTCAGGAGAGGCAGTGCTTATGGAACCCCAAAAGAAGAGGGAGAAGGCTGAGTATAGGGAAATATAGGACCTTGTTAAGATCCAGGGTGGGACATACCTGGAAGCGCACCCGGAAAAAAGGTTGGGCCTACGTGGCTGACAGCCAGCACAGAGGTGTCCCAACCATAATGATGGGTGCTGGTGTTCCTCCCTCCGGATCGAAACAAAGGGGGAGGGTATGTGGTAGTGTGGTACCCCACCAGTGTATGAATACAGGATTCTCAACCAGGCAGGTTGAGGGGCTCCAGGGTATTTGCTTGTTTGGGAGGAAACTGGCTTTTCAGTTTCCTCATGATTTACTAAAATCCACTTTGGGACCCGGAGCTTGGGGATTTCTTAGAGATCCGGGTGGGATGAAATCCCCAGTCCTGGATCCGGGTTTTGAGACTCAACTGCACACTGATTGTTCAGGTGTGTGTGGGCCATATAGTAGAGTCAGGACCAGCATTCTGGGCTCCACCCTCCCAACGAGTGCAGGTGTGCACTGGGGAAGCCATAGAGTGCAAGTGTGCACTGGAGAAGCCAGAGAGTGCTTGTGTGCACTGGAAGCCAGAGACCCAGGTCTGAGGGTCAGAGCAGTGGACCCAAGTCTGAGGATCAGAGCAGTGAGGGGCTGCTATCTAAATGGACGGTGTTGCCAAGGGAAAAGTCTGTAGGAGACAGATGAAAGCCTGAAGTGGAAGGCCTGAGCAGCACTGCTGTATGTATAAGCCAGGAGGCTAAATTACATTTTGTTGATGAATAGGAGTGCTGAAACCCCTGCGAGGGAAACCTTTCATTTTGTTTTGAACTTCTTTTAATAAAAAATGGGCAAACAAAGCCCTTAAAAGAAGAACCAGCGAGTGGCGGTGTCCTTCAAGCTCTACACTTGATGCTAGTCCTTCACAATATATATATATATATATATATATATATATATATATATATATATATATATATATATATAACCCTCCTAGGTAGGTGCTAGAAGAGAGTATAGTTTTTGATCTTTCTGCTTACCAGGAGATGGTCAGGTAAATCTTAGGGTTCTCTCTGCCTACCAGGGAGCAGGATCTATTGGTTAGGTCTGCTCATTGTGCTCAGGTGCAGCTCAGCCTGTTTCACTGTCCTTCACTGGCCCAATAGGGAGGCATGTTGGACAGTGGGAGGGGACCTGACAAGTGAGTGCACAGGCTGTGTTAAAGTCCTGGCAATTTGTAGAGGAGAAGTGCTGCATTGCATGCTGGGATACTTTATTAAAGCCCCCAGGCACATGTGCTTAGCGTTAGTTAAGCCGGAGAACAGAGTCCAGGAGGGAGGGGACCGTTGCCCTCTCCTCTGCGGAGGTGGTCGTGCGGCCCTGGGTGGTTAACCCAGGGGCCCAGAGAGAGAAAAGCTGAACCCAGAGGTCCTGCAGAGCTGACTGGAAGGGAGATACCAGGAAGATTTGTGTCTTTGGGGTCTGTCGAGTGAGGGCCACCCCCCTTCAGCTAGAAGAGTTAGTGGATAGGTGTCAGTAAGGGGCTAGAGAGTTAAGTTGAGAGGTATCTTGATATAGCGCGGTCTTACCCCAAAGGGTCCCGACGCGCTTATATACTAGGGCCAATTTGGACAAGATCCATTTAACCTACCAGCATGTCTTTGGAGTGTCCTAAAGAGAACGAGAACGTAGTGCATCAAGTCTGCTGCTAGTGAGAGCAAGAAGACTTAATTCCTCCATACATGTGGCTGTAGGGTTAAAGCAGTGTGTCTGCTTCCACAAATAATCCGATGAGGCCAAGTGAGAGTTGTCCTTATCCTGTATGAATAGTTCCAGTTGGAGTATCCCACTATTCCCTTCTCCCATCCAAGTTCCAAAATAAAATCCAAAAACCCAACTACCCTGAACTGGTCATTGAGTAACGAGCAAGCAGGAGTAAGGGTGGGACAAGTGGAAACCCCTAGCAACCAAGTGGAAACTATGAGCAACCAGCTGCAAGTAACCAGGGAGAGGCCTATGAAGTCAACATTCAGCAAGCCCTACGGGGACAGTGCTACACATGTACAGTATATATCCATTCAGTTGTATTGCGATTACATGGATCAGCTCTCTGGGCACCATGTCTGATATGCTTGAAAGCCTTCTTCATACAATGTTCTTGGCTAGTTTTATACAAGTTAGGTCACCAGGTTTTTTTCTTCCCCATCTTCAATTGCTCTGCTTGGGACCAACATGCAGAATGTGATAGCCAATTTATAGACATCTACAAAGGCCAATTTAGACAGGAGCAGTGGCGGTGCGTCCGCCCCCTCTCTCCTGTCACCTCTCTCTCACCATAGATAGATTCATGCATTGCATGAATCTATCTATTGTCGCCGCTTCCACCCCTATTCAGGTGTCCGGCCCCTTGTCGGACGCCGGGCAACTGAATTACAGCGGCAGTTTTTTTTTTTGGAAGCACCCGATTAGAGCCATAGTCCATGCTGTACGTTCGCTGTTCAATCAGCGTTGTGTTAGGAAAGCAAATAAATCACTTTCCTAACACTGACCTGCCTCTCAGCCAATCAGGTGCTCGAGTCTGTTACCTGTCACCTGATTGGCTGAAACAACAGGCGCTGTGATTGGATGTCTGATAGAAAGGACGGGAGAAGACATTGAGGAGTGTGGATGTGGAGGACGCCCCGTGACCCGCTGTGAGACAGGTATGTCCCGGGCGATGCACACTGGCAGCATTTGATGGAGAACAGTAGCGGCAATTGATGGGGCAAAGTAGCGGCAATTTATGGGAACACTGGCAGCAATTGATGGGGCAAAGTAGCGGCAATTTATGGGACACAGTAGCGGCAATTGATTGGCACACTGGCAGCAATTGATGGGCACACTGGCAGCAATTGATGGGCACAGTAGCGGCAATTGATGGGCACAGTGGCAGCAATTGATGGGGCACAGTGGCAGTAATTGATGGGCACAGTAGTGGTAATTGATGGGCACAGTGGTAGCAGTTGATGGGCACACTGGCAGCAATTGATGGGCACAGTAGCGGCAATTGATGGGCACAGTGTCAGCAATTGATGGGCACACTGGCAGCAATTGATGGGTACAGTAGCTGCGTTTGATGGCACAGTGGTGGCTGCGTTTGATGGGCACAGTGGCTGCATTTCATGGGCACAGTGGCTGTGTTTTATGGGCACAGTGAGACTGCAATTGATGGGTTTTTTTTTTTTTTCAGTTTGTTTGCGCCCCCCACAATTTTGAGCACCAGCCACCACTGGACAGGAGCCAATTTACCTACCATAATGTGATTTTTCAGTATGAAAGCAACTCCACCCGAACACAAGGAGAAGATTTAAATCCCATGCAGATAGAACCAAGGACCCCAGTTCTACAGGGCATAAGTGCTAACCACTGAGGCACCGTGCCACCCTATTTGCCCATGTTATGCCAGAATTACCAAAAAAAGATATATATATATATATATATATATATATATGCACACACATCAAAGTAGACATGAAATTGTCGATGCAGAGGGTGTCCATGTCTCCTTTCATCTCCTCTGTCTGTGTTCCATCACCAAACCTGTATAACAATTTACTTTGCAACATGAAAGCATCTACAACTGCTGTCTCCATGGCAACAACATCCGCCGTGCATTCCGAGTCCAGGGCTTTAAAAATCCACGCTCTGCAGTTTCCTGCTAAAGAGATCCTCCTAATTCCCAAGTAGCACTTATTACGGGAAAAAAATTTCTGAAAAAAACAGTCTTTTGAAAATGAAGTGTGACTAGACCAGACTGCCGTGGCCAACTCAAGACAATCTGGTTTTAAAATGAGTCTCCGCCAAGACAACTGCCCATTACCGGCGTCCTGAATCACCGGAGAAGGCGGGCGGGGACTTCAAATATTGAATTTACAAGGTGGAAATCACAGCCTTGTCTGGTGCTGCAGATTGATTTCGATATGTTTTGAAAGTGCAACACTTTATGGATGAGAAGCGGCTTCAACCAAACTCCTTTGGTGAAGGGTTTAACCATGTCTTACCCTAGAGCAGTGGTCTCCAAACTGCGGTCCGCAGGCCAGATGCAGCCCTTTGCTTGCTTTTAACTGGCCCATAGGGCTCCCTCCTCAGTGTTTGGTCTCCCGTCGCAACCAGGAATGGACCCGCGTAGCCTGGTCACATGGTATGGGAAGGAAAGAGTTAACAAATGCATGAGGTCTGCACTAAGTGCACAGCGGGACTCGATTCTGTCACTGGGAGTGAGGTGATGGAGGTACGCTGGACTGGTGGAGAGGACATGGGCTCAGTGGTGTCCGTCATAAAGGCAACATACAGCAAGTTAAGGTGTGTAGTGACATGGGACAATACTTTCAGAGGAACCTTGTACTTTTATTACTGCGCACAGTGACATGGCTCATCTCTTAGCCCTGAATCACACTGGTGCGCCCTTGAAATCACGCTACTTCATCGCGATTTCAAAGCCACAGATTAGTGCGATTTGCGCTGCTGGTTTCATTGCGGCTTGCAACTTTATTTAACAGATGTCTATGCAAATCACAATGAAATCAGAAAAAAGTAGTGCAGGAAACTTTTTCATAATATATGAACGGCAATGGGGTGTGACTTGTCATGCGATTTGGAACGGTCAAATCGCATGACAAATTGCACTGGTGTGAACGAGGACTTAGGGCCGGTTCACACTGATCTGACATGTGCTCTGACTTCCAAAGCACAAGTCACATGAAATGTCAAAATTAATGGTTCCCTATGAGAGCCATCTTAACTGGTCCGACTTGTGTCGGTCCGACCTTGAAAATGCTTCCTGCACTACTTTGGTCTGACTTGGGCACGATGGGCGCTTTTCAGCCCATTGATTTAAATGAAAGTCAGGATCATCATCTTAACTGATCCGACTTTGAGGATATTGAGGGGAAACCCCACACCAAAATTAAAAAGAAAAAAAAAAAAAACAGATCCATTCCGTCACAAGGGGCGGAGTCTCATGGCAACATCACCGGATGGCCACACAGCCCCATTGTTATATACAGTAAGAACTGGCAGACATTGGAGATGACACAAAGGTGGGAGCCAGCGTCTGAGAAGGACTGGGTTGGTGGCAGAGAAGATAGCAGCCCAGAAGAAGACAGCAGTGGAAGTAAAGACTGCACCGGAGGGAGAAGCCTGGAGGAAGAACACATCACCAGAGGGAGAAGACTGGAGGAAGAACACATCACCGAAGGGAGAAGACTGGAGGAAGAACACATCACCGGAGGGAGAAGACTGGAGGAAGAACACATCACCGGAGGGAGAAGACTGGAGGAAGAACACATCACCGGAGGGAGAAGACTGGAGGAAGAACACATCACCGGAGGGAGAAGACTGGAGGAAGAACACATCACTGAAGGGAGAAGACTGGAGGAAGAACACATCACTGAAGGGAGAAGACTGGAGGAAGAACACATCACCGGAGGGAGAAGACTGGAGGAAGAACACACGTTGGAGCTACAATAGGGGACATTCTTCACTCTTAATAAAGGACTTGTCAAAACCGTCCCTTATTTTTATTTACACTACACTGCTTTTTTTTTTAGGGGGTGGGATCTTGGGGCCCTTTTGTTAAAGGGGGCTTTCAGATTCTGATAAGCCTCCTGCCCGCAGACCCCCACAACCACCGCCCAGGGTTGTCGGGAAGAAGCCCTTGTCCCCATCAACATTTCATCCCTTTGATCTATAGATGAAGAAGCAGAAAGATACAAAAACAATCAATAGGGGAGATTTACTAAATCTGGTGCAGCTGTGCATGATAGCCAATTAGCTTCTAACTTCAGCTTGTTCAATTAATCTTTGACAATAAAACCTGGAAGCTGATTGGTTTATATGCAGAGCTGCACCAGATTTTGCACTCTTCAGCTTTAGTAAATCTCCCCCGATGTTTCTTTTTATCTTTCTGTTTCAGCGGCTGAGGAATGTTGTTGATAAACATTGCCCGATTGCTTTTTTTTTTTTTTGACAGCTCCAATTTCCGGGACTTCGTTTATAGTTCAGCTGTCAACAGGGGAACCTCACTGACAGCTGAATTAGTCATTAGACATGTGCAATTAGTTTCGTTCCGAATTCACTTTTTAACAAATTTAGACAAATTTGTTAATTTGGAAACATCCGAATTAACAAAAACCCGTTTAACTAATATTTCCGAATATTCATAAATTTGAATATTCGATAATTCGGAAATTCTAAATCCGAAAATTCGAAAATCTGAAATAAAAACTAACTATTAAATTATAGGTATTGGAATTTGCTTTCAAATTTGGCTGTTAATGAACGTAACGAATACAAATTCATCCGAAGTTACCAATTATCCGAAATAACGAATGCCATATCTACGAATAGAACGTAAAGCATTATTAATAATAAATAACAATAATAATAATAAAAACTTTTTATTATTAATTTGTTCCGTTCCATTTGTTTAGATGCGGCATTCATTATTTCGGATCATTTAGAAAACTTCAGATAAATTTGTATTCGGTATGTTCACTAACAGCCAAATTTGAAAGGAAATTCCAATACTTATAATTTATAAGTTAGTTATTTTTAGTTAGTTAGTTAGTTATTATTTTCTATTATTAGAATTTTCGAGTTTCGTTCTTTCGAATTTTCCTTATTTTCGGGTTTACGAATTTTCAAAATTACGAAATTACAAATTTTCTAATTTAAGAATTTACGAATTTTCCAATTTACGAATTGGGATCATAACGAATGACTCAAAAAATGAAATAAAAATAAAAAAAATGAATGAAAGGAAAATGAAAACATTTTCGGCAGTGCACATGAGTCATTGGTTATTAAGGACGCGGTAGCCCTGCTCCTTAACCACTTAAGCCCTGGACCATTTTGGCTGGTTAAAGACCAGGCCCCTTTTTGCGATTCGGCACTGCGTCGCTTTAACTGACAATTGCGCGGTCGTGCGACGTGGCTCCCAAACAAAATTGACGTCCTTTTTTTCCCACAAATAGAGCTTTCTTTTGGTGGTATTTGATCACCTCTACGAATTTAATTTTTTGCGCTATAAACAAAAATAGAGTGACAATTTTGAAAAAAAATCAATATTTTTTACTTTTTGCTATAATAAATATCCCCAAAAAATATATAAAATTTTTTTTTTTCCTCAGTTGAGGCCGATACGTATTCTTCTACATATTTTTGGTAAAAGAAAATCGCAATCGGCGTTTATTGATTGGTGTGTGCAAAAGTTATAGCGTTTACAATATAGGGGATAGTTTTATGGCATTTTTATAAAAAAATATTTTTTCTACTAGTAATGGCGGCGATTAGCGTTTTTTTTTCGTGACTGCGACATTATGGCGGACACATCGGACACTTTTGACACATTTTTGGAAACATTGTCATTTTTACAGCGATCAGTGCTATAAAAATGGGCTCTGTGTCTCTGAGTAAATGGAGCCGAGATCAGTGTCATTGTCACTAGGCAGAGCAGGGAGATGCTTGTTTACACAAGCATCTCCCCGCTCTATATCTCTGTGAGACGATCGCGGGGATCCCTGTGGCGATCGAGTCCACGGGACCCGCAGTCCGACTCACATGGAAGGCAGCAGGGTCGTGAGAGCACCGCCGGCGGCGTGCGCGACCCCCACGTCAGGCAGTTAAAGGGGACATACAGGTACATGGATGTGCCCGTACGTGCCATTCTGCCGACATATAAGTACAAGAGGCGGTCGGCAAGTGGTTAAAATGGAAGTAAACCCTCTCTGAGAAGTTTTACCTACAGGTAAGCCTAGATTAAGGCTTACCTGTAGGTGTTTGCAATATCTCCTAAACTAAGGTGACCAGATTTTTTAAATGAAATCCGGGGACATATTTTTTTTTTACTAGTAATGGCGTTAATCAGCGACTCTCTGCCCGTCGCCGCCGCCGCTCAAATCTCACAGCCTGTCAAGTCTTACTCTTCGGGCCCCGGCTACTACTGGGTGGGGAGCGGAGGAAGATCACTCCACCAGGAAAGGCAATGAGATAAGCAGGCAGGCGGCTGGCCAGGCAGAAGAACATGCGAGCGGAGCTGAATGGGCACCCAAAACTGAAGAAATATTCCCTCCACTCTGACCAGCACATGATCCTCAGAAAGGGGCACAGATAATGGAAAAAATACCCCCCCCCCCCCTAATCTAGTAGGAGCGGCGGAGAGGGGGGTGTAATTCAGATTTTTTTTTTTTTTTTTTATTCTGCACTGACTGTCTTTGAAATTTCCCCAGCTCCTGTTCAAATCCAATCCGGGGACAAAACCGGGGACAGACTTGGTCCAGGGACAGTGTCCTCAATCCGGGGACTGTCCCCTGAAACTGGGGATGTCTGGTCACCCTATCCTAAATCTACACGGTTTAGGAGATATTTGCGTCTTCACCGGAACGGCGATACCCTGAAGTAACCTCCGGGAGAGATGTCTGCGGCCGGAGGGGGAGACGAGGACGGCTTCGGGGGCCCCGATCTAAGGTAAGTAATTCATAATGAGCTAGTATGCTAGTCATACTAGCTCATTATGCCTTTTGTCTTGCAGGTTTTTATTACATTTTTAAACATTTGTAGCGCACAGACCCCTTTCTTTACCTGCATTAACTTTGGCTCCTCGCAGGAAGAGAGAGGCACACCGCACTACCAGCCCGTATCCTCCTATGTGAGGAGGTTGAGCGGTGTTGTTGTTGGGTCTTTCTACGGTCAGAACATGAAAACCTCCAGAGCCTGATGCTCACCTCTATGTTAATTAGAGACAAGTCCTTGACTTCCCATTAAAGTGAATGTCCACACTATGGCAGCGCCACCTGTAGGCCACAGGGAACTACACACCGATACTCTCCCTGTGGATAGAAATGGTTTTAAAAACCCTGACAAATTAGGGTGTTTGAGCCAACTACCACTCAAACACTTCCCTTAAATTGAGGACCCCGCTACACATTTTTTTGGGGGTTTACAACCACTTTAACAGCCGATGATTGCCAGCTTTTTTTTTTTTTTTTTTTTACATTTCAGCTGTCAGTGGGGGAATTCCGCTGACAGCTGAAAGAACCGAGCCTGAAAGTATCGGCATCAGGTATCAGAGCATTTGCACGAGTACCGATAGTCATGCAAATGCTTAGTATCGGTGCAACCCTAACCAAAACCATATAATATGAGGTCAAACCTAAACATTTTCTATTTGTATGCAATCAGGCAGGCCCTTGCACTGCATGGTTGAAGGTAAATCTAAAGCCTCGTACACACGGTCGGACTTCAAACAAACTTTTCCGTGGATTTTTGTCCAAAGGGAGTTGGCCGGGAACACCCATAGCATACACACGGCAGGACTTTTCTGCAAACTTTCCCAACATCACGTGGGTTTTCTGCTCTTAACCGCCACCCGTTGGTCAACTTCTGCTATTGTTGGTTGATTTTAACATTGGTTCTGGGCATGCGTGTTTGTACCTCGGACAAAAGTCCGATGGATTTCTGTACGCACGGTCGGACTTTGCACCGTAGGACTTTTGTTGCGAAAAGTTGGTCCGTTTGCAGAGCGAACTTTTGTCCGATGAAAACCGAAAAAGTTTGTCCGATGGAGCGTACACACGGTTGGATTTTTGGGAAAACTTGCTCATTTTGAAGTTTGTTGGCAAAAAGTCTGACTGTGTGTACGGGGCTTAAGAAAGAATATCAAACATAATTAAATGTTTGGTCAACTGAAAACATTTGCAATCAAAACATTTCACAAATAAAGTACACAAATCATTTAATTTTTATAAATAAAAAATAAACATAAAGGTAGTTTCCTTAGCAATATTCTGCAGCACCGATCAAGCCGCGTCGATCTCCTTGATCTGTCTTTCCTTGTGAAGTTGGAATGATGATTAGCCTCCCCTCTGTTTTTATTCAGCATTGAGTCCTTTCTACGTCACCCGCCATATCTGATGATCCTCTACATACGCACATTGTACATTATAGATGGACTGGAGATCCCAGAGGCTTCAGTACTCGGCCTCATTACACTTTAATATCGCCAGAGCCAAGGATCCTTTATAACGCGGGCCAGACTGACTAATGAAGACCGGAGAGGGGTGGCAGGACCCATGGAATACAAGATCTGCCATGGAATACACATATACGTGTATATGGAAATGCGGATCTCTCTCACTGTATTTTTAATGTAATGTACACTCACCGGCCACTTTATTAGGTAGACCTTTCTAGTTGGACCCCCTTTTGCTTTCAGAACTGCCTTCAACAAGGCGTTGGGAAACATTCCTCAGAGATTTTGGTCCAAAGTGACATGATAGCATTACGCAGATGCTGCAGATTTGTCATCTGCACATCCATGATGCGAATCTCCCATTCCAGCACATCCCAAAGGTGATCTATTGGATGAGATGTGGTGAGTGTGGAGGCCATTGGAGTACAGGGACCTCATTGTCCAGTGGTGAGATCAGTGGCGGTGCGTCCATAGTGGGCGCAGGAGCGCCACCCCCTCTCGCTCCAGCGCCTGTCACTCACAACAATACATAGGTTCATGCATTGCATGAACCTATGTATTGTCGCTGCCGCTGCCGCCCACTATTCAGATGGCCGGCCCCCTGTTGGGCGCCGGCCATCTGAATAACAGCGGCTGGTTGGTGTTTGGAAGTGGCTATCAGAGCCAGCGGCTGTATTTGGGGGGAAACTGGCTGCATTTGGGGACAAACTGGCTGCATTTGGGGACAAACTGGCTGCATTTGGGGATAAACTGGCTGCATTTGGGGGGAAACTGGCTGCATTTGGGGACAAACTGGATGTATATGGGGACAAACTGGCTGCATTTGGGGGAAACTGGCTGCATTTGGGGACAAACTGGCTGCATTTGGGGACAAACTGGCTGCATTTGAGGGGAAACTGGCTGTATTTGGGGACAAACTGGCTGCATTTGGGGACAAACTGGCTGCATTTGAGGGGAAACTGGCTGTATTTGGGGACAAACTGGCTGTATATGGGGGGAACTGGCTGCATTTGGGGACAAACTGGCTGCATTTGGGGACAAACTGGCTGCATTTGGGGACAAGACAAACTGGCTGTATATGGGGGGAACTGGCTGCATTTGGGGACAAACTGGCTGCATTTGAGGGGAAACTGGCTGTATTTGGGGACAAACTGGCTGCATTTGGGGACAAACTGGCTGCATTTGAGGGGAAACTGGCTGTATTTGGGGACAAACTGGCTGTATATGGGGGGAACTGGCTGCATTTGGGGACAAACTGGCTGCATTTGGGGACAAACTGGCTGCATCTGGGGACAAACTGGCTGCATTTGGGGACAAACTGGCTGCATTTGATGGGAAACTGGCTGTATTTGCGGACAAACTGGCTGTATATGGGGGGAACTGGCTGCATTTGGGGACAAACTGGCTGCATTTGGGGACAAACTGGCTGCATTTGGGGACAAACTGGCTGCATTTGAGGGGAAACTGGCTGTATTTGCGAACAAACTGGCTGTATATGGGGACAAACTGGCTGCATTTGGGGACAAACTGGCTGCATTTGGGGACAAACTGGCTGCATTTGGGGACAAACTGGCTGCATTTGGGGGAAACTGGCTGTATTTGGGGACAAACTGGCTGCATTTGAGGGGAAACTGGCTGTATTTGGGGACAAACTGGCTGCATTTGGGGACAAACTGGCTGCATTTGAGGGGAAACTGGCTGTATTTGGGGACAAACTGGCTGTATATGGGGGGAACTGGCTGCATTTGGGGACAAACTGGCTGCATTTGGGGACAAACTGGCTGCATTTGGGGACAAGACAAACTGGCTGTATATGGGGGGAACTGGCTGCATTTGGGGACAAACTGGCTGCATTTGGGGACAAACTGGCTGCATCTGGGGTCAAACTGGCTGCATTTGAGGGGAAACTGGCTGTATATGGGGTCAAACTGGCTGCATTTGGGGACAAACTGGCTGTATATGGGGACAAACTGGCTGCATTTGGGGGCAAACTGGCTGCATTTGGGGGCAAACTGGTGGTGTTTGGGCACAGTGGCTGCGTTTAATGGGCACAGTGGCGGCAATTGATGTTTTTTTTTTTTCAGTTTGTTTGCGCCCCCCCAAAAATTTTGAGCACCAGCCGCCACTGGGTGAGATGATTGGAGCTTTGTGACATGGTGCATTATCCTGCTGGAAGGAGCCATCAGAAGATGGGGACACTGTAGTCATAAAGGGATGGACATGATCAGCAACAATACTCAGGTAGGTCGTGGTGTTTAACCACTTGACCACTGGGCACTTAAACCCCCTTAATAACCAGACCAATTTTCAGCTTTCGGTGCTCTCACAATTTGAATGACAATTACTCAGTCATACAACACTGTACCCATATGAAATTTTTGTCCTTTTTTTCACACAAATAGAGCTTTCTTTTGGTGGTATTTAATCACTGTTGGGTTTTTTATTTTTTGCGCTATAAGAGAAAAAAGACTGAAAATTTTGTAAAAAAATGATTTTTTTTTCGTTTCTGTTATAAAATTTTGCAAATTACTATTTTTTCTTCATAAATTTTGGCCAAAATTTATACTGCTACATATCTTTGGTAAAAATAAGTACAAATTGGTGGATATTATTTGGTCTTTGTGAAAGTTATAGAGTCCACAAGCTATGGTGCCAATATCTGAAAATTGATCACACCTGAAGTACTGACGGCCTATCTCAATTCTTGAGACCCTAACATGCCAGAAAAGTACAAATACCCCCCAAATGACCCCTTTTTGGAAAGAAGACATTCCAAGGTATTCAGAAAGAGGCATTGTGAGTTTTTTGAAGTTGTCATTTTTTCCCACAATTCTTTGCAAAATCAAGATTTTTTTTTTCTCTTTTTTTTTTTTCACAAAATTGTCATATTAGCAGGTTATTTCTCACACACAGCATATGCATTCCACAAATTACACCCCAAAACACATTCTGCTATTACTCCCGAGTATGGCGATACCACATGTGTGAGACTTTTACACAGCGTGGCCACATACAGAGGCCCAACATGCAGGGAGCACCTTCAGGCGTTCTGGAGCACCCAGGCCAATTCTGACATTTCTCTCCTACATGTAAAAATCATCATTTGTTTGCTAGAAAATTACATAAAACCCCAAAACATTATATATGTTTTTTTAGCAAAGACCTTAGAGAATATAATGGTGGTTGTTGCAACTTTTTATCTCGCACGATATTTGCGCAGCAATTTTTTTAACGCGTTTTTTACGGAAAAAAATGTTTTGTGCTTAAAAAAAAAAAAAAAACAGTAAAGTTAGCCCAATGTTTTTGCATAATGTGAAAGATGAAGTTACGCCGAGTAAATAGATACCTAACATGTCGCCCTTAAAAATTGCACACACTCGTGGAATGGCGCCAAACTTCGCTACTTAAAAAATCCCCATAGGCGACGCTTTAAATATTTTTACTGGTTACATGTTTTGAGTTACAGAGGAGGTCTAGGGCCAAAATGATTGCTCTCGCTCTAACGTTCGCAGAGATACCTCACATGTGTGGTTTGAAAACCGTTTTCATATGTGGGCGGGACTTACGTATGCGTTCGCTTCTGTATGCGAGCTCACGGGGACAGGGGCGCTTTAAAAAAAAAAAAAAAAATTTATTCTTCATTTTACTTTATTTATTTTAGTTTGACATGTTTTTCCGCACCAAACTTTTTTTGATCACTTTTATACCTATTACAAGGAACGTAAACATCCCTTGTAATAGGAATATGGCATGACAGGTCCTCTTTACAGTGAGATATGGGGGGGGGGGTGTCAATAAGACCCCACATCTCACCTCTAGGCTGGGAAGCCTGAAAAAAATACAAAAAAAAAACAACAATCCTGGCTTTGATCGTAGCGGTGAGTCGGTAGAAGCACCGGAGGGCGGCGGGGGGGGGGGGGGGGACATCCCCTCTCGCCTCCCGTAAGAATGATCAAGCGGCGGAACAGCCGCTATGATTGTTCTTATGGTGTAGGGAATCGCCGGCTGAAAAAGCTAATATCTGAATGATGCCTGTAGCTGCTCCCATCATTCAGATATCTCCGCACAAAGTCAAGGACGTCATATGACGGCCGGAGGGCGGGAAGTGGTTATTGCAGAGTATTGCCGGGCATTGCAGAGTATTGCCGGGCATTGCGGAGTATTGCCGGGCATTGCAGAGTATTGCTGGGCATTGCGGAGTATTGCAGGGCATTGCGGAGTATTGCGGACTATGGCAGGGTATTGCGGTGTATGGCAGGGTATTGTGGAGGGTATTGCACAGGGTATTGTGGAGGGTATTGCAGAGTATTGTGGAGGGTATTGCAGAGTATTGTGGAGGGTATTGCAGAGTATTGTGCAGGGTATTGCAGAGTATTGTGCAGGGTATTGCAGAGTATTGTGCAGGGTATTGCAGAGTATTGTGCAGGGTATTGCAGAGTATTGTGCAGGGTATTGCAGAGTATTTTGCAGAATATTGCGCAGGGTATTGCAGAGTATTGCGCAGGGTATTGCAGAGTATTGCGCAGGGTATTGCAGAGTATTGCACCAGAGTATTGCAGAGTATTGCACCAGAGTATTGCAGAGTATTGCAGAGTATTGCACCAGAGTATTGCAGAGTATTGCACCAGAGTATTGCAGAGTATTGCACCAGGGTATTGCAGAGTATTTTGCAGGGTATTGCGCAGGGTATTGCAGAGTATTTTGCAGGGTATTGCGCAGGGTATTGCAGAGTATTTTGCAGGGTATTGCAGAGTATTTTGCAGGGTATTGCAGAGTATTTTGCAGGGTATTGCAGAGTATTGCCGAGTATTGCACCAGGGTATTGCCGAGTATTGCACCAGGGTATTGCAGAGTATTGCACCAGGGTATTGCAGAGTATTGCACCAGGGTATTGGCAGGGTATTTTGCAGAGTATTGGCAGGGTATTTTGCAGAGTATTGCACAGGGTGTATTGCAGAGTATTGGCAGGGTATAGCACAGGGATGGCTGAGCAGGGATGGATGGATGGCTGGATCTGTGACTGCAATTGTCACAGATCCAGCCCACAGAGCTGCTGCTGCCATCCGCTCCCTCCCCCTCCCCTCTCACACTGTACCGATCGGTACAGAGAGGGGAGGGAGGAACTGGCGTCATCACATGACGCCGGTCTGTTTACAAGTGATTGCTCCGTCATTTGACGGAGCGATCACGTGGTAAACGGCCGCTATCAGCGGCGATTTACCGCGATTCGTGATCCGCCGGGTCCTCTGGACCCGGCGGTCACGGAGTTTCCCGTGTGCGCGCCCCAGGGGGCGCGCGGGAGCGCGATTCTGGGAGGACGTTATATAACGTCCTCCCAGAGTTAAGCAACCACCTTGTCGACGTTATTTGTCGGCAGGTGGTTGTTAAGTGGTTAATCGATGCTCAATGGGTACTAAGGGGGCCCAAAGTGTGCCATGAAAATATCCCCCCCACCATTACACCCCCACCACCAGCCTGAACCGGTGATACAAGGCAGGACGGATCCATGCTTTCATGTTGTTTACACCAAATTCTGACCCGACCATCTGAATGTCACAGCTGAAATGGAGACTCCTCAGACCAGACAACGTTTTTCCAATCTTCTATTGTCCAATTTTGGTGATCCTTGTAGCCTCAGTTTCCTGTTCTTAGCTGACAGGAGGGGCACCCGGTGTGGTCTTCTGCTGCTGTAGCCCATCTGCTTCAAGGTTGGATGTGTTGTGCGTTCAGAGATATTCTGCATACATTGGGTGTAACGAGTGGTTATTTGAGTTACTGTTGCCTTTCTATCATTTCCAACCAGTCGGCCCATTCTCCTCTGACCTCTGACATCAACAAGGCATTTTCCTCCACACCACTGCCGCTCACTGGATATTTTCTCTTTTTCGGACCATTCTCTGTAATCCAGAGAGATGGTTGTGTGTGAAAATCCCAGAAAAACTCAGACCAGCCAGTCCGGCACCAACAACCATGCCACGTTCAAAGACACTTAAATCCCTTTCCTTCCCCATTCTGATGCTCGGTTTGAACTTCAGCAAGTCGCCTTTACCACGTCTAGATGCCTAAATGCATTGAATTGCTGCCATGTGATTGGATGATTAGACATTTGTCACTCTGCAGAGCTCAGTGAGGAGAGCTGATTGGAAGGAAGGGACACGCCCCCCTTCACACACCGCACAGGAGCAGAGCTGAGGCTGTCACTCAGCTTGAGCTCCCTCCCCTGTCACCATTTTTCTCTTGATGTCAGGAAAACTTGTCAGTAGTGACTCATGCTAATAGCAGAGGAACGAAGCCGTGGAATGAAATGACACTTAGGGGTTGATTTACTAAAGACAAATAGACTGTTGCTCCAGAGCTTAGTAAATGAGCTATGAGATAAATGTAGGGAATTATGGGATGCCCAACCTGAAAAATGTCCAGAGCTATGAGCTATGAACAAAGGGACAATTCCTCCCTATTTGCAAAAAGTCCACATTTCCGTCCTCCTGCACAAACTTGGTTTTCTCAGCACGGCACCTGCTGCTCACTCGTAGGGGAACTAACAGTTTTGTGTTAGCTCAGCAAAGGTCCATTACAGACGGGAACTCTCAGTCTCCTGACAAAGTATTGCAGTGAGCAAACAGCATGACATTCCTCCTTCTGCTTCCCTGTGGCCGCTGATCCCAGCTCCACTTGCTTGCAGAAAATGATAGCCCACCTGGCTGCCACCAGCCACGCCTGGCTGATCTTCCTCCCTAGTCCTCCTGATCAAATTTCTGCCCCAGTCCTGCCCGACTGGCACACTTCCAGTGGTGGCTGTTAGGTATTTTTTTTTCTAGGGGGGGGGGGCAAACAACCACCCCCCCAGTCGGTCGGCCCGCGGTCACTCCTCAGAGGGCCAGAATGGGGATCTGTCAATGTAAACAAACAGATCCCCGTTCTGACAGGGAAGTAGAGAGAGATCTGCTGTTCCTAGTGATCAGGAACAGCGATCTCTCTCTACTCCCAGTCAGTCTCCTCCCCCTACAATTATAAACACTTCCCTAGGGGAACATTTAACCCCTTGATCACCCCCTATGAAAGGTGTGTACCGCTCCAAGCTGTGAAGCTTCAAGGAATGCTCCCGCCCTGATACTGGAACAGGTGCCGGCTCTGCACTAATGCATGGGAAAGAAAAGAGCCCTGGACTGCCGCACTCTGTATAAACGATTTATTTTCAAAATTCCAAAATTAAAACCCAAAGTTAATTCTAAGGCCTCGTACACACGACCGAGTTTCTCGGCAAGAACCAGCAAGAAACTTGCTGGCAGAGATGTCTTGCCGAGAAATTCGTTCGTGTGTATGGTTTCTCGTCAAGAAAACCAACAAGTAATCTCGACGAGAAAATAGAGAACCTGCTCTCTATTTTCTCGTCGAGATTCGCGTCAGCATGTTTCTCGACGAGAAAAGTGAGTGTGTGTACACTTACCTGTCCTCCGGGAAGCCCGCGCATGTTCGAAATGAATTCGACGCATGCGCGGTAGCTTCCTAGGCATAGGTGGGGTATACCAAGATGGCGGCGACGGCATCGAATGTGACGAGCGCATGCTCATCGTAGTCGATGACGTCACCGCGTACGCTCTATTCAAAGAACCGCGGGTTCTTTGAATCGAGCGTGTGTACACTCGGCCGGGACAAGTTTCTTGTCCAAGGATCTCGTCGAAAAAAACGACGTGTTTTTTTCGACGAGAAACTCGGCCGTGTGTACGAGGCTATAGATTCAAAAGTCCAAAAACAGACAAAAACAGAAAACTGACATGCAGGGGTGGATGGCTGACGCGTTTCACATCAAAGATAGATGCTTACTCATAGCTGTTGAGCTTGATCACCCCGTAGTGTTAACCCCTTCCCTGCCAGTGACATTTAGACAGTAATCAGTGGCTATTTTTAGCTCTGATCGCTGTATAAATGTCACTGGTCCCAAAAAAAGTGTCCGATCTGTCCGCCGCAATCCCGCTAAAAATCACAGATTGGCACCATTACTAGCAAAAAATAAATAAATAATAAAAATGCCATAAATCTATCCCCTATTTTGTAGACGCTATAACGTTTGCGCAAACCAATCAATATACACTTATTGTGATTTTTTTTTTTACCAAAAATATGAAGAAGAATACGTGTCGGACTAAACTGATGAAGAAATTATTCTTTTTTTTTAAAATATTTATTATAGCAAAAAGTAAAAAATATTGTTTTTTTTCAAAATTGTGGCTCTTTTTTTGTTTATAGCGCAAAAAAAAAAAAAACCGCAGAGATGATCAAATACCACCAAAAGAAAGCTCTATTTGTGGGGAAAAAGGACGTCAATTTTATTTGGGTACAACATCGCACGACCGCGCAATTGTCAGTTAAAGCGACACAGTGCCGAATCGCAAAAAATAGCCTAGTGATTAAGGGGGAAAATCGTTCCAGTCCTTAAGTGGTTAAAATCTGTACCAGCCCAGAGGGACCCAGTATGAATTTGGGGGGGGGGGGGCAGGCAGTGTTCTTTAAAGCAGACCTTCAGTCATTTTTTCATCTTTCCATCTATTAAATCTTCTGCTCTTGTTGTTGTTTTAACTTTGGATAGTAAAACATTTTTTTTTCTGCCAGTACCATACACACCCGAATATAAGCAGAGGCACCTAATTTTGCCACAAAAAACTGGGAAAACGTATTGACTCGAGTATAAGCCTAGGGTGTCCATGTGCATGCCTCATTGTGTCCATGTCCATGCCTCACTGTGCCCATGCCTCACTGTGCCTCACTGTGTCCATGTGCATGCCTCACTGTGCCTCACTGTGTCCATGTGCATGCCTCACTGTGCCCATGCCTCACTGTGCCCATGTGCATGCCTCACTGTGCCCATGTGCATGCCTCACTGTGCCTCACTGTGTCCATGTGCATGCCTCACTGTGCCCATTCCTCACTGTGTCCATGCCTCACTGTGCCCATGTGCATGCCTCACTGTGCCTCACTGTGTCCATGTGCATGCCTCACTGTACCCATGCCTCACTGTGCCTCACTGTGCCCATGCCTCACTGTGTCCATGTGCATGCCTCACTGTGTCCATGCCTCACTGTGCACAATCTCCCTACCTGATCTCCTGCGCTGTGTGACGAGACTGATATGTAACATGGGAGTCTATGGAAGGGGTGCCCGGCTTTAAAAAAATTGTTGCTCCCCGGCCGCAGGTCCCCCAGACAACAAACTTTGCACACTTGTAGAGGAAGAGAGGGGCTACATGTGTGCCAAGTTTGGGGTCCAGGGAACCTACGGCTGGCTGGGATCAGGTGCACAAAGTTGAAGATGGACACAGACTCAAGAATAAGCCGAGGGGGGCATTTTCAGCACAAAAAAATGTGCTGACAAACTCGGCTTATACTCGAGTATATACGGTAAATATAAAATATTTGGATGTTTTCCAGACACAAAAATGTATGATCTCCCAGTCCCAAATAGGAAATATAAAAAACAAAAACACAGAAGGAGAGACAAACTCTCACTTAACGGGATTTTAAAGGGAGATTACAGTTCTGTTAGAAGGTGAGTACACTTGAAACAAGTACTTTGGAAAAATATAAATTTATTGATAGCATCATAAAATTGATATTACATAGATACAGATACATAAAACTTGAAAATAAAGATTTGTATTGTGCAGCTAGCCGACATGTTTCGCACTGTATGTGCTTCGTCAGGGCTTAGCACGTGTCTTTAATTTCATCAAGTCTGTATAAGACATAAAAATATATAATTAATGTCAAACAATACCATAACATCAATACATGTGCATTAGTTAAGATAATAGAAAATTGCTGCATATTAACAAGTTTCCATAAGCGTATCATGCTCACCTAATCTGATTATGAAAAGGCTGAATAGAATGCACATCACTAAGACAACTGCATCAAACTGATGACCGACCCCCATCCACCGCAGCTAGACCCGGCGGATGCCAGAACCAACCGGTCGAAACGCAAGGCTTTTGACTCTGTAGGCTGACCAAATAAATAGTATAATCAGATTTGAACCAGTAACAAAATAAAAAATATAATAAAATAACATAGTCAAATTTTAACCAGTAATCAAGTGATATACGGGTGTTCATGATTGTAAAGGTAAATTCCCATAGTACCTATCAGATCTATTCAAGACAGGGTAGGAGCAATAAGCTTGGTTATGGAAATACTGATAATGATACTTTCATTTAAATCCATATAAATTTTGATTCTCATTCGCTCTGACATGCACTGTGAGCTGTAAGGTCTTATATATATAGACAGGTGTGTGGCTTTCCTAATCAAGTCCAATCAGCAGGGCCGTTTGAAGGAATTTGGGGGCCCCAAGCAAAATGGACATGGAGGCCCCCCACCCCCGCGCACTCACGCAAAGCCTACAGGAACCACAGCATAGCGATACAGTTTAAGCTCACCCACACTTTATATAAATAAAAAAGGTTTACAGTGCAAATACTGCTGTTGCATATAATCCAACATACTTAAAACACATACACACTCACATTAACATTAAGATGCTGCTTAGGACTGTTTATGGACAGTGGGATGGACAGGGGGACCGTGGGATGGACAGGGGGACTCCGCACTGTAATATCCAGATCTCCCCCACTGTAATATCCACATCTCCCCCACTGTAATGTCCACATCTCCCCCACTGTAATATCCAGATCTCCCCCCTGTACTGTCCAGATCTCCCCCCTGTACTGTCCAGATCTCCCCCTGTAATGTCCACTGTTAAAATAATAAAAATATTTAAAAATAATTATGGAGCGATAAAGTCTCTAATAGTTCCACAAATAAAATAGTAAATACGTTTTCTTGAAAAGTAGTAAAGAATCTGTCAGTCTTTCTATGGCTCCACAAGCATGTACTTGTACATGATTTCTGTTCCGTCCAGTAATCCAGGCCAGGATTAGGATCCCTGAATATTCGTGCGCTTTTCTCCTGTAAACAACTTCCTGGTCACAGCAGCCTGCTTCTCCATCCCAATCCCCACTATTGGAGAAATGTCCAGTATCAGGGTTTTTAATTTTTTTTATTTAGTAAATAAAAATAAAAATAAAAAACCCCGATACTGGACATTTCTCCAATAGTGGGGATTGGGATGGAGACGCAGGCTGCTGTGACCAGGAAGTTGTTTGCAGCCGCGCACTAATATTCAGGGATCCTGATCTGGCTGAATTACTGGACAGAAGAACAGAAATCATGTACAAGTACATGCTTGTGGAGCCAAAGAAAGACAGATTCTTTACTACTTTTCAAGAAAACGTATTTACTTTTTTATTTGTGGAACTATTAGAGACTTTATCGCTCCATTAAAAAGTCATTCACTGACTTACCCTTTCCAGAGGCACTGTCTGGCGGGCAAAATATGATCCGACCGCAATGGGAGTTGTACCACGCCTGCGCTGCCCTCCTGAGTGACTGTGACTGACACTGACTCCTCCCCCCAGGAGCAGGGAGTATCAGCACGTAGCCGCCGTTGTGGACTACAACTCCCATAAGCAATAGCGGCGGCCTGTCACCGCCGGGTGTACCAAGATGGCCGCCGCTCCGGAGCTAGGCCGAAGCCGCGGCCTTTCCTAAGGCTGCAATCCGCGGATCGGCTCTGGGCGAAAATCGAGGACAGTGACAGGCAGCAGGCTGGGGCCCTAGGCCAGCTCGGGGCCCCAAGCAATTGCTTGTTTTGCCTGTCCTGTTCCGACGGCCCTGCCAATCAGTATGATAAAACACAGCTGGACTCAAATGAAGGTGTAGAACAGGGGTCTCAAACTGACGGCCCTCCAGCTGTTGCGAAACTACAAGTCCCATCATCCCTCTGCCTGTGGGAGTCATGCTTGTAACTGTCAGCCTTGCAATGCCTCATGGGACTTGTAGTTTCCCAACAGCTGGAGGGCCGCCAGTTTGAGACCCCTGGTGTAGAACCATCTCAAGGATGATCAGAAGAAATGGACAGCACCTGAGTTATATATATGAGTGTCACAGCAAAGGGTCTGAATACTTAGGACCATGTGATATTTCATTTTTTTTTTTTTTTTTATAAATCTGCAAAAATGTCAACAATTCTGTGTTTTTCTGTCAATATGGGGTGCTGTGTGTACATTAATGAGGAAAAAAATGAACTTAAATGATTTTAGCAAATGGCTGCAATATAACAAAGAGTGAAAAATTTAAGGGGGTCTGAATACTTTCCGTAACCACTGTATATACTGTATAAGGTTTGGGGGTTCTAAGTAATTTTCTAAAAAAAAAATACAGATTTTTACCTGTAAAGAAAAGGTGTCAGAAAAGGCCGGGTCTGAGGAGTTCTGTGGTTCACAAATAGGATCTATACGGGGCTGATAACAATGTCTGAGATATTAGTGCAGCATCCTCAGCCCAGTACAGGAAGATACAAGCCCACCGGATTTCTGGAGGATCAACAGGTATTTTTTTGTCCTTATTGAACAGATATAACAAAACACTTTCAGCTGTATATTTAACAGACCAACGGGAGCAAATAAGAGGAGTTCATTGTTAGGATTTAAATACGTTTTAACACATCCTCCCCCTTCAGTCCGATCCTTCATACTCTAACAATCTTTGTGCTGTTAAATTATGCACTATAGCTGTAGCGGACTCATTCACAGCTGTACTAACAGCTGCACCAGCTACAGCTCTGCTCTCAGAATAATAATCAATCCTGCTCAGAAATAATTGCTGTTTATACACTAGTTGTTTTTCCGCTCATGCTGAAAAGATAACAAAAAAAGAAAGAAAGAACAGTAAATAAATACAATTGATACCATTTATAAAAGACTTACACAACGGCAGTTATGTAACAAAAAAAAAAAAACTATGTACTTATCTCTTTGTGTGTATATACTGTGCTTATATATATATATATATATATATATATATATATATATATATATATGTAGCGGGTATTTGAATTTAGGGGAGGCATCTGGGTGGTAGTGTAACCCAGATGCATTAATTGTTAGGGAATCTGAGACCCTTTTATGGTTCTTGGAGGACTCTGGTGGTGTGAGGTTCCCTGCGCCCTGCAGGTGGCGCTGTCGCACTGGGCCAGAGCTGAACACTCACCGCAAGACTGCATCCCTTTTTGTCCTTTCCTGGCGCTGGTACAGCGGGGCGGGAAACCTGCTGTGACGCAAAGGGAGAGGAGATAAAAGGGGTGGACGCCCTGACCTTGGGGTTCAGAGTCGGAGGACGCAGCTGCGCCCAGGCACCTTCAGCTTGGGTGCTGGCGTTCCGGAGACCTTGACCTGGCCAGAGCGGGAGATGGAGTCCATCCCAGGCACCTTTAGCCTGGGGTGAGGTACTAATGCGGAGGCCTGGGACTCAGTACCTTCGACTGGGTTCCGCGAGGGTGGAGGAATCCGAGGGGGCCCTAACTGCTTGGGTGCCCGTGTCTGAGATTGAGGAGGCCGGTGAGCGGAACTTCTCCTGAAAGTCTGGTGCAGCATTTGCTGGTGACGGAGAGGCCTCCGGTAACTCTCTTGGACGGATGTCTTCCCTCTGACAGGGGCTGTGATAGCGAAGGTAATTCATGCTCTTGTTCTATATAGTCAGTGGCAGTGACTGTACATCATAACCATTGGTGACACCACCGTGGTTAGCTCTACTACAAGAATTGTGCCTTGACCTACTCCCCACAAATACTGAAGTGTTCGCTGGGTCTCAACCTGTCTGTGCTGTATGATTATTTATTGCTGGAAGAGAAATAAATACGAGTTGGACCTTTTCAGTGTGTGGAACTCTGGTTACTGGGAGCAAAGGGAGTCATTTCAAGGAAAGGATTTGACTCTGAGACATACACACAAAACCCAATAGTTCTGGCTTTCACCTCCAGTCCCTCTGGAGGACATGGGCCGTGGTGTATCGCATCCCTACCCCCAGTACTAACCCCCTAGACAAGACCAACAAGCCGAGAATGAGAAGGGGTGAGAGGGGTGAGGTCACATACATATATATATATATATATATATATATGTAGCGGGGTCTCCTTTAAGGCCCCGGGACTACGTTACCCAGAACCCCGTTCGGCACCCAGAGTGCAGTTTGCCACCGCAGAGACTCATGGGAGCGGTTATTTAAGAAGGAGGCGAGGCGGAGCTCGGCCTCTTTGGACACCGCGCTACAAGCAACAGCTTCTTCCTGTGTGGATCTGCTGCAGCACAAGGCCTGAAGCCTGGGGCCTTGTGCAACCTCCAAAGAGCCTTCCACCCCACTGCGGAGCCTGGGTGGCATCTGACTTACCGAGTGAGGACATCAGTTGGATCGGGGACCCGATCGTTGCAGACGCTGTGTGTGGATACACAGCGGGTGGATGTCCCGGATTGGGATCGCGTCCGGAGTGGTGAGCGGGCACATGCCCAAAACCAATAGACTGTACTGAGTTCAGACCTACGGGCTGTATTGGCCCACCGTTCGTTTGTTGTTGTTTTGCTGGGGACCGGTAGCAGGACAGAGTTGAAGTGTCCCCCAGTATAGTGTTCCAAGTGACTGCCATATTGCGGATTACAAATACTATTCATCAAGTGCACCACCGAAAGTTTGCATGCGAAGAAATACCTAGGGGAAAGACTGAGATTTCTTGTATGTCAGGCCTGACTCGGGAGGGGTGGTAGAGGATTGTTTAATGCGCCATAGGGCGCGTACACCATAATAGCTGCGTGCGGTGGGTTACCGCGTGGGGCCATTGTTGTGTGCTACACTTATTGCTGCAGGGCTCTGTGAGCAAGTTGTATGTGTTCTGTTCTGCTTATGCCCATTTGATGAAAGTAAAATTGTTCTATTTAACCTTTCACATCAGTGTGTTGTCTTACTGCAAGGAGGTTACACTTTGCAATACTACTGTTTATGACAAGAGTTAACCCTAGACTAACTGTGCCAGAGTGGGTCGAGTGAGATTGCCTGGGGGTTGGCGGTGCTGTACTCAGGGCCCGAAATCAAACCAGCGGCTCTCTTAACTGGGGGTAGCGCTACATATATATGTGTTTAATCTCTCAATCTATCTTCTCTGTATATTTATTCACACCTGCCTAAAACTTTTGCAGCGTACTCATATATATATATATATATATAATCTCTAGTATATACACTCACCGGCCACTTTTTTAGGTACACCTGTTCAATTGGTAACACAAATTGCTAAACAGCCAATCACAGGGCAGCAACTCAATGCATTTAGGCATCTAAACGTGGTGAAGACGACTTGCTAAAGTTCAAACCGAGGATCAGAATGGGGAAGAAAAGGGATTTAAGTGACTTTGAGCATGGCATGGTTGTTGGTGCCAGACGGGCTGGTCTGGGTATTTGTGGGATTTTCACACACAATCATCTCTCGGATTTACAGCGAATGGTCGGAAAAAGAGAAAATATCCAGCGAGCGGCAGTTGTGTGGAGGAAAATGCCTTTTTGATGTCAGAGATCAGAGAATGGGCAGACTGGTTCCAGATTATAGAAAGGCAACAGTAAATCAAATAACCACTCATTACACCCAAGGTATGCAGAATACCATCTCTGAAAACACAACACATGGAACCTTGAAGCAGATGGGCTACAGCAGCAGAAGACCACACCGGGTGCCCCTCCTGTCAGCTAAGAACAGGAAACTGAGGCTACAATTCGCACAGGATCACTAAAATTGGACAATAGAAGATTGAAAAAACGTTGCCTGGTCTGATGAGTCTCCATTTCAGCTGCGACATTCAGATGGTCGGGTCAGAATTTGGTGTAAACATGAAAGCATGGATCCCTCCTGCCTTGTATCACCGGTTCAGGCTGGGGGTGGGGGTGTAATGGTGTGGGGGGTATTTTCTTGGCACACTTTGGGCCCCTTAGTACCAATTGAGCATCGTTTAAACACCACGGCCTACCTGAGTATTGTTGCTGACCATGTCCATCCCTTTATGACTACAGTGTCCCCATCTTCTGATGGCTCCTTCCAGCAGGATAATGCACCATGTCACAAATCTCCAATCATCTCACCACTGGACAATGAGGTCACTGCACTCCAATGGACTCCACAGTCACCACATCTCATCCAATAGAGCACCTTTGGGATGTGCTGGAACGGGAGATTGGCATCATGTGATGCTATCATGTCACTATGGAACAAAACCTCTGAGGAATGTTTCCAACACCCTGGTGAATCTATGCAACGAAGAATGAAGGCAAAAGAGGGTCCAACCCGGTGCTAGCAAGGTGTACCTAATAGAGTTGCCAGTGAGTGTATATATATATATATACACACACACACACACATACACAGTGCCTTGCAAAAGTATTCACCCCCTTGACATTTTTTGTGTTTTGTTGCCTCACAACCTGGAATTAACACGGATTGTTTGAGGATTTGCATCATTTCATTTACAGAACATGCCCACAACTTTGAAGATGTTTTTTTTTTTTTTTTATTGTGAAGTAAACAACAAATAGGACAAAATAACAGAAAACGTCAATGTGCATAACTATTCACCCCCCTAAAGTCAATACTTTGTAGAGACACCTTTTGCGGCTATCACAGCTCCAAGTCTCTTTGGATAAGTGTCTATGAGCTTGCCACATCTTACCACTGGGATTTTTGCCCATTCCTCCTTGCAAAACTGCTCCAGCTCCTTCAAGTTGGATGGTTTGCGCTTGTGAACAGCAATCTTTAAGTCTGACCACAGATTTTCTATTGGATTGAGGTCTGGGCTTTGACTAGGTCATTCCAACACATTTACATGTTTCCCCTTAAACCACTCAAGTGTTGCTTTAGCAGTGTGTTTGGGGTCATTGTCCTCCTGGAAGGTGAAGCATGATGCTGCCACCACCATGTTTCACAGTGGGGATGGTGTTCTTTGGGTGATGTGATGTGTTGGGTTTGCTCCAGACATTGCGTTTTCTTTGATGGACAAAAAGTTTAATTTTAGTCTCATCAGACCAGAGCACCTTCCTCCATACATTTTGGGAGTCTCCCACATGCCTTTTCGCCAACTCAAAACGTGCCATTTTGTTTTTTGCTGAAAGTAATGGCTTTCTTCTGGCCACTCTGCCATAAAGCCCAACTCTATGGAGCGTACGGCTTATTGTCGTCCTATGTACAGATACTCCAGTCTCTGCTGTGGAACTCTGCAGCTCCTCCAGGGTTACTTTAGGTCTCTGTGCCGCCTCTCTGATTAATGCCCTCCTTGCCCGGTCCGTGAGTTTTGGTGTGCGGCCGTCTCTTGGCAGGTTTGCTGTTGTGCCATGTTCTTTCCATTTGGTTATGATAGATTTGATGATACTCCTCGGGATCACCAAAGATTTGGATGTTTTTTTATAACCTAACCCTGACTTGTACTTCTCAACAACATTGTCCCTTACTTGTTTGGAGGGTTCCTTGGTCTTCATGGCAGTGTTTGGTTAGTGGTGCCTCTTGCTTAGGTGTTGCAGCCTCTGGGGCCTTTCACAAAGGTGTGTCTATGTAATGACAGATCATGTGACACTTAGATTGCACACAGGTGGACATAATTTCACTAATTATGTGACTTCTGAAGGTAATTGGTTGCACCAGAGCTTTTTATGGGCTTCATAAAAAGGGGGTGAATACATACGCACATGCCAATTATCAATTTTTTTTATTTCTGAAAAATTGTTTTATGTATATATTTTTCAAATTTTACTTCACCAACTTAGACGATTGTGTTCTCATCCATCACATAAAATTCAGAATAAAAAAACATTGAACTAAAGGCTGTAATGTAACAAAATAGGTAAAAAGCCAAGGGGGTGAATACTTTTGCAAGGCACTGTATGTATATATATATATATATATATATATATATATATATACACACACACAGTATCTCACAAAAGTCAGTACACCCCTCACATTTATGTAAATATTTTCTTCTATCTTTTCATGTGACAACACTGAAGAAATGACACTTTGCTACAATGTAAAGTAGTGAGTGTACAGCTTGTATAACGGTGTAAATTTGCTGTCCCCTCAAAATAACTCAACACACAGCCATTAATGTCTAAACTGCTGTCAACAAAAGTGAGTACACCCCGAAGTCAAAATTTCCAAATTGGGCCCAATTAGCCATTTTCCCTCCCCGGTGTCATGTGACTCGTTAGTGTTACAAGGTCTCAGGTGTGAATGGGGAGCAGGTGTGTTAAATTTGGTGTTATCGCTCTCACTCTCTCATACTAGTCACTGGAAGTTCAACATGGCACCTCATGGCATCTGGATGAATGGTCAAACATTCCCATAGACACACTCCTAAACCTTGTGGATAGCCTTCCCAGAAGAGGTGAAGCTGTTATAGCTGCAAAGGGTGGATCAACTCAGTTTTAAACCCTATGGACTAGGACTGAGATGCCATTAGTTCATGTGCGTGTAAAGGCAGGCGTCCCAATACTTTTGGCAATATAGTGTATCTATACACATCTATACACCCTCAGCCCTGCTCCAGAGATCTTCACTGTGTAGTTGTAATGCAGTCCTGGCTAGTACCGCACAAAAAAGTCCCAGCCCAGTCCAACTTATACTACACATGTGCATTTATCGGAAGGGAATGTACTCCTCTGGGGCCACAATGTCTGTAGCTTCGGCCTTGGATATAAATGGAGAAAATGGTGCTCATGCACAATATGGACAGGGCGCGGTTGGGTCTTTTTTATAAAAGGGCAGTGTAGTGGCGGGCAGGGCCGTACAGTGAAGATGTCCCATGTTTAGGTACCGTATATACTCGAGTATAAGCCGAGGTACCTACTTTTACCACAAAAAACTGGGAAAACTTATTGACTTGAGTATAAGCCGAGGGGAGGAAATGTGCCCATTGCCACCTCACTGTGCCAATTGCCCAACCTTACTGTGCCCATTGCCATCTCACTCTGCCACCTCACTGTGTACATTGCCACCTCACTTCCCATTGCCACCTCACTGTGCCCCCTTACTGTGCCCATTGCCATCTCACTGTGCCACCTCACTGCCCATTTTCACCTCACTGTGCCCATTGTCACCTCACTGTGCCCCCTTACTGTGCCCATTGCCATCTCACTGTGCCACCTCACTGCCCATTTTCACCTCACTGTGCCCATTGTCACCCCACTGTGCCCCCTTACTGTGTCCATTGCAGCCTCCCTGTGCCCAAGTCAGTGTACCTCAAGATCTTGTAATTCCGCGGCCGGCGTCCATTGTTCAAATCTTGCGCCGTTCTCCCTGTCCCTTCCATGATAGGCGTTTCCAGCAAACACTGTGTTGAGTGTTGCGCCTATCACGGAGGTCCTCTCATTCTTGGACTCCGTTTCCCAGCAGGCACTGTGTTCAGTGCTCCGCCAATCATGGACGTCGGACAAGAGGACCACCGTGATAGGCGCAACACTCAACACAAGTGTTTGCTGGAAACGCCTATCGCGGAAGGGACAGGGAGAAAGGCGCTAGATTTAAACAATGAACGCCGGCCGCGGAATTTCACGATTTTCAGGTACTGACTCGAGTATAAGCCGAGGGGTATACTTTCAGCCCTAAAAAAAGGGCTGAAAAACTTGGCTTATACTCGAGTATATACGGGTAAGTATCTTACCCTCATAAAGGACCACTTCACTAAAAGCAAAGTTTTCCTTTATAGCACCAACTCACATCAATACATTGATTTAGGTCTAAAACCCTCTTACTGTCCCAGCTGACTCATGCCGGAAAATGACTATTTTATCCGACTCTTATTAAGCCTTTAAAAAGAGACATAGCATGTTATTAGGGCGTTTGTCGAGGCTGCTCTCCGAAGAGGATTGATTGTGTGCTTGGAGGAAATGTGCAATCTTTCAACACACAAATATAATGGCAGCCATACTTCTTTTTTTCTGCCTCTGATGATTCACTCTAAAGCCTCGTACACACGACCGAGTTTCTCGTCGTAAAAAACACGTTGTTTTTTTCGACGAGATTCTTGTTAAGCTTGTCGATTTTCTCGTCAAGCTTTCCAAGGCGTACACACTGACATTTCCCAATTTCCTCGTTGTTCTCCGCGCTCACGTCCAGCACGTACGACGGCACTATAAAGGGGAAGATCTTTTTTCTTAGCGCCACCCCTTGGGCTGCTTTTGCTGATCTCGTGTTACCGCGTGTGAAGTAAAAGTTTGGGAAGAGACGATTCGCGCTTCTCAGTCTTCGTACTTTTCAGATCGTTTTCTGCGGTTCAGTTTGTGCTTGTGGGTTCGTATCTTGACTTTCAGGGCATGTAGGCAGGTCGTATCTGTTTTACAGTGCGTTCTTGCCTGTTCGTTTCTGATTTTCAGTTCGTTATTCATAGGCCTGCTGTTCTAAAGTGCGTTCTGTTCTGTACGTTCTGATAAGACGACCGTTTCCTAGCCATGTCGCCTGGACGTTCTCGTCGTCGAGTTCGTGCTGTGCGTGCGCTTGGTGTTGGTCTGCTTGTTTTGGACCAAGACCAGTCCATGAATGGTGTGAGGAGGAGTTCATGGACCAAGAATTGGTTGCTCCAGCGGGACCAATTCTGCCACATGCCTCTGCTGCAGGAGATCGTCGAGAATAATCCTGAGGACTACAGGAATTTTCTGCGGATGTCTGACCCTGTTTTTCAGGAACTGTTGGCTTTGGTGTCCCCCTATATTACCAGGAAGGACACCGTTTTGCGGGAAGCCATCAGTGCTGAGCAGAGGCTCATCGCCACGTTACGTTATCTGGCGACAGGGAGAAGTCTTCAGGACTTGAAGTTCACGACAGGCATCTCCCCCCAGGCTCTGGGCCTCATAATCCCAGACACCTGTTCTGCCATTATACAAGTCCTGCAGGAGGACTATATTAGGGTAAGTTTTCTCCCTTAACATCACATTTTATGTATTCCATGTATGATAATGTATTGTATTTCTTTCATCCTTCCCTAATTACCATGATTGTAATATGCTGAGAATGTCCCCTTTGTCCTCATGCATGCTGGAAGCTTTAGATTGCCCCTTTTTTCTCCTCCATGCATATTTCCCTTCACTAACCTTTCCAGCAGGGGCGCCTGTTGCTCCAAATGTTTGGGGGTTCAAACCCCAATTTTGGAAATAAACTTCCTCCTTTTTTGCTCTGGTGCCTATTAAACGCCCCCATTTGTTCCCTCCAATGCAGCCATTTTGTCCCCTCCAATGCAGCCAGTTCCCCCCCAGCCCTGCACTTACCTTCTTGTGGTCAGCGCCATCCTTCTTCTGTCCTTGATGTCTTCTCCTTCCCTTGATGTTGCATCAGCCAATCATGTTACTATTAAACAGACTTGGTGAACATGATTGGCAGAGCAGCCTGTCAGTGTTTACCCAAGGAATGCCCCCCCCCCTGCGTCCCCTATTTAACTTTTCTGCAGCCAATTACATCCCTCAGGCTGTAATGTGCAAGACTATTTTCCTTACTGTTTCTGATATGCAATTTTAAGCCCATAAATGCCGCAGTTCTTCATATGTCGGTCGCTTAACAGGGGGCCATCCACCTGAATAGTGGGCGGCATAGACAATACATAGGTTAATGCAACGCATGAACCTATGTATTGTTCTGAGTGACGGACACAGGAGAGAGGGGGCAGTGCTCCAGCGCCCACTCTGGACGCACCGCCACTGCAATGCTATCCTGTGGCCAAACACATCTACCCCCCCCTCCTCCCCATTATAATTTATTAATGGACCATCATAGGGGGTGATGAATATGATACATGAGCCTTCCATTATACTTATTTAAAACACCTTAATAAACGTAGACTTTGCTTGATGTTGGCCTCTAATGTATTTTCTTAGAATCTCCTTGTAATGTTTGATTTGTGTATTCTAATATTTTTTCATCTTGTTTGACTCTGCAGCTTCCTTCCACGCCACAGGAATGGCAGACTGTGGCATCGGAGTTTGCCACGCGGTGGGACTTCCCCAACTGCGGTGGTGCTATAGACGGGAAGCACGTCCGCATCGTGCCGCCACCCCGTTCTGGGTCCTACTACTTCAATTACAAGGGGTTTCATAGCATTGTGCTGATGGCGGTGGTGTCAGCACGGTATGAATTCCTCTATGTTGATGTAGGGAAGAATGGCCGGATGTCCGATGGGGGATCCTTCATCCAGACGGAGTTTGCCCTCCGTCTCCAGAGTGACGACCTTGCATTGCCACCGGATGCAGGGAATATTGAAGGACTCCCCTTTGTTTTTTTGGCTGATGAAGCCTTCGGGCTCGGACCACATCTTATGAGGCCATTTCCTCAGAGGACCCTGACCCCAGAGAAGAGGGTGTTCAATTACCGGCTGGCCAGGGGCCGAAGAGTCGTTGAAAATGCCTTCGACATAATGGCCAGCCGGTTCCGCCTTTTTAGCACTCCCATCCACTTGGCGGACTACAAAATAAACTATGTAGTGTTATGCTGCTGTGTGCTACACAATTTTCTTTGCCGCAAATCTAATTCATATATGGCCTCAGTTTTGCCTGAGGCTGGACTTTCCCCTGATAATCCCCTGCCGGGCCTGGAATCTGCCCGTGCTGGCTTGCCCCCCCAAAATGCCCGTGATGTTCGGGACAAATACATGGACTATTTCACGGGTAGGGGGGCAATTCCTATGCCAGGCTATGTCTAAAGATTGCTGTCTAACGATCCAAATAAAAATCTTGTTTAAACTTCTAACTTTTCTTGGTTTCCTGTCTCCTAGTTTGTCTTAGTGCATTTGTAGTGCCAAGTGTATTTTCCTTTAGTAAATACCAACCATTTCACTATGTAACCTTAAAAAATGTACCAAATAAGTTTAGAGCATATTAGAAAAAGAAGCTACACGTTGTTTGTGTTCAAATCTTTTACTATGTGCAAATTCACACACATTTCTTTTTTTATTTTTACATTTTTTGTTTGCCTGGCCACAAACCGGCAATTGTTTTCTTAGGAAAATACAAAAACAACAGTTGCATTCCAAAAATTACAAAATTGGATACCTCTGAGCAATCTGAGACATTCACTTACACAAACTTTATGTCTCTATGTGCCCTTCCTAATATGGGGTCCTGCCACCCCTTGCCCAGCCAAAAATTTAATATGCACACAATTGGGATTATTTTCCTATAGGGATTTTAGACTCCTGATCCCTATTGTCAACATGTGCTATCTGCCATCAGGGGTGAGCAATGGATGTGTTTTGGGGGTGCAACCCCTTCCTCAGTTCACCTACTTTAGATACGAGGAAGGGGTTGCACCCCCAAAAGACGTACATGGATATCCCCTGATGGCAGATAGCACATGTTGACACACTGTGTGCAGATTCAATTTTTGGCTGGTTTGATTGTCAAAAAGTTTTTTACAAGTAGAAGAATAAACATGAACAAAAGGGGTTTGGGATGCCTTATTGAATTCTCCCCAAAACACAGAGAATGTCTTTAAATGTTTGATCCATCACATGTATTCTTTCTTTAATTTTGTCCAGTTCCGTGCTACATTCCATCACTTGCTGGATGAGGCGGAGGGCACTGTCAGCAGAGAAACCTGTACTATCCTTCACCCCAACATTCACATCCCCTAAAAACAAAATAACAAGGTATTATAACTCTGCAGGCCTACATCTCTTACCTGAAGCTGTGGTGTCAGATACTGACCTGTTGTGGTGACCAGTTCCACAACGTCATCCACCTCTCCTTCCTGCACTTCTCCTTCCTCCACCTCAACTTCCTCTACATCCTTCATTTGTGGGTCTTTGGGAGTTTGGGGTTGTTGTGAAGCTGTGGGGTTCTTTTGCTCCCTGGAGTGTCCTCCTCCCAGTCTTCTCTCCCCTATGAGAATCGAACAAAAGGTAGAGTTATCACACAGAAATTCTCTATGTAAAAAATAAAAGCAGGCTAAATTGCTTGGAAGTGGGGTACAAGTGTGTGTTTGGGTGGAAGTTAAAGATGAATGCATTATTTCTGACCAATAATATGTTTATTATTCACCTTTGTCTGTCATTTTTTAGACATGTAGGCAACACAAAAATTCTCTGATGCACCTGTGTGGGCCACCCAAAAAAGGCGGGTCTGGTGGCCCACACTATAGTGCTACAAAGTACAGATGTGGAAGCAGCTGCTGAGTGTCCTCTCCTTTTACACTGACCAAAGTTTGCATTTCATTCTCTTTACAAACACATCATCTAGCCTAAAACATTGTGCCCCAAATTTCCAAAAAAAGGCAGATGTCTAATTACTTTTGTGGCTGTAAAATATGCCAAAACAGCGGATAGTGGCCGAACGAAGTGTCTGTAACGTAACGAACGATTACTGTGCCCAACCAAGTTCAAAATATAACATTTTGGAAGGAAGTCCAATAAGAAAAAATAAATAAACCAGCAACATGTCAGTTTAGAAAAGGGATACCTCCAAAGGAACGTCTGCTCTTCCTTATGCAGCTCTACGTAAAATTAGAAACTGCCTACAAAACCTGTTGCTACATGACACCTGGCGTATACTGAACCCGAATGGCAAGGACTATACCTTCTACTCAGCCCCTCACGGGAGGTATTCCAGAATAGACTATCTATTTATCTCCCAAAAGGACCTCCCCCTGCTCCAGAACGCTTCCATCGACCCTATGTTCATGTCAGATCACCATCCCATTTCTGTAACACTGACTGTCCCAGAAACGCTCCCACGCTCGCAGACCTGGAAACTGGACTCCTCCCTACTTACTGACCCAGCTATCGCTGAAGAAGTCAGGACACACATTAAACATTTCTTTTCAGAAAACGACCCCGCGGACACCTCTACCATTGTCACGTGGGAAGCCCACAAATGTGTGATACGCGGCATCCTCATAGCGGCGGCAGCTAGACGCAATAGGGAGAGACGGAAACTATACACAACGCTGTACGAAAAAATACATAAGCTAGAGAGTACACACAAACATACGCAGGCCCTGGACACTTTAACAGACCTTATCCAAACTAGAAACGAACTGCTAGACCTCCTGGGCAAACAGGTAAGACGTAAATATATTCTGACAAAGAAAACTTTCTATGAATATGGCAACAAAGCCAGTAAGTGGCTCGCCAGAGCTCTTCAAACGCGGAAAGCTACCACGACAATACATGCCTTAACTGACGCATCGGGCCGCAAACTCAATGCAACCCCTGACATTGCCAAACAGTTTGTTCAGTACTACTCTAACCTTTATAACCTCCCCCCGACGGATCCCTCGATATCAGAATCCACGAGGAAACAAATGATTGTAGACTTCTTGAAGCAATATAGCCCTGTCCCTATCTCAGCCTCTGTGGCTCAAGATCTAGATGTCCCTTTACAAAAAGAAGAAGTAGACCTTGCGCTTAAACAGCTGAAAATAGGCAAAAGTCCCGGCCCCGACGGCCTGAGTGTAGGATACTATAAATCATATGCTGATATCCTTACTCCCTTTTTTCTCACGGCCTTTAACTCCTTCGAACTCCCATTGAAACCCCCACGTGACCTACTCACTGCACACATTGCGGTTATCCCAAAGCCGGGTAAGGACCCTGCTCTGGTTGCCAGCTATAGGCCTATCTCGTTACTCAACGTCGACCTCAAATGGTACGCCAAAACGATTGCAAACCGGATTCTACCACTCCTACCCCAACTTATCGACCTTGACCAAGTCGGCTTTGTACCAGGTAGGGAGGCGAGGGATAATACCCTTAAAGCTATCAACATACACCATTGGCTTACGCACACTAGTCAGCAGGGATTCTTTCTTTCCCTAGATGCGGAGAAGGCATTTGACAGGGTGGCCTGGGACTACATGAAAGACACCTTGGAGGTCATAGGCTTACCTACCAGGATGCTGAACTTTATTGCAGCACTATACTCTAATCCCACCGCCAGAGTCCGAGTGAACGGCCACCTGTCGGATGCCTTCTCCATCTCGAATGGAACTCGCCAGGGTTGCCCCCTCTCCCCGATAATTTTCATCCTCACGCTCGAACCTTTACTGAGACGCCTCAGGGGTGCGCAGGACATTAAAGGTATAGAAGTTAAACAAAGGATGTATAAATTAGCCGCATTTGCGGATGATATCCTCCTTTTCCTAAGAGACCCACTGACGACAATCCCTAATCTTCTCAAAGAGTTCCATTCCTTTAAGATCCTCACCAACCTTCAAATAAACTTCGCAAAATCCAACGCCCTAAACATCACTCTACCCCCTAACATTTGTCGACAATGTCAAGAAAATTTCCCGTTCACATGGCAACGCACTGCGATCACATACCTGGGCATCCAACTTCCTACCTCCCTGACTGACTTATACTCCAAAAACCATGCGCCGCTACTACGGTCTATCATAACAGATCTAGGAAAATGGTCCTCTGGAACGTTTTCATGGTTCGGGAGGGCCTCAATCGTCAAAATGACTATCCTGCCTAAGATCCTGTACCTCCTACAGACGATACCTATCGCACTTCCCCAAACATTCTTCTCGACCTATCGGAGAATTTGCACTAACTTCATATGGGGAGCAATTCGTCCACGATTAGGCTACCTTAGACTCACCACTCCCAAACCCAAGGGGGGGGATAGGCCTTCCTGACATTCGTAAGTATCAGCAGGCCTGTCATCTCACCAGAATATTAGATTGGAACATACACGCCAACCGGAAAGATTGGGTCCGATTAGAACATGCTTTATCTGCCCTCCCACTGGCGCAACTCCCCTGGATAGCCCCTCAACACACTCCTGCGGAAAGCAAACTTCACCCACTCATCTACCCTACTCTTACATCCTTCCGAGATGCGTGCACCAAGCACAAGATTTCCTCGATACATGGACCGATGACCCCACTTAAACACAATCCTGAGTTCTCCCCGGGGACACATAACTCCTTTTTAGCAGAGGGATGGCCGCACCCGACTATTAGGGCAGAACACTTCTTCGAAGACGACCGTTTTCTATCCCACACAGACTTATCCTCCAAAATGACCACAGCCTCATTCCCCTTCTGGACTTACGTCCAACTCAGACATTATTTTGACCATCCTAAACCCAGACCCGAGTGGTCTCGTTGTACCACCCCATTTGAATCTCTTTGTTTAAAAGAAGAACCCCAGAGGCATCTGGTTTCGTACACATATGCCTTACTTTTTTCAGATCATAATCCCAAATTACACTGGGTCAATCAGACATGGGAACGAGACCTGACAACTGACCTTACGGCAACGGAATGGGAAAAAATCTACACGCATATACACAAGGGAACGGTCAATGTGAATGCACAAGAGAATGCATTTAAAATCTTTTCCAGGTGGTACAGAACACCTCTCCAAATACACCGCATTTACCCCTCCCATCCCCAACAGTGCTGGAGATGCAAGACGGAGATAGGGTCTCTCTTGCATATCTGGTGGACTTGCCCCAAACTTCAACCCTTCTGGTCTGAAGTTCACAGGCTCATTGCTCAAGTTTCCACGTACACACTAGATTATACGCCAGCACAATTTCTGCTCCACCACTCTCCGACGCTACCCCGTTCCTACCTACGCTCACTGGCCATGCACATGGTGAATGCGGCAAGAATGTGTATACCATCTAATTGGCGCTCCCCTGACCCGCCATCGTTAACAGATTGGTTTAGACGTATACATAAAATGTCGGAAATGGAGGACTTAATACATCAGGCACGCGATACCCCAGCCAAATTTACCGAAACATGGTCATGCTGGATTCACTTCACTACCACGGAGGAATACAAAAAAGTCCCGATCTAATTGAACCACAAGAGCTGTAGCAGGGAGGTAAAGGGGGGCTGGTCCCCCTACCTCTTCCCTCACTTCCCCAGTATCATCCTATCCCAGTCAATCACCAAGTACTTTGATCTACAATATGTTCTACTTTCTTTTATTCTACTCTATTCTATCCTGACCATACATCTTATACCGGATCTCGACTTGACTATGACCAACCCCAAATTAGATGACTGCGAGGTCCAAACAGGTTCTGGAATGTTGAGCATATTCCATTTCATAGTTTTACGTACCGTAATGTTTTTAGGACAAGCTGTTACAGTGAATATTGACACTTTTTTTTTAGGTTTTATTCTGTCTTTATTCATTTGAAATTCACCGTCTGAAATGGTCTATTACCACGTGTTTGTTATTTTCAGCGGCTGTGCCCGCGTTTCTCTGTCGCCTGTCAACTTCTTTGTGACTGTATGACTTGGTTTCTTATTTTCAAAATAAAAGTCTTTAACAAAAAAAAAAAAAAAAAAGAAAAAAAAAAAGAAAAGGATTAATAGCATAAAAGTGTAGATTTTACTTACTTTTTGCTAGCATTCTCTTAATGCTCCTTAACTGCTCTGGCTCCCTCAGTTTGAGGACTGACCACCTCTTTCTGAGCTGCTCATTTGAGCGTTTCACCCCGAAATTCGTCTTCAGACTCTTCACGACTTTAGTGAGGATTTTGGCCTTCCTTCTATTTGGTTTGCTATACGGCCCATGCTTTGCGTCATAATCCGACTTGAGCAAGATGTCCACCATCTCCGCCATCTCGGCAAAAGACATATTCGATGCCTTGAATCTCCTCCTTGATCGTGACGTTTCCTCGGTCTCCAAGCTTGTCTCCTCCTCGTTAGTTGCGGAATTATCAGACACCTGCTGTAACTCCGCCATATCTGTCTGCGCGCCAAAAGAGAAGGGGCGGGGAAAAGATGTTAGTTAGAACGTCATGGGCGGGCGACGTGTGCAGAGTGACATGTTCGAATTTTGACGCATGCGTGGTGTGTATATAGCAAACACACATGTGACTATAGTACGTTCGGTGTGCGGAGAGAGGAGTTCAAGTGACGGACGTGCGAACGAAGGTATGTGATTTTGAGACTGTGCCAAATTGTTGGCCTATACTGTCTTGAGAATGTTGTAGGATATATATGGTGACTACGATGTTAAGGAGGTTAGACTGTTTGCCTCACATTAGTTATATATTATTTCCAGGGCCGGCCCAAGACATTGTGCTGCCTGGGACCAATAACGAAATGCTGCCCCCCCCAAAAAAAATCACGCCCACCAAAAGGCCCCCCACATTCATTAAGTTATATCATAACTAAAATTTATTTTATCAGAAAATCAGTATAAAAATGCCATAAATCTATTCCCTATTTTGTAGACGCTATAACTTCTACGCAAACCAATCAATATACGCTTATTGGGTTTTTGTTTTTTTTTTCTAACCAAAAATATGTAGAAGAATACATATTGGCCTGAACTGATGAAGACATTTTTTTAAAGCTATTGATCAGTAAGTTAGCGCTGCACTTTCTTTTTTTTTGGTGGTGTGGGAACACATAACAGTGCTTAGGGGCAGGCCTTTTACTGACACTTTTTTTTATTTTACCTCCAGTAGTTTATTGAAAATTAGTAGTGTGGTGATTACCTATTATACTAAAGATCGGCATGTGGAATTAATAAACATCAACAGATTTTAGTTGTGCCCCACCAGGCCGGCTCCCCATGGACAATGTGCCTGGCTGCCGAGTTCATCGCCCCATTCCTGCACTCAGTTTGGCAGATTGGCAGCAATGGTTGGCAGACAGGCAGCAATGATTGGCACTGACAGGCACCACTGATTGGCACTCATAGAAAGCACTGATTGACACTAATAGGCAGCACTTAGTGGCACTGATTGGCAGCGCTGATGGGCACTAATTGGCAGCACTGATGGGCACAAATTGGCATCACTGGGCGCTGATAGGTGGCACGCATGGGCATTGATTGGCGACACTGATGGGCACTGTTCGGAAGCACTGTCACTGATTGGCACTGGTAGGTGGCACTGATTGGAAACACTTGGCACCGATAGGTGGCATTGGTTGGCACTGATATTAGGCGGCACTTATTGGAAACACTGATTAGCACTGACAGGTGGCACTGATTAGCACTGACAGAGAAGAGTTATTTTCCTACTGAGCCGATATTGACCCTTAGTGAAACTGTGTGCGACACTGTCATGTAATCAGAGCTGCTGTTAGAAATTGCTGGGCCCTGTACAGTCTACCTGACACAAACACAACAGAATTCCTACTAAATCTAAAAGCTAAGAAAGTGTATTGAGAATCAAAGCTTTATGTGTGAATGAGGTATCGGGGCTCATTCACAAGGGTACTGTGGCCTGTACAATGTGAATCAGTGTTTTTTTTATGTGTCTGGAGTCACCTGGAGCTGTGTGCAGGCAGAAAATGTTACACTATGGGTGACAGGTGTGTGAGTGCAGGTGTACGGCCCCAAAGGGCTCTTTCACAAGGACGTTCCGTATTTCTGTTTTTCATCCATCCGTTTTCGGATGAAAAAACGGACATGCATGTATCCCTATGGGATAGCGGATGTCAGCGGATGACATCAGTCTCCGCTATGGTCCGTTTAGCATGACGGAGGAAAATCCTACTTTTCCATCCGTCTGCGGATCGGATGAAAACGGACAGAAGGTCCGTTTTCATCCGATCCCCCCCATAGAGGAGAGCGGCGATCTGACCGTTCCGTTTCTGCACAATGTGCAGAGACGGACAAGTCATCCGCCGGCTCAGCGGGGATCAACGAAGCGATCTTCGCTAAGTAAGCGGATGTTCACGGGGCGGATCATCACGGGATCCGCCCATGTGAAAGAGCCCATAGTGCGCATTCAGGACCACTCCCCCACAATTGCACACCTGTCAAATTTGGACCTGTGGCTGTGTTTATACAACCACTGCGTCCCTAAGGCCCCTTTCACACATGCTGACCGTATGTCCGCTTTTTCATCCATCCGTTTACGGATGAAAAAGGGACATACATTGGTCCCTATGAGATTGCGGGTGTCAGCGGATGAATATCCGCTGACACCCGATCTCCTCCGTGTCCGCAATCCTCCGATTCTGCAGACGGAGGAAAATCCAATTTTTCAATCCGTCTGCAGAGCGGATCGGATGAACACGGACACAGACGGTCCGTGTTCATCCGATCCCCCCATAGGGGAGAGCAGAGATCTGACAGGGCGGTCCCTGCACAGTGTGCAGGGACCGCCCTGTCATCTGCCAGCTCAGCGGGGATCAATGGAGCGATCCCCACTGAGCAAGCGGAGCTTCACGGGGCGGATCATCACGGATCCGTCCCGTGTGAAAGGGGCCTAACAGGCAGCTCCAGCTGTGTGAACAATTTACTCATTCGCAAGGCCAGAATACATGGATGAATGAGTCCTTAGGGCTCATTTACACATGAGCTTGGGGGTGGTAAAAACCCATGGTTGAACAGTGTTTTTACTGCCTGACAAAATGCTACCCCCTTTAGCAGTGGAGGCAGTGGCTGGGGGTATACACATTCCATGACATTCGATGCCGTGCTTCACAGCCATAGCAGAAATTATATCCTTGTCGAAAAAGTCAAGTGAATAGTGCTGCTCTGCAAGTGTCCTGCAACAGCATGCAAAGCACATGATTGCAGCGTGCTAGTGTGGGGTTAAAACAGGCAGTGAGGAGGCAATATGCCTCCTCACCACCTGTTAAAAGCTCTCTGAAGAGCAATCTAAATGCTGACAGCTCTTCAGATAGCAAAGTACATGTGAACGGCCCTTCATTTTTTGCTAATTATGTTTTAGAATTTAAATTTTTTATTTTTTTTTTGAATTGTACAGTGCCTTGTGAAAGTATTCGGCCCCCTTGAACTTTTCATCCTTTTGCCACATTTCAGGCTTCAAACATAAAGATATAAAATTTTAATTTTTTGTGAAGAATCACCAACAAGTGGGACACAATTGTGAAGTGGAACGAAATCTATTGGATATTTTAAACTTTTTTAGCAAATAAAAAACTGAAAAGCGGTGCGTGCAAAATTATTCGGCCCCTTTACTTTCAGTGCAGCAAACTCACTCCAGAAGTTTAGCGAGGATCTCTTAATGATCCAATGTTGTCCTAAATGACTGATGGTGATAAATAGAATCCACCTGTGTGTAATCAAGTCTCTGTATAAATGCACCTGCTCTGTGACAGTCTCAGGGTTCTGTTGAAAGCGCAGAGAGCATCATGAAGACCAAGGAACACACCAGGCAGGTCCGTAATACTGTTGTGGAGAAGTTTAAAGCCGGATTTGGATACAAAAAGATTTCCCAAGCTTTAAACATCCCAAGGAGCACTGTGCAAGCGATCATTTTGAAATGGAAGGAATATCAGACCACTGCAAATCTACCAAGACCTGGCTGTCCCTCTAAACTTTCAGCTCAGACAAGAAGACTGATCAGAGATGCAGCCAAGAGGCCCATGATCACTCTGGATGAACTGCAGAGAACTACAGCTGAGGTGGGAGAGTCTGTCCACAGGACAACAATCAGTCGTACACTGCACAAATCTGGCCTTTATGGAAGAGTGGCAAGAAGAAAGACATTTCTCAAAGATATCCATAAAAAGTCTTGTCTAAAGTTTGCCACAAGCCACCTGGGAGACGCACCAAACATGTGGAAGAAGGTGCTCTGGTCCGATGAAACCAAAATCCAACTTTTTGGCCACAATGCAAAACGATATGTTTGGCGTAAAAGCAACACAGCTCATCACCCTCAACACACCATCCCCACTGTCAAACATGGTGGTGGCAGCATCATGGTTTGGGCCTGCTTTTCTTCAGCAGGGACAGGGAAGATGGTTAAAATTGAGGGGAAGATGGATGCAGCCAAATACAGGACCATTCTGGATGAAAATCTGTTGGAGTCTGCAAAAGACCTGAGACTGGGACGGAGATTTATCTTCCAACAAGACAATGATCCCAAACATACAGCAAAATCTACAAAGGAATGGTTCACAAATAAACGTATCCAGGTGTTAGAATGGCCAAGTCAAAGTCCAGACCTTAATCCAATCGAGAATCTGTGGAAAGAGCTGAAAACTGCTAGTCACAAACGCTCTCCATCCAACCTCACTGAGCTTGAGCTGTTTTGCAAGAAAGAATGGGCAAGAATTTCAGTCTCTCGATGTGCAAAACTGATAGAGACATACCCCAAGCGACTTGCAGCTGTAAATCGCAGTAAAAGGTGGCTCTACAAAGTATTAACGCAAGGGGGCCGAATAATTTTGCACGCCCCACTTTTCATTTTTTTCTTAGTTAAAAAAAGTTTCAAAAATCCAATAGATTTCGTTCCACTTCACAATTGTGTCCCACTTGTTGGTGATTCTTCACAAAAAATTAAAATTTTATATCTTTATGTTTGAAGCCTGAAATGTGGCAAAAGGATGAAAAGTTCAAGGGGGCCGAATACTTTCGCAAGGCACTGTATGTATTGTTCTGTGAGCATTTTTGATGCTGCTGGAAAGCACTACCTTTGTGATCTGCTGTGGGTGCTTTACGCCACCTGTAAAGCAGATTGCAAACACACCACCAAAAAGTAGTGCATGCACAATTTTTTTCTGTGTTCTGGTGTGAACTAAAGCCCATTTAAAATGAATGGGCTCCAAAATCGCACCACATGGGAACGCTGACGACAACCAAACCCCTTCCTTTCAGTACAAATCTCCCCTCCAAGGTCATATTCTATCATGACGATCCCCCCCAAACCCCCACTCAGTACAGATCTCCCCCCACAGTCCTAAACTCCCCCCAGCACAAACCACCATTCCAGCCCCATCTCAGTACAGACCTTCTATTAGGGACCATGGTGGGCATAGGGACATAATAGAAAATATAGAAGGAGCTCCTGCACTTGCAGCCTTCCTTTATTAAATCCAGCAACCATATCAGTGCACTTCAGCCAGGTACAAGGGGCTGGGCAGACCCTGTGAACTAGAAGCAGCCCCCCTTCTCCCCACCAACCTCGTTCTGTGTAATCAGATGGTCAGGAACTGCAGCCGATTAGAAGGTATGACACTGTCCTTTGCTTCAGAGGCTCCCAGATGTTTGCAGCCTCAAGGTGTCTGATCACACAACAAAACAGAGCACATGCAGAGGGGACTGACACTGGTCTGTCTGCCCTCCTCACTACATCTCTGCCTGGATTCCGCATCTACTGTCAGAAACACTGTAACAAGTATGTTTCCATGCCTCCTCTCAGCCTCAGTGTTCAGGATTGCAGCGCCCGAATCTCTGCCTGGTGTAACATGGAATTCAGTGTCAGCATAGGCAGTGCAGAGAGAGACCAGCTTTCAAAATCCAGCGGTAATGTGGGGTGGGCGGGACCCAGCAGCTATCGAGCACCAGCCAATGATTGTCCTGTTTAAGAAAGGGGGCGGGGCTACATACACACACACATAGCGGCCCGCCCAGACCCCATCCCATTGGCTGGTGTTTGATAGCTCCCCCACCCACCCCGACATCAACTCAATACCGACAGCTAGTCTCTCTGCATTCAGGTATTTTACATCTCTGGCAAGTGTCAAAATCGGCTCAGTGTGAAACTGTCTCCAGGCAGTAAGGGCTGCACACAATAGATGCAGCCTTTCATGGCAGATCTCGGAAACAGCCGGGATGGCTGCCGCCCCTCTTAAAATGCCGCCTGGGACCATGGGCCCACTGGGTCCCATGGTAGGGCCGGCCCTGATTATTTCTTAAACTTGCAAATACAATATGAATGTCTTTATTTAGCGACAAAGAGTTCCTGGCGGAATTTATTGACCGGATAAGGGAGCTGCCCGCTCTGTGGGAGACGAAAAACCCCATCCATAAAAAAAGAGGGGTGAGAAAAGCAGCGCTGGAGAAGCTGCTCCCATTTGTGCAGACCAAGGTGCCCACAGCCACAGCAAAACAGGTGGACACTAAAATTGGGAGCTTGAGAGGCACCTACAGGACTGAACGCTCTAAGGTCCTGGCTTCTCAGAGGTCAGGAGCAGCAGCAGATGATGTGTATGTCCCGATATTGTGGTACTACAGCAGGATGTCCTTCCTGGATGACCACATTGAGGCAAGGCCATCACTCTCCACTCTTCCCCCCAGACTTCCCTGCAGCCAACCTGAGCCTTCTCTGGAGCAAGAGGAGGCAGCCATCCTGGATGATCCTGATTTGGCCATCTGGAGCCAGGTATAGTATTAAATGAAATTGCATTGGGATAAAATTAATGTTTGTCAAATATGTCAAGATGAGAAACATATAATATTTTGGCTTCCACAAGTGAAATCAAGATCTCGAGACATTAGTCTGCACTTAATTGGGTGCTAAATAGTCAATCTGATGTAGGTGTAAATTAGAAAAAATGATTTCTGGATTTACATTCTAATTGCTTCAATCATGTTTATAAAGTTTGATGCAAAGATTAAACCAACATATTAAACTATGTCCCTTTTTCATACACAGGATGAAATCAGCCAGGAGGAGGGTCTGGAAACTGTCAGGCAGGAGGAGGAAGGGCCCAGTGGCAGCCAGGAGGAGGCAGGGCCCAGTGGCAGCCAGGAGGTGGCAGGGCCCAGTGGCAGCCAGGAGGTGGCAGGGCAAAGGAGAAGCACCAGATCCCAGGTGCCTCCCATCCGGCTTCCCAAAAGAGGCAGGAGGGACAGGACCACCAGTGAGGCAGCAATGGCCCTTATTAAAGAGGCCCATGCCACCCTCAAAGAGCCCACATCCCCTGAAGAGGCCATTGCCGGCCTAGTGGAGGCTAAGTTCAAGGTGATGAGCATGGAGCAACGCCTCCTATGCGAGCCCCTGCTCATCACCTTGCTCAACAAGGGGGTGATGGAAAAAATTACCCCCAATACCGCCATTTGTGAGGTGGCACAACTGTCCCAACCTCAACCTCCTCCTCCACCTCCACATTCTTCTTCTGCCCCACCCCTTTCTCCTCCACCTCCACCTTGTTCTTCCGCCCCACCCCCTTCTCCTCCACCTTCTTCTTCTGCCCCACCCCCTTCTTCACCTCCACCTTGTTCTTCTGCGCCACCCCCTTCTCCTCCACCTCCTCCTCCTCCTGACAGGAGTACCCCTCCAGTGGCCCAGCCTCCAGCCAAACGAAGAAGGAAGGCTGCAGGGAAGGCTTCAGGGAAGGTTGCAGGGAAGGTTGCCAGGAAGAAGAGGAAGTGATGGCCTTGCTTCATTGTGGTTGGACAGAAGGCAGCCTGTTGTAGTACCACACACTTGGGACATATATATCACCTGCTGCTGTTCCTGACCTCTGGGAGGCCAGCATCAGATTGTGTTCAGAAATGTTGGCCTTCTCAAGCTCCCAATTTTAGTGTCCACACAGGGTTGCTGTGTGCTCTGGGGTCCCTGGGATGCACAAATGGCAGCAGCTTCTCCAGCGCTGCCTTCTCTTTATTTTAGTTCAAACATGAATAAATGTTATTTTTCTTTAAGTTCATACTTGACTATGTGTATTTGTAAAAATGTAAAATCTAGCTTTGGAGTAAGCAGATACATTTGACTGACCAAAAAAGGGACAGATAACAACCCCACAAAAAAATAACTAAATCGTATTTCCCAAAAAAGTGTGTAAAATTTAAATATATATTAAAAGATTCAATGGGAGATCACTACCAAAACATTGCGAAATTACAATTAACATCAGTTAGAAAAATAACTAATTTATTAATATTCCTAAAAACTTGCACGATATAATACACATAAATCTTCTTAAGAGCAACAAGAAAAAGGTTAAAAAAAGATAGTCATAACTCTGTGTGAATATCAGCAGCAAAAGAAGTTCATTTGTTTGGATTAATGTCACATTCTAACGAAGATTTCAATGCACAACATTTAAACGATGCAAAAATTTGGAGCGTGACGAATGTGCTATCTCCATTACGAAGGCTTGTTTTACCAGAAGATGCGCTCCCGTCTCATAGTTGCTTGTGAGCATGCGCGCTTTTGGAAGAGTCGTAAAAGCATACACACGAACCATTTTCTCGTCACAAAACAGGCCGACGAGAAACACGACGAGGAAATCTGGAATCCTGACGAGAAAATAGAGAGCAGGTTCTCTATTTTCTCGTCGAGATTCACGGCAATTTTCTCGTCGTAAAACCATACACACGAACGGTTTTTTCGACAAAAAAGCTCACGCGGCACTTTTCTTGCCGGTTTTGGACGAGAAACTCGGTCGTGTGTACGAGGCATAAGGTTCCTGTTTCCTTCTTTATCACCCCTTAAAGGGGGATTCCACCCACGATTTTTTTTTTTTTTTAAAGTCAGCAGCTACTAACACTGTAGCTGCTGACTTTTAATAAGGACACTTACCTGTCCTACTCGCCCGCGACGGCGATCGATCGGTGCTGGCAGGTCCCAGCTCCTCCATCCTGACTAAGGGAAACAGGCAGTGAAGCCTTATGACTTCACTGCCCGTTTCCTACTGCGCATGCGCGACTCGCACGGCGCTGTGTGAATAGGCGGCTTGCCTCCTGGGATACACACAGTTCCCAGAAGGCAGCGCGCCCCATTCACAAGAAGAGGAAGCGGAAGGACATACACCGAGGCAAAAGGAAGAGGCACATTAGGGGACTTCCGCATAGCAACGGGCATTTCGGGTGAGTATAATTTTTTTTTTCTATTAATTTTTTTTCTTTTTTTTAAAGGAATTTTAGTGTTAAAAATTTTTCTGGGTGGACCTCCGCTTTAAAGAGAACCATGTCCAATTAATATTAATACCTAATAAGATGCACAACAGTTTGCCCACATGTACCTTTAGTCAATCTTTGAAGTGGCTCCGGAGCCCCCAGACCACAAATTTAAAAAGCATTGACTTTAGCTCCAAGCTGGTGATGTGGCATGACCCACAGCTATGCCCCAATGCCATGTGGGAACACCAGAAGTTGCTAATAGATGCTTGATTTACATTGTCCATAGAATCCCAGCCTTCTGAGACTGGAAAGGCCTTCACAAACTACGAGGGCTGTATTGAAAGTATTGCAAAAGCGGGCATCATTTTTTTATTACCTTACATAGGTTGTTCAAATTTCACACGTTGGTTAAAATGGAAGTAAACCCTCCATTAGAACTTTCACCTACAGGTAAGCCTAGATTAAGGCTTACCTGTAGGTGTTTGCAATATCTCCTAAACCTACACGGTTTAGTAGATATTTGCCAAAAAGAATGCACCGTTGTCTATCAGAGCGCCGGATCGGCGATACCCGGAAGTAACCGCCAGGAGAAATGTCTGCGGCCGGAGGGGGAGACGAGGACGGCTTCGGACGGCTTCGATCTAAGGTAAGTAATGCATAATGAGCTAATATGCTAGTCATACTAGCTCATTATGTCTTTGTCTTGCAGGTTTTAAAAAAAAAAAATTTGGTTTACAACCGCTTTAAGTAACTCTTCCTTCTTCTCCTTTTCCTTCTTCTTCTCCTTCCTCTTCCTCATCTTCTCCTTCTTCTCCTACTCCTTCTTCTATAAATAATGGATTCTAAGTAGAAGCAACATGCTGTTCTTGAGTTTCACATGCTGACTATCCTTCTCCTCCTTCTCCATACTTCTCCTTTTTCTCCTTCCTCTTCTTCTTCTCCTTCTTCTTCTTCCCCTTCTTTTTCCTCTCCTTTATCTTCTCCTACTCCTTCTTCTCCTAATCCTTCTTCTGTAAATAATGGATTCCAAGTCCAAATAATGGATTCACTCGCTGACTCTCATTCTTTTTCTCCTCCTTTTTCTCCATCTTCTTCTTCAACCGTAAATAATAGATCCCAAGCAGAAGCAACATGTTGTCCTTGAGTTTCACTCGCTGATGATCATGTGATTGTGTCAGTGATTGCAGTTGATGGTCTCCCACTGCGTGGTTTGTCTTCAATGCAGGTTTACCCTTCTTTAAATTTCTTCATCCATCTGTGCACATTGTTGTTGTCAATGATGTCAACTCCATAAACATTCTGTAGCCTTCTCTGGATTCTGGACAGCCTGCACCCCTCCTTTGTGAAGAACTCAATGAGTCAAAAACAGGTCCTCGTTCCCCCCTCCCCCCTGAAAGGTGCCAAATGTGACACCAAAGGGGGGGGGGTCAATTAAGTGGAAGTTCCACTTTTGGGTGGAACTCCGCTTTAACTTAATTTTGGATTGAGTAGGAAAGAATGTAATATTGAGTCCTGCCAAGGATCAGTGTTAAATGACCTTCAACAGGTTTCCTATGACCTCCAATTGGCAATCCAAATCTTTGCCTTACCACTGTTACTGACCCAGCGTCCTCCTCAACTTATCTGTCTGCTCACAACTTATCTTTCTGTTCCAGTGCATTGTGTGAAGGGGACGTGCCCCTTCCCTCCAATCAGAGCTCTCAGAGCTCTGCTCATTGAGCTCTGCAGAGAGTAATTTTAGTTCTCCACCCTCTTTTTTTCTGATCATACGGACAAGCTTTATAAATTTCGCAAGTAGAAAGCAAAGCCAAGCCGCTCCAGGTGAGAGCAATCCCACGCTTCAACCGAACGGTGCAGGTCCAGTCTGCAATCTAGATAGAAGCCACTGGAACAGGAAAAGGTTTGACCGCACTCACAGGTTTGAAGCAAAAGTGAAGACTTTATTGAAGATAAAAATCATCAGACAACATCTGATGGGGTTTTCTATCTCCAGAGGTGTGGGGCCTCGATGGGGGCGAAATTTTCGCCCTTACTAGCCAACCTCTACATGGGTTGGTGGGAGAGGTCCCACATTTTTTCAGATAGGAACCCCTTTAGGGATCAGATTGTCATGTACTATAGGTATATAGACGATTTGATCTTTATTTTCCGTAGAGGGATTGTACTTGACTGTTTTCAGGAATTCTTGAATGAGAATCGGCACAATCTCCACTTTACTGGTTGCAGTGACAGGGAGTCTATTTGCTTTCTGGATGTTTTGTTGAGCAATAAAAATGGTAAAGTCTCCTGTAGTCTATAAAGAAATCCTTTAGCAGGCAATAGTCTCCTTCACGTCAGTTCCAGTCATGCCCACCACACCATCAAGGGTATCCCAGTGGGGCAATTTCTCAGATTGCGCCGCATCTGCAGCAAGCAAGCGGCTTTTGAGGAAGAATCCTCAAAGCTGTATAATTGCTTTCTGGCCAGGGGTTACCCTAGATCAGTGATTCTCAACCTGGGGGTCAAATGACGATTTGCCAGGGGTCACCAAATCCTGGACTGTTCCTGAAGCCCGCACCACTCCCATAGCCTTTTTGCGGCTGCCCAGCAGGGCTATCCCTGGAGTCTGTGGCCACCCAGCTGGGCTGTTCCTGGAGCCCATGGCCACCCACTCAGCCTCTTCCCAGCCGCCCATTCAGTTCACAGAATGGCTGGGGGGCAGAGACTAGAGGTCGGCTGACTGGTGAGGATTGTGAGGTGGGAGGGGCTGGAGGAGACCCTATCTCCTGATTTCGGCATAGGTGTCACTGTTATGAGACACCACAAAGTCGGAGACACAGTGAGTAACACTACCTGTGATTAGAGTTGCCTTTTAAAGTCCCCACTACAGTTCTCAGATCTGCAGATGACCTTGATCAAGAGCACCTAAGTTGGCTGATCAGAACTCCCCCCAGCACTGCCACTGATCCCACCACCTCACCAAGGAGTAAGAGAAGGAATAAAAATAGAGAATACATGGAAGAGAGAGGAAAAGAGGGGGAGGAAGAAATAAAACGGGAGAGAAAGAATAGGAGAAAAAACAAGCAAGACGCTAGAGAGAGGGATGGGGGGGAAAAAACAAGAAATTAGAAAAGAGAGAGATAAAAGGGAAAGAAAGGAGAACAAAAAGAAAGAGGGATACATCCTAAAATGTACCATATGAGGTTTTAATACTGTACGAGTGGAAGGGACTCAGGGAGCGCTAAATTTCCATGGGTTAGGGATGCAAATTACTTGTCTTGCCTTGGGTGCTGACAACCCACACTACGAAAATAATTTTACTGTTGGGGGTCCCCACAACTTGGGAAATTTTATCAAGGGGTCACGGCACTAAAAGGTTGAGAACCACTGCCCTAGATGGTCATTAGACAGAGAGTATTCTATGGCCTTGAACAGAGAAAGGAAAGATTTATTATCTTGTCCAAAGAAATCATGTACAAAAAAAGTTAAAGAAGAATTGGGTGGATAAGCGTCCTATATTTTTTACTTTTTGCTATATAAATGTAGTGGGGTATTGCCCTTTAATTCCCCAGAGACTACAGTACCCAGTACACCTTGAGGCACCCAGGGTGCATTGCCCCGTGCAAAGACTGCTGGGGTGGACTTTATAAGAGGGAGGCGGGCCCCACTTCTCTCTCTTTGGACACCGCCCTCCCAGCAAGAGGATCCCTGTGCTGATCTGCTGTGAGCTCAAGGCCTGAAGCCTGGGCCTTGTCTTTTTTTTCCAAAGAGCCTTCCGCTCCACCGAGGAACCTGCGGAGCGTCTGATCGTGTTGCTGAGTGCTGTTACCAGGAGGACCGAAGACCCGGGTGTCATGGACACTGGGAATCAAGTCACAGCAACAGAAGTAACGCACAAGGACTAGTCCGGTTGGGTGAGAGAGCACCTGTTCAGAACTACACCACAGTATCTTTAGGCCCACTGACTGTATGTATTCAGGGCGACCACAGTGATTGCAGTTAAACTTTGAGGAGACTATCTACAGAACTGAGCTATCAGTCTCCTTGGTACCAGGGCTGGTGCAAGGATTTTTGACACCCTAGGCGAAACCTAATTTTGCCACCCCCCCAATTGGCTCCGCACCTCACTGAGATTTTTGCGGCGCCTCTTCACCTATTTCTTCAGCCACGGTCCACAGGTCTGTACCTGTGCCTCTGGACCCGGCCTGAAGACAAATAGTGGATGGCACCAGCTCGCTTCCTCACGCCAGCCGTGGTCCACAGGCTAGGGCAGTATACAGACAGGTTAACTGTGTAACTCCCTGTCTGTAAGAGTAGACAGATACACTGACAATGCTTTACAGGTTCTTACTAAAAACAATAATAAATGCACATTTTTGTACCTGCAAAAAGATCTGCATTTATTTATTTTTTTACAAAGGTGAACTTGAACCTCCACACCTCAGATCACCCCAATTCCTGTTCTTTCAGGTTCTCAGATCACCCCAATTCTTCCACCTTCACACCTCAGATCACCCCATCACTGTATCACCCCAAATGCCTGTTCCCCTCTGCACCCCCCCCTGCACCTCTGTTCCCCTCTGCACCCCCCTCTGCACCTCTGTTCCCTTCTGCACCCCCCCTCTGCACCTCTGTTCCCTTCTGCACCCCCCCTCTGCACCTCTGTTCCCCTCTGCACCCCCCCTCTGCACCTCTGTTCCCCTCTGCACCCCCCCCTCTGCACCTGTTCCCCTCTGCACCCCCCCTCTGCACCTCTGTTCCCTTCTGCACCACCCCCTCTGCACCTCTGTTCCCCTCTGCACCTCCCCCCCTCTGCACCTCTGTTCCCCTCTGCACCCCCCCCCCCTCTGCACCTCTGTTCCCCTCTGCACCCCCCCTCTGCACCTCTGTTCCCCTCTGCACCCCCCCTCTGCACCTCTGTTCCCTTCTGCACCCCCCCTCTGCACCTCTGTTCCCCTCTGCACCCCCCCTCTGCACCTCTGTTCCCCTCTGCACCCCCCCCTCTGCACCCCCCACACACATATCCGTTCCCCCTCTGTACCCCCTGCGCATCTGTTCCCCCTCTGTACTCCCCCGCAACTTCTGTACCCCCTGCACATCTGTCCCCCCCACACACATCTGTTCCCTCTCTGTACCCCCTGCGCACCTGTTCCCCCTCTGTACTCCCCCGCAACGTCTGTTCCCCCTCTGTACCCCCTGCACATCTGTCCCCCCCACTCCCCACACACACATCTGTTCCCCCTCTGTACCCCCCTGTGCATCTGCCCCCCCCCCACTCCCCACACACACATCTGTTCCCCCTCTGTACCCCCCTGCGCATCTGTCCCCCCCCCACTCCCCACATATCATCTGTTCCCCCTCTGTACCCCCCTGTGCATCTGCCCCCCCCACTCCCCACACACACATCTGTTCCCCCTCTGTACCCCCCTGCGCATCTGTCCCCCCCACTCCCCACATATCATCTGTTCCCCCTCTGTACCCCCCTGTGCATCTGCCCCCCACTCCCCACACACACACACATATCTGTCCCCACCACATATCATCTGTACCCCCCCTGCACATCTTTACCCCCCCCACTCCCCACATATCATTTGTTCCCCCTCTGTACCCCCCTGCACATCTGTTCCCCCCCCCCCCCTATATATATCTGTTCCCCCCTCCCACACACATATCTGTACGGTACCCCCTGCACGTCTGTCCCCTCCCAAAACACATATATCTGTTTCCCCCTCTGTACACAGTGCAATGCACTATAAACTTGACAGGAGAGCAAAACATTTTATGTAACTGCAGACTGCAGCAATGAGCGTGCTGCCTGTGCTTCCATACCTGAGCCTGCGGTGAGTGACTGATGACTTTACTCAATGAGAGCGGCGCTGCTGCCTGTCCTCTCACAACAGAATCCTGAGCGACCAGGAGGAGGGGGAGCTGATATTGCGGCAAGCTTGTATGCAGGGCTTCCATCTCATCTGCCCCAGCCAGTTTCATTGCTCATGCAACACTTCCGGTCGGAGGCTCCTTGTCCCGGCTCTCTCCCCTCATCTTCTCATTGCTAGGGCGGCACAACACACATCAGACCGGAGAGTGCCTTGGGAGGAGGGGGGGTGGCAGCCGGGACCCATATGCCATGTGACACTGTCTGTGATGTCCAGGGCAGAGCAGCGGAGAACTCGAGCGAGCCGCGCTGGGGGCGGGGGTTTGGCGGCACTGCTTGACATGTCAGGGCACTGGTGGAGCTCTGTGGAGGACTGTGCGGGAGTAAAATAACCAGCGGCCGGGCGCCCTAGGCGGTCGCCTAGTCCGCCTAGTGGTAGCGCCAGCCCTGCTTGGTACTATTAAGTTACCAATCACCGTTTGTTTGTTGGATTACAATTTGTTCCTAAAGTGCACCACCGTACTGCTAGCAAAGATCTTCTTCCACAGAACTATACCCTAATCATAGTCAGGCCTGACTGGGTAGTATAGGACATTGCTGGGCGCCATATTGTCCACGAGGGAGGATAGCTGCAGCGGGGTCTGATAACGTGTATGCTATATTATTGAACGCTTGCTGCTTCACAAGTGTACTTTCATTGCAGGGCTCTGCCTATGTCATTGCATGATTGTTTATTATCCAAACCCTTATTAATAGTAAAATATTAGAGTTAAGGATACTGGTTGTCAGTGTCATTTACTGCACTATACTATTACTGTGTGCCTCACTGTGGGATTGTGTCATATAGAATCATAGAGTGATTGCAGAATCTATCATCCCTTTTACTGACTGTGCCACGAGAGGTTAGAGCAGATTGCCAGGAGTTGACAACGGTGCAATACAGGGCCCAAAAACAATCAAGGCAGCCCTCTTAACTGGGGGTATCACTACACGTGGGGGCTCTGGGTCCAGGATCTGTGTTTGTGTTGATGGAGCTGAGACTTTCGGAGTTTGAACTTCTGCCCAGAGGAGTTCCGAGGAGGTCGGCCATATTGGCCAACGCGCCATGAGGCACACCCTGGCTGCGCAGTTCGTGGGCATGACGCAACAGAAGCCCGCGAACAGGTGCAGAAAAAGGGAGGAGTCTGGCCATGTGAAGTGTTGCACGTTCACTACTGCCTCGTGGGTTCCTACTTCCACAGCCACAAGGATGACTTAGTTTGCTGCTCCGCTGACGGAGGCGGGGATTGGGCTCAAGCCCCAGGGGCGATTTGCCCTGTACGTATGTAAGGACGTTGAGGCTCTCTGTGTGATTTGTCCCGGCTGCTCGGGACTGGTGGTCCATCTGAAGCCATTCGGGCAATGCAAGGCCTGTAAAGAGTACATTTTTGAGGTGGAGTAACCCACAGAAAGGCCTCGGTCCTTCCACCTCAACTGTATAACAGGCGCCACCACTCTTGAAGGAGAAGTCAGAGCTTGTACAGCCATCCCTACGCGCACTGACCGGGCTCTGGAGGAAGCCCCAGTTGAGATTAAAACTGAGACTGAGAAACCCGAAGATGCTGCCTGGAGTCGATCTCCGATGCAGGAGACGATGGTCTAATAGGCAAACTTTTTACTCAGAAGGGCTGGGACAAGATACCCCTATCCTTGTCCCGTGTGAAAAGGGACCCACCCATGTCCACTGGGGATAGTACACCCCGGGTGGATGCCCCGGTGCCTGAGGAGGGATCTGGTCCCCTGCATGCCTCTCCACCTTTGGAGTCACCTACGCCCGTTGCTGGGGCGAAGCGAGTGTCACTGCGGGCTCCTATGCCCAGTCTACAGGTGGTGAATGTGTCCCGGCACCCGGATGCTATAGTGCTGCCTGGTGAAGGAGACCGTGCTACAATGCCACCCCTTTCCCGATTGCAGAGACTTTTCGGTCAGAAAGTTGCTACTGAGTATGGGTGGGAGTACCCATATTTGTCCAAAGAACTTTTGTATGAAGTGGAGGCCTGCAGACAGCGGTGGTATGATGATTTCATTTGGACACATCTCAAGGTGCCCCACGCTCGCAGGTACCTCTCATGTTCCCCTGCGGCCTCCAAAAGGTTCAAAGACTGCAAGGCAGAGTGGATGTTGGGTTGGCACATCCATGCTGACTGGGTGCTTATCTGTCGGAGGGAGGGGGATGATGTGGAGTATCACATGGAGACTTTCGACAGGTATTTGAAACCCTTGGTGCTGCCGCACCCAAGGTTTTATTTGTAGGAGAATAGACTCCTGTGTTTTGTTGCTGAACATTCCGGCGTGCCTTTGCCGGAACTCAGGGACTCTTTAACCCGCAAAAGGGTGGCCTACTTTTGGAAGAATTGGGAGCAGTTTTGTTTTTGTTGTTCTCCTTTTTCTTTCTCCACCGCAAGGATACTGAGACTTTGGGGTGTAGTTGAGACAGGGCCACAGTACAGAGAAAATGATTTCTGGATGAAGGAAAAAAAAAAAAAGTGTTCTGACCGCGACACTACCACCAGGTGGCTGTATTGCGCTACGATTGCTTCATAGCCAAACACACACCACATTACTTTTGGAAGGAAGGGGTTTCTTCTAGGGGGAGCCTGTTCATTCCAAATCACACACTGTGTCAGATAATGTGTTATTTTCCCCCTCTGCAGGAGAACGTCAATCAAGTCTGCTGAGAATGGGGCAGATCTTAGTCAGTGATGTGGGAGGGGGGGAAATATAATTTTGGAAAAAAATTATGCTGTTATGCCTTTGAATGTTTATACCTGTGTATGTTTTGTCTGTTGTTTCTTCCCTTCCCCTTTTGGTTCAGGCACAAACGAAACAAATTTTTTAAATTGTCATTTTTTTTCCTTTTGGTTAGTTTGTCTTTGGATTGAATTTATGCTGACTCTGCTTTAGAGGGGCATAAATTGGTTTCAGACACTGGGGACCAGTGTCTAATCACTGGGGGGGATGTGTAGCGGGTGGTCACATTTGGGGGAGGCATCTGAGTGTTACCAGGCTCAGATGCAACAATTGTTAGCGTTTCTGGACCAATTTGTGCCAGTGGAGGATATCAACGGTGTCCAGTTCCCTGCGGCCTATAGGTGGCGGTGTTGCCATAGGCCGAGGTTGAACCGCCATTGGAGGGCTGCGCCCTTTGTGTCCTCTCGCGGCAGTAGTACAGCGGGACGGGGAACCTGATGTGCATGCTGGGAGAGAGTATAAGGGGGCAGACATCTTCCGCTCGGGGGCCACTCCCAGGCACCTTCAGCCTGGGGGTGAGTGATGGTGGTCTCCGGGTGCCCTAGGCCCGGGGACAGAGTTGCGGTTCCACCCCAGACACCTTCGGTCTGGGGTGAGGTACTCTCTGGAGACCTGGGGCCCAGTACCTTCGACTGGGTCCCGCAAGGAATCGAGGGCTCCTAGGGTGTCCCCCGGTGTGTACGCCCGAATCTAGGATGAGGAGGCCAGGGAGGTGACCCTTCCGAAGACCCAGTGCAGCATTTGCTGGTGACGGCGGGGCCTCTGGTAACTGTCTGGATGGATGTCCTTTCCCTGACAAGGGCCATTGCTTATAGAAGGTAGTCCACGTTCTCATGGTCTGTGGCAGGGACCCATCATGAATCAGGTCGGTGGCAGAGACCCAACAACCAGGTCTGTGGCAGAGGCCTTATTCATCTGGTCTGTGGCAGGGACCCTCTCACGGTCGGTGTAGCGACTGTGCGCCAAGCCTGTTCGCACTATAACGAAACAGGAGAAAAACCAAGTTCAAGTTTGTGCCTGGACCTCCTCCCCACTTTGTTCTAGACTGTTCTGTGTCTGACCAGTCGCTCTCAAAGGACTATTTATTGCTCTGAAGGATAAATAAGTGTTGAACTTTCAGTGGTGTGGAACTTGATTTTCTGGGAGCAAAAAGGGTCCTACCTCCACCTGAGTGGAGGGTGGGAGTCATCCTCGAGGGAAGTTTTGGCTCTGGACAGGGACACAGGCCCGAAGGTAAAAAAGTTATAGCTCACACCTCTGCACACAAGAGGATACGAGCTGGTGGTGCGCCACACTCTCCTCCCTGGTCCCCTAGACGAGAGCCATTGACCGAGAAGAGAAAGAGGTGAGTGAGAGGTGAGGTCGCTACATAAATATCCCTGACATTTAAAAAAAATAAAAAATTTCTTCATCAGTTTATGCCAATATATATTCTTCTACATACTTTTGGTAAAAGAAAATCGCAATAAGCAGATATTGATTGGTTTGCGCAAAAGTTATAGCGTCTACAAACTATGGGAAAGATTTATGACATTTTTATGGCATTTTTTTTTTTTTTTTACTAGTAATGGCGGTGACCTGTGATTTTTAGCGGTATTGCGACATTATGATGGACAGATCGGACACTTTTGACACATTATTGCGATCGCGACCGCCGGCCACGTGCATCGGGTCCCCTGTCTCTTAAGCACTCAAGGACCGCCGCCTGCACATATACGTCGGCACAATGGCATGGCTGGGCAAAAGCACGTACAGGTACGTCGCCTTTAAGAAGCCCAGCCGAACCCGGTCCTGAGCTCCGTGACCGCGCCCGCGGGCCAGATCGCCACCGGTGTCCCGCAATCGGGTCACAGAGCTGAAGAACGGGGAGAGGTGAGTGTAAACAAACCTTTCCCCATTCTTCTCCGTGGCGTGTCAGTGATCGTCTGTTCCCTGTCATCGAAACATACGATCAGTGACGTGTAACGTGTAGCCACACCCCCCTACAGTAAGAATCACTTCCTAGGGAACACTTAACCCCTTCAACGCCACCTAGAGGTTAAACCCTTCACCGCCGGTGTCATTTTCACAGTAATCAGTGCATTTTTATAGAACTGATCGCTGTATAAAAGACAATGGCCCCAAAATTGTGTCAAAAGTGTCCGATGTGTCCGCCATAATGTCCCAGTCACGATAAAAATCGCTGATCGCCACCATAACTAGTAAAAAATATATATTATTAAAAATGCCATAAAACAGTTCCCTATTTTGTAGAAGCTATAACTTTTGCGCAAACCAAATCAATAAATGCCTATTGCGATCTTTTTTACCAAAAATATGTAGAAGAATACGTATCGGACTAAACTGAGGAAAATATTTTTTTTTTATATATTTTTGGGGGATATTTATTATAGCAAAATGTAAAAAAATATTCATTTTTTTTCAAAATTGACGCTCTATTTTTGTTTATAGCGCAAAAAATAAAAACCACAGAGGTGATAAAATACCACCAAAAGAAAGCTCTATTTTTGGGGAAAAAAAGGACGTCAATTTTGTTTGGGAACCACGTCGCACGGCCGCGCAATTGTCCGTTAAAGTGACGCAGTGCCGAATCGCAAAAAGTGGTTAACTATGCAGCACCAGCTGCCCCTTTTCTGAGGTCAAAGCAAGCCTGTAATCTAATTCAATAATCTTCATTCAATAAATTCTGCACTCTTAATAAATACCCTAATTTAAAATAGATAGAGCTAAAATAAATAATGAATACAAACAATCCCAACTGATAATGTGATACATATTAAATACGCTCACCACAAAATGTAATAATAAAATACTTAAAGTGTAGATTCAACTTTCAGGTAGATTTTCTGAAAATCCCCCATGCAGTTCTACATCCAATGCATACCATACCATACATACCATGTACGTACTATAGCTCACACCTGTTGGAAATGGTGAAGGTCCTCCCATTCCAGGAGCAGTTTTGAGTTGTCTCCAGAAAAATCACCCCCTAGCCGCCAATCTAGCCCGTTGAAACTGCCTACGTGCATAGTGCGTCCTCTCCTGGGTCCAGCTAAGTGTAGTAGCAGCGACTCTAGGCTATTAAATGTAGGTGAGTAAGCAGTGCGCTCAGCTAGAAAAGCAGACTGTGCACTGAGCACTCATGTAGTTTAAACAGCCTGGAGCAACCTGTCTAGCTGGAGCAAGGAGTGGCCACTAGGGGCCTAGTTGGAGCCAGGAGAAGATGCACTGTGCACATGCGCAATTTGTACTGCCTGAAGTGGCCACTAGGGGCCTAGCCGGAGCCAGGAGAGTATGCACTGTGCACATGTACAATTTGTACCGCCTGGAGTGGCCACTAGGGGCCTAGCTGGAGCCAGGAATTTGTGCCGCCTAGAGTGGCCACTAGGGGCCTAACTGGAGCCAGGAGAGGATGCACAGGGCCGGTGCTACCACTAGGCAGGGTGCTCTGCTGCCTAGGGCGTCTGGCCACTGGTGTTCCTACTTTCTTCTATCTGCAGCAAGCAACTAAGTCTCAGTATCAGCAGGCAGCTGCCGCTCCATTCGCACATAGTGTTAGAGGTGCAGTGGCCGCTGAGGACTGTGTCTGTGTCCTGACTCCCGAATGAATGGAAACAAGCAAACATTCATTGATGGGCACTGGTAGACTGCATTTGATGGGCGCTGATGAGGCTGCATTTGATGGGCGCTGGTGAGGCTACATTTCATGGGCACTGGTGAGGCTACATTGATGGGCACTGGTGAGGCTGCATTGATGGGCACTGGTGAGGCTGCATTGATGGGCGCTGGTGAGGCTGCATTTCATGGGCGCTGGTGAGGCTGCATTTCATGGGCGCTGGTGAGGCTGCATTTCATGGGCGCTGGTGAGGCTGCATTTCATGGGCGCTGGTGAGGCTGCATTTGTTGGGTGCTGGTGAGGCTGCATTTGATGGGTGCTGGTGAGGCTGCATTTGATGGGCGCTTCATTAAAAAGGTGGGATATACATGGGCAGGGAAAAGGGGGTGGAGTCAGGGGTAGAGCCAGGGGGGGAAATGAGGTTTCGCCTAGGGTGTCAAAAATTCTTGCACCAGCCCTGACTATGCACATGTGCAATTTGAACTGCCTGGAGTGGCCACTAGGAGGTGCATTATTGTGAAATTTAGCCTGTTCTGAAAACAGCAGGACAGAGAAGTATAGGGAATCAGCGCTTTCTATGAAGAGGAACCAAAAAAACTGCTGCATCTGAAATGTGAGGGCCTTTGCTATTTCCAACAAGAGGAGCTCCAGTGTGGATCATTCTATGGATGTAGAATTGCATAGAGGGGTTTTCTAAAATTCTTCTTGAGAGGTGAACTTTCCTTAACCGCTTGCCGACTGCCTCACATTGGAATACAGCAGCATAGAGGCTCTCCTGTGCCGGGTCACATATCTAGTACGTGAGGGGGAATGCAGGCTGTGCTGTGATTAGTACAAGCCAATCAGCGGTTGCCAGCCAATGGATGACTGCCACCCCCTGCTGCTCGGCGAGGAGGAAGACAGGACAGAGCTTTGCATAAGTAAGTAATACAGGGCTCTGTCCTGTCAACGGGGAAGTGCCAGTTCGGCACATCACGGATCTGGTGGACAGATTACTGGGAGGGGCTGGGGAAGACCCAGCTGTCATGGTGCACGTTGGCACCAATGACAAAGTCAGAGGTAGATGGTGTGTCCTAAAGAACGATTTTAGGGACTTGGGAGCTAAATTGAGGAAAAGGACCTCCAAGGTAGTATTCTCAGGAATGCTACCGGTACATCGAGCCACACCAGAAAGGCAGAGGGAGATTAGGGAAGTGAACAAGTGGCTGAGGAGCTGGTGTAGTAAGGAGGGGTTTGGGTTCCTGGAGCACTGGGCCGACTTCTCAGTCGATAACCAGTACTATAGAAGGGACGGACTGCACCTAAATGAGGAGGGTGCAGATCAGCTGGGAATAAGGATGGCCAAAAATTTAAAGGGGTTTTTAAACTAGGCGATGGGGGGGAGGGTCCAGAGATGGTGAGAGTCAGCGTGGCACATATTCCAGAGGGTAGTATTAGGGGCATTAGTGGTAGGGTAACCAAAGCACATAAACCCAAGGTAAGTATAGTAGCAAGTCCTAGTTGCAATCTCGGAACACCCAAGAGGATAGTATGTGACCGGTCAAAATATATTAATGCATTAAAGTGTTTGTTCACCAACGCCAGAAGTCTGCCAAGCAAAATAGGTGAGTTTGAAGCTCTGGTGCATGAGGAGAGCTATGACGTAATCGGTATTGCTGAAACTTGGCTTCATTCCTCACATGACTGGGCTATTAATATTCCTGGCTATGCACTCTTTCGGAAAGCCAGGGTAAAAAGGAAAGGTGGCAGGGTCTGTCTCTATGTGAGAAGTGATCTCAAAGCGAGTGTGAAAGAAGACCTGGTAGATGGAGAGTCTGATGAGTCTGAAGCATTATGGGTGGAACTGCATACAGATGTGCGTAGTTCAAAGTTAATCATTGGAGTTTGTTATAGACCACCCAATATTAATGAGGAGGTGGAGACTACTCCTTGCACAGATGGAAAGGGCTGCAAGGGTTTGGACGGTGATAATAATGGGGGATTTTAACTACCCAGAAATTGACTGGAGTAATGGCACTGCTGGGACAGTTAAAGGGCAAAAATGTATAAACCTATTGCAGGACAATTTTATGGTCCAGTTTATTGAGGCCCCAACTAGGAATGATGCTCTGTTGGATCTGGTAATCTCAAACCATGCAGAGCATATTACTAATGTTCAGATAAAGGAACACCTGGGTAGCAGTGACCATTACATGATTTCATTTGATGTTAGCTGTAAGCAAAAATCACACACAGGAAAGATAAAAACCCTTAATTTCAAGAGAGCAAATTTTCCAAGGATGAGGGCTGCTCTCCAGGACCTATGCCACGTACACTCGACCGTTTTTAATGTCATTGAAAAAAACTGCATTTTTCTCGATGTGATTCTTCTCAAGCCTGCCTTGCCTACACACTATCGTGGAAAAAAAATGCTCGAGTAAAGCGCAGTGACGTACAACACGTACGACGGCACTATAAAGGGGAAGTTCCCTTCGGATTGAGATGAAAAGTAACATTTCTGTCTTTGCAGATGACACCAAGCTATGCAGTGGAATAACGTCCTTACAGGATGTCGCCAATTTACAAGCCGACCTCAATGCTCTGTCTAATTAGGCGACTATGTGGCAGATGAGGTTTAATGTTGATAAATGTAAAGTTATGCACTTGGGGGCTAAGAATATGAATGCATCATACATACAAGGGGGGGGGGGAGTACAACTGGGGGGATCCGTAGTGGAGAAGGGGGTTTTGGTAGATCATAAGCTCAATAATGGAATGCAATGCCAAGCTGCGGTTTCCAAAGCGAGCAAAGTCCTTTCTTGTATTAAGAGAGGTATGGACTCCAGAGAGAGAGATATCATTTTGCCCCCCTGTACAAATCATTAGTAAGACCTCACCTGGAATATGCAGTTCAGTTTTGGGCTCCAGTTCTCAAAAAGGATATTGGGGAACTGGAGAAAGTGCAGAGAAGGGCAACCAAACTGATAAGAGGCATGGAGGAGCTCAGCTATGAGGAAAGATTAGAGGAACTGAATTTATTCACTCTTGAGAAGAGGAGAATAAGGGGGATATGATCAACATGTACAAATATATAAGGGGTCCATATAGTGAACTTGATGTTGAATTATTCACTTTACGGTCAACACAAAGGACAAGGGGGCACTCTTTACGTCTAAAGGAAAAGATTTCATCTCCAAATATGGAAAGGTTTCTTCACAGTGAAGCCTCGTACACACGGCCGAGATTCTCGTCGAAAAAAACATGTCGTTTTTTTCGACGAGATTCTTGGACAAGAAACTTGTCCCGGCCCAGTGTACAGACGCTCGATTCAAAGAACCCGCGGTTCTTTGAATGGAGCGTACGCGGTGACGTCATCGACTACGACGAGCATGCGCTCGTCACATTCGATGCCGTTGCCGCCATCTTGGTATAGCCTATCTATGCCTAGGAAGCTACCGCGCATGCGTCAAATTCATTTCGAACATGCGCGGGCTTCCCGGAGGACAGGTAAGTGTACACACACTCACTTTTCTCGTCGAGAAACATGCCGACGAGAATCTCAACGAGAAAATAGAGAGCAGGTTCTCTATTTTCTCGTCGAGATTACTTGTCGGTTTTCTTGACGAGAAACCATACACACGAACGAATTTCTCGGCAAGACATCTCTGCCAGCAAGTTTCTTGCTGGTTCTTGCCGAGAAACTCGGTCGTGTGTACGAGGCCTAATGCCGCGTACACACGATCATTATTCACGGCGGTTAAAAAACCGCTGTGAATAATGACATTAAAAACGAGGGAACGGCTTGTTCCCCACACACGATCGTTTTTCACGACATTTTTTCTCTTGTCGAGAAAAACGTCCGTCTGTGGGCTCCGCTGCAGTGTTTCCCTATGGGAAAGCTGCCGCGGAAAAAATGTCGGGAAAAACGACGAGAAAAATTAGAACATGTTCTAATTTTTCTCATCGTTTTTAATGCCGTTTTTCTCGTTGAAAATAACGACATAAAGCCCACAGACGATCGGTTTTCTCGGCGAAATAAAAAAATGCCGTTATTCTCGTCGAGAAAAACGGTCGTGTGTACGCGGCATAAGAGCTGTGAAAATGTTGGGATAGACTCCCTGCAGAGGTGGTTCTGGCCAGCTCAGTAGATTGCTATAAGAAAGGTCTGGATACTTTCCTAAATGTACATAATATAACTGGGTACTGACATTTATAGGTAAAGTTGATCCGGGGAAAATCCGATTGCCTCTCGGGGGATCAGGAAGGATTTTTTTCCCCTGCTATAGCAAATTGGATCATGCTCTGCTGGGGTTTTTCGCCTTCCTCTGGATCAACTGAGGGTATAGAATTGGGTATATAGGATTGTATGATATTTTTTAATGGTTGAACTGGATGGACTTGTCTTTTTTCAACCTGACTATCTATGTAACTATGTAACTATGTAACTATATTAGACATGTGCAATTAGTTCCGTTCAGAATTAGTCTAATTAACTAATTTCGACAAATTCGTTATTTCTGAGACATCCGAATTAACGAAAACCCGTATAACCGACTTTTCTGAATATTCGTAAATTTGAATATTCCTAAATTCCTAAATTTGAAAATTCAAAAATTATATATATATATATATATATATATATATATATATATATATATATATATAAAATATACTGTATTTATTGGCGTAGAACACTCACTTTTTTACCCTGAAAATGGAGGGTAAACTGTGTCTGCGTGTTATACGCAGGGGGCTGTGGAAAGTTTTTTTCCTGAAACTTCCCTCTTAAAGTTAGGGTGCGTGTTATATGCCTGTGCGTGTTATAAGCCGATAAATACGGTATATATATATATATATATATATATATATATATATATATATACCGTATTTATCGGCGTATAACACGCACTTTTTCCCCTTAAAATCAGGGGAAAATCGTGGGTGCGTGTTATACGCCGATACTCACCTATCCCCGGCGATCTCCGCTGACTGTGAGCGATCGCCGCCGAGATACACATAGCCGAGTGTATTCGGCTATACTCGGCTTTTCTCGGCTCCGCTCACAGTCACGCCCAGTCCCGCCATTGGACCTGTGATATGTCCATCATAGGGCGGGACTCGACGTGACTGTGAGCGAAGCCGAGAAAAGCCGAGTATAGCCGAATACACTCGGCTATGTGTATCTCGGCTCCGCCCATCCCTGCGTTCTCAGCGGCGTTCGCCGGGCTCCGCCCTGTATCAGCGGCGATCTCGGCGGCGCCAAATTTAAATTCAAGGCTGCACTGGACACTGGCAAGGCTGCACTGGACATGGGCAAAGGCTGCACTGGACACTGGCAATGCTGCACTGGACACTGGGCAATGCTGCAATGGACACTGGCAAGGCTGCACTAGACACTGGCAATGCTGCACTGGACACTGGGCAAGGCTGCACTGGACACTGGCAAGGCTGCACTGGACACTGGCAAGGCTGCACTGTGACAAGGCTGCAAATGACACTGGTAAGGCTGCATTTAAATGTAATTTTTTTTTTTCTTAAACTTCCCTCCTAAAAGTTTTTTTCCCTAAAATTCCCTGCTAAACTTGGGGTGCGTGTTATACGCCGGCGCGTGTTATACGCCGATAAATACGGTATATATATATATATATATATATATATTAGGGGTGCTCATCTTCACTGGTCTCGGATAAATTCATATTCGTTACGTTCACTAACAGACAAATTTGAAAGGAAATTCCAATACCTATAATTTAATAGTTAGCTATTATTTCGGATTTTCGTACTTTAGAATTCTCGGATTATCTTTCTTATTTTCGGATTTTCGAATTTCCGAATTTTTGGAAATTTCCGAACTGTAGAATTTTCGAATTTTTGAATTTCCAAATTTTCGCATTTACTAATTTAGGAGTTTACAAATTTCGATCATAACGAATGACCCGAAAAACAAAAAACCCCCAAACAAATGAAACGAAAAAGAACAAATCTTTCTACAGTAGGGTTGCGCTAACCCGAACTGTAAAGTTTGGGTTCGTACCGGACTTTTGGGTTTTTGGTACCCGGACCCGAACCCGAACAATGTACTGTATGTTCGGGTTCGGTGTTCGGCAATGTACTGGCGCATTTTAAAAAGCTGCAGGGCAGCCAATCAACATTCGTTTAACTTGTGTGCAGGCCCGGACTTACCATTGGGCTTGACTGGGTTCAAGCCCATGGGCCCCGCCCAATAGGGGGCCCCGCTCCGTCCAGCTTTTTTTTTTTTTTTTTTAGCCTGAACACATCCGGAGCGCGCTGGGGCTGCTCCTGTCTCTGTTTTTCTCCTCCGAGTCCCCTCTCACTACTGTTCAAACTGCTGCCTAAAAATCTGTCTCTGTGTTTGAGCCAAGCTCAGCAATGGGCAGCGGCGGTTGTCCTGTGATTGGCCGAGCAGGTCATGTGGGCGGGACGGATGGCGGACATGAGGCTTGTGATTCGCCTGGAGGAGCGGAGGAGCTGGACTGTGGGTAATCGCGCCAGCCCTGCATGCTCCCGGAGTCCTAACTAGCGCTGTGTGTCACAGGAGACCTGAGGTCTCATCTGTCCTGTCAGCCGCCCGCGGCCCCCCTCCTCTCTATCAGCCGCCCCCCCCTCCTGAGGTCTGTCTCTCTCATCTGACCTGTCAGCCGCCCCCCCTCCAGAGGTCTGTCTCTCTCATCTGACCTGTCAGCCGCCCCCCCTCCAGAGGTCTGTCTCTCTCATCTGACCTGTCAGCCGCCCCCCCTCCTGAGGTCTGTCTCTCTCATCTTACCTGTCATCCGCCCGCAGCCCCCCTCCTCTCTATCAGCCGCCCCCCTCCTCTCTATCAGCCGCCCCCCCTCCTCTCTATTAGCCGCCTCCCTCCTCTCTATCAGCCGCCCCCCTCCTCTCTATCAGCCCCCCCCCTCCTCTCTATCAGCCCCCCTCCTCTCTATCAGCCGCCCCCTCCTCTCTATCAGCCGCCCCCCCCTCCTCTCTATCAGCCGCCCCCCTCCTCTCTCCTCTCTATCAGCCGCCCCCCTCTCCTTTCTATCAGCCGCCTCCCCCCCTCCTTTCTATCAGCCGCCTCCCCCCCTCCTTTCTATCAGCCGCCCCCCCTCCTCTCTATCAGCCGCCCCCCCTCCTCTCTATCAGACCCCCCTCCTCTCTGTCAGACGTGTGGCAGGTGATGTCATGGCAAGTGACAATCCGCTACGTGTGGCAGGTGACGTTGTGGCAAGTGACAATCCGCTACGTGTGGCAGGTGACGTCGTGGCAAGTGACAATCTGCAATGTGTGGCATCGTGGCAAGTGACCATCCGCAATTTGTGGCAGATGGCACAGTGGCAAGTGACAATCCGCAACAAGTGACAATCTGCATCTGGTGGCAGGTGACACGGCAAGTGACACACTCAGGGCTCCCACTGATTCTGCATTATGGTGAGTTTATTTATTTTATATAACAATGTAATAATAGAAATAATGCACTTCAATAATTTTTTTTGCGATTCGGCACTGCATCAATTTAACTGACAATTGCGTGGTCGTGTGAAGTTGTACCTAAACAAGTAAAGCTTTATTTTGGTGGTATTTGATCACTTCTGCGGTTTTTATTTTTTGTGCTATAAACAAAAATAGCAACAACTTTGAAAATATTTTTTTATTTAACTTTTTGCTATAATAAACATCCAAAAAAATACAAATAAAAATGACTTCATCACTTTAGGTCGATATGTATTCTTCTACATATTTTTGGTAAAAAAAATGTTTACAACAATAAGTATATATTGATTAGTTAGAGGATAGATTTATGGCATTTTTATTATTATTATATATTTTTTACTAGTAATGGCGGTGATCTGCGATTTTTAGCGAAACTGTGACATTGCGGTGGACAGATTGGACACTTTTGACACTTTTTTGGGACCAGTAACATTTATACAGCGATCAGTGCTATAAAATTGCACTGATTACTGTGTAAATGTCACTGTCAGGAAAGGGGTTAAATGTGTTCCCTGGGAGGTGTTTCTAACTGGGGGGATGGGACTGACTGGAGAAGGAGAGAGATCTCTGTTCCTAATCACTAGGAACAGCAGATCTGTCTCTCCTCCCCTGTCAGAATGGGGATCTGTCTGTTTACATTAACAGATCCCCGTTCTGGCTCTGTGGCCAACAGCCACGCACAGGTCCTTTTTATACTCATATATACATGTATAGAGCCATGACAGGTCCTCTTTATACTCCTACATACATGTATAGAGCCATGACATGTCCACTTTAGTTATCATGATATAAAATAATGAATATGGGGGCATTTTGGTGGGCGTGATTTTTTATTTTTTTTTGGGGGGGGGGGGGCAGCATTTCATTCTTGGTACCAGGCAGCACAATGTCTTGGGCCGGCACTGATTGTGTATCAATCTGAGCCGCCCGACCTGGCCCCGAGCTGGGGGTGTCCGCCGCCGTAGCCCGAGGTGAGCTCTTGAAAAAAAGGACGTCAATTTTGTTTGGTTACAGCGCAATTGTCAGTTAAAGTGACGCAGTGCCGTATCGCAAAATATGGCCTGGTCATTAAGGGGGTAAATCCTTTCCGGGACTGAAGTGGTTAAACACAGCCATATTACATAATAGAGTTGATATACTATACTAAAGGAGCAGAGCCTGGTAACTTTGCAAAGTTATTAAATAAGGTGAAGATGTCTCTAGCTTGAATGCCCATTTTTTTAAATTCTTTTCTTATAGCTACAAAGTGTACAAAAAATTAAAATAAAAACATAAAAATAAAAAAAATAAAAAAAATAAATAAAAAAGAATCAACAGTACACTTGACGGGCAACAGTATATCAAATCACTAAGAGAACCGGTAACACGATAAACAGAGTGTAACACATCGGGAGTTTGAGTATTCCAAAGAAGGGACAAGCTCGGTAATAATGTGTAAAAACCAGACCGGGGGGAATTGGCTGTAAGCGGGAAGACCCCGATTGCTTCAACCTGGGAAATTGCCTATAAATGCCTACAGGGGGCTTTGTTGCAGACGGGAAGGGGAATCCCATTTCCCGGAAAAAAAAAAAAGTGTTCTATATATATATTTTAGAGATAGAAGAGAGAGCAGAGAAATGTAGGAGAAGAAGAAGAGGAGAAATAAGGTAGGGGGGAGAAAGAAATGGGGGGGGGTAGTTTGGGAACTGAAGTAGCTAAACAGTCCTACCCGAGCTCATTACATGGGAGGATGAATGCTGAGTTTAACCACTTCAATACCGGGCACTTTCCCCCCTTTCTGCCCAGGACAATTTTCAGCTTTCAGCGCTGTCACATTTTGAATGACAATTACTCTGTCAAACAACACTGTACCCAAACTACATTTTTATCATTCTCTTGCCACAGATAGCACTTTCCTTTGGTGGTATTTGATCACCACTGAGCTTTTAATTTTTTGCTAAACAAGCAAAAAAAGGCTGAAATAATAGAATAAAATAAACATTTTCTTTGTTTCTGTTATAAAATTTAGTTTTCTCCTTCACTGATGAGGCTGCCCTGATGGGCACTGATGAGTTGGCACTGATAAGGTGGCACTGATGAGGAGGCACTAATATGTAAAATTGATGGGTACCGACAGGCGGCACTGATGGGCACCGATAGGCGGCACTGATATGCAGCACTTATGGGCACTGATTGGCACTGATAGGCGGCACTGATGGGCACTGACAGGCAGCACTGATGAGCATTAATAGATGGCACTACTGGGCAGCACTGATGATGAGGTAGTGACAGTCATTACTGATGGGCACTGATTGGCATCTGTGAAGGGCCCTGACAGGCGTTACTAATGGGCACTGATTGGCAAACAAAAAAAGACCGAAATAATTTTCTTTAAAAACGTTTTCTTTGTTTCTGTTATAAAATTTAGTTTTTTCCTTCACTGACGGGCACTGATCAGGCTGCACTGATGGGCACTGATGAGGAGGCGCGAATATGTAGAATTGATGGGCACCGATAGGCGGCACTGATGGGCACCGATTGGCGGCACTGATATGCAGCATTGATGGGCACTAATAGATGGCACTGTTGGCAGCACTGATGATAAGGTACTGACAGTCATTACTGATGGGCACTGATTGGCATCTGTGAAGGGCACTGACAGGCATTACTGATGGGCACTGATTGGCAGCTGATGGGCAGTGATTAGCAGATGTGGTGGGCACCTCTGATGGGGGCTGAGCTGATAAACAATGCGCTGATCGGCTCTCCTGTCAGCGTGAACCGAGGAAAGCTGTTTAACAGCACTTCCTGGTTACACGCTGTGATCAGCTGTGATTGGTCACAGCTGATCACTTGGTAAAGAGCCTACGTCATAGGCTCTTTACCACTATCAGAGTTGTGGTGTGTCAGAGTGAGCAATCACGGCTTAGCCTGCTCGACGTCATATGGGTCAGGATAACTTAACCATTTTGCACATGTCATTCTGTTATATGGCGGGAAGTGGTTAAAGTGGACACAGCCAGGGCCGTCTTAATAACATTGTGGGCCCCCGAGAAAAGTAATTCACTGGGGCCCCCGACCCCTGACCAGCCATCCTCTCCTATTCATCCCATGTGATCGGAGCAGTACACAGCCTGCCCACATGAGCAGCAGCAGTAGTAAGATGCTCCACCTTGGGGGTTCCTCCTTAACCCCTGCAAAGTGCAGCAAACAAATTGCAGGAGGAAAGTAGCGGGGGGAGATGTAATTCCAATTATAGATTTAGCCCAGTGATGGGTTAGTGCTGTCCCCGCAGCTCAGATTCCGGGATGCTGCCGGGAACACAGCCATCCCAGGACAGCTTAGTAAAAAGCAGGACTGTCCCAGCAAATCCGGGACGGTTGGCAAGTATGCTGTAATGCAAGATTATCATGGTGCCCCTGGGCAGTGCCCATGTGGAAAGACAGCCCTGGACACAGCTTCACCTTATTCATCAAAATTCACTTTGCAAAGCCTTGTCTTGTCATTGTTACTCAAAGCTGTGCTGAGCCAGAGAGGGGCTTAAAAAGTCCACATTTCGCACTCATGTCACCCCTTTTCACCTTTAAGGCCCCGACACCTATGCGAATTGGTTGCGGCTTACACCGCATCCAATTCGCATAACATTATAAAATACATTGATTTTAATGAGGCTGGTTCACATATGTGCGATGCATTCACACTGCGCATTGCCCAAAAAACGTGTGCGTTTTTTAGGCATTGCGGTGCGGCTCAGGTGCGAATTCAGGCCCATTATCTTCTATGGGCACGCATCTGATTCGCAGATGTGTTCAGTTCTCAACAGGATTTCTCGCCTTCCCCTCACTACACTTCCCCCCTCCCCCTCCTCTCTCCCAGGTCACCAAATTCGCAGCTAAAACGGAGATGATCTGCTGAACAGTTCTCTTATCTCTTTGGAGAGATAAGAGAGCTGATATTCGCACCGCACAAGTGTGAACCCAGCCTTATTGTTTGAGATTTTTTTATAAATCAATTCTGGGCCATTGTATTGGTGGGTGGATTTTGCAAGAGAATGGAAACAACCCAGTGTTTTAGTATTTATTCTGCTCCTTTATATTGTGGGGATGAGTATATGCAAACACTGGTGCTGATGCAGAGTTGGTATTTTCAACCCAGCAGCTTACTAATTAGGAACTCAACCTTTTCTGCTGAGCTTGCTTCTGTACCATATAAAAACCCAGCCATTGTTATAAATAAGAATTCATTGTCATCAGACATTGACCAGGCCACAGCCTCCCGCACTTCCCTGTCTGCTCTTGTTATTAGATGAGACACAAACACCCAGACCAACAAAATTGTTTCTATGAAATAGTTCAATGTAAAAAAAAAAAAAAAAAAAAAATTATATATATATATATATATATATATATATATATATATATATATATATATATGTAGCGGGCTCCTCAATTTAAGGGAAGTGTTTGAGAGGTAGTTGGCTCAAACACCCCAATGTGTCAGGGTTTTTACAACCATTTCTATCCACAAGGAGAGTGTCGGTGTGTAGTTCCCTGTGGCCTACAGGTGGCGCTGCCATAGTAGGCTAGGGTTAAACTGCTGATACAGTGCTGTGCCTTGTGTGTCCCCTCTCGGCAGCCATATGGTGGGTGTGTTTTAAATGCTGGGCATGCTGGGAGAGGATATAAAAGGGGCAGACGCTGCCTGTTCGGGGTTCTGTCAGCAAGGTTCTACCCCAGGTGTTGTTCCTGTCCGCCCCTGGCACCTTTAGCCCGGGGGCGGGTTGTTGTTGGTCCGGTCGCCGGGAGTCCTACTCCCAGGGAGTGATCCGGTTTCATCCTGGGCACCTTTAGTCCCAGGGTGAGGTACTATCGTGTTGTTCCTGTCCGCCCTGGGAATGTGAGCCCAGGGTGCCGCCTTGCGAGGGGACCCGTATCTAGGATGAGGAGGCCAGGAAGGAACTCTCCAAAGACCCATTGCAGAGTCATGGTGATGGTAGGGTCCCGGTAACTCTCCGGAGGGATGTCTTCTCCTAAACAAGGGCCATAGCTAAAGAAGGAAATCAGTTTTCACCAGGTCTGTGGCAGAGACCAACTTCACCAGGTCTGTGGCAGAGACCAACTTCACCAGGTCTGTGGCAGAGACCAACTTCACCAGGTCTGTGGCAGAGACCAACTTCACCAGGTCTGTGGCAGAGACCAACTTCACCAGGTCTGTGGCAGAGACCAACTTCACCAGGTCTGTGGCAGAGACCAACCTCCCCAGGTCTGTGGCAGAGACCAACTTCACCAGGTCTGTGGCAGAGACCAACTTCACCAGGTCTGTGGCAGAGACCAACTTCACCAGGTCTGTGGCAGAGACCAACTTCACCAGGTCTGTGGCAGAGACCAACCTCCCCAGGTCTGTGGCAGAGACCAACTTCACCAGGTCTGTGGCAGAGACCAACTTCACCAGGTCTGTGGCAGAGACCAACTTCACCAGGTCTGTGGCAGAGACCAACTTCACCAGGTCTGTGGCAGAGACCAACTTCACCAGGTCTGTGGCAGAGACTGTGCGCCTAGTTAATTTTGCTCGATAAGCTGAGCGAACATCCATAACGTTTATGCCTGGACCTCATCCACATCTTGTACTATTCTGTTTCTTGCTCCAACCTTTCTTCTATCAGAGACTGTGTTATTTGGCTAAGAGAAAATAAACTCTGAGTTGGAGTTTCATCTGGTGTGGACATTCATTTTAATGGGAAGTCAAGAACTTGTCTCTAATTATCATAGAGGTGAGAATCAGGCCCTGGAGGTTTTCATGTTCTGACCATAGAAGACCCAACAACAACACCGCTCAACCTCCTCACACAGGAGGGTACGGGCTGTTAGTGTGGTGTGCCTCTCTCTTCCAAATGATAAATACAAATAAAACAGTCATGCACAAAAGAGATATAGAGACATTGGTATTTTTGATATTTTTAGTAGCTCTTTTAATAGATTGAATGATCTGTGATGTCAAACTGTGACATATGTAGTTATTTATTACCTCTCGTAGAGATCACAGTACACCCCTGACAATACCTTTATTTGCTTTATCTGCTCCTTTATAGCTATGACTAAGGCCTGACGCAGTGTTGCCAACTGTCCGTAGATTTACGGACAGCACGTAAAAACAAGGCACTTTTTCCCTGTACGTGAAAGTCCGTAGTAAGGGAAAAGTGCCAGTAAATATGGCCGCGATCGGCTCGGGTCAGAACTGTGCATGGGCAATTCGGAAATCCCCGAGGAGATCCGAATCTGAGCCGCCGAGTCTGACTCCTGCATGGCCTCTGCCCAGCCCACCCGCCACGCAGCCAATGATCTCAGCGCATTTTCGCGCCAACACCGCCGCCAGCTTTAAAAACAGTCAGGCAGGAGCAGACGGAGGAGCCTAGTGGGGAGCAGACGTGCGCTGTGCGTGAGAGCTGACCGGCGGGACTCGGGAGCCTGAGAGTAAAGGACCACACAGCACACATACCCCCACCGGACCGGAGCAACGGACGGACAGTCCCCTGCCTTCCTGCCTGCCCGCCCGACTGAGTGTGTGGACTGTGGAGCCTGCTGGCTGCTGCCCGGTGTGTCTGTTTGGACCTGGTGAGGTGAGTCCAGCAGACTAGTCTTGTAGTCGGACTGACAGTGACAGACTGACAGTCAGTGTGACCGCACAGAGTGACGTGTGACTGAGGCACTGCCCCCCTGGAGATCAGCAATCAGTGCAAGAACAGCTGTGACAGCTAGGCAGGTAATGGGAGTGATGTCATCACTACACCCCTTGCCCTTCCCTGCCACTGCTTGCTATGTAAAGCTGAGCCTGCACTGTGAGTACTGTGCCCTCTGGGCATCATCACCCCTTTCTGCTGCCATGCTTCTGGCTCCCCTCTGATCTCCCTCTTTCTCCCTGTCCACCTCTTTTTTTCTTCTACCACCATCTCTGTCTTATAGTGACTGCTCACATGCATGTTACAGCAGTGCTGGCTGCTTCTATAAAAAGGCATGCCAAAACAGGGGCTAGGCTGACTGACACATTACTAGGTGCCATGCTAGGAAGAGGCACTGGGAGACTCTAGGAAACCTGTAGCCAGAGAACCAGGCACAGTGCCATGGCTGATCTGAGATAGCTACTTGCCTGGTGTAGTCTGAACTTCACTTTGGTTTGACTTGCACAGTGCCTCACAGAGAATCAAAGCCAGAGACAGCCAGGCAGCCAACATTTTCAGATCTTGGTGAGTAATGATGGGGCTTGCAGTTCCCAGCCAGATGCATTGAATTTACTAAGACTAGAGCAGGTGTGCATGGCAACCAATCAGCTTCTAACTTTAGCTTGTTTAGTTAGGCTTTGACAATAATATCTAGAAGCTAATTGGTCCGCAGCCTCTGTCCCCCTCCTGTGTCATGTCCGCAGCCTCTGTCCCCCTCCTGTGTCATGGCCGCAGCCTCTGTCCCCCTCCTGTGTCATGGCCGCAGCCTCTGTCCCCCTCCTGTGTCATGTCCGCAGCCTCTGTCCCCCTCCTGTGTCATGGCCGCAGCCTCTGTCCCCCTCCTGTGTCATGGCCGCAGCCTCTGTCCCCCTCCTGTGTCATGGCCGCAGCCTCTGTCCCCCTCCTGTGTCATGGCCACAGCCTCTGTCCCCCTCCTGTGTCATGTCCGCAGCCTCTGTCCCCCTCCTGTGTCATGTCCGCAGCCTCTGTCCCCCTCCTGTGTCATGTCCGCAGCCTCTGTCCCCCTCCTGTGTCATGTCCGCAGCCTCTGTCCCCCTCCTGTGTCATGTCCGCAGCCTCTGTCCCCCTCCTGTGTCATGTCCGCAGCCTCTGTCCCCCTCCTGTGTCATGTCCGCAGCCTCTGTCCCCCTCCTGTGTCATGTCCGCAGCCTCTGTCCCCCTCCTGTGTCATGTCCGCAGCCTCTGTCCCCCCCCTGTGTCATGTCCGCAGCCTCTGTCCCCCTCCTGTGTCATGTCCGCAGCCTCTGTCCCCCCTCCTGTGTCATGTCTGCAGCCTCTGTCCCCCCCCGTGTCATGTCCGCAGCCTCTGTCCCCCCCTGTGTCATGTCCGCAGCCTCTGTCCCCCTCCTGTGTCATGTCCGCAGCCTCTGTCCCCCTCCTGTGTCATGTCCGCAGCCTCTGTCCCCCTCCTGTGTCATGTCCGCAGCCTCTGTCCACCTCCTGTGTCATGTCCGCAGCCTCTGTCCCCCCTCCTGTGTCATGTCTGCAGCCTCTGTCCCCCCCCCGTGTCATGTCCGCAGCCTCTGTCCCCCTCCTGTGTCATGTCCGCAGCCTCTGTCCCCCTCCTGTGTCATGTCCGCAGCCTCTGACCATCTCCTGTCTTTTATCATGTCTGCAGTCTGAGGGGATTCTAGAAAGAAGTCAAGAGTGGGAGCGCCGTGATGGTGGTTACGGGAAGAAACAGACGTGTGGACTGTGGAGCACTGTGCGCCTGAGAGGAGGTCAGTGACACCGCCGCCAGGCCAGTCTGAGGGGGGTCACTGATCTAAGGAGGGGAGTGAATATAATAATGTAAGGGGCACTGATATAAAAGGTCCCCCCCCTATATTAGTAACCCCCCCCTACCTTAGTGTATTCACTCTGTGGAAGGTGGTCTCTATTCACCAGAGCCCCCCTCCACATCAGAGTTCCCTCTTACATCATGATCTGCAGCGTTCCCCTTTACATAAGAGTTCCCTTGCACTGTAAGGGAGAATCCTGCAGACTCTGATGTAAGAGGGAACTCTGTGCTGGCTGGGTTATAGTAACCTGACCTTCATACATTGTTTATAGCTAAAATATTGATATTTGCACTGTTTAGCACAAAAAACAGTAATTTTAGGTACTTTTTTACAGTGGCAGTAAAAAAATGTGGATCTGCCAGTAAATTTCATGTTTTTTTTGTTAGTTAAAATTTGGTGTCGTTCGTAAATTTTGTCGTTCTGACAGTAAATTTCACTTTGGGGGGTTGGCAACACTGGCCTGACGGCCGAAACACTATGGAAATTGCCCTATTTTGGAAGATACTGAGTTGCTGGATATCGGTGAAGCTGTGGAGACACTGAAGCCTGAACACCTATTCTTCCCACCTTCATGGCTCGTCATGGTTGAGCTGCGTGGATTAGACTTGCTTTGCGGTATATTGTCATTTATTGGGAAATTATTGCTCCTATCATTACTGATAGGTCCAATCTAATATTGACAAACAGTATACCAATAAATTGCAGTGGACATTTTTAATCACTTCCTGCCCACCGTATGCAGAATGACGGTTCTATTATCCTGACTGGTGGTCATATGATGTCCAGCAGGATAAGTCGTTCACACGTGCCCGTAAGGGCGTGTAGCGCGGCAATCAGTAGTGCGGTGTGACGCTCTGACACACCGCATCGCCGATCATGGTAAAGAACCTATGATGTAGGCTCTTTACCATGTGATCAGCTGTGTCCAATCACAGCTGGTCACATTGTAACCAGGAAGTGCCATTTATCGGCTTTTCCTCCTATTTGCGCTGACAAGGCGTGGGTAGAGGAGAGCCGATCAGCGGCTCTCCTGACGGGTGGGGGTCTGCGCTGATAATCAGAGCATTGATTATCAGTGTAGACCCATCAAGGATGCCCACTAGAGCACACCAGGCATGCCAACCCATGCCCACTAGGGATGCCAATCAGTGCCCACCAGGGATGCCAATCAGTGCCCACCAGGGATGCCAATCAGTGCCCATCAGGGATGCCAATCAGTGCCTATCAAGGATGCCAATCAGTGCCCATTAGGGATGCCAATCAGTGCCCATCAGTAATGCCTGTCAGTGCCTCCTCATCAGTGCTGCCATCAGTGCTGCCCATCAGTGCCATCTATTAGTGCCCATCAGTGCTGCCCATCAGTGACATCTATCAGTGCCCATTAGTGCTACCCATCAGTGCCAATCATCGTCCATCATTGCCATCCATCAGTGCCCATCATTGCCGCCAATCAGTGCCGCCTATCAGTGCCCATTATTGTGGCCTATCAGTGCCCATCAGTGCTGCCTATCAGTGCCCATAAGTGCTGCCTATCAGTGCCACCTATCAGTGCCCGTCAGTGCTGCATATCAGTGCCACCTATCAGTGCCCGTCAGTGCCGCATATCAGTGCCACCTATCAGTGCCCATCAGTGCTGCCTATCAGTGCCCATCAGTGCTGCATATCAGTGTCACCTATCAGTGCCCGTCAGTGCTGCATATCAGTGCCACCTATCAGTGCCCATCAGTGCTGCCTATCAGTGCCCATCAGTGCTGCATATCAGTGCCACCTATCAGTGCCCGTAGTGCTGCATATCAGTGCAGCCTATCAGTGCCCATCAGTGCCCGAAGAAGAAAACATACTTATTTACTAAATTTTATAACAGAAACATTTTCGGTCTTTTTTTATTTGTTTAGCAAAAAATAAAAACTGCAGAGGTGATCAAATACCACCAAAAGAAAGCTCTATTTACTATCCAATGTTAAAACAACAACAAGGGCAGAAGATTTATTAGATGGAAAGATGAAAAAAATGACTGAAGGTCCACTTTAAGATAAAAACCCTTCTGTGTGCAGCAGCCCCCTCAGCTCCCCTAATACTTACCTGAGCCCCACCTCGATCCAGCAATGTTGCACGAGAGCCTCGTCTGTCCCGGACATTGGCTGCCGCTGCTGTCAATCGAAGTCAGTGAGCCAATGAGGCGAGAGAGGGGGTGGGGCCAAGCCACAGCTGCGTGTCTGAATGGACACACAAAGCAGCGGCTCGGCTCTGGTGCCCCCACAGCAAGCGGCTTGCTGTGGGGGCACTCGGCAGGAGGGAGGGTCCAGGAGCACAGAAGTGGGACCCGAGAAGAGAAGGATCGGGGCTGCTCTGTGCAAAACCATTACACAGAGCAGGCAAGTATAACAAGTGTTATTTTTAAACAACAAAAAAAAAAAAACAAGACTTTAATATCACTTTAACTGTCTTTCATACCCCCTGTTCCCAGACATCCCCACTCAAACAAATAAACACAAATTCCTGCATTTTCAGGAAGGGTGCTATACACATTATCAAAAATTTTAAACAAACGTATCCCTTTAATAATATACAAGATGGTCTTGCTTTTACGAAATATCAACAAATATTTTTTTCTGAATAATTGGCGAGCCAGCCAAGAGTCAATTCTATATGTTGCATTTACAGGGCCATAAAAAATTTGGGCTAACCCGGCCTCTGTATAATTCCCACGTTCATTTGAAAAATAACGAAACCATCTAAATGTTAATAAAACCATAACACTTTCTCTAGATGCTAATATAATCAGCTGCCTTGTACTATTTATTTTCACGTTATGATGTAATGTCGATTTTATTCCCCGTTTACAAGCGTGCTACTTAACACAGACCGTGCACGCTCTTGACTTCCCGCTGCTACGATGTCTCCAGTAAACACATTTAAGATAGGTCTTGCTGACATTAAGGGCACAACGCTGCGAAGACATGTGACTGAAAAGATAATATGTGACATTTGCTCACTGAGCACTTCCTCTACAGCCTTTTATTAGAGCTGAATAACTTATGCTTGGCTGGAATGCTAATGCATAACCTCAGCTTCCAACAGCAGGAATCCCGTCACGTCATCGGAAGAAAAAAAAATGTTTTATTCAATTCTAATAAAATTATTTGATTCCTTAAAGTGATACTAAATGCACAGAAAAAAGTACCTATTTTCTAATTGATATACAGCTGTCCCATGACCCAGCTCTCCAATGACTAGGCCATTCCAACACATTTACATGTTTCCCCTTAAACCACTCAAGTGTTGCTTTAGCAGTGTGTTTGGGGTCATTGTCCTGCTGGAAGGTGAACCTCCTTCCTAGCCTCAAATCACACACAGAGTGGTGCAGGTTCTGCTCAAGAATATCCCTGTATTTAGCACCATCCATCTTTCCCTCAACTCTGACCAGTTTCCCAGTCCCGACTGCTGAAAAACATCCCCCCAGCATGATGCTGCCACCACCATGTTTCACAGTGGGGATGGTGTTCTTTGGGTGATGTGATGTGTTGGGTTTGCGCCAGACATAGTGTTTTCTTTGATGGCCAAAAAGTTAAATTTTAGTCTCATCAGACCAGAGCACCTTCCTCCATACATTTTTGGAGTCTCCCACATGCCCTTTCGCAAACTCAAAACTTGCCATTTTGTTTTTTGCTGAAAGTAATGGCTTTCTTCTGGCCGCTCTGCCATAAAGCCCAACTCTATGGAGCGTACGGGCTTATTGTCGTCCTATGTACAGATACTCCAGTCTCTGCTGTGGAACTCTGCAGCTCCTCCAGGCTCAGTTCACACTGGAAAAAGCTGCGGATCGCACAGAAACACTGTGCGTCCCGGTTCTACATTTCAGGGATGAATCAGGGTCGAATCTTTGCCTGAATTTGGCCCTAAAACTGAGCCAAAGACGCTCAGTGTTTCTGTGCAAGCCGCTCCACAGCTGTCCCGGAGATATGTGAGCCTCAGCCAGCTCCAGCCAGTCACAATCTCCTGCTATGCTAATTGGATGCGGGGAAACTGGCATCCAATTCGCATAGGTGTGAACCCAGCCTCAGAGTTACCATGGGCCTCTTGACTGCTTCTCTGATGAATTCTCTCCTTGCCCGGCCTGTCAGTTTAGGTGGACGGCCATGTCTTGGTAGGTTTGCAGTTGTGCCATACTCTTTCCATTTTCGGATGAGGGATTGAACAGAGCTCTGTGAGATGTTCAAAGCTTGGGATATTTTTTTATAACCTAACCCTGCTTTAAATTTATCCACAACTTTATCCCTGACCTGTCTGATGTGTTCATTGGCCTTCATGATGCTGTTTGTTCACTAAGGTTCTCTAACAAACCTCTGAAGGCTTCACAGGACAGCTGTATTTATACTGAGAATAAATTACCCACAGATGGACTCTTTTTACTAATTAGGTGACTTCTGAAGACAATTGGTTCCACAAGATTTTAGTTAGGGGTATCAGAGTAAAGGGGGATCAATACAAATGTACCCCACACTTTTTGGATATTTATTTGTAAAAAAACGTTGAAAAACATTTATCATTTTCCTTCCACTTCACAATTATGTGCCACTTTGTGTTGGTCTATCACATAAAATCCTAATAAAATACATTTACGTTTTTGATTGTAACATGACAAAACGTGTAGGGACAGAGAAGCTGGTCAGAGTTGATGGGAAGATGGATGGAGCCAAATACAGGACAATCTTAGAAGAAAACCTGTTAGAGTCTGCAAAAGACTTGAGACTGGGGGGAGGTTCACCTTCCAGCAGGACAACGACCACAAACATACAGCCAGAGCTACAATGGAATGGATTAGATCTAAGAATATTTGTCAAAATAGGTTGGGGATTGACACAGTATGGCTAATATTATTATGTAAATGCAGCAGAGAGAACCGACTTTTCCGCAGTATCAGTTGTTTACTCTCTCCCATCCATCATACCAATAATTCTTTTTGCTGCCTGAGTGTAGAAAAGAAAAGAGAAAAACACTGGCAAGATAAAAAGTTACCGTTTTCTATAATGCAATATCTGGAAAAATTGATATTACAGCATGTAATATATAAATACTTTATAATAGGGATGAGCTTCGTGTTCGAGTCGAACATACGTTCGACTCGAACATCGGCTGTTCGATCGTTCGACGAAGATCGAACGATTTGGGCCGTTCGCGCCAAATTCGAGTGACGCGAACGGCCCACAATGCACTACGCCATCGCAGTGTCATCCAGGCGCTGTGATTGGCCAAGCATGCACTGTGACCCCGCATGCTTGGCCAATCACAGCGCCGGCAGCGAGGAGAGCAATGATTGGCCACAGGCAGGATGCCTGTGGCCAATTATTGCTGAGGGTGTTTAGTACACGCCCCACACTATAAAAGGCCGCCAGCACGGCGGCCTAGTGTAGTGTGTTCCGGAGCAGGGAAAGACAAGCATAGGCAGGGACAGTGACTTTTATTTCTTTCTTGCTTAACCTGGATTCCTTTAGTTTAGGGAAAGAGAAGGATAGGTAGGGAGAGTGTCAGTGTGTTTTGTGCTTGTGCTATAGTGTGCTTAAAAAAAACATTTTTTCTAGGGACAGAAAACTGTAGGTAGGGAGAGTGTCAGTTTCTTTCACTGTGCAAGTCCTTGTTTCTAGGGACCTGGAAGGACAGTGAGTGAATTCTCCTTGTGCTATATTGTGCTTAAAAAAAACATTTTTTCTAGGGACAGAAAACTGTAGGTAGGGAGAGTGTCAGTTTCTTTCACTGTGCAAGTCCTTGTTTCCAGGGACCTGGAAGGACAGTGAGTGAATTCTCCTTGTGCTATATTGTGCTTAAAAAAAACATTTTTTCTAGGGACAGAAAACTGTAGGTAGGGAGAGTGTCAGTTTCTTTCACTGTGCAAGTCCTTGTTTCTAGGGACCTGGAAGGACAGTGAGTGAATTCTCCTTGTGCTATATCGTGCTTAAAAAAAACATTTTTTCTAGGGACAGAAAACTGTAGGTAGGGAGAGTGTCAGTTTCTTTCACTGTGCAAGTCCTTGTTTCCAGGGACCTGGAAGGACAGTGAGTGAATTCTCCTTGTGCTATATTGTGCTTAAAAAAAACATTTTTTCTAGGGACAGAAAACTGTAGGTAGGGAGAGTGTCAGTTTCTTTCACTGTGCAAGTCCTTGTTTCTAGGGACCTGGAAGGACAGTGAGTGAATTCTCCTTGTGCTATATTGTGCTTAAAAAAAACATTTTTTCTAGGGACAGAAAACTGTAGGTAGGGAGAGTGTCAGTTTCTTTCACTGTGCAAGTCCTTGTTTCCAGGGACCTGGAAGGACAGTGAGTGAATTCTCCTTGTGCTATATTGTGCTTAAAAAAAACATTTTTTCTAGGGACAGAAAACTGTAGGTAGGGAGAGTGTCAGTTTCTTTCACTGTGCAAGTCCTTGTTTCCAGGGACCTGGAAGGACAGTGAGTGAATTCTCCTTGTGCTATATTGTGCTTAAAAAAAACATTTTTTCTAGGGACAGAAAACTGTAGGTAGGGAGAGTGTCAGTTTCTTTCACTGTGCAAGTCCTTGTTTCTAGGGACCTGGAAGGACAGTGAGTGAATTCTCCTTGTGCTATATTGTGCTTAAAAAAAACATTTTTTCTAGGGACAGAAAACTGTAGGTAGGGAGAGTGTCAGTTTCTTTCACTGTGCAAGTCCTTGTTTCTAGGGACCTGGAAGGACAGTGAGTGAATTCTCCTTGTGCTATATTGTGCTTAAAAAAAAACATTTTTTCTAGGGACAGAAAACTGTAGGTAGGGAGAGTGTCAGTTTCTTTCACTGTGCAAGTCCTTGTTTCCAGGGACCTGGAAGGACAGTGAGTGAATTCTCCTTGTGCTATATTGTGCTTAAAAAAAAACATTTTTTCTAGGGACAGAAAACTGTAGGTAGGGAGAGTGTCAGTTTCTTTCACTGTGCAAGTCCTTGTTTCCAGGGACCTGGAAGGACAGTGAGTGAATTCTCCTTGTGCTATATTGTGCTTAAAAAAAACATTTTTTCTAGGGACAGAAAACTGTAGGTAGGGAGAGTGTCAGTTTCTTTCACTGTGCAAGTCCTTGTTTCTAGGGACCTGGAAGGACAGTGAGTGAATTCTCCTTGTGCTATATTGTGCTTAAAAAAAACATTTTTTCTAGGGACAGAAAACTGTAGGTAGGGAGAGTGTCAGTTTCTTTCACTGTGCAAGTCCTTGTTTCTAGGGACCTGGAAGGACAGTGAGTGAATTCTCCTTGTGCTATATTGTGCTTAAAAAAAACATTTTTTCTAGGGACAGAAAACTGTAGGTAGGGAGAGTGTCAGTTTCTTTCACTGTGCAAGTCCTTGTTTCTAGGGACCTGGAAGGACAGTGAGTGAATTCTCCTTGTGCTATATTGTGCTTAAAAAAAACATTTTTTCTAGGGACAGAAAACTGTAGGTAGGGAGAGTGTCAGTTTCTTTCACTGTGCAAGTCCTTGTTTCCAGGGACCTGGAAGGACAGTGAGTGAATTCTCCTTGTGCTATATTGTGCTTAAAAAAAACATTTTTTCTAGGGACAGAAAACTGTAGGTAGGGAGAGTGTCAGTTTCTTTCACTGTGCAAGTCCTTGTTTCCAGGGACCTGGAAGGACAGTGAGTGAATTCTCCTTGTGCTATATTGTGCTTAAAAAAAACATTTTTTCTAGGGACAGAAAACTGTAGGTAGGGAGAGTGTCAGTTTCTTTCACTGTGCAAGTCCTTGTTTCTAGGGACCTGGAAGGACAGTGAGTGAATTCTCCTTGTGCTATATTGTGCTTAAAAAAAAATTTTTTCTAGGGACAGAAAACTGTAGGTAGGGAGAGTGTCAGTTTCTTTCACTGTGCAAGTCCTTGTTTCTAGGGACCTGGAAGGACAGTGAGTGAATTCTCCTTGTGCTATATTGTGCTTAAAAAAAAACATTTTTTCTAGGGACAGAAAACTGTAGGTAGGGAGAGTGTCAGTTTCTTTCACTGTGCAAGTCCTTGTTTATAGGGACTGGGAAGGACAGTGAGTGAATTCTCCTTGTGCTATATTGTGCTTAAAAAAAACATTTTTTCTAGGGACAGAAAACTGTAGGTAGGGAGAGTGTCAGTTTCTTTCACTGTGCAAGTCCTTGTTTCTAGGGACCTGGAAGGACAGTGAGTGAATTCTCCTTGTGCTATATTGTGCTTAAAAAAAAACATTTTTTCTAGGGACAGAAAACTGTAGGTAGGGAGAGTGTCAGTTTCTTTCACTGTGCAAGTCCTTGTTTCTAGGGACCTGGAAGGACAGTGAGTGAATTCTCCTTGTGCTATATTGTGCTTAAAAAAAACATTTTTTCTAGGGACAGAAAACTGTAGGTAGGGAGAGTGTCAGTTTCTTTCACTGTGCAAGTCCTTGTTTCTAGGGACTGGGAAGGACAGTGAGTGAATTCTCCTTGTGCTATATTGTGCTTAAAAAAAACATTTTTTCTAGGGACAGAAAACTGTAGGTAGGGAGAGTGTCAGTTTCTTTCACTGTGCAAGTCCTTGTTTCTAGGGACCTGGAAGGACAGTGAGTGAATTCTCCTTGTGCTATATTGTGCTTAAAAAAAACATTTTTTCTAGGGACAGAAAACTGTAGGTAGGGAGAGTGTCAGTTTCTTTCACTGTGCAAGTCCTTGTTTCCAGGGACCTGGAAGGACAGTGAGTGAATTCTCCTTGTGCTATATTGTGCTTAAAAAAAAACATTTTTTCTAGGGACAGAAAACTGTAGGTAGGGAGAGTGTCAGTTTCTTTCACTGTGCAAGTCCTTGTTTCTAGGGACCTGGAAGGACAGTGAGTGAATTCTCCTTGTGCTATATTGTGCTTAAAAAAAACATTTTTTCTAGGGACAGAAAACTGTAGGTAGGGAGAGTGTCAGTTTCTTTCACTGTGCAAGTCCTTGTTTCTAGGGACCTGGAAGGACAGTGAGTGAATTCTCCTTGTGCTATATTGTGCTTAAAAAAAACATTTTTTCTAGGGACAGAAAACTGTAGGTAGGGAGAGTGTCAGTTTCTTTCACTGTGCAAGTCCTTGTTTCCAGGGACCTGGAAGGACAGTGAGTGAATTCTCCTTGTGCTATATTGTGCTTAAAAAAAAACATTTTTTCTAGGGACAGAAAACTGTAGGTAGGGAGAGTGTCAGTTTCTTTCACTGTGCAAGTCCTTGTTTCTAGGGACCTGGAAGGACAGTGAGTGAATTCTCCTTGTGCTATATTGTGCTTAAAAAAAACATTTTTTCTAGGGACAGAAAACTGTAGGTAGGGAGAGTGTCAGTTTCTTTCACTGTGCAAGTCCTTGTTTCTAGGGACCTGGAAGGACAGTGAGTGAATTCTCCTTGTGCTATATTGTGCTTAAAAAAACATTTTTTCTAGGGACAGAAAACTGTAGGTAGGGAGAGTGTCAGTTTCTTTCACTGTGCAAGTCCTTGTTTCAAGGGACAGAGAAGGACACCTGAAGGTAGCCCTTATTGCTTTTTTCCCATCTCCCTGCAGGACATCTATTAGAATGTCTGGAAGGCAAACAAGGAGAGGCAGACAGTCAGGAGGCAATAAAAGAGGGCAAGCAGGCTCTGTGTCTGGGGGCAACAGTGCTGGTCGTGGACGCGGTGCATTGTCATCAGCACATGGCCATGGGACACGCTTGTCCTTCTTTTCGGCAGCTGGACATGTTGAGCCACATCATGCCGAAGACTTGGTAGAGTGGATGACCAAGCCCTCCTCCTCCTCCTCATCCTCTCTCACCCAGGCTCAGGGTACTGGCAAAGCAGCTGCCAAAGCGTCCTCTTCCCTGGTATCAATGTCAGACTCATCATCAGTCACTCCTTCCCTAGACCCACCATGTCCTCCTCCTGAGGAGTCCCCCGAACTGTTTGAGCACAGTGTTGGGTACATGCTCCAGGAGGATGCCCAGCGTTTCGAAGGGTCTGATGATGAAACCCAGCTACAGGAAGGCAGTAGGGTGAGAGCAGACAGAGGGGATGCTCAAGAAGGACACCAATCTGGCAGTCATGTTCCAGCAGCTGCAGCATACTGCCAGATTGGCTCCAGTGATGAGGAGGGAGGGGATGATGAGGTCACTGACTCCACGTGGGTGCCTAATAGGAGAGAGGAGGAGGAGGATGAGGAGGAGGCACATCTCCAACGAGACAGGATGCCCTTTGGTGGCCAGCGTAAGGGCAGTACACCGACGGAATCACACCGCAGAGCTCCGCCTGTGCAGGGCGCTGCCTCTGCCCGTCATTCAAAAAGTTCCTTGGTGTGGGCCTTTTTTGAGGCTAGTGCATCAGATCGCACAGCTGCTGTTTGCAACATATGTCTCAAGCGTATATCGCGTGGCCAAAACATCAGCCGCTTGGGTACCACATGCCTGACCAGACATATGTTGACCTGCCATGCAGCTCGTTGGCAAGCCTACCTCAAAGACCCACACCAAAGAACAAAGCGGACCTCTCCTTGCACCGCATCAGCTGGGATCTCCAACCCCACTATAACTTCAGTCCTCTCTGAAACATGCACTGAGAGGAATGAAGGTGTAGAATTAGGTGTGTCACAGCCAAGTACTTGCGGCCACTCTGCTAGCAGTACACCGACGTCCGATTCTAGCAGGCAAATTTCCCTGCCCCAGCTGCTGGACCGTCAAAAGAAGTTCACTCCCAGCCATCCACATGCCCAGCGGTTGAATGCTAGCTTGGCTAAATTGCTAGCGCTTCAACTGCTGCCTTTTCAGTTGGTAGACTCGGTCCCCTTCCGTGAGTTTGTGCAATGTGCGGTTCCTCAGTGGCAGGTTCCCAAACGCCACTTTTTCTCACGGAAGGCTATTCCGGCTCTCTACCGGCATGTGGAAGGCAATGTCTTGGCCTCGCTGGACAGGGCGGTCAGCGGTAAGGTGCATATTACCGCTGACTCATGGTCCAGCAGGCATGGACAGGGACGTTACCTTTCTTTCACGGCCCATTGGGTCACTCTTTTGGCAGCTGGGAAGGATGCAGGACAAGGTGCAGTAGTGTTGGAGGTTGTCCCACCGACACGCCTCCAAAATGCTACAACTGGTTGTGACACACCTCTCTCCTCCACCCCCTCCTCTTCTTCTTCCTCCATGGCCTCTTCCTGTGGTTTGTCCTATGAACCAGCGGTGCTCCGTAGCCGTTCACGGGGCTACGCAAGTACGCAGGCAAAAAGATGCCATGCCGTGCTTGCGCTGGTGTGTTTGGGGGACAGAAGCCACACTGGGGCAGAGGTCCTGTCTGCTCTGCAGGGCCAGGCCGAGAGGTGGTTGACGCCACGCCAGCTTAAGCCAGGAATGGTGGTTTGCGACAATGGCACCAACCTCCTCTCCGCCCTCCGACAGGGACAACTGACCCATGTGCCCTGTGTGGCTCACGTCCTTAACCTGGTGGTGCAGCGGTTCTTGGGCAGGTACCCGGGCTTACAGGATGTCCTGAGGCAGGCCAGGAAAGTCTGTGTGCATTTCCGCAGATCTTATAATGCCAGTGCTCGCCTGGTTGAGCTGCAAAAGGAGTTGAACCTGCCCAAGAACCGCCTTATATGTGACATGCCCACCAGGTGGAACTCAACGTTGGCCATGCTGCAGCGGCTGCACACGCAGCAGAGGGCCATCAATGAGTACCTGTGCGACTACGGCACCAGGACAGGGTCAGGGGAGCTTGGTTTTTTTTCTCCACGCCAGTGGGGCATGATCAGGGATGCATGCACTGTCCTGGCACCATTTGAGGAGGCCACGAGGATGGTGAGCAGTGACAGTGCATGCATCAGTGACACTGTACCTCTTGTCCACCTGTTGGAGCACACGCTGCGTGGAATAATGGACAGGGCACTTGAGGCAGAACACAGGCAGGAAGAGGAGGACTTCCTTGCCTCTCAAGGCCCCCTTTACCCAGACAGTGTTCCTTCTGTCCCACCCATCGCACAGGAAGAGGAAGAGGAGGAGGAGGAGGAGGAGGAGGAGGATTGTGTCAGCATGGAGGTGGAGGCTGGCACTCAGCATCATCAGCAGCAGTTTTTTAGGGATGATTTACAGTCCCAAGAAACCAGTGGACTTGTACGTGGCTGGGAGGAGGTGACTGCGGATCATGTCGTCCTTAGTGACCCAGAGGACTCCGGAGCGAATGCCTCAGCAAACCTACGCTGCATGGCCTCCCTGATCCTGCAAAGTCTGCGGAAGGATCCTCGTATTCTTCGGATCAAGGAGAGGGACCATTACTGGCTGGCCACTCTCCTTGATCCACGGTACAAGGGTAAGGTTGCGGACCTTATGTTACCGTCGCAGAGGGAGCAGAGGATGAGACAACTCCGGGAGGCCTTGCAGAAAGGTCTGTGCAACGCGTTCCCAGAGACTGGGAGGTTACAAACTCCTGGTCCAGGACAACGAGTTGCTGAGGCTTCGGCCAGTCAAAGAAGGAGCGGTGGGGAAGGTGGCCGTCTGACCGATGCGTTCAGACAATTCTTTAGTCCGCAGCCCCAAAGTATGATTGGTTCCAGCAACCATCGCCAGCGTCTGATAAACATGGTGCAGGAATATCTAGGGGCAAGGTCAGACTTGGACACCTTCCCCACCGAAAATCCTCTGGCTTACTGGGTCTTGAGGATGGATCACTGGCCAGAGCTTGCACAGTATGCAATTGAGCTACTGGCCTGTCCTGCATCCAGCGTTCTTTCGGAACGCACATTCAGTGCTGCTGGAGGATTTGTCACGGATCACAGGGTGCGCCTGTCCACCGACTCGGTTGATCGACTGACTTTCATCAAGATGAACCAGTCTTGGATCACCACCAGCTACCACACACCTGATGCTGATATAACAGACTAATTGATTTTAACATGTCACGTCCCTTCAAGACTGATGCTGATGCTGAGTGCCTGTGCTGTTATGTTGACTGGCTATCCTCCTCCTCCGAGTCCTCAATGATACGATTGATGATGATAGCTTGGAAGATCATTTTTGTTTATGGGTGCCGCCACCAGTGGCTAAGGCCCAATTTTTCAGCCCCTGTTTTACAGGGGCGTGTACTTACAATTTTTTTAGCAATAATTTGCCATAGGGCTCATTGCTGTGCTCCAAGTACAGTATCTGTGAGGGGTTGTAGTGTTGTGCCACCAGTGCCTAAGGCCCAATTTTTCAGCCCCTGTTTAACAGGGGCGTGTCATTACAATTTTTGAAGCAATACTTTGCAACAGGGCTCATTGCTGTGCTCCAAGTACAGTATCTGTGAGGGGTTGTAGTGTTGTGCCACCAGTGCCTAAGGCCCAATTTTTCAGCCCCTGTTCAACAGGGGCATGCAATTACAATTCTTGATGTAATAATTCACAGCAGGGCCCATTCCTGCACCCACCAAGAGTAAGTCTGAGGGCTTACAGTGTTGTGGCAACGCCACCACCACCACCACCACGAAAGGCCCAATTTTTCAGCCCCTGTTCAAAAGGGGCATGTAATTACAATTCTTGATCTAATAATTCACAGCAGGGCCCATTCCTGCACCCACCAAGAGTAACTCTGAGGGCTTACAGTGTTGTGGCAACACCACCACCACCACCACCACCACCACGAAAAGCCCAATTTTTCAGCCCCTGTTCAACAGGGGCATGCAATTACAATTCTTGATCTAATAATTCACAGCAGGGCCCATTGCTGCACCCACCAAGAGTAACTGTCAGGGCTTACAGTGTTGTGGCACCAGCACCACCATCAAAGCCCCAATTTTTACTACCACTGTTCAACAATTATATGTAATTAAAATTCCTGATATAATAGTTGACAGCAAGGCGTTCCAGCACCAACCAAGAGTAACTGTGAGTGCTTACAGTGTTGTGCCAACACCAACAACTAAGGGGCCTATTTCTGCAGAGTATATACGGCAGGTCCCTACTTTCAAACATCCAACTTACAAACGACTCCTACTTGCAAACGCAAGAAGACAACAGGAAGTGAGAGGAAATCTACCACTAGGAAGGACAATTCTCTCCTGTAAGAATAAATATGGGAGAAAGGTGTCTCCTCTGTACTGATGCTTTATCAGCAATCCTTGTTTCAAGAAAAACACCACATTTCAAAAACAGTTGTCATTGGGACGGAAAGTGAGGTGAAATGTTCTGAACAGGGGCACAGACAGCAAAACAAATGTTACAGGGGTGATAACCCTTACCTATGTTTCCCAAAAAGTTTAAAAATAGATTTTTGGGCTGGAGCTACACTTCAACAATGTACCTGTTCAAAATTACAAACACATTCTACATAAGAACAAACCTACAGTCCCTGTCTTGTATGCACCGCCTGTATACGGCTGTTCAGAGTATATAGGGCCTTTTTTATTTTATGTGCGGGGTTCCCCTTAATATCCATACAAGACCCAAAGGGGCTGGTAATGGGCTGGGGTAGGGGGGGGGGGTCATGGGGTAGCTATGCCATTTTTCTTAAAGATTTTCATCCATATTACCGGGACCAGACATTACATTAAAGCCGCAAGAAGTTTTAAATGGCTTTTTTTCCTTTAGAAGTGTCATTTTGTGCAGGGACAGTTCTAAACACGGGAAACACGTGGCACTTCACAGGCATACTTTAGACACCCCCCAGGTACGATATTTAAAGGAATATTTGACTTTTTTTTTTCACTTTATGCATCATTAAAATGACTGCTCCCGAAAAACAACCGTTTTTAAAACTTCTTTTTGCATTGATACATGTCCCCTGGTGCAGAACCCGGGTTCCCAAACCCTTTTTAGGACAATAACATGCATAATAGTTGTTATAATTAGCACTTTAGAATTCGAACGTTCGCATCCATTGTATTTAATAGGGTTCTAATGTTCGTACGAACTTTCGGTCCGTTCGCGGGTTCTGGTGCGAACCGAACCCGGGGGTGTTCGGCTCATCACTACTTTATAATATAATATAATGAATATTAAATAAAAACCTAAGAAACACACACACTATGTGGATAGCTAATGTCCTTTTTATTCTTACTTCTTCCCTTGCTTTGCTTTTTTCTTAACAATGTTCATTCTTTTTCTTTCTTTCTTTCCTTTATTTCGCAATCCCTTCTTTCTTGTACTCTTTCTCTTCCATCTCTCTCACTCCATCCATAAGTTGATTACAATATGGCACCTGTATGCATTGTTTCCTAAGCCTGTAATCATAATATTTTCTTGCTACTTTGCATCCTTCCTTTTTTTCCATCTGTCTTTCTTTATCTTTCTTTCTTTCATTCTTTCCGCAGCATCCTTCTTTCCTTTCTTTCTTTTTTTTCCTCAGCATCCCTCATTCTTTCTTTCTTTTTAGCTTCCTTCCTTTCTTTCTTTCTTTCTTTCTTCCTTTCTTTTTCTTTCTTTCCTTTATTTCTCCATCCCTTCGTTCTTGTACTCTTTCACTTCTACAGTATCTCTCTCACTCTAATCATAAGTTGATTACATTATGGCACATATCCGCATTGTTTCCTCACCCTGTGATCATAATATTTTATTTTATTTCTGTATCTTTCTATATCCTTTCTTTCTTACCTTTTTTTGTTCCCAAGCTCATTTCCTTTTTCATTTTCTATTTCTACTTCTTTCTTTTCTTTCTTTCTTTCTTTATTTCTTCTTTCTTTCTTTCCTCAGCATCCTTTCTTTCTTTATTTCCTCAACATCCTTCCTTCCTTTCTGTCTTATTTTCTTTCTTTCTATCTTTCTTTCTTTTTTGTTCTCTTTCTTTCTTTCGTTCCTCGGTATCCTTTCTTTCTTTCTCTTTTTCTTTCTCTTTCTTTCTTTCTTTCTTTCATTCCTCAGTATCCTTCCTTCCTTTCTTTCTTTCCTCAGCATCCTTCCTTCCTTCCTTCCTTCCTTCCTTTCTTTCTTTCCTCAGCATCCTTCCTTCCTTCATTATTTCCTTCTTTTCTTTCCTCAGCCTCCTCCCTTCCTTTCTTTCATTCTTCCTTTATTTTCAATTTTTCCAATTTTCTTTGTAAAGTTTGTGTCATTTTAATGTTTTCTTTCTTTCTCTATCCCTTCTTTCTTGTACTCTTTCTCCTCCACCTTTCTCACTCTATTCATAAGTTGATTACAATATGGCACCTATCCACATTGTTTCCTAAGCCTGTAATCATAATATTTTCTTGCTACTTCCTTCGCTTCGCTTTCTAACATCTTTTGTTTTCCCTTATTTATTTATTTTTTTCCTTTGTAAAGTTCATGCAGGTTCTTTCTTCCTTTCTTACCTTTTTTCTTTTCCAAGGTTCATTTCTTTTTCTTTTCTTAATTTCTTCCATTCTTCATCCATCCCTTCTTTCTTATGCTCTTTCTCTTCCATCTCTCTCACTCTATCCATAAGTTTATTACAATATGGTACCTATCCACATTGTTTCCTCAGCCTGTAATCATATGTTCTTGCTGATTTCTTGCTATTTGCATCCTTCTTTTTTGTTTTTCCTTTTCTTTTTTCTTCTTCATTTTTCTTTGTAAAGTCCATGCATGTTAGTTGTTTCTTTCTTTTTTTTTTCTTTCCTCTCTTCTTTTATTTATTTTTTCTTTCTCTTTTTCTTTCCCAAGGTTCATTTCGTTTTTCTTTTTCTACTTTTTTTTTCTCTCTTTCTTTCTTTCTTTCTTTCTTTCCTTCTCTCTTTCTTTCTTTCTCTCGTTCTCTCTTTCTCTTGTTCTCTCTTTCTCTCTCTTTCTCTCTTTCTCTCTTTCTTTCTTTCCTCAGCATCCTTCCTTCCTTTCTTTCATTCTTCCTTCATTTTTCCAATTTTCTTTGTAAAGTTTGTGTCATTTAATGTTTTTTTTTCTTTCTTTCTTTTCCATTTCCTTTTTATTTTTCTATTTCCTTCTTTACACTTTTTTTTTTCAGTAATTTTTTGTGTTCTATTTCCTTCCTTCTTTCCTTTCTTCACCCATCCCTTCTGCCTTGTTTTCCTCCATCACTCTCACTCTATTCATAAATGCATTACAATATGGTACCTATCTGCATGGTTTCCTCAGCCTGTAGTCATAATATTTCCTTGCCTTATTGTTATTCGATTTGAATGATGGAACAATTTGCCATTTGAAACAATGTAATATTTTATGAAAGTGCCGGAGCCTTTTTATCTTCCCTGATTCATGACAGTGTGGAGACGAGAACATTGCCACCAAATGTAAAACAAATCAGTGCGATTGTTCTAAGCTCTCTGGGAAAATAACTGCTCCAGTGACTCATCATCTTTAGAAGTGTTATCATTATCATTAGAATAACGCATTGATTCTCTCGGAAATTTTGGAAGATGAGATGATTTCGGGCACGGCTGGTAGCAATGCCATTTTATTTATATATACAATTAGTATTAAAAGAACTTCTAAAGTTTGGCTTTCCAATGAACTCAACTGGACACCAACCAGAAACTGATCACAGGCCCATGGGTGCGGTGTATATCAGGGTTTGTCGCAGTACGTTTTGTACTTCCCTCTGTTCTATAGACATTAGTGAGCAACAATAATTTGTAGATGTTCACTAAATCTTATATCTCTGAACCCAACTCCCCCACTACCTTTAACCTCCAACCCCTTTAGGGAATTACTGGGTTTAGGACAACAACAAAAAAAAGAGTACCTACATTTTCATTCTTATCTAAATATATGCTCATGTGACACACTCGGTCCTGAAATTTCACTCTTTCACACTGCAGATTCATTTTTCACTTGCCTGCGTTGCTGTCTGGGTGGTGTGGACAGATCCCATTGCCTTCCCAGGAGTGGAATCCTCTCAGGATCCAGAAGAGCTCAATGGACACCAGAGGGCGCTTCTAAGTGTAGCAAGTTAGTGTTTATTATTTAAAAAAAACTGTAAAAAATGCACTTAGATTTATGCCACGTACCCACGACCGTTTTTAATGTCATTGAAAAAAACTGCGTTTTTCTCGACGTGATTCTTCTCAAGCCTGCCTTGCCTACACACTATCGTGGAAAAAAATGCTTGAGTAAAGCGCGGTGACGTACAACACGTACGACGGCACTATAAAGGGGAAGTTCCATTCGGATGGCGCCACCCTTTGGTCTGCTTTTGCTGATCCTCGTGTTAGTAAAGTTTGTTGAGAGACGATTCGCGCTTTTCAGCCTCGTGCTTTTCAGTCCGTTACAGCGTGACGAATGTGCTATCTCCATTACGAACGCTAGTTTTACCAGAACGAGCGCTCCCGTCTCATACTTGATTCTGAGCATGCACATTTTTTTTCACGTCGTTAAAGCCTACACACGGCCATTTTTCACGATGAGAAAAACGACGAGAAAAATTAGAGCATGTTCCAATTTTTTCATGGCCATTTTTCACGTCGTAAAAAAATGCTCTAAAGCCCACACACGATCGTTTTTAATGGCCATTTTTCTCGTCATTTAAAACGGTCGCGTATACGCGGCATTAGGCATATCTTATAGACATGTGCACTGCCAAAAGAATCGTTAAATTTTTTTTGTATTTTGTTTTTCGGGTCATTTGTTATGATCGCAATTTGTAAACTCATAAATTCGTAAATTTGAAAAAATTCATAAATTTGTAAATTCGGAAATTCGAAATTCGAAATTTGAAAATCCGAAAAACCCGAAAAAAACTAAAATCTGAAATAATAACTAACTAACTAATAACAACTATTACTAACTATTAAATTATAGGTATTGGAATTTCCTTTCAAATTTGGCTGTTAGTGAACGTAACGAATATGAATTTATCCGAAGTTACAAATTGCCCGAAATAACGAATGCCACATCTAAACAAATGGAACGGAATGAATTAATAATAATAAATAACAACAATAATAATAAAGACGTTTTATTATTATTATTTAGTAATTTGTTCCGTTCCACTTGTTTAGATGCGGCATTCTTTATTTTGGATAATTCGTATTCATTACGTTCTCTAACAGCCAAATTTGAAAGGAAATTCCAATACCTATCATTTAATAGTTAGTTAAGTAAATTTTTCAGATTTAAAAATTTGGGGGTTTTCGGATTTTAGAATTTAGAATTTCCAAATTTTCGAATTTACAAATTTTTTCGAATTTACAAATTTTTGAATAGTCGAATTTACGAATATTCGGAAAAGTTTGTTAAACATTTTTTTTTGTCTAAATTCGCTAAAAAACTAATTCGGAACGAAACTAATTGCACATGTCTAATATCTTAAAAGCAAGGGAAGTCATCTCAGGGACCCAGGCTGAACTGCACCAATCCAGGGAGGTGTAGAGAGAAGCATCAGCATATAGAGCAGGGGTAGGCAACCATAACCACTTCAGCCACCGACCATTTGGCTGCTAAATGACCAGAGCACTTTTTGCGATTCGGCACTGCGTCGCTTTAACTGACAATTGCGTGGTCATGCGACGTGGCTCCCAAACAAAATGAATGTCCTTTTTTTCCCACAAATAGATCTTTCTTTTGGTGGTATTTGATCACCTCTGCGGTTTTTACTTTTTCGCTATAAACAAAAATAGAGCGACAATTTTGAAAAAAATGCAATATTTTTAACTTTTTTGCTATAATAAATATCCCCAAGAAATATTAAAAAAAAAAAAAAATTCTAACAGTTTAGGCCGATACGTATTCTTCTACATATTTTTGGTAAAAAAATCTCAATAAGCGTATATAGATTGGTTTGCGCAAAAGTTATAGCGTCTACAAAATAGGGGATCGTTTTATGGCATTTTTATTATTATTATTTTTTTTACTAGTAATGGCGGCAATCAGCAATTTTTATCGTGACTGCGACATTATGTCAGACACATCGCACACTTTTGACACATTTTTGGGACCATTGTAATTTTTACAGCGATCAATGCTATAAAAATGCACTGATTACTGTGAAAATGACACTGGCAGTGAAGGGGTTAACCACTAGGTGGCGCTGTAGGGGTTTAGTGTGACCTGGGGAGTGATTCTTACTGTAGGAGGGATGGGCTGTGTGTGACAAGACAGTGATCACCGCTTCCGATTACAGGAAGCGATGATCGGTGTCATTGTCACAAGGCAGAGCGGGGAGATGCTAGTTTACATCAGCATCTCCCCATTCTTCCTCACCGTGAGACGATCGCGGGTATCCCCGCGGCGATCGAGTCCGCGGGACCCATGGTCGGGCTCACGAAGCTTGCGGAGTTAATTTTTCCAAAAAAGTTGCGTTTAAAACACCTCTGCACAAATACCGTATGACATAAAATATTGCAACAATCGCCATTTTATTCTCTAGATCAGTGATTCTCAACCAGGGTTCCGTGGAACCCTAGGGTTCCTCCAGAGGTTACTAGGGGTTCCTTCAGCATTGGGCAATTTCTGCCTCTCAGATAAGTTCCCACTGACACCAGTGATCTTTTTATCTATCTATAAGAAGGTAATTCTTCCCAATGACCACAAGTGTAAGGACCATTCTTCCCACTGACCATTACACTAATGTATCATGAGTTGTAGAGTTCAAATTTTTAGCAGGGGTTCCCCAAGACCGGAGAACTATTTCAAGGGTTCCTCTGTGTTGAAAAGGTTGAGAAAGGCTGCTCTAGATTCTCTGCTAAAATATATATATATATATATATATATATATATATATATATATATATAATGTTTGGGGGTTCTAAGTAATTTTTGAGCAAAAAATACAGATTTTAACTTGTAAACACCAAATGTCAGAAATAGGTTTAGTCATGAAAGGGATAAGTGCGTGCGGTGGTCGGCAAGTGGTTAAAGAAGTGGAGATCCACCTCAACAACATAGGAGAAGTCAAAGATCACCGAGCACAGTGTCGCCTCTTCACACCTAATTTAAATCTCTAATTGCCGTACTACCGTGTCGCAATCGCATGCATCACACGGAAATCATGGGTTTAAATCAGATGGTGAGGAGGCGTCCTGCGTGGCTCCGAAACGTTGCACCTTTGTGATGTGATCTCTTCTCATTAAAACTTTTTGGACGAAAATTGTCGATCCATGGTGTGCAGGCGAATATGTACGCTTGAATCAAGAATGGCTCTTGTATAAATTCCTTCCACCAAAACAGGCACTACAGGCAGAGGGCCTATCAATTGGGCAGGAGGTTTGGTGGAAGCATTTGGAACAGCAAGTTTTTGTGGCTGGACTCGTTCTTCCTTCTTCTTCCAGCATATGGAATTCTGTTTCCATGGACATCTTAAAGGCCGATAGTCATTTCTCACTGAGACGGCATAGACTGCAGGTGTCCTCCACTAATCCCTTGCAGGTGAAAGTTCTTCTTGAAGGCCCAGGCTTTCTCTCTGTCCTTGGGTCACCTCTTTGTGGTCCATGCCAGCTCTCTACCCTTTTTATTGGACTTGGGCATACTCTCTTGTAAATAACCTATACCTCCACAATTCAGGCAGATGTCTGAATTTATTGGCCTCTTGCCAGGTGCAACAGGAGAGTCCGGGGGTACATTCTGATGGGCAACACCCTCATTGGATGACTCAGTGAACTTTGCTGCCAACATGTTTACAATGCCCATCATCTGAGCCATTTGTAACTTCAATGCGGCTATCTCAGACTTCATGTCCAGCTGCTCTGCTTCTGGGCACAACCTGGAGGTAGCAGCCGTGTTTGCTTTGTCGACTTGGCTTGATGACCCGGTCATCATCTCTCTTAACTAGGACATCTGAGTTTTCAGGAGCTAGGTCTCCAAGTCACCTTTGACTGTACTGGCCACCCTGACCCCAACAGTAGATTCCAACCTTCGACCTTCTTGTTTTCCTGCAGGGCCTTCTCTTCTCTAATGACAGTCATTAGTTTAGTGTAGGTGAGAGAGTCACTCAGACCCTGGGTTCAAAGTTGCAGCACGGTAGGATCCAGCGGCTGGGATCCCCTTTGCATTTGCCGCATAAGAGTTCTACTTGCAGTTTTGGCTTCCATTCCACCCTTTATTATGACTTGGTTCAGAATCAGATCTAGCCACACAACATAGCTTCTTCTCGCCCTCCATCTGGTAAGTGTGGTTAAAGAGATAGATTACCTCTGCACCCTCTTCAATTCTCCCATAGTCCTCACAGAGTGCTCCCAAACACTCAGTAGTAGTGCAGCTGGGTTTACATCGTTTTAGGTTCATAATCACGTCCAGAGCTGAAGCCCGCAGACTTTCGACCACTCTTTGCCTCTTCACTACGTCAGTCACTTCCCACTCTTCAACCACTTAGGTAGCTTTGTCAATCCAGGTGTCAGTCATCCTCTGTTAAGGGTGTGGGGACTTTCCTCGAGAAGAACTGTAGCTTGCGATAACCATAATTTTTTAGCATAGCTGGCTTCTTGAGGAGCCCTTCAACCAGTCCCCCAAACTCGGCTACTAAGGGATGAAAAGGGTCTTCAGAGGATGTAGTTGGCATGGAGGTGGTAGCCTCTGGATCTGGCTGGATATGTCCTGGGCTCCCTGGGTTTGAAATTTGTCCGTCTGGACGGATCAACAAGGCATTGCCATTTGCCGTTAGTTGAAGGATAACCCCCTGCAAGGCATCAGGAACCCCCTTCTTCCACTCTGTCAAGACAGAGGTATTATCAGAGCTAGGATCTGCATTCACATCCAAAATGTTCACTCTTTGGCCCAGATTTAAGGGATCCAGGGCTTCACAGACCTGATCCTCAGTCCAGAACTTCAGTCACCACACACAACTCCACTTGACCATTTTTTTCTGTACACCACTGGGTCACAGCAGCAGGGTTCATCTCGGTGTGTTTAGGGGTGCTGTCTTGAGGAGTTGATTGCAGAGTAGAAGTATTTTCCCGGACGAGCCCTCACATGCAGCGCTACCCCCGGAGGAGCCGCTTAAGTATGTTTGGTTCCATACTCTGCCTCTCAACCCTAAGAACAGTTTGAGCCCCTCTTGGCACATCTGGTAATAGTGTAAGTGCAATGACCAATGAGAAACATACACGTTTAGGATAAAACACAGAAATTGTCTTTACTGCAATATTTCTGTGGGGAAAAGGGTAACAGGAAGGCCCTCCGGAATCCGCTTTTACATCATGACATCATTTCCGGTTTACGGAAGTCTTAAAGGCGCCAAATTTAAAAAAAATGTCTGTACTCAAAATAGCCAAAGTTGGCATTTTGAATGCTTTTAAATGCAAATGAGGAATTTGGGATCTTATAGACCCCAGATCCCTCCATAAAGAGGACCTGTCACATGCTTATTACTGTCACAAGGGATGTTTACAATGCTTGTGACAGCAATAAAAGTGATCAAAATTTTTTTTAACCACTTCAGCCACAGAAGAATTGGCTGCTCAATAAACCAGGCCATTTTTTGCGATATGGCACCGCGTTGCTTTAACTGACAATTGCGCGGTCGTGCGACGTGGCACCCAAACAAAATTGACGTCCTTTTTTCCCCCACAAATAGAGCTTTCTTTTGGTGGTATTTGGTCATCTCTGCAATTTTTTTATTATTATTATAATAAATATCCCCATTTTTTTTTTTAAAAAGCAAATTTTTTCTCAGTTTAGGCCGATACGTATTCTTCTACATATTTTTGTAAAAAAAATTGCAATAAGCGTATATTGTTTGGTTTGCGCAAAAGTAGGGGATAGATTTATGGCATTTTTGTTATTATTATATATTTTTTACTAGTAATGGCGGCGATCTGCGATTTTTATCGGGACTGCGACACTATGACGGACACAACGGACACTTTTGACACATTTTTGGGACCATTGTCATTTTCACAGCGATCAGTGCTATAAAAATGCACTGACTGATTACTGTAAAAATGTCACTGGCAGGGAAGGGGTTAACACTAGGGGGCAATCAAGGGGTTAATTGTGTTCCCTGACTGTGTGTTCTAACTGTAGGGGGAGGGGACTGACTAGAGGAAATGACAGATCGTGGTTCCTAGCTATTAGGAACTCCCGATCTGTCTCTCCTCACAAAACAGAACAGGGATGTGTGTGTTTACACACACACGTCCCTGTTCTGCCTCTCGTGCCCGTGATCGCTCGTGGCCGGCGGTCATCGCGACTCCCGGTCATGAGCATCTGCACCCCCGCGATGCAGCGTGCACGCGCACGCCTGCTATCCTTCTTAAAGGGACAGACGTACAGCTACGACGGTTCGCGGGATCTTGACGACCTGCCGCAGTATAATGATGGCGGCTGGTCAGCAAGTGGTTAAGGGGACAGTGTGTAAAAAAAAAAAAAAAGTAAAGCGACCTGTTCCTCCGAGCTCGAGCCCAGAAGCGAACGCATACATAAGTCACATCCGAAAATGTAAACAGTGTTCAAACCACACATGTGAGGTATCGCCGTGATCAATAGAGCGAGAGCAATCATTTTATCTCTAGACTTCCTCTGTAACTCTAAACTGGTAACCTGTAGAAATGTTGAAAGCGTCGCCTATGGAAATTTTTAAGTATCGTAGTTTGTCGCCATTTCACAAGTGTGCGTAATTTTAAAGCATGACATGTTAGGTATCTATTTACTCGGTGTAACATCATCTTTGACATTATAAAAAAAAAGTGGGCTAATTCATGAAAATTGCATTTGAAAGACCGCTGCGCAAATACAGTGTGACATAAAATATTGCAACGATCGCCATTTTATTCTCAAGGGTCTCTGCAAAAAAAAAATATATATCATGTTTTTCTAGCAGAAAATACTGATTTTAACTTGTAAGCAACAAATCTCGGAAAAAGGCTTGGACATGAAGGGGTTAAACTGTGGTATTTAATGCTTTATGTAGTTCAGCTTTAGGATCTTGACATTGCTGTATAAATACAGTATATATGCTATTAATAGTCTCTGCATGTAATCTAAATTGTAATCTATAATTATAACCCCCCCCCCCCCCCTTACATTTCCAGAATGTACTGCCAAGAATACTTTCTTTTAAACAAGCATCTTGTGATGTCTTGTCTTGTTTTAGTACTATTTTTGCTCAGCAATTAGCATCTTACAAGATATGTAATTTTGGTCTGTAGAACTAATTACATTTTTTTTTTTACTACGGAGTGCTATTAAAATCTGATTAAATAAATTTTTTGTAGGATACAATTGCATTTGAAATGATACAATTTGTATCCCTTAAAGGGGACTTTCATAAATTGGATGTTTTCACCTTTTAACCACTTGCACGACCGCCTAACTGGAAATATACGTCATCATTTTGACATTGAATACCGTTGTTATGACAGCAGCTAGCTGCCATAACCCCGGTATAATTTTTTCCCTTAGGCAGCTGTCTTTCAGATAAAAGTGATCCCAGTGGCAGATTTGTAGCAAGATCACTTTTATAGGTAGTGAGAGAGGTGCCCCGCCCCCCCTCCTCCTCCTCCAACCCCATGCTTCCCGGTCGTTTCTGAGCTTACTGGAGCCATCGGTAAGCCCGGAACCGATTCGATATGGCCGATGGCTAGGCAGGAAGCAGAGTGAGGGCAAAATGGCCCCCACTCGGCTCTATGGCCTTGAAGGGTCGGAGTGACCTTCGGTTCTCGGGGATAACATTTTTTTATTTTTGTTTAACCACTTCATTACTCAGCCATAGTCAAATGACGCCCACAGATGGGCATCATATGACGTCCTGGGCTTTGTGGGGGAATATCTGAATGATGCCTGCAGCTAGAGGCATCATTCAGATATCCTTCTCTTCTGCTGGCGATTCTGTGCACAATAAGAATGATCATAGCGGCAGTTCCCCCGCTTGATCGTTCTTATAGGCGGCTGGAGGGGACATCCCACCCTCCCGCCGACATCCGGTGCTTCTCCGGGCTCTCCCGTGCCATCGGGGGCCCGGAGAATGAATCATCCGGCGCCGGAGGTGAACCATAGAGATGACTGGTCATCTCTATGACCGTCGGAGGCCCGGGTGCGATGTGATGAGGTCACGCCCGGGTTCTCAGAAGTAAACAAAGCAGCGATTGCGGCTAGTAAGCATGAGATCGGTGAATTTTTTTTCACGATCTCATGCTTTCCAGCCTGGAGGAGAGATGTGGGGTCTTATTGACCCCGCATCTCTCCATAAAGAGGACCTGTCACACACCATTCCTATTACAAGGGATGTTTACATTCCTTGTAATAGGAATAAAAGTGATCAAAAAAAAAAAATGTAAATAAAAAAGTATAAAAAAAAAAAAATTAAGTAAAATAAAATAAAAAATATATTTTTTTTTTAAACGCCCCTGTCCCCACACACACACCCTTATTTGATTGATTGCCATCATTCATTGCTATGTATTTTTATGTTTATATCTGTTTATGTATGGAAATTTGGTCATGCTATGTGCTTATGTACACGCTGCCCCCTTTTTTCACTGTACATCCTTTGTATTTATTCAATACATGCATTCAACATTCTGTGGTTTACCTCATTTGTTATCCCCATCAGCCCACTGTTTCATTTAAAGTCCCACCTCCCTTCTTTTTTCATTTGAATATGGGATGGAGATTTCATATGTTATCTCACTCAAAGTCCCAAAGCGCCAATGGGCGTCCCCCGTTTCCTTTTACTGTCCCCAGTAGCTCGCGATCAGAAGCGAACGCACACATAAGTCCAGCCCATATATGTAAACGCCATTCAAGCCACATATGTGAGGTATCGCCGCATGCGTTAGAGCGAGAGCAAAAATTCTAGCACTAGACCTCCTCTGTAACTCTAAACTGGTAACCTGTAAAAAAGGTTCAAAGCGTCGCCTATGGAGATTTTTAAGTACCGAAGTTTGGCGCCATTCCATGAGTGTGCGCAATTTTAAAGCGTGACATGTTAGGTATCTATTTACTTGGCATAACATCATCTTTCATATTTTACAAAGAAATTTGGCTAACTTTGCTGTTTTGTTATTTTTTAATCCATGAAACCATTTTATTTATTTTTTTTAAAAGGCGTTTGAAAAATTATTGCACAAATACCGTGCAAGATAAAAAGTTGCAATGACCGCCATTTTATTCCCTAGGGTGTCTGCTAAAAAAAAACATATATAATGTTTCAGGGTTCTGAGTAATTTTCTAGCAAAAGAATGATGATTTGTACATGTAGGAGAGAAGTGCCAGAATAGGCCCGGTATTGAGGTGGTATAAAAGCCCGATGTTGAAGTGGTTAAATCAACTTGTCAAATTCTTTTTGACCCCAGATCTCTTAATAAAGAGGACCTTTCATGCTTATTTCTATTACAAATGATGTTTACTTTCCTTGTAATAGGAATAAAAAAAAAAAATCTAAATAAATAAATAAATACTTAAAGAACAGTGTAAAAATTAAAAACTAAAAAGTTAAATAAATAGGATTTTTTTTTTAAGTGCCCCATACCTTTGTGCTTGCGCGCAGAAGCGAACGCATACGTAAGGCCTGATTCACACCTATGTAGGTTGCAGTTTGTATATTGCAGGTGCATTTAGTGTTTTTCGATACACGCTTATGATCCATTGAAGTCTATTCAACCGAAAACCAGAAAAACGTCTTTGGCCCTTTCCTTAAAATGCACAGATGTGACCTACATCCTTAGGAAAACATGGTAAATGGACTGTAGTGTGTTTCTGAAAAACTGAAAAACGCACTAAAAATAAAAAATGCATAGATGTGAACCAGACAGACCTAAGTCGCGCCCGCATACAATATGTAAACAGTTTTTTATTTATTTTTTACAGCATCGCCTATGGAGATTTTTAGCTTCCGTAGTTTGTCGCCATTCCACGAACGTGCGCAATTTTAAAGCATGACATGTTAGGTATCAATTTACTCGGCATAACGTCATCTTTCAAATTTTACAAAAAAGTTGGGGTAAATATTGTGTTTTTTTTTTTTTATTCATTAAAGTGGAGTTCCACCCAGAAAAAATAAAATTCACAAAAAAAACAAAAAAATAAAATAAAAAATAAAATAAAAAATTATACTCACCCGAAATACCTGTTGCTATGCGGAAGTCCATAATCTGCCTTGTCTGTTTTCTTCCCCATCCTCTTCTAGTGAATGGGGCGCGCTGCTTTCTGGGAACTGTGTGTAATCCCAGAGAGCAGCCGCCCGTTCACAAGTCGGCGTGAAACTCGCGCATGCGCAGTAGGAATCGGGCAGTGAAGCCGTAAGGCTTCACTGCCTGCTTCCCTTAGTGTGGATGGCGGCGCGGGACCTGCACCGATCGAGGGATCGGCATCGGGGGGGCCGTCAGCGTGGGAGAGTAGGACAGGTAAGTGTCCTGATTAAAAGTCAGCAGCTACAGTGTTAGTAGCTGCTGACTTAAAAAAAAAAAAAATTGTGGGTGGAGCTCCGCTTTAAAGTGTTTTTTTTTTTTTAAATTGCATTTAAAAGACCTTTGCGCAAATACAGTGTGACATAAAATATTGCAATGACAGCCATTTTATTCTCTGGGGTCTCTGCTAAAAAAACAAATCTATAATATTTGGGGGTTCGAAGTAATAGTCTAACAAAAACAAACAAAAATATGCTGATTTTTACTTGTAAACATCAAATGTCAGAAAAAAAGCCTGGTCAAGATACTCAAAACAAAAAAAGAAAAAATGTTCAAATTGAGTCTTTGTAGAAAGGAGAGTTCTCTGTTTTCTGATGGAGGGGTTATGTGGTCTTTGTTGAAGAGAAGAATCAGAGTTTAGGTAAAGTTGCTGATTGTTTGGTTCTGTCTGATGTCACTTCCCAGCTAATAAACCACAGGACCCATGCCGTGACTTTCCAGTGGGAAGAGATACGAGACCTGCTTGAAGGTATGTTTCTGACATCCTGTTAGCATGGGGAACTGCATGCTGATTGATCTGTTATTATTTCACATGTGGATTAACATCACGTCATGGCCAGAGGCCAATTTGCATCACAGAGCCCCATATTTAGAAGGATAACGTACTTTACCTTGCCAGTGACACCTGTCCCAGTCCTGGCTATGGAGACATTTTGAGGGATAACGCTGAGGGCTGATTTTCCTCCACCAGCTTTTCACAACACATGCCCTATTTTCCGGCGTATAAGACGACCTTTTATACTTAAAAAAATCCCCCAAAAATCGGGGGTCGTCTTATACGCCGGTATACCCGCTGGATGTGCATTAATACTTGTAGCGGGTATTTGAATTATGTGAGGACTCTGGTGGTGTGAGGTTCCTTGGAGCCCCTGGGTGGCGCTGTTGCCTGGGGCCGGAGTTAAACTCACACCGCAAACCGTGCCTTTTTGTCCTCCCCTGGAGCTGGTACAGCGGGGCGGGGAACCCGCTGGGACGCAAAGGGAGAGGTCATAAAAGGGGCGGACGCCCTGTTTTGGGGAGAGAGTTGGAGGACGCGGCCGCACCCAGGCACCTTTAGCTTGGGTGTTGGCGTTCCGGTGTTCCAGGCCTAGGCGCCCTTGGCCTAGCTGGAGCAGGGATGGAGTCCATCTCAGGCACCTTTAGCCTGGGGTGAGGTACTATGGCGGATGTCTGGGGCTCAGTACCTTTGACTGAGTTCCGCGAGGGTGGAGGATCCCGAGGGGGCCCTAACTCCTTGGGTGCCTGTGTCTGAGTTCGTGAGGACTGGTACGCAGTAACTTCTCTGGAGAGTCCGGCGCAGCATCACTGGTGACGGAGAGGCCTCCACTTCTCCCTTGGACGGATTTCTTCCTCTGACAGGGGCAAAGTGAGCAAAGGTAAATTCACGTTCTATATTACCTAGTCAGTGGCAGTGACTATTCACCACTGGTGACAGCACAGTGGGCAGCAGCAAAAAGGGAAAGGATTGTGCCTCGATCTGACCCCTCATTTCCCAAAGGAGAAAGATTAATTTATTGCTTGGCAAGAAGAATAAAACTGAGTTGTACCTATTCACTGTGTGGAACTTGGGTTATTCAAGCAAAGGAGTCAGGGACGAAGGACTGGACTTGACTCTAGGACACCTACACAAAAGCCCAATCTCTGGCCTTCACCTCCCAGTTACGGAGGACATGGGCCGTGGTGTGTTTCTCTCTCTCTCCCAGGTACCCCTAGACAACAGCCATATAACCACCAAACAAAGAGAGAGAGGTGAGGCCGATACATACTGTATGTAGCTTCAGTGAGCAAATTTAAGTACCTGGGTATAAATATTGCCAGAGATTCGCAACAAAACATAGTGGACAATATTGTTCCGTTGTTGGCCAAATTTAGGGGTAAAATAAAGGTATGGAAACGCCTGCCATTATCTGTGGCAGGTCGATGTAATCTAATTAAAATGATTTGGATGCCACAACTTTTGTACGTACTACACAACTCCCCAATCTGGTTATACAAAAAGTGGTTTCAAAAAATAGACACTGTGTTCAGAGAACTGATCTGGAAGGGGTGTGTGGCAAGAATCCGGTTAAGTACCCTGCAATTACAGAAACAGGAAGGGGGAGTAGCACTTCCACACCCTTTTAGCTACTTTCTAGCGACACAACTCCAGTATATGGGGGGCTGCAGCTTGGAGGGGGAAGGAGATGGGAGCGGATTGTTGCTACAGAATACCCCACACGGACTATTGGTTGAAGCCTTGGAGGCAGATTCATTTTCTGTGAGACTTCCTACTTTGAGTCTGATGGTGAAGGTGTGGGATACTGTGAAGGTAATATTGAAGTGCACAGGACTCACGGAGTATACCCCTTTATGGGAAAATAGTAAACTGGGAGAATTGCAGAAAATGGGGGTAGTGAAAGAATGGGAGCGATGTGGAATAAAATACATCGCCCAGTTGTACCAAGATGGAACCTTGAAAACCTTTCAGGCATTGAGAGAACAATTTGCCTTGCCGAATAAATCTTTTTTTTAGGTACTTACAGGTCAGACCCTACAGTGGAGAACGATTCCAGTGCTCCAAAAGATAGCCAAGACAGAAACCGGGAAAGGATTAATCTCAAAAATATATCCAGACTTAACTAAGGGGAAATTGGGAGGGACAGAGGGCCTCAAGTATAATGCCTAGTACACACGCACGGGATTCCCGGCGGTAAAAAGTCCGCTGGGAATCCCGAGGGGAAAACCGAGATCCTGCTCGGTAACTTTCCCCCTGTACACACGAGAGGTTTTCCCTTCAGGAAAACTGCGGTGAGAGCTTTGGCCCGGGATTCCCGGCCGTGTGTATGCTCCATCGCAGTGTTTCCCATAGGAAAACTGCCGGGAAAAAGACCGACAGGGATCCCGGAGGGAAAAAATAAAACATGTTCTCATTTTTCCAGGCGGAATTCCCGGCGGTTTTCCTGTCGGGAAAACTGCGGTGGAGCATACACACGGCCGGCATACCCAGCCAAAAGCTCTCATGGCAGTTTTCCTGCCGGGAAAAATGGTCGTGTGTACGAGGCATAAGAGTAAATGGGAGAAAGATGTGGGAGATATCTCCGAAACACAGTGGAACAGAATTTTGGAACTAGCTCCACTGGTATCGTTGTCCCCTTCTCAGAGGATGTCACGCCTGTTTCTATTATATAGAACTTATTATACCCCATGTAAACTTTTTCAGGGGACATGTCTCAATGCAAAAAAAAAGTTTTAAAAACGCAGTTTTTTCGGGAGCAGTGATTTTAATAATGCTTAAAGTGAAACAATAAAAGTGAAATATTCCTTTAAATTTCGTACCTGGGGTGTGTGTATAGTATGCCTGTAAAGCAGCGCTTGTTTCCCGTGCTTAGAACTGTCCCTGCACAAAGTGTCATTTCTGAAGGAAAAAAAGTCATTTAAAAGCACTCGCGGCTATAATGAATTGTCGACTCCCGGCAATACAGAGAAAAGTCATTGATAAAAAAAGAAAATGCGTGGGGGTCCCCCCAAATTCAATTACTAGGCCCTTCAGGTCTGATATGGATTTTAAGTGGAACTCCACGCCAAATTTAAAAAAAAATGGCGTGGAGTTCCCCCAAAATTCCATACCAGACCCTTTATTCGAGCAGGCAACCTGGCAGGCCGCAGGAAAAGAGGGGGGGCGAGAGAGCGCCCCCCTCCTGAACCATACCAGGCCACATGCCCTCAACATGGGGAGGATTCTTTGGGGGTCTGTGACCCCTCAAAGCACCATGTCCCCATGTTGATGGGGACAAGGGCCTCATTCACACAACCCTTGCCCTGTGGTTGTGGGGGTCTGCGGGCGGGGGGCTTATTGGAATCTGGAAGACCCCTTTAACAAAGGGGATCCCCAGATCCTGCCCCCCCTATGTGAATTGGTAAGGGGTACATTGTACCCCTATCATTTCACAAAGAAAGTGTAAAAAAATGTAAAAAAACACACAGACACCATTGGGAAAAGTCTTTTATTTAAAATGAAAAAAATAAAAAAAAGATTCCAGCGGTGGTAATCCACTCTCGGTATCCTGCGATGGGTGATCTCCTCTCCGGGGTCCAGCGATGGATGATCTCTCCTCTCCAATTCCAGGCTCCAACGATGATGTCCAGCTCAGCGAGGAACAGCAAGCATCCTGTCTCCACCGGAGACACCCCGGGAATCCCAGCCTGACAGATCTCTTATGTAGCTGAGGGCGGGGCCACCCGTCATGTGACCCCGTCCCCCTCTGACGCAAGGGGAAACCCGGGCTTCCCCAGTGACGTGCGGGTCACCCCGCCCCCCTCTGATGCAACGGAAACCTGCGTTGCAGGGACAGTTCTAAGCACGGGAAACAAGCGCTACTTTACAGGCATACTATCAGGGGAGGGCTGGCAGCCTTAGGCCTGGGGGGCAAGTCCAGCCAAGTGGCCCACTGAACACTGACCCACAGGCCAGCAGCCAGGAGGACCCACAGGCTAGCGGCCAGGAGGACCCCAGCGGCCAGCAGGACCCACAGGTAAGTTGGCGGCCAGCAGGACCCACAAGTCGGCTGGCGGCCAGCAGGACCCACAGGTCAGTGGCTTGCTCCCAGCAGGACACACAAGCAATGGCCAGCTCCCAGCAGGACTCACAGCCCATTGGAGTTACTACCAAACTTCCAGTGCTGCAAATCAAATGTACAGTGCACTTAAAACAAACAGTCCATCAGAGAGCAACTGCTCTTGTGCACATTGCTGGACGAAGATGGGGCTCAAGCAAGTGGCTGACAGATTCCTCCCCCCACACAAGTGTGTGGATGTGGGAATCCCCCCTTACTGTGACTGTCCCCTGACAGAATACACTGGTCAACACTGGTGCGGTTTGGCTGCAAGCAGCTAATTGAGCAAGGATTTCCAGCAGAAGATGATATAACAATGGGTTTCTGCCTAACATAGAGGGTTACACACCGATCAAAATTCAGCCCCTGCTGAACCCGATGAATTCTGATCTGTGTGTACCCAGCTTTACCTTATCCCTTGCTTCACCTGGCTCTCTGCAATTCTGTTACTGGTCCCCTGCAGCTCCTGTGTATGTTAGGAATGATATTTGTCACACTCCAGCCTCCACTTCATACCATACGGGGTTAATCTTCCTCTATATGTGATGTGTTAGACCCCTTTCACACTGAGCCGCCCATAGCGTCGGCGGTAAAACGCCGCCATTTTTACCGCCGACGCTATGGTGGATTTGCCGCGCATTTTGGCCGCTAGCGGGGGTAAAACCCCCGCTAGCGGCCGAGAAAGTGTTAAAACAGAACTGAAGCAGCGCATTGCGAGCGGTATAGCCGCACTGTCCCATTGATTTCAATGGGCAGCAGCGGTGGAGGAGCGGTATGCACACCGCTCCTTCACCGCACCAAAGATGCTGCTAGCAGGACTTTTTTTACCGTCCTGCTAGTGCACCGCTCCAGTATAAAAGCCCTCGGGCTTTCACACTGGAGACAATGGAGCAGCTTTTTAAGGGCGGATTGCAGGCGCTATTTTTAACGCTATAGCACCTGCAATACGCTATCAGTGTGAAAGGGGTCTTAGGGAGGAGAAGAACGCTGGAGCTGGCTGGAGCATAGAATCAGGTAAGTAAAAAAAGGCTATCCCCCCTTCCCCTTCCCCTCCCCCACACTGCAAGTGTGGGCTTCTTCTGTACTTTCTTGGGCTGGGATAAGAAATCACATCCTTTGCTGTGTATATTCTTATATTCTTGAACAGGTTAAGAATTAGTGTGACATTTTAGGTGCTACATAAGATGTAACCCACATACACATTATATCTTCTAAAGACCATTATTTTTAGAAGATATAATGTGTATGTGGATTACATCTTATGTAGCACCTGAAATGTCACACTAATTCCTAACCTGTTGAAGAATTTTACTTTCACTTTCAATAAACCTGCAGTGAAAAGTACAGAGCAGGTTCACATCACAGTATGCAGAGCAGTGGAGACTTACAGTAAGTAGAAGTGGATCCAGTCTCCCTCCCATGCTGTACACAATCTTCATCACTCTGCCCTGGAGGAGGTCTCTGCTGTGTGCTGGGCGGGACCCAATCACCGATGCTGCATATTGTGAGGTTCTTCCTTCCCCGCAGGGACTGTACCAGCTCCAATCTGGGGTAGGGGGGACTCAGGAACTCAAGGAGGGAGCCTGGAAATGGGTGAATCTCCTGCCACAGAGCAACAAGCAGGGGCACATACATTTTGTTTTGGGCTGCAATAGGGGCATACAAGGGATACAACTAGACTTTGTGGGCAGATTTTCCTGCTCACAACCTGGCGCTCCCTCCAACCCCCCTGTACCGCCCCTGCTTGCAGCCATCCAGCTCCCAGCCCGAGCCAGTGAGTCACACCCCCCTCTGCCTGCCTCTGAAGACTCCGTCTGCGAGAGTTGTAGTTTCCGGCTGCTGCGCACCGCTGCTCAGTTCTCTCCACCCATCGCCACCAGGAACTTGAGCACGGTCCAGACTACAACTCCCAGAATGCAGCACAGGAGCAACACAGCCAATCGGCGGCCGCCACGATCGACCTCCTGCTGCCTGCATACAAAAAAATATGTTAGCAGACAGCGGCCCTTTTGAGTATTAGTTCGGCGGCCTGGGGGGAAATTTCCGCTCTGCCCCCCCTGCCAGCCCGCCCCTGCATACTATACACACCCCCAAGTTACGAAATCTAAAGGAATATTTATTGTTTCACTTTAAGCATTATTAAAATCACTGCTCCCGAAAAAACAGTTTTTAAAACTTTTTTTTGCATTGATACATGTCCCCTGGGGCAGGACCCCGGTCCCCAAACACTTTTTAGGACAATAACTTGCATATAAGCCTTTAAAATGAGCACTTTAGATTTTTCATGTTCGAGTCCCATAGACTTTAACGATGTTCGGATGTTCGAACAAATGTATTGCCTGTTCGCAAGTTCTGGTGCGAACCGAACTGGGGGGTGTTCAGTTCATCCCTACTGTTAGAGCAGTAAGGATGTGGAACTCCCTTCCACAGTCAGTGGTGTCAGCGGGAAGTGTTAATAATTAAAAACAAAAAAGAATCTCATCATCATGCAGTCTGTCTGGGATGACACGAAGAGACTTGAGGCAGCCAACATCCACAGAAGATTGATTTGGATTTCTCTTCTGTTCATTTATTTTCCATTTTGTTAATTGATAAAAATAAAATATTAACACTTTGATTTCTGACAGCGTTCTTCATTTACAGCATTTTTTCACACCTGCCCAAAACTTTTGCACAGTAATATATGTATACAGTATATACAATGCTGTGAAAAAGTATTTGCCCCCCCTTTCTGATTTTTTTTTTTTTTTTGCATATTTGTCACACTTAAATGACTCAGATCATCAAACAAATTTTATCATCACACAAAGATAACCCAAGTAATGATGGTTTCATTTATTAACCACTTGCCGACCGCCGCACGACGATATACATAGACAGAATGGCACGGCTGCGCATATGGTAAGTCCCCTTTAAGATGGGAGCCAAAGTTCACGCGCGCCCCGCCGGTGGCGCGCTCGCGACCCTGTCGGGAGCTCTGTGACCGCGCCCGTGAGACCCGTGTCCCGTGATCAGGTCACAGAGCTGAAGAACGTATTTGTATTTGTAGTAAGTATTTGTCAACAAACATCTCCCCGTTCTTCCTAGTGACACTGTCAGTGATCGTCTGTTCCCTGTCATCGGTAACAGCGATCAGTGACGTGTCACGCCAAGCCACGACCCCTAACAGTAAGAATCACTCCCTAGGTCACACTTAACCCCTTCAGTGCTCCCTACAGGTTAAACCCTTCACTGCCAGTGTCATTTTCACAGTAATCAGTGCATTTTTATAGCACTGATTGCTGTAAAAATTACAATGGTCCCAAAAATGTGGCAAAAGTGTCATAGTGTCGCAGTCACGATAAAAATCGCTGATCGCCGCCATTACTAGTAAAAAAAAAAAAATATTAATAAAAATCCCATAAAACTATCCTCTATTTTGTAGACGCTATAACTTTTCCGCAAACCGATCAATAAACGCTTATTGATATTTTTTTTACCAAAAATATGCAGAAGAATACGTATCGGCCTAAGCTGAGGAAAAAAAAATGGGTTTTTTTTATATATTTTTTGGGGATATTTATTATAGCAAAAAGTAAAAAATATTGCATTTTTTTCAAAATTGTCGCTCTATTTTTGTATATAGCCCAAAAAATAAAAACCGCAGAGGTGATCAAATACCACCAAAAGAAAGCTCTATTTGTGTGGAAAAAAGGACGTCAATTTTGTGTGGAACCACGTCGCACGACCGTGCAATTGTCAGTTAAACTGACGCAGTGCCGAATCGCAAAAAATAGGATTTTTATAACAGCTTACCTGTAAAATCCTTTTCTTGGAGTACATCACGGGACACAGAGCGACATAGTCATTACTAATGGGTTATATAGATACCTTCAGGTGCTGGCACTGGCAACTTCCAAAACCGGAAGTACCCTCCCCTATATAAGCCCCTCCCATCCGGGAGCACCTCAGTTTTGTAGCAAAGCAATAAGTGTCCCCAAAAGAGGGGTGGGAGCTCTGTGTCCCGTGATGTACTCCAAGAAAAGGATTTTACAGGTAAGCTGTTATAAAAATCCTATTTTCTTTCTCGTACATCACGGGACACAGAGCAACATAGTCATTACTAATGGGATGTCCTAAAGCAATGCCCAACGAGGGGGGGGGTACACCATACATAAGCTGAGCGCTATCAGACATGAGGATCTTTTGCGGCCTGCAACACACTGCGCCCAAAGGCGACATCCTCCTGACTTCTAACGTCCACCTGGTAGAACCTAGTAAACGTGTGTACTGAAGACCATGTTGCAGCCTTACAGATTTGAGCCAGGGAGGCCTGGATGCACTGCCCATGAAGTTCCAACTGCTCTCGTGGAGTGCGCTCTAACTTTGAACGGAGGCGGTCTCCTTCTTAAGCCATAGGCTTGCATAATGACCTGCTGAATCCACTTGGCTAAAGTAGATTTTGACGCTGCCTGACCCTTTCTGGGGCCTTCCGGCAGAATAAACAAAGTATCCGTTCTGCGAATCTGAGCAGTGGCTTTTAGATAAGCTTTAACTGCTCTTACTACATCCAAAGAATGCAATAACTTTTCCTCTACCGAACTAGGTTTGGGGAAAAAAGAAGGAAGAACCACATCTTGGTTCAAATGAAAACCTTGATACCACCTTAGGAAGAAAGGCTGGATGAGGACGTAACACTACTCTGTCCTTATGGATAACCAGATATGGCTCTTTACAGGACATAGCTGCTAATTCCGACACTCTTTTAGCCGAACAAATGGCTACTAGAAAAAACAATTTCCTGGTGAGAAGAACCAAGGAACTATGCTGTAATGGTTCAAATGGTTGTTTCTGTAGAACCGACAGAACCAGGTTTAGATCCCATGGACATATGGGAATATTAACCGGAGGACTAATAAGCATCACTCCTTATCTAAAGGCTTTGACTAGTGAATGCGAAGCCAAGGGCCTTTGAAAAAATATTGACAAGGCCGAAAACTGACCTTTGATAGTACTCAAGGCAAGCTTCCTATCTACAGCCCACTGTAGGAAGTCCAGACTCCTACCTATTACGTACTTATGTGGATGCCATTTCTTGGCCTCACACCACGCGATGTACGCCTTCCAGATTCTATAGTAGATCTGCCTGGATACCGGCTTCCTGGCATTGATCATGGTAGATACCACAGGATTAGAGAGCCCTCTCTTTTTTAGAATGTGGGCTTCAATAGCCAGGCCGTCAAACCTAGGGCTGGTAAGGAAGGGTGGTATATCGGTCCTTGCGAAAGCAGGTCCGGACGACGTGGGAGAGACCAAGGACTCCCCACTGACATTTTACAATCTCCGCGTACCACGCTCTTCGGGGCCACGCTGGAGCCACCAGAATCACTGGTTTCTTTTCTACCCTGATTCTGCGGAGTAATCGAGGTAACCATTGTGGCGGTGTGAATGCATATATCAGCTTGAACTGATCCCAAGGGAACACTAGGGCATCCGAGCCGCAAGCTAGGGGATCCCTTGTCCGAGAGACAAACCTGTCCACCTTTGCGTTGAATCTGGATGCTAGAAGATCTACATCCGATGTTCCCCACCGCTGACATATTGTCCAGAAAACCTCGGGGTGAAGGGACCATTCCTCTGGGCATAATTGCTGGCGACTTAGAAAGTCCGCCTTCCAATTCTCCACTCCTGGAATAAATACCGCAGATATGGCTGGGACATATCTTTCTGCCCATTTCAGGATGTAATTTACTTCCCTCTGGGCTGCACGACTCCTGGTGCCCCCCTGATGATTGATATATGCCACTGCTGTGGCATTGTCTGATTGAATTCTGACAGGGGACCCTTGGAGTTTGGATGTCCATGCTACTAGGGCATACCGGGCTGCTCGTATCTCTAAGAGATTGATGGGCAGGGCCTTTTCTGCATCCGACCATCTGCCCTGGAGAGACCATTGCTCCAGTACTGCTCCCCAGCCTATAAGGCTGGCATCTGTAGTGACCACCTTCCAAGAAATCGGACTGAAGGATTTCCCTTTATCCAGATTTTGGGGAACCAACCACCAACGGAGGCTCTTGCGAACGGAAGGGGACAAGGACATTGTAAGTCTAGGGCCTGAACTTTTTTGTTCCAGGCTGACAGTATGGCCCCTTGCAAATTCCTTGAATGGAATTGACCGTAGGGTACTGCTTCGAATGATGCCACCATTTTTCCCAGCAGCCTCATGCACAGGCGTATGGACGGCTGTCTTTTTTGTACCCACTAAGTGGATCAAATCTTTCAAAGACAACACCTTTCCTTGAGGCAAGAATATTTTTCTCTGGCCTGAATCCAACCTTAGCCCCAAGTATTCCAGACTTTTGACTGGTTTTTAGGGCTGACTTGTCTCGGTTGATAATCCAACCGTGAGATTCCAGATACTTGATTGTCTTGTGAACGACCACGTCTAGTTTTTTCACTGAGTGGTCTATCAGCAACAAGTCATCTAGATATGCCATTATCATTACACCTTGTGTTCTTAGATTGGCCAATAAAGGGCCAGAATTTTTGTAAACACTCGTGGTGCTGTGGCCAAACCGAAGGGTAAGGCTCTGAACTGAAAATGGCGCCCTTCTACTGCAAAGCGTAGAAATTTTTGGTGGACTGGAAAGATGGGAATGTGCAAATAAGCATCTTTGATGTCGATCGCGGCTAACCAATCCTCCCCTTGTAGGGCAGTGGCCACCGATCGGATCGACTCCATCGGAAAGTCCTGATATACAGGAATTTGTATAGCCCTTTTAGAATTAATATGGGCCTCCCGTCCGCGTTTGCTTCGGGACTGTAAAGAGGTTTGAGTAAAACCCGAACCCTCATTCTTCCAGGGGAACCTCCATAATTACTCCTTGGAGCAATAGTTGTTCTAGTGCCAACAGGAGGGACTCTCTCTTCCGGGGATCCCTTGGCACGTTTGACCTCAAAAAATGGGAAGGAGGAGAGTCTTTTAACTCCAAACTGTATCCCAAACATACTGCAGAGAGCACCTATCTGTTTTGATCGTGTCCCGCCAGGTCTCTTGCGAACAACTGGAGTCCTCCCCCCACCTGACTGAGTGGGGGCAACCCTTCAATGAATTTAACTTTGGGGGAGGTTTTGTACCTCCCCTGACCCAGGGTTTCTCATTACCCTGCTATTGTCCCTGTTTTTTACCCCCGGGAATTGACCGAGGAGGCCGTCGGAACTGTTACACAGCCGATGCCCCAGGGACTGGAGAAGCAGGCCTCTTAAAGAGGGACCTCTAACTCTGTTTTTAACCGGCAAGAGCGTATTTTTACCGCTGGAAATTTTCTGGATATATTTGTCCAGGTTTTCCCTGAATAAGCGTTCACCCTGAAATGGGACGCTAACCAGCCATTCTTTACAGGGAGCTTCAGCAGACCAGTTTTTGAGCCATAGAAGCCTACGCATATGTACTATAGACAGCGTAAGGCGGGAGGCCTGATGGACTGAATCCTTTATGGCGTCAACCGCAAAGCCTAAGGCTCTAGGTAGATCAGCTAGGGCAAGGCCTGCTGATCTGTCAAGTCCCTCAAGACCTGTTTCAACTGATCCTTCACTGCTTAGCAGACCCCAATAGCTGCTACTGCTGGTTGTGTCACCAAGCTTGCTGTAGAAAGAAGCAGACTTTCATAAGGACTCCAATCTTTTATCTATTGGGTTCTTGAACATTTGGACATTATCCACTGGACATGTCAGTGATTTATACATACAAGAGATGGCTGCGTCCACTGAAGGGACCTTCCATTTTTTTTTTTTTTTTGATGAACTTATCCTCCATGGGATAGACCACCGGAAATCTCTTGGGGGAATAAATATTTTCTCAGGACGTTCCCAATCCTGGTAAATAAGCCCTTTCAGTAAAGGGTGAAGTGGAAAAGAACAGACAGTCTGGGGGCTTCTAGCGACCCCAACGAGGATACAGTAGTGGTTGATGGTTCCGCAAGGTGCATTTTTAATGCTGATCGGACCATGTTAGTCAGAGACTGAACCCATGATCTTTCAGCTTGAGATGCTGAGAAAAGGTTCCCCCACTGTTGATTCCTCTATAACAGAATCAACCTCATCCTGATCCCCTTCAGGCAGGTCGATCCCTGTATGGGACTGTTGCTCTGCTAACAGGCACTCTGAAGGAGGAGACGGAGATGGGGCGTGCTTTCCCTGACAGGGAGGCAGCGATCAATGTTGACAATCTCTCTCTAATCCTCCCAGAGCTGAGGAAAAAACCTCCTCTGTTACATACACAGGAGCAGGTGAACTGAGGACAGCCACAGTACCAAGTACCCCTGCGGGGTCTCTACGGTCACTTACCTCTGAACTTCAGGGGAGACTGGTGCAGCAGAAGCATGCCCAAGATCCTCAGAGCCCGATGAGACCCCCTTCGCTTCCTGGAAGATTCAGTTCCGGAGCTTCTGGACGGCATATTCCTAAGCCTAAAGCTGAGGTATTCCAGCCGTAATACACCACTTTTACTGAGAATAGTCTAGCACAATTGCTGCTATATCACAGTTGGTGTCTACTAAAGTGCCTTTCTAGGGGATGCCTGCATCAACCGCCTCTGTGTGCCTTTATACTGTTGCTAGCTCTGTCTGTGCACTTCAATAGCCAGCTATAATGTGCTTTAAAACACGCTGGACGCCCGCACATGCGCAGTAGCGCCGCGGCGCACACCTGAGCGTCATCCACCCGCTCCGCCCCTTTTTCCAGATCGCCTCTATGAATAGAGGCGCGTGCACGCGCGCGGGCACGTGCGCCTTCGGCGCCTTTTTTGAAAACAACAAGGAGCTAGATGGGAGCCAGGGTCCCTTTGCCGCAGGGCCCGGGGATGGATGAGCGCAGCAACAGGGCAGAGGAGACAGCTTCCCAGGAGAGAACATACCAACTGCCTGGATTTGATTCTGGATGAAAAAAATCCACATTACAAGAAAAAGAACCATAGCGGCCTCTAGTGTCTAACACAGGTACCGCGGTCTTACATTTTTTTTTTTTTTTCTTGCCTACTATTAAAATTTTTACATTTTCTCAGTAGTAACAGGCATACACAGAATATTAGCGGGAATACCTTAGGTAACAGGCAGAAAGACAAAATAGGCTTGGGGGTCCCTCAATAGAACCAAGTTCCCGAGGGCCCCCACTTACCTTTTCCTCGCCGCAGGACTCTGTTTGGTCCACAGAAGCCCAAACTTCACCTATCACGGCAGGCATTGTAATCAAACCTTCAGGGACCGGGTTCCCAAGGATTCCACTCCCCTGGACCTGTATAGCACCCTGCACAGAAAACATCTTGGTCGTGGGTATGACCAGAGCTCTGGATCCCAGGGTCCAGCTCTCCTAAGAGAAGCATTACAGGCAAAACCTTGCTCTTCTCTGCAAGGCCCGGGTACCGACCGTTTAGCTATGAAGCTTTTTTGGTCGGATCCGGAATAGCTTACTGAGGCCCAAAAGAACCTGTACGCAAGCTCAGTGAAAAACACATGTTTCTTCTTGGCCAACACCTTAGACACTGGCAAAAAACTGAGGTGCTCCCGGATGGGAGGGGCTTATATAGGGGAGGGTACTTCCGGTTTTGGAAGTTGCCAGTGCCAGCACCTGAAGGTATCTATATAACCCATTAGTAATGACTATGTCGCTCTGTGTCCCGTGATGTACGAGAAAGAAAGTGACCCGGTCTTTGACCAGCAAAATGGCCTGGGGCTTAAGTGGTTAAGGCAAAAAAGCTGTCCAAACCTGCCTGGCATTATGTGAAAAAGTAATTGCCCCCTAAACCTAATAACTGGCTGGGCCACCCTTGGCGGCAACAACTGCAATCAAGCGTTAGCGATAACTGGCAATGAGTCTTTCACATTGCTGTGAAGTAATTTTGGCCCACTCTTCTTTGCAGAATTGTTTTAATTCAGCCACATTGGAGGGTTTTCCAGCATGAACGGCCTGTGTAAGGTCATGTCACAGCATCTCTATTGGATTTGAGTCTGGGCTTTGATTAGGCCACTCCAAAACCTAAATGTTGCTTTGATTAAACCATTTGGAGGTGGACTTGCTGTTGTGTTTTGCATCATTGTCCTGCTGTATAACCCAAGTGCACTTGAGCTTGAGGTCAGGAACTGATGGCCGGACATTCTCCTTTAGGATTTTCTGGTAGAGCTCAGAATTCATGTTTCCATCAATTATGGTAAGTCGTCCAGGTCCTGAAGCTGCAAAGCAGCCCCAGACCATCGCGTTACCACCACCACCATGTCTGACTGTTGGTATGATGCTCTTGTTATGAAATGTTGTATTAGTTTTATGCCAGATGTAACGGGATGAAAACCTTCCAAAAAGTTACATTTTTGTCTTACAGTCCACAGAATATTTGCCTAAAAGTCTTGGGGATAATCAAGATGTTTTTGGTAAATGTGAGATGAGCCTGTGTGTTCTTTTTGGTCAGCAGTGACTTTGGCCTTGGAACTCTCCCATGGATGCCATTTTTGCCCAGTCTCTTCATTATTGTTGAATCATGAACACTGATCTTCCCTGAGGCAAGTGAGGCCTGCAGTTCTTTAAATGTTGTTCTGGGTTCTTTTATGACCTCTTGGGTGAGTCATCGACGTCGTTGTGCTCTTGGAGTCAAGTTTTCTCCATTTGTGGATATAATGGCTCTCATCGTGGCTCGCTGGCGTCCCAAACCCTTATGCCGCATACACACGACCATTTTTCATGACGTTAAAAATGCAATTTTTTAAATTGGTCATTAAAAACGATCGTGTGTATGCTCCAGAGCATTTTTAACGACGTGAAAAATGGCCTAATTTTTTTTAGAACCTGCTCTATTTTTTCACGTCGTTTTTCACGTCGTTCTTTTTAACGTCGTGAAAAACGGTAGTGTGTATGCTTTTACGAGGGGAAAAAAACACGCATGCTCAGAATTAAGTATGAGACGGGAGCGCTCGTTCTGGTAAAACTAGTGTTCGTAATGGAGATAGCACATTCGTCACACTGTAACGGATTGAAGAGCACGAGGCTGAAAAGCGTGAATCGTCTCTCACTAAACTTTACTAACACGAGGATCAGCAAAAGCAGCCCAAAGGGTGGCGCCATCCAAATGGCACTTCCCCTTTATAGTGCCATCGTACATTTCGTACGTCACCGCGCTTTGCTCTAGCATTTTTTTTCATGATCGCGTGTAGGCAAGGCAGGCTTGAGAGGAAACAAGAAAAATCACGTCGAGAAAAACGTTGTTTTATTCAATGACATTAAAAATGGCCGTGTGTAAGCGGCATCAGAAATGGCTTTGTTATCCTTTCCAGACTGATACACGTCAATTACTTTGTTTCTCATCTGTTTGTGAATTTCTTTAGATCACGGCATGATGTGTTGCTTTTTGAGATCTTTTAGAGTGCTTCACTTTGTCAGACAGCTTCTATTTAAGTGATTTTTTTGATTCAACATGTCGGGCAGTAATCAGGCCTGGGTGTGGCAAGTGAAATTTAACTCGGCTTTCCAAAAAATTGTGGCTAATCACAGATCATTCATGATTCAGCATGGTTGTCATGTACCTGGCGGTGACGAGCCCGAATTTCAGAGGAGGGACTCCCCTACGGCTCCCACTTGCGGCCCCTGGTAAGGCAACAGGAGGCACAGAAGTAGGAGTGGTACGAGTGCCTGGCAGGATCGACCAAGGTGATGGTAGTTCAGCAGACCAGACTGGAACCAGGCATACAAGAGGCTCAGCAGGCTGGACAGGAACCAGAAACACAGGAAGCTCAGCAGACTGGAACAGCTTCAGCAGACTGGACTGGAACCAGGGACACAGGAAGCTCAGCAGACTGGAACAGCTTCAGCAGACCGGACTGGAACCAGGCACACAGGAAGCTCAGCAGACTGGAACAGCTTCAGCAGACTGGACTGGAACCAGGGACACAGGAAGCTCAGCAGACTGGAACAGCTTCAGCAGGCTGGACAGGAACAAGGAACACAGGAAGCTTAGCAGACTGGAACAGCTTCAGCAGACCGGACTGGAACCAGGGACACAGGAAGCTCAGCAGACTGGAACAGCTTCAGCAGACTGGACTGGAACCAGGGACACAGGAAGCTCAGCAGACTGGAACAGCTTCAGCAGACTGGACTGGAACCAGGGACACAGGAAGCTCAGCAGACTGGAACAGCTTCAGCAGACTGGACTGGAACCAGGGACACAGGAAGCTCAGCAGACTGGAACAGCTTCAGCAGACTGGACTGGAACCAGGGACACAGGAAGCTCAGCAGACTGGAACAGCTTCAGCAGACCGGACTGGAACCAGGGACACAGGAAGCTCAGCAGACTGGAGCAGCTTCAGCAGACCGGACTGGAACCAGGGACACAGGAAGCTCAGCAGACTGGAACAGCTTCAGTAGACCGGACTGGAACAAGGGACACAGGAAGCTCAGCAGACTGGAACAGCTTCAGCAGACTGGACTGGAACCAGGGACACAGGAAGCTCAGCAGACTGGAACAGCTTCAGCAGACCGGACTGGAACCAGGGACACAGGAAGCTCAGCAGACTGGAACAGCTTCAGCAGACTGGACTGGAACCAGGGACACAGGAAGCTCAACAGACTGGAACAGCTTCAGCAGACTGGACTGGAACCAGGGACACAGGAAGCTCAGCAGACTGGAACAGCTTCAGCAGACTGGACTGGAACCAGGGACACAGGAAGCTCAGCAGACTGTAACAGCTTCAGCAGACTGGACTAGAATCAGGGACACAGGAAGCTCAGCAGACTGTAACAGCTATAGCAGACCGGACTGGAACCAGGGACACAGGAAGCTCAGCAGACTGGAACAGCTTCAGCAGACTGGACTGGAACCAGGGACACAGGAAGCTCAACAGACTGGAACAGCTTCAGCAGACCGGACTGGAACCAGGGACACAGGAAGCTCAGCAGACTGGAACAGCTTCAGCAGACTGGACTGGAATCAGGGACACAGGAAGCTCAGCAGACTGTAACAGCTATAGCAGACCGGACTGGAACCAGGGACACAGGAAGCTCAGCAGACTGGAACAGCTTCAGCAGACTGGACTGGAACCAGGGACACAGGAAGCTCAACAGACTGACTTAAACAGCTTCAGCAGACTGGACTGGAACCAGGATCAGTAAGAGCCGTCAGACAAGCCGGGTCGGTCAACTGGCTGGCAGCAAGGTACAGAGGGTTTAGGCAGAGGAGAGGTCACAACAAGCCAGGGGTCAGGTGCAGGCAGAGAGCTGGGATGGTCACAGGCAAGCCGGGTCAAACACAGGTAAGTTTTCAGATCAGGTTTCAGGTACTCAACGCTGTAGAGCAGACAGCAGGGGCTGTCTGTGAATGACAGGTTTAAATAGCCTTTCTGGCGCCAACCACGGGGCGCGCGCGGACCCGCGCCCGCGATCGGGAACCAGGAAGTCCGAGGCGCCTGTTTCTGGCAGGATCTCCATGACAATGGGAGGGGGCAATTACTTTTTCACCTAGGGCCAGGCAGGTTTGAACAGCTTTATTCCCTTAATAAATTAAATAATAATTTAAAAACTGCATCTTGGATTTACTCGGGTTATCATTGTGTAATATTAAAATTTTTTGATGATCTGAATCATTTAAGTGTGAGAAATATGCAAAAAAAAAAAAAACAGGAAGGGGGCAAATACTTTTTCACAGCACTGTATATATAGAATATATAAAACGTATATTGGAGCTGAAATTAACGTAAAATTAATTATATACCTACAACTCAGTGTATTGTATTGACTGTGAAAAAAATAATTTTTAACCACTTGCCGACCGCCGCACGACGATGTACGTTGACAGAATGGCACGGGCAGGCACATTGGCGTACAGGTACGTCCCTTTAAAATTGCCGCCCAGCGGGCCCGGTAACTCGATGTTCCCTGGCGGTCCGCGATTGCGGTCGACAAGGGCAGGACAGGGGAATGCCTTTGTAAACAAGGCATTCCCCTATTCTGCCTAGTGATACTGTTACTGATGGCCGTTCCCCGTGATCGGGAACGGTCATCAGTGACGTGTTGTGTGTAGCCACGCCCCCTAACAGTAAGAATCACTCCCTAGTACTGACTTAACCCCTGCAGCGCCACCTAGTGGTTAACCCCTTCACTGCCAGTGTCATTTTTACAGTAATCAGTGCATCTTTATAAAATGCCATAAAACTATCCCCTATTTTGTAGAAGCTATAACTTTTGCACAAACCAATCAATAAACGCTTATTGCAGTTTTTTTTTACCAAAAATATGTAGAAGAATACGTATCGGACTAAACTGTGAGAAAAAAATGTTTTTTTATATATTTTTTGGGGGGCAAAAGCAAAAAAATATTGCATTTTTTTCAAAATTGTCGCTCTTTTTTTGTTTATAGCGCAAAAAATAAAAACCGCAGAGGTGATCAAATACCACCAAAAGAAAGCTCTATTTATGGGAAAAAAAGGACGTCAATTTTGTTTGGGAGCCACGTCGCACAGCCATGCAATTGTCAGTTAAAGTGGTTGTAAACCCACTTTTTCAACTTGCACCTACAGGTAAGCCTAGATTAAGGCTTACCTGTAGGTGCAAGAAATATCTCCTAAACCTACACGGTTTGGGAGATATTTACTAAAAATGACAGGCACCGCTGTCTACGGCGCATGCTCGCCGTAGACAACGGCGCATTTATGGGGTTAATCCCATTCACAACATCGGCTACTTCCCAGCAATCGCTGGGCGTAGCCGAATGTGACATCTCTTGCGCGCATGTGCTGAGTGACGTCTCCGCCGCTCCGGCCAATCACAGCGCGGGAGCGGCGCTGTGATTGGCTAGTGCGGCGATACCCGGAAGTAACCTTCCGGCTATCGCCGCAGCGATGGATGCGGCTGAAGAGGGAGACGAGGACGGCTTCGGGGGCCCCGACCTAAGGTAAGTGATGCATAATGAGCTATTATGCTAGTCATATTAGCTCATTATGCCTTTCTCTTCCAGGTTGTTATGAAAAAAATATATTTTTTACCGGGTTTACAACCACTTTAAAGCGACGCAGTGCCGAATCGCAAAAAGTGGCCTGGTCTTTGACCACCAAAATGATCCGGGGCTGAAGTGGTTAATAAACAATAACAAAAGTAGAAACTGTACATGTATAAAACAGGTCCTCTTTATAATGGATGTTTGTAATGCGTCTACCTATAAAAGTATATTTTTTAGATTTATTGCAACTTTAAAACTTTATTGGCTTTCTTGTGCTTTCTCATCCTCTAAAAGCATGGAATGACTGCTTCAAAACAAAGTGCACTTCAAGTTTGTTGTTGGCTTTTTTTTTTTTCTCTCCATCTACAAAAGCTTTTTCATGACTGTTATTATTATTCGGGTCTGAAAATGTGTTGAAACAGCTTTTAGCTTTAAAATTAGGCCAGGCGGGAGACAAAAGGAGAGATCTCTATGTTAGTAATGATAGTTATGGTTTTGGGATGAAGTGACATATCTTAATGTTGTGTTTCCTGGCTTGGGGGAGTTTAATCAATTTATCTAAGCAGCGCGAGGAAGTCAATAAAGCGCTGGCGCTTTGTCACAACACAATGGCTGCAATCAGGCGGTAGAAGGGAACGTGGTGCTCTGCCGGGGCTCTCTTCCTGGGCATAGAACCCAACATGTGCTGCTGTAATAATGTGCGCGCATGAATGGGGGACAACACAATGGCGTCGTAATTAACTCTCTCTGAAAGTAGCGTACAATACAACAATATAAAAACATATAATGCTACCATTTTATTATGCTTGAGTATGAATCACCAGCTCACACAAAGCAACCTTGAGTTAACATCAGGGAAAAGAGTAATATTTTGTGTATGGTAAGAAGACCAGACATCCCCGGGAATTGAGGACACTGTCCCCGGAGCCCATTTGTCCACGGATGTGTCCCCGGTTGGCCGTGGCGTGGGGAGGGGGCACATGCAGCATGCCTCCTCTGGCCACCTACACCTCCAATGAGGGAATGTCCAAGGCATTGCTCTGCACCGCTCCCCCCCCCCCACCGCCCAGGGACTCCTATGGTCCAGCCCATCCTGTGTTCCCCATGATCCCTCATGGGCGGCCCGTGTGTGTGAGAACAGCGGAGGGGGGCGGTACAGAGTGTGCAGCAGCGGCTATTGGAGGAGCTCTCGACAGATCAGGTAGGTCAGTGTAGGAATCAGGTAGTTCAGTGTAGTGGACAGTGTAGGGACCAGGTAGGTCAGTGTAGGAATCAGGTAGGTCAGTGTAGTGAACAGTGTAAGGATCAGGTAGGTCAGCGTAGTGGTCAGTGTAGGGATCAGGTAGGTGAGCGTAGTGGTCAGTGTAGGGATCAGGTAGGTCAGTGTAGGGATCAGGTAGGTCAGTGTAGTGGACAGTGTAGAGATCAGGTAGGTCAGTGTAGTGGTCAGTATAGGGATCAGGTAGGTCAGTGTAGGGATCAGGTAGGTCAGTATAGGGATCAGGTAAGTCAATGTAGTGGACAGTGTAGGGATCAGGTAGGTTAGTGTAGGAATAGGGTAGGTTAGTGCAGTGGTCAGGTAGGTCAGTGTAGGAATCAGGTAGGTTAGTGCAGTGGTCAGGTAGGTCAGTGTAGGAATCAGGTTGGTCAGTATTACTGTACTAGTGAAAGGGACTCAGGGAGTGCTAAAGGTCTGCGGGTCAGGGGGCGCAAATGTCTTGCCTTATCCCGGGCGCTGACAACCCATGCTGCGCCACTGAAAACTGGCTAAAAGACAGAATTCAGAGAGTAGTGGTTAATGATTCTTACTCTGAATGGTCCAAGGTTATCAGTGGTGTACCCCAAGGTTCAGTGCTGGGACCCTTACTTTTTAATATCTTTATAAATGATATTGGGTCTGAGATCAAAAGTAAAATTTCTGTCTTTGCAGATGACACCAAGCTATGCAGTGGAATAACGTCCTTACAGGATGTCGCCAATTTACAAGCCGACCTCAGTGCTCTGTCTAATTGGGTTACTATGTGGCAAATGAGGTTTAATGTTGATAAATGTAAAGTTATGCACTTGGGGGCTAAGAATATGAATGCATCATACATACTAGGGGGAGTACAACTGGGGGGATCCGTAGTGCAGAAGGATCTGGGGGTTCTGTTGATCATAAGCTCAATAATGGCATGCAATGCCAAGCTGCGATTTCCAAAGCGAGCAAAGTCCTTTCTTGTATAAGAGAGGTATGGTCTCCAGAGAGAGATATCATTTTGCCCCTGTTCAAATCATTAGTAAGACCTCATCTGGAATTTGCAGCTCAGTTTTGGGCCCCAGTTCTCAAAAAGGATATCGGGGAACTGGAGAAAGTGCAGAGAAGGGCAACCAAACTGATAAGAGGCATGGAGGAGCTCAGCTATGAGGAAAGATTAGAGGAACTGAATTTATTCACTCTTGAGAAGAGGAGAATAAGGGGGGATCTGATCAACATGTACAAATATATAAGGGGTCCATATAGTGAACTTGGTGTTGAGTTATTCACTTTACGGTTAACACAAAGGACAAGGGGGCACTCTTTGCGTCTAGAGGAAAAGAGATTTCACCTCCAAATACGGAAAGGTTTCTTCACAATAAGAGCTGTGAAAATGTTTAACAGACTCCCTCCAGAGGTGGTTCTGGCCAGCTCAGTAGATTGCTTTAAGAAGAGCCTGGATTCTTTCTTAAATGTACATAATATAACTGGGCAGAGGCGGCTCTCTAATTAGGCAAATTAGGCGGTCGCCTGAGGCCTCGCACTCCCAGGGGCCTCGCAGCCGCCTAATTTGCCTAACGTGTTTGCGGGAGTGGGAGGGAATGTCCCCCACTTGGTGTCCCCAGGACCGTCTCTCTGGCCGCTACAACTTTTCCCCTGCCAGGAGCGGACTGTTTCCTTGAGCACTGCCCGAGGCGAGGTCCCAGGGTCAGTGGGTGGCTCCATCATGTACTCCCCTCCTCCGGCTCCTCCTTTTCTGCCCGGCTCTGCGGATCTCCCGCCATGTACAGAGCCCGGATCTCCCGCCATGTGCAGAGCCCGGATAATGCCAGCAGCGGCCGCTCACACTCTGATCCACTCTCCACGGATGGACGGTCTGTAATGGAGGACGGGACCTGCCACTGCCAGAGCAGGCGCCTGTCGATCATCGGGACGGGGAAGGAGCCTGTCTGACATGCCAGATCTCCAAGGTACAGAATGACGGTCCTGCCTTACACTGACACATCCTGTGACGTCACCTACTGACCGAGGGCACCCCAATAATCACTGCTGCCAGCCGTCCCACATACACACAGACACAGCCCAGATGATTTGTTTGCCATTCAGCATGTGATGCACCTACTGACCCTCTGTCATCACCATTATTCTCATCAGCTTCCCACCTCTGTCATCTTCATCCTCCCTGCACCCCTCTGCCAGCTTCCCACCTCTGTCATCTTCATCCTCCCTGCACCCCTCTGCCAGCTTCCCACCTCTGTCATCTTCATCCTCCCTGCACCCCTCTGCCAGCTTCCCACCTCTGTCATCTTCATCCTCTCTGCACCCCTCTGCCAGCTTCCCACCTCTGTCATCTTCATCCTCCCTGCACCCCTCTGCCAGCTTCTCACCCCTGTCATCTTCATCCTCCCTGCACCCCTCTGCCAGCTTCCCACCTCTGTCATCTTCAGCCTCCCTGCACCCCTCTGCCAGCTTCTCACCCCTGTCATCTTCATCCTCCCTGCACCCCTCTGCCAGCTTCCCACCTCTGTCATCTTCATCCTCCCTGCACCCCTCTGCCAGCTTCTCACCCCTGTCATCTTCATCCTCCCTGCACCCCTCTGCCAGCTTTCCACCTCTGTCATCTTTATCCTCCCTGCACCCCTCTGCCAGCTTCTCACCCTGTCACCTTCATCCTCCCTGCACCCCTCTGCCAGCTTCCCACCTCTGTCATCTTCATCCTCTCGGCACCCTCTGTCAGCTTCTCATCCCTGTCATCTTTATCCTCCCTGCACCCCTCTGCCAGCTTCCCAGCCCTGTCTCCTTCATCCTCCCTGCACCCCTCTGCCAGCTTCTCACCCCTGTCACCTTCATCCTTCCTGCACCCCTCTGCCAGCTTCCCACCCCTGTCATCTTCATCCTCCCTGCACCCCTCTGCCAGCTTCCTACCTCTGTCATCTTCATCCTCCCTGCACCCCTCTGCTAGCTTCCCACCCCTGTCATCTTCATTCTCCCTGCACCCCTCTGCCAGCTTTCCACCCCCTGTATTCTTCATCCCCCTGCACCCATCTGCCAGCTTCCCACCGCCCCACCCCTGTCATCTTCATCCTCCCTGTACCCCACTGCCAGCTTCCAACCACCCCATCCCCGTCATCATCATATCCCTATCATCCTCCTGTACCCCACTTCTTGCATTCTACCACCCTGCCTCCTGTCATTATCATCCTCATTCCTCCTGCACCCTACATCTGGCATCCTATCAGCCTACCCCCTATCATTATAGGGGAGATATGACCTCAGCCTCTCACCCCAATGCTGCTACCATCACCTCAAACTGCATCCTGCCATCCAACCCACTGTACCCCAACAGTTGCATTACACACCACAATACTGCCCTGCCCCCTAGTGAGAGGTAATGATGTGCAGTAACCTCTAGCAACCAATCATTCAGTGCTAATATTGTGCAGTAACCTCTAGCCACCTATCATTGAGGGGTAATATTGTGCAGTAACCTCTAGCAACCAAACATTGAGGGGTAATATTGTGCAGTAACCTCTAGAAACCAATCATTAAGTGGTAATATTGTGCAGTAACCTCTAGCAACCAATCCGTGTGCGGTTTTGATGTGCAGTAACCTAGCAAGCAATCAGTGGGTGTAAACCAGATGTTTATGTTTACATTAATAAAGTTTTTTTTAGATAAGTCTATGTATGTGTTTGTTTTTTGGGATGTTGTGGTGGAGAGCGAAATTGCTAGGGGTGGTGGGACCCAGGAAAATGTTTGCCCAGGGTCCAATCAATATTAAAGATGGCCCTGGGTGTCCCCAGGCTGGCGGTGTGAGCGGGCCGGCACACACTGGGGTTGAGCCATAGAGGTTCCAGCCAGCTGTAACACCCAAACCCACCAACCCCCCACCCCCACACACACTCAACAAGAGCATCTCTTCAGCTGCAGCCAAAGGCAGGCTCTAACGCTGTCCTATCCTTCCCCCAAAGCCAACACCACATTGCACAACACCACATTGCATGGCAAGAGTTGTTGTCCACACCACACACTAGACTTGGCCCTCCAGGGCCTGCGCTCTGCAGAGACTACACCTCCTAGAATGCACAGTTTGGCACTCAAATCGGATTTGTCGGCTTCTCCTGCTTGTAGTAGGGGACAGAGGAGTGTATAGAGGGATCATCTGTCTGCACCCTGTCTGTGGCTCTAGTGTTTGGTGGCTGCTGCAACAATGTGGTGTTACCGTGTTAGCTGGATAAGAGCTTGCTTGTCATTACCATAATAAGACCATCTCTTGTATCATGTTCGCACAGTCTCTGACCATCTCTTGTATCATGTCTGCACAGTCTCTGACCATCTCCTGTATCCTGTCTGCACAGTCTCTGACCATCTCTTGTATCATGTCTGCACAGTCTCTGACCATCTCTTGTATCATGTCTGCACAGTCTCTGACCATCTCTTGTATCATGTCTGCACAGTCTCTGACCATCTCTTGTATCATGTCTTTGAGGGGTGAGCCTACAGAGAAGTCAAGAGCAGGAGCGCTGCTAGGATTGGGGTCACGGAAGGAGTCAGATGTGTGTGCACTTTGGAGAGGATAGTAGGATTTTTAAAACAGCTTACCTGTAAAATCCTTTTCTTGGAGTACATCACGGGACACAGAGCAGCATAGTCATTACTATGTGGGTTATATAGATTACCTTCAGGTGCTGGCACTGGCAACTTCCAAAACAGGAAGTACCCTCCCCTATGTAAGCCCCTCCCATCCGGGAGTACCTCAGTTTTGTAGCAAAGCAATACGTGTCCCCAAAAGAGGGGTGGGAGCTCTGTGTCCCGTGATGTACTCCAAGAAAAGGATTTTACAGGTAAGCTGTTTTAAAAATCCTACTTTCTTGTTCATACATCACGGGACACAGAGCAGCATAGTCATTACTATGTGGGACGTCCCAAAGCAATGCCACATGAGGGGGGGGATACACCATACATAAGCTGGGCGCCATCAGGCATGAGGATCTTTTGCGGCCTGCAACACACTGCGCCCAAAGGCGACATCCTCCTGACTTCTAACGTCCACCTGGTAGAACCTAGTAAACGTGTGTACTGAAGACCATGTTGCGGCCTTACAAATTTGCGCCAGGGAGGCCTGGTGATGCACTGCCCATGAAGTTCCAACTGCTCTCGTGGAGTGCGCCCTAACTTTGAACGGAGGCGGTCTACTTCTCAAGCCATAGGCTTGTATTATGACCTGTCGAATCCACTTGGCTAAAGTAGATTTTGATGCTGCCTGACCCTTTCTGGGGCCTTCCGGCAGAACAAACAAAGAATCCGTTCTACGAATCTGAGCAGTGGCTTCTAGATAAGCTTTAACTGCTCTTACTACATCCAAAGAATGCAATAACTTTTCCTCTACCGAGCTTGGTTTGGGGAAAAAAGAAGGAAGAACCACATCCTGGTTCAAGTGAAACCTCGATACCACCTTAGGAAGAAAGGCTGGGTGAGGACGTAATACTACTCTGTCCTTATGGATAACCAGATATGGCTGTTTACAGGACATGGCGGCTAATTCCGACACTCTTCTAGCCGAGCATATGGCTACTAAAAATATCAATTTCCTGGTGAGTAGAACCAAGGAAATGTGCCGCAAAGGTTCAAATGGCTGCTTCTGCAGAACCGACAGAACCAAATTTAGATCCCATGGGCATATGGGAGCCTTAATCGGTGGAATAATACGAGTCACACCTTGCATAAAGGATTTGACAAGTGAATGCATAGCCAGGGGCCTTTGAAATAGTATTGACAAGGCCGAAACCTGGCCCTTGATAGTACTTAAGGCAAACTTCCTGTCTACAGCCCACTGCAGGAAGTCCAGAATTCTGCCTATAACGTACTTACGTGGATGCCATTTTCTGGCCTCGCACCAAGTGATGTACGCCTTCCAAACTCTATAGTAGATCTGCCTGGATACAGGCTTCCTGGCATTGATTATAGTTGATACCACAGAGTTAGAGAGACCTCTCTTCTTTAGGTTGTGGGATTCAATAGCCAGGCCGTTAAACTTAGAGTTAGTAAGGAAGGGTGGTATATCGGTCCTTGCGAAAGCAGGTCCGGACGACGTGGAAGGGTCCAAGGACTCCCCACAGACATTTTGATGATCTCCGCGTACCAGGCCCTTCGGGGCCACGCTGGAGCCACCAGGATCACCGGCTTCTTCTCCAACCTGACTCTGCGAAGGAGTCGAGGCAACAATTGTAGCGGAGGGAATGCATATATCAGTCTGAACTGATCCCAAGGGAACACCAGAGCATCCGAGCCGCAAGCGAGGGGATCCCTTGTCCGGGAGACAAATCTGTCCACCTTTGCGTTGAATCTGGATGCTAGCAGATCTACATCCGGTGTTCCCCACCGCTGACATATTGCTCGGAAGACCTCGGGATGAAGGGACCATTCCCCTGGGCATAACTGTTGGCGACTCAGAAAGTCCGCCTTCCAATTCTCCACCCCTGGAATGAAGACAGCTGATATACATGGGACATGCTTTTCTGCCCATTCCAGGATGTGACTTACTTCCCTCTGGGCTGCACGACTCCTGGTGCCTCCCTGATGATTGATATATGCCACTGCTGTGGCATTGTCTGATTGAATTCTGACAGGGGACCCTTGGAGTCTGGATGTCCAGGCTACTAGGGCGTACCGGGCTGCTCGTATCTCTAAGAGATTGATGGGCAGGGTTTTTACTACATTTGACCATCTGCCCTGGAGAGACCATTGCTCCAGTACTGCCCCCCAGCCTATAAGGCTGGCATCTGTAGTGACCACCTTCCAAGATATCGGGCTGAAGGGTTCTCCCTTCTGGAGATTCTGGGGGATCAACCACCAGCAGAGACTCTTCCGAACGGAAGGGGACAAAGCCATCGGGAAGTCTAGAGCCTGAACTTTTCCGTTCCAGGCTGACAATATGGCCCTTTGTAAATTCCTTGAGTGGAATTGGGCGTATGGTACAGCTTCGAATGATGCTACCATCTTTCCTAGCAGCCTCATGCACAGGCGTATGGACGGCTGTCTTTTTGCACAAAGCAGACGGACCAAGGCCCTCAAAGAGGATACCTTGTCTAGAGGTAAGAAAATCTTCCTCTGGTCTGAATCCAGCCGTAGCCCTAGATATACCAGGCTTTTTACTGGCTGTAGGGCTGACTTGTCCAGGTTGATGACCCAACCGTGAGATTCTAGATACTTGATTGTATCGACAATTACCACTTCTAGCTTGGCAACTGAGTGGTCCATCAACAACAGGTCGTCTAGGTATGCCATTATCGTTACACCCCGTGTTCTTAGATCGGCCAACAGTGGGGCCAGAATTTTTGTGAACACTCGTGGTGCTGTGGCCAGACCGAATGGTAAGGCTCTGAACTGAAAATGGCGCCCTTCTACTGCAAAGCGTAGGAATTTTTGATGACCTGGAAAGATGGGAACATGCAAGTAAGCATCTTTGATGTCGATCGAAGCTAACCATTCCTCCCCTTGTAGGGCAGCGGTGACCGATCGGATCGACTCCATCCGGAAAGACCGGACGTTTAGAAATTTGTTTAGACTCTTTAGGTCCAATATGGGTCTTATGTCCCCGTTTGGCTTCGGGACTGTGAAAAGGTTTGAGTAGAAACCCAACCCCCACTCTTCCATAGGAACCTCCATAATTACTCCTTGGAGCAATAGTTGTTCTAACGCCAATAGGAGAGACCCTCTTTTTAGAGGGTCTCTTGGCATGCCTGACCACATAAAATGGGACGGAGGAGACTCTTTTAACTCCAACTTGTATCCCAGAGTTACTGCGGAGAGCACCCATCTGTCTTTGATCGTCTCCCGCCAGGTCTCTGCGAACAACTGAAGTCTTCCCCCCACCCGTTTGAGTGGGGGCAGCCCTTCATAGGCTTGACTTGGAGGCTGGTTTAGTACCTCTTCGGATCCAGGGCTTTTTATTACCCTGTGGCTGTCCCTGATTTTTACCTCCTGAGTTTGACCGAGGAGGCCGTCGGAACTGCTTAGTAGCAGACGTCGCAGGGATAGGAGAGGTAGTCCTCTTAAAAGATGGACCCCTAGACCTCTTTTTACTCGGTAAGAGAGTACCTTTACCACTGGAAATCTTCTGGATATACTTATCCAGGTCTTCGCCAAAAAGGCGTTCCCCATGAAATGGGAAGCTAACTAAGAGCTTCTTACAGGGAGCTTCAGCAGACCAGTTTTTGAGCCACAGAAGCCTACGCATATGTACCAAAGACAGCGTGAGGCGGGAGGCCTGATGGATAGAATCCTTGATGGCGTCAACCGCAAAGCATAATGCTCTAGGCAGATCAGCCAGAGCCTGGGCCTGCTGGTCTGGCAAATCCCTCAGGACCATTTTCATTTGATCCTTTAAAGCTTGGCAGACCCCAATAGCTGCCACTGCTGGCTGTGTAACAGCCCCTGCTGTGGAAAAAGCAGATTTTAATAAAGATTCCAATTTTTTATCCACTGGATCTTTGAACATTTGAACATTATCTACTGGACATGTCAGTGATTTGTTCACAGAAGAGATGGCTGCATCCACCGTAGGAACATTCCATCTCTGGGTGAACTTTTCCTCCATGGGATAGATCACCGGAAACCTTTTAGGCGGAACAAATAGTTTATCAGGATGTTCCCAGTCCTGGTATATAAGTCCTTCCAATAATGGATGTATTGGAAAGGAGCAATTAACCTGGGGAGCTTTTAGCGACCCCAATGAGGAGACAGCAGTAGTTGATGGTTCAACAAGAGGCATTTTAAATGCAGATCGAACCATGTCAGTTAGGGTCTGGACCCACAATCTTTCAGTCTGCGATGCTGAAAATGGTTCATCTACTGTCGATTCCTCAAAAACAGAGCTAACCTCCTCCTGATCCCCTTCAGGTAGGTCGGTCCCTTCCTGGGACTGTTGCTCTGCCAACAGGCACTCTAATGGAGGTGATGGAGATCTGGCGCGCTTTCTTTCCTGTAGAGAAGAAGCGATCAATGCTGCCAATCTCTGCTCCAATCCCTCCAGAGTTGAGGAAAAAACCTTCTCTGTTATATATGCAGGAGCAGGTGGACTGAGGACAGCCGCAGTACCTGGCACTCCCGGGGGTTCCTTATGGGTATTAACCTCTGATTTCTCAGGGGAGGAGGGTGCAGATGACTGCTCCAGATCCTCAGAGCCCGATGGAGACCCCCTACACTTCCTGAGAGGTATATCTCGGAGTTTTTTAGGCGGCATATTCCTTAGTTCAAAGCTGAGGTATTCCAGCCGCAATACACCCCTTACTGAAATAGTCTAATGCAATTTGCTGCTATGTACATCAGTGGGTGTCTACTAATGCGTCTTTCTGGGGATGCCTGTATCAACCGCCCGCTGTAAGCCCCTATACCATGCTACCAGCTCCTTTTCATGCTCTGTGTCCATAGCAAGCAGCGTGGACTGAGTCCTTTTATCTTGCTGGGACGCCCGCACATGCGCAGAAGCGCTGGGCGCACAGAGCGCGTCATCCGCCAGGCTCCGCCCCCTTTTTTTTAAGCTAAACCTTATAAAAGGAAAGCATGTGTGCGCGCGCGCGCGCGTGCACGTGTGCGCTCTTGGCGCCATGTAGGGAGAGGAGCCAGGGTCCCTGTTTCACCAGGACTCGGGGATGGAAGGAAACTACTTGGCAGCATGACAGAGGAATGCAGCTTCCCTGATAGAGAGCTCACTCATCTGCCTGGACTTTCACCATGGAAGGAATAGTCCCAAGAAAAAAAGACGTTCCACAGCGGCCTCTAGTGGACAAACACAGGTACCGCACCTTTGTCTTTTTTTTTTTTTTTTTTTTTTTAAAACCTCCTTTATGAAAAAACATTTCCAGGTTTACAGTTTTTTTAAAACTTCCCTTATGAAAAAACATTTCTAGGATTTCTTAGGCATATACAGCTATTAGCGGGAATACCCTTTAGGTAACAGGCAGAAAGACATATTAGGCTTGGGGGTCCCCTCAATAGAACCAAGTTCCTGAGGGGCCCCCACTTACCTTTTCCCCGCCGCAGGACTTTGTTTGGTCCACAGAAGCCCAAACTTCACCTCTCACGGCAGGCATTGTACTAGACCTTCAGGGACCGGGTTCCCAAGGATTCCACTCCCCTGGACCTGTATAGCACCCTGCACAGATAGCCTCTTGGTTTTGGGTATGACCAGAGCTCTGGATCCCAGGGTCCAGCCCTCCTAAGAGAGGCATTACAGGCAAAACCCTGCTCTTCTCTGCAAGGCCCGGGTACCGACCGTTTAGCTATGAAGCTTTTTTGGTCGGATCCGGAATAGCTTGCTAAGGCCCAGAGAACCTGTACACAAGCCCAGATGAATACATGTTAACCTTGGCCAACACCTTAGACACTGGCAAAAAACTGAGGTACTCCCGGATGGGAGGGGCTTATATAGGGGAGGGTACTTCCTGTTTTGGAAGTTGCCAGTGCCAGCACCTGAAGGTAATCTATATAACCCACATAGTAATGACTATGCTGCTCTGTGTCCCGTGATGTATGAACAAGAAAATATAGGTTGAAGCCAGAACCACCCAGCTGGAGCCCAGAGAGGACCGTCTGACTGAGCCCTGCACAGTGCACCTGAGAAGAGGTCAGAGGTGATATAAAGGTTTCCCCTTTATGTCAGTAACCCCTCCCCTACCTTACCTTAGTGCATTTACTCTGCGGAAGGTGCTCTGTAGTCACCAGAGTGCCCCCCCCCCCCAAGCGTAGAGTTCCCGTTTTAAATGCAAGTTGGAACTCCGCAGAACCTGATGTAAAGGGGAACTTTTTACAATGATGTGCACTCTGAAAAAAGGTGATCTCTGGAAAGCCCCCCCCCCCCTTACATCAGTGTTCCCCTTTACACCAAAGTCTGCAGCATTCCTCTTTACATCAAAGTTCCCCTTTGCACTGTAAGGGGATAATACTGCAGACTCTGATGTAAGGAGGAACTCTGTGCTGGGTTATTTTAACCTGACCTTCATGTAAATGGAGAAATATGTTGTTGTTTTTTTAAAAACTTAAACACATTGCTTGGTGGAGTAATTGATTAGAGAAAATTCAAGAAACTGTAAATACATAGTTCAAAGGATTTAAGGCTCTTAATATATGCAATTTATACAGTTAATTTTTATCGCTTGAATTATTTTTCTCATTATGGGCGTGAGTGGGGCCTCATGTCTAATGCCCCATACACACGATCGTTTTTCATGCCGTTAAAAATGCCATTAAAAAAAATGGGCATTAAAAATGATCGTGTGTAGGCTCCAGAGCATTTTTAACGACGTGAAAAACGGCCATTAAAAATTTCGAACATGCTCTCTTTTTTCACGTCGTTTTTCATGTCGTTTTTTTTAACGACGTGAAAAACGATAGTGTGTATGCTTTAACGACGTGAAAAAAAACGCGCATGCTCAGAATCAAGTATGAGACAGGAGCGCTCGTTCTGGTAAAACTAGCGTTCGTAATGGAGATAGCACATTCGTCACGCAGTCACGGACTGAAAAGCACGAGACTGAAAAGAGCGAATCGTCGCTCAACAAACTTTACTAACATGAAGGGTGGCGCCATTCGAATGGAACTTCCCCTTTATAGTGCCGTCGTACGTGTTGTACGTCACTGCGCTTTGCTTGATCGTTTTTTTAAATGATCGTGTGTACGCAAGACAGGCTTGAGAGGAAACATGAAAAAAAACGACGTGAAAAACGGCAAGAAAAAAAATGGCAAGAAAAACGATCGTGTGTATGGGGCATAAGATTTGCCTAAGGCCTCACAAAGCCTAGAGCCGCCTCTGTAACTGGGTACTGACATTTATAGGTAAAGTTGATCCGGGGAAAATCCGATTGCCTCTCGGGGGATCAGGAAGGAATTTTTTCCCCTGCTGTAGCAAATTGGATCATGCTCTGCTGGGGTTTTTTGCCTTCCTCTGGATCAACTGTGGGTATAGAATTGGGTATATGGGATTGTACGATATTTATTTCATTTGTTGTTTTGGATCTATGGATTTATTTTGAATTTGGATTTTTTACTTGAAATTTTGGAATAAATAACTGTCTATACAGAGTTCGGCAGTCCAGGGTTTCTTTTTCTCCCATGCATCAGTGCAGAGCCAGCACCTGTGTGAGTGACCGGGCGGAAGCAGCCATTTGGTAAATTCTTAAGCTTTTGAGCGGTACGTTTTTCCTTTCCTCTTTTTTTTTTTATGGTTGAACTGGATGGACTTGTGTCTTTTTTCAACCTGACTAACTATGTAACTATGTAACTATGTAACTGACTGCATATATAATTTGAGGAAAATATGCATATAAAATAGTTTACCATTTGCCAATAAAAAAAGAAATGTCCCCGGATTTCATTCTAAAAATCTGGTCACCTTAGTGTATGGGGAAAAATGGCTTCATGGGAATACTAAAGGTAAGTCGAAAGATCTGGGACAATGTTCACTGGGAAATGTTTGCAATTAGGTAGATATGAGTGAATTCACCTTTCACCCAATCTGCTCTGGGCTCTAAACCATCCCTATTATGAAATAGACCACCTGACTCTCGTAGCTTTTACCTCCTTCGTTCCTAACTTTTGATACATTGGGCAGGTATGCTAATGAGGTGTCTCTATACCACTAGTATTGGTTGGCTGTAACCTTGTAAAGAGTGGACTGGTCTGTAAGAAAATATTGGTGGCAATAAATGGAGGAAGGAAAGCATTAATTTGGTCAGGGTCACATTTATACACTGCTGTGAAAAAGTATTTGCCCCCCTTCCTGATTTTGTATATGTTTGCATATTTGTCACACTTAAATAATTCAGATCATCAAACAAATTTTAATATTATACAAAGATAATCCGACTAAACACAAAATACATTTTTTTTTTTTATTAAGTTTTCATTTATTAAGGGAAAAAATCTGTAAAAAAAACACATAATTGTCCCATAAACCTAGTAAACCTAATAACTGGTTGTGCCACCCTTGGCGGCGGCAACTGCAATCAAGCGTTTAATGCAATAACTGGCAATGACGTCTTTCACATCGCTGTGGAGGAATTTTGGCCCACTCTTCTTTGCAGAATTGTTTTAATTTGGCCACATTGGAGGGTTTTTGAAGCTGAACGGCCTGTTGAAGGGCATGCCACAGCATCTCAATCGGATTTACAGTAAGTCCGGACTTTGACTAGGCCATTCCAAAACCTTTGTAGCAAGGTCTTTTACCTATTTTGGTCTAATGAGGACCTCCAAGGCCAAAGATAGCTGACATCCTTCAATATGTTGTGGGTTGTGCGGCATAGTGGTTGCAAAGATGGTGAAAGTCATTGGGCACCAGACACTTCTTGGATGTAAAAGAGGTTTTATTTCTTTTGACAGTCCTTTTTTTATACTTTGGGGGAAAGCGCCAGGACACCCTTAGATAGTTGCAACTCAATTGGCAGATTCTGAGACTTCAATAGGAGGACAGCCCTGCAGGGAAAGACCCCAGCAAGGTGCCACTTCTGCACCTGCAGGATTGCTGTCTCCTATGGTAACAGTCCTTTAACAGCTCCTAATTAAAACGTAACAGTTCTCTCAGCTTTACTACAACTTTTACTTCTTCAGCCCCTTGAGCTCCTGGTCTCTCACTGGACCCTCTGATTCACTGACACTGAATCCCGCGGTGGTATCTCTCTCAATCGTCACCCACGCTTCCCTGCTGGGCCCCTAGCTTGGCACCTCAGATACCTTTAAGCTTCACCCCTGCTGACCGGCTTGGTCCCTAGATTGGCACACAAGGCTGCTCTGCAAGTGTCACCTCCACTGGTTGGGTCCCTGACTTGATCACCACCTGAAGTTTCCCGATTCTTCACCATGGTTCCTGGTAAAGGCGATTGGTTCCTTCGTGGCGACAGCTTCCCTTCTACCTCCGACCACTGACAGGTTCTCCGGCCGGCAGAACCGGCACTTTTGATTCGACTGCAAGCCGCATTCCCAACTCTGCGCTGCCTTCTTACGTTTGACTATGGGACAGGGAGTGAAGGGAAATCTCCGCAATGAGACACAGATGGCAAAGAAATAATTTTAATAATCTCACAAGGGCTATAACCCTCCCTTGCTCTATCCAAAATGAAAAAAACAAGTTTTGCCTATAATTCCACTTTAAAGCCATATCGTGTGGCAAAGGACCTTCCACAGCATGTTATTGGATAGTGAAGAACCAGTAGCTCACTGATTTAGGTGCTTTAAAAATACATTTATGTATTTTTCAAATGACTGTTTAACAGATGTAAATATGGATATTTTATATCTGCCTATAGATCTGCTTTACGTTCCACCTAGCATTTACAAAGCGAAGCCCTAATGTTGGACTCCTGGCTCGAGAGATAGACCAGTGGAAGTTCAAGGTGATAACCTACAGACACAGCCAGTGGAAAGAAGAATTAGGGTGCACTCACACTGGCACTTTGAACCGGTCCCATTTCAGCTCCTTGGGCTGGTTCGTTTGTGTAGCGTGAGTGCTCCAAACCATGCCTGGGTCCACTTGGAAGAGTTGGTCACGTGCACAGTTCACATGTGGTCTGATACAGTTTGCTTCCGAGCGAGTGCAAACTGTGCTGGAGCAAAGAACTCTCCATAGAGGATGATGTATTGAAGCATGGATCACTGGTCTGGTTAGCAGAAGAGTGTGCCCGGTAACACTTGTAAGTGTACCCAGGAACACTTCATTACTGTCTAGCATCAGTACAGACCGGGGGAAAGAATCGAACTTGGGCATGGTTCAGTTTAACTGGCCCAGGGTGAGTACAGGCTCAACATTGTGGCAAACCGTGGGGGGGGGGGCAGGTAAGCCGTCCCGGGACAAGGCCATCTAGTGCCCAGGGCGAGGATGCCAAACGCCCCCCCCCCCTCAAGATGTATGAGCATTATATGTCAGCAAAAATCCCCACCCCCCCAAAAAAAACACTAATCTTCACACTTACCCCCTAAGCATAAATTCTCTTTGCAAACCAAAATTCTCCCCAAACAAAAATTCCCCTTCTTCCAGTACCAATCCCCCCCTCACAGCCTAAAAATCATCTCCCTCCCCAAATCCCCCTCCTAGCACAAATCTTCCACCCCTCAAATTTTCCCTCTGAGTATAATTCATCTCCCTCCTCCAAATTCCCCTCTCCCAGCACAAATCCCCCCAAAACCACTCTCCTAGCACTGAACCCCCCTAAATTTCCCCTCCTAACACAAATCCCCCATTTATCCCTACTAGCACAAATCCACCCCCCCCCCCTTCCATCCCCTTTCACAACTATCCCCCTTCAAATCACCCCTTTTAACAAATTACCCCAAATCAAAAAATACAAGGTTGAGGGATCATTGACAGCATTGACAGCATTCAGTCTTTACAAAGAATGCAACAATAAATGTAAGGGTGCAATTAGGGCGGCTAAGATAGAACACGAAAGACAAATAGCGGAGGAGAGCAAAAAAATCCCAAGAAATTCTTTAAGTGTATAAACAGTAAAAAAGGGAGGACATTCCATATTGGCCCCATAAAGAATGAGGAAGGACATCTGGTTACAAAGGATGGGGAGATGGCGAAGGTATTGAATTTATTCTTCTCCTCAGTCTTTACAAAGGAATCGGGGGGACGTCAGTAACCAAAACTGCAGTGTTTATCCTTGTAACACATTACAGGAAGCACCCTCATTGCTAACAGAGGACAAAATTTGAAATACACTTGGAAAACTTAACAATAATAGGTCACCTGACCAGATGGCTTACATCCAAGGGTCCTTAGGGAACTCAGTCAAGTAATTGCCAGACCATTGTTCCTAATTTTTACTGACAGTCTACTGACTGGAATGGTACCAGCTGATTGGAGAAAAGCCAATGTAGCACCAATATTTAAAAAAGGGCCAAAATACATCCCTGGGAATTACAGACCAGTTAGCCTAACATCAATAGTATTTAAGCTCTTGGAGGGGATGATAAGGGACTATATACAAGATTTTAGTAATAAGAACCATTATCATTAGCAGTAATCAGCATGGATTCATGAAGAATCGTTCTTGCCAAACCAATCTATTAACCTTCTATGAGGAGGTGAGTTGCCATCTAGATAAAGGAAGGCCCGTAGATGTGGTGTATCTGGATTTTGCAAAAGCATTTGACACAGTTTCCCATAAACGTTTACTGTACAAAGTAAGGTCCGTTGGCATGGATCATAGGTTGAGTATATGGATTGAAAACTGGCTACAAGGGCGAGTTCAGAGGGTGGTGATAAATGGGGAATACTCGTGTAGCACTACCCCCAGTTAAGAGAGCTGCTGGTTTGTTTTGGGTCTCTACCCTAGCTATAAACCCCGAGAATCTGGCTCGAAACCCTCCCTTGCCGCAACTGGTCTGCAAGAGATTGTGGAACCCAATGGCAATGGGGTACACAATAATACTACACAACAGTAAAATGGTACATAAAATTGTTACCTTGTATGACCACTGGTCCGGCAGGATAATATAGAGAACTCCACACAGTATTCTGCTTAACCAAGAATCACATTTACTTAGTGATAAAAATATCAGAGTAAAACAGCTGTACAGTTGACTTGTGCAGGGCCCTGCAACGTCAATGGTAATATATGACAATAATATAACACAGTCTAAATGCGCACTTTCTAAATAAGTAAAATGGCCTATACTCGCGAGCTCCCCCGAATGGGCAATACTGTGCCCGTGTCTCGTCACTATCAATCCCAGTCAGGCCTGACTACGTTCAATGTCCAGTTCCTTCAGTGGTAGGAGTCTTCGCTAGCAAACGTTGGTGCACATAACATTTGTAATCCACAGGTGTATTAGAAGAAAGCAAACTAAACTTCCACAATGTTTGTGAATGAAAACTCTATAGCGAAGCAAACGCCAACTTTAAGCCATGCGGCCTCCGTGAGATACACTATGTCCTGGCGGGTGGCGCACTACTAATAATGGTGGGCCTTAGCAAAGTCACAGGCCTACACAAACAGTTAATGAAGTCCGGGCAGGTGCCCTCTCACCAAAGTAGGCCTCGTCCTTCCGGTACGTCCCGCTGTCGGTACCTCGATCCGTCACCTCTCAGCCACTTGCAGTCCCCAGTTTCTCTCACAGCCGCAATGGATGTCGGTTGATGGATGACTCTGGTCTCTGAGAAGCGCAAGCTAGTCACACAGAAAAGGATCCCTCTTTAGCTGAGTGATCCTCCGCAAAAGCTGTAGGCCCAGGCTTTTGGCCTAGTCGCTCCGGCAGCAGGCCTCACACAGACTTCCTGCTTGGTTGAGGGCGAAGTCCATAGAGAGCTAGCGTAGCCCCTCCCTTCCTTTAAGTAACCTCCCCCAGAAAGCTGTGCAAAAATGCAATGCACTTTGGGAGTACAGCTGCATTGTGGGTACCATAGTCTATTAGATACCCATGGCAATGGAGTCCCTTTCTCCCTGTACCATAAGTTCCACAATGCATTGTTAAATAAGGTTAAACAACAGTTGCTGCAATATCTTAAGGCGACTCCAGAGGGAGCTGAGGATATTCTCAAGATAACCATGGTCCTTTATAACACACTACAAATCGGTACCCCGCTACATTCGTAATGGTCAGGGGTGGGTAGTGGGGTCCCCCAGGGTTCTGTGCTGGGACCAATCCTGTTTAATTTGTTCATAAACAACCTGATGGATGGGGAAAACAGTTTGACTAACTAAGCTAAGCAGTGCAATAACTTTTCCACAGGATGTGGAAACCTTGCAAGAAGATCTGAACAAATTAACCACTTGCCGACTGCCTCCAGTAGATATATGTCGGCAAAATGGCACGTACAGGCACATCAACGTACCTGTACGTCCCCTTTAACTGCCTGACGTGGGGGTTGGCGGTGCGCTCGCGACCCTGCTACCTTCCCCGTGAGTCGGACCGCGGGTCCCGCGGACTCGATCGCCGCTGGGATCCCCGCGATCGTCTCACGGAGGCATAGAGCAGGGAGAAGCTTGTGTAAACAAGCATCTCCCGGCTCTGCCTAGTGACAATGACACGGATCTCCGTGTACTCGGAGCGGAGATCGGCGTCATGTCACACAGAGCCCAACCTCCCCCAGTTATAAACACTCATCAGGGCACACTTAACCCCTTTAGCGCCACCTAGTGGTTAACCCCTTCACTGCCAGTGTCATTTTCAGAGTAACCAGTGCATTTTTATAGCACTGATCGCTGTGAAAATGACAATGGTCCCAAAAATGTGTCAAAAGTGTCCGATGTGTCCGCCATAATGTCGCAGTCACGAAAAAAATCACTGATCGCCGCCATTACTAGTAAAAAAAATTTTTTTTATAAAAATGCCATAAAACTATCCCCTATTTTGTAAACGCTATAACTTTTGCGCAAACCAATCAATAAACGGCGATTGTGTTTTTTTTTTTTTTTTACCAAAAATATGTAGAAGAATACGTATCGGCCTAAACTGAGGAAAAAAAATGTTTTTTTATATATTTTTGGGGGATATTTATTATAGCAAAAAGTAAAAAATATTATTTTTTTTTCAAAATTGTCGCTCTATTTTTGTTTATAGCGCAAAAAATAAAAAACACAGAGGCGATCAAATACCACCAAAAGAAAAGCTCTATTTGTGGGAAAAAAATGACGTCAATTTTGTTTCGGAGCCACGTTGCACGACCGCGCAATTGTCAGTTAAAGCGACGCAGTGCCGAATCGCAAAAAGGGGCCTGGTCATTAACCAGCCAAAATGGTCCGAGGCTTAAGTGGTTAATGGGGTGGGCAACTACATGGCAAATGAGGTTTAATGTGGAAAAATTTTAAATAATGCATTTGGGTGGCAAAACTATGAATGCAATCTACTCACTAGGGGGAGAACCTCTGGGGGAATCTAGGATGGAAAAGGAGCTGAGGGTCCTAGTAGATGATCGGCTCAGTAATGGCATGCAATGCCAAGCTGCTGCTAACAAAGCAAACAGAATATTGGCATGCATTAAAAAGGGGATTAACTCCAGAGATAACGTGATAATTCTCCCAACCTACAAGACTCTGGTCCGGTCACACCTGGAGTATGCTGTCCAGTTCTGGGCTCCAGTCCTCAGGAAGGATGTACTGGAAATGGAACGAGTACAGAGAAGGGCAACAAAGCTAATAAAGGGACTGGAGGATATTAGTTATGAAGAAAGGTTGCGCGCACTGAACTTATTCTCTCTGGAGAAGAAACGCTTGAGAGGGGATATGATTTAAATTTACAAATACCATACTGGTGACCCCACAATAGGGATAAAACTTTTCCGTGGAAGGGAGTTTAATAAGACACATAGCCACTCATTAAAATTAGAAGAAAATATGTTTAACCTTAAACTGCATAGAGGGTTTTTTACTGTAAGAGCGGCAAGGATGTGAAATTCCCTTCCACAGGCGGTGGTCTCAGCGGGGAGCATCGATAGTTTCAAAAAACGATTAGATAAGCACCTGAATGACCACAACATACAGGGATTTGCAATGTAATACTAACATATAGACCCCTTTCACACTGGGGCGTTTTGCAGGTGCTATAGTGTTAAAAATAGCCCCTTTAAAGCGCCCTAAAACAGCTGCTCCATTCACTCCAGTGTGAAAGCCATCAGAATGTCCCGCAAAGGGACTTTACAAAGTTGGGAGGTATGCTAAAGACATTTCCTATTTTGCTACTACATCAAAGGGACCCGTGGTCCCTGCCTGCAAATGGGCATTGCTAAGGCCTGCTTGTGTCAGTGTTGGACCTAACCATGTGCTAACTGTACCTTCAGAGAAGTGTTGTGCAGGAGAGACAGAGAGAGAGAGTAACAGTCTGCAAGCAAGTGATGCGCTGTAGGAGACTGGAGTTGTAAAGTGTACATAGAAGTTCCAAGTGATCATATACTGATACAACTATTCATCTTTGGGCATCCCATAAACACCTTACCCATCCAAGTTCAAATCCCTCAATAAAAAAAACAACATAAACAAGCATATGACTGTTCATTGTCTCAATGACTGAGGAGTAAATGGCGGGCTGGGCAGGGTGACAGGTGGACCACAACTTTCAGCAGACCCTAGGGGGATACGGCTACACTTAAAAAACAAGAAGGAGGCGGGGCAGTGACCAGAAGTCTGAAGGAATAAGAGCCCTGAAAAGTGGAGGCACCCTCCTATTGCTACACAGCAATAAAGAACGCCCTGGAGCTAAAGGGAACCTCAGCGCAAGGTCAGCATGACTGGGGGGTAAGCTTAGGCATGTGCACCAGGAAGTGACGTAGGAGTGCGTGCAGTATTAGTTGGGACACAGGGTGGGGTTAGATTACCCTTGCTATGTCCATATAGGAGAGTGGGGGGCGGAGCCTCGGCATTCTGGCGTGGAGAGCAGGAGAGGGATCACACAGTGCTAAATTTCTGTGTGATTACCCCCTGCGATGGAGATCCTGGATGGCCTGCTTGAGCGGCTGCGTTCTGAAGCCCTCGAGCATGGGCCACAGTGGTTCTCCGAGCAGGTAGCTGAGATGCTGCCGGGGACTGGGGAAGGTTGGTCTGCTGACCCCCCCCCGCCCCCCACGCCACAGCGCACGCGGCAGTCGCGGCCTCCGGCACGCTACAGTCCGGAGGTTGGTCCCAGGGTGAGCGACCGTTTAGGGAGCCCAATTGTGGCATCTGCTCCGCAGAGAGCCTTGCGGGGGAGGATGACGGTGGAGAGCCGTGAGGAAGAATGGGTTCCAGTGGCGGTCGCGACCGGTGGCCCCCCCAGCACAGTCGGTGGCTACAGCGTCCCCTGCTTTCCAGGGGGACCAGCGTTCTGAGGGAGAGCTGTCGGACATGGACTCGGATGGTCCTGGAGCAGTGGCAGGCCCGTCGGGGCTGCAGCGCGGATCCGGTGTGGCCGGCTGGTTCGGACGGTTTCCCCTGGGCAGCCGGTTAAGTCCTCTGCTATTCCTTTCACTGTTTCTACTTCTGTGTCCGTAGTGTATGTGTCCCCCCCTCCCCCCGTTTCCCTTGCAGCAATGTCTGGGTATCTAGTGGGGGGTGGTTACATGGCAGCACCGGTGTTGCCGGTGGGTGTTGGTTTGGATCCAGGTGTGGGAGGGGGGTCCCCCGGTGCTGGCGCGGCGTTTCTGCAGCATCTGGTGGCGTCTCTGATTCAAGGTTGTCGGGATATTGCTAGTGGGGGGGCCTTGGCTGTTCCCGCGGTGACCCCGGTACCACTGGCGGCAGCTTGGCTGGTGGGGGATAGTGGGCGGGCGCCACGGCCCCTGCCGGTCTCACTGGGGGGCGCATGTTGGCCTACAACAGCTTCCGGGGGCTCCCGGGGCTGTTCCGGCTCCCGTGCCGGTGACCTCTACGGTGGGGGTGGGAGTAGGAGTAGGTAATCCGGTGGCTGGTGACTCTCAGGTGAGTACAGGTGCCTCTGGGTTGTCTTCTCCCCCCGTGCAGGCATCCCCAGGGGGTGGGGGGCAGAGTGTTGTTCCCCTGGCAGGGGTTGGTGCTTCTCCGGTGAGTACGGGCGGAGGTCCGGCATCAGGGATGCGGCTCGTTGTGAGGTTTATCTCTGCTACGAGGGCCCCTTGGGTTCGCTCTTGAAGCCGGAAGTGAGGGAATGGATTTGGAAGGGAGACTACGTGGAGATCTTCTCGTTGCTGCCGCTGGAGAAGTTTAATTTGGATAAAGTTAAGCCAGAGGTAAGTAAAAAGGAGGAGGAGGAGAAACGGCGGTATCGCCTTGTATCGTTTACGTTCGCCAATTGGTCACAGGCGTTCTACATCTTGGCCAGTGTCATTGGGGAAAAGGCTCCTGAGAATTGTTCAGGGTTATTCTGTTATATTGACTCCTTTAGTGAGGCGCAGAGGGCGTGGCTGCGATACGATGAGCAGTTCCGGCGACGGAAGGTGGTGAGTCCATCCTTGCGATGGGATCGGAAGGATATTGGCTTGCGGATAAGGCTCATGACGCAGGCCAAGGTCGGACCGCAGCCCTTTCAGGGGGGGGGGGGGGCGGGGGTGCCCCAGCCTCCTCGACATCGGCCCGGAAAGCGGAAAATTGGTTTTGCTGGCAATTTAACGAGGGCATGTGCAAGTTCGGGGGCTCTTGTTGTTTCCGACACGAGTGTTTGGGCTGTGGAGGGGCTCATCCCTTGTCCAAGTGTTTAAAAAAAAAAAAAAAAGCAGAGCGACGCTAGAAACAGGGAGGATTCTAGTGAGAGAGGAAAAAATGGCGCCTTAACTAAGTAGGTATCCGAATAGGGGGGCGGCGCGTGTGCTGTGGTTGGGCTTTAAGGAGGGGTTCCCGATTCCCAGTGAATTGACTACGATCCCCCCACCGTTGCGGCTAACCTACGATCAGTGTATGAGCATTCGGATGTAGTTTCTGACAAACTGCTGAAAGAGGTGAGTTTGGGCAGGATGGCAGGTCCGTTTTCGGAGCCGCCCTTGGGGGATTTGGTGGTTTCGCCCTTGGGTGTTGTGCCCAAGTGTGAGCCGAATCAGTTTCGCCCAATTATCACCTATCTCACCCGAAGGGCGGGTTGGTAAACGATGCGATTGATCCTGCTCTGTGTACAGTGTCGTATGCATCTTTTGACGAGGCGGTGCGCTGGGTGCAGCAGTTCGGGAGGGGTGCGCTTATGGCTGAGACTGACATTGCGTCAGTATTTCACCTGCTATCGGGCCTTGGCTCGATTTTGCATTGTTTGGATGATTTCCTGGTGATAGGTCCGTCGGATGATCGGACCTGTCTGATTTTGTTGTCCACCATTTAACATATTTTCAAGGTTTTTGGTGTCCCTCTTGCACAGGACAAGACGTAGGGGCCTGTGACGGTGTTGAAATTTTGGGTATCATTATTGATACTGAGAGGATGGAATGCAGGCTTCCGGAGGACAAGCTAACAGATCTCCGGGAGTTGGTGGCGTCCGTGGCCAGTAGTTCGAAGGTGCAGTTGAGGGTTTTGCAATCGGTGTTGGGAGAGCTCAACTTTGCTTGCCGGATTATGCCTATGGGGAGGGTTTTTTGCAGAAGGTTGGCGGCTGCCATGGTTGGGGTGAGGGCCCTGCATCATTTAATTTGCTTGATTCGGGAGCACAGGGATAATTTGCGAGTTTGGGACATGTTTCTGGAACGGTATAACGGGAGATCTTTTTGGCTGGAACCTGTGGCGCAGGCACGAGATTTGGAGCTCTTTGCCGATGCGGCAGGATCGGTGGGGTTTGCGGCCTATTTTCAGGGAAGGTGGTGTGCGGACAGATGGCCGGAGGTATTGTCGGAGTCGGCATTGATCAGGAATTTGATGCTGCTGGAGTTGTTCGCTATAGTGGTGGCGGTGGAACTTTGGGGAGCGGAGTTTTGGAACCGGAGGGTTAATTTCCATTCTGACAATCTGGGGGTGGTACATGCAATCAACTCGTTGACGGCATCACCATTGCCAGTGGTGCGTTTGTTACGCCATTTAATGGTAAGATGCTTGGAATTGAATATTGTGGTGTGTGCCGTGCATATCCCCGGGGTGGTTAATGAGGTGGCTGATGAGCTCTCTCGTTTGCAGTGGGACAGATTTAGTCATCTGGCTCAAGAGGCGGAGCAGTGCAGGGTTCCATGCCCGAGTGGCTTGTGGGATCTGCTGTGGGAACGGTGATGTCATTGGTTTGGCGGTCTGTTGCGGAATCTACCTGGAAGTCGTATGAATGTGTGTAGTGGGAGTGGTTCGAGTTGGTGGGTGATCTTGGAGTTGGTCCTTCTTCAGAGGATAGACTCCATATGTTGGATTTTCTGGGGCGTGATTGTGAGCAGGGGGTGTCGGTTGCATCTTTAAATGTAAGGGGTGCGTGCGGCCTGATTTCAGGCGGCCGGTGTCCTTGGCGATGTTGGAAGTTTTAGTAGGGGTGTTGCCTCGGGTGTGTAGTTATCCGTTTGAGGTTCAGTTATTTCGGACGGCTTTTGTGGTAGCCTTTTTTTGGGGCACTGAGGGTGGGCGACTTGGTTAGCCCTTCAAAGTCAGTGGCGGGAGGTTTGGATGTTTTAGATGTGAGGGGGCATGGGGACTTTGTCGAGCTGGTCATTAGGAAATCTACAACTGACCAGTTGGGCAAGGGGACTAAAGTGGTGTTAGGCAGGGTGCCCGGGTTGGGTCTTTGCCCGGTGCAGATACTCCAACTGGTCAGTTTTACGGCCTCCTGGGGCGGGTCCTCTTTTGGTCACGAAAATTCTCTGCCCTTGTCGAGGTATCAGTTTGGAGCGGTGTTCAAACGTTGCTTGGGGGTCGGGGGGGGGTTCAATGCGGCTGATTATTTATCCCATTCTTACAGAATTGGGGCGGCGACCGAGGCTTCCCATTGGGGGTTGAGCGATGAGATCCTGCAGCGGATTGGTCACTGGGAGTCCCAACGGTTCAGGCTCTATGTTCGCCCTCACTTGCTGTGGGGGGGGGGGGCTTCCCTCTGTGCTTCTCCTCAATGTTGGTATTTGTGGGGTTCTGTTGGGGGTGTGTGTTGGGGGAAGTATGTGTGGTGCCTGGTTTCTGTATCTATGTCTATTGTGTTCTTTTCTGTTGGGCCCGGTGTGCTTGATGTGGATTCTGGCCCATTATTACATTCACTGGGGGGCAAAACAGGCTTTGGTCGGGCCAGAAGGCAGGCAGATGGGTTTTCCCCGGGGGGAAGCAACAGTACATTGTATTGGGATCCCTGGCATGCTCGGGTCTAGAGTAATGCCTGAGATTCTTCATTATGCTTGTTTGGATAGGCTGCCGGACGTGCTTCTGTTACACGTCGGGGGCAATGACCTCTGTTTAAGGGCATCCCGGGACCTCATTAGGGAAGTCAAATGGAATTTTCTCCGGCTACGGTCGGCATTCCCGGAGACCATTGTAGTGTGGTCGGATATTATTGGGAGGTTGTCCTGACGGGGGGCTCGGTCTGTTGACAAGACCAACAAGGCGAGGGTGAAGGTCAACAAGGCGGTGGCAAAAAATTTGTGGCCCATAATAGGGGGTTGGTTGTTCGTCACTGCGAATGGGAAGGGGAGTATGGCCTCTATTTAAGAGGGGACGGTGTGCATTTGTCCACGGTGGGCATAGACTTGTGGGTCCTGGTGCTCCAGGACGGGCTACAACGTGCCTTACAGTTTTGGCGGGCCGCCCACGCGTAAGGTGTCACTGGTGGGCGTCTGTGGCAGGGGTCTCGGGTTCCTGATATATAGTTATATGTATATATCAGTTATGGGTGGTAGGGGTTGGGGGCCTGTCTCGGGATGGGCACCTCCCCTATCTGGTCATGGGCTATTGGTCATCGGGCTGAATGGTGGAAGGAGGATCGAGTCATTGTCTCTGAGCTGTGGATCGCGGGTGGAGGCCAGGATGCTGTGGAGATCGTGGACAGCCGATGAAATAGCAGTTGGTACCTTCTTTCAGGAACCCAGGCGCAACAGTTAGGGAAAATCTGTTGGGAAAATGTTATGTGTTAAATATATATATATTTATGGAAAGATATATATATATATTTATAAAAATGGTTATTTTTGATAAGTTATTTTATATGTTATCTTTTGGAATTAATAAAGGGGCCTTTGTTGGCCATTTAATCCAGAAGATGTCATGGTCTTTTTTCAGAAGTAAGTTAGCATAAGGATAAGGGGTTTGTTGGTAAGCAGCATGCACAATAGCATTGCACCAGTCAAGTATAAAAGGCATAATGGGGACGATAAAAGTATGAGCTTTAATCTAAAGGCTTTTGGATGGGCACACCCGCTTTTATACACTGTACATGTGTTTTATTTGTGTATTCAAAGGTTTGACTGAAAATGCTCTCCTATTCGTGGTGTCTGTTTTTGTTCATCTCCACATATTGTATCAGATATGTATCTGGCTCTACATGCTTGAGGGGAGATTGTAATCAGCAGCATGTGCCAGGCACAGAGGATTTGCGCTCTGTCAGGGGACGCACACAGGAGTACTTAGCTTGAAGCACTAGAACAAGAAAAATCCAATTTACTAAATAAAAGAACCTGCATTCTCTGCAAATCTGAATTAAAGAAAGCCTGGTACCATGGAAACAAGTTCCGGAAAGTCATATGTTGCACCATTATGGAAGAAAAAGCAAATCTTTGAGTTTGCTGTATACAATATCCTGGGATTCAAACAATTTTTTTTTTTTTTTATATTTGTAAACAAAAAAATGAAGGTATAAGGTAAGATTTACTTCTATTCTGTGCTGCACAGACTATTTAAAGTAAACGCTCAGTAAACCTTTTCTAGCGTACAAAGTGCCTATGATAGAAACATTGATCTTGTTATTGTGTCCCCTTACAGGTGATGCAGGTTTACCCGAGATGTGGAGTTTAAGCAACATTAAGTTTTCACCAGAGCTCCTAAAGCTGTAGATGGCCCAAAAACCCCAGTGGTCCCAGTTTTCTTCATTGCAAACTGGTAGCTGGAATAGAACAACTACGGTGTGGACAATGTACACGGAGCACTAGGTAGTAGAGTAAACATATCATGGGAAGCAGGCATCAGGCAAAAGAGTACGCAGGTCCAGGCACAGGATGTGGGCAGCCACAGGTCATGAGCAGGCAGCAGGTAAGAGAGTATTCAGATCCAGGCAGAGGTCATGAGCAGGCAGCAGGTAAGAGAGTAAGAGAGTATTCAGGTCCAGGCAGAGGTCATGAGCAGGCAGCAGATAATAGAGTATCCAGGCAGAGGTCATGAGTAGGGATGAGCTTTATGTTCGGGTCGAACATGAGTTCGACTCGAACATTGGCTGTTCGCCCGTTGGCCGAATAGCGAACAATTTGGGGTGTTCGCAGCAAATTCGAAAGCCCCGGAACACCCTTTAAAAGTCTATGGGAAAAATCAAAAGTGCTAATTTTAAAGGTTAATATGGAAGTTATTTTCATAAAAAGTGTTTGGGGACCGGGCCCTGCCCCAGGGGACATGTATCAATGCAAAAAAAAGTTTTAAAAACTGAAGTTTTTTTGGGAGCAACGCAGTTTTCCCGTTGTGTCAGGGGGACGGGGTCACCCGTACATGTCACTTGGTAACCCCGGCCTTTCCCCGTTGTGTCAGAGGGGGCGGGGTCACCCGCGCACTGATGGATGGCCCCGCCCTCAGCTAAATAAGAGCTGTCAGGCTGGCGCGCGTCATTTGTCGGGTGCCTCCCGTGGAGGCAGGATCGTTTCGGCGTCGTATCCTCGCTGGAGATCGAGAATGGATTTACATCGCTGAAGATCGAGACTGGATTACATCGCTGGAATTATTTTTTTCTTTTTTCTTTTCTTTTTAATAAAGGACTTGTCCCAAGCTGTGTACTGTGGTTTTTAAAAATGTTGACACTCTTTTTGTGAAATGGTAGGGGTACAATGTACCCCTTACCAATTCACATAGGGAGGCGGGATCTGGGGGTCCCCTTTTTAAAGGGGGCTTCCAGATTCCGATAAGCCCCTCGCCCGCAGACCCCCACAACCACCAGGCAAGGGTTGTGGGGATGAGGCCCTTGTCCCCATCAACATGGGGACACCCTCCCCATGTTGAGGGCATGTGGCCTGGTACGGTTCAGGAGGGGGGGGGGTGCTCTCTCGTCCCCCCCTCTTTTCCTGCAGCCTGCCAGGTTGCATGCTCAGATAAGGGTCTGGTATGGATTTTTGGGGGGAACCCCACGCCATATTTTTTGAAAACATTTGGTGCAGGGTTCCCCTTAATATCCATACCAGACCTGAAGGGCCTGATATGGAATTTGGGGGGACCCCCACGCATTTTTTTTTCAATTTTGCTTCGGGGTTCCCCTTAATATTCATAGCAGACCCAAAGGACCTTGTAATGGACCGGGGGGGGGGGGGGGGACCCATGCCGGGACACGACAATACCCAATGACTTTTATCTGTATTGCCGGGACCCGACAATTCATTATAGCCACGAGTAGTTTTAAATTACTTTTTTTCCTTTAGAAACGTCATTTTGTGCAGGGGCTGTTATAAACACAGGAAACATGCGCTACTTTACAGACATATTTCAAATTTAAAGGAATATTTCACTTTTATTACTTCATTTAAGCATTATTGAAATCACTACTGCCGAAAAAACTGCAGTTTTCAAAACTTTTTTTTGCATTGATACATGTCCCCTGGGGCAGGACCCGGGTCCCCAAACACTTTTTATGACAATAACTTGCATATTAACCTTTAAAATTTGCACTTTTGATTTTTCATGTTCGTGTCCCATAGATTTTAACGGTGTTCGCGTGTTTTAACAAATTTTTTGCCTGTTCGCATGTTCTGCTGCGAGCCGAACCGGGGGGTGTTCGGCTCAACCCTAGTGATGAGCAGGCAGCATATAACAGAGTATTCAGATCTAGGCAGGGGCCATGGGCAGGCAGCAGGTAAGAGAGTAGTCAAGGTCCAGGCAGAGATCATGAGCAGGCAGCAGAAAAGAGAGTATTCAGATCCAGGCAAAGGTCGTGGGCAGGCAGCAGATAAGGGAGTATTCAGGTCCAGGCAGAGGTCATGAGCAGGCAGCAGGTAAGAGAGTATTCAGGTAAAGGCAGACAAGGCAATAGCATTCGAATTTCCGAACAAAGCAATTACGAATAAAACCGAATCCGAAATAAATTATATCGCAAATAGCGAATGCCAGAATGTCTTGGCATAATTCGTTATGAAAAAAGTTACGAATGTACGAATCCATTCAAAGCACAATAACACTCTGCTCTGCTCTCTGCTTCTCCCTCACCATGCTGAACTTCCTCTCAAAATGGTGTACAGGGGCGTAGGCTATAGCCGCATGTCAAAAACGAAAGTAAAATACGAGATTTGGAATCGTTACAAATAACCGCTATGTATTTAGAAAAGTACAAATCCATTCGAAGCACATTAGGCATAATAGGCAGCGTCGTTGTGAGAGAGACACGGAAAATTACAAATCAACTAACCCAAAAAAAGTTACGAAAGTAGGAGTTGTGTCCAGAATCAACGAAAAACAATGTACTCTACCGAAAGTACGAATTATAAATCAACGAAAAATAAGGCTTACATTATTACGAATCATTCCGATTCAACGAAAAATGTCGCTTGCGAAAATACGAATTAGTCCGAACACGAAAAATCCCGTCTAGCAAAATTACGAACGATTACGAATCAACAGGACCGAAAAGAAACAAACCAAAACGAAACAAATTTTTCCATTGTGCACAAGTCTAGTAGGCATAATGTAACGGCACCCCAATATCCAGGGGATTAACGCCGTTTACCATGTTCCCTCTCCTAGACACACATCCACTCGCTACCAATATCCACAGCTAAACGACCCTTTCCTATAGGAGCCGACCCCTCTGGAAGAAGACGAGACGCACTCTGTCTCTTCTGTAGTAGGAATGAATTTATTATTGAGGAACATTGTAACTTTATACACAATTCAAGGCACATGATTTAACATGAACAAGGGCCCAGCTCCACCCACACATCCCAAGACTCAACACCTCATCCTGACGTCTGCTAGGCTTCAAAAGATCCCAACACAATAGAATATACAATCTCCAATACACATCTTTTCACAAAGGGTTGGCAGCCAGTCTGTCTGGCACTTTACAATACACACAAGGGCAGACTTAAATGAACAATAGAAATGCAAAACAACTTAATTCCTCACAGCAATGATACTTAACCCCCACATACAGTATACATCCAATCTATATACAATGTATATACAGCCTTGAATATGGCTATCATAGACCATATTGGGGTTTTCATTCACCCTGTGCCCCTAATAGAGACACAGGGTGATTGACACATAAGAGCCATTGGGGAAGCTGGCGCAAGGGTATTTCATACTTCCTAAGCGATTCTGAGTCCCCCGGGCCTTCCCGTTACATCTCTCCCCTTTCGGTAGGAGACTAACAGAGGGGGGAACCCCAGACGGGTTGACTCCGAAGTTAGTCCATAGGTCCCTTCTTCTAATGCCGGTATCCACACAGTACCCCAAATAAATTTCTCCAAACAGAGAATCGCTTACCCAGCCAACCTCTGCCTCTCTCAGAGAACACACCCGCCGCTGGGGAGAGGCCTGGACTGGCCCTTCTCCCTGGAGTCCTTTCTGCCGCTGGAGAGAAGACAGGGTGACTGGGCTCAGTCCGTCATGCTGTTGGGGATCTGGGTCGACTGCCCGGAATCCCTGTGGTATACAAGTGGAGACTGAAGTCCCATCCACTTGTGGTAGGTGAAAATCTCCCAGTGCTTGCAAAGCAAGGCTGACATCCTCCTGTCTCAGTGTCACACCATTTTCTGGGGCTGTGTCAGTGAGGACTGAAGTCCCATCCAATACCACAGGGACTCCCTCTTCTGTTAGTTGGGAGCCGAGGCCCGTGGCGCTCGGCTCTGTTGCCAGCTCTTCTGCTGGGTTGCTGTGAGTGGAGACCGCAGTCCCATCCACCGATATCCGCTCAAGTGACAGTTGTGTGCAGCGGCCAGTAGCATTCTGCCCTGCTGCCAGTGATTCAGCTGGGAGTAAAAGCTTTACTGCCTCAGCTTGTTGCTGGGGAGAGGGGCCAACTGCCCCGGCTCCCTGAAACTCCACAGTGGTTTCCGGTGCTGGGCAGAGGTGGGTATCACTCTGCCCTGTTGCCAGCACTTCTGCTGGGGACTCCACACCATCTGCTCTGGTTAACTGTTGGGGGGGGAGATGGCCTGCTTCTCCTCCCTGCATCTCTCGCAACCTCCTTCCGAATTCCTCTTCCATGGCGGCTGGTTCTTTAGGCGTTGTCCCCGATTGCCGTATTTGCGCCATTCTCTGCTCATGTTGCCACTCATCCTGCCGCTCGATGTCTCTAATGGCTTCCCGTATGGCGGTCTCTGATGGGTTAGCACCATACAATGCCAACCGCTGTCACACTCGTTGCTGAAACAAATCTTCAACTGACCAGGGTCCTGCATCACCCTCCTTCGGCTGCATAGCTGCTCATTCACTGTGGTGGTTTTGAGTGTCCCAGGAACTGGAGGGAAAATCCCGCTGCTGCCAACCAATGTAACGGCACCCCAATATCCAGGGGATTAACGCCATTTACGATGTTCCCTCTCCTAGACACACATCCACTCGCTACCAATATCCACAGCTAAACGACCCTTTCCTATAGGAGCCGACCCCTCTGGAAGAAGACGAGACACACTCTGTCTCTTCTGTAGTAGGAATGAATTTATTATTGAGGAACATTGTAACTTTATACACAATTCAAGGCACATGATTTAACATGAACAAGGGCCCAGCTCCACCCACACATCCCAAGACTCAACACCTCATCCTGACGTCTGCTAGGCTTCAAAAGATCCCAACACAATAGAATATACGATCTCCAATACACATCTTTTCACAAAGGGTTGGCAGCCAGTCTGTCTGGCACTTTACAATACACACAAGGGCAGACTTAAATGAACAATAGAAATGCAAAACAACTTAATTCCTCACAGCAATGATACTTAACCCCCACATACAGTATACATCCAATCTATATACAATGTATATACAGCCTTGAATATGGCTATCATAGACCATATTGGGGTTTTCATTCACCCTGTGCCCCTAATAGAGACACAGGGTGATTGACACATAAGAGCCATTGGGGAAGCTGGCGCAAGGGTATTTCATACTTCCTAAGCGATTCTGAGTCCCCCGGGCCTTCCCGTTACACATAATATCTATAAAAACATTGTAGATGCAGGTTCATTGAGGGTTAGGATCAGTGGGGGGTTGTCAACACTTCAGGGACAGCCTTCCAGGGGGGGGGGAGCAATATCCAAACATGAAAAGACAAAAGAAAAAAGGCGCCTCTGAGGTAGACTGCAGCGGAAAAATCCACTCACATTTAGAGAGTTAAAAGTGGGCACAGCAAATAAGACTCCAATCCGATATATGGCCATTTGGCTGTCTGTGTTTCCCTCACGGCTGGATGGCAGGAAGATGGAGGTGAAGCAGAAACAACGGCTGGGCAGCAAGGTGGACCACAGCGTCGAACATGATGACATCACTGGACGTGTTTGTGACACGTTTGTGAGCATGCACACTGGGATACAGAGAATTGAGCGCACTCTTTTGTCAAGGTACAGGCAGAGGTTGTGCGCAGGTGGCAGGCAAGAGGGTAGTCAGGCCCAGGCAGAGGTTGCATGCAGGCAGTAGACAGGAGAATGGTTAGGTCCAGGTGGAGGTTTTGAGCAGGGTGCAGGCTAGAGAGTAGTCAGGTCCAAGCAGAGATCATGAGCAAGTGGCAGGCAAGAGAGTAGTCAGGTCCAGGCAGAGGTTGGGAGCTGGTGGCAGGCAAGAGAGTAGTCAGGTCCAGGCAGAGGTTGGGAGCTGGTGGCAGGCAAGAGAGTAGTCAAGTCCAGGCAGAGGTCCTGAGCAGGTGGCAGGCAAGAGAGTAGTTAGGTTCCAGCAAAGGTCATTCTTCAGAAGTGAATCGGACATGGCTTGAAGCGCACGCCTGACGTCATGTCCAAATACTTCCGGTATTGCGGGCGCGTGGTTCCAAGCAGGGCTGGTGCAAGGATTTTTGACACCCTAGGTGAGACCTCATTTTGCAGCCCCTCTTGGCTCCACCCCTGACCCCACCCCCTCTGCCCTGCCCATACCCCACCTTTTTAATAAAGCGCCCCCTAAAATGCAGCCCACCAGCACCCATCAAATGCAGCCTCACCAGCACCCATCAAATGCATCCTCACCAGCGCCCATCAAATGCAGCCTCACCAGCGCCTATCAATGCATCCTACCAGCACCCATCAAATGCAGCCTACCAGTGCCCATCAATGAATGTTTTCTTGCTTCCATTCATTCGGGAGTCGGGACACAGGCCTCCGCCGCTGCTGCGTCTCTGACACTATGTGAGAATGAAGCTGCGGCTGCCTGCTGCTGCTGAGACTTAGTTGCTTGCTGCAGAGAGAAGAGAGTAGGAACACCAGTGGCCGGGCGCCCTAGGCAGCTGCCTAGTTTGCCTAGTGGTAGCACTGGTCCTGGTTCCAAGCACATCTACAAATTGGGTAATAATTTTTGGGTTAAGATTATAAATATGCGCAATACATGGGGGGGCTAGCTCATACCCCAGATGACATCTTAGTGGACAAAAAGCTTTGGATTGTATTGTGCTAGCTCCATAGTATTGCACCCTCTTCAATTTCCATGGTCACATCATTTTACAGTGCCTGTATTCATCCATATTGATGGAAGTGTTCTACTTTACTCAATAAAACCCTAGCTTAAAGCAGAGCTCTGCTGTAAAAAAAAATTAAAAGCCAGCAGCTACAAATACTGCAGCTGCTGACTTTTAATAAATGGACACTTACCTGTCCTGGAGTCCAGCGACGTCGGCAGCAGAAGACGAGCAATCGCTCGTCTCTCGGCTGCCCCCGCCTCCATCATCGGTGAGGGAATCAGGAAGTGAAGCGTTGCCCGGTTCCCTAGTGTGCATGCGCGAGTCACGCTGCGTCATCCTCACTGGCATACCTCCCAACTTTTAAAAGTTCCACCATGGGACATTCAGTGTCATTTTTGTTCCCTGACACCACCACAGTTGTTGAGCGGGGGGGCGGCGGGGGGGGGGGGGTCTTACCTCCCTCCCGTGCTTTATCCACTGGCTCCTCTTCCTCCGATTCCTGCTGTGCGGGAAAATGAACACTCTCGAGGGACTGCGGGAAAGAAGTGCCAATGCGGGAAAAACCCGCAGAATCCGTGCATGTTGGGAGGTATGCTCACTGGTCCCCACTGAGTTCTGGGAGCTGAGTGTTTCCCAGAACACAACGGGGGGGGGGGGACTGACGAACTACCCGCAGTTTCCCACAGAGTGTATGCCCAGAAGTGGGTGCAAATACCTGTCTTAGACAGGTATCTGCACCCCCCTCCCCCCTGAAAGCTGCCAATTGTGTCACCGGAGGGGGGGAGGAATCCGATGAGCGGAAGTTCCACTTTAAGGTGAAGCTCCGGTTTAAGGATTTTCATGCTATGTGGCGACTTCTTTTTTTCATGACTGGTGGAGCCTAATGCTTTTTGGTATTGAGACGGTGTTTCTGTTCATCCCTCGTACTGGTTCCTGTGAAGTGACTTTACCAGTTTCTACACTTGATTGGCTCCCTGCCACTGGCTGGGGTCCACACAATTTGGTAAACATCCAACTTACAAATGACTCCTACTTACAAACAGAGGGAGACAACAGGAAGTGAGAGGAAATCTACCCCTAGGAAGGGAAATTCTCTCCTGTAAGAGTTAATATGGGAAAATGTGTCTCCACTGGAGCTTTATCACCAGTCCATTATTCCCTAACAACCCAAAATTTTCAAAATCCAATTGTCATTGGGAAAGAATGTGAGGTGAAATGTTCTGAACAGGGGCACACACAGCAAAACAAATGTTACAGGCAGTAGTGTATTTAGGTTTTGTGCTGCCCTAGGCCTGACTAAACTTGTGCACCCCATAATTTAAATATGACCCACCCCTTCCTGTCAAGGCCACACCCCATTCTGTTTAAGACCCGCCCTGAAATTTTCAAGCGGAGACACCAGTTCTGGGAGCCTGGGGGGTGGGGGGGCAATGGATTCCCTTAATTTGCATAGATTTCTTCTCACTTCCTGTTTGGCTATGGGGCAGGAATTGAAGGGAAATCTCTGCAATGGGACAGGGATGGTAAAAAATAAACTGACAGGGGCTCTAACCCTCCCTTACTCTATCCAAAATGAAAAAAAAGTGTTGCCTATAGTTCTACTTTAAGCACAAATTTCTGATAATTTTATGGAGAGGACTAAGAAGATATAACCATGACAATGGTGCAGCATAAAACATATAGCACAGTGAGGACATTTTGGGGTCCAGGATGATAGGACAGTCAAAATTAGAAGCAGCGCCCCCCCCCTATAGCGCCCCCCCCCAGCCGCCCGCATACCGGAAGCAGTGTGGTGGCGTTATGGGGGCGCTAGACTAATTTGCCTCTCAGCCCAGTCCGCCCCATCAGACTGGCACTACACTAATAGTGTAGCGCAAGCCGGCGGGGACTCTTTCTGTGCTGCCCCCCTGCAAAGTGCTGCCCTAGGCCTGGGCCTTGTTGGCCTAGGCCAGGATACAGCATTGGTTACAGGGGTGATAACCCTTCCCTATGCATACCTCCCAACCGTCACAGATTGGGCGGGACTTTCCCGCATTGACACCTTTGTCCCGCTATCCCGCCATAGAGGAAATTTTTCCGCATAATGCTATTGACTACAAGCTAAGTTCTTTCTCAGTAGGACCTGCAGCAGTGTGCACATTCAGTACAGCCAGGTATTGGCTAGCAGGTCAGCTGGATGCGCACTGTAAAGCCTCAATGAGAGACTTCACCTGTCAAAACGGGAGTGTGATGTCGGGTATGGGGGACTGCTACCCAGACCCACCCCTCTGTCAAACCAGTGCATAGGAAAGAGTCTGCATTCATATATTGCTGGCCAGGACAGAGTTGCAGAGGGTCAGGATCAGCTGTCTATTCCTCTCCCCCAGGGTTTTTTCAGCCTACATTAGCCCTGCGCTCACAGGCAGCTCCCCACATTCACTTAAACACAGAAGCCTGGCTTCTGCAGTTGAAAGTGAAAGTAACAGCTCGGCTCCTTCAACAGCCTCTCTGCTCTGCACTGAAAGTCGAGACAAGTGAAAGGCTGACTGCAATGTGTTCGAGGAGGGAGGAGGTGGGTGAGCTGCCCCCTAATCTAGGGTGACCAGACATCCCCAGTTTCAGGGGACAGTCCCCGGATTGAGGACACTGTCCCCGGACCAAGTCTGTCCCCGGTTTTGTCCCCGGATTGGATTTGAACAGGGGCTGGGGCAATTTCAAATACAGTCAGTGCAGAATAAAAATAAAAAAAATCTGAACTACACCCCCCGCCGCTCCTACTAGCTTAGGGGGGGGGGTGTCTTTTTTCCATTATCTGTGCCCCTTTCAGATGATCATGTGCTGGTCGGAGCGGAGGGAATATTTCTTCAGTTTCGGGTGCCCATTCCGCTCCGCTCTCATGTTCTTCTGCCTTGGCTCCAGTCCCGACCAGCCGCCTGCCTGTTTATCTCCTTGCCTTCCCTGGCGGAGTGATCTTTCTCTGCACCCCACCCAGTAGTAGCCGGGGCCCGGAGAGTGAGACTTGACACGCTGTGAGGCGGGCGGCGACGGGCAGAGAGTCGCTGATTGCCGCCATTACTAGTAAAAAAAAAATTTGTCCCCGGATTTCATTTTAAAAATCTGGTCACCTTACCCTAATCTTTACCTCCTTCCTGCTCCAGGAGCCGAAAATACCCAGTGCACTGAAAGGAGAAGGAAGCTGTGGCTGCACTGGATAGAAGAGACCTACAGAAAGGTTCTAGTTTTACAAAAGTGTGTGTGTATGTACTGTATGTATGTATGTATGTATGTATGTATATGTATGTGTGTGTGTGTTATGTATGTATGTGTGTGCATAGTTGCCAACAGTCACGGATTGGCCGGGACGTTCCCGGGATTCAAACCCTTTTTCCGGATTTATTTTGTCCCGGCCAATGTCCCGGCCAATCCAATTTTTCCCGTTTCCCCCGAATTTGGACGCCGCAGGCTGCCGCCGCTAGAGGTCCACGGCTGGCGGAGACAATGTCTCGGCCGGCCGCCATGTTCAAGAAGACCAAAACACGGATGTAGTACAATAGAAAATAAAGCCGCTGCGGCGCCGCCCACACCCCGCACCTCCCCGGGGGTGGGCGGAGCCGCAGCAGCTTTATCTTCTATTGTACTACATCTGTGTTTTGGCTGGCCGGCCGGCCACCCCCCCGCCCCGCCCCGCCCCGCTGCAGGTCTGTCTGTAATGGAAAGGGGCGGGGGTCGGCAGCGCCACAGCTTCATTTTTTTTTTTTTTGCAGCCACACTGTCGGCTCCGCCTCTATTTTGTTCCCCTTCGGGGTAGGGGAAACAATAATGGCGGCCGAGACAGGAGACGCCTGTGGTTAAGGGGGGACTCCGCTGGGGATACCTGTGGTAAGGGGGGACTCCGCTGGGAACGCCTGTGGTAAGGGAGGACTCCGCTGGGGACGGCTGAGGTAAGGGGGGACTCCGCTGGGGACGCCTGATGTAAGGGGGGACTCCGCTGGGGACGCCTGATGTAAGGGGGGACTCCGATGGGGACGCCTGATGTAAGGGGGGACTCCGCTGGGGACGCCTGAGGTAAGGGGGGACTCCGATGGGGACGCCTGATGTAAGGGGGGACTCCGCTGGGGACGCCTGAGGTAAGGGGGGACTCCGCTGGGGACGCCTGATGTAAGGGGGGACTCCGCTGGGGACGCCTGAGGTAAGGGGGGACTCCGCTGGGGACACTTGATGTAAGGGGGACTCCACTGGGGACGCCTGATGTAAGGGGGGACTCCGCTGGGGACGCCTGATGTAAGGGGGGACTCCGCTGGGGACGCCTGATGTAAGGGGGACTCTGCTGGGGACGCCTGATGTAAGGGGGACTCCTCTGGGTACACCTGATGTAAGGAAGGACTCCACTGGGTACGCCTGATGTAAGGAGGGACTCCTCTGGGGACGCCTGATGTAAGGAGGGACTCCTCTGGGGACACTTGATGTAAGGGGGGACTCCACTGGGGACGCCTGATGTAAGGGGGGACTCCGCTGGGGACGCCTGATGTAAGGGGGACTCCGCTGGGGACGCCTGATGTAAGGGGGACTCCTCTGGGTACACCTGATGTAAGGAAGGACTCCACTGGGTACGCCTGATGTAAGGAGGGACTCCTCTGGGGACGCCTGATGTAAGGAGGGACTCCCCTGTGGACACCTGATGGCATCTGGTGGCAGGCGACGTGGCAGGTGACACACTCGGGGCTAACACTGATTCGGCATTTTGGTGAGTTGAATGATTTCATTTTATATTAAAATGTAATAAGAGAAATAATGCACTTCAGTCATCCTGACACCCTAACAACCTTGGTGCCGGGATGATTAAAGAGCTAACACCGGATGTTTGGATTATCTTTATCTGTTGATTGTTAAACTCTGGAATACACATATTTCTATTATGGTGTAGGATCTGGGCCTGCTGTCCTTCCATCCTTCCTTCTCTTTCCTTCCCTCCCTCTTTCTTTCTCCCTTCATCCCTCATTCATCTCAGACTTTAACCACACCCCCTTTGAGCCACGCTCATATAAGCCACTCCCACTACCCGCGTAAACCACGCCCACGCTTCGTGCGCCACTTTTTCTCCTAAAGTATAACACACCTTCAAATGAATGCACCACCCCCTAATTATACCAAGGCTCCGCCTACATGCGAAAAAGTGTCACGGATTTTTTTTTTGCAATGTTGGCAACTATGTGTGTGTGTGTGTGGTGTGTGTGTTATGTATGTGTGTGTGTGTGTGGTGTGTGTGTTATGTATGTGTGTGTGTGTGTGGTGTGTGTGTTATGTATGTGTGTGTGTGTGTGGTGTGTATATGTATGTGGTATGTGTGTGTGTTATGTATGTGTGTGGACGTGTGTGTGTTATGGGTGTATATATGTATGTGTGTTATGTATGTATGTGTGTGTGGTGTGTATATGCATGTGTGTGGTATGTATGTGTGATGTGTGTTATGTATGTGTGGTGTGTGTATAAGCATGTGTGTGGTATGTATGTGTGATGTGTGTGTGTGTTATGTATGTGTGTGGTGTGTGTATGTGTGTGTGGTGTGTGTATATGCGTGTGTGTGGTGTGTATATGTATGTGTGTGGTATGTATGTGTGATGTGTGTGTGTTTGTTATATGTGTGTGTAAGGAGGGGGGGTGCAGAGGTTATAGTTGAGGAGAAGGGCAATAGTGGGATCTGGATGGATGACTGCACTCTGTACCCGGCACGCTTGAACCCTTGCACTCTGTACGTAACGCACTCCAGAACCATGCACTGTGCCTAACACTCGCCTGCACTCTGTACATAACACACGCCAAAACACTGCACTCTATATGTAACTGCAGAACCCTGCACCCTGTGCATAACACACTCCAGAACCCTGCACTCTGTATCTAGCCCTCTCCTGAACCCTGCACTCTGAGCGTAACACACTCCAAAACATATGAAAAAGGTACCTAGTGCTCTCCCGAGCCCTGCACTCTGTACATTGCGCACTCCTGAACCATGCACTCTATACATAACACATTCCTGAATCCTTCCACACTTTGTGTAATGCACACTTCCATAGTTTATGCAAAATCATTTGTAATGGAAGCCTTTTATTCTTATTTTTTTAAATGGCTGTGCTGGGGTTTGTATGCGTCAGTGAGACTCTTTCTTTTTGCCGCAGTGTATGTAGCGCGCCGTCGGTCGCTTCCTCCCAAGTGTCCCTCATTCTGAAGTTCAAAAGTTGGGAGGTATGCCTATGTTATCCTTAAAGCTTAAAAATAGATTTTTTGGCTGGAGCTACACTTAAAAAATTTACCAGTTCCAAATTACAAACAGATTCAACTTAAGACCAAACCTACAGTCCCTGTCTTGTTTGTAACCCGGGGACCGCCTGTATTTAACTTTAAAAATGTGTTTCCCAGAGCTAAACCTTTTATCCAATTTCTAAATTGCGACATTTATTAAAGTCAAAAGCCAGTAAAAAAAGAAATAGTAGTGGTTAAAAAAAGTAGTGGGTTTAACTAATATTTTTTTGTACAATTCTCCTTAACCGGTTCCCGACCGGCTCACGTACTTATACTGTGGCATAATGACACCGTACGGGGTCCCCTTTAAGAGCAGATGGCGGGGGACCTGATGCATGTGGCCGGTGGGCGCGATTGCCGCCGGCCATGCGCAATCACGTGCACATAAGCCAGCATGGGGATTTGTGTGAGTAAACACAAATCCCTGTTCTGTCAGGGAAGAGGAGACATATTGTTTGTTCCTACTAAGTAGGAACAACGATATGTCTTCTCCCCCAGTCAGTCCTATCCCTATACAGTTAGAACACATCTAGGGAACACACATATAATCCCTTGCACGCCCCCTAGTGTTAACCCCTTCCCTACCAGTGACATTTAAACAGTAATCAATGCATATTTATAGCACTGATTGCTGTATAAATGTCAATGGTCCCAAAAATGTGTCAAAAGTGTCCGATCTGTCCGTCACAATGTCGCAGATCACCACCATTACTAGTAAAAAAAAAAAATAATAAAAATGCCATAAATATTTCCCATACGCTTATTGCGATTTATTTATTTTTTTACCAAAAATATGTAGAAAAATATATATTGGCCTAAACTGAGGAAGAAATGTGTTTTTTCTATACATTTTTGGGGATATTTATTATAGCAAAAAGTAAAAAATATTTATTTTTTCAAAATGTTCTCTCTTTTTTTGTTTATAGCGCAAAAAATAAAAACCGCTGAGGTGATCAAATACCACCAAAATAAAGCTCTATTTGTGGGAAAATAGACACAATTTTCGTTTCGGTACAGCATTGCATGACCGCGCAATTGTCAGTCAAAGCGACGCAGTGCCAAATTGTAAAATTGCTCTGGTCAGGAAGGGGATAAAATCTTCCGGGGATGAAGTGGTTAAGGGGTAGTGGGTTGTGGGGTGTGTCCTATGCCAACATACTTTTGCTAATAGGTGTCCCTCCTTCCCATTTTTAAAAGTTGGAAGGTATGATATGAGGTTGATTTTCCAAAATTGGAGAGTGCATAATCTGGTGCAGCTGTGCATAGTAGCCTATCAGTTTCTAACTTCAGCTTGTTCAAATAAGCTTTGACAATAAGCTCAAGCTTTGACAATAAAACCTGGAAGCTGATTGGCTACCATGCAGAGCTGCAGCAGATTTTGCACTCTCCAGTTTTAGTAAATCAATCCCAATGTGTACAATCATAGCCCAGAGCTCTGTACAGAGGGAGCGATCTGAAACTGAGAGATCTATTAGTAAAGCAGCACACTGTACACACTTTACATGTTGTTAGGCACATATTTAACCCCTTGATTACCCAGTGATGTTGACCCCTTCCCAGCTAGTGTCATTAGTACATGGACAATGCATACCTCCCAACCGTCCCGGATTCTCCGGGACCGTCCCGGGATTTGATGTAAATAAAATCACAATTTATTGCACAATACTGCAGTTTATGATATCTGTATGTAGCGGGTATGTACTTTCCCGGGTGTAATTTAAACTGGCAGAGACACCAGTGATGTCTAATTCCCTGAGGCCTAGCGGGTGGCGCTGTCGCCCTGGGCTGGGGTTGAACCATTGCTGTGTGCCATGCCTCCTTTTTGTCCTCCCTCGGCAGCGGTATGGTGGGGCGGGAACCCGCCGTGCTTGCTGGGAGAGGGTATAAAGGGGCCGGCCATCTTTGTCACGGGGGAGTCCCAGGCACCTTCAGCCTGAGGGCGGTGGTTCGTGTCGGTTCTCTAGGCGGGTCTAGGCCTAGAGAACGTTCGGAGGTCGTGTTCCATCCCAGGCACCTTTAGCCTGGGGTGAGGTACTCGGATGGAGGTCTGGAGCTCAGTGCCCCACACTGAGTTTTGCAAGGGAAGGAGATCCTAGGGAACCCAGGGATTGGGAACCCGAATCCAGAAGGCGTAATGGACCGGGGGGAGCTCCTCACTTGAAGACCGGGTGCAGCAGATTGCCAGTGACAGGTGAGCCTCCCATCAGAGACCGCCTGGAAGGAAATCCCCCCCTCGCTCGGAGACCGCAACCCACTTTCAGGAAGGAAAGTGGAGAGTTCATTGTGTCTGGGCCTACTCGCATCCACACCTCCTTGTCTGTTCTGTTCTCCAATGGAGTTCAACTGATTGTGTTCACTTGAGAAGAATAAATGAGTGTTGGACTTTAATGGTGTGGGGCTCATTTTCTGGCAGACATCGTTCAAGGTAACTCTCGGTGGAGACTTCAGGTGCATAACACTGACCCGAAGGTAAAGAAGGAACTTTGCTCAAGCCGCACTAACACCTGCGGTGAAGGCTAGGCGTGGTATCCCCGCTCTCTCCCCTCTAAGGTACCCCTAGACAAGAGACAGACGAGCTGAGAAAAGAGGGGAGTGAGGAGGCCGCTACATGTAGTATGTTTAAGGTCACAATCACATGGATATAAACACAAATTATTTAAGTATCTATGTAGAGAAATAGCGGCTACTTTATTTTTGAAAAACATCCCCAGGCTATCTTCGCACAGAGGGTGCTGTGCCATTTGCAGGGTACCCTCTCAAACCTTCTAAGGAACCCCAAACCTTGGAGTAAACTGAAATATGGCAGGGAGACCTTCAGGAGGATGTGGACATGGCTTCAAGATTCTGAATTTCAAAGAATGTTGGTTTTCAAGCTTGCAGGTGAGTGGGGACCACCAGGGGTCTTCAGGATGACCACCAAAGATGCCACTGATGATATTGGTCAGTGTGTCATTGCACCAGTAATGCCATTATTGGAGTTTGAGTAGACTGGACAAGGGCACTCAGTACATAGCGCACCCCTCAACTCTGCACTCAGTACATAGCGCACCCCTCAACTCTGCACTAAGTACATAGCGCACCCCTCAACTCTGCACTCAATACATAGCACACCCCTCAACCTTGTACTCTGTACACAGTGCACTCCCCAACCCTGCACTCTGTACACAGCGCACCCATCAGCCCTGCACTCTGTACACAGCGCACCCCTCAACCCTGCACTCTGTATGTCGGGCAGCCCTCAACCTTGCACTCTGCATGTAGCGCACACCTCAACCCTTTATTCTGTAGTGAACTCCTCAACCCTGCACTCTGTTTGGAGCACACACCTCAACCATTCACTCTGTAAACAGTGTGCTCCTCAACCCTGCACTCTGTATCTAGTGTGCTTCTCTAACCCTGCACTTTGTATGTAGAGCACTCCTCAACCTTGCACTTTGTATGTAGAGCACTCCTCAAACTTGTACTCTGTACACAGTGCAACCCCTATCTCTACACTTTGTATGAAGCGCACTCTTCAACCCTGTACTCTATACAGGTCCTTCTCAAAAAATTAGCATATTGTGATAAAGTTCATTATTTTCTGTAATGTACTGATAAACATTAGACTTTCATATATTTTAGATTCATTACACACAACTGAAGTAGTTCAAGCCTTTTCTTGTTTTAATATTGATGATTTTGGCATACAGCTCATGACAACCCAAAATTCCTATCTCAAAAAATTAGCATATCATGAAAAGGTTCTCTAAACGAGCTATTAACCTAATCATCTGAATCAACTAATTAACTCTAAACACCTGCAAAAGATTCCTGAGGCTTTTAAAAACTCCCAGCCTGGTTCATTACTCAAAACCGCAATCATGGGTAAGACTGCCGACCTGACTGCTGTCCAGAAGGCCATCATTGACACCCTCAAGCAAGAGGGTAAGACACAGAAAGAAATTTCTGAACGAATAGGCTGTTCCCAGAGTGCTGTATCAAGGCACCTCAGTGGAAAGTCTGTGGGAAGGAAAAAGTGTGGCAGAAAATGCTGCACAACGAGAAGAGGTGACCGGACCCTGAAGAAGATTGTGGAGAAGGACCGATTCCAGACCTTGGAGGACCTGCGGAAGCAGTGGACTGAGTCTGGAGTAGAAACATCCAGAGCCACCGTGAACAGGCGTGTGCAGGAAATGGGCTACAGGTGCCGCATTCCCCAGGTCAAGCCACTTTTGAACCAGAAACAGCGGCAGAAGCGCCTGACCTGGGCTACAGAGAAGCAGCACTGGACTGTTGCTCAGTGGTCCCAAGTACTTTTTTCGGATGAAAGCAAATTTTGCATGTCATTCGGAAATCAAGGTGCCAGAGTCTGGAGGAAGACTGGGGAGAGGGAAATGCCAAAATGCCTGAAGTCCAGTGTCAAGTACCCACAGTCAGTGATGGTCTGGGGTGCCATGTCAGCTGCTGGTGTTGGTCCACTGTGTTTTATCAAGGGCAGGGTCAATGCAGCTAGCTATCAGGAGATTTTGGAGCACTTCATGCTTCCATCTGCTGAAAAGCTTTATGGAGATGAAGATTTCATTTTTCAGCACGACCTGGCACCTGCTCACAGTGCCAAAACCACTGGTAAATGGTTTACTGACCATGGTATTACTGTGCTCAATTGGCCTGCCAACTCTCCTGACCTGAACCCCATAGAGAATCTGTGGGATATTGGGAAGAGAAAGTTGAGAGACGCAAGACCCAACACTCTGGATGAGCTTAAGGCCGCTATCGAAGCATCCCGGGCCTCCATAACACCTCAGCAGTGCCACAGGCTGGTTGCCTCCATGCCACGCCGCATTGAAGCAGTCATTTCTGCAAAAGGATTCCCGACCAAGTATTGAGTGCATAACTGAACATAATTATTTGAAGGTTGACTTTTTCTGTATTAAAAACACTTTTCTTTTATTGGTCGGATAAAATATGCTAATTTTTTGAGATAGGAATTTTGGGTTGTCATGAGCTGTATGCCAAAATCATCAATATTAAAACAAGAAAAGGCTTGAACTACTTCAGTTGTGTGTAATGAATCTAAAATATATGAAAGTCTAATGTTTATCAGTACATTACAGAAAATAATGAACTTTATCACAATATGCAAAATTTTTGAGAAGGACCTGTATATAGCACACTCTTCAATCATTCACTCTGTATGTAGTGTACCCCTCAGCTCTGAACTCTGTATGTAGTGTACCCTTGAACCCTGCACTCCGCATATTTTATAGGTAAAAGGAAGCTTTGTTTTGTTTTACCCATGCTCCTTAAGCCCCTCCCACTCTTAAGACTTTGGTCACACCCACATTTTGCATGCTACGTGCACTGCAGGTATCCCCCCACCTTAAGTGTCCCTCATTCTGAAGTTTAAAAGTTGGGAGGTATGCTCGCAGCCCCTATACTTAAAGATAGGGTGTGTCAGAAAAGGGTACTCACCGAGGCCGAGATGCAGAGATTTTGCGACTAAGCCCCCTGGAGATGGGACAGAGGGTGAATGGCACAAAGAGGCACCAGCTACCTATAGGCTAAGCAGGACTTGCGAGAAGATCTCAGAAGACAGGTGCAGGAACTGGTGGAGAACAGAACTCAGCTGGTATAGTGGTGCAAAAGTCCAGGACATGCCGAGGGTCAAACACCCAAAAGGAGGAAAGTCCAAAGGCAAGCAGAGGGTTAAGTACTGGAGACTGGAGATAATCCGGGTCACAGGCTGGAAGGTCAGGTGCAGGAGGCTGGCAGCAAAGTCTGGGTCACAAGCAGGGGGTCAAACACAGGAGATAGCAGCGAAGTCCAATAAGCAAAGCCGAGGGTCAGGTAAGGAGAGATCAGAGTAGTCCAAAGGCAATCCGGGTCACAGCAGTAAATCAGGCAGGCAGGAAACAGGAACTCAGAATCACAGGAAGCTGATGACAAAAAAAGCAATTTGCTTGGAGATTTGCTCAGCCTATATAGGCAGCCAGGATGTCATGTGACCCACTGAATCAGATTGAGGCTGTTTACTTCCTGACAGGCAGCCAGGATGTCATGTGACACGCTGCACGGATTGAAGCTATTTGTAACGGCACCCCAAATACGAAGGGGGTTAAACACCGTTTACGATGTTCCCTCTCCTGGACACCCACTCGCTACCAATCTTCCACAGCCAGGCGACCCTTTCCCATAGGAATTAATCCTTCTGGAAGAACGAGACACACGCTCTGTATCTTCCTAAATTGAATGCCTTTTATTGAGAAACATTGTAACTTTTATATACATCTAATACACAGTAGTTTAACATGAACAATGGCCCAGCTCCACCCACACATTACAAGACTCAACACATTACTTTGATGTCTGTTAGGAGACAACAGACTTTACACAATAGACGTAACGATCTTCAATACACATCTTCTCATCAAAGGGTTGGCAGACGCTCCGTCTGCAGAGTACAATACACACAGGCATAGTGTTAACTATCTCTATTCACACCAGCCCTTTATGTTTAAATAACTATGCATGACCTTTATTCACCAGACTGTCTGGCACTTTACAATACACACAAGGACAGACTCAATTTCCCCAATCCACATCACCACAACCAATGAACAGGTCCCTTAGAAGCTGGGATTTACATCACACTGGCAGGTAACCCATCTCTCAATTAACCTGGTAAGTTTCAGAATAAAACAATATTGTGGACTAATATTCCTATTTCAATTTCCAGCCAGCCAAGCCATATTCTTAATGTCCATGGTTTCCTGGCTCACCCTGTGTCCAACGTGACCCTCCTGTCACACATCTCCCCTTTTGGCAGGAGACTAACAGAGGAGGCGACCCCAGACGGGTTGACACTGAAGTTAGTCCATAGGTTCATTCCTCTAATGCCGGTATCCACACAGTACCCCAAATAAATTGCTCCAAACTGAGCAATACTTACCCAGCCAACCTCTGCCTCTCTCAGAGAACATACCCGCCGCTGGGGAGAGGCCTGGACTGGCCCTTCTCCCTGCAGTCCTTTCAGCCGCTGTAGAGAAGACAGGGTGACTGGGCTCAGACCGTCATGCTGTTGGGGATCTGGGTCGACTGCCCAGCATCCCTGGGGTATACAAGTGGAGGCTGAAGTCCCATCCCCTTGTGGCAGGTGAAAATCCACCAGTGCTTGCAAAGCAAGGCTGACATCCTCCTGTCTCAGTGTCACACCATTTTCTGGGGTTGTGTCAGTGAGGACCGAAGTCCCATCAAATACCACAGGAACTCCCTCTTCTGATAGTTGAGAGCAGAGGCCCGCGACACTCTGCTCTGTTGCCAGCTCTTGTGCTGGGTTGCTGTGAGTGGAGACCGCAGTCCCATCCACTGATATCCACTCAAGTGGCAGTTGTGTGCAGCGGCCAGTAGCATTCTGCCCTGCTGACAGTGATTCAGCTGGGGGTAAAAGCTTTACCACCTCAGCTTGTTGCTGGAGAGAGGGGCCAACTGCCCCGGCTCCCTGAAACTCCACAGTTATTTCCGGTGCTGGGCAGAGGTTGCTATCACTCTGCCCTGTTGCCAGCACTTCTGCTGGGGACTTCACACCATCTGCTCTGGCTAACTGTTGGGGAGGGAAAAGGGCTGCTTCTCCTCCCTGCATCTCTGAAATCCCCTGGGAAAGAGGAACCATCACCTTCTCACCTCGGGCCTCCAAAACTGCCACGGGTGTAGAGCCGGGGTCTGCAGTACTCTGTCCTGCTTCCAGTACTTGGGCAGGCGATGCATAATCCCTAACATCCTCTGAACAATCCCTTAAGTCCATACCTTCTGTAATCTGTGGCTGGGGAGATGAGCCAACTGCCCTAGCTCCCTGGAACTCCATATCATCCACTTCGGCTTTAGGGATGGCAATCTCCAGATTTTCCACTGCTGATTCTTCAGCCAGGCTAGCTCCCTGGAACTCCATATCATCCACTTCGGCTTTAGGGATGGCAATCTCCAGATTTTCCACTGCCGATTCTTCAGCCAGGATTTCAGAGTTGTCCACTGGTATTTCCTGATAGTCCCAGGCAAAGGGGGCCCCACCCTGCTGCTGAGCAGATTCTAGCAGCTGTCTGTAGGCGATCTCCGATTGCCGTATTTCCGCCATTCTCCGCTCATGTTGTCGCTCTAGTTCTCTCTTTTGTCGCTCTCGTTCTCTCTCTTGACGCTGTCGTTCTCTCTCTTGTCGCGCATCCTGCAGCTGGATGCCTCTAATGGCTTCCTGTATAGCGGTCTCTGATGGGTTAGCACCATATAATGCCAAGCGCTGTTGAACTCGTTGCTGAAACAAATCTTCAACTGACCGGGGTCCTGCATCACCCTTCTTCTGGTCCATCTCGGCTCTCAAGTAGGTCTTTCAGCGTGACTTTCCTCCAGGCTGCATAGCTGGTCATTCACTGTGGTGGTTTGGAGTGTCCCAGGAACTGGAGGGAAAATCCCGCTGCTGCCAACCAATGTAACGGCACCCCAAATATCAAGGGGGTTAAACGCAGTTTAAATATTCCCCTCTCCTGGACACACATCCACTCGCTACCAATCTTCCACAGCCAGGCGATCACTTCCCATATAATTATTCCTTCTGGAAGAACGAGACGCACGCTCTGTATCTTCCTAAATCGAATGCCTTTTATTGAGAAACATTGTAACTTTTATATACATCTAATACACAGTAGTTTAACATGAACAATGGCCCAGCTCCACCCACACATTACAAGACTCAACACATTACTTTGACGTCTGTTAGGAGACAACAGACTTTACACAATAGACGTAACGATCTTCAATACACATCTTCTCATCAAAGGGTTGGCAGACGCTCCGTCTGCAGAGTACAATACACACAGGCATAGTGTTAACTATCTCTATTCACACCAGCCCTTTATGTTTAAATAACTATGCATGACCTTTATTCACCAGACTGTCTGGCACTTTACAATACACACAAGGACAGACTCAATTTCCCCAATCCACATCACCACAACCAATGAACAGGTCCCTTAGAAGCTGGGATTTACATCACACTGGCAGGTAACCCATCTCTCAATTAACCTGGTAAGTTTCAGAATAAAACAATATTGTGGACTAATATTCCTATTTCAATTTCCAGCCAGCCAAGCCATATTCTTAATGTCCATGGTTTCCTGGCTCACCCTGTGTCCAACGTGACCCTCCTGTCACACTATTTATTTCCCTGACAGGGTGACACAGCTCACACTTTCCCAGCACTTCCTCTCTGTGGTCACTGATCCCAGCACCACCTCTTCAGGCACTGCCAACCCACCTAGCTGCAGCTGCCCCTTTCACCAGCCCTCCAGGCTAACTTCTCCCCAAAGTCCTCCAGACTGGCACTCACCAGCCCACCCTACTTACTTTCAAGAGATCTCCCAGACGTGCTAACCTGCTCCCGCTGCCCTCTTATTTGCTCCCATAACTCCAGGAAGGGTTTCCTCTATGTGTTGTAGGGGGAATCTTCCAGCACTCAAGCCCCAGGCACAAGGTCCCCCCTCCAGAGTAGGGGGCACCCTCAAGAGCCAGCAACAGTCTCCTCAGCACTCCATCTCCATCTTCCACCCGACAGTCCCTGCCAGCATAAATCATACCTATTTATGAGGTGAGCTGCCCCCTTCCAGCCCCCTTTTGCCCGGGGATTGGCCAGGGTCCCCATAAATATGCATGACAGCACCTCCTAGCCTCCACCCACTACATCAAGAACCTTCTCCAAGGTTCCATAAAACAGGGGGAGGCACCAGAAGTCATTCAGCCTCCCTGAGTCACTAAACCCTGACCCAGATTTACAACCCAGGCCTGAGAGCCAATTTACCTACACTAACAACTAAACTACTGTATATACACCTAGCACACTAGATAGAGGGTGCTACATTAGAAATATTCATCAGCCAGCAAACATGACATTTAAAGGTCTGTGTCACCATTTCAGACTGACTGAAGATGACCTTTGGCCAGGGCCATGACAAATATAATGTCCTCCAATTATGTGGTACAAAAAGAAAATCAGGCAATCTGGATTTCTCTTGGCTGCTGCGTCCCGCTAATGACAAAAATTGTCTGCTTTGCATGCGCTCAGAGAGCTTCTTTCATTTCGTGACTCCAGCTCTGACCCCTGCCAGTTTTCTATCATTTCAAAGAAAAAAAGTTTGAGAAAAGAAAGTGCTTTGCTTATAATTTCGACAACCTGTAATTTATAGCTGAAATATACTAATTACTTTCCAGTCGAATTGCACTGTAAGAGCTATTGTTGGAGAGAAAACTTTGAAGAAGAAACACGTACACGTCCTCCTGTATTGTTATATAAAAAAATATATATGCTGGCTTATTAGACATTTAAAGTGTATTTAATGTACAAGAATAACATTTATTTATTCCAAATAGATTCCTTCCAAATTGTTGTGAATTGATAGTAAATTGGTTTTGGAGCCGTTAGTTCTTTGTGAAGGGCAATTAGTGCTAAAAATAGGCTGAAAGTAAATGTGTTCCTAAATGACCTGCCCAATCTACTCCAAATAGTCAACGTAACTCTCTGACAATTCTCTGTATTCTAAAATGTAAAAAAAAAAAAAAACGTTAATGCGTATCCAACGCTACAAAAATTTTCTTTTTGGAGACATTCACTCCAAATATGGAGTAAACTAATGTTAACTAAATTCAAAGTAATTAACCGCTTGCCGACCAGCTGCCGCCATTATACTGCAGCAGGTTGGCACGGCTGCGCAAAACGCCAGAGTCGATGCACGTGACCGGCGACCGCGATGTCCGCCGGCCACCCACGATCACTCCTCAGAGAGACAGAACGGGGATCTGTCAATGGAAACAAACAGATCCCCGTTCTGTCAGGGAAGTAGAGAGAGAGATCTGCTGTTCCTAGTGATCAGGAACAGCGATCTCTCTCTACTCCCAGTCAGTCCCTACCCCCCACAGTTAGAAACACCTCCCTAGGACACACTTAACCCCTTATCACCTCCTAGTGTTGACCTCTTTCTTGCCAGTAACATTTATACAGTAATCAGTGGCTATTTTTAGCACTGATCGCTGTATAAATGTCAATGGTCCCAAAAAAAGTGTCTGATCTGTCTGCCGCAATGTCGCAGTCTCGCTAAAAATCGCAGATCACCGCCATTACTAGTAAAAAAAAAATAATGATAAAAATGACATAAATATATCCCCATAGTTTGTAGATGCTATAACTTTTGGGCAAACCAATCAATATACGCTTATTGCGATTTCTTTAACCAAAAATATGTAGAAGAATACATATTGGCTTAAACTGATAAATAATTTTTTGGGGGGATATTTATTATAGCAAAAAGAAAAAAAATATTGGGAGTTTTTTCAAAATTGTCGCTCTTTTTTTGTTTATAGTGCAAAAAATCAAAAATCGGAGAGGTGATCAAATACCACCAAAAGAAAGCTCTATTTGTGGGAAAAAAAGGACATCAATTTTGTTTGGGTACAACGTCACACGACCGCGCAATTGTCAGTTAAAGCGACGCAGTGCCGTATCCCAAAAAATGGCCTGGTCATTAAGGGGCAAATCCTTCCGGGGCTGAAGTGGTTAAATGTGTTGTGGTGTGCTGCAGTGCATCATGTGTCACACTATACTGTACAGTGCATTGGGGGGCCATTCATAATAAAAGGCAGCACAATTCACCACACATAGAGTAGGTGTATTGCCATGTGTTGTAGCAATGAAGTGTGCATGTAGGCAGATGCAGTTCAGCCTCCCCACTGTAGATGGCGCTGTTCTAGCAGCCGCCATGCAGAGGAGGAGGATGGAGGTCGAGAGAAGCTTTTGTTCCTCAGAGGCCTCCGTAGGTGTCATCAGGGAAGCAGCCATCTGATTGAATGCTGTTGCACTAAATGACCTCCATGGCAGTGGCATAGCGTGGGGGGGGGCAGGGGGGCGGTCGCCCCGGGCACAAAATTTAGAGGGGCGCAGCGGCAGGTTACCTGCAGCTCTTCTGCGCTGTGCAGTGTAGGAGACTGTGAGCTCTTCCGCTTTGCTATGAGGAAGACGTTCCGGTGCAGTCCCGTCTTAGGCTCCAGCGGTGACACTGACACAGCAGTGAGTAAATGAACACTGAAGACCATCCATGATGATCCCAGGGATTGTGACCGTGCGGAGACTTGGGGGGGGAAGGAGGAGGGCAGGTGACTCAGGAGGCATCCTCTTCATTACACGCCACTCCCCACACAAGAGGTCCAGGATCCCGGCTCGTGCGACATGCTTTCCGTCCACTTAGCCCGCCCCACAGCCTAGACTTCCGACCACTGCCGCTTCTCCTGAGTCCTGCGTGTGCCTGTGCCTGTCAGTGTGCTGCTACGCGGCCCCGGTGTTTCTCGACAGGGCACCGGCACACTGACCCTGCACCGACCACCACAGGACTGGAGGAAACCGGGGCCAGGAGGAAGAGGATGAGGCATCATCCAGACAGACAGAAGCCCCTCCTCACCGGCAGCTGCACTGACATTGCGAGTACTCCTCTACAGAGGAAAGCTCTGTACAGGATGATGGCAGCCGGAGGGGGGCTGGGGCTGAGCTCTGAACTGGAATCTGTGGGAAAGAGAGCTTTGTATTTGGGGGGGAGATGTACACAGCGCACCCCCCTCAACCCTGCACGCCACACACAGCGCACCCCCCTCAACCCTGCATGCCACACACAGCACACCCCCTCAACCCTGCACACCACACAGCGCACCCCCCTCAACCCTGCACGCCACACACATCGCACCCCCTCAACCCTGCACGCCACACACAGCGCACCCCCCTCAACCCTGCACTCTGTACACAGCGCACCTCTAAACCCTGCATTCAGTACACAGCACACCTCTCAACCCTGCACTCCATACACAGCGCACCTCTGAACCCTGCATTACATACAAAGGGCATCCCTCAGCCTTGCACTCAATACACAGCGCACCCCTCAACCCTTATTGCTAATAATTAGTTCTAGTTCTTCTTTTCTGTCTATTGGTGGGTCCTGTCACTTCTGCAGTCTGTGGTGTGCAGGCAGTGAGATGATGTTTTGTAACCTTAAGCAACAAATCAGTAGGTTGTAATGATGTGCTGTAACCTCTAGCAACCAATCAGTGAGCCGTAATGATGTGCTGCAATGTCTAGCAACCAATTGGGGAGCATTAATAATGTGCAGTAACCTCTAGCAACCAGTGAGTGGTAATGATGTGCAGTAACCTTCAGCAACCAATCAGTAAAAAGTAACGATCTGCTGTAATCTCTAGCAAGCAATCTGTGAGCAATAATATTTTGCAGTGACCTCTAGCAACCAATCAGTTTGTAGTGTGCAGTAACCTCTAGCAAACAATGGGTAAGCAGTAATTATGTGCAGTATCGTCTAGCAACCAATCAATGAGCAATAATAATGTGTAGACAGTGTAGGAATCAGGTGGGTCAGTGTAGTGGTCAGTATAGGAATCAGGGGGGGTCAGTGTAGTATTCAGTATAGGAATCATGTAGGTCAGTGTAGTGGTCAGTATAGCAATCAGATAGGTCAGTTTAGTGGTCAGTGTAGGAATCAGGCAGGTCAGTATAGGAATCAGGTAGGTTAGTATAGTGGTCAAGTAGGTCGGTGTAGGAATCAGGTTGGTCAGTACTACTGTACTAGCTATAGGGAATCAGAGTGCTAAAAATCCGCGGGTTAGGGGGCTCAAATCTCTTGCCCTGCCCAGGGCACTGACAACCCACGCTACGCCATTGCTCCATGGTCATCTTTAGTGAGGGCAATGCTAATAAATAGCACTGTCCCACTGAAGTTGGTGCGCATTTACAAAGTGGCTAGGTTAGGAACCAGAACCCTATGGTGAGGGGCAGTGTGTCTAGCATACGGAAAGGTTCCGGTAGTGGAGGGACAGCGTAAGGGCCTCATGCCTGACTCCACTAACTAGTACACTCAGGGTTTTTTTTCAGCGTGAACGCGGGGGGGCGCAGTTTCGGCACCTCCAGCACTGAATGTGTTTTATGGCAAGGAGTACTGGAGGGTCTTATGATGCTGGCTGCTGGGGGATCTAATGTCACTGTCTGGGATCTATTTTTTTGTGGGGGTCTATTGTTGCTGGGTATGTCTATTGTTGTTGATGGGGGCGTCTCTTGTTGCTGGGGGGTCTATTGTTGCTGTGAGGGATCTACTGTTGAGGGAGAGGTATATTGTTGCTGGCTGCTGGAGGGTCTATTGATGCTGGCTGCTGGAGGGTCTATTGACGCTGGCTGCTGGAAGATCTGTTGTTGTTACTGGGGGTCTATTGTTGCTGGCTTGGTATTTTGTTGCTGGTGGGAGGTCTATTGTTGTGTGGGATATCTATTGGTGCTGAGGGGGAAGTCTATTGTTGTGTGGGGGATCTATTGTTGCTGGGGTTTATTGTTGCTGGTGGGATCTACTGTTGCTGGGGTAGGGTCTATCAAATTCCATACAAATTCCTTATGCCGCGTACACACGACCATTTTTCTCGTCTGGAAAAATTAATTTTTTTCTCTTTGACGAGAAAAACGATCGTGTGGGCTTTTGGTCATTTTTCCAGACGAGAAAAACGGCATTAATCACGATGAGAAAAATTAGAACATGCTCTAATTTTTCTCGTCGTGATTCACAGCATTTTTTTCCGCGGCAGTTTTCCCATAGGGAAACACTGCCGGGGAGCCTACACACAATAGTTTTTCTCGACCAAGAGAAAAAATGATGGGAAAAACGGCCGTGTGTAGGAAAACAAGCCGTTCCTCGTTTTTCCCATCAATTTTCTCGACTGTGTTTTTACCGTCGAGAAAATCGATCAGGGGTACGCGGCATCAGTAGCACTAAATGATAATTGGTTCTGTATTCTCTAAAAGGGGCAGTACTGGGAGGTGGAACCAAGGGATGGTCTCTGTGTGCATTTATTCCACTTTGGGTAGCAAACATCTGGCCTCACCCACATGCATTTTAGCACACATTGGCACGGCGCACAAGTGTGACAAGGCCCTTGGTTTTGGTGAGGAAGGGATACCAACCCTGTCAGGTGATTTGTTGCTATCTGTGTCCCCACTGCGGAAATTCACCTTCTCTGTTTCTCTTGGAGATCATTGTCACCGGGACTAAAAATTATAGAAAAGCCAATATTCTAAATTGTCACTGGGTCAGGAATGAAAGGGGAAATCCTCCAACGTGGACAACTGTCTGTAGCACTTACAAAGAATCACTGAATACAATACCCAAGCTCTACTGCTGGTGATGCTTTCCAAGGCTGAAAACCGGTGCTCGTGGTTGCGATGTACAGTCCCTCCGTACTTTAACGTTGATAGATATAAGCCAGCAACTAGGTGGACCCAAACGTTAAAAAAATTTAATGGCTACACAAGTACATCCAGTAAAGCAATGTTAATGCGTTTCGGCCACTGTAGCCTTACTCATAGCAGAGTAAGTGTCTGTAGCACTCAGGGCCGGCCCAAGACATTGTGCTGCCTGGGACCAAGAATGAAATGCTGCCCCCCCCCCAAAAAAAAAATCACGCCCACCAAAAGGCCCCCCACATTCATTATTTTATATCATGATAACTAAAGGGGACCCGTCATGGCTCTATACATGTATAGGAGTAAAAAGAGGACCTGTCGTGGCTCTATACATGTATAAAGAGGACCTGTCATGGCTCTATACATGTATAAAGGATAATAAAGAGGACCTGTCGTGGCTCTATACATGTATAAAGGATAATAAAGAGGACCTGTCGTGGCTCTATACATGTATAAATGAGTATAAAGAGGACCTGTCATGGCTCTATACATGTATAAAGGAGTATAAAGAGGACCTGTCATGGCTCTATACGTGCATATAGGTGTATAAAAGGACCTGTCAGGGCTCTATACATGTATATAGGAGTATAAAGGGACCTGTGCATGGCGGGCGGCCGCAATGTCTTTTGCGCAAACTAATCAATGTACGCTAATTATGTTTTTTTTTGGTACCAAAAATATGTAGAAGAATACATATTGGCCTAAACTGATGAAGAAATTATTTTTTTATACATTTTTTGGATATTTATTATAGCAAAAAGTAAAAAATATTGTTTATTTGTTTTTTTTTTAATTGTTGCTCGTTTGTTGTTTATAGTGCAATAAATTAAAACCGCAGAGGTGATCAAATATCACCAAAAGAAAGCTCTATTTGTGGGAAAAAAAGGACGCCAATTTTATTTGGGTACAGTGTCGCATTACCGCGCAATTGTCAGTTAAAGCGACACAGTGCCGTATCACAAAAAATGGCCTGGTTATTAAAGGGTTTGTAAAGGTTCGTGATTTTTCACCTTAATGCATCCTATGCATTAAGGTGAAAAAACACCTGGCAATGACTGCCCCCCAGCCCCCCTGTTTTACTTACCTGAGCCCGTTCACTTGCTGTGCGCGTCCCCCGGCGTCCTCTTCTCCACGGAGTCTGGCCGTTAATTGGCTAGATTGATAGCAGTGCAGCCATTGGCTCGCGCTGCTGTCAATCACATCCAATGACCCGGGCCCTGGGGGGGGCGGGAACGAGTCATACACGTTGTGTCTATGGACGCAGCGTGTATAACAGGGAGCGCGCCCGCAAGCTAACCCCCTTGGGAGAGTGCTTCCCAGAAGGGGGTTAGCTGATGCAGGGAGGAGCCAAGACAGCCGCCGAGGGACCAGAGAATCGGGGCCACTCTTTTCCAAACGCACTGCACAGTGGAGGTAAGTATAACATGTTTGTTATTTAAAAAAACAAAAAAAACAAAGCCATACAACCGCTTTAAGTGGGCAAATCCTTCCGGTCCTTAAGTGGTTAATCAGGGCTGGGCAAGGCAAGTCCCTCTCAGAGGCTCTCATGTCTCATACAACTTGTGATGTGTGTTTGTACTTACAGTTTTGCTTCGGAATCCACCACCAGATGCGGGTTGTCACCTGCCACACGTTGCGGATTGTCGGCTGCCACATGTTGCGCATGGTCACTTATGTCACCTGCCACACGTTGCGGGTTGCCACTTGCCACACGTTGCGGATTGTCACTTGCCACGTCACCTGCCACACGTTGCGGATTGTCATCTGCCACACGTTGCGGGTTGTCTCTTGCCACGTCACATGCCACAACATCACCTGCCACACGTTGCGCATTGTCACTTGCCACAACGTCACCTTCCGACACATTGCGGATTGTCACTTGCCACAACGTCACCTGCCACACATTGCGGATAGTCCCGTGCCACACATTGCGGATAGTCCCGTGCCACACGTTGCATATTGTCACTTGCCACAACGTCACCTGCCACACATTGCGGATAGTCCCGTGCCACACGTTGCGGATTGTCACTTGCCAAGCGTCACCTGCCACACCTTGCGTATTGTCACTTGCCACAACGTCACCTGCCACACGTTGCAGATTGTCACTTGCCATAATGTCACCTGCCACACGTTGCAGATTGTCACTTGCCACAACGTCACCTGCCACACGTTGCAGATTGTCACTTGCCACGGCGTCACCTGCCACACGTCGCGGATAGTCCCGTGCCACACGTTGCGGATTGTCACTTGCCAAGCATCACCTGCCACACGTTGCGCATTGTCACTTGCCACACGTTGCGGATTGTCACTTGCCAAGCGTCACCTGCCACACGTTGCGTATTGTCACTTGCCACACGTTGCGGATTGTCACGACATCACCTGTCACACGTTGCGGGTTGTCACTTGCTGTGTCCCAGAGTGAAGGCAGGCAGCAGAGAGATGATATAATCTCTCTGCTGCCCATGGCTGCACAGTGAGGGTGAAACTGTGGTGATGCAGGGCAGCGGGGAGAGATGACATCATCACTCTGCTCCGCTGCCCGCTCACTTGCTGACTGCTCCCAACCCCCGCTGCGAGTGCTCTGTCCGCCCCTGTCACCAACAGCAGCGGCGCCGGGCTCCTCACAGGGAGCGGTGCCTGCAGTGTTCACTCGCTGACTGCCCCCTCCCCCCGCCTGTGAGTGTCCTCACAGGCAGCGGCGCCGGTACACCGGGCTCCTCACAGGGAGCGGCGCCTGCCCATGCCTGCTCACTCGCTGACTGCCCCCCCCCGCCTGTGTGAGTGTCCTCAGCGGCGCCGGGCTCCTCACAGGCAGCGGAGCTGGCTGGCTGGCTGGCGGGCGTCAGTTTGCCGCCCCCCTAACAGTGCCGCCTGGTACCATGGTACCACCCGGTCCCATCATAGGGCCGGCCCTGGTAGCACTTACTCTTGAAGGAGCAGCTGTTTACTGAGTCCCCTCTTTCTGGTGCCCAGGACTTTGCACTATGCTCTCTGGCACACCTGGTTCGGAGGAGGGCAATATTTATTGCAAGTATATATGGTACCCCACTAACTAAAGCAGGGGTGCCCAACCAGTGGCCCGGGGGCTACATGTGGGCCATGGAGCTCTATGATGTGGCCCACGACCTCCTGCTCTGGAATGCAATAGAATAGAATACTGTTATTAAAGGTAAGTTTATTACTAAAATCACAGTGTATATATGCGCTTATGTGTTCTGCAGTGGTTACTGGGCTGCTTTCAACTGATCCGCACTGAGCCATAGACTTCTATTACCTGCGAGTTTTGGTGTGCTTTCTGAAAGTGCACCACACCTACAAAATATAATAGAAGTCGATGGCAAAGTGCAGCTAAACTGCAGCAAAGCCACAGGGGTAAACAGTGCATCAGTGTGAAAGCAGCCTTAGACCCCTTTCACACGCTTTCACACGCTCAGTCCGGCCCAAATGGGACCCTCCATTCACCTCTAAGGAGAGGCAGATGTAAATGGACTTGTGTCCATTTACAAAGGCCTACCTCCAATCCGATACGCTAAAAAAAAGAGTTCAGTGGGATCTATAGAGTGGGCTGCCATCCACCCGCTTGTGGCCCGCGACCGGTTACCAAGTCGCTTAAGTGGCCCCCGCTCTTCAAAAGGTTGGGCACCCCTGGACTAAAGAGATAGAAGCAACAGAAATTGAATTACAAATAAAGTATGTAAAACAATGGTGTGACGGACCCCAGTACTCAAGAGGAGTAACTATGTCCACTGTATAAGCTTCCCTTGCCTGGTAACAGAACAATACAAGGTCGGCTGCCTCATCTCTTAGGAAGGCTGAAGCTGCTGTTGGTGCTGGGCAGCAGAGCTCAGTGATGTTCTGCCCTGATGTCAACTGTTCCGCTGGGAAGTAAACTGAAAAGTCGGTGGCATTGCACAAATTCTTCAGGGCAACCAATTGTTGTATGCAGAAGTCAACAGCGCCATGCCTTGATGCCAGCTCTTCTGCTGGAGGCGCACCGGGTTGTTCCTCCTCAGCAGAAAAGTCTATTAAATCCCCTTAAGTCTCTGGAACTGGTGTCTGTGGATAGAGGTTCACCATCTCCTGTCCGTGGAACCCAGAAGATGTTACCGGTGCTGGGCAGAGGCTAGCAGAGCTCTGCCCTATTGTCAGCACTTCAATTGAAATCTCAGTAAATGTTACATCCTTCAATGAAAAGTCAATAAAAACCATGCGTTTTGTGATCTGTGGCTGGGGAGTGAAAAACGACTTGCTCTTCTCCCGAGTCCTTAAACTGCAGCTGAGGAGATGAGCTGGCTGCTCCTTCTCCCATACCCTTATCCGGCAGCTGGACAGGCGCATTCCCCTATCCAAGCTCGTCCTGTGCAGAAACCTGCTGCATCTGCCATAAGAGCTATGCTTCCATAGCTAGAGGTGGAGGTCAACAAAGCACACTGTTAATCTGCCCCATTTCTGGCACTTTAGCCGGGATTTCAGGACTGTCAGCTGATACTTCTGGATAGTCCCAAGCAAAGGGAGGCCCACTCTGTTGCTGAGCAGAGTCTAGCATCCATCTGTAGGTGATTTCCAGCTTCCATTCCTGAACAGCCAGAAACCCCATATCTTCCAGTGCCCAGCGCACTTCCGAGATGTTCAGCATCTGTTCTCTGTAATTCATGATTTCCTCCAACTGCCACTCCATATCGCTCCCAAAATCAGAGTCCCCTGACAGCTTTCCATACAACAGCCCCAGGTCGCCATAGCCAAAGCCTTCCCTTGGGCTGACGTCCTCTGTCCAAGGGCATGCTTGGGATACATGCCACCGTAAGGCTCTGTAGCTCTCGTCCAGCCGCATTTCTGCCTGGACCAGCCTGCCTAACTCAGCTGTCCACTCCTTGTGTGGTTGTTCTCCCAAAAACAGCATCTGCAATCCATACTGCGACCAGTACCTTTCCTGGGTAGAGAAGAGAATTTTTCCCTGGCAGCGCTGCTCTCGTTCTAGCTCTTTCTTCCACAGTTGCCGGCGGACAAAGTCATACTATCCCAGCAGGACCTGCATTGGCACCGGTCCTCGGTGCCTCATCTGCATCTCTTGCACTCTCCATACAAATTCCTCTTCCATGGCGGGTGGAATTCATACCTCTCTTCTTCTACTAACCGGGCCGCAGATCCTGGTGGAGGTTTTGGATGTGTTCACAGCAAGGAAGCACTATCCCACTGCTTGCTGCCAATGTGACGGTCCCCGGTACTCAAGAGGAGTATGTCTATCATTTAAGCTTCCCTTGCCAGGTAAGAAAACGATATAAGATCCCGCAGTCCACCCAGTCACTAGTCGGGACACAGTGTAGGGTGGGGAAAAACATAAAACCTATTGGGAATTCACAGAAAATGTATATACCACACTAAATCAGATATAAGCTTGATCACATTGTCATACGCAAAGAAAACTGTATACAGGGATATAGTTAACATAATTAAGGAACAACCTATATGCTAATCCACATTTAGTAACTAATAGCTGATAGTGATATAATTAACATGAGCTAATTAACTAGGCACTTAAACCAGCCTAGGTGACCAGACCATACGGCACCCACAACCCTGAATACAAAGTGCTGTATAATACACATTATTACAAGTATAAACACATAGATCAGAAGACAGACAGAAAGAATAGGGGATCCAATTAACGATGGGAGGAAGACACTTAGGAGGCACACGATGGGAGAAACCTACTAAAAAAATAAACACATTATGGCAGACGACCCCAATGGTTTGAGTTGATTACATTAACATCTACAGTCATTGCTGGTTTGAGGCATAGGGGCCCCAAATATGTATATGGAACCTCCAGTTCCCAGAGTCTGTGTGTTTTGGGTAGATATGGACTTGAATCCAAACAAGACTGCTTCCAAGGGTCCCCCAGGCACACACCTCCCAGAGAGTAGTGTTCCTTTAAATGCCAGGGCCCATAGTCAGTAGGCAAGGGGCCACCCTGCAGTCCCCTTCAAAAGCCCCTGTTCAGGCTGGGTCTGTCACAAAATTGCAAATACAATATACAGTTAGTGTCAGGAATCAGATGTGATCAGAACTATGTGGACTGCAACAGAGGAAACCGCAAACAGAAATAGGTGAAAGTAAGTTTATTTAAGGTAAATACATATAAATCTGAATACACCACCAATACAACAAGTGAACAACCAAACAACCAAACAGTGACAGTAACCAACCAGCATATGTAGCAAAAGGGGGAACCTGAATCGTAGTCAAGCCAGGCCAGGATCATTAACAGGAGATCAGCAGATGGGGGGCCAGGAGTAGACAGACAGGGACAAGAAGGAAACAATCAGGCTGCAGAGCAAGGATCCAGGGATGCAAGAACAGATACAACAGGTTCAGGAATCAGGGTTCAGGTAAACAGGCTGCAGGTCAGGGCACGAGGACGATACCAGGGCAGTGTGTGTGTGCACTTGCCGGGTATTTATTCTATTACCTGCTAACAAGCTCAGGTAACCCCTGATTGCAGAAGGTAAAATCTGCACCACACTGCCAGGATCCATCCGCTGGTGGACGCCAGTACTGCGGCCCAAAGATGACATAACACCAGCAGGTAGAAGCTCCCCTGACAGTTCCAAACTGCCAGGAGACACCTGCTGGTGGACCCCAGTACTGCACGCCAAATGATAGATATTACCAGCAGATGGAACCTTTCCTTACAGTTAGTAGCAAACAAGTGGAACAAAGAGTAGCTAAACCCTATACTAGGAGTAATTCTGGTAGTAAAGCCATGATAATGGTCAGGAAGTCTATAGTTTATTAAAGGCTACGTTCACCTTTTGTGACATGTTATAATTGCACTGGCACCTGCAGCCACCCACCTCCCCCCGGATCCCCCATTGTGACAGCGAGCGGGGGATATTTTCCCTGCACCTGCTGTCACAATCTAAAAAAAAACGCAGCCATGCGGGGCTTCGCCTGCCTGGCCGCATCAATTATTCAGTGTTCTGTGAATGGGAAGTCTATAAGTACTGACAGCCTTTGTGGCTGTCGGCTTGTATTTCTCAATGAACTACCAGGGCACTGTGGTAGTTCATTGAGCTTCCTGTCAGAGTGGAACTGATTGCCCATGTTGGAGGTATGGGCAGACAGCTACACAGACAGTGAGCAGGACTGTGGCATTACACCCACGATCTGCTAATCATGGGCGCAATGCTTTTCAGGTTCCTTATAAAAAATAATCAATGCAAAAAATTTGCAATTTATTTCTTTATACATTTTTTGTAAAGATTAACTTATCCTTTAAAACCCTTTCTCTGCTGGCCTGCTTGTTGGAGCCCACGTGCCTCTTCCCCTGACTTCTCTGTCAAGATCAATGGCATAACTATCAACCAGTCCCTGCATGCCAGGGTGCTAGGTGTAGTCCTGGACTATGAACGCTCCTTTTGACCCCACATCTAATCACTGTCCAAAGCTTATCTGTAAAATATGCCCCTTTCTAACCAATGGCACCACAAAAGTTTCTAATTCACTCCCTGGTTATCTCTTACCTCGAGAGAGTAAGATGAAGATGCATACAGTGAGACATGAGATAAAGATAGATAGATAGATAGATATATAGATAGATAGATAGATAGATAGATAGATAGATAGATAGATAGATAGATAGATAGATAGATAGATAGATAAGAAGGCCCATGTCCCCTTTAGCTTCCATGAAAATATGGGTTTTCCTAAAGTCATTATTTGGGTACACATGGCCTTATCCAAATGTGGAAATGCCCATGGCCATGAATAGGTTGATGAACCACTAGGTACTCCACTGTATAAGAAAAAGATGTACTGTATATAGTGAGACATGAGAGATAGATAGATAGATAGATAGATAGATAGATAGATAGATAGATAGATAGATAGATAGCAATATGAGATAAGACAACCCCTATCTCCCTTTAGTTCCCATGTAAATATGGGTCTTCTTAAAGTCATTATGGAATATACATGTCCTTGTCCCAAAGTGGAAATGCCAAAGTCATGGATAGGTCTCTCAGCCATCAGCTATCTACTGTGGAATACCAAGTGGAAGGCTGGGGGCAGACATGTCTAACCCTGTTGAGTAGATGCTGAGACAGCTTGGGATGGGGGGCACCAGCCAGAACCAGCATGACATCATAAAAACTATAGAATATGCTGAAAACGTACTAGTCAAATTTTTTTATTTATTTGCACTTTCCTACAGGTTCCCTTTATTAGAAACTCCCAGTTGCTTTATTTTCTTTCTTCATTAGCTTGTAGTTAAAACAATTTTTTGGTGGTCATCCATTACAATGAATGTTAATTCCTCGTGCCTTCATTTCCTTTTATCTGAATTAAAATAATTCCTGCATTTAGTGCTTCATTTTTTAATCTGTAAATTATTAAACACCCTTATTCCTTCTGCGAGATCTCATTAATTGCTAAAATCACTTTTCAAACCCTGCAAGACAGAAAAGTGGCTGAAACAATCGCTACAATTTAAAATAAGTTACATTGATTTATAAGAGCCTCAGCCGTTATTACTTTGATTTTTTTTTCTTTCAGATATGTTTTATTTCTTTGTTTTATTTTCTATTTGGACAGAACTCAGTCTCCTTTTTTCTTTTTTCTTTTTTACAAAAGTCTGAAAATGTTGCTGCAATTGTTTGTAAAGAACAACAGGGGCCTCACTCAGTACCTGAGGTTGTCCTAGATTTAACCAATGATGGCATATAAGTAATATTTGCAACTAATCAGTCAATTCATAAATCTGGGCAATTGTGCAATTCTCTGCGTTTTGTATACATTCGCATGCATATACACTATATTACCAAAAGTATTGGGACACCTGCCTTTACACACACATGAACTTTAATGGCATCCCAATCTTAGGGTTCAATATTGAGTTGGCCCACCCTTTGCAGCTATAACAGCTTCAACTCTTCTGGGAAGGCTGTCCACAAGGTTTAGGAGTGTCTATGGGAATGTTTGACCATTCTTCCAGAAGCACATTAATGAGGTCAGGCAATGATGTTAGATGAGAAGGCCTGGCTCACAGTCTCCACTCTAATTCACCCAAAAGGTGTTCTATCAGGTTTAGGTCAGGACTCAGGCCAGTCAAGTTCCTCCGCCACCAAACTCGCTCACCCATGTCTTTATGGACCTTGCTTTGTGCACTGGTCCAAATCATTTGGTGGAGGGGGCAGTGTCATATCATCCATGGGTGCAGGGTGTTCATCGCACACGGGCCCCGAGGGTAGGGGGGGCCCACTGTGACCCATACTGCACACATGGATGGTCCCCTGGTTCACAGTCGGTGATGGTTGGTGCGGCGGGAGGGACAGCTGCAAGCACCGATCTCCCTGCATAGTTATCAGTGAAGCAGCTGAAAGCCACTTCACCTCCTCTCCCCTCCTGTGCCTGTCAGCTGAAATGCCATGCAAGAAAATCGGTGCTTGCAGCTGTCATTCCCACCGCACGATCATCCCCGGCTGTTCCCTGTGTCCTCCCTCTCCGGCCCCCCTCTGTGTCCTCCTCCTCGTCTGCCCCCTGTGTACTCTTTCGGCCCCCTGTCCTCCTCCTCTGGCCCCCTGTGTGCTCCTCCACCCCCCCTTCGTCCCCCGCAGCCGGGTTCCCTCCTCTCCTCTCATGCCGGATGCTAGGGGATGTGTCAGGATGGAGAGCGGAGGAAGGGGCTGGTAAATATGTAATTTACCGACCCCTTTCATTCTCTGAATCGGACACAGTGAGCGATCGCAACCGATTGCTCCTGTGTCCTGTGTTAACTGAGCAGAATAACCTGTGTTTACTATGCTTCAGTTCATGAATGGACAGGATCTGCTGTCTCCTGTTCATTCATTTTCAAAGCTGAGAAAGGGACTAGGGAATCTCTGTCCTCAGTCCCTTTCTCTGTCTCAAACAGAGGATTTCAGAGGTCTGTTTAAACCCCTGATATCTCACCAAAGCCCACTAACAGGGCTGAAAATAATTGCAATAAATATTAAGAAATTCCATTGTAAAAAAATTCAAAAAAATAAAATGTAAAAATATAAATTAAATTAAATAAAAAACTACTGACACTCTGCCCTACCAACATTGTCCATAGCCCCTACCCACTCCCTTTAAAAAAGCATTGTGATTTTTTTTTTTAAAACAAGATAAATTGTAAAAAAATACTACTGACACCATCCACTGCTCTACTGACCCTGTCCGCTGCCCCATTACCCCAAATTCCCCATAATCACTGTGAAAGAAAATATAAAAAAAAGGATTTTGAAAAAATGATAAACAGCAACATTTTTAAAAATAATAGATAAAATAATAAAAACAAAAAACTACTGACACCATCCACTGCCCTACTGACACTGTCCACTACCCACCCCTCAGTCATTGTGAAAAAAAGAATACGAAAATACATTTTAAAACATAATTTAAAAAAATACAATTTTAAAAAATAATAATAATAAAATAAAAAAAAAGTCATTTTTTCCCCAAAAATAGAGCTTTCTTTTGGTGGTATTTGATCACCTCTGTGGTTTTTATTTTTTGTGCTATAAACAAAAAAACACCGTAAATTTTGAAAAAAAATGATATTTTTTACTTTTGCTATAATAAATATATTTTAATAATAAATATCCTCCCAAAAAATTGAAAAAAAATAATTTCTTCATCAGTTTAGACCAATATGTTATTCTTCTACATATTTTTGGTAAAAAAAATCGCAATAAGCGTATATTGATTGGTTTGCGCAAAAGTTATAGTGTTTACAAAACAGAGGATATATTTATGGCTTTTTTATTATAAATTTTTTTGTTTAATAGTAATGGCGCTGATCAGTGATTTTTAGCGGGACAGTGACATCGTGGCGGACAAATCGGACACTTTTGTGCCATCAAATGCTACCACTGTGCCATCAAATACCGCCACTGTGCCCATCAAAAGTTAACAGTGTGACCCCCCCCCCCCGTCCGCTCGCCGTCTGCCCAACACTTACCTTATCTCGGTGGGGCAGCAGGTGATGGCAACACACTGGGGTTGATTTACTAAAACCAGGGAGTGCAAAATCTTCATTCTTGAATTCATCAGACCAGTCCGCTCTCTTCCCTTGCAATGTGGTCCAATTCTGATGCTCACATGTCCATTGCAAATGCTTATAGTTGTGGACACGGGTCAGCATGGGCACCCTGACCGGTCTGCGGCTACAGAGCCCCATACACAACAAACTGTAATGCTCTGTATGTTCTGACACCTTTCTATCAGAACCAGCATCAACTTTTTCAGGAATTTGAGCCTAAGTAGCTCTTCTATTGGATTGGACTACACAGGCCAGCCTTCCATCCCCACCTCTATCAATGAGCCTTAGCCGCGCATTACCCTGTCACCGGTTCTCCTTCCTTGGTCCACTTTTGGTCGGTCCTGACTAGGGATGAGCCGAACACCCCCCGGTGTTTGTGCAAACACTGTTAAAGTCTATGGGACACGAACATGAAAAATCAAAAGTGTTAATTATAAAGGTTTATATGCAAGTTATTGCCATAAAAAGTGTTTGGGGACCCGGGTCCTGCCCCAGGGGACATGTATCAATGCAAAAAAAAGTTTTAAAAACTACCGTTTTTTCAGGAGCTGTGATTTTAATAATGCCTAAAGTGAAACAATAAAAGTGAAATATTCCTTTAAATATTGTGCCTGGGGGTCCCCTTAGTCTGCCTGTAAAGTAGCTCATATTTCCCATGTGTATAACAGTACCGCAGCAAAATGACATTTCTAAAGGAAAAATTGTCACTTAAAATTGCTCGCGGCTGTAATGTATTGTCGGATGCTGGCAACAGGGCCGCAATCAGGGGGGTACAGGCAGTACACCTGTAAGGGGCCCGGAGGTCCCCAGGGGCCCAGATGGCAACCCCCCTTTTTATTTATTTTTATTTTTTGTAAGGTGCCCAGATGGCAACCCCCCTTTTTTATAAAAGTATAAAAAAAAATTGTAAGGGGCCCAGAGGTCCCCAGGGCCCCGGATGTCAACCCCCCCTTTATTTTATAAATTATTATTATTATTTTTTTGTAAGGGGCCCAGAGGTCCCAAGGGCCCCGGATGGCAACCCCCCCTTTTTTTTTTGTTCTTTTCTTTCTTTGTTCGTTAGCACCCAAAGCCCCCCCCCGACCTCAACAATTCGTGGCGGAAGCACCCCCCTCGCTTCTCAATTCATGGCACCCCTCGCTTCTCAATTTGCGGCGGCAGCACCCCCCCCCCCCCCGGTTCTCCTCTGCTCCAGGGGGCCCATGCCTGAAGCTGTGTAAGGGGCTCCAAAATTCCTGATGGCGGCCCTGGCTGGCAATATAGATAAAAATCATTGAAAAAAACGGTGTGGGTCCCCCCCCCCAGTCCATTACCAGGCCCTTCAGGTCTGGTATGGATATTAAGAGGAATCCCGCACCAAAATGTAAAAAAAAATGGCGTGGGGGTCCCCTCAAAATCCATATCAGACCCTTATCCAAGCATGCAACCTGGCAGGCCGCAGGAAAGGGGGGGAGAGAGCGCCCCCCCTCCTGATAAAAATGGAAAAACTCTGCCGACCGCCGTTTTTTGCTTTGATAGCTGTTATATAGCCAAGGGCGGGGCAACCGAGTGACCCCGCCCCCTTCTGAGGTCATGTGATGTCAGAGGGGGTGGGGTCACAAGTTTACCGTCACCCGGTGGCCCTGCCCTTGACTAAATAAGAGCTGTCCAAGCGGGACACCTTCCATGGAGGCAGAGTTTTTCCTTCTTTTTTTTTTGGGGGACAGTCGGCGCCGTGATTGAAGATAGATGGACATCGTGGGACACTTTGTTTTTCTAATAAAGGAATTGTCCCAAACTGGCTCCTGTCATTTTTACTTTTTGACACTTTTTTTGGTCAATGGATAGGGGTACTATGTACCCCATACTCATTCACATAGGGGGGCGGGATCTGGGGGCCCGCTTGTTAAAGGGGGCTTCCAGATTCCGATAAGCCCCCCGCCCGCAAATCCCGACAACCATCAGGCACCCTGCCTTTGGCCAATTATGGCTCTCTCAGAAGAGCGCGCTGTAAATGGCCAAAGCATGCAGGTCAGGTGCATGCTTTGGCCAATCAGAAGATGCCAATGTACTGCAATCTCTCAGTGCATTATGGGGCATTCTGCAGCGCTCAAATTTGCAGCGAACGCCCCATAATGTTCTAAATTCAGCGAACATCGGGCTCATCCCTAGTCCTGACCTCTGCAGACCGGGAACATCCCACAAGAGCTGCAGTTTTGGAGATGCTCTGACCTAGTCGTCTAGTCATTAGCATTCAGCCCTTGTCAAAGTTGCTCAAATCCTTACACTTGTCCATTTTTTTTCTGCTTTCAACACATCAACTTCAGGGACAACATGTTCACTTGGTGCCTAATCTATGCCACCCACTTACAGATACCATTGTAATGAGATAATCAGTGTTCTTCACTTTACTTATCAGTGGTCATAATGTTATGGCTGATCAGTGTGTATCTGTTTTAGCTCTCATATTGACACACTTGCCCCGTGTTTTCCTCTTTCCTTCGGCGGTGACAAATTATAAATCCAGAGCAGACTTCCATGAAAAGTGTCATCAGACGTTTCAGACATTTGTAACCATGTAAAACAGGAGAGGCCGATCAATCCCCGGCCCCCCCGGACCCCGGCTTTGATAGAACGTGTTTAAGCCTCTCCTCACGCATTCATTAAAATCCAGATTGAATTTTTATTATACACCAGTGAAGCCTGTCGGCCTCCATGTTTTCCCCCCTCCCCCCTCCTCTCCCCCCTTCTCATTATCATTCCGGCGGCGTCGCTCCCGTGCTGGAAAACCAGCGGATCCAATCACTGTGGCTGCGAACCCTCGCAGGAAAGGGATGTTTTACCAATATTAACCACAACTAGAAAATGTCACATTCAATCCGCAGTCTGCGCAACAATCCGGGCGTGTTCACATGTCAGAGGACACGGGACACGCTAAACGGTCATAGAGACTCCCAGCATGTTACCATTGTACATTGTATCCACTGACCGCAATCACATGTTATCTGTATTTATTACCAAATAGATTCTTTCTTTCTTTCTCTCTCTATCTCTCTAATCTATCTCTCTTCCTCTCCCTTTTATCTATTTATCTATCTATCTTTCTCGTTCTTTCTCTTTCTTTAAAGGGGTTGTAAACCTTCGTGTTTTTTCACCTTAATGCATCTGATGCATTAAGGTAAAAAAACACCTTGCAGTGTCTGGCCCCCCAGCCCCCCCCCGTTTTACTTACCTGAGCCCCGAATTTCCATGGGTGCGATTCTGCGTTGCTCTCTGCACGGCTTCTCGGCTCTTCATTGGATAGATTGATAGCAGCGCAGCTATTGGCTCCTGCTGCTGTCAATCAAATCCAATGACGCGGCCGCTAGGGCAGGGCCGAGTCGTACACTCGGTGTCTATGGACGCCAAGTGTATGACACAGGAGTGCGCCCGCAAGGTGACCCCCTCAGGGGAGAGAGCTTCCCAGAGGGGGTTATCTAATGCGGGGAGGAGCCGCGAGAGCCGCCGTGGGACCCCAGAAGAGGACAATCGGGGCCACTCTGTGCAAAACGAACTGCAAAGTGGAGGTAAGTATGACATGTTTGTTATTTAAAAAAACTTGAACCTTTAATATCACTTTAATCTACCTATCATTTTCTTTCTTTCTTTCTTTCTTTCTTTCTTTCTTTCTTTCTTTCTTTCTTTCTTTCTCTACCTCTCTAATCTATTTTTTTCTCTCACTTCTATCTATCTATCTATCTATCTATCTATCTATCTATCTATCTATCTATCTATCTATCTATCTATCTATATATCTATCTAGCTCTTAGTATCATTTTCTTTCTTTCTTTCTTTCTTTCTTTCTTTCTTTCTTTCTTTCTTTCTTTCTTTCTTTCTTTCTTTCTTTCTTTCTTTCTTTCTTTCTCAACCTCTCTAATCTATTTTTTTCTCTCCCTTCTATCTATCTATCTATCTATCTATCTATCTATCTATCTATCTATCTATCTATCTATCTATCTATCTATCTATCTATCTAGCTCTTAGTATCATTTTCTTTCTTTCTTTCTTTCTTTCTTTCTTTCTTTCTTTCTTTCTTTCTTTCTTTCTTTCTTTCTTTCTTTCTTTCTTTCTTTCTTTCTTTCTTCTTTCTTTTATACCTACTTCCTTGCTTCCCTCCTAATGCCCTTATTTTCCTTTCTACCTTCTTTTCTTCTCTCCTAATTCCTTGCTTCCTTCTTTCTCTACTACCTCCTTCTACTTATTTTTTTATTTCTTTCCCCAATTCCCTCTTTCCTTTTTTCCTGTCTTCATTCCCTCCTAATTTCTTTCTTTCTTTCTTTCTTTCTTTCTTTCTTTCTTTCTTTCTTTCTTTCTTTCTTTCTTTCTTTCTTTTTCTTTCTTTCTTTCTTTCTTTCTTTCTTTCTTTCTTTCCTTCTTTCCTTCTTTCCTTCTTTCCTTCTTTCCTTCTTTCTTTCTTTCTTTCTTTCTTTCTTTCTCTGTCAGGTCAACTGAAGCCAGGTGACAGATGCACACCGTTGGGGTCAGGAGTGCACCGCTCGCTAAGGTAGTGAACCTTATAGCTGACTGCTGCGGATGTAACACTGGGTGATTAAGGAAGGCAGGTCCACTGGAGCACAAACAGGGATCCCACAGGGAGCTAGAGCCTAAGATTTCCCAGGGCGCGGAGTCTAATGCCGCGTACACACGACCGTTTTTCATGACGAGAAAAATGCAATTTTTTAATTTGGTCATTAAAAACGATCGTGTGTGGGCTCCAGAGCATTTTTCACGACGTAAAAAATGGGCATTAAAAATTTGGAACATGCTCTGTTTTTTCTCGTCGTTTTTCACGTCGTCGTTTTTCTCGTCATGAAAAACGGCCGTGTGTAGGCTTTAACTACGTTAAAAAAAACGTGCATGCTCAGAAGCAAGTTTTGAGACGGGAGTGCTTGTTCTGGTAAAACTAGCGTTCATAATGGAGATAGCACATTCGTCACGCTGTAACAGACTGAAGAGCACGAGGCTGAAAAGCGCAAATCGTCTCTCACCAAACTTTATTAACACAAGGATCAGCAAAAGCAGCCCAGAGGGTGGCGCCATCCGAATGGAACTTCCCCTTTATAGTGCGGTCGTACGCGTTGCACGTCACTGCGCTTTGCTCGAGATTTTTTTTTCACGATAGTGTGTAGGCAAGGCAGGCTTGAGAAGACACACGTCGAGAAAAACTTTGTTTTTTTCAATGACATTAAAAACGGTTGTGTGTACGCGGCATATTATCCAGCAGGTGTTCACCAGAGCCTCTAGTGGTGAGGATGGACTGGGCTGCAACTGGATCCAGGTCGCGCCCCCAGAGTCCCCCAGCTCACGCTCACAGTAGGCTATAGAGCAGGGGTCTCAAACTGGCGGCCCTCCAGCTGTTGTGAAACTACAAGTCCCATCATGCCTCTGCCTGAGGAAGTCATGCTTGTAACTGTCAGCCTTGCAATGCCTCATGGGACTTGTAGTTTTGCAACATCTGGAGGGCTGCCAGTTTGAGACCTCTGCTATAGAGGATAGAGGGGAAGCAGCAGCTCAGGATACAAAAGGTAGTGGGGGGATAAGCCAAACATCGGGGCTACTAGCAGACAAGGATAAACAAAGGACAAGCCAAAGGTCAAGGTCACAAGCAGACAGGGATAGTCGAGAACAAGCCAAGATCGGTAAAACAGAGACAGACGTAGCACACAGCAAGCTGGAATCCAAACACACAATAGCTTAACAAACAACGTTGATCAGAACGGCTGGCTTGCAGTGCACAGGTTAATATAGTGTTCCCTGCAGGGCCGATCCTAGTCGCCGCAGAGGTGGGGGCGCCGAAGCTCCAGAGTGCTCCCCCCCTCCTCCTTGTCTGTGTCCAGAGGCGGAGCGCATGTAGCGGGTGCTGTGGTTGTGCATACCTCCCGCTGTCCCCGGAATCTGGGCTGGTTACCACAGCGGAGCCCAGTACCGGAACACGTTCCGTACTAGGCTACTGTCACGTACCTGGTGGAAGAGTCTGATTATGCAGAGGGAGGCCTCCCTTACACCTCTCACTCGCGGCCCCTGGTAGTGAAGACAGGGGGCGCAGGAGTGCAGAGTCGCACGAGAGCCTGGTAAAGTCGCTGGTGGTGCGCTGGACCGGAACTGGGACGGAGACTGGAATAGATCCGGAAACAGCTGACAGCCTAACAACTGGAGCTCAGGCGGGTGCGGTCAGATGGGCTGGAAGCGTGGGTACACCAGTCCCAAGCAGGTAGGTACTGGAGCGGGATCAGGTATGAGCAGGTTCAGGCAGCTGGCAGGTCTCAGGTACAGGTAAGTACTGGAGCAGGATCAGGTATGAGCGGGTTTAGGCAGCTGGCAGGTCTCAGGTACAGGCAGGTTCGGCAACGGGCAGGCAACAAGGTAGCAGAAGGAGCAGGCAGGAACGTAGTCAACACAGGCCGGGGGTCAGGTACAGGCAGATCAGCAAGAATGGTCAAACAAGCCAGGAAGGGTCAGCTGGAGCAGGATTCAGGTAAGCAGGGGTCAGAGGTCTCAGGTAACGCTGTAGACCAAACAGCACAGAGCCCAGCCATCAGCCCCTTTAAATAGCCCCATCTGGCGCCATGAGCCGCCGCTGCGCGCTCCCGCGCGCCCACCGCTATCGCGCATGCGCACATCAGCGTGCGCCGATGCGCCACTACCGCGCATGCGCGAAGATGCGCCGATATCGTCATTGACATTTCTGGTGTGCCCTTCCTGACATTGCCCCATCCCAATGGGCAGCCTCCGGATGCCCAACCGGGCGAGCTTCAAAGGATGGGATCTCTTGAATGCCTGAATAAGTCTTTCAGCATGGACATCGTCCTCGGGTTCCCACGAATTCTCCTCTGGGCCATAACCTTTCCATTTGACGAGATACTGGATCTGATTTCTCTTTTTCCTAAAGTCCAGGATTGCTTCGACTTCGAATTCCTCTGTCCCGTTAACTAATATTGGTTCGGGTGGGCCTGTATCCCGGTCAGGGAATGGATCAGGGGTTACAGGTTTTAGTAAAGCCACATGAAAGACAGGATGTATTTTGAAGGAGTCTGGCAGTTCCAGCTCGTAAGACACGTCGTTGATCCTTCTTTTTATCGGGAAGGGTCCCATAAATTTAGGGTCCAACTTCTTAGAGGGGCACATTAGTTTTAGATTTGTAGTGGATAGCCAAACCCGATCACCAGGTTCCAGTATTAATTCTCCCCGCCTCTTCTTATCAAAGACCTGTTTGTTATATTCTTGAGCTTTAGTCATAGTTGACTGTAGAAGTTTGTTGTTGGTATCAAAGAAATTTATGGTTTCAAGAACGGCAGGTACAGAACTCTCCGGGAAGGTACTGGTCAGAAATGATGGGTTGAATCCGTAATTGGCAAAGAATGGAGACTGTTTTGTGGCAGAGTGGATGGAATTGTTATAAGCGAATTCCGCTAACGGAAGTAGTGCGGCCCAATCATCTTGTGAGTATGAGGAGAAGCACCGTAAGTATTGTTCCAGAGTTTGATTGGTTCTTTCCGTTTGCCCATTCGTTTGGGGGTGGTATGCGGAAGAAAATGATAACTCGATTCCCAAGGTTTCACATAAAGACCTCCAAAACCTTGAGGTGAATTGTACTCCCCGGTCTGACACGATGTTTGCTGGAACTCCGTGAAGCCTAACAACTTCTTTCACAAAAATTTGGGCTGTTTCCGGGGCCGATGGTATGCCTTTCATGGGTAGGAAGTGGGCCATTTTGGATAATCGGTCTACCACCACAAAGATGGTGGAGAACCCGTCAGATGGAGGAAGTTCCACGATAAAATCGATTGAGATATTCTTCCAGGGTCTCTTCGGGACTGATAGCGGCTTCAACAAGCCCCATGCCTTGGTTTTGCTGTTCTTATTTCGTGTGCAAGTGGTACAAGACTCTACATAGCCCTTGCAGTCTTTTTCCACTTGAGGCCACCAGAATGTGCGTTGCACAAGTTCAGCAGTTTTACGGATACCGAAATGTCCGGCTAATTTGTGGTCATGACATAATCCCAAAACAGAGACACGTAGGTTTTCTGGTATGAATATTTTGTCCTTGTGCCAAAGTAGATCATCTCTGGCCTGCAACGTTATTCCCAGAGATGAAGGGGCATTTACAGAAGCCTGTTTAATTTGAGAGAGCAGGTCTCCCTGAAGTAGCAGGAAGTTCTCAGAGGACAGGATAGTGTCGGGCGGTGTGGATTCCCTGGTAACACAGAACATCCGAGAGAGTGCATCAGGTTTGGTGTTTTTAGATCCTGGCCTGTACGTGAGATGAAAAGAGAACCTGGAAAAGAAGAGTGCCCATCTAGCCTGACGTGGTTTGAGTCTCTTGGCAGTCCTCAGATACTCCAGGTTCTTATGATCCATATAGATTAGGATCGGGTGCGCTGCTCCTTCTAAAAGGTACCTCCACTCTTCCAATGCATTTTTAATGGCCAGAAGTTTTCTATCTCCGACATCATAATTCCTTTCAGAGTTAGACAGTTTGCGGGAGAAAAAGGCGACTGGGTGTAACAAAGCCTTGGGTCCCCGCCTTTGGGATAGTACTGCTCCGACTGCCGTTTCTGACGCGTCTACTTCCAATACATAGGGCAATGTTGGGTCAGGGTGCTTCAGAACCGGTGCGGAAGTAAATAGTTTCTTAAGAGACTCGAAAGCATTTTGAGCTTCAGGAGACCACTGGAAACGGATGCCTTGTTTGGTCAGTTGTGTGATTGGTGATATGATGGCTGAAAATCCCCTGATGAATTTTCGGTAGAAGTTCGAGAACCCGACAAAGCTTTGGATGCCCTTTTTGTCCACTGGGGCTGGCCAGTCTAAGATGGCAGTGACCTTTTGTGGGTCCATCTTGACACCTTCGATGGAGAGGATTAGTCCCAAAAAAGTAATGCTTTGTCGCTCGAACTCGCACTTCTCCGGCTTGGCGTATAGCCCGTGCTGTCGCAGTCTGCTCAATACATTTTTAACATGTCTGCGGTGGTCATCAAGGGAAGCAGAGAAAATTAAGATGTCGTCCAGATATGCTACAACGAACAGGTCTAGGAAATCGCGGAAGATATCGTTGATAAAGTGCTGGAATGTTGCTGGGGCATTGCATAGGCCGAACGGCATCACCAGATATTCAAAATGTCCGAATCGGGAGCGAAAAGCCGTCTTCCACTCGTCTCCCTCCCGTGTCCGTACCAGATTATATGCCCCTCGGAGATCCAGTTTTGTAAATATGGTTGCTGCTCCCAACCTCTGGAACAATTCGGGTACCAAGGGCAGGGGATAACGGTTCTTGACCGTAACTTTATTGAGTTCACGATAATCTATACATGGGCGAAGGGAACGATCCTTCTTCTCCACAAAGAAGATACCCGCTCCTGCTGGAGAAGTGGAGGGGCGGATGAAGCCCTTCTTTAGATTATCGTCTATATAATTGTAAAGGTATGTACTTACCGAGGCCGAGATGCCGAGAGTGGTTCACCTTTGCGACTTGACGCACTCCACCCCCTGGAGTTGAGACAGGGAGTGGATGGCGAGAAGCGGCACCGGCTACCGGCAGGTGGTGGGTACTTTTAGACGGTCCGGTAGTGTTGAGTAGACTGAAGAAACAGGCTTCAAGCGGGAACTAGTCGGATTGGTAAAGTTCAAACAGCAGGAGATAATGGAAGCCGGTGCAGGTTGAGTCCGGGTTGCAATTGCAAGGTAACAGTCCCGGCTGGGGGTCTAGCACAGTAAAAGGCAACAAGTCCAGAGAATACCGGGAACCAGGCAGGAGTTCAAAGGAAACGCGGAAGTCCAAAAGGTACAAGCAGGAGGTCAAGGATTGTAGACAAGCAGCAGATCCGAGTCACAGGCCGAGGGTCAAACACAGGAGAAGGCAGAAGTCCGTATAGCAAGCCGAGGGTCAGGTCCAGGAGAGAGATCAGAGGAGTCAAGCCAGTCCGGGTCACAAGGAGATTTTCAAGATAGTTTTCCAGAGTCTTGGGTATACAGGAAAGCTGACAAACCAGCAACTTGTCAGTGCAACTGGATCTCTTTAAATAGGCCCGCCTGGATTCCTATTGGTGCGCCGCCGCGCATGCGCGCGCGCCGCTGCGTCGGCGCGCGCACCCGAGGACGTAGAAGCGCCGTCCCGCGCACGCGCATGCGCCGAAGCATCATTCCGCCGCGCGTGCGCATTGGGCGCTGATTGGCGCTGTTGGACTGATTTCCCTGACAGTGCCCCCCTCCTAGGGGCGGACTCCGGACGCCCAGACTAGACATCAACTCGGGATGTTCCTGGTGAAAGACTCTAATTAGGTGGGGAGCATGTAGGTTCCTAGATGGTTCCCAAGAGTTGTCCTCTGGGGGATACCCCTTCCATTTGATTAAATACTGCAACTGCCTGCCTCTTTTCCTGCAGCCCAAGATAGATTCCACCACATACTCATCTTCACCATCAACCTCCACAGGTGGAGGAGGTGGCTCATCCCTTCCCGGGAAGGAGCTGGAGACTACTGGTTTCAACAGAGACGTGTGGAAGACCGGGTGTATCCTGTAGGAGTCGGGCAGTGCCAATTCAAAGGCCACAGGGTTGATTACTCGCTTGATTTTAAAAGGGCCTATAAATCTTGGTCCCAATTTCCGTGAAGGGATCGGTAATTTGAGGTTGGTGGCGGAGAGCCATACTTCCTCCCCAACTTTGAAGACTGGATTTTCCTTCCTACCCTTGTCATAGTATCTCTTGTAAGACTCCTGGGCGTTTTGCATCATTTCCTGGAGTCTCAGAAAATTAGATTGAACAAAGGCTATCCGATCTTGAACAGCAGGAACAGAGCTCTCCGGAATGTCATCAGGGAGGAAGGAAGGATGGAAGCCAAAGTTGGCCCAAAAAGGAGTTTGACTGGTGGCTGAATGCACCGAGTTGTTATATGCAAATTCAGCGTAGGATAATAGGGAGGACCAATCGTCTTGTGAGGCTGAGCAAAAACAACGGAGATATTGTTCTAAGGTTTGATTGGTTCTCTCTGTCTGTCCGTTGCTCTGGGGGTGATATGCCGATGATAGGCAAATCTTGACTTCTAAAGATTTGCAAAGTTCCTTCCAGAATTTCGACGTGAATTGAACGCCTCTGTCAGAGGTGATGCTCTTAGGCACCCCATGGAGCCTGATTATCTCCTGAAAGAAGGCTTTGGCTGTATCTGCAGCAGAGGGGGTACCGATCATGGGCACGAAGTGTGCCATTTTGGAGAGGCGGTCAATTACGACCAGAATCGTGGTAAAACCTCCAGAGGGCGGTAGATCTACAATGAAGTCCATGGACACATCTGCCCACGGACGTTCAGGGATAGGCAAAGGTTTGAGTAGTCCCCAACTCTTGGTTTTGGGTCCCTTATACCGTTGGCAACGGGTACAGGAGGCAACATAGGACTTGCAATCTTGTCTCCAACCAGGCCACCAGAAGGAGCGAGAGATTAGTTCCATGGTTTTTTTGGTTCCAAAGTGACCAGCTAGTTTGTGGTCGTGGAAAGTTTTCAGAATCAGTTGCCATGTTTCCAGAGGGACGAAGACTTTACCTTGGGACCAGAGCAAGTCATTATGCTTCTCTAGGGAAGAGGTTACTTGGTCAGGACAATGCTTAGAGGCGGCTTTTATGGAAGTTAGTAGATCAGCCTGTGGAATGAGCAGAAAGTTTTGTGCTGATAGGATGGTACTTGGTTCCTCTGCTTGAGGGGTCTCGGGAAACATCCTAGAGAGTGCATCCGCCTTCACGTTCTTGGAACCGGGCCTATAAGAGATATGAAAGTTAAACCTGGTGAAGAAGAGGGCCCATCGGGCTTGTCTGGGTCGAAGACGTTTTGCTGTTCTCAGATATTCTAGATTCTTATGATCCGTGAATATCATGACAGGGTGAGGGGCTCCCTCCAGAAGGTATCGCCATTCTTCCAGGGCGAATTTGATAGCTAATAGTTCCCGGTCTCCGACGTCATAATTACGTTCTGGAGAAGTTAATTTACGAGAGGCAAAGGCTACTGGATGAAGAAGGGATTTGGGGCCCTGCCTTTGAGAGAGGATGGCCCCAGTGGCTGACTCTGAAGCATCTACTTCCAGAGTAAATGGCAGTAGCGGATCTGGATGCTTCAATACAGGTGCCGATGTGAATGCATTTTTTAGTTTATCGAAGGCATCCTGAGCTTCCGGTGACCAGTGAAAGCGGTAGCCCTGGCGTGTCAGTTGGGTTATAGGTGCCACAATAGAGGAGAACCCCACAATGAACCTCCTGTAGAAGTTGGCGAAACCTATAAACCGTTGTACCCCTTTCTTGTCTGTTGGGGCTGGCCATTCCTGGATAGCTTTGACTTTCTGCGGGTCCATTGCGACCCCATTGGTAGAAATAATAAATCCCAAAAATTGCACAGTGGTTTTCTCAAAGTCACATTTCTCGGCCTTGAGGTAAAGTCTATGTTCTCGGAGAATAGTGAGGACCTTGATGACATGGATTCGGTGCAGTTCAAGGGAGGACGAAAAAATAAGAATATCATCTAAGTAGACTACTAGGAAGTCGTCCAAGTGTTCACGGAAAATGTCATTGACCAGGTGCTGGAAAGTAGCTGGGGCGTTGCAAAGCCCGAATGGCATGACCAAGTATTCAAAATGACCGAACCTAGATCTAAAAGCCGTCTTCCATTCGTCTCCAGCCCTGATCCGGATGAGGTTGTAGGCCCCTCGAAGGTCCAGTTTAGAGAAGATCCGAGCTGATCGGAATCGTTGGAACAACTCCGGGATGAGAGGAAGCGGGTATCTATTTTTAATAGTAATTTTATTTAATTCCCTATAGTCAATGCAGGGCCTCAGAGTCCCGTCTTTTTTTTCAACGAAAAAGATACCGGCACCGGCTGGGGAAGAAGAGGGGCGAATGAATTTCTTTTCCAGATTTTTCTCAATGTAAGACTTGAGGGCCTTCAACTCAGATTCGGACAAGGGAAAGATGCGGCCGAATGGAATTTTGGAGCCAGGCAGAAGGTCAATGGGACAATCGTAGGGACGATGTGGAGGTAGGCGGTCGGCCTGCTGTTTGTCGAAGACGTCCTGGAATTCTAAGTATGCTGATGGAACATGTGGTAGGTTATCCGGTTGAGGGGTTAAAGTAGCACAGACAGTGGGAAGTGCGGGAAGACAGTGTTGGGAACAATATGAAGAAGTGAAGTTAACTTCCCTTTTGGCCCAGTTTATATGAGGCTCATGTGCTTGTAACCAGGGGAGGCCCAGGATGATGGGAAACATGGGAGATGGGATGAGGTCAAATCGAAGGTATTCTTGGTGGCCTGAATCCGTGATAGCAAGGATGGGTTTTGTTTCTTGCGTAATTACCCCTGAACGAGGCAGGGATCCATCCGCCAGACGAACCTGAAGATAACGGTCCTTGGTTTGCAGAGGAAAGTGAAGTTGGGAAGCAAGTGAAGAGTCCAGAAAGCAGCTGCAGGCTCCTGAATCAATAATCGCCGGTAGGCGGGTTGCTCCTGTTGGTAGCTGTAGAGAAATGGAAAGAACAACATAAGTCTGTGGTAAGCCAGAAACTTGGTAGTTCAAAGTGTCTTTGAGGGTACACTTACTAGGTCTCACTGGGCAGCTCCGAAGGAAATGGCCAGTACCCCCGCAGTAAAGGCACAGATTGGCCTGACGTCTGCGCTGTTTTTCCTCAGGAGAAAGGGGAGGACGAACCAGACCAAGCTGCATGGGTTCAGGCTCGGGAGGAGAAGATGCTGTAGGAACTTGGATGGGTGGGTAGGCAGGAGCTGATCGGGGCAAAGTCCAGTTTGGACGGGTAGTCTGGAAACGCTCGGAACGCCGCTCCCGCAGGCGTCTGTCAAGCTGAGTGACAGACTGGATCAAATCTTCCAGAGTAGTTGGAACGCCAATCCTGGCCAGCTCGTCTTTAAGAGCCTCAGACAGTCCTTGGCGATATTGGTATTTAAGGGCCGTCTCATTCCAGCCAGTGTCAGCTGACCATTTCCGGAATTCGGCCGTGTAGTCCTCCACCGGCCTTCTCCCCTGGGTTAAACTGTGGAGAACAGACTCAGCTGTAGCTGATCGCTGAGGATCGTCATACAGCTGCGCCATACTCTCGAAGAAGGTGTCCACGGAATCTAGTATGGGGCTGCTTTGCTCCATCAGGCCATGGGCCCAGGCCTGGGGTTCGTCGGTTAGAAGGGAGATGACGAACCCCACCTTTACCACTTCTGAAGAGAAAGTCCTGGGTTGAAGGGCGAAGTAAAGAGAACATGCATTTTTGAAAGCCCGATATTTCTTACGGACGCCAGAAAATCGCTCAGGCAGGGGGACCCTGGGTTCAGGGGTAGCCATTACTACGGTGGGATTTGCCTGATTTTGAGACGTGGAGGCAACATTGGCAACGGTAGCAGCTGGTGATGCTGGTCCTGTAGCTCCAGTAAGTAGCTGAAAGCGGCCATCCATTTGGACATAACCTTCTTGTAATTTCTGAACCGCATCGGTTAGTGCGGTGACTTGCTGACATAGGGTCTCGAACGGTGAACGCACCCTGTCGGCCTCAGACATCTGGCTGGTTTGTACTGTAAAGGTATGTACTTACCGAGGCCGAGATGCCGAGAGTGGTTCACCTTTGCGACTTGACGCACTCCACCCCCTGGAGTTGAGACAGGGAGTGGATGGCGAGAAGCGGCACCGGCTACCGGCAGGTGGTGGGTACTTTTAGACGGTCCGGTAGTGTTGAGTAGACTGAAGAAACAGGCTTCAAGCGGGAACTAGTCGGATTGGTAAAGTTCAAACAGCAGGAGATAATGGAAGCCGGTGCAGGTTGAGTCCGGGTTGCAATTGCAAGGTAACAGTCCCGGCTGGGGGTCTAGCACAGTAAAAGGCAACAAGTCCAGAGAATACCGGGAACCAGGCAGGAGTTCAAAGGAAACGCGGAAGTCCAAAAGGTACAAGCAGGAGGTCAAGGATTGTAGACAAGCAGCAGATCCGAGTCACAGGCCGAGGGTCAAACACAGGAGAAGGCAGAAGTCCGTATAGCAAGCCGAGGGTCAGGTCCAGGAGAGAGATCAGAGGAGTCAAGCCAGTCCGGGTCACAAGGAGATTTTCAAGATAGTTTTCCAGAGTCTTGGGTATACAGGAAAGCTGACAAACCAGCAACTTGTCAGTGCAACTGGATCTCTTTAAATAGGCCCGCCTGGATTCCTATTGGTGCGCCGCCGCGCATGCGCGCGGGCCGCTGCGTCGGCGCGCGCACCCGAGGACGTAGAAGCGCCGTCCCGCACACGCGCATGCGCCGAAGCATCATTCCGCCGCGCGTGCGCATTGGGCGCTGATTGGCGCTGTTGGACTGATTTCCCTGACAATAATCTTTCAGGGCGACAAGCTCCAATTCTGACAGAGGAAAAATCCTTCCAAAAGGGACCTCAACACCCGGGATGAGATCAATCGGGCAGTCATATGGCCGATGTGGAGGGAGAGTTTCAGCTCCTTTCTTGCTAAAGACATCTAAAAAGTCATGGTATGCAACTGGTACAGATAAGCGTGTTTCAACATCAGAGTCCAAGCATAACAAGGATGGCGGATCAGAAGAGAATTTCCGCAAGCAGTGTTGGAGGCAGTAGGAAGAGTGAAACTTAACCTCCCCTCCGACCCAGTTGATAAGAGGGTTATGTGCTTGGAGCCATGGCATGCCAAGGATTATGGGGAACAGCGGGGATGCGATGGCATCCAGGCGTAATAATTCCTTGTGACTATCGGCAATAATGACAGGCAAGGGTATAGTCTGCTGAGTCACTAGTCCGGATTTGATAGCAGATCCGTCGGCCAGATGTACTGAAAGTCCCTGGGCCCTAGGTTGCAAAGGGATTTGATGTTTAGCAATAAAAGACAAGTCCATAAAGCAGCTACAGGCACCGGAGTCTATTATAGCGGAGACAGGAATACTTCTTCCCGGAAGCTGTAATACAATGGGGAGAGCCAGGTGGGTTGGCAGGATGGGCGGAGAAGATAATTCGACCCTTGCGGGTCTTGGCTGGACATGACCTCACGTAATGCCCGGGTCTCCCACAATACAGGCAGAGGTTTTCGTGTTGTCGGCGTTGACGTTCCTCAGGGGAAAGTGAGGGACGGGGCACTCCGAGTTGCCTGGGTTCAGGGACATCAGATGTGGGTGCAGCAGTGGTAGAAGATGTCAGGCTGCTGATGTTAGAGGCTCGGGCTAATTTCCAGGCTGGACAGGACGACCTCATAGGTCTCTCTGACTTCTGTCCTCGTAATCGGTGATCACCGGTAAATCTTTCAGGCGCAGGAACCCCGGTTTCTGGAGGTAACATTGCTATTGCTGAAGTAGCTCTTTGCGGGGCCGAGGTAGGTGAGGAAAGAGCCTGGATGCTTTCTTCCAGTCGGATATATGCATCTTGTGCGATTTCAACAGTCTGGGTGAGGTCTTTGAGGTGTAAGCGGAAACCCTCCATGGGAGAGGCTCCCTGCACAGAGGGAGGCCTCCCTTACACCTCTCACTCGCGGCCCCTGGTAGTGAAGACAGGGGGCGCAGGAGTGCAGAGTCGCACGAGAGCCTGGTAAAGTCGCTGGTGGTGTGCTGGACCGGAACTGGGACAGAGACTGGAATAGATCCGGAAACAGCTGACAGCCTAACAACTGGAGCTCAGGCGGGTGCGGTCAGATGGGCTGGAAGAGTGGGTACACCAGTCCCAAGCAGGTAGGTACTGGAGCGGCATCAGGTATGAGCAGGTTCAGGCAGCTGGCAGGTCTCAGGTACAGGTAAGTACTGGAGCAGGATCAGGTATGAGCGGGTTTAGGCAGCTGGCAGGTCTCAGGTACAGGCAGGTTCGGCAACGGGCAGGCAACAAGGTAGCAGAAGGAGCAGGCAGGAACGTAGTCAACACAGGCCGGGGGTCAGGTACAGGCAGATCAGCAAGAATGGTCAAACAAGCCAGGAAGGGTCAGCTGGAGCAGGATTCAGGTAAGCAGGGGTCAGAGGTCTCAGGTAACGCTGTAGACCGAACAGCACAGAGCCCAGCCATCAGCCCCTTTAAATAGCCCCATCTGGCGCCATGAGCCGCCGCTGCGCGCTCCCGCGCGTGCCCCGCTATCGCGCATGCGCACATCAGCGTGCGCCGATGCGCCACTACCGCGCATGCGCGAAGATGCGCCGATATCGTCATTGACATTTCTGGTGTGCCCTTCATGACAGCTCCACCAATTATTCTATCCGGTGCGCGTGGAGCAGTCTCCTATCTGCCCCGCCCCCTCTGTGTGTGTCCGCTCTTCTCCCATAGGGGGTGTGATGAGAGGCTTCTGGGTTGGCCGGAGCTGCTGCCAATCATCCCGTGCACTCCCAGAAATGCTCTCCGAGTGCCACTGTAAGAGAACTGCTGATTCACGTATGGCGCATAGGCGTGCGCCAATGCGCATGCGCGTGCGCAATGAACGGCATGCACGCGCAGGAGCGCGTCCCTAACACCAGTTGGCGCCAGACGGCCTATTTAAAGGGTGCTCTGACTTTCCACAAGTGCTGACTGGTCTTCAGCTGTGTCCTGTTACTCTGAACCCTGCTATAACCTGCTTGATACCTGTTACTGATCCCGGCTTCCTCTGACTCTGCTTCTGGACTCTGATTGCTTGATTACTGGTACCCGACTACGGCCTGCATCTGACCTTCCTCTTGCTTATGCCTTGTACTCTGCAGCCCGCCTGTTACCGAACCCGGCTATCTCCACGACTCCGCTTCCATCATCTGCCCAGGTCTGACACTGCCTCTGGAAACCTGCGCTGGCTCTCTATTGTCTCAGCTCTCCTGTGTCCAGTGCTCTCCTGTCTCCTGACCATAGGAAGTACTGACAAGCCACCAAGCCTGAACCTGCAAACTGGTTGGAGTTCCTCCTTAGCTTCCACCGCAGCTCTTCACCTGCTGTCCTGCTGGTACCACCAAGCCTACTACTTCCACCGCATGTTCTACAAGCAACATTCCCTGGCACTCGTGTTCCTCCTGACCCTAGCCACCATCTGTCCCACCTTCAGTGGAGCTTGGGTAGGAGATACAAGGAAGGCCGACCTCGTCATATCAGACTCCTACCAGGTACGTGACAGCCACCCTCCTAGTAACCAAAGATGCCACGTATGCCCCCCCTGTAATGTGCTTCTGCTCCCAGCCCGAGCTACAGGGATCTATTGAACAGGTACTGATCTATGGGGACACCTGCTGTGGGGGGGCTCTGATGGGGACACCTTCTGTGGGGGGCTCTGAAGGGGACACCTGCTGTGGGGGGCTCTGATGGGGGACACCTGCTGTGGGGGGGCTCTGATGGGGGACACCTGCTGTGGGGGGCTCTGATGGGGGACACCTGCTGTGGGGGGCTCTGATGGGAGACACCTGCTGTGAAGGGACTCTGATGGGGGACACCTGCTGTGAGGTGACTCTGATGGGGGGACACCTGCTGTGGGGGGACTCTGATGGGGGACACCTGCTGTGGCGGGACTCTGATGGGGGACACCGGCTGTGGGGGGCTCTGACGGGGACACCTGCTGTGGGGGGGCTCTGATGGGGGACACCTGCTGTGGGGGGCTCTGATGGGGGACACCTGCTATGGGGGGGCACTGATGGGGACACCTGCTGTGGGGGGGCTCTGATGGGAGACACCTGCTGTGGGGGGACTCTGATGGGGGACACCTGCTGTGGGGGGGGGGCTCTGATGGGGGACACCTGCTGTGGGGGGACTCTGATGGGGGACACCTTCTGTGGGGGGACTCTGATGGGGACACCTGCTGTGGGGGGACTCTGATGGGGGACACCTGCTGTGGGGGGACTCTGATGGGGGACACCTTCTGTGGGGGACTCTGATGGGGACACCTGCTGTGGGGGAACTCTGATGGGTACACCTGCTGTGGGGGGACTCTGATGGGGGACACCTGCTGTGGGGGGGACTCTGATGGGGACACCTGCTATGGGGGGGGACACTGATGGGAACCCTGATGTAAGGAGGGACTCTTATGGGGACTTTGATATAAGCTGCAAGTGCCGCAGGTCACTCTCTCCCCAGAATGTCCTTCATTCTCAATTTTAAAAGTTGGGAGGTATGCAGGAGCGGATCACCGCCACCGCCACCCCTGTTATAAACGGGAAGAGGGCTCTCTGTGTTTTCTGCCCATCCCTTTCCCTCCTCCTGTCAGAGGAGGAGAGCGAGCAGCCAGAGATCGAAGCGCCCGTGTCTGAGTGGAGAGAGGGCAGCCGCTGGCTCTTAGACCCCTCTTCTCCTCACATTGCTGTACTAGTGAGCTGCGCTTGCCAGGACAGCTGCCAGCTATGTTTCTTCTCCCTCCTTCATATTGGCCAGGGAGAGAAATACAATAAAAAAGGATTGTGGGACATGTAGTCCCGAGGACTGGCGGCCCCATTGTGACCCGGAAACTGCAGCCCACACAGCATGCCCAGCTGAATTGGAGAGGGGGGTGGAGAGAGAGAGAGAGAGCCAGGAGCCCGGGAAAGCTTTTGAGGAAGTGCACCCAGGACTCCAAGGAGAGGACAGTGCTGAGGGAACACCATCAGAGAGAGAACCCTGCTGCCCTGCGCCACCATAGGGAAATCCGGACAGCCTGGCATAATCCCTGGTGAAGAAAGGAATGGAGTCATTGCCAGAATACAGATCTGAGCACTACCCAGCAGAGTCGCCACGGGCAACCCAGAGTGAGTGAGCTGACTCCTGATCAGAGGAACCGATGTTGCTGTATCGCCGGGTCTGGTGAGAGGGCCGGGCGGCCATTATCTACTGCCATCCATAAGAGCTGCAGCCTCCTGTAGTGTGTCTGCAGTCCCTGATCATCTCCTGTATTATGTCTGCAGTCTCTGACCATCTCCTGTAGTATGTCTGCAGTCTCTGACCATCTCCTGTAGTATGTCTGCAGTCTCTGATCATCTCCTGTAGTATGTCTGCAGTCTCTGACCATCTCCTGTAGTATGTCTGCAGTCTCTGACCATCTCCTGTAGTATGTCTGCAGTCTCTGACCATCTCCTGTACTATGTCTGCAGTCTCTGAACATCTCCTGTACTATGTCTGCAGTCTCTGACCATCTCCTGTACTATGTCTGAAGTCTCTGACCATCTCTTGTATCATGTCTGCAGCATGTCTGGGGGCTCTTTCTTACAGACTCTCTCTGTGAGCATTAGAGAGACCCCCCTCCAGGTCCCATTAGTGTACTCATTTTCTTTATTGTTAAAAGATCATGGGAGGATCCCAGGGTAATGAAAACTTCTTAGGGAAGCATCTCTGGGTTTGAGTAGTAGCCATAGAAACATTTGTAAAGGGGAGGGGCTAGTAAGATGACCACGCCCATGTGGGGGCGCCAGAAATATTTCTGCACCCAGGCGTCTGTGACCCTAGGATCGGCCCTGGTTCCCTGATAGGGCCTGGGGTGGAGCCATGCTTGGAGTAGAGATTTTTTTAAGCAGCCAGGTGAGAGTGGCTGGCCTCTAAGGTGAACACATGGTGAAGGGGTAAGCTGAGAGACAAACATTACTGCATAACCATGACATTCTCCTTCCTTTTCTACCTTCCTTTCTTACCTCCTAATTCCTTTATTTTCCTTTCTACCTTCCTAATTGCTTGCTTTTTTCTTTCTCTACTTCCTCCTTCTTTCCTTCCCACTCCCTTTTTCCTTCTTTCTCTACTTCCCACTCCTTCATTCCTTCTTTCTTACTTTCTTCCCTCCTAATTCCTTGCTTTCTTCTTTCTCTACTTCCTCCTTCTTTTCTTCCCCCTCCTCTGTCCTTTTTCCTTCCTTCCTTTCTTTCTCTCTCTCTCTTTATCCACCATCCATTCATTCTATCTATCTCTAATATCTTTATCCCTCTAAAGCTAGATGGATAGAATTTTAAACTAAGATTCTTAAGAAGTCTTAGCAGTGGCGGCTGGTGGTATATTCTTTTGGGGGGCTAGGCAAACAGTGCACCCACAGCCACTCCCCCGGTCGGTTGTACTCAGTACATTAATTTGTCATTTGAAAGATTTAATTTGCTTTTAACATTTGATTTTAGAATGAATGGACTTTACTGAACGAATACCTCATACACTGTTAGAAATTAGTTCATTCAAGAAAATTTTTCCATTCTGCTCCTTCGAATGTTCTTGTAACTGTGGCCGAAAATGAACGTCGATTTGTTCCCACTAATGTTTAGAAAAACAAACAAACTTTCTTTTGCCAAGAATTTTTGTTTGAAATTCTACCCATCTATTGCCAGCTTTACTCTTAACTTTAATCTATCTGTCTATCTCTTTCTCTAATCTCTCTCCCTCTTTGTCTCACCTTCTCTCTCTTTAAACTATCTATCTATCTATCTGTAACAGCACCCCAAGTATGAAAGGGGTTAACGTCGTTTAGGATATTCCCTCTCTGGACACACATCCACTGCCGATCCTCCACAGTCAGGCGACCGCTTCCCATAGGATTAATCCTTCCAAACATACGAGACAAACACTCTGTATGAAGTTTCCAACTGGACTGACAATCTTTAATGACAAACTCCCAGTTTTATACACACAGAGAGGAGGTTCTTACATTCTCCTCAGACAATACACCTTTGACCAGACCTAATTTACATGAGCTAATTAACTACAGTGATGACTCAGACACATGACCTTTAGGCTAGCCTCACTGTCTCCCAATACACATATTCTGACATCTCTTAGCTAATCCCTTTACATCTTGCATGACCTTTATATTCACCAAACTGTCTGTCTGCTTTACAATACACACAAGTACAGAGTTAATTATCACTATTCACAATGAAAGGATCTGTAGCATAGTTGAGATTCATTAACATTACACAAGCAGACAGGTGACACATCAGCATCTCTTAATTAACTTGTTGAGTTCAGAATCAAACAACCAGTACATTTTGTGGATTAATATTACTATCCCAATTTAAAGCAATCCAAGACATTCTTAATGTCCATTATTTCCTGGCTCACCCTGTGCCCAAAGTGACCCCTGTCACACTATCTATCTATCTGTAGCGGGGGTCCCAAATTTAGGGATTGCTATACCAAATTTAAGGGTGATTCGAGTGGTAGTTGGCTCGAATCTTTCAATTTGCTGGACTCTGCCTTGCTGTTGTTTTACCTGGTGTGCAGTTCCCCTTAGAAGTATGGGTGGTGCTATCATTTGTACTCGGGGTTGAACCACAGGTAATGGGGCAGTGATTTGGTGTCCTCTCTCGGCAGCCGTGCAGTGGGTGTGGTCTACCTGCTGTGCATGCCGGGAGAGGATACATAAGGGGGCAGATGCCACCTGGGAGGTCGGTTCTTCTTGGTTCCAGAGTCAGAGTCCTGGTGCGTGGTGCGTGGCCCTCCAGGCCATGGGGCCACGTGCACTTCAGTCCCAGGCACCTTTAGTCCTGGGACTGCAACTTCAGCCCTGGGCCCAGCACCTTTAGCTGGAGCCCACTTCGGGAGGAAGAATCCCAGGGTGCCGCCTTGCGAGGGGACCCGTTTCTAGAAGAGGAGGCTGGGGGAGGACCATTCCGAAGGACTGGTGAGAGATCACAGTAATGGAAGGGGCCCAGTAACTCTCTGGAGGGATGTCATCCATCCGAAAACAGGGATCTAAACAACGGGACCAATAGGAGGTTTGGGACACTATAGATTCTGTGGCAGAGGATCTCCCGAACGCATCCATTAGGGAATCTGATAGACTGTTCAAGTTACACGCCGGCTGCTAGTGCCTTCAGGTGACTATCCGGGTGAGCTATACCCACTCGGGATCGAGTGGCGAAGAAACAAGAGTGCCAGAATGGATCTGTCTTCCTAACACCTTTCTCTCTTCTCCTCATTTTTGTGGATGTTCATGCATAAAGAAATAAACTCTACGTTGGAGTTGACGCTGGTGTGGACCTTGGAGTTACTTGGGGTATAGAGACTTTGTCCTTACATTCTAGGGACATACAGTAAGCCAACACTGAGGGGGAGCCCTGCTGCAAAGACCCGTAAGTGAAAATAAGTGTGGTTAACCTCTGCAACCCAGGGGGTACGGGCATGGTGGAGACCGCGTGCCTTCTTCTCCTGTGAGGGAGCCAAAAACTGGAGAAGTAGGGCCGGTGTGCTACATATCTATCTATCACTACACATGCATATATTGGTAACTAGACAAATCAATCAGAGGTGCATTATGTGTTTCATGCAGAAAGAGTGGAGCAGAAGCTGTTTCCTTTTATCTCTCTCTCTCTCTGAAGCCTCATACACACGGCCGAGATTCTCGTCAGGAAAAAAACGTTGTTTTTCCTGACGAGAATCTTGACAAGAAACTTGTCCCGGCCGAGTGTACACACGTACGATTCAAAAGAACCGCCGTTCTTTTGAATGGCACGAACGCGGTGACGTCATCGACTACCACGAGCGTGCGCTCGTCACATTCGATGCAGTCGTCGCCATCTTGCTACACCCTATGCCTATGCCTAGGAAGCTACCGTGCATGCGTCAAAGTCATTTCGAGCATGCGCGGGTTTCCACGGCGACAGGTAAGTGTACACACGCTCGGGTTTCTCGTCGAGAAACAGGCCGACGAGATTCTCGACGAGAAAAAAGACCGCAGGTCGTCTTTTTTCTCGTCTGGGAATCTGGGCAGTTTTCTTGACGAGGAAACTGAAACCCGCATACACACAGCCGGTTTTCTCGGCAAGAAAGCTCTCCCAGCAGTTTTCTTGTTGTTTTTTGCTGAGAAAAATGGTTGTGTGTACGTGGCCTGATTGTATGCCCCCTGAGTTGTCTTAAAAGGCAGGAAAGCAGAGAGTGGAGGTAAAGCTTACAACTTCAATCATAAGATTGAGCTACTGAGCTGGGTGAGCAGCAGGCATTTGTATTTCAGCAGAGCAGCTAGGAATAGACCGGTAAACATGTCAAAATGCCAAAAGAAGCCTGGAGCTCCACAGCTGTAAATGAAAAATGCATAATAGTCGCATAAAACATTCATTTTTAGTTGCTCAAAAAAAAAAGTATGAAAACTCTTACTATCCCCTCCCCTCCTGGCCAATCAGGAAGCGGGTTTTGACACTGGTCACCTGATTGGCTGAAAGGACGGTGGATCCTATTGGGTGCCTAGGAGGAGGAGGAGGATAGGAGCTGGAAGCCACCATGGAGGAGAGGACTCAGAGCCGAGCCGCTGCACCACGTTGCCTGCCACCCGCCATGATGGGGTAAGTGCCGGACCGACCAGCAAACAACAGGGGGGGTGCTGCTTGGGGGGGATGAGTGGTTGTCTGCCTTCCCCACCCCCCCAAAAAAAAAAACCCAGCCGCCACTACAGTAAATCCTGTATTTACTAAAGGCAAATAGACACGTGCAGTCGCTCCAGAGCTTAGTAAATGATGGGAAGCTTCACTTTGCAAAGAATACCCAATCACATGCAAGGAAAAAAAATTATAATAATTTTTTGCCCATGATTGGATGATGGAAGTCGGCAGATCTTCTGCTGATTTACTAAGCTCTGGAGCAACTGCTCTTGCAAAGTGCACAGGCTATTTGCCTTTAGTAAATCAACCCCAATGTGTCGTCCCCATCAGAAGTCCATGTGACAGGGTGACAACGCAGGAGCACAATTGGAAGACCCCGCCAACAGTGTTGACAGCGATTGGGTTTTCATCTACTTTTTAGGAGTTTGTGTCTGTTTAACATGCTTGTTACACCGTCAGCCACATACATGCATAGAATCATTTATGAAGATGCGTGTTTGTTTTCCATCCTAAGTGCCAATCATCGCAATCCCGGTGTGATTAGACGCTCTAATCCGGCAAAGATCATCATTCCTGTGTAACCCCTGAAGCATTATTGCTCTTTTTTTTTCTCTAATTCCCCCCTTACCATTAAAAAAACTATTGTCTCCTAATCTCCACATTCCGATGTTGCCATGGTGACGGCGGTGCGAGATGCAGGGAAGAGGTCTGCACACCCCCCTGGACACGCAGAAGACTGAACACGGCATCGGCAATATTGTGCAACTGGGCGCCAGATAACAACCAGCAGCATGAAGCAGTCTATATAGACTATTAGAGGATTACGTTTTTTTTTTTTTTTTTTAGATTTTATCAGCTATGACTTTCCATAAAACATATATTTTTTTTATTTTACTAATGATTTATTTAAAAAAAATATTAAATTTATTTAACCACTTCCCTACCGCACTAAAAAAAATATTTAGTTTGTTCAACCGCTTCCCTACCACACAAATTCCAGCACTTCTCTCCTACATGTAAAAACCATCATTTTTTTTTTTGCTAGAAAATTACTCAGAACCCCCAAACATCATATACATTTTTTTGTTAGCAGAGACCCTAGGGAATAAAATGGCAGTCATTGCAACTTTTTATGTCACACGATAATTGCGCAGCAATTTTTCAAACGTGTTTTAAAAAAAAAAAAAACGCTAAAAAAAAAAAAAAAAACAGTAAAGTTAGCACAATTTTTTATATATAATGTGAGAGATTACAAATAGGTACCTAACATGACAGGCTTTAAAATTGCCCACAGTCGTGGAATGGCGTCAAACTTCAGTACTTAAAAATCTCCATAGGCGACGCTTTAATTTTTTACAGGTTACATGTTTAGAGTTACAGAGGAGGTCTCATGCTAGAATTATTGCACGTGCTCTAACGTTCACGGTGATACCTCACATGTGTGGTTTGAAAGTCGTTACCGAATGCAGGCGAAACCTACGTTAGAATTATTTAAGGGAGTGCTCCTAATCTCAGCTTGTTGCCTGTATAAAAGACACCTGTCCACAGAATCAATCAATCAGATTCCAAACTCTCCACCATGGCCAAGACGAAAGGATGTCGGGGAGAAGATTGTAGACCTACACAAGGCTGGAATGGGCTACAAGACCATCGCCAAGCAGCTTGGTGAGAGGGTGACAACAGTTGGTGCGATTATTCGCAAATGGAAGTGTAGCGGGTATGTACTTTCCCGGGTGTAATTTGAACCTGGCAGAGACATCAGTGATGTGTAATTCCCTGCAGCCTAGCAGGTGGCGCTGTCGCCCTGGGCTGGGGTTGAATCATTGCTGTGTGTCGTGCTTCCTTTTTGTCCTTCCTCGGCAGCAGTATGGTGGGGAGGGGAACCCGCCGTGCTTGCTGGGAGAGGGTATAAAGGGGCCGGCCATCTTTGTCACAGGGAGAGTCCCAGGCACCTTCAGCCTGAGGGCGGTGGTTCGTGTCGGTCCCCTAGGCGGTTCTAGGCCTAGAGGACAGGTGGAGGTCGTGTTCCATCCCAGGCACCTTTAGCCTGGGGTGAGGTACTCGGATGGAGGTCCGGAGCTCAGTGCTCAACACTGAGTTCCGCGAGGGAAGGAGGTCCTAGGGAACCCCGTGAGTGGGTACCCGAATCCGGAAGGCGTAATGGACCAGGGGGAGCTCCTCACTCGAAGACCTGGTTCAACATATTGCCAGTGACGGGTGAGCCTCTCATCGGAGACCGCCTGGAAGGAAATCCCCCCTCGCTCGGAGACCGTAACCCACTTTCAGGGAGGAAAGTGGAGAATACATTGTGTCTGGGCCTACTCGCATCCACACCCCCTTTTCTGTTCTGTTTCTACCAAGGGAGTTCAACTGATTGTGTTCATTCAAGAAGAATAAAGGAGTGTTGGACTTTAATGGTGTGGGGCTCATTTCCTGACAGACATTGTTCAAGGTAACTCTGTGATGGAGGATCCAGGTGCACAACACTGACCCGAAGGTAAAAGAACTTTGCTTATATCACACTGACACCTGTGGTAAAGGCCAGGCGTGGTCTCCCTGCTCCCTTCCCCTCTAAGGTACCCCTAGACAAGAGAGAGACGAGCTGAAGAAAAAGAGGGGAGTGAGGAGGACGCTACAGAAGAAACACAAAATAACTGTCACTCTCCCTCAGTCTGGGGCTCCATACAAGATCTCACCTCGTGGAGTTTCAATGATCATGAGAACGGTGAGGAATCCGCCCAGAACTACACGGGAGAATCTTGTCAATGATCTCAAGGCAGCCGGGACCACAGTCACCAAGAAAACAATTGGTAACACACTACGCTGTGAGGGGCTGAAATCCTGCAGCGCCCGCAAGGTCCTCCTGCTCAAGAAAGCTCATGTACAGCCATTGGCGTCCGCTGAACTTTTTTCAGGGGGGGGGGGCATCATTTTAAGGTCATCCATGCTCGGCCCCTTTTTGAGAATGTCATGAAGGGGAGGGGCTTAGTCATTGTCACATAAAGCGCAGGCATGCAAAGGTTTGAGAAACCTGATGCAACTATAAAGCAACTAGCAACTTTGAATAACAATGTCATAAAAAATGGAGTTCCCCCCCCCCCCCAAGAAAATAACAACCCCCAGGATCAGTGCCAGTTTCTGCAATAAATCAATCCCCAGCTTTGCTGTCAGTTTCCGCAATAAAAATCGCCAGCATTGGTGTCAGTAGCAACAATAATAACCCCTCCACATCGGTGCAGATTTCTAGAATAAAAACTTCAGCATCTGTACCAGACAGTGTACATAATAATGACCCTCAGCACTGGTGTCAGTTTCCGCACTAAAAACTCCCAGCATTTGGTGTCATTTTCTGCAATAATTGCCCCCAGCATAGATGGGAGGATATCATGTTAGACACTTCCTAATGGCTCAGTCTCTAGGAACAGTAATGGATGATGGCCAATAGGGATGAGCTTCGAGTTCGAGTCAAACTCATGTTCGACTCGAACATTGCCTGTTCGCCCATTCGCCGAACAGCGAACAAATTGGGGTGGTCGCAGCAAATTCGAAAAGTCTATGGGAGAAATCTAAAGTGCTAATTATAAAGGCTTATATGCAAGTTATTGTCCTAAAAAGTGTTTGGGGACCCGGGTCCTGCCCCAGGGGACATGTATCAATGCAATTTTTTTTTTTTAAAACGGCAGTTTTTTTGGGAGCAGTGATTTTAATAATGCATAAAGTGAAACAATAAAAGTGAAATATTCCTTTAAATTTCGTACCTGGGGGGTGTGTATGATATGCATGTGAAGTGGCGCATGTTTCCCGTGCTTAGAACTGTCCCTGCACAAAGTGTCATTTTTGAAGGAAAAAAAGTCATTTAAAACTCACTCGCGGCTATTAATGAATTGTTGGCTCCCGGCAATACATAGAAAAGTCATTGATAAAAAAGAAAAAAAGTGTGGGGGTCCCCCCAAATTCAATAACCAGGCCCTTCAGGTCTGGTACAAATATTAAGGGGAACCCCACCGCAAATAAAAAAAAAATGTGTGCGGTTCCCCCCAAATATCCATACCAGGCCCTTCAGATCTGGCATGGATTTTAAGGGGAACTCCACCCCAAATGTAAAAAAAATGGCGTGGAGTCCCGCCAAAAATCCATACCAGACCCTTATCCGAGCACGCAACCTGGCCGGCCGCAGGGGAAGAGGGGGGGACGAGAGAGCGGCCCCCCTCCCTCCTGAACCCTACCAGGCCACATGCCCTCAACATGGGGAGGATGTCCCCATGTTGATGGGGACAAGGGCCTCATCCCCACAACCCTTGCCCGGTGGTTGTGGGGGTCTGCGGGCGGGGGGCTTATCGGAATCTGGAAGACCCCTTTAACAAAGGGGACCCCCAGATCCCGGCCCCCCCCATGTGAATTGGTAAGGGGTACATTGTACCCCTACCATTTCACGAAGAAAGTGTAAAAAAATGTAAAAAAAAAACACACAAACACCTTGGAAAAGTCCTTTATTAAAAAAAAAAAAAAAAAAAAAAACATTCCAGCGATGAAATCCAGTGTCCCGCGGCGATCCGATGTCCAGCGCTGTCCGTCATTGGCTAAACCTGTGGCTCTCTGGTGGTGCGGGTACAGGGTGGCTCTCTGGTGGTGCGGGTACAGGGTGGCTCCCTCTCTAGCTTCCCCCAGCACAGTATTCTCTTTTCTCCTCTTGTAACACCCCCCCCCCCAGCAGAGTGCTTGCATGCTGGGGGCTGTAGCATGGTGTCGGTGGACACGCTGGGGCCGCCACTCTTCAGGGAATACATTTACCGTTATGCCCCCAGTCCCCAGAGTCTTCTGATTGGCCCTCTGCCCCATGAGGAGAGTAAAAAGCGGGCAGAAGCGTGGCGGCGGCACGGCGAATCCAATTAGCTTCAGCTGACAGAAAGGGGGGTTTTCGGGGGAGATATACACACAGCCCAGAATGCAAATCAATTTATAACTTTTTTGAAAAGCGTTTTTCTGAATATTTTTGTTCTTATTCTGTCTCTCACTGTTAAAATAAACCGACCAATAAAATTATAGACTGATCATTTCTTTGTCAGTGGGAAAGCGTACAAAATCAGCAGGGGGTCAAATACTTTTTCCCCTCACTGTATGTTGCACGAATTGCAACATTTTTGCCTCGAAAAGGGGATTTTTCTATTCCTGGCACAAGTTGCTTTTCGCGGTAATAGGCGTTGCGATTCATTGTTCATTTTGTCTCAACAATAAAAATGTTGCAATCTGTGCGATTTTAGCCACTTGTCTACTGGGACAATTTTTTTAATTACAGGAACAATGAAATACTATCCATGATACTTTTTTTTTATTTTATTTGCACTAACATGCAATTTTTGAGGACAAGCTTTGTCCCCTTCATTAAGATCCCAGCAGTACTAGAACATAAAGTTTTAGCGGAGTGTCAACAAGACAATATCTAAGGTTGCTTTCACACTTCAGCATTTTGAATCCTGAGCAGATTTTCTGCGATTCTGCCCGCTATTTCAAAGTGCCGAGGTGTGAATGACAAAAATCGCAAAAACGCACATTTGAGATGCCATTCATGTGAACGGCACCTAAAATCACCTGATACCTCGCGCTGCAATCACAGCAACTCTCATCGCGTGAAGCTTGTTGCCCCAAAAAAGTTCAGGAGCTACTTTTGGGCGACATGCTTCACGCAATGCGGTGTGATTTATTGCGTGACAATCGCGGAAGAACCGCACCGCGATTTTAGGTGCCATCTCAAATGTGCATTCTGCAAATCGTTTTTTTTTTTTTCAGGTCATTCGTTATAATCGCAATTCGTAAATTTGAAAAATTTGAAAATAAGAAAGAAAATCCGAAGAATAACTAACTAATAATAACTAACTACAGTGGAACCTTGGTTTACGAGTAATGCGGTTAATGAGCATTTTGAATAATGAGCAACTTTTTTTTTTTTAAATCCTGACTCGGTTTGCGAGTGTTGTCTTGCAAAACGAGCAGAATTCATGCTAATTGGGTGTGCAGTACCGCACTTGGCCAGAGGTGCGGGGGGGGGGGGGGGGCGCCGGTGACACTTGGAACGGTTTGGAGCCGTTCCAAGCCGTTCGGAAATACTCTGAATCACTCGGAAATATTCGGAAATACTCCATTCCCGAGTGTTTCCGAACCTTTCCAAGGGTTTCCGAGATCAGCCGAGCTGCCCCCGAGTATTTCCGAGGCTCTCCGGTGCCCCCCACCTCCTCTGGCCACATGCGGTATTGCATGCCATAGAAGTCAATGCGGAACGAATTATCTTTGTTACCATTGACTTCTATGGGGAAACTCGCTGTGATATGCGAGTGCTTTGGATTTTAAGCATTCTCCTGGAACGGGTTATGCTCGTAATCCAAAGTTCCTCTGTATTAAATTATACAGTAGGTATTGCAATTTCCTTTATAAAAAATAAACGTAAAAAAAAAAAAAAGAAAGCAAAACAAAAAAAAAAGGAAACCACTGCTGACGTAGAAAGAGGAACGCCTACGATGCATAAAGGGGGACATCAATTATGCCCTAATTATTCGTAGTGCTTTTTTGGTAGATAAGGGTATTTGCCATTAATGATTTCAGTTAGTCTGTAAAAAAAAACTACGTTTGTTTTGGTTTATATGTTTCTTTTCTTTTCTTGTTTTGGTATCAGAAACGTTTCTTTGCAATACGCTTCTGTTGTAGCGTATTTGTATTTGTATTGTCAAAATAATTGATAACAAAAATTACTTGATTAAAAAAATATATATATTTAGTGCTGCTGCGCCAAAAAAAAAAGAAAAAGGAAACTACTGCTGATGCAGAAGGAATAACACCTGCGACACAGAAGGAGGAGTACTAATAATGCAGCAACAGAACCTGATGCTGCAAAAAAAAAATAAAAAAAATAAACAGAAAAAATAAATAAAAAATATCAATTCAAGAAAAAATAAAAAATTGGGATCAGTGGTGACACAGACATGTTTTACACACCAACACTACACTACACTAAACTAAACTGTGTTAACAATTCACAACACTTCACTAAACTGACTGAACATACTATCCACTAACTACCACCCTAATCTCTTCTCCACTAATACACACTACACACGTCCGCCACGTAAGCAGCTTTATATAGTGTGGGCCCCTAAGCCATGATTGGTCAAAGGCACATTGTGCTGTGATTGGCCAAAGCATACAGGTCAGGTGCATGCTTTGGCCAATCAGCAACCAATGCACTGTGTGAGCACAGTGCGTTATGGTGCACTCGCCGGGCGAACAGCCCAGACGAACGCCCCTATTGTTCGTGTGCTCAGCGAACGTACGTTTGACTCAAACATTCGGACCATCCCTAATTCCTAGTTCAAAATGTTTTCTCTCCTGAGTAGTAGACATGTGCACTGCCGAAAAATTTGTTTGTTTTCGTTTTAATTTTTTATTTATTTTTGGGGGTGGTTTTTCAGGTCATTCGTTATGATCGCCATTCGTAAATTCGAAAATTTCAATTTTGGAAATACGAAAATAAGAAAGAAAATTCGAAAGAATAACCTGGGTAGACATATGCAATTTTTAATTTGTTTCCGAATTCGTTTTTTAGCTAATTTCGACAAATTGGGAAATTGGGAAATATCCAAATTAACGAAAACCCGTTTAACAAATTTTTACGAATATTTGTAAATTCGAATATTTGAAAATCCGAAAACTCGGAAATTCTAAAAAAATCCAAAAATGTGGAAATTCGAAAATCCAAAAATTAAAAAAATCTGAAAATAAATGAAAATTCAAAAAAACGAAAATGCTAAAATAAGAACGAAATGCGAAAATCTGAAATAATAACTACTGTAACTAATTTACTTTCAAATTTGGCTGTTAGTGAACGTAACTGTAGCGGCCTCACCCCATCTCTTTCGTCTAGGGGTATCACACACGACAGGGTGAGATGCGCTACGGCCCATGTCCTCCCCATAGCTGTGGGTGAGGTGAAGGCCAGTATCAGATATTTCCTCGGGCCTGTGTGCTTCTGTAAAGGATTAAGTCCTGTTGTGCCAACACTTCCCTTTGCTCCCATTAACCAGAGTTCCACACACCGATCACAGTCCAACTCTTGTTTTATTGCATTTCTCACAATAAACAGTGCTTCAGTAGCCCACTGGTTGCGACTTGTTAACATATTGATACAGGGGGTGAGCAGGCCGAGGCACTATCCTAATTCTCAGCTAAACCACTGCGATCTCGCCAGCGGTTACTATAGCCATATCTTGAAAGGACTTAGAACTTGAGAGTCTCTACCAGCGAGTCAATAGAATGTAGATAGGAGTACCTTTGCTGCGTTGCGGTCCCTATCAGGGGAAGATGTCCCTCCAAGGGAGTTACCAGAGGCCCATCCGTCACCGGGTTGATGCTGCTCCAGACTCTCCGAATGGGTAACCTCCCCGGCCTCCTCACCTCAGACATGGGCCACGTCCACCTCAGGGACCCTCGGACTCCTCCACCCTCGCGGGACCCAGTCGAAGTCACTGGGCCCCAGGCCTCCTGGTTTAGTACCTCACCCCAGGCTGAAGGTGCCTGGGATGGACTCCAACTCCATTCCGGTCAGGCCTAGGGCACCTGAGCCGAAATCCGGAACCGCCAGCACCCAGGCCTAAGGTGCCTGGGCGCGTGATGAAGAACCTCCAGGAGAGCAAGACCTTGTGATCAGGGCGTCTCCCCCTTTTATCCCCTCCAATGACGCCACGGCAGGTTCCCCGCCCTCGCCGTACCATCTCCGAGAAGGGACAAAAAGGACAGCGCTATCGCAGTGAATCTACCTTGAGCCTGCGGGCACTCACCACCCACCGGCCAAGGAGATTATTACACCGCCCAATCCTCCACGAATACAAATAGTCATTACTCCCATACCTACACACCTGAACTTCCACCCAGGTGTACCCCACCCAAATTTAAAGACCCCGCTACATAACGAATACGAATTCATCCGAAGTTACAAATTATCCGAAATAACGAATGCCGCATCTAAACAAATGGAACGGAACAAATTAATAATAAACAATAATAATAATAAAAGTTTTTATTATTATTAAAGGGGTTGTAAAGGTACAAGTTTTTTCCCCTTAATGCATTCTATGCATTAAGGTGAAAAAACATCTGCAGATTAGCTGCCCTCCAGCCCCCCCGTTTACTTGCCTGACACCTCGAAAGTCCCGCGCCGTGAACTCGCTTGCTTCTCGGCCAGGCTTCTCGGCTCATTCATTGGTTGATTGAAGCAGCGCAGCCATTGGCTCATGCTGCTCTCAATCACATCCAATGACGTGGAGTGCCGGGGGGCGGGGCCGAGTGATACAGTGAGCGGCTATGGCCGCCGGCTGTATCACGGGAGCGCACCCTCAATAACTTTCCACCATGCTCGCTCGCTCGCATGAAGGAGAAAAGTTCTTGCGGGGAGGAGCAGATACAGCCGCCGAAGGACCCCAGAAGAGGAGGTTCGGGGCCACTCTGTGCAAAACTAGCTGCACAGTGGAGGTAGGTATAACATGTTTGTTATTAAAAAAAAAAAAAAAACATGCCTTTAGTGTTCCTTTAATGCTGTTTATTATTATTATTCATTTGTTATGTTCCATTTGTTTCAATGCGGCATTCGTTATTTTGGATAATTCGAAATTTCGGATGAATTCGTATTCGTTACGTTCACTAACAGCCAAATTTGAAAGGAAATTCCAATACCTAGAATTTAATAGTTAGTAATCGTTAAGTTATTATTTGTTAGATTTTCGAATTTTCGGGTTTTTGGATTTTCTAATTTCGACTTTCCGAATTTCCAAATTTTCTAATTTACGAATATTCGGAAAAATTAGTTAAACGGGTTTTCGTTAATTCGGAAATTTCCGAATTAACGAATTTGTTGAAATTTGGAACGAAACTAATTGCACGTGCCTACATGTCTCTGTCTAGGGGACTGGCGCATATGGACAGGACGCCACTGTTGATATCGCCAAGACACCCCCTATGTGATAGCATTGGGCAGGTGACAGGATCTCTTTACGGAGACTTCAGGGGTTTAGATGTCATTGGGCAGATGACAGGACCTCTTTATGGAGACTTCAGTGGTTTTATTAGACCTCCGATGTCATTGGGCAGGTGACAGGACCTCTTTATGGAGACTTCAGGGGTTTATTAGACCTCCGATGTCATTGGGCAGATGACAGGACCTCTTTATGGAGACTTCAGGGGTTTATTAGAAATCTGATGTCATTGGGCAGGTGACAGGACCTCTTTATGGAGACTTCAGGGGGTTATTAGACCTCCGATGTTATTGGGCAGGTGACAGGATCTCTTTATGGAGACTTCAGATGTTATTAGACCTCCGATGTCATTGGGCAGGTGACAGGACCTTTTTATGGAGACTTCAGGGGTTTATTAGACCTCTGATGTCATTGGGCAGGTGACAGGACCTCTTTATTGAGACTTCAGGGGTTTCTTAGACCTCCGATGTCATTTGGCAGGTGACAGGACCTCTTTATGGAGACTTCAGGGGTTTATTAGACCTCCGGTGTCATTGGGCAGATGACAGGACCTCTTTATGGAGACTTCAGGGGTTTTATTAGACCTCTGATGTCATTGGGCAGATGACAGGACCTCTTTATGGAGACTTCAGTGGTTTATTAGACCTCCGATGTCATTGGGCAGGTGACAGGACCTCTTTATGGAGACTTCAGGGGTTTATTAGAAATCCGATGTTATTGGGCAGGTGACAGGACCTCTTTATGGAGACTTCAGGTGTTATTAGACCTCCGATGTCATTGGGCAGGTGACAGGACCTTTTTATGGAGACTTCAGGGGTTTATTAGACCTCCGATGTCATTGGGCATAGACATTCGATGTCATTGAGCAAGTGACAGGACCTCTTTATGGAGACTTCAGGGGGTTATTAGACCTCCGATGTCATTGGGCAGATGACAGGACCTCTTTATGGAGACTTCAAGGGGTTATTAGACCTCCGATGTTATTGGGCAGGTGACATGACCTCTTTATGGAGACTTCAGGGATTATTAGACCTCCGATGTCATTGGGCAGGTGACAGGACCTTTTTATGGAGACTTCAGTTTTTTTTTTTAGACCTCCGATGTCATTGGGCAGGTGTCAGGACCTCTTTATGGAGACTTCATGGGGTTATTAGACCTCCGATGTAATTGGGCAGATGACAGGACCTCTTTATGGAGACTTCAGGGGTTTATTAGACCTCCAATGTCATTGGGCAGGGGACAGGACCTTCTTATGGAGACTTCAGGGGTTTATTAGACCTCCGATGTCATTGGGCAGGTGTCAGGACCTCTTTATGGAGACTTCATGGGGTTATTAGACCTCCGATGTCATTGGGCAGGTGACAGGACCTCTTTATGGAGACTTCAGGGATTTATTAGACCTCCAATGTCATTGGGCAGGTGACAGGACCTCTTTACTGAGACTTCAGGGGTTTATTAGACCTCCTATGTCATTGGGCAGGTGACAGGACCTCTTTATGGAGACTTCAGGGGGTTGTTAGACCTCCAATGTCATTGGGCAGGTGACAGGACCTCTTTATGGAGACTTCATGGATTTATTAGACCTCCGGTGTCATTGGGCAGGTGACAGGACCTCTTTATGGAGACTTCAGGGATTTATTAGACCTCCAATGTCTCCTCTGCCCTCTGGAGGTAAGGAAGAGCCCGTAAACCAATGCAGAGCCCCATAAAAGCCTCAAAGCGTGTTGCGTCATTACATTCAGATGTAAACCTTTCCTCTGCTTACAGTATATCTGTATTGTAGAACGTTTTCTCTCCCTAAAACTTCACTCCGGCAACATTCCAATCACAGAGAATATTAATTATAGAGAGCGATCCGCACTCTCCTACCCAAATACTGTCTTCAAGCATCCTTCATGTTAATGAGTATTAAGGAGAAGTACTTGTGTGGAGAACTCGGGAGGGATGAGAAGATGTTTTATGGCAGATTAGATGAAGGAACTCATTTGGGATTATGACAAGTGGTGTCACATTGCACCTGTGAACCCGGAGATTCCAGACAGGAGGGGAAACCATTCCGCCAACTGGGAGCGCTACCGAGAAAATACTGTAACTAAGCTAAAATGATACGGGGCTCATTCACCTGGTATTGTACTCATTGATCCAAGCAGGAGAACCCAAGGAGTATTCTCTGCAGACCTCCTTCTGCCTTTACTACAGCTGTCGATCTCCACACTTCCCTTCAGTCTTGCACAGTTGTAGCGGCTCCTCTCCTGAACTGAAACGGCTTCCTCTGATTTCACTGCACACTGTGAGCTTCTCACAATGTGCTTTAGAAGCTGCTATAACCACCCCCTAGTGCAAAACCACTGCTTGCATCAGGGCTGAGGGCTCTATGAGGAGTACTGAGGCAGGGTGCTGTGATGTTTTCAGGAAGCTATGTACAGCGCCCTGCTGGCCTCTCCCACCAGCCATGATTGCCTAGAGAAGCACAGAGACCTAGTGATGACATCACAGGGTATAAAATAGGGTATGTCGTGAAAACAGAACATTTCATTAGCATTATGACGAGGGGGGAGAAACCAAAGAAAAAATAAGCAGATTAAATTTCAACAGGTGTATAGATTTTTGGTATATAATACTTTTAAAACTACACATCCCCTTAGAGGTTTTCAACAATATTGTAAACTGTATTTTTATTACTACTATTATTATTATTATTTGGTCAAGAGAAATGTACTTCACCTCAAAATTAAAACACATCTCTGGAGAGTGATTTAAATGACAGAAGTATGGAAGTACGAAAAAGCCCTGGGGCATTCCAAAAATTTATTAAACACAATTCTGAGTTTCAAAGTCAGAATTCTGAGGTTTTAAAGTCACAATTCCGACTATGAATCCCAGAATTCTGATGTTTAATTTCAACATTCTGACGTTGCAGCTCAGAATTCTGACTTTTAATCTCAGAATTCTTACTTTTAATTTCAGAATTATGAGTTTGAATCCCAGAATTTTGATGTTGTTTACAACATTCTGACTTTGAATCTCAGAATTGAATTTCAGAATTCTGACGTTTATTCTCAGAATTCTGAATTTACTTTTACTTTTAGGATAGCTGTAGGCTCTTCCATAGTTTCATATTCAAAACTTTGAGTTTCAAACTCCTAATTATAAGTTTCAAAGTCAGAATTCTGTGATTAAAAGTCAGAATTCTAAGGTTTTAAAGTCAGAATTCTGACTTCAAATCTCAGAATTCCAACTATTAATCTCAGAATTCTGACTTCGAAACTCAGAATTCTGACTTTTAATCTCAGAATTCTGACTTTTAATCTCAAAATTCTTACTTTGAATCTCAAAATTCTTACTTTGAAATTCAAAATTCTTACTTTGAATCTCAGAATTCTGACTTTTAATCTCAGAATTCTTACTTAAACTCAGAATTCTGACTTTGAAATTTAGAATTCTATTTTTTTAAACTCAGAATTCTAAAATCTTAATTGCCTGTAAACCGTGAAAAACGTAATAAAGAAATAAAGTAAAAAAAAAAAAAAAGAATTCTAAATTAGAATCCCAGGAATTCTGTTGTTTAATTTCAACATTTTGACTTTGAATCTCAGAATTCTGACTTTAAGGCCACGTTCACATATGTGCGTCCATGGGTTCGTGCCCGGGGGTCCGGTGCGTGTTGGTTCACCGGTTCAGGCATTATTTGGGTCCAAATCTTTGCCTGAATTCTCACCTGAATCAGATCCAAAGATGCACAGGACCCTGGCCACCCCCAGGCATGTGTGAACCGTCTCCATTGAGAGTCTGTCATGCGAATTGGATGCAGGGAAATCCACATCCAATTCGCATATATGTGAACTCAGCCTTAATCTAAGAATTCTGAATTTACTTATGTACCGCCCTGGGCATGATGGGGCTGTGACGTCATAAGGGGCGGGGTCACCAGGTGACATCACCCGGTGACCAGGCCTCATGCCTATATAAGTCGTTGCGCACCATGCACACAGCATTACAGCGCGAGAGAGCGTTGTGTCAATATCGAAGGAAGAGAAGAGGGAGGAAGACGACAGAGAAGACCGGGCCAATGCTAGCAAAAGAGCGGCAAAAGAGCAGAATATAGCAGAGGAGCCCGGCAGAAGACACCGGAGAGCGGGAGAAGAGGCTGGTGAGCGGGAAAAGAGGCCGGAGAGCGTGGATAAGAAGCCGGAGAGAGCGGAGAGGTCGGAAGAGACCCCCAAAGTCAGAAGAGACCCCGAAGTCGGAAGAGACCCCCGGAGCTGCCTAATAAATTACTTTAAAAACCTGTCTAGTGTGTTTTTTTATTGACACTTCTTTTCCCCCAGGTGAATGGGTAGGGGTACAATGTAGCCCATACTCATTCACATAGGGTGGGGGGCTGGGATCTGGGGGTCTTCTTATAAAAGGGGGCTCCCGGATTCCGATAAGCCCCCCGCCCGCAGACCTCGACAACCAACGACCAGGGTTGTTGAGAAGAGGCCCTTGTCCTCATCAACATGGGGACAAGGTGCTTTGGGGTGGGGGGGCCGCAGTGCGCCCCCCTACCCCAAAGCACCCACCCCCCCATGTTGAGGGCATGCAGTCTGGTACGGTTCAGGAGGGGGGGGCGCTCGCTCGTCCCCACTCCCTTTCCTGACTAACCGGGCTGCGTGCTCGGATAAGGGTCTGGTATGGATATTGGGGGGACCCCACGTCGTTTTTTCGGCGTAGGGGGTCCCCCTTAAAATCCATACCAGACCAAAGGGCCTGGTATGCTCTTGGAGGGGGAATCCATGCCAGTTTTTTATTTACAATTTGGCATGGAGTTCCCCCTCAAGATTCATACCAAACACAGTGCCTGGTATTGGCGGGAATCCAAGTCGGATCCCCATTCATTGAAGTTGGACGTGTCTCTGACTTCAAGTCGCAGGGCAAAGGCGGATCCAAAGTAGTACGACTGTCGTGTTGCACCAGTGTGAACCCGGCTAAAGGCTGTGATACTTATGTACATGGGATTTTTTTGTTTTCTATTTTTAAAAAAAATTGCAAAGATTTCAATCAAACTTCTTCCACATTGTCATTATGGGGTATTGTTTGTAGAATTTCAAGGAAAATAATTAATTTAATCCATTTTGGAATAAGGCTGTAATATAACAAATGTGGAAAATGTGAAGCGCTGTGAATACTTCCCGGATTCATCGTATATAGGTCGTGCCTGCATATGTAAATGTTCGCACCACACATGTGAGGTATTGCCACAAACGTTAGAACGAGAGCAATAATTTTAGTGCTAGACCCCCTCTGTAACACTAAACATGTAAGCCATAAAAAATGCTTAAGCGTTGCCTATGGAGATTTTGAAGTACCGTAATTCGGCGCCATTTGTGTGCAATTTTAAAGCGTGACATGTTAGGTATCTATTTACTCAGTGTAGCGTCAACTTTTTTATTTTACCAAAAAAATTGGGTTATATCTTGTTTTTTTTGTTGCAATAAAATTCATAAAAATTTATTTTTTCCCACCAAAAATTGCGATTGAAAATTGCTGCGCAAATACCGCGTGACATAAAAAATTGCAACAACCACCATTTTATTTTCTAGTGCCTCTGCTTTTTAAAAAATAAAAATAAATGTTTGTGGGTTCTGCGTCATTTTCTAGCAAAAAAAAAAAAAAAAGATTATTTTTTTATGTAGGAGGGGAATGCCAGAATCGGCCTGGGTGGGGAAGTCGATAAAGATACATTGTTGTCGGGGTGACCATTGAAATTGATCATTATATACTTTGTTGCAATCAGTTTTTTTCTCCGTTTTTTTTTTTTCTAGCGCTAGACCTCCTCGGTAACTCTAAACAGGTAAGCTGTAAAAAAATGTTTAAGCATCATGGCTATGGAGATTTTTAAGTACAGTAATTTGGCGCCATGAGTGTGCGCAATTTTAAAGCATGACATGTTAGGTATCTATTTACTCAGTGTAACATCAACTTTTATATTTTACCCCAAAATTGGGTTATATATTGTGTTTTATTTATTTTTTTTGCATTAAAATTCATTAAAAAAAAAAGACTTTCCACAAAAAATTGCGATTGAAAAATTGCTGTGCAAATACCGCTTGACATAAAAAATTGCAACGCCCACCATTTTATTTTCTAGTGCCTCTGCTTTAAAAAAAAATATACATCAACTTTTATATTTTACCCAAAAATTGGGTTTTATATTGTGTTTTTTTTTTTTTTTAAATAAAATTCATTAAAATTGTTTTTTTCCACAAAAAATTGCGATTGAAAAATTGCTGCACAAAAACCGCGTGACATAAAAAATTGCAACACCCACCATTTTATTTTCTAGTGCCTCTGCTTAAAAAAAAATATCTAAAATGTTTGGGGGTTCTGAGTCATCTAGCAAAAAAAAAAAAAGATGATTTTTACATGTAGGAGAGGAATGCCAGAATCGGCCTGGGTGGGGAAGTCGATAAAGATACATTGTTGTTGGGGTGACCATTGAAATTGATCATTATATACTTTGTTGCAATCAGTTTTTTCTCTTTGCTGCGAGCGGCGGTGAGCCTGGCGCCCGGGATGCGGAGAGTTAAATCCCCCTAATGGAATAATTTGTTTTCTGACAGCTTGCAAGCAAACTTCCAAGGCTGGCTGCGTAGCAACAGCACGACCGAACCTGGCCCACACCGCCGACTCTCTCCCATTACCTCAGTCGTTAATAAGGTAATTCCATCCAACGCAATATTAACCCCCTAAAATCACTCCATAGACTCACCCAAACACCTGTTTATTTTTTTTAATTGTCGCTTTTTTGTACAAGCGTTCAGCGTGCAAAACTATTTTGGGTACTGGGCAGGAAGGGGGTTTAAGTGCCCAGTAGGCAAAGGGTTAAAGGTCTCAAGAATTTGGGGTTAATGCTAAAAAATATTTTTTTTAAATGTTTAAATATTTTTTAGTGTTAACCCCAAATTTTGAAGACCTTTAACCATTTGCCTACCGGGCACTTTCACCCCCTTCCTGCCCAGACCAATTTTCAGCTTTCAGCGCTGTCACACTTTAAATGACAATAGCGCGGTCATGCAGCAATGTACACATATGAAATTTTTATCATTTTTTTTTCACACAAAAAGAGGTTTTGGTGGTATTTAATCACTGCTGTTTTTTTTTTATTTTTTGGAAAAAAATAAAAAAAGACGGAAAATTTTGGAAGGTGGCACTGATGAGGCAGCTGTGGCTCTCTGTGTGAGGGACCGATGTCCCTCTGATAGAAGCCGGGGAAAAAACAAAACTGTTTCATAGTTTGTTAAAAAGTTTTGGAAACAGGTAAGTTTTCTCCTTCATTGATGTTTACTGATGAGGCTGCACTGATGGACAGTGATAGGCACTGATAAGGTGGCACTCATGGGGACTGATAGGTGGCACTGATGAGGCTGCACTGATGGACACTGATGGGCACTGATAGGCTGCACTGATAGGCTGCACTGATAAGGCAGCACTAATGGGCACTGAGAGGTGGCACTGATAAGGCTGCACTGATGGGCACTGATGGGCTGCACTGATAGGCACTAATGGGCACTGATAGGTGGCACTGATGAGGCTGCACTGATGGACACTGATGGGCACCGATAGGCTGCACTGATAGGCACTGATAAGGCGGCACTAATGGGCACAGAGAGGTGGCACTGATAAGGCTGCACTGATGGACACTGATGGGCAATGATAGGCTGCACTGATAGGCACTGATAAGGCGGCACTAATGGGCACTGATAGGTGGCACTGATGATTGGCACTGATGATTGGCACTGATGGCTGGCACTGATGGGTGGCACTGAAGCGCACTAATAGGTGGAACTGATAAGCGGCACTGATAGGTGCCATTGATGGGCACTGGTAGGTGACACTGATAGGCAGCACTGATCGGTGGCACTGATGATGAGGCACTGATGGGCATTGATTGGCAGCACTGGTAGACATTGATAGGTGGCACTGGTGGGCAAAGGTAGGTGGCACTGTAGACACTGGTAACTGTTTCATAGTTTGTTATAAAGTTTTGGAAACAGGTAATTAGTCTCCTTCATTGATGTGTGCTGATGAGGCTGCACTGATGGACAGTGATAGGCACTGATAAGGTGGCACTAATGGGCACTGATAGGTGGCACTAATGAGGCTGCACTGATGGACACTGATAGGCTGCACTGATAAGGCTGCACTGATGGACACTGATACCAATTACCGATTTTCTGTTTACATCACGTGATCAGTTGTCATTGGCTGACAGCTGATCACGTGGTAAGGGGTCGAGATCGGCCCCTTACTCCGATCTGTGATCAGCCAAGTCTCATGAATCTCAGTGATCCCACAGGGACGTGCAGACAGCGCATGCTCGGGAGGAGGTTTATGGCTGCCCTCCCATCAATGAAGGTCCACGCTGTAGCTGTCGTTCGGCTATAGCGCAGGCGGCAAGAAGTTTAGGCTCCATTCACACCTAAGCATTCTGTGAATGCACATGTTCTCACGCACGTTCATGGGATGTGTGAAAAACTCATGTCCAGTTTGCGGTGCTGTTTATTGTTAATGGCACACCAAACACGGTAGCTGGATGCACGTTAAAACGCATGACAAACACGCACAGTTTAGATAACGCGCAAGGCTCAAAGCCCAAAAAGGTTCAGAAGCTTCTTAGGGCTGCCTTATCCATGTAGTGTGAGAACATGTGAAAAATACACGCACAAATGAAAGTTCACGAGATGCTAGGTGTGTGGAGCAAGCCTAAAAATTAAGGTTTGTTGGAAACCGTTCCATATTCCCAGTGAAGTGACTATCCTCAGGTGATACACAGAGATGAAACAAATCCTTCTACATAAGTTGTACCTGTTTATCTGCAGTCTTCTCCTCTCTACATTTTTAAAAGTCAGTGGCGGCTGGTGCTGTATATTTTTATATTTGGGGGGGGATGCGGCAAACAAGACACCAGTCACCACCCCCCCACCCCCCGTTGGTCGGTCGGTCGCTCACTTGTCTGTCCCCCCACCAGCCCCGCACTTACCACCTATAGCAACTTTGACTCCTTCCTGCATCTCCTCCTCCTCCATGGCGGCGGCTTCCCTTGGTGGCCAATACGATCGCTTCTCCTGTCGGCCAATCGGGTCTTAAGACCCACTTCCCAATTGGCTGGGAGGAGAAGCAGGAAGACAATAGCAAATAATACTTTGCTATTGTCACACAACTGGGTGGGCTCAGGGCGCAGTGCTCTGTGCCCCGAGATCATTCTTTTTTAAGCCAATTAGAGCCTCAGACTCTAATCATTTAAAAGAGGTGTGTATCCAAAGATTGGTGGAGTGAACATGGCCTATGTATGAATGCATTGATCCATAAACCAAAGGTGAATGCACATTTTGAGATAAACTTTATTAAAACATTTATCAACAGTTATAACCATGTTGCAACAGGATCAAAGCGCTACATTGAAACAGTTGCTTCAGCAAAAATACAGCAATTGAGCATAAAACAATCAAGACAAAAATGATAAGATACATAATATTGGATGTGAAAAAACAATAAGGTTGCCACACAGCATGCTCGATGCGTTTCGTGAACCATCACTCATCAGGAGTAAGCGCCAACCATCCATCTATAAATAACATATGAGTATGTATAAGTACCACTGTATTCTGGGTAGTCATAGAGTAGAATTGTTTTTGGCCCGGATAAGGGCAAGGGTCAAGAATTCGTTAAAGTTACTCACAAACATGGCTACCATCGTGAGCACTAAGCATCGACAGCCAGCAGGCCATCCCAAAGATGTCCACCTTGTAGGGTGACCACATTTCCAAACTGCCATTCAGGGACACCCCCCACCGCCCCCCCGAAAAGATTATTTTTGACATCTTTTATTCCTAATTTTTGGGGCAGGGGTGTATCATGAAATCAGCGGGCCCGTGTGCAAGATCAAATGTGGGTCCTAGGCATCAAGAAGAACAACAATATGGTGCGCAAAGCGCGCCGTGGTGAACAGTGGACATGTCTTAAATTGTGCTAAATTTTGGCTTAAAGGGGGTGTTGTTAAAGAGAGTCTGAGATGACTTATATAGTGCAGAATGTGGTAATGTTATAGGGAATGCAGAGTGTATGGTGGTGAGTAGTATGTACAGGAGAGGAGTGCGGAGTGTATGGAGGTGGGTAATATGTACAGGAGAGGAGTGTGGAGTGTATGGTGGGGGTAATATGTACAGGAGAGGAGTGCGGAGTGTATGGAGGTGGGTAATATGTACAGGAGAGGAGTGCAGAGTGTATGGAGGTGGGTAATATGTACAGGAGAGGAGTGTGGAGTGTATGGTGGGGGTAATATGTACAGGAGAGGAGTGCGGAGTGTATGGAGGTGGGTAATATGTACAGGAGAGGAGTGCGGAGTGTATGGAGGTGGGTAATATGTACAGGAGAGGAGTGTGGAGTGTATGGTGGGGGTAATATGTACAGGAGAGGGGTGTGGAGTGTATGGTGGGGGTAATATGTACAGGAGAGGAGTGTATGGAGGTGGGTAATATGTACAGGAGAGGAGTGCGGCGTGTATGGAGGTGGGTAATATGTACAGGAGAGGAGTGCGGCGTGTATGGCGGGGGTTAATATGTACAGGAGAGGAGTGCGGAGTGTATGGTGGGGGTAATATGTACAGGAGAGGAGTGCGGCGTGTATGGCGGGGGGTAATATGTACAGGAGAGGAGTGCGGAGTGTTTGGTGGGGTAGTTAGTAGACAGAGAAGGAAGAGGAGTGCAATACCACCTCCTGATAGTCTGTCAGCCACTACTATACCACCTTGGTGGTGGGGCACTCCGAAGGATGTAAGGGGGCACTCTGGAGGAAGTAAAGAGACACTCTGGAGGCACTAAGGGGGCACCCTGGAGGTTGTAAGGGAGGATGAAAGGGGGCACTCTGGCGGTACTAACTTAGTCAAAGCCCCCCTACATCCTCCGGGGTGCCCCCTTAGTGCCTCCTTACATCCTCTGTAGTGACCCCTTACATCCTCCTCCAGAGTGCCCCCTTGCATCCTCTTCCAGAGTGCCCCCCTAGTACTACTGTACTAAGGGGCACTCTGGAGAAAGTAAAGGGGCACTCTGGAGAAAGTAAAGGGAGGGAGTAAGGGAGCACTCTGGAGGAAGTAAGGGGCACTCTGGAGGCACACAGATAGTACCTCCAGAGTGCCCCCTGCAGAGAGTCCTGAGGAGTGATGGCCATTAATCCATGCCAGGTGAATGTTAGGAAAAGCAGAGCACACCACCCACCTCATGGCTGCCCTATTCCACTACTGCTTGCTCTCTCCCTGCCACAGCCCTGACATAAGCCCGGTCCAGCCTGTGGTGTATGTCCCCATGTTATCTGTACCTGAATTACTGCAGTTCCTCCGGGGGATGCTGCACCCACTGCTGCTCAGGTCAGGGCAGTGAGGTCTTATCCCACTCCCTCCTGGGCTGGGATGAGCTGTGTACAGAGTGCAGGGTTCTGGGATGAGCTGTGTACAGAGTGCAGGGTTCTGGGATGAGCTGTGTACAGAGTGCAGGGTTCTGGGATGAGCTGTGTACAGAGTGCAGGTTTCTGGGATGAGCTGTGTACAGAGTGCAGGGTTTCTAGGATGAGCTGTGTACAGAGGGCAGGATTCTGGGATGAGCTATGTACAGAGTGTAGGGTTTTGGGATGAGCTATATAAAGGGTCCACGGTTCTGAGATGAGCTATATAAAGGGTCCACGGTTCTGAGATGAGCTATATACAGGGTTCTGGGATGAGCTATATACAGGATGCAGGGTTCTGGGATGAGCTATATACAGGGTGCAGGGTTCTGGGTTGAGCTATATACAGGGTGCTGGGTTCTGAGGTGAGCTTTAAAAGGGGGGCAGGGTACTAGGATGAGCTATATACAGGATGCAGCAGAGGCGTAATTAGAACCTTCAGGGCCCTGGTGCAAGGAACCATGAAGGGCCCCCGACCTCTGGCCTGGGCCATTCCCTCTGAGCCCAGAGGGGGGCAGTATAATGTAAAATGGGAGGGGTGGCAGTGGAGGGCAGTATAATGGAAGGGGGGCAGTATTATGGGAGGGAGTGGTAGGAGGTCAGTATGATGGGAGGAGGGGCAGTGGAGGACAGTATAATGGGAGGGGGCAGTGGAGGGCATGTGGGAGGGGGGTTAGTGGAGGGAAGTATGATGGGAGGGGGTCTAGTGGAGGGCAGTATAATGTAAATGGGAGGGGTGGCAGTGGAGGGCAGTATAATGGAAGGGGGGCAGTATTATGGGAGGGAGTGGTAGGAGGTCAGTATGATGGGAGGGGGGGCAGTGGAGGACAGTATAATGGGAGGGGGCAGTGGAGGGCATGTGGGAGGGGGGTTAGTGGAGGGAAGTATGATGGGAGGGGGTCTAGTGGAGGGCAGTATAATGTAAATGGGAGGGGTGGCAGTGGAGGGCAGTATAATGGGAGGGGGATAGTGGAGGGCAGTATAATGGGAGGGGCTGGGGTAGTGGAGGGCAGTATGGGGGGACTGTACAGCATGACTGGAGGGGGGGCAGTGTATGGGAGGTAGCAGAGTATAATGGGGGGGTAGTGGAGGGCAGTATAATGTAAATAGGAGGGGTGGCAGTGGAGGGCAGTATAATGGAAGGGGGCAGTATGATGGAAGGGGGTGGTACTGGAGGGCAGTATAACGGGGGGGTTAGTGGAGGGCAGTATAATAGGAGGCATGGCAGTGGAGGGCAGTATAATAGGAGGGGTGGCAGTGGAGGACAGTAAAATGGGAGGGGTGGCAGTGGAGGGCAGTAAAATGCGAGGGGTGGTAGTGGAGGGCAAATATAATGTGGGGGTTAGTGGAGGGCAGTATAATGGAAGGGGTGGCAGTGGAGGGCAGTATAATAGAAGTGGCAGTGGAGGACAGTAAAATGGGAGGGGGCAGTGAAGGGCAGTATAATGGGAGGGGGGCAGTATGATGGGAGGGGGTGGTAGTGGAGGGCAGTATAATGGGGGGGCAGTATAATGTAAATGGGATGGGTGGCAGTGGAGAGCAGTATAATGGGAGGGGGTAGTGGAGGGCAGTATAATGTAAATGGGAGGGGTGGCAGTGGAGGGCATTATAATGGGAGGGGGGCAGTATAATGTAAAATGGGAGGGGTGGCAGTGGAGGGCAGTATAATGGTAGGGGCCTAGGGGGGCAGTATTATGGGAGGGGGTGGTAGCGGAGGGCAGTTTGATGGGAGGGGGGGCAGTGGAGGGCAGTATAATGGGAGGGGGGTTAGTGGAGGGCAATATGATGGGAGGAGTGGTAGTGGAGGGCAGTATGATGGGAGGGAGGGCAGTATGATGGGAGGGGTGGTAGTGGAGGGCAGTATAATGGGAGGGGGGTTAGTGGAGGGCAGTATGATGTAAGGGGTGGTAGTGGAGGGCAGTATGATGGGAGGGGTGGTAGTGGAGGGCAGTATGATGGGGCGGGGGTTAGTGGAGGGCAGTATAATAGGAGGGGTGGCAGTAGAGGGCGGTATAATGGCAGGGGGGAAGTATAATAGGAGGGGTGGCAGTAGAGGGCGGTATAATGGCAGGGGGAGGCAGTATGATGGGAGGGGGTGGCAGTAGAGGGCGGTATAATGGCAGGGGGCAGTATGATGGGAGGGGGTGGTAGTGGAGGGCAGTATAATAGGGGGAGTTATTGGTGGGCAGTATAATAGGAGGGGTGGCAGTGGAGGGCAGTATAATAGGAGGGGTGGCAGTGGAGGGCAGTATGTTGGGAGGGGGTGGTAGTGGTAGTGGAGAGCAGTATAATGTACAGCATGACTGGAGTCTGGAGGGGGGTAGTGTATGGGAGGGAGCAGAGTTACCATGATCTACTCAGAGTTAGGGCAGTGCAGGGAGCATTTTGCCTACCTTTCTTCCAGTGCAGGAACAGCCATCAGGTAAGAGCCGGAGTGGGGGGCGGAGCTTAGGCGCGAGGACGTCGAGGAGGAATCCTCCTTCGGCTCGCTCGGAATCCTGGGGCTCCACTCTCCTCCTTGTCATGACGTCACTGGTTGTTAGACGCTAGTCGGGCCATGCCTAGCAACCAGTTGTTTTGGCAGTGAGCCAGGCTGCGTCTGGGGGTGAAATGAAGCAATTTCGGACAGAACTAGCACAGCGGGCAGTGAGGGACAGTGGTAATGCGGTGGCAATTTTTAGGGGGCATCAGATCGGCCAAGGGGGCAATTCAGGGACACTTTATTGTCCCGGAATGAAGGTGCCCGGGACCAGGGACAAAGATGTCAATTACGGGATAATCCCGGGCAATCCGGGACACGTGGGCACCCTACCACCATGGGAGCTGAGGGGGCCATATTGATGCACAATGGATTGCAGGTTGTGGACCAACCAGGGAAAACGAGGTGTCCATAGCAGGGTCACCGGTGGTCAGTTGACCACCCGGAAATTTCTATAAGGAAAATATGATATATGGTAATTTAAGTGTAGATGTTATATTTCATTATATTTTTTATATTTCATTAAGTTAAATTCTAATCATTAAATTATATTTTCATTAAGTCTGTGCACCCTGCGCACTCCCAGCACAGTTACCGACGGCTAAGGGAAAGCTTGCAATCGCTGCTTGCAATCGGGAGTTTACCAAACATGTGACAGCCAATCATGATCATAAATCCTGCCCCGTGTCCCAGCATTCTAAGCCCCTTAAAGGGCCAGAAGGTGCCAAGAGGTTAAATCCAGACACTGGTATTCCCCCCCATTAACTGTCTCCCCTTCCCCTCTGTGGCCTCCACTGGCAATATTTTTATAACAGCCGAAGGGGCCTTTACACTGGTGTGCTTAAAAATAAAAAAGTGGTGTGCGTCTTGCAAAAACGCCTATTCCGATTTTTACGCATTCAATGCGTTTTTGGTGCATTTTCTGGATTCCTGTTTCCCAGCATGCACTTGTGAAACTTGAACATGGGACCCAAAAAAACGCAAACTTGGTTGCCTTTTTAGAAAATGGGAGGTGTGTGTTTTCAAAAATGTGGCATGCGGTACTTTTTTAAAACACAATGAAGCAATGTGAACAGCGGCGGCCCGTAATGCACAGCACACGGGTGCCGCCCCCCCTATCCATGCATCCGGCCCCCTAATCTACATACAGGGCACCGGACGCATGGATTCCAATAGTTTTTTTGTTTTTTTTTTAAACACGTGATCAGAGCCTGAGGCTCTAATAGGTTTCAAAAAAGGGTGGGCTCGGGGCGCAGAGCATTGCGCCCGAAGCCCACCCAATTGTGTGACAATAGCGAATTAATATTCGCTATTGTCTTCCTGAATCTCCTCCCGGCCAATCAGGAAGCGATCCTATTGGCCGCCGAGGAGGAGAAGGGAGGAGACACAGGGGAAGCCGCCGTGAAGCACCAGGAAGAGGAGACGCCGCCCGGAGGAAGCACTGCCCGCAACCTAGACGGGGTAAGTGCTGGGCTTGTGGGACCGACCGACCCGACTGACCAGGGTGGGGATGGAAACGGGTGGATTGTTTGCCACACCCCCACCACTGAATGTGAACAGTGGTTTTAAAGGGGGATCGTTTTTTGTGTGTTTTTTTAAAACGTTTTTTTTGAAAATCAGCAGACAGGACATTCAGGCCCCGTTCACATGTGATTCTACCTGCGATTTCAAATCACAGCAGATCGTGAAAATTCGGAAATTTGAAAATTCGGAAATAATAACTAACTAATAATAACTTAACTATTATTAACTATTAAATTATAGGTATTGGAATTTCCCTTCAAATTTGGTTGTTAGTGAACAAAACGAATACGAATTTATCCGAAGTTACGAATTATCCGAAATAACCAATCTAAACGACTGGAAGAACAAAGTAATAATAAATATTAATAAATAATAATAATAAAAAGTTTTTATTATTATTATTATTGTTATTTATTATTATTAACGCATTACGTTTCATTCGTTTAGATACGATATTCGTTATTTCGAATAATTCGTAACTTTGGATAAATTTGTATTTGTTATGTTCACTAACAACCCAATTTGAAAGGAAATTCTAATACATATAATTTAATAGTTAATAATAGTTAATTTATTGTTAGTTATTATTTCTGATTTCCGAATTTCAAATTTCCGAATCTTCGAATTTACGAATATTCGGAAAAATTTGTTAAACAGGTTTTGGTAATTCAGATATTTCCGAATGAACAAATTTGTCGGAATTCATTAAAAAAATTAATTCGGAATGAAACTAATTGCACATGTCTAACGCTAAGCTTGTTGCCCAAATAGGAGCAGGAGCTTCTGTTGGTCAACAACCGCGCATAGGGCAGTCCATTAAGGTGAATGGGCCCCCAATGCGTGACATGCGTTTCCACGTGTAAATTGCGGTTTGTAGATCATGAGCGGGAACGCTAGTTTCCTCTACGTGGGGTCTGAATGGGGCCTTATAGTGGAACTTACACTTACTATCAAAAACAAAAATTTTAAGGCCCCGGTTCACACCGCATTGCCGCGCAAGTCCCATGGGCTGCTAAATGTACAAAAAAGTATGGCAGGTGCAAAATTGCACGGCAGCAACCTGCATGGTACCATGCTTTTTGGTGGCTGCAAATGCACCCATGTTTGCGAGATGCGTGGGGGTGCCGTTAAGAATGAATGGTGGCACCCCAGCACATCTGTAGACCGCAGCTTGTTTCCGCGCACTGCGGGAAAGCGTGTGCTACGGCAATTGGTGTGAACCGGCCCAAAATCTTAAATATTGGCCCTGTATAAAAGTTAAACAAACATACTTACTATTGAATGGAGTCCAGCGTTGTCTTGCTTTTAGGGAACGTTTTCCCTATACTGCTCCTCTCCGTTGCCACCACCTTGAATTCACTTTTTGGTGCGTGCACAAACATCTTTGCCAGGTCTAAGATGGAAGCAGCGGAGGATAAATCTGACAAGTCGACTGTTGGTTGCCAGGTGGAAGCGATCGCCTCCCAATTGCATCCACGCACCCCCAGTACTTCCAACCCCCACCCCCTGGTTTCCAGGGCTCACAGCATGGTGGGTGCTGCCAGGTATAGTGGAGGGAGACCAGTGTATGTCTGTTCGCTGATCTCCCCTGCCTACTAAGAACCCGGAATTGATTTAGATTTTTTTGGTTGTCACTTTCCCTTGCCGCTATTGCCATGGAAGAAGCTAATAGAGTGTGATCTGTGCTCCATTAGCTTCACTGGAGGGCAGGGGAGACAATTTTTTTTTTTTCGTTTCATTTGTTTGTTTGTTTGTTTTCGGGTTATTCGTTATGATTTACGAAATTGATAAATTGGTAAATTCGAAAATTCGTAAATTTGAAAATTCATAAATTCGAAAATCTGAAAGTTCGTAAAATCCGAAAATAAGAAAGAAAATATGAAGATTCGAAAGAACGAAAATTCAAAAAAATAACTAAATATTAAATTATAGGTATTGGAATTGCCTTTCTAATTTGGCTGTTAGGTCAACGTAACAAATACAAATTTATCCAAAATAACAAATTGAAAAGTACACACAAAAACACTGGTTAGGCACACATTTAACCCTTTGATCGCCTGGATGTTTAACCCCTTCTCAGTCAGTGTCATTAGTACAGTGACAGTGTATATTTTTAGCACTGCTCGCTGTAGTAGTGTCACTGGTTCCCACTTTTCCCTATTGTCAAAAGTTTCAGTTAGTGTCCAATTTGTCTGCTGCAATATCGCAGTCCCACTATAAGTCGCTGATCGCCGGCATTACTAATATAAATAAATAAACATTCCAGTATATATCCCGTAGTTTGTAGACGATATAGTATACTTTTGCGCAAACCAATCAATATACGCTTATTGGGATATTTTTTTTTCAAAAATATGTAGCAGAATACACATTGGCCTAACTTTAAGAAGAAATTTGATTTATTTAGCACATCCCTCACATTTTTGTAAATATTTTATTCTATCTTTTCATGTAACAACACTGAATAAATGACACTTTGCTACAATGTAAAGTAGTGAGTGTACAGCTTGTATAACAGTGTAAATTTGCTGTCCCCTCAAAATACCTCAATACACAGCCCTGGCAACAAAAGTGAGTACGCCCCTAAGTGAAAATGTCCAAATTGGGCCCAAAGTGTCAATATTTTGTGGTCACCATTATTTTCCAGCGCTGCCTTAACCCTCTTGGACGTGGAGTTCACCAGAGCTTCACAGGTTGCCACTGGAGTTCTCTTCCCCTCCTCCATGACGACATCATGGAGCTGGTGGATGTTAGAGACCTTGCGCTCCTCCACCTTCCGTTTGAGGAGCCCCACAGATGCTTAATAGGGTTTGGGTCTGAAGACATGCTTGGCCAGTCCATCACCTTTACCCTCAGCTTCTTTAGCAAGGCAGTGGTCATCTTTGAGGTGTGTTTGGGGTCGTCATCATGTTGGAAAACTTCTCTGCGGCCCAGTCTCTGAAGGGAGGGGATCATGCTCTGCTTCAGTATGTCACAGTACATGTTGGCATTCATGGTTCCCTCAATGAACTGTAGCTCCCCAGTTACGGCAGCACTCATGCAGCCCCAGACCATGACACTCCCACCACCATGCTTGACTGCAGGCAAGAAACACTCCTCCCCTGGTTGCCGCCACACACGCTTGACACCATCTGAACCAAATAAGTTTATCTTGGTCTCTTTAGACCACAGGACATGGTTCCAGTAATCCATGTCCTTAGTCTGCTTGCCAGAAAACTTTCTTGTGCATCATCTTTAGAAGAGGCTTCCTTCTGGGACGACAGTCATGCAGACCAATTTGATACAGTGTGCGGCATATAGTCTGACCACTGACAGGCTGACCCCCCACCCCTTCAACCTCTGCAGCATTGCTGGCAGCACTCATAAGTCTATTTCCCAAAGACAACCTCTGGATATGACGCTGAGAATGTGCACTCAACTTCTTTGGTGGACCATGGCGAGGCCTGTGGAACCTCTCCTGTTAAACCGCTGTATGGTCTTGGCCACCGTGCTGCAGCTCAGTTTCAGGGTCTTGGCAATCTTCTTATATGAGTGTAGCGGGGTGTCACTTTATGGTATGCGATAAAGACTACTTTCATATGCAAGTGAACCCAGATTCCCTCCGGAGTTCTATTTGACAATAGATTGGCTACTGTTTAACCTTGAGAAAGGTGCATGGTGGGACTTGTGGTACAGGGAGAGATGGACTCCAATGCCGTGGATGTTAAGTAGACTACTGTACCCACAGTGCAGCTGTACGCCCACAGTGCATTGCCCGGCTCAAGGTCTGCTGGGGATGGTTATATAAGGGGGAGGAGGAGCAACACACGCTCTCTTCGAACATCGCCCGCCCAGCAAGTCGGAGCCTGTGTGGAGGCCTGTTGTGTCCGTCTAGGCCGTAGAGCCTGGGCCTGGAGATTCCGAAATGCCTGCTTGTCGGAAGGAGAGGAATCCCATCCGGAGAGCCTGCTGACATCTCGGAGCATCCAAGAGTCGACCCATCTATCAACTTCCATACGGTTGTCTGAGGGACCAGAGACTTCGGTTGGTGGAGAGATCGTGTGCCGGAGCACCAGCAATGGAACCAGCCGAACGGACTAGGCCTGGTCGGGTGAGAGGGCACTTGCCCAGGACTCTTAACTGTCTAGTAGGCCCTTAATCCTTTGTTTAGGGCCCACCGCCCAGTAACTGCATAGTTAAAGTTTGGCTGATCTTTCTTGTTGGGTATCCCTTGGATTACAAATATTACGTGCACCAACGTTTGCTAGCGAAGATTCCTTCTATTGGAGTAACTGTATATTAACATTAGTCAGGCCTGACTGGAACTCACAGTAACAGTACTGGGCGCCATATTCCCCACTGGGGGGAGCTCGCGAGTATAGTTTATTTAAAGACATTTAGTGTGAAATAAGATTCTGTTATATCCTTGTACATCTATATGTTTATACCTTTGGCTTTTGCAGGGCTCTGCATAAGTGAACCGCATATTTGTTTAACCTGTCATTTCTTATACAGTAAAGTATTTTGTGGTTGAACAAACACGTTGTGTGGAGTATTAACTGTTACAGGGAGACGGCCAACACAGGTAAGCCAATTTTGAACTGTGACTGTATATCTTATTGCGGTATTGTGGTTCCTATCACTAGTGGGTTCCACAATCCCATTTGTTTGACAGCTGTGCCAGTGGAGGGATAGAGTCAATTTCTGGGGGTTGACAGCAGTACGGTACAGGCCCAAAACAATACCAGCAGCTCTCTTAACTGGGGGGAGTGCTACACGTGGGGGCTCGAGTCTGGGATCCTGTACTCTGCAATCAAGCCCCCCCCCCACACAAAGTGCCAGCATGGACCCTTTCACTGTGGTCCAGTGGTGCGAATCAGCAGGCGCCTTCCCAGATGTGAGTGTGGCCATTGAACTTCCCAGAGAGGACTGGGAAGAGGCAGAAATTGACAAGCTTATGAAGGTACTGTCTCCAAGCAGGAGGGCATGGGTAATTGATCTCAGACCAGAAGAGGAAACCTCCCATACCCACGCATTGGTGGAGTGGAGAGATGGAATACCTGAGAGTTTCAAAGGCAGGAGTGTGCAGTCAAAGGACCGGAAGAAGTTCTATCTAGTACACCCAAAGACTATAAAGAAAGAAGTCCCTGAAACTAGTCAAGGAGGGCCGGCCAGAGAAACAAAAACCTCCCTGACCACTATTGGTCCTGAACTCCTTAACGCTTTGGGAGACCTTGTGACAAAGTGCCAGAAGAGCAACACAGTGTGTGTGGAAGCTGGATACCGGAAGCTGAAGATTTTCTCAGGTAGACAACCCGTGCCGCTTGGAGAAGAGGACTTTGATACCTGGATAGAACAAGCAATGCAGGCATTGGAAGGTTGGGAACTGCCAGAGGCCCAAAAAAAACAACGCATAAATGAAAGCTTGAAGGGAGCTGCTGCAGAAGCCGTAAAGAATCTAAGGTTTAGCAATGCCACTTGTACCGCCTATGATTATTTAGCCATGCTGCAGGAGGAGTTTGGCCAATTGGAAAAAGTTACTGACCTAATCTATCAGTTTGAGCACACTCTCCAACAGCCAGGGGAGCGTCTGTCTAAGTATGTCCGAAGATTGAATAAAATGCTCTGTCAGATAGTTCTGAAGAAAGGTGTGGCACCACAGGCCATAGACCGAGCCAGGATGCAACAGATTCTAAGAGGGGCTCTGCGCTCTGACCCAGTTTGGCTCCATTTGAAAACTTCAGGAGGAGTCATGTCCTTAAGTTACCCAGACCTTGTTCGAGTGGTGAGATGAAGAGGCTTTGCTGAATGTCCAGCAGGTGATCAGTCAACACACCTCTCTCCCCTCTGCTGGAGTTAGAGCCGCCATGGCCACGGAACGGGACTCTGAAGTGGCTGTCTTAAAGTCACAGATGACTCAAGTGCTGGAAATGCTGACTTCCCTGATGGCCAAAAATTCAGAAGCAAAAAAGGAAGGAGAAGCCAAGAAAGAAATGGTTCGGAGTGCTTCAACCCCTATCTACCAACAAAAAGAAGAAGAAGCTTGTTTCAACTGGGGAGGGATTGGGCACTATAGGCCCCAGCCCGAAGAAAACTGCAGCCCCGTACCGCAAGCCGGCGGAAAACTTCAGAGGGCCCCGGTGAAGGAGTCAACTGGGTGCCCATCAGCTCCAGTCAACTCCAAAAAATTTAGAGGCCTAGGGAGGCCGCAGAGGAAAAATAATTCCCCACCCAACATCTCTGGTGCTGCCTTTGAACAATCCGATACTCCCTACTCTAGCTCCAAAAACAATGCTCAACGGCAGGAGATCAGTGCATACCAGGCCCAACAAGGATTAAGATCCAGGAAGAGGCTGAGAAAGAAAAAGATAGAGAAAGCCCAAACTATAGAGTCCAGTAAGAAGACTTCTCCAAATAAATTTTCTGTTAAATTGGTGGGACCCTCCCCAGTAGTCCCCATTCACGTAGAGGGAATTTACACTAAGGCCCTTCTTGACACAGGAGCTCAAGTAACCCTTCTGTACCGGGATTTATACCAGAAACATCTGAGACATTTGCCCCTACAGAAGCTTAAAGACTTGGAGATATGGGGCATAGGGACCCAGAGCTTCCCGTATGATGGATACCTTCCAATTAAATTGGCCTTTGACCCCTCAGTAGCGGGGGAAGCGGAGATCTTCGACACCCTGGCTGTTGTCTGTCCTCACCCACCTGGAGCCAACAAGAGTTCCCTCATAATAGGGACCAACACTGACTTGGTCAGGAGATTACTGACACCTGTGGCCCAGGAAAAGGATATCTCAACTCCCAGAGTTCACCCTATGTTACAACGGGCCTATCAGCGCCTGGTGCTGGAACAGAACGCCCCAAAAGAAGGAGTGGGAAAGATCTGCAAGCTATATAAAATAGAAAAGGTACTACAGCCAGGAGAAGTGACTTGTCTGAGGGCCACTGTTAAACTCGCCTGGGAACAGCCTGGCCCCTTTGTTGTTCTAGAACCGGATCCTCTGGATAATCATCAAGGTCTGGAAGTAATCCCTGAAGTAGTTCTGTTGAGGGCGCTGAAGAAAAGTAATGGCAGGGTATCGGTGAGCATTAGGAATACCGCCGCCACACCTGTGAAGATTCCGGCCAGAATGTTGTTGGGCCAAGTGAACCCTGCCACCCCGGTTGCCCTATCAGACTTGGAGAAGGAAGAAAGGGGTGAAAATACGGTGGAGAAGTTCTCTTTCGAAGACACGACTCTCCCAGCGGCTTGGAAGGAGAGGGCCAAAACTCAGTTGGCCAGATGGCAGAAGATCTTTTCCAATAGTGAATTTGATGTGGGGTGCGCCAAGAGTGCCACCCACAAGATTCGCCTACAGGTGGACAAGTCGTTTAGGGAAAGAGTCCGACGGGTCCCCCTGGCCGACTTGGAAGATCTGCGCGAGCAACTAGCAGAACTCAAAAGAACCAGCGTTATCCGAGAGTCCAGGAGCCCATACGCTTCTCCGATAGTGGTTGTCAGGAAGAAAAATGGGTCCCTGAGGCTGTGTATCGACTATCGAACACTCAATAAAAGGACAATACCTGATCAGTACACCACTCCCCGAATAGAAAATGCCTTGCAGAGCTTGTCGGGGGCCAAGTGGTTCAGCATGATGGATTTAAAAAGTGGGTATTACCTAATTCCCATACACCCTGAAGATCAGGAGAAAACAGCCTTCATTACCCCCGTGGGTTTCTTCGAATTCAATCGCATTCCCCAGGGTTTGTCCGGAGCCCCAGCCACCTTTCAACGACTCATGGAGCCTGGGCCTGGAGATTCCGAAACGCCTGGAAGGATCCAGGCAATCAGTTGAGGAATTCATTAAACATTTGAATCATAACACCAATAACATAGTCTTGGATCATGTTATCAGTGAGGAAGAAGAGAATTTTTTGGATTTAACCATTATGAAGTCCGACACTACGATCAGCACAAAGGCTTATTTTAAGCCTATTGATCGGAACAGTTATTTGTCAATCGGAAGTGGACACCATCCAGCTTGGATCAGAAACATTCCGAAAGGACAAATGCTAAGAATTCGCCGGAACTGCACAATAACTACTGACTATTACACGCAGGCCAATATCCTTGGTAATAAGTTCTTACAGAAAGGATATAAGGAGGAAATAATTAAGAACACTATTAGTGAGGTAGCTCAAATTCCAAGGGAATGAAAAAGAAAGAGGATGGAATTAGTAATAAGACATATCAACTGGGTTTTATATCCGACTTTCATTTTCAATATAAAGAAGTGGAGGAGATCTTTCGCAAATACTGGCATATTATATGCAGAGACAGACATCTTTGCGAGATCTTATCGGAAAATCCCAAGTTTATTTATAGGAGGGCACCTAATTTTGGGGATCGCGTGGTTCAGAAAATTCTGGATCCGCCCGTACGCCAAAGTTTGAATAGAAACTTCAAAAGGATTTTATTCTTCTCGCAAATGCATCTGTTGTAGAACAGTTAAAACTGACAACAGAGGGACCACCAGCTTCACGAATAAAGAGGGTGACATTTTTGAAATTGAAGAGTTTATCACCTGCAATTCTTCCTTTGTGGTTTATCTATTGTGGTGCCTTTGTGGGTTGTATTATGTGGGGAGAACGAAACGACTCTTACGAGTACGGATTTCGGAACACCTAGCTAACATCAGGAAGGGTTTCCAGTATCATAGTGTCTCCCTACATTTTAAAGAGAAACATAATCAGGACCCTATCCTTCTCCAGTTTTGTGGGATTGATTGTACACATTCAGCCTGGAGAGGTTCAAATCGAGTTAGAGACCTCTCACAGAGAGAAACGAAATGGATATTTCTCCTTAAGAGTCTCCACCCGAGGGGGTTGAACATTGAACTCGATTTGAACTGTTTTATCAGTAATTTTAAATTTTTTTAATTTTTAAAGATTTGTTTTGGAAATTAGTGGTTTAATGTATATGTATATGCATGGATGCACAATTATGTGCACATGCATGCACATGATATATTCTGTGATATTATATAGATGTGATATAGAAATTTTTTCTTTAAGAGACATTTTAACTTTCAATGTACAGTTCTTCTATGAACCTTATACCTATAGGGTTGAGACATATATACAAGAATTGTTCTTGACCTAATTATCTGCTTGTTTATTTCATTTTATATGCTTTCCACATATTTGAACATTATGATCAATATAATTTTTAAACTTTAATATATTGGTAAATCATCCTCATTTGTCAGTTTGCCTATGCCATTTGTGGGTGATTATTAAATACATTTTATAAAGATGCATATACAAGTAAATTTAAATGTATGGCATTTTAGGTTTCAGATGGTAATGATCCTGCAGATGTTTGCTGAGATTGTATGCAGATTGCACTATTTTTTTAACAATGTAGGTGCGCTAATGCCGCGTACACACGATCGTGATTCACGGCGGTGAAAACACCGCCGTGAATCACGACATGAAATTAAATGAAAAACGAGGGAACGGCATTTTCCCCCACACACGACCGTTTTTCCCGTCATTTTTTTCTTTGTCGAGAAAAACGACCGTCTGTGGGCTCCGCGGCAGTGTCTCCCTATGGGAAAACTGCCGCGGAAAAAAATGATGGAAAAAACGATGAGAAAATTTAGAACATGTTCTAATTTTTCTCGTCGTTTTTCCTGCCGTTTTTCTCAACGAGAAAAACGGCATAAAGCCCACAGACGATCGTTTTTCTCGGCGAAAAAAAAAATGTCATTTTTCCCGACGGGAAAAATGATCGTGTGTACGCGGCATAAGGCTTCCTATGTTTGCTGCAGAAGGGGTCATGCCCGATGTATTGCAGTCATGGGGACGACAAGCGCGACACTTGCGCAGTAGGAGACACGCCTGTGATCTATCACGGACGGGGTATAAAGAGGGAGGTGCTAGTCCGTGTAGCCAATCCCAATGGAAGAAGTCCTATGCGACGAAACTAGTCTGGGAGAAGCTACACGGGGCTCTTTTATAGTGAGTAGCGTTCGGATTTTTTGACCGCTCATTGAATATTCAGTCCGGTGTTTGGGCGGAAGTCTGCGGTGTTTTAGATTGGAGTGGAGAGGCGGGCATACGTGAAGGAGGGTGAGACACACACAGTTGGTCAGTCCGCCGAGACCGCAATACATCGCGGCTACCTGTCATATATGACTGTCTGGCGTTTTGAAGTGTTTTTGCTGAAGTGCCTAACTTTAGTCTGCTAGATGTGATTGAAACCATTAAGGGTTACCTGTGCTGTGTTATTTTAATAAAAGTTTTTACGTACTTCACTATTGGAGGCATTTTGTTTTTTCATGTGGAATACTTGACTGACCTGCTTAACATTGTGTTGTATCTGTCTTTTATACCCTGAGGGGTGACTAAGCTGTAAGGCTGAGCATGAGCGTGCAAGGCATATCCTATTGGTGAGTGCAAGTCTTTAGGGAGTGGAATCACTAATCACGTTGGTGTGGAGAAGGTTTATTCAAGAGAACACAGGAAGAATTTTATGTAATTTTGAAGTCACTATATTTGGAACACCTGTCTCACTGATGGACTTTCTTTAAAATACTTTTTCACAGTAATTGGTTTGAAAACACCATTGGAAAGCTATGGACACTAATTAATGTATTATTTGTATGCACATATATTTTCGAGAGTATATGTTTATATATATTTTTTCTAGGGCTGTGGAAATTAACTATTAATTCCTCGATTAATCGATTAATTGTTTTGATCGATCAAAATTCTTTTGATTGGTACTCACCTCTCCCCCGGCTTCCGGGTCTTCAGGGAGATCCGGTGACGTCACGGACACCGGCGGGGCTTGCCGTGTCCATCTGAAGGGCTCCTTTGCTGTGCCTTCATATCTGCATGCCGGTGGGACCTTACTATCTGCCACACGCAAGAGCTGTTACACTTCCCCTCTATCACTTCCCTCTATCAACCTGGGATTCTACAGCCATCCACTGGGAGTTGTCATAGTTCCCTTCACGGGACATCTACATGCCGACGGACTGATGTTAACCCCTCCTCATCTGGATTCAGCAGTGGTATCATTGTACACATTTTTCTACCAGTATCATACTTAGCTACATGTTTTTATGACTGCTTTTGCTACCGTTTGGTATTACTCGCACCATTTTTACAGTTTATGTAGCTACATTGATTTTATCTCCAGTGCAACATTTATTTTACCTACTTGAAGACTATAAAAGTTTTAATGCTATTCCCATCGAGCGTTGCCTTTGTGTGTTTTTTGTATCCTGCTATCCATTTTTCCAGTGGTTTGGTCGCTGCACTGGGAATCGGCCTGCAAGGAGATCAGCTAAATGTAGTTGGATCTATGTGCGTTATAGTTAATCGAAATTAGTCGATTAATCGATTTTAAAAAAATCGATTAATCGAACACGAAAACTTTAATCAGTAACAGCCCTAATTTTTTCACATTTATAGATATTTTTCACATATATGTACACTTTTATATAGGATATATATAATTTGTAATATTTAGATCAGTAGTGTATTTAGGTTTTGTGCTGCCCTAGGCCTGACTAAATCATCGTGCACCCCCTAATTAAAATATGACCCACCCTTCCTGTCAAGGCCACACCCCTTTCTGTTTATGACCCGCCCTGAAATTTTTGAGTGGGGACACTAGTTCCTAGGGCCTGGGGGGACAATGGATTCCCTTAATTTGCATAGATTTCCTCTCACTTCCTGTTTGGCTATGGGGCAGGAAGTGAAGGGAAATCTCTGCAATGGGACAGGGATGGCAAAAAATAAACTGACAGGGGCTATAACCCTCCCCTACTCTATCCAAAATGAAAAACAAAAGTGTTGCCTATAGTTCTACTTTAAGCAAAAATTTCTGATAATTTTATGGAGAGGACTAAGAAGATATAACCATGCCAATGGTGCAGCAGAAAACATATAGCACAGTGAGGAAGGTTTGTGGTCCAGGATGATAGGACAGTCAAAATTAGAAGCAGCTTGCTTTACACTAACAGTGTAGCGCAAGTCGGCGGGGACTCTTTCCGTGCTGCCCCCCTGCAAAGTGCTGCCCTAGGCCTGGGCCTTTTTGGCCTAGGCCAGGATACAGCATTGATTTAGATCTGTGTTTTGATACACAAAGCGCAACTAATTTTGGTTATTCAAAATTATTTTTCATTGTATGTTTTTGTAAAGTAGCAGCTAGTAAGGTGTTTTGGTCTGATTTAGCAGACTCGCTCCCGAAGCGCAGTGGAGTGTATAAGGGAAGAAGAGGGGAATTTATTTATTTTTGTACACTGTCTGGATAACAGCAGTAACAAACACAGAAAGCAAGATTTCCTATTTTCATGGTGGAAATCATACTAAACATTTTCCACAGGAAGCCATGTAAGCCATATTTATGCTGGCAGATTACACTGTAACAAATGCAACTGCACTTTCAATTAAGGCAGATGTGGCACTGAAATCTTCATTTAGCCTAGGCCAGTGGTTCTCAACTCCTGTCCTCAGGGCCCACTAACAGGCCAGATTTTAAGTATTACCTTGGGGAGATGCAGACTAGAATACTGCAATCACTGAGCAGCAAATGATATCACCTGTGATGTATTTCAGTTATCTTGCAAACCTGGCCTGTTAGTGGGTCCTGAGGACAGGAGTTGAGAACCACTGGCCTTGGCCATCTTTATGTAGAGCAAAAAAAAAAATTTTTCAGATCCTCAGAGAGTTCTTTGCCATGAGGTGCCATGTTGAATTTCTAGTGACCAGTATGAGAGAGTGAGAGCGATTTAACACACCTGCTCCCCATTCACACCTCAGACCTTGTAACACGAACAAGTCACGTGACAACGGGGAGGAAAAATGGCTAATTGGGCCCAATTTGGACATTTTCACTTAGGGGTGTACTCACTTTTGTTGCCAACGGTTTAGACATTATTGGCTGTGTGTTGAGTTATTTTGAGGGGACAGCAAATTTACACCGTTATACAAGCTGTACACTCACTACTTTACATTGTAGCAAAGTGTCATTTCTTCAGTGTTGTCACATGAAAAGATAGAAGAAAATATTTACAAAAATGTGAGGGGTGTACTTACTTTTGTGAGATACTGTGTTTCGCATTGTGCCGAGTTCTTATTTATTTTAACTCTTATCCAGCTTGTTATCAGCGTGCGTTCGAGTTCAGCAACTGTGTCATCGCACTGCTGTACTGATTTCTGCAGCAATGTTTTCCATCATAATAGATTATTACATATCTATTAAAAGTAACAGCAACGTGACTCATGCCTAGCAGAAAAAAAGAATAATTGGCCATCCCTGCAGCCCTGCAGAACCAGAAAAACAGAATCTTAAAGTGACAGTGCAGAGAAAAAAATATTGAAATGGCGGTCTGTTGGGGGTGAATAAATAATGTTCCTAAAATACAAAACTGTGCAAAAAGAAAAAAAGTCTAAAATTTCTGTCAAAAAAAAATTCCAGTTCAAGCTGCCGTGTGTTAGATATACGCCAAAGAGTGCGCCAAAGAGTGCGGACAGCTGAGAAATGTGATCGTCGTCACTTCTCTCTACCAGCGGAATGTACGGAGAAAGAGAAGGCGATGGGAATGGGTAAAGGAAAATATACAGAAAACACACAAAGAAAACATACGTCATGGAGTGTGAGCTCCGTGATTGGGTGATATGAATTTGCTCATCATAGAATTGCGGTCACTCTGTAAAGATGTCGGTCTGGGCAGTTCTTTTTTTTCTTTTTTTTTTCAAATATAGTTTATTCCTGGACGGTCTTTATTTCCAAAACTGAAAAAAAAAAAAAAGTTTTGGCTTTAGATATCCGAATTTAATGCTAGGCTAACTTTTTATTTACTTATTTTCATTTTGTATAGAGTGTGTAATGCCTCGTACACACGATCGGTTTTTCCGACGGGAAAACTGCTATGAGAGCTTTTGGCCGGGAATCCCCGGCCGTGTGTATGCTCCATCGCAGTTTTTCCGACGGGAAAACTGCCGGACAAAAAAAAAGAGAGCAGGATCTCTTTTTTCCCGTCAGAAAAAACTCCTGGCAGGAAAACCGTTCGTCTGTATGCTTTTCCGAGGGGACGAAAACCGCGCATGCTCGGAAACAAGTCGACGCATGCTCGGAAGCATAGAACTTCATTTTGTCGGCTCGTCGTAGTCTTTTACGTCACTGCGTTCATGGCAGACAAAAGTTCACCGGACTTTTGTCTGAGCGTGTGTATGCAAGGCAGGCTTGAGAGGAATTCTGTCGGGAAAACCGTCATTTTTTTTATCCGACGGAAAAACCGGCCGTGTGTACGAGGCAGAAGAGTTGAGCAGAGAGAAAAAAAAAAGAAACAAAAAAAAATAAATACAAGGGAGAGCGGGAGGATGGAAAGAAGGGAGGGGAGGAAGGAGGTAAGCAAATAGGAAGTGGAGAACAAAGAAGGGGTGAGAAACAGAGGAAATAAAGAAGGAAGGGAGGTAAAATGGGGGAAGGGTTAGAGGAAGGAAGGAAGGAAGAAAGGAAGGAAGGAAGGAAGGAAGGGGAAGGAATTAATTAGGAAAGGAAGGAAGGAAAGGAGGATGGAAGGGTGACCATGAGGTATGGAGGAAGGAAGAAAGGAAGGGAAGAAGGGAGGATATAAGAAAGAGAAAGGTTGAATGGGGGAGGGAGAGAGGAAGGAAGGATAGGAGGATGGAAGGAAGAAAGGAGAGAAGGGGAAGCAATTAGAAAAGGAAGGAAGGAAAGGAGGATGGAAGGGTGGCAATGAGGTATGGAGGAAGGAAGAAAGGAAGGAATGAAGGAAGAAAAATAAGGGAGGATATAAGAAAGAGAAAGGTTGAATGGGCAGAGGGAGAGAGGGAGGAAGAAAGGAAGGAAGGAAGGAAGGGGAAGGAATTAGGAAAGGAAGGAAGGAAAGGAGGGTGGAAGGGTGGCAATGAGGTATGGAGGAAGGAAGTAAGGAAGGAAGGGAAGAAGGGAGGATATAAGAAAGAAATGTTGAATGGGGGGAGGGAGAGAGGGAGGGAGGAAGGAAGGGAGGGAGGGGGGATATAAGAAAGAAATGTTGAATGGGGGAGGGAGGGAGAGAGGAAGGAAGGAAGGAAGGAAGGAAGGAAGGAAGGAAGGAAGGAAGGAAGGAAGGGAGGGAAGGTATAAGAAAGAAATGTTGAATGGGGGGAGAGAGAGAGGGAGGAAGGAAGGAAGAGAGGGAGGAAGGGAGGGAGGAAGGAAGGAAGGAAGGAAAGAAGGAAAGAAGGAAGGAAGGAAGGAAGGAAGAAGGGAAGGAAGGAAGGAAAGAATATAGCAAATAATAACGAAAGTAAGGAAGGAAGGGAGGATGGAAGGAGGAAGGGTGAAAGGGAGAAAGGAGAGAAGAAAATAGGGAAGGGAAGGACGGAAGGAAGGAAGGTAAGTGTACTTTAGCACAGATGAGCTCCTTGGTATCTGAAGGTGATGGGTTCATGGATGCAGTGCATTCTGGACAAGAAATATATCTGATTCAATATCATCTACCTTACTTTCCCTTTTAGGCCCTAAATGCATATCAGGATATCCCAGCTCCATAGAATAATGTCAGTGGTGTAATGGATGGATATACAGTTATGTATGGCGAGTAGGGATGAGCTCGGTGTTCGAGTCGAACATACGTTCGACTCGAACATCGGCTGTTCGATCGTTCGACGTAGATCGAACGATTTGGGCCGTTCGCGCCTAATTCGAGTGACGCGAACGGCCCACAATGCACTACGCCATCGCAGTGTCATCCAGGCGCTGTGATTGGCCAAGCATGCACTGTGACCCTGCATGCTTGGCCAATCACAGCGCCGGCAGCGAGGAGAGCAATGATTGGCCACAGGCAGGATGCCTGTGGCCAATTATTGCTGAGGGTGTTTAGTACACGCCCCACACTATAAAAGGCCGCCAGCACGGCGGCCTAGTGTAGTGTGTTCCGGAGCAGGGAAAGAGAAGCATAGGCAGGGACAGTGACATTTTTTTTTCTTGCTTAACCTGGATTCCTTTAGTTTAGGGAAAGAGAAGGATAGGTAGGGAGAGTGTCAGTGTGTTTTACTGTGCTAATCCTTGTTTGTAGGGACAGGGAAGGACAGTGAGGGAAATTCTCCTTGTGCTATACTGTGCTAAAGCATTGATCATCAACCATCTTTAAAAAAACATTTTTTATAGGGACAGAAAACTATAGGTAGGGAGAGTGTCAGTGTGTTTTACTGTGCTAATCCTTGTTTGTAGGGACAGGGAAGGACAGTGAGGGAAATTCTCCTTGTGCTATAGTGTGCTAAAGCATTGATCATCAACCATCTTTAAAAAAACATTTTTTATAGGGACAGAAAACTATAGGTAGGGAGAGTGTCAGTGTGTTTTACTGTGCTAATCCTTGTTTGTAGGGACAGGGAAGGACAGTGAGGGAAATTCTCCTTGTGCTATAGTGTGCTAAAGCATTGATCATCAACCATCTTTAAAAAAAAAATTTTTATAGGGACAGAAAACTATAGGTAGGGAGAGTGTCAGTGTGTTTTACTGTGCTAATCCTTGTTTGTAGGGACAGGGAAGGACAGTGAGGGAAATTCTCCTTGTGCTATAGTGTGCTAAAGCATTGATCATCAACCATCTTTAAAAAAACATTTTTTATAGGGACAGAAAACTATAGGTAGGGAGAGTGTCAGTGTGTTTTACTGTGCTAATCCTTGTTTGTAGGGACAGGGAAGGACAGTGAGGGAAATTCTCCTTGTGCTATAGTGTGCTAAAGCATTGATCATCAACCATCTTTAAAAAAACATTTTTTATAGGGACAGAAAACTATAGGTAGGGAGAGTGTCAGTGTGTTTTACTGTGCTAATCCTTGTTTGTAGGGACAGGGAAGGACAGTGAGGGAAATTCTCCTTGTGCTATAGTGTGCTAAAGCATTGATCATCAACCATCTTTAAAAAAACATTTTTTATAGGGACAGAAAACTATAGGTAGGGAGAGTGTCAGTGTGTTTTACTGTGCTAATCCTTGTTTGTAGGGACAGGGAAGGACAGTGAGGGAAATTCTCCTTGTGCTATAGTGTGCTAAAGCATTGATCATCAACCATCTTTAAAAAAACATTTTTTATAGGGACAGAAAACTATAGGTAGGGAGAGTGTCAGTGTGTTTTACTGTGCTAATCCTTGTTTGTAGGGACAGGGAAGGACAGTGAGGGAAATTCTCCTTGTGCTATAGTGTGCTAAAGCATTGATCATCAACCATCTTTAAAAAAACATTTTTTATAGGGACAGAAAACTATAGGTAGGGAGAGTGTCAGTGTGTTTTACTGTGCTAATCCTTGTTTGTAGGGACAGGGAAGGACAGTGAGGGAAATTCTCCTTGTGCTATACTGTGCTAAAGCATTCCTCATCAACCATCTTTGAAATCTTTGTTTTTTGGACAGTCAGGGAAATTGTCGTTGTGCTATTCTGTGCGAAAGCAATCATCCTCAACCATATTTAGAAATCCTTAAGTAAAGGGACAGAGAAGGACACCTGAAGGTAGCCCTTATTGCTTTTTTCCCATCTCCCTGCAGGCCATCCATTAGAATGTCTGGAAGGCAAACAAGGAGAGGCAGACAGTCAGGAGGCAATAAAAGAGGGCAAGCAGGCTCTGTGTCTGGGGGCAACAGTGCTGGTCGTGGACGCGGTGCATTGTCATCAGCACATGGCCATGGGACACGCTTGTCCTTCTTTTCGGCAGCTGGACATGTTGAGCCACATCATGCCGAAGACTTGGTAGAGTGGATGACCAAGCCCTCCTCCTCCTCCTCATCCTCTCTCACCCAGGCTCAGGGTACTGGCAAAGCAGCTGCCAAAGCGTCCTCTTCCCTGGTATCAATGTCAGACTCATCATCAGTCACTCCTTCCCTAGACCCACCATGTCCTCCTCCTGAGGAGTCCCCCGAACTGTTTGAGCACAGTGTTGGGTACATGCTCCAGGAGGATGCCCAGCGTTTCGAAGGGTCTGATGATGAAACCCAGCTACAGGAAGGCAGTAGCGTGAGAGCAGACAGAGGGGATGCTCAAGAAGGACACCAATCTGGCAGTCATGTTCCAGCAGCTGCAGCATACTGCCAGATTGGCTCCAGTGATGAGGAGGGAGGGGATGATGAGGTCACTGACTCCACGTGGGTGCCTAATAGGAGAGAGGAGGAGGAGGAGGATGAGGAGGAGGCACATCTCCAACGAGGCAGGATGCCCTTTGGTGGCCAGCGTAAGGGCAGTACACCGACGGAATCACACCGCAGAGCTCCGCCTGTGCAGGGCGCTGCCTCTGCCCGTCATTCAAAAAGTTATTTGGTGTGGGCCTTTTTTGAGGCTAGTGCATCAGATCACACAGCTGCTGTTTGCAACATATGTCTCAAGCGTATATCGCGTGGCCAAAACATCAGCCGCTTGGGTACCACATGCCTGACCAGACATATGTTGACCTGCCATGCAGCTCGTTGGCAAGCCTACCTCAAAGACCCACACCAAAGAACAAAGCGGACCTCTCCTTGCACCGCATCAGCTGGGATCTCCAACCCCACTATAACTTCAGTCCTCTCTGAAACATGCACTGAGAGGAATGAAGGTGTAGAATTAGGTGTGTCACAGCCAAGTACTTGCGGCCACTCTGCTAGCAGTACACCGACGTCCGATTCTAGCAGGCAAATTTCCCTGCCCCAGCTGCTGGACCGTCGAAAGAAGTTCACTCCCAGCCATCCACATGCCCAGCGGTTGAATGCTAGCTTGGCTAAATTGCTAGCGCTTCAACTGCTGCCTTTTCAGTTGGTAGACTCGGCCCCCTTCCGTGAGTTTGTGCAATGTGCGGTTCCTCAGTGGCAGGTTCCCAAACGCCACTTTTTCTCACGGAAGGCTATTCCGGCTCTCTACCGGCATGTGGAAGGCAATGTCTTGGCCTCGCTGGACAGGGCGGTCAGCGGTAAGGTGCATATTACCGCTGACTCATGGTCCAGCAGGCATGGACAGGGACGTTACCTTTCTTTCACGGCCCATTGGGTCACTCTTTTGGCAGCTGGGAAGGATGCAGGACAAGGTGCAGTAGTGTTGGAGGTTGTTCCACCGACACGCCTCCAAAATGCTACTACTGGTTGTGACACACCTCTCTCCTCCACCCCCTCCTCTTCTTCTTCCTCCATGGCCTCTTCCTGTGCTTTGTCCTCTGAACCAGCGGTGCTCCGTAGCCGTTCAAGGGGCTACGCAAGTACGCAGGCAAAAAGATGCCATGCCGTGCTTGCGCTGGTGTGTTTGGGGGACAGAAGCCACACTGGGGCAGAGGTCCTGTCTGCTCTGCAGGGCCAGGCCGAGAGGTGGTTGACGCCACGCCAGCTTAAGCCAGGAATGGTGGTTTGCGACAATGGCACCAACCTCCTCTCCGCCCTCCGACAGGGACAACTGACCTATGTGCCCTGTGTGGCTCACGTCCTTAACCTGGTGGTGCAGCGGTTCTTGGGCAGGTACCCGGGCTTACAGGATGTCCTGAGGCAGGCCAGGAAAGTCTGTGTGCATTTCCGCAGATCTTATAATGCCAGTGCTCGCCTGGCTGAGCTGCAAAAGGAGTTGAACCTGCCCAAGAACCGCCTTATATGTGACATGCCCACCAGGTGGAACTCAACGTTGGCCATGCTGCAGCGGCTGCACACGCAGCAGAGGGCCATCAATGAGTACCTGTGCGACTACGGCACCAGGACAGGGTCAGGGGAGCTTGGTTTTTTTTCTCCACGCCAGTGGGGCATGATCAGGGATGCATGCACTGTCCTGGCACCATTTGAGGAGGCCACGAGGATGGTGAGCAGTGACAGTGCATGCATCAGTGACACTGTACCTCTTGTCCACCTGTTGGAGCACACGCTGCGTGAAATAATGGACAGGGCACTTGAGGCAGAACAGAGGCAGGAAGAGGAGGACTTCCTTGCCTCTCAAGGCCCCCTTTACCCAAACAGTGTTCCTTCTGTCCCACCCATCGCACAGGAAGAGGAGGAGGAGGAGGAGGAGGAGGATTGTGTCAGCATGGAGGTGGAGGCTGGCACTCAGCATCATCAGCAGCAGTCTTTTAGGGATGATTTACAGTCCCAAGAAACCAGTGTACTTGTACGTGGCTGGGAGGAGGTGGCTGCGGATCATGTCGTCCTTAGTGACCCAGAGGACTCCGGACCGAATGCCTCAGCTAACCTACGCTGCATGGCCTCCCTGATCCTGCAAAGTCTGCGGAAGGATCCTCGTATTCTTCGGATCAAGGAGAGGGACCATTACTGGCTGGCCACTCTCCTTGATCCACGGTACAAGGGTAAGGTTGCGGACCTTATGTTACCGTCGCAGAGGGAGCAGAGGATGAGACAACTCCGGGAGGCCTTGCAGAAAGGTCTGTGCAACGCGTTCCCAGAGACTGGGAGGTTACAAACTCCTGGTCCTGGACAACGAGTTGCTGAGGCTTCGGCCAGTCAAAGAAGGAGCGGTGGGGAAGGTGGCCGTCTGACCGATGCGTTCAGACAATTCTTTAGTCCGCAGCCCCAAAGTATGATCGGTTCCAGCAACCATCGCCAGCGTCTGATAAACATGGTGCAGGAATATCTAGGGGCAAGGTCAGACTTGGACACCTTCCCCACCGAAAATCCTCTGGCTTACTGGGTCTTGAGGATGGATCACTGGCCAGAGCTTGCACAGTATGCAATTGAGCTACTGGCCTGTCCTGCATCCAGCGTTCTTTCGGAATGCACATTCAGTGCTGCTGGAGGATTTGTCACGGATCACAGGGTGCGCCTGTCCACCGACTCGGTTGATCGACTGACTTTCATCAAGATGAACCAGTCTTGTATCACCACCAGCTACCACACACCTGATGCTGATATAACAGACTAATTGATTTTAACATGTCACATCCCTTCAAGACTGATGCTGATGCTGAGTGCCTGTGCTGTTATGTTGACTGGCTATCCTCCTCCTCCGAGTCCTCAATGATACGATTGATGATGATAGCTTGGAAGATCATTTTTGTTTATGGGTGCCGCCACCAGTGGCTAAGGCCCAATTTTTCAGCCCCTGTTTAACAGGGGCGTGTAATTACAATTTTTGAAGCAATACTTTGCAACAGGGCTCATTGCTGTGCTCCAAGTACAGTATCTGTGAGGGGTTGGAGTGTTGTGCCACCAGTGCCTAAGGCCCAATTTTTCAGCCCCTGTTTAACAGGGGCGTGTCATTACAATTTTTGAAGCAATACTTTGCAACAGGGCTCATTGCTGTGCTCCAAGTACAGTATCTGTGAGGGGTTGCAGTGTTGTGCCACCAGTGCCTAAGGCCCAATTTTTCAGCCCCTGTTCAACAGGGGCATGTAGTTACAATTCTTGATCTAATAATTCACAGCAGGGCCCATTGCTGCACCCACCAAGAGTAACTCCGAGGGCTTACAGTGTTGTGGCAACGCCACCACCACCACCACCACGAAAGGCCCAATTTTTCAGCCCCTGTTCAAAAGGGGCATGTAATTACAATTCTTGATCTAATAATTCACAGCAGGGCCCATTCCTGCACCCACCAAGAGTAACTCTGAGGGCTTACAGTGTTGTGGCAACACCACCACCACCACGAAAGGCCCAATTTTTCAGCCCCTGTTCAACAGGGGCATGCAATTACAATTCTTGATCTAATAATTCACAGCAGGGCCCATTGCTGCACCCACCAAGAGTAACTGTCAGGGCTTACAGTGTTGTGGCACCAGCACCACCATCAAAGGCCCAATTTTTACTACCACTGTTCAACAATTATATGTAATTACAATTCCTGATATAATAGTTGACAGCAGGGCGTTCCAGCACCAACCAAGAGTAACTGTGAGTGCTTACAGTGTTGTGCCAACACCAACAACTAAGGGGCCTATTTCTGCAGAGTATATACGGCAGGTCCCTACTTTCAAACATCCAACTTACAAACGACTCCTACTTGCAAACGCAAGAAGACAACAGGAAGTGAGAGGAAATCTACCCCTAGGAAGGAAAATTCTCTCCTGTAAGAATTAATATGGGAGAAAGGTGTCTCCTCTGTACTGATGCTTTATCACCAATCCTTGTTTCAAGAAAAACACCACATTTCAAAAACAGTTGTCATTGGGACGGAAAGTGAGGTGAAATGTTCTGAACAGGGGCACAGACAGCAAAACAAATGTTACAGGGGTGATAACCCTTACCTATGTTTTCCAAAAAGTTTAAAAATAGATTTTTGGGCTGGAGCTACACTTAAACAATGTACCTGTTCAAAATTACAAACACATTCTACATAAGAACAAACCTACAGTCCCTGTCTTGTATGCACCGCCTGTATACGGCTGTTCAGAGTATATAGGGCCTTTTTTATTTTGTGTGCGGTGTTCCCCTTAATATCCATACAAGACCCAAAGGGGCTGGTAATGGGCTGGGGTAGGGGGGGGGTCATGGGGTAGCTATGCCATTTTTCTTAAAGATTTTCATCCATATTACCGGGACCAGACATTACATTAAAGCCGCAAGCAGTTTTAAATGTTTTTTTTTTACTTTAGAAGTGTCATTTTGTGCAGGGACAGTTCTAAACACGGGAAACACGTGGCACTTCACAGGCATACTTTAGACACCCCCCAGGTACGATATTTAAAGGAATATTTGACTTTTTTTTTTCACTTTATGCATCATTAAAATGACTGCTCCCGAAAAACGACCGTTTTTAAAACTTCTTTTTGCATTGATACATGTCCCCTGGTGCAGAACCCGGGTTCCCAAACCCTTTTTAGGACAATAACATGCATAATAGTCGTTATAATTAGCACTTTAGAATTCGAACGTTCGCATCCATTGTATTTAATAGGGTTCTAATGTTCGTACGAACGTTCGGTCCGTTCGCGGGTTCTGGTGCGAACCGAACCCGGGGGTGTTCGGCTCATCACTAATGGCGAGGTACTGCCATATATGGTGAGGTACATTGATGTATGGTAATGTATGGTTAGGTATGGTGATGTATGGTGATTACGGTAATGTATGGTGAGGAACATTGATGTATGGTAATGTACGGTGAGGTATGGTGATGTATGGTAATGTATGGTGAGGTATGGTGATGTATGGTGATTACGGTAATGTATGGTGAGGTACATTGATGTATGGTAATGTATGGTGAGGTATGGTGATGTATGGTGATTACGGTAATGTATGGTGAGGAACATTGATGTATGGTAATGTACGGTGAGGTATGGTGATGTACAGTGTTGTACAGTAATGTATGGTGAGGTATGGTGATTACAGTAATTTAGGCATGGCCGGTGCTACCACTAGGCGAACTAAGCAGCTGCCTAGGGCGCAGCCACGGCCAGGGGGACTCTGGGAACCCTAATGTAAGGGGGGACTTTGGGATTCTAATGTAAGGGAAGACTTTTGGGATCCTAATGAAAGTGGGGTCTCTGTTGTAAGAGTGAACTCTGGGAACCCTGATGTAAGGGGGGGTGGACTCTGAGGACCCTGATTTAAAGAGAGGGGACTCTTGGGACCCTGATGTAAGGGGGGGGGGCAACTTTGTGGACCCTAATGAAAGGGGTAAACTCTGATGTAAGGGGGTCAGGCCCGGGGGGCCCAGGCTTAAAGCTGTGTAAGGGGCCTCAAAATTTCTGATGGCTGCTCTGTTCCCCATACACTGCGCCGATGTTCCGCATACCGCTGCAGGATTGAATGATATCAGCTGGAGACAAAGTCAATCCATGAAGAAGAGGTATCCAGCCAATAAGGGTGCTGTACAAGCCATGCTGCACATATCACTTCCTCTAAGCTCCCCATTCAGTCTCCACACTGAGCCAACGTTGGCAAGGAGGTGGGGGGGGGGGCTGCAAGTAGCTGGTCTTGCCTATTGCGTAAAATGGTCTAGCACCGGCCCTGAATGTATGGTGATCATGGTAATGTGTGGTGAGGTACAGTGTATCTGGAAAGTATTCACAGCACTTCACTTTTCCACATTTTGTTATTACAGCCTCATGCCGCGTACACACGACCGCTTTTCTCGACGAGAAAAACTGCATTTTTTTTTTTGCCGAGAAAAACGATCGTCTGTGGGCTTTATGTCGTTTTTCTCGTTGAGAAAAACGGCATAAAAAACTACGAGAAAAATTAGAACATGTTCTAAATTTTCTCATCGTTTTTTCCAGCATTTTTTTCCGCGGCAGTTTTCCCATAGGGAAACACTGCCGCGGAGCCCACAGACGGTCGTTTTTCTCGTCAAGAGAAAAAATGACGGGAAAAACGACCGTGTGTAGGGAACCAAGCGGTTCCCTCGTTTTTCCTGTCATTATTCACGGCGGTTTTTTAACCGCCGTGAATAATGATCGTGTGTACGCGGCATCAGCCTTATTCCAAATTGGATTAAATTCAATATTTTCCTCAAGATTCTACAAACAATCCCTCATAATGACAACGTGACAGAAGTTTGTTTGAAATCTTTGCAAATTTAATAAAAATAAAAAAATCCCATTTACAGCCTTTGCCATGACACTCAAAATTGAGCTCAGGTGCATCCTGTTTCCATCCTTGAGATGTTTCTACAACTTGATTGGAGTCCACCTGTGGTAAACTCAGTTGATTGGACATGATTTGGAAAGGCACACACCTGTCTATAGAAGGTCCCACAGTTAGTGCATGTCAGAGCACAAACCAAGCAGTGAAGTCCAAGGAAATGTCTGTAGTCCTCCGAGACAGGATTGTATGGAGACACAGATCTGGGGAAGGGTACAGAAACATTTCTGCAGCATTGATGGTCCCAATGAGCACAGTGGCCTCCATCATCTGTAAATGGAAGATGTTTGGAATCACCAGGACTCCTGGAGCTCCAGTGTTTCTCTGTGGAGAGAGGAGAACCTTCCAGAAGAACAACCATCTCTGCAGCACTCCACCAATCAGGCCTGTATGGGGGAGTGGCCAGACAGAAGCCACTCCTCAGTAAAAGGCACATGACAGCCCGTCTGGAGTTTGCCAAAAGGCACCTGAAGGAGTCTCAGATCATGAGAAACAAAATTCTCTGGTCTAATGAAACAAAGATTGAACTCTTTGGCCTGAATGGTAAGTGTCATGTCTGGAGGAAACCAGGCACCGCTCATCACCTGGCCAATACCATCCCTACAGTGAAGCATGGTGGTGGCAGCATCATGCTCTGGGGATATTTTTCAGTGGCAGGAACTGGGAGACTAGTCAGGATTGAGGGAAAGATGAATGCAGCAATGTACAGAGACATCCTTGATGAAAACCTGCTCCAGAGCGCTCTGGACCTCATACTGGGCCGAAGGTTCATCCTCCAACAGGACAACGACCCACCCTAAGCACACAGCCAAGATAACAAAGGAGTGGCTACAGGACAACTCTGTAAATGTCCTTGAGTGGCCCAGCCAGAGCCCAGACTTGAACCCGATTGAACATCTCTGGAGAGATCTGAAAATGGCTGAGCACCGACCCTTCCCCTCCAACCTGATGGAGCTTGAGAGAAACTGCCCAAAAATAGGTGTGCCAAGCTTGTAGCCTCATACTCAAAAAGACTTGAGGCTGTAATTGGTGCCAAAGGAGCTTCACCAAAGTATTAAGTGTAGCACTAACCCCCATTTAAGGGATCAGCTGGTTTTGTTGGGTCTGCAAACTACCTCCAAGGCTTCCGTTGTCAGGGTGTGAGAAAGTCTTTAGAAAGGCCAATGTCCACACAATGTAAAACCCAAACAGTCAGGCTTTATTTTACTTTGCTGAAGTAGAAAACTTTAGAGGAAAGTAGGAAACGAGAGAAACATAGGGAAGGTTCAGGCACGCAACACTAAAGTCCCAATCGTTGCCACTCAAGCCTGAGTGGGTATTGCTCATCCGGATTTTGTCCCGTTTAGTAGTCCTAGCAGCCGGGATGAAGCACGAAACAATCTTTCTAGGGATACGATCAGGAATCCTCTGCCACAGGATTGTTAAAAGTCCCGAACCTCCCAGCCAAGCAATAATGAAGAACCTTTAAGCCGGATTGGCGTATTGCAGGGCTTGTAATGATGGATCCCTCCTTAGGTGAGCTCCAGGCCTCCTCCCGAGACAGCAGTACCGTCGCTAGTCTCCTCCGGGCAGATCCTCCCCTGGTCTCCTTCCCCAAGCGTGGCTTCCCTCAGGTGGGCAGCTGAGGATCCCTTTGAAAAGTATAGGCCTCAGCCAGCAGAGCTGGGCCTATCATGCAGCGATGTAGCCTCGGGCATAGTTGCCAACATTGGAAAAAAAACATCTGGGACACTTTTTTTGTATTGAGGCGGAGCCTTGCTATAATTAGGGGGCGGGGCATTCGTTTGTAGGCGTGTCATGCTGAAATGAAAAATGCGGCGAAAATGGGCGTGGTTTACGCATGATAGTGGGTGTGGCTTAAATGGGCGTGGTTCAAAGGGGTGTGGCTACAGTCCGAGGTGAGAGAAAGAGAGAGAAAGAAATAGAAAGAAAGAAGCCAGATCCTACACCACAATAGAAATGTGTAACAAAATTGGCAGATAAGTATACTCCAAAACACCTGTTGGCGCTTCAATCATCCCGACACCATGTTTGTTATGGTGTCAGGATGATTGAAGCGCATTATTTCTATTATTACATTGTAATATAAAATTAAATCATTCAACTCACCATAATGCCGAATCACTGTAAGCCCCAAGTGTGTCACCTGCCACGTCGCCTGCCACCAGATGCCATCAGGTGCCCCCAATGGAGTCCGTCCTTACATCAGCTTTACCCATCGCTTCTCGGCCTTTTGGCTAAGATCAAGTGTAGTATCTGTTCTTATCAGTTGCTAGAGGATGCGCTGAAGCACCTCCTATATGGGGAGGGTGGATGCAAATCCAATGGCGTCATTGCACCTGGAAGGATGGTTTCGGTAGGGGCCACGCCGTGCTGCCCGACAGTAAACTGGGGGCCGGTAGTGGTTGAGTCTGAGCCGTCTGGAAGGGTGCTCCTGGTGAGGATGGAGTGCTGCATTTGGTCTGGTCTTTTTGCCGAGTCTTATTCTGGCCTTCTGGCTGGATGGTGTAAGTGCTGTCCTTGTTGGCGATCCGGTTGGAGGAGCTGGCTAATCCCTGTTTCTGAGCGGGGTGCGGCCATGCAAATCCGCTGGGTTGATGGGAGTCTGGAAGGGCTAGTATCGGTGGAGGCTGTATGCAGGGGCAGCTCTCCCTGAGAAAACCTTGAAGGGCTCTCTATCAGCGGGACAGAGGGCTGCACTGACCAGTCGGGGGGTCGGATAGGAGCCGAAAAGCCCATGGTGCATGTGCCCTTGGAGTGGCAGTCCAAGGGTGCCAGACGATCACATGTGAGTGAGGGTCACATTGATATATGGCACCGCGGTCACTGCACCATGTCACACCTTTTTAGCACCTGCCTCCTGGGCCGGGCCTTTTGGCTAGGACCGGAGGAATTTTTTATTCCTGGCCGGAGGGCCTGGCCATTGTATGGCACAATGGCCACTTTTCACTCTCCCACCTTCCTTCTCCCCACTTTCTTTTTATTTATCCCCGTGTGTGTCACTTTTTTGTATTTTTTTGTTTGGTGTTCACGTTTGTCACAGTGTGTTTAGTAGGGTGTAGGTCCTCGGGCCTGCCCTGAACGACTTGGGAGTAGGTGGACATGGTCTTCTGGCCTGGTTCGCCTGCTCTCATGGGGTCTCCCTTCGGGGGAGTCCCACCAAGTACTTGGGTGGGTCTGTTTCGGCAGACCCTCCAGAGAAAGGGGTCCGTCTGGTTTCGGCCAGTCGGACCACGTGATGTACCTCAGTCCCCGTCAGGAGCCTAACGCCCCGGGGGATCAGGGTAAGGTCCTTCCTAGTGGAGGACTAGTGTTACACCCGTTGCACGTTTTGTGTTTCACTCTTTATGTGTGTGCACTTTTTTTGGCACCGGGTGGAGTTTTTGGGTGTGTTTCACACGCCATGGGCTTTTCAAAAAAAAAAAAAATCAGCTTTACCCAGCGGAGTCCTTCCTTACATCAGGCGTACCCAGCGGAGTCCCCCCTTACATCAGGTGTCCCCAGCGGAGTCCCCCCTTACATCAGGTGTCCCCAGCGGAGTCCCCCTTTACATCAGGCGTCCCCAGCGGAGTCCCCCCTTACATCAGGCATCCCCAGTGGAGTCCCCCCTTACATCAGGCGTCCCCAGTGGAGTCCCCCCTTACATCAGGTGTCCCCAGCGGAGTCCCCCCTTACATCAGGTGTCCCCAGCGGAGTCCCCCTTACATCAGGCGTCCCCAGCGGAGTCCCCCCTTACATCAGGCGTCCCCAGTGGAGTCCCCCCTTACATCAGGCGTCCCCAGTGGAGTCCCCCTTTACATCAGGCGTCCCCAGTGGAGTCCCCCCTTACATCAGGCGTCCCCAGCGGAGTCCCCCCTTACATCAGGCGTCCCCAACGGAGTCCCCCCTTACATCAGGCGTCCCCAGCGGAGTCCCCCCTTACATCAGGCGTCCCCAGCGGAGTCCCCCCTTACATCAGGCATCCCCAGCGGAGTCCCCCCTTACATCAGGCATCCCCAGTGGAGTCCCCCCTTACATCAGGCGTCCCCAGTGGAGTCCCCCCTTACATCAGGCGTCCCCAGCGGAGTCCCCCCTTACATCAGGTGTCCCCAGCGGAGTCCCCCCTTACATCAGGCATCCCCAGTGGAGTCCCCCCTTACATCAGGCATCCCCAGTGGAGTCCCCCCTTACATCAGGCGTCCCCAGTGGAGTCCCCCCTTACATCAGGCGTCCCCAGCGGAGTCCCCCCTTACATCAGGCATCCCCAGTGGAGTCCCCCCTTACATCAGGCGTCCCCAGTGGAGTCCCCCCTTACATCAGGCGTCCCCAGCGGAGTCCCCCCTACATCAGGCGTCCCCAGTGGAGTCCCCCCTTACAACAGGCGTCCCCAGCGGAGTCCCCCCTTACAACAGGCGTCCCCAGCGGAGTCCCCCCTTACATCAGGCGTCCCCAGTGGAGTCCCCCCTTACGTCAGGCGTCCCCAGCGGAGTCCTTCCTTACATCAGGTGTCCTCAGCGGAGTCCCCCCTTACATCAGGCGTCCCCAGCGGAATCCCCCCTTAACCAGGTGTCTCCTGTCTCGACCGCCATTACTGTTTCCCCTTCCCCGAGGGGGAACAAAATAGAGGCGGAGCCGACCGCGTGGCTGCACAAAAAATTAAGCTGTGGCGCCGCCCACCCCCGCCCCTTTCCATTACAGACAGACCTGCAGCGGGGCGGGGCGGGGCGGGGGGTGGCCGGCCGGCCAGCCAAAACACGGATGTAGTACAATAGAAGATAAAGCTGCTGCGGCGCCGCCCACCCACGGGGAGACGCGGGGTATGGGCGGCGCCGCAGCAGCTTTATTTTCTATTGTACTACATCCTGGTTTTGGTCTTCTTTAAAATGGTGGCCGGCGGAGACATTGTCTCCGCCGGCCGTGGACCTCTAGCGGCGTCGGCCCGCGGCGGCCAAAGTCGTGGAAACCGGGAAAAAACGGATTGGCCGGGACATTGGCCGGGACAAAATAAATCCGGGAAAAGGGTTTGAATCCCGGGAATGTCCCGGCCAATCCGTGACTGTTGGCAACTATGCTCGGGCTAAAGGTGCCCGGGGCCAGAACACACGCGCACCCCGTGCCATTAGGGCCACGAGGCGCGCACCGACCCCAATTCATGGCGTCTGCCCCTTATGTACCCTCTCCCAGCATGCGCAGCGGGTAGACCACGCCCACTGTATGGCTGCCGAGAAAGGACACCCAAGGTGTTGTGATACCCCCTGTAGTTCAACCTATGCCGGTGATGACAGTGCCACCTACAGGCAGACAGGGAACACTACTGCCAGGCAGTATCACACCCAGAGCAGACGCAAATCCAGAACAATCAATTGGTCTGAGCCCAATTACTGGCTTAGACTACCCTTAAATTTACACATAGCGCTCCCAAATATTTGGGGGGGGGGCGCTACACGAGCAAAGGCTGTGAATACTTACAGTATGTACTGTACATGGGATTTTTTTTCGTTTTTTTTTTTTATAAATTTGCAAAGATTTCAAACAAACGTCTTTCACATTGTCATTACGGGGGATTGTTTGTAGAATTTTGAGGAAAATAATGAATTTAATCCATTTTGGAATAAGGCTGTAATATAACAAAATGTGGAAAAAGTGAAGCGCTGTGAATACTTTCCGGATGCCCTGTTACATACACGGTAATGTACGGTGATTACGGTAATGTATGGTGAGGTAAGGTGATGTATGGTGTTGAATGGTGATGTACAGTAATGTTTTTTGATATTATGATTTCTTATCATTTTTTTTCTATACCTCCAGAACCTGCAGCCGTGCAGAATGGAGGGAGCCAAGGTTGGCAGTCATACTAAACACGCGGCGCACACACCCGCCTTCTAACATTCCGAACACTTTGTGGCTCATCAACCTTCAGAAAATGTCACAGACAGGAATGTCAGGTTACTGTGAATATAACAACCTGTAAATTCTCCGCACATTCTACAGATAATTGTGATGGATATAATTATTGGAATAGTTTTTTTTTTCAATTTTTTAGGCCAAAAGAGCGCAAAGAAACCCAGGGGCCGCCATTGCTGACCCCTCCTCTGAAAACGCAATTTTTCTGGCAGTCATTCTAAAGCCCCGTACACACGGTTGGACTTTTGGCCAACAAACTTCATTTTGAGCAAGTTGGACCAACAATCCGACCGTGTGTACGCTCCATCGGACAAACTTTTTTTGCTTTTTTCTTGTTTTCATCGGACAAAAGTTGGGTCTGCAAACGGACAAACTTTTGGCCAACAAAAGTCCGATGGAGCAAAGTCCGACCGTGTGTACAGAAAACCATCAGACTTTTGTCCGATGGACAAAACAACTAATGTTAAAATCAACCAACAATAGCAGGAAGTTGACCAATGGGTGGCGGTAAAGAGCAGAAAAGAGCAGAAAAACCACGTGATGTTGCAAAAAGTTTTGGGAAAGTTTGCAGAAAAGTCAGAGCGTGTGTATGCTATGGGTGTTCCCGACCAACTCCGTTGGACAAAAAACACGGAAAAGTCAGATGGAAGTCCGACCGTGTGTACAGGGCTTTGCCCTCTGGCTTTAAAGCTACAATGATCCTTAATCCTCTTCCCCACCCAGCACAAGTCTTACCCCCACCCCCCCCCCCAAATCCCCCTTCTACAAACCTCCCCCTCGAAAAACCTCTTCCCCTTCCAGCACAAATCTCTGGCAACCCCCCCCCCCCAGTTTGTCCCTTTTGGATAAAATTCCCTCCCTCTGCCAAATCCCGCCTCCTAGCACAAATCCTCCTACCCTGACACCACAAATCGTCTCTGTGTCTCTCCCCCATCATTCCTCCCAGCACAAATCCCCTTCCCCTTTCTAACACAAAGCCCCCTGCGAACCCATCACCCCCCAGAACAAAATCTCTTAGGCCTCGTTTACACTCATGTTTGGAGGGCAGTAAAAACGTGTGGCTGAGCCACCTTTTTACCTCCCCCCGAACACTTCCTCTAATGCTGCAAAGGCAGAAGAGGGGGGAGTAAATATGCCATGGCTGTGATGCTTTGCACCCCAACTGAACGTGCCCCTATTCAATTGACTGGTGGTGCCCTGCAACTGTGGGCAATGCATGCCGTTCTGGCGCACTAGTTTAAGGAGTTAAAACAGGCAGTGAGGAGGTGATGCAGTGCAGGTGATGCGGTGCCTCCTCACTGCCTGTCAAAGGCCCTCTTAAAAGTGATTTGAACGTAGGTCGCTCTTCAGAGGGCAACGCTTCTGTTTACTACTCCTCCCAGCGTGACTCCTCCATCCCCAGTACAAACCTTTGTTACCGCCCCCCTCCCCCCCCCCGTGATATGTCCCCCCCAGTGCAATTCTTTCTTTCTTTCTGATTCTTACAGACCTCATATTAGTGTGGATCACTGCAGGGGGCATCCCTCATCCTGGACTCCACCTCCTGTTGTGTCATCATGTAGGTTAGAGCCAAGGAGGAGCCTAGGGTGAAGCTTCTACCAGCTCTGACATATATTCTTGTGACAGGCAGCCGGCAACGAGAGATGCCAGCAGGTGCCAAGGGGGGACAATCGTGGCACCAGGGAACCAGGGCATCCCACCTATGATGCACAGCACATGCCCGAGGTATCCTGCGCTGAATTGGTGCTGGAACTTTTTCCGGTAACACGCTCCGGGACTCTAGCCCGGATCCGCGGGATGCTCTGATTTTTTTGGAAATCCTGGCATGGTCCCAAAGAATCCGGGATGGTTGGGAGGGATGGACTCAAGCAATGGCCACACCCCTTCCTGATGATGTGGGTTCTGGTCCTGATTACAAAGCACTTATAATGACATTACTTTTTTTTTCTTAAGCACATGATAAGAGCCGGAGGCTTTAATTGGCTTCAAAAAGGGTAGGCTTGGGGGGCAGAGCACTGCACCCCAACTCTTCCAGTTGTGCGACAAATATTATTATTCGCTATTGTCTTCCTGCTTCTCCTCCCGGCCAATCAGGAAGTGGGTCTTAAGACCCAAATGGCCTAGAGGAGAAGCGACCGCATAGGCTGGGAGCAGAAGCAGGGGGGGAAGTCGCCGAGGAGGAGATGCAGGGGGAAACCGCTGAAGCTGTCCACGACCTGGATAGGGTAAGTGCGGGGCTGGGGGGTGGAGGGGCGAGCGATGGGGGGGGGGGGGGTTTGTTCGCCGATCGACTGAGCGTCATGATTTAGCTTTTTTCCCTTAATAAATGAAATGATCATTTAAAAAATGCATGTTATGTTTACTGGGCAACAGACCCCCACCAGGACAGGGGATTTTGGAGGGGACCGCAGGCTAGCCTCTTGCCTACTGACTATGGGCCCTGGCGTTTGAGGGGGTTCTATTCTTTGGGAGTTGTGTGCCTATGGGACCTTTATATTAGTTTCACTTCAGATTCAAGTCCATGTCTCCCCAAAACACACATACTCTGGGAACTGGAGGACCCGGATACAGATTTGGGGCCTATATGCCCAAACCAACAATGACTGCTTTAACCCCCTCCTACACTCAAAGCAGATGTTAATATAATCAGCTCAAAACAACCTGATGCTGGGGCCTCTTGCTATAACCACTTAAGCCCCGGACCATTTGGCTGCCTAAAGACCAGGGGACTTTTTACAATTTGGCACTGCGCTGCTTTAACTGGTAATTGCGCGGACATGCAATGTTTTACCCAAACTAAATTTGCGTCCTTTTTTTCCCACAAATAGAGCTTTCTTTTGATGGTATTTGATTGCCTCTGCGATTTAATTTTTTTGCGATATAAAACGGAAAAATACCAAAAATTTGGAAAAATATATATTTTCTACTTTTTTTATAAGAAAAATCGAATAAACTCAATTTTATTCATACATTTAGGTCAAAATGTATTCAGCCACATGTCTTTAGTAAAAAAAATGTCAATAAGCATATATTTATTGGTTTGCGCAAAAGTTATAGCGTCTACAAACTAGGGTACATTTTCTGGAATTTACACAGCTTTTAATTTATGACTGCCTATCTCATTTCTTGAGGCGCAAAAATGGCAGGGCAGTACAAGCCCCCCCCCCCCAAATGACCCCATTTTGGAAAGTAGACACCTTTAGAAAGCCTGAAGGCGGTGCTTGGTTTTCGGGGTCCCGTACGCGTAATGCTGCAACTTAAATATGTGAGACACACACAATAGACAAAGATAATAAAAAAATCAAGCTGCGCAAAATCGTGAAATAAATCTATAAAAATGTAAGAACAGTGAGTCCAATCACTGATGCATATTATGCTGCACACAAGGAAGAGGATTGCATGTACAACTGACTAGCATGAGCTATAAAACCCAAAAGTGCCCTCCCATGTGACCAAATCGCATAAAAAGTGCATCAGTGCATATAAAGTCCATATATCAGTTCACATTTAAATTGAAGTAAAAATAAGTAATCTGCAAAATTAGCAATGATATTCAGTTGATAGAGATATCTTCTAAACATGCATCTGTGACTTCAAAACGATAAAACACCCGAGAAAAAGTGCTGTATTCCAGTACAAGAAAAAGTCCACCACCTCCAATAAGACTTCCGCTTACCAGAGCCTCTGATCCCTGAAAGAGATCAGTCTAAACCTGCGGCTGTTACCCCTGCCAGGGTCTCTAAGTGGCGCGATCAGCTGCCTCCACCAGTGTAGTAGATGGACCTCCAATCCCTCTCAGCTCATCATATGGGTCATGGCAGTAAAAGAAAAATCCACCATAGCGTGATACAGTAAAAACGAATTTATTAAAATAAAAAAAATCGCACTTACAATGTTGTGTAGATTATTAGGCGTATAAAAGTATATACTGTAGCCGGCCGGCTTCCACAGCCCGTCCTTCTGGGACTCTGCGTTGGAAATGTGATGACGTCAGCACGCCGCTCCTCCCTACGTCGTTTCGACACACTTGTTGTCGTCCAGGGGCACGCCTAATAATCTACACAACATTGTAAGTGCGATTTTTTTATTTTAATAAATTTGTTTTTTATTTTTATGCATCAGTGATTGGACTCACTGTTCTTACATTTTTATAGATTTATTTCACGATTTTGCGCAGCTTGATTTTTTATTACAAAATAATTACATACCTGAAAAGCAAACATGATAAAACATAAGAACAATAAAACATTGCAGAATAGAATACAGTAAAAAAGAGCAGAACAATAGAGAGAATAGAGAGAGAGAGAGAGAACAATAAAATGACAACTATTTTTGTTTTGTTCTTTTTATATATTTTTATTATTATTTTTTTACACTTTTGTAACGGTTCGGTTCCAGGTTCGGGTCTCTCAAAATGCGATGGCATCTTGGATAACCCTGTGTAAGTGTTTCCTAGTCTGTGCAGTGCTGTACCCTACGCTAAAACTCCACTAGTGTATGGTAGTGTTCAAAACATTCACCAATGCAAAGACCAGGATTGTCAGGACAGGAGGGACAATAATAGCGGGTGTCACGCCTATATCTGTGCTTTCTACAGACACAACATTTTCTTTGAGGGGCTCGTTGGGTAGGGGTACCAGGGAGGACATATGGAAAATGCCTCTCATGCAGCCGGCTTACTGCATTTGGATTGGGATGGGGAGGTGAAGCACCGTCTGGAAACAGAAGGACTCTGATGATCTCATCCTGGAATTTAAGGAAGGATCCAGTCCCGCCTGAAGCTCTGTATAGCACATGAGCGTTCAGCAAAGCCAATTGAAATAAGGATAGAGACACTTTTTTGTACCAGCGTCTCGCCTTACGGTCAATTAGATACGGCACCAACAACTGGTCGTTGAGGTCCACCCCTCCCATATTTTGGTTATATTCGTGGACACAGAGGGGTTTCTCCACAACACCAGTCGCCGTACGAATTTGGACCGTCGTGTCTGCATGAAGGGAGGTAAGAAGGAAAACATTCTTATTATCCCTCCACTTCACAGCGAGCAAATTATTACACTTGGAGCAGGCTCTCTCCCCCAGCCTAAGACGGGAATCTACAAGCCTCTGGGGAAAGCCCCGGCGATTAGGTCGCATGGTGCCACATGCTCCAATCTGATGATCAAACAAGTGACTAAACAGTGGCACGCTCGTGTAATAATTGTCCACATACAAATGGTACCCCTTTCCGAATAAGGGTGACACCAAGTCCCACACTATCTTGCCAGCGCTCCCAATGTAATCTTAGCAGTTCTCCGGCTCTACGTGACTATCTTTTCCCTCATAAACCATAAAACTATATGTATAGCCTGTGGCCCTCTCACAGAGCTTATACATCTTGACCCCATATCTGGCACGCTTGCTGGGAAGGTACTGTTTGAAAGACAGAAAATGTAATCAGGGACTCATCAAAGCAGACAACTTGATGGGGAGTATACAAGGCTGCAAAGGCTGAAGTGGTTTACGAGGGGCCGAACTTTGTAGAGCTGATCGTATCCAGGGTCTCCACGAGGATGACAGAGTTCATTGTTGTTAAAGTGCATGAACCGCAAGATCTGCTCGTATCGTGCCCTGGCCATGGAAGCAGAGAAGAGGGGCATATGGTAAATTGGGTTAATGGACCAATATGACCGCAATGTACTAATTTTAACTATGCGCATGTCGAGGGAGAGGCCCAGAAAGGTCTTAAATTCGGAAACCGTAATTGGTTTCCAATCTGTGGCAAGGGAGGACTGGGGATTAGCGCGATGAATTGACCAGCATACAAATTACTTTGGTCCACAATAGATCTATAGAGATTTTCCGTGAAAAACAGCGAATAAAAATCAAGTGACGTAAAATCAACTGAATTCCAGGTAGGCTCGTGAATGGGGGAAGTACGGGTGCTGCAGAAGTGGTGGGCTCCCAATCAGTATTGGCGAATTCTGCAGGAAGGACACTATGGGCACGACGGGCCTGTCTTTGTCTTCTTGGTGGCAGCGGGACACTACTTGTGCTTGCCACCTCGCCAGCTTGAACTGCACTTATGGGACTCGCCACGTCACCACGTGATACTGCAGTGCTGGATGTACGGCCAGGGTGTACTAGGCCGCTGGTGCTTGCCAGTTCACCACAAGGATGAATGGCACTAGTACTTCTCTGCTCCATACGAGAACCCTGCGGTTCTTGCACCTCAACAACAGCAGAAGAAGAACGGGGTCGGGTACGCCGGACCTTGGCAGGGACCACAACTCTGTCGTCAGAGCTGTCTGTCATGGAGCCGCTGTCGTCTACAGGATCGTACTCTGAGCCTGAATCTGACAGATAAGTGACTTCCTCTTCACTATCTGTCATGCTCAGAAACGTGTAGGCCTCTTCACTACTGTACCTTCGATTTACCATTTTGGGCTCTAAATTTACTGGTACAGTATTAAGATTCACAGGAAAAAAAGCTCCTAGACTGTCAGCAACTGTATCAAACGCCACCAAAAAAAACTGTTAGCGATTGCAGGGATCAGGCCTGACTCTGCGAATGCTGCAGTTATGTGTTTAGTGTTTTGTAAGTGACAGTGATTGATCGATACTGCACTTGGGTGGGCTAGGCTGGGCTGGGCAGAGAGGTGTTAGCGCAACTGGCACTAACCTGACGCTGCCTGGGGCGACGCAGACCCTAACTGACCCTAAAACCTATCTGATATCACCCGCCGGGCGATCAGGGGTTAAACCTTTATTGGGTAATAAAAGGCGATGCCCTGACGCTATAAAAAACAAACTAACTAACCACCCGTAACACTTATACAGTGATCACTGGTGACAGGGGGTGAAAGGGTTAACTAGGGGCAATCAGGGGTTTAAAACCTTTATTAGATAGTATATGGGGGTACCTGACGCTATAAAAAGCTGACGGTGAACATACATAACTAACTGGCTAACTAGCGTCACCTGTGACACTAATACGGCGATCAGAAAAAAGATTGCTTAGTGACACTGGTGACTAGGGGTGAAAGGGTTAACTGGGGGGTGATCAAGGGGTTAAACCTTTATTAAGGGGCGTTAGGGGGTACCCTAGACCTAAAGGGGCCTACCACTAACTGCCCTAACACTGCAATCGGTGACACTGTGACTGGGGGTGCAGGAGGTGATCTGGGGGGGGGGGGGGTGATCAGGGGGTGATTGGGGGGCGATTTGTGTACCTACGTGTACTGGTGTCAGTGTACTGTTGGTGCACTTAAGCCCCAAACACACGATCGGATAACCTATGGATTTTCGTCCGATGGTTTTGTCCATTGGAAATCCGATGAAACTGTTTTTCATCAGTCTTGGCCACACACCATCAGTCAAAAAACCAACCGTTCCAAACGCGGTGACGTAAAACACTCCGATGAGCCGAGAAAATGAAGTTTAATGCTTCTGAGCATGCGTCGACTTGATTCTGAGCATGCGTGGGTTTTTGATCCGATGGACTTGCCCATAGACGATCGGAAATTACCATCGATTTTTGATCCATCGGAAAATTTTAAAACAAGTTCTATTTTTTAAAACCGATGGTAAAAAGACCGATGGGTACCATACACGATCGGTTGGTCTGATGAAAACCATCCATCGGACGGTTTTCATCAGTCAAACCGATCGTGTGTACGGGGCTTAACAGTGAGATGTCTTCTCTCCTCAAGTGCCAGACGAAAAGACCGACACGAGGAGAGTGACATCACTTCCTCTGCTTCTGTTTACACTTTCAGAAGCAGAGGAAGCTTCTCATTTGTCAGGAGCGATCGTGGGGGGATGGCCATGAATCGGTGACCTCCCCCTCAGCATGGATCGCTCCTGCAACGATGCCGACCGCCACAGTCACCGCTTGGAGGCAGGGACGTACAGGTACGCCCATATGCCTGCCCGTCCCATTCTGTCGACGTATATCGTCGTGCGGCGGTGGTTAAGGTGTTATGTGTTTATTGTTAAGTGTGTCTCTCTCATTGTGTGCCATTGTGTGCCTCCTAGGTGTGAATTCCCATTGTTAATTGAGTCACCAATTGTTGGCTAATCCTCTTGAGGCTGGGTTCACACTAGTGCGACACGACATCTGTCCTACTTTGGATCCGACTTTGCACTGCGACATGAAGCCGACATATGTCCGACTTTCAATGAACGGGGATCCGACTTGGATCCCCGCCAATATCAGGCACTGTGTTTGGTATGAATCTTGAGGGGGAACTGCAGGCCAAATTTTAAATAAAAAAACGGCATGGGTTCCCCCTCCAGGAGCATACCAGGCCCTTGGGTCTGGATTTGAAGGGGCGCCCCTACGCCGAAAAAACGGCGTGAGGGCCCCCCCACAATACAAACCAGACCCTTATCCGAGCACACAACCTGGCAGGCCGCAGGGGAAGAGGGGGGGACGAGAGCGGCCCCCCCTGCCTCCTGAACCGTACCAGGCCGCATGCCCTCAACATGGGGGTTTGGTGCTCTGAGGCAGGGGGGCGACCTGCGGCCCCCCCACCCCAGAGCACCCTGCCCCCATGTTGATGAGGACAGGGCCTCTTCCCGACAACCCTGGCCGTTGGTTGTCGGGGTCTGCGGGCGGGGGGCTTATCGGAATCCGGGAGCCTCCTTTAATAAAGGGGCCCCCGGATCCCGACCCCCCCACCCTATGTGAATGAGTATGGGGTACCCCTACCCATTCACCTGGTGGAAAAAAAATGCAATAAAAAAAACACACAGCTTTTTAAAGAATTTTATTGCACAGCTCCGGGGGTCTTCCGACTTCGGGGGTCTCCGGTTCTTCTCCCGCTCTCCGGTTCTTTCTTCCGCCGGCCCTCCGCTAACTTCTTTTTAGCTCTTTTGCTAACAGAGGCCCGGACTTCTCCGTCTTCTCGTCCGGCTCTCCGTTGTCCTTCTGCCGGCCCCTCCACTAACTTCTTTAGCTCTCTTGCTAGTGGAGGGGCCGGTCTTCCCGTCGGCGTCTTCTTCCCTCTTCTCCTCCTCGATGTTGATGCGTCGCTTCCTCCCGCTGTAATACTGGCTCTCCGCTCCGCATTAATATAGGCTTCTCATGACGTCACAGTCACATGTTCTGGGGCACATGGCCCCGGAGCATGTGACTGTGACGTCATGGGAACATGTGACTGTGACATCATGAGAAGCCTATATTAATGCGGAGCGGAGAGCCAGTATTACAGCGGGAAAAAGCGACGCGTCAACATCGAGGAGGAGAAGAGGGAAGAAGACGCCGACGGCAACGACGGGAAGACCGCGCCCCTCCACTAGCGAAAGAGCTACTAAGAAGTTAGTGGAGGGGCCGGCAGAAGGACAACAGAGAGACGGACGAGACAACGGGAAGACCGGGCCTCTGTTAGCAAGAGAGCTAAAAAGAAGTTAGCGGAGGCCCGGTGGAAGAAAGAACCGGAGATCGCGGAGACGACACCGGAGACCCCCGAAGTCGGAAAAGACCCCCAGAAGTCGGAAGAAGAGCGCCGGAGTCGGAAGAAGACCCCTGGAGCTGTGTAATAAATTACTTTAAAAACCTGTGTAGTGTTTATTTATTGCAATTTTTTTCCACCAGGTGAATGGGTAGGGGTACGATGTACCCCATACTCATTCACATAGGGTGGGGGGGCCGGGATCCGGGGGCCCCCTTATTGAAGGGGGCTCCCGGATTCCGATAAGCCCCCCGTCCGCAGACCCCGACAACCAACGGCCAGGGTTGTCGGGAAGAGGCCCTGTCCTCATCAACATGGGGGCAGGGTGCTCTGGGGTGGGGGGGCCGCAGGTCGCCCCCCTGCCCCAGAGCACCAAACCCCTCATGTTGAGGGCATGTGGCCTGGTACGGTTCAGGAGGGAGGGGGGCCGCTCTCGTCCCCCCCTCTTCCCCTGCGGCCTGCCAGGTTGTGTGCTCGGATAAGGGTCTGGTTTGGACTTTGGGGGACCCCCACGCCGTTTTTTTCGGCATAGGGTGCCCGTTCAAATCCAGACCAGACCCAAGGGCCTGGTATGCTCCTGGAGGGGGAACCCAGGACGTTTTTTTATTTAAAATTTGGCCTGGAGTTCCCCCTCAAGAGCAGTACAGCACAAGTCGCATGCCAAAGTCGGACCATGCAAGACTGCGGTCCGACTTTGATCCGACTTCAATGATAGTCAATGGGCTGAAGTCGGATCAAAGTCGGACCAAAGTAGTACAGGGAGCATTCTCAAAGTCGGACCGACATGTGTCGGAACAGTTAAGACGGCTCCCATAGGGAAACATTGATTTTTACACGTCATGCGACATGAGCTCCCAATGTCGGAGCGTTTGTCGCCCCAGTGTGAACCAGGCCTAATGATGGGATTAGTCTGGTGTCAATGTTACCCTGTTATCTAACCATTGTGTGATGTTTTGGGTAATATTTTGCTTTTATTGTTCACTTGGTGACTGTCCAACTTTTGAAGTGTATAAAACCTGTATTTTTGTTCAATAAACCGTCATTCCTTTGGTTCTGATTCCAACATCTTGTCTGTGTATGATGCTTGGGGGTGAAAACGGCTTGTATTATGCCGCGTACACACGTTCGGAATTTCCGATGGAAAAAATCCGGCAGAATTTTTTCATCGGATATTCCAAACGTGTGTATGCCCCATCGGACTTCTTCCTTCGGAAATTCCGACGGATTTAGAAAGAGAACATGTTCTCTTTTTTTCCCGACGGAAAAAATTTCTAGCGGAATTTCCGTTCGTCTGGATGCAATTCCGACGGATTAAAAACCACGCATGCTCAGAATCAAGTCGACGCATGCTCGGAAGCATTGAACTTAAATTTTTCTCGGCTCGTCGTAGTGTTGTACGTCACCACGTTCTTGACGGTTGGAATTTGGTGTGACGGTGTGACGATGCAAGACAGCTTGAACGGAACGGAACGGAATTCCGTCAGAAAAACCTGTCAGAGTTTTTTCCGACGGAAAATCCAAAAAATCGTGTGTACAAGGCATTCGTTCTCGGTCTGCTATAAGGGTTTGGAGGGCAGGAGGCACTGTTTGGTGGAAGCACCCAAGCGGGGTGCCAAGTGGTCCATCACATTTAAAGCGGTAGTAAACCCATCCATAAAAAAACTGTTTCATTTCCTGCCATTGCCGGAAATGTAACACTCCCATTGGTTGTGCTCTCAACCAAACTGTCAAACCATCCAATGGCTGGTGTCTAAACTGATCACATGTGCAGCATCATGGCAGTTGTAGATTAAACAGAGGCAAAGATGGCAGCTTCCTTGGCTGAAAACGATAGGAGGGTTTACTTCCACTTTAAGTTATCATTATGTGATATTAAAATTAGTTTGATGATCTGAATAATTTAAGTGTGACAAATATGCCAAAAAAAAAATTAGAAATCAGGAAGGGAGCAAATACTTTTCCACAGCACTGTATATAGTTATTTATGGTACATGATATTGCGTGAGAGGTCGTTTGCCATTCTGGCGTCTACCCTATACGTTACCTTATGGAAGCAACAAAAGGTTTCCCAGGATGATCCCTTATCTTTCTCTGCATAGAGGAGTGACTGACAATTAATAAAGTGCTGCCTTTGCCCTGAAGGAGATCTGCATTCTGCTGGCAATATGTACCCCATACATTATTAACGCAACTGTTATAATATTGTGTTCATACATATGTAACATAGAAAATGCATGAAAAATAAAGACCCTGTCTTCACATCTCTATTTTTAGAGAACAAGGACTTAGCAATGCAGTAGATGTGAAATCCCACTAAATTAAGTGTTTAACCCCTTGCTTACTGGGCACATAAACCCCCTTCCTGCCCAGGCGAAATTTCAGCTTTCAGCACTGTCACGCTTTGAATGACAATTGTGCGGTCGTGCGACGTGGCTCCAAAACAAAATTGACGTCCTTTTTTTCCCACAAGTAGAGCTTTCTTTTGGTGGTATTTGATCACCTCTGCGGTTTTTATTTTTTATAAACAAAAAAAGCGTGTCAATTTTGAAAAAAAAACACAATATTTTTTCTTTTTGCTATAATAAATATCCCAATTAAAAAAAAACAAAAAAAAAACAATTTGTTTCCTCAGTTTAGGCCGATACGTATTCTTCTACATATTTTTGGTAAAAAGCGTATAGTGATTGGTTTGCGCAAAAGTTATAGCGCCTACAAAATAGGGGATAGAATTGACATTTTTTTTTATTATTATTTTTTTTTTTTACTAGTAATGGCGGTTATCTGCGATTTTTGTCAGGACTGCGATATTACGGCGGACACACCGGACACTTTTGACCCATTTTTGGGACCATTCACATTTATACAGCGATTAGTGCTATAAAAATGCACTGATTCCTGTATAAATGTGACTGGTAGGGAAGGGGTTAACACTAGGGGGCGATCAAGGGGTTAAATGTGTGCCCTGCGAGGTGATTGTTACTGTGGGTGGAGGGGGACTGACTGGGGGAGGAGACCGATCTGTGTCCCTATGTACAAGGGACACGGCATCGGTCTCCTCTCCCTGACAGGACGTAGATCTACACACACAGATTCACATCACTGGCTCTGTGACTGCCGATCGCGGGTACCTGGCACACGCGCGCCCCCCAGTGGCCGGAGGCACGAGAACGTCATATGACGACCTCCCGGCCCTGTAGAGCCATCTTGTAGCCGTCATTCGACAATGGCCTGGGTGACGTCCCTAGTGGGTAAAATGTGGCGTTAGATAATCCTCACCTGGAATAGCAGGAGGGGCCTGGGGACCACAATCAACTGGAAAATCAATAACAGCCACTACCGTGTCTACCTAAAGCCCCGTACACACGGTCGGACTTCCATTGGATTTTTCCGTGGTTTTTTGTCCGAACGGAGTTGGTCGGGAACACCCATAGCATACACACGCTCGGACTTTTCTGCAAACTTTCCCAAAACTTTTTGCAACATCACGTGGTTTTTCTGCTCTTTTCTGCTCTTTACCGCCACCCTTTGGTCAACTTCTGCTATTCTTGGTTGTTTTTAACATTAGTTGTTTTGTCCATCGGACAAAAGTCCGATGGGTTTCTGTACACACAGTCGGACTTTGCTCCATCTGACTTTTGTTGGGCAAAAGTTTGTCCGTTTGCAGACCCAACTTTTGTCCGATGAAAACAAGAAAAAAGCAAAAAAAAGTTTGTCCGATGGAGCGTACACACGGTCGGATTGTTGGTCCAACTTGCTCAAAATGAAGTTTGTTGGCCAAAAGTCCGACCGTGTGTATGGGGATTTAGTCTTGTTGGGGTTTTATGACAGTTTGTGTACCCACTGGAGGGATTTACCATCACTTCCTGTCTTTCTGCTCCTTTGGGTTCACAGGCAGCATTCCTCCTCCCCCAAACACGGCGAGTTGAGTTGATGCCAAAGAGCTTGATTTTGGTCTCCTCTGACCACAACACTTTCCCCCAGTTCTCCTCTGAATCATTCAGATGTTCATTAGAAAACTTCAGACGGCTCTGTACATGTGATTTCCTGAGCAGGGGGACCTTGCGGGCGCTGCAGGATTTCAGCCTCTCACAGTGTAGTGTGTTACAAATTGTTCTCTTGGTGACGAATGACAATCTTCCCGGCTGTCTTGAGATCATTGACAAGATTCTCCGGTGTAGTTCTGGGCTGATTCCTCACCGTTCTTCTGATCATTGAAACTCCATGGAGGTGAGATCCTGTATGGAGCCCAAGACTGAGGGAGATTGACAGTTATTTTGTGTTTCTTCCGTTTGCAAATAATCCCCCCAACTCTTGTCTCCCTCTCACCAAGCTGCTTGGCGATGGTCTTGTAGCCCATTCCAGCCTTGTGTTGGTCTACAATCTTCTCCCCGACATCCTTGGACAGCTCTTTGGTCTTGGCCATGGTGGTGAGATTGGAATCTGATTGGTTGCTTCTGTGGACAGGTGTCTTTTATGAAGGTAACAAGCTGAGATTAGGAGCTCTCCCCTTAAGAGAGTGCTCCTAATCTCAGCTCGTTACCTGTATGAGTGCGTGAATAACGCTACAAATGCGAACTAAATCGCTTCAAGGCGCTTTGCATCCAGTGATGTCCTGATCCATCAGAATAGGTGGGTCTTAAGTTTTTTCCTGAAGGCTCGATGGTTTTCTTCCATGCGGATATCCGTCGGTAGAGCGTTCCATAGCCGTGGTCCTTGGACTGCAAAGAAGATACCTGGGAGCCACAAATCTTGCTGATTGATAGGGGATCAAATACTTATTATTTCACTCATTAAAATGCAAATCAATTTTTGAAATGCGTTTTTCTGGATGTTTTTGTTCTTTTTCTGTCTCTCACTGTTAAAATAAACTAACCATTAACCACTTCAGCCCCGGAGGATTTGGCTGCCCAATGACCGGGCCACTTTTTGCCATTCGGCACTGCGTCACTTTAACTGATAATTGCGCAGTCGTGCGACGTGGCTCCCAAACAAAATTGACGTCCTTTTTTCCCCCACAAATAGAGCTTTCTTTTGGTGGTATTTGATCACCTCTGCGTTTTTTATTTTTTTGCGCTATAAACAAAAAAAGAGCGACAATTTTTGAAAAAAAAAATATTTTTTACCTTTTGCTATAATAAATATCCCCAAAAAATATATAAAAAAACGTTTTTTTCCTCAGTTTAGGCCGATACGTATTCTTCTACATACTTTTGGTAAAAAAAAAAAAAATCGCAATAAGCGTATATTGATTGGTTTGCGCAAAAGTTATAGCGTCTACAAAATAGGGGATAGTTTTATGGCATTTTTATTAATGCAAGAATGGGAGTATAGCCTCATGTAAAAAGGTTAATAGTCATTAAAAGTGCACCATCATCCGGGTTAGTATGAAACAACAAAGGGATGGGGACAAGGGACAAGGGACAGTGGCTGATGCTGACCCTACAGCATTCCCTCCCCCTAGAATTAAAGGACTATCTCGGTACGATAAATTAACATACATGTTATATAAAAAGAAGATTTATTGCATAATGAAAATACATTAGGTACATGATTAAAATTGAAAAAACAGAGGCCTGGGGTGACTCAAAGCAATATCTGTAGTTACAAACATAGAATGGTCTGAGTCTCGACTAGTTTCGTGGTACAACCACTTCTTCGGGAGAACCACTCTATAAAACAAACAATACAATGAAACAGACAAAATGGTATGACAACAGAAGTACAGCATAGCAAGGTAGAGAAGAGATTTAATAATGATAGTTATTAATTAACTGGCTTACCCAATTGAGGGTGGTCATGTGCGGCACCAGACCGCCCGAACCAAGGTCCCCACACGGTGGACAGGGGGGATGTGTGGAGAGCTCTAAAAAAGGGGGGCATAATATAGATGAAAATTGTAATGAAAAGGCACTGGGGGAGGGGGGGGAAGGGATCTTTTTTTAGAGATCTCCGCACATCCCCCCTGTCGTGACTGCGACATTATGGCGGACACAACGGACACTTTTGACGCTATTTTGGGACTATTGTCATTTATACAGAGATCAGTGCTATAAAAATGCACTGATTGCTGTGTAAATGACACTAGCCGGGAAGGGGTTAACCACTATGGGGCGAGGAAGGGGTTAAGTGTGTCCTAGGGAGTGATTCTAACTGTGTGGGGGCTGAGCTACGAGTGACACGTAACTGATCACTGCTCCCGATGACAGGGAACAGTAGATCAGTGTCCTGTCACTAGGCAGAACAGGGAAATGCCTTGTTTACACAGCGCATCTCCCCGTTCTGCCGCTCCGTGACACAATCGTGGGACACCGGCGGACATCGAGTCTGCGGGTCCCGCGGGCATGGTCACGGAGCTTGCGGCGGGCGTGTGCAGGAATTTTAAAGCAACATACCTGTACGTTGCTTTGCGCACAGGAGCTATTCTGCCGACGTATATCTACTGGCGGCGGTCGGCAAGTGGTTAAAATTATAGACTGATCATTTCTTTGTCAGTGGGCAAATGTGCAAAATCAGCAGTAGGGATGGGCCCGGTGCTCGATTCGAACCCATGTTCGAATCGAGCACCGGGCGTTCGCTCGCTCGTCGAGCCCAGAACTATTTGGGCCGTTCGCATCACATTCGTGTGATGCGAGCGGCCCCGCAATGCATTGCGGCCGGCGCGGCCGGCGCAGTGCATTGCTGGCTGATGATTGGCCAAGCATGCACTGTGACCCCGCATGCTTGGCCAATCACAGCGCCCGAAACTCGGAGAGCAATAATTGGCTACAGGCAGGACGCCTGTAGCCAATTACAGCTCAGGGGCTTTAGTACATGCCCCACCATTTAAAAGGCCGCCACGCCATCGGCCCCGGTCACATGAGTTCCGGCTTTAGGAGAGATCAGTCTGCTGATTCTGTCTTTGCTTGATACTGAAAGATTTGCTCTTCTTTGCTAAACCATTGGCTATTTCTTTGCTAAACCATTGCTACCTAAGTCATTGATCGTTCATTGCTGCTGATTGCACAGTTAGTGTGTTATTAGCTGCTGCTGGGGATTAGTCTGGTGCGTGCTTACTGTTAGTACAGTATTGCAGTAGTACCAACCGCAGTGCTGTTAGCACAGCATTGCACCCCAACAGCACCCATAGGACTTCTAGTGTGTTAGTGGCAGCAAACAGAGCTCCTATATTTTCTTCTCAGCAGCACCCATAGGACTTCTAGTGTGTTAGTGGCAGCAAACAGAGCTCCTATATTTTCTTCTCAGCAGCACCCATAGGACTTCTAGTGTGTTAGTGGCATCACACAGAGCTCCTATATTTTCTTCTCAGCAGCACCCATAGGACTTCTAGTGTGTTAGTGGCATCACACAGAGCTCCTATATTTTCTTCTCAGCAGCACCCATAGGACTTCTAGTGTGTTAGTGGCAGCAAACAGAGCTCCTATATTTTCTTCTCAGCAGCACCCATAGGACTTCTAGTGTGTTAGTGGCAGCAAACAGAGCTCCTATATTTTCTTCTCAGCAGCACCCATAGGACTTCTAGTGTGTTAGTGGCAGCAAACAGAGCTCCTATATTTTCTTCTCAGCAGCACCCATAGGACTTCTAGTGTGTTAGTGGCATCACACAGAGCTCCTATATTTTCTTCTCAGCAGCACCCATAGGACTTCTAGTGTGTTAGTGGCATCACACAGAGCTCCTATATTTTCATCTCAGAAGCACCCATAGGACTTCTAGTGTGTTAGTGGCATCACACATAGCTCCTATATTTTCTTCTCAGCAGCACCCATAGGACTTCTAGTGTGTTAGTGGCATCACACAGAGCTCCTATATTTTCTTCTCAGCAGCACCCATAGGACTTCTAGTGTGTTAGTGGCAGCAAACAGAGCTCCTATATTTTCTTCTCAGCAGCACCCATAGGACTTCTAATGTGTTAGTGGCATCACACAGAGTTCCTATATTTTCATCTCAGCAGCACCCATAGGACTTCTAGTGTGTTAGTGGCATCACACAGAGCTCCTATATTTTCTTCTCAGCAGCACCCATAGGACTTCTAGTGTGTTAGTGGCATCACACAGAGCTCCTATATTTTCATCTCAGAAGCACCAATAGGACTTCTAGTGTGTTAGTGGCAGCAAACAGAGCTCCTATATTTTCTTGTCAGCAGCACACATAGTACCTATAGTGTGTTAGTGTCAGCACCCATAGGACCTACAGTGTGTTGTGAGCACACATAGGAGTTCTATTTTTTATACTATATACACTACCGACTACAATGGCTGGAAGACCGCCAAGGAGAGGCAGAGCGTGCCGAGGCAAGAACACAGGGCAGGCAGGCTCTGTTTCTAGAGACAACAGTGCTGGCCGTGGACGTGGTCGTGCATCGTCATCAGCACGTGGCCATGGGACACGCTTGTCTTTGTTTTCGGCAGCTGGACATGTGGAGCCGCATCATGCCGAAGGCTTGGTAGAATGGATGACCAAGCCCTCCTCATCCTCCTCATCCTCTCTCACCCAGGCTCAGGGTACTGGCAGAGCAGCTGCCAACGCGTACTCAATGGCATCATCAGCCACCCCTTCCCTGGACCCACCATGTCCTCCTGAGGAGTCCCCCGAACTGTTTGAGCACAGTGTTGGGTACATGCTCCAGGAGGATGCCCAACGATTCGAAGGCTCGGATGATGATACCCAGCTTGAGGAAGTCAGTAGTGTGCGCGCAGAGAGAGGGGATGCTGAAGGACAGCAATCTGGCAGTAGTGTTCCACCAGCTGCAGCTTACTGCCAGGTTTGCTCTAGTGGTGAAGAGGGAGGGGATGATGAGGTCACTGACTCCACGTGGGTGCCTGAAGGGAGAGAGGAGGAGGAGGAGGAGGATGCAGCGTCACATGTCCAACGAGGCAGGATGCCCCCTGGAGGCCAGCTAGAGGCCAGCACAGCAACTGTACCACACCGCAGAGCTCCGCCTGTGCAGGGCGCTGCCTCTGCACGTTATCACAAAAGTTCTTTGGTGTGGGCCTTTTTTGAGACGAGTGCATCAGATCGCACCACTGCTATTTGCAATATTTGTCTCAAGCGTATCTCGCGTGGCCAAAACATCAGCCGCTTGGGCACCACAAGCATGAGCAGACATATGTCGACCTGCCATGCAGCTCGTTGGCAAGCACACATAAAAGACCCACACCAAAGAACAAAGCGGACCTCTCCTTGCTCCTCATCAGCTGGGATCTCCATCCCCACTATATCTTCAGTCCTCTCTGAAAGCTGCTCTGAGAGGACTGAAGGTGTAGAATTAGGTGTGTCACAACCAAGTACTTGCAGTACACCGACGTCCGATTGTAGCAGGCAAATTTCCCTGCCCCAGCTGCTGGACCGTCGAAAGAAGTATACTCCCAGCCATCCACATGCCCAGCGGTTGAATGCTAGCTTGGCTAAATTGCTAGCACTTCAACTGCTGCCTTTTCAGTTGATAGACTCGGCCCCCTTCCGTGAGTTTGTTCAATGTGCGGTTCCTCAGTGGCAGGTTCCCAAACGCCACTTTTTCTCACGGAAGGCGATTCCGTCTCTCTACTGGCATGTGGAAGGCAATGTCCATGCCTCGCTGGACAGGGCGGTCAGCGGTAAGGTGCATATTACCGCTGACTCATGGTCCAGCAGGCATGGACAGGGACGTTATCTTTCTTTCACGGCCCATTGGGTCACTCTATTGGCAGCTGGGAGGGATGCAGGACAAGGTGCAGTAGTGTTGGAGGTTGTTCCGCCACCACGCCTCCAAAATGCTACTACTGGTTGTGACACACCTCTCTCCTCCACCCCCTCCTCTTCTTCTTCCTCCATGTCCTCTTCGAGTGCTCTGTCCTCGGAACCAGCGGTGCTCCGTAGGCGTACAAGGGGCTACACGAGTACGCAGGCAAAAAGATGCCATGCCGTGCTTGCGCTGGTGTGTTTGGGGGACAGGAGCCACACTGGGCCAGAGGTTCTGGCAGCTCTGCAGGGGCAGGCCGAGAGGTGGTTGACGCCACGCCAGCTTAAGCCAGGAATGGTCGTTTCTGATAATGGCACCAACCTCCTCTCCGCCCTGCGACAGGGGCAGCTCACCCATGTGCCCTGTATGGCTCACGTCCTCAACCTGGTGGTGCAGCGGTTCTTGGGCAGGTTCCCAGGCTTACAGGATGTCCTGAGGCAGGCCAGGAAAGTCTGTGTGCATTTCCGCCGATCTTATAATGCCAGTGCTCGGCTGACTGAGCTGCAAAAGGAGCTGAACCTGCCCAAGAACCGCCTAATATGTGACATGCCCACCAGGTGGAACTCAACGTTGGCCATGCTGCAGCGACTGCACACGCAGCAGAGGGCCATCAATGAGTACCTTTGCGACTACGGCACCAGGACAGGGTCAGGGGAGCTTGGCTTTTTTTCCCCACGCCAGTGGAGCATGATCAGGGATGCATGCACTGTCCTCTCACCATTTGAGGAGGCCACGAGGATGGTGAGCAGTGACAGTGCATGCATCAGTGACACTGTACCTCTTGTCCACCTGTTGGAGCATACGCTGCGTGGGATAATGGACAGGGCACTTGAGGCAGAACAGAGGCAGGAAGAGGAGGACTTCCTTGTCTCTCAAGGCCCCCTTTATCCAGACAATGTTCCTTCTGTCCCACCCATCACACAGGAAGAGGAGGAGGAGGAGGAGGAGGAGGAGGATTGTGTGAGCATGGAGGTGGAGCCTGGCACTCAGCATCAGCAGCAGCAGTCTTTTAGGGATGATGTACAGTCCCAACAAACCAGTGGACTTGTACGTGGCTGGGAGGAGGTGGCTGGCGATCATGTCATCCTCAGTGACCCAGAAGACTCCGGACCGAATGCCTCAGCTAACCTACGCTGCATGGCCTCCCTGATCCTGCAAAGCCTGCGGAAGGATCCTCGTGTTCTTCGGATCAAGGAGAGTGACCATTACTGGCTGGCCACTCTCCTTGATCCACGGTACAAGGGTAAGGTTGCGGACCTTATCTTGCCGTCGCAGAGGGAGCAGAGGATGAGACATCTCAGGGAGGCCTTGCAGAAAGGTCTGTGCAACGCGTTCCCAGAAACTGGGAGGTTACAAACTCCTGGTCCTGGACAACGAGTTGCTGAGGCTTCGGTCAGTAGCAGAAGGAGCGGTGGGGAAGGTGGACGTCTGACCGATGCGTTCAGACAATTTTTTAGTCCGCAGCCCCAAGGTATGATCGGTTCCAGCAACCATCGCCAGCGTCTGATATACATGGTGCAGGAATACCTAGGGGCAAGGTCAGACTTGGACACCTTTCCCACCGAAAATCCTCTGGCTTACTGGGTCCTGAGGATGGATCACTGGCCAGAGCTTGCACAGTATGCAATTGAGCTACTGGCCTGTCCTGCATCCAGCGTTCTTTCCGAACGCACATTCAGTGCTGCTGGAGGATTTGTCACCGATCATAGGGTGCGCCTGTCCACCGACTCGGTTGATCGACTGACCTTCATAAAAATGAATCAGTCTTGGATCACCACCAGCTACCAGACACCTGAAGCGGATATAACGGAATAATTTATAATGTCACATCCCTTCAAGACTGCCTATGCTGATGCTGAGTGACTGTCCTGTTATGTTCACTGACTATCCTCTTCCTCCTCCTCAATGATCCATGCCACCACACCAGTGCCTAAGGCACAATTTTTCAGCCCCTGTATAACAGGGGCGTGTAATTACAATTTTTTAAAAAGATGCTTCGCAACAGGTCTGACTGCTGTGCTCAGAGTACAGTATCTGTGAGGGGTTGCAGTGTTGTGGCACCAGCACCAGTGCCTAAGGCACAATTTTTCAGCCCCTGTTGGGGCGTGTAATTACAATTTTTAGGCAATGCTTTGCAACAGGTCTCATTGCTGTGCTCAGAGTACAGTATCTGTGAGGGGTTGCAGTGTTGTGGCACCAGCACCAGTGCCTAAGGCACAATTTTTCAGCCCCTGTATAACAGGGGCGTGTAATTACAATTTTTTAAAAAGATGCTTCGCAACAGGTGTGACTGCTGTGCTCCAAGTACAGTATCTGTGAGGGGTTGCAGTGTTGTGGCACCAGCACCAATGCCTAAGGCACAATTTTTCAGCCCCTGTTTAACAGGGGCGTGTAATTACAAATCTTGATCTAATAGTTCACAGCAGGGCCCATTCCTGCGCCCACCAAGAGTAACTATGAGGGCCTACAGTCTTGTGGCAACACCGTCCACCACCACCACCACCACCAAAGGCCCAATTTTTCTGCCCTGTTCAACAGGTGCATGCAATTACAAATCTTGATCTAATAACTCACAGCAGGGCCCATTCCTGCACCCACCAAGAGTAACTGTGAGGGCTTACAGTCTTGTGGCAACGCCACCACCACCACCACCACCACCACCAAAGGCCCAATTTTTCTGCCCGGTTCAACAGGTGCATGCAAGTACAAATCTTGATCTATTAACTCACAGCAGGGCCCATTCCTGTGCCCACCAGTCTTGTGGCTACACCAACATCTAATAGGGCAAATTTCTGCAGAGTATATACGGCAGGCCCCTACTTTCAAACATCCAACTTACAAACGACTCCTACTTGCAAACGACAAGAGAAAACAGGAAGTGAGAGGAAATCTACCTCTAGGAAGGAAAATTCTATCCTGTTAGATTTAATTTGGGAAAAAGGTATCTCCTCTCTACTGATGCTTTATCACCAATCCTTGTTTCAATTAAAACCCCACTTTTCCAAAAACATTTGTCATTGGGACGGAAAGTGAGGTGACATGTTCTGAACAGATGTGCAAAGACAGCAAATGTTACAGGGGTGATAACCCCTCCCTATGTTCTCCAAAAAGCTTAAAAATTGATTTTTTTGGGATGGAGCTACACTTCATTATGTACCTGTTCAGATTCTACTTAAGAACAAACCTACATGTCTTGTTTGCACCACCTATATACTGCTGTTCAGAGTATATAGGGTTGTAGGTATAGGGTTTTATTTTGGGTGCGGGGTCCCCCTTAGTATCCATACAAGACCCAAAGGGGCTGGGGTGGGGGGGGGGGGTGATGGGGTAGCCATGCCATTTTTCTCAAGGATTTTCAGCCATATGGCGGCCAGGACAAGACATGACATTAAAGCCGCAAGTGGTTTTAAATGGCTTCTTTTTTTCCTTTACAAATGTCATTTTGTGCAAGGACAGTTCTAAACACGGGAAACACATGCCACTTCACAGGCATACTTTAGACACCCCCCAGGTACCATATTTAAAGGAAAATTTCACTTTTTTTTTTTTCACTTTATGCATCATTAAAATGACTGCTCCCGAAAAAACTTTAGTTTTTAAAATTTCTTTTTGCATTGATATATGTCCCCTGGGGCAGGACCCGGGTCCCCAAACCTGTTTTATAACATTAACATGCATATTGGCCGTTGTAATTAGCAATTTTGATTTCGAACGTTCGCGTCCATTATAACGAATAGGGTTCGAAAATTCGCGCGAACTTTCGGTCCGTTCGAAGGTTCTGGTGCGAACCGAACCCGGGGGTGTTCGGCTCATCCCTAATCAGCAGGGGGTCGAATACTTTTTTCCCTCACTGTATTTAGTTCCTCCTTTACATTTCCCTTGTGCTGTAGTCAGATACCCCTTGTTACTGATCCCAGTCTCGGTTCCCCCTTACTGACTTTTCCTTACACCTCCAGTTTTACCCGGTTGATCTGTGTTCATTTTGTATATCTAGTGTTATTTAGGCCTCATGCCCACGGACGTTTTTACAGCCGCGTTTTTGAGCGTTTTTTACAGCTTAAAAACGCCTGTCCATGTTAGTCTATAGCTTCATGCCCACCTAGACGTTTTTGAGCTGCAAATAGCATAGACGTTTTTAAGCTGTAAAAAAAACCCAGGACCTCAGCGTCAGAATTAGGCAGAAAAAAACGCGAGCGTCAAAAAACGCGCAAAAACGCGCACTAACGCGCAAACACGCGCACTAACGCGCGGCCGCGTTTTTAGCTCTGACGTTTTTTTTTTTTATTATTTACAATAACATGGACAGGCGTTTTTAAGCTGTAAAAAATGCAGCTGTAAAAACGTCAGTGGGCATGAGGCCTTATAGTTCAGTTATTAGGTATATTGTCTGTCGGTTTATGGTTCACTTGTATCGTCATGTTTGCTGTTTATCCTGTTTGCTGGTGTTTGGATGTGTTTTGTTTCACTGTTAATAAACCTGCTTAAAGCCGTGTACACACGATCGGATTTCCGATGGAATAAAATCCGATGGATTTTTCCATCAGAATTCCGATGAAGCTGACTTTCATCAGTCTTGCCTACACACCATCAGACAAAATTCCGACCGTCCCAAACGGCGTGACGTACAACACGTACGACGGCACTATAAAGGGGAAGTTCAAATCCAATGGTGCCACCCCTTGGGGCTGCTTTTGCTGATCTCGTGTTACCGCGTGTTAGTAAAAGTTTGGTGAGAGACGATTCGCGCTTTTCAGTCTCCGTGCTTTTCAGTTCATTACAGCGTGACGAATGTTCTATCCCCATTACGAACGCTAGTTTTACCAGAACGAACGCTCCTGTCTCCGAAATTCAGTCTGAGCATGCGTGGGTTTTTTTCTCCGATGGAGTTCCACACAGACAATCGGAATTTCCTATCATTTTTTTTTTCCATCGGAAAAATGTAAAACATGTTCTATTTTTTTTTTTCACCGATGAAAATAAGTCAGATGGGGCCCACACACGATCGGTTTGTCCGATGAAAACAGTCCATCGGACAAACCGATCGTGTGTACAGGGCTTAAAAGAGAAGTATGGGAATCGTTTTTTTTATTTTTTTAGAATCATACTTATCTAGGTGAATGCTGCATCTGTCCCCCGCCGGATCTAATGCCGCGTACACACGACCATTTTTCTCGTCGGGAAAAATTTAATTTTTTCTCTTTGACGAGAAAAACGACCGTGTGTGGGCTTTTGGTCATTTTTCCAGACGAGAAAAACGGCATTAATCACGACGAGAAAAATTAGAACATACTCTAATTTTTCTCATCGTGATTCACGGCATTTTTTTTCCGCGGCAGTGTTCCCATAGGGAAACACTGCGGGGGAGCCTACACGCGGTTGTTTTTCTCGACCAAGAGAAAAAATGACGGGAAAAACGGCCGTGTGTAGGGGGACCAAGCCGTTCCTCGTTTTTCCCGTCGATTTTCTTGACGGTGTTTTCACTGTCGAGAAAATCGATCGTGTGTACACGGCATAACACTGAGACCCGAGCGATCAAACACCGTTGATCGCTTGGTTCTCACAGCTCTGTGAGCAGAGAGCTGCTGATGTCACCGCTGTCTGCTGTGCCCATCCCTCCGCCTTTACTGGAGCACTGAGCTGTGCAGGGGGTGGGAGCGGCTGGCTCAAGCACACAGTGGCCTGCTGAGAGGCTGAGCCGGGTGTCGGTCCAGGAATGTGGGTGGATCCCGACCATATGGTCATGATCTTTCCCGAGCCTGGACCGGCTCTGTGATGTCAGCCAGCAGCAGACTTCAGCCCGCTGTCTGCTGAAAGTGGGTGACAGGAATGCAGAACGAGTGCCCTCCTGTGATCCCCAGGAGAAGTACAGACAAACGAGCTTTGGCTGCGCTTCTCCTTTAAATAATATGTAGGTCTAATGCCCCATACACACGATAATTTTTCATGACGTTAAAAATGCCATTTTTAAAAATGGGCATTAAAACCGATCGTGTGTATGCTCCAGAGCATTTTTAACGACGTGAAAAACGGCCATTAAAAATTTCGAACATGCTCTATTTTTTCACGTCGTTTTTCATGTTTTTTTTTTTTTAACGTCGTGAAAAACGGTAGTGTGTAGGCTTTTACGAGGGGAAAAAAAACGCGCATGCTCAGAATAAAGTATGAGACGGGAGCGCTCCTTCTGGTAAAACTAGCGTTTGTAATGGAGATAGCACATTCGTCACGCTGTAACGGACTGAAAAGCGCGAGGCTGAAAAGCGCGAATCGTCGCTCAACAAACTTTACTAACATGAAGGGTGGCGCCATCCGAATGGAACTTCCACTTTATAGTGCCGTCGTACGTGCTGTACGTCACTGCGCTTTACTCGAGCATTTTTTTTTCATGATTGTGTGTACGCAAGACAGGGTTGAGAGGAAACAAGAAAAAAAAACGACGAGAAAAACGTCGGTTTTAAAAATGACATTAAAAACGGACGTGTGTACGCCGCATCAGAGCTACACAGATCTGGCCATCCCTGTTGGATGCCTGGAGTCAGTATCCCTGACACCACTGTCCTTCTATGCAGTATGCTGGCAAGGGACAGGCCTTTCTACTCAGGCTGCCTGTGGCTGCTTTCTAAAGAAAACAAACTGTTATGCCTTGTACACACAATCGGATTTTCCGATGAAAAAAGGACTTTTCATCGGAAATTCCGATCGTGTGCGGGCCCCATCGGATTTTTTTTCCGTCGGTGTTTAGAAATAGAACATGTTTTATTTTTTTCCGATTGTAAAAAAAAAAACGATAGGAAATTCCTATCGTCTGTGTGGAATTCCGACGGAGAAAAAACCCACGCATGCTCAGAATCAAGTCGACGCATGCTCGGAAGCATTGAACTTCTTTTTTCAACGGCTCGTTGTAGTGTTGTACGTCACCGCGTTTTGGACGGTCGGAATTTGGACTGACAGTGTGTAGGTAAGACTGATGGAAGACAGCTTGAACGGAATTCCGACGGAAAATTCCATTGGATTTTATCCCATCGGAAAATCCGATTGTGTGTACAGGGCATAAGCACACTGCTTGCTTTGATGCACCTGAAATGTTCTTAAAGATAAATTGCACCCTACCTAAATTGTTATTGTTCCTGTATGGACACCTTTGTGTATCTGCACATGCGCGGGGCATGCTTAGAGATTAACCACTTAACCGCCGCAGGAATATGTCGCTACTTTGAAAAGGAATAGCGTTGTTATGGTAGCAGCTAGCTACCATGACCCCGGTATCCTCTTCTTCAGCCGGCGGTCCTCTTTCAGATAAAAATGGTCTCTGGGGTGGATACGCCGTAAGATCACTTTTTTCGGCGGCGGAAGAGGGCCCCGCCATCCCGCCGCTCTCCCGTGCCCTCCGCCGCTTACCGGAGCCGTCGGCAGCGGCGGAGGCGATCGCGCCTGTCCCCTGCCTGGGTATGGAAACAAGTGAGGGGAAGATGGCCCCCACCCGTCTCCATATCATTGCAGGGCGGAAGCGACGCCAAAACGTCACTTCCGCCCAATGCTCTTAAAGTGGTTGTAAACCAACTAATCCTTTTTTTTTGAGGCAACCTGCAAGAGAAAGGCATAATGAGCTAGTATGACTAGCATACTAGCTCATTATGTACCACTTACCTTCGATCGGGGCCCCCGAAGCAGTCCGCGTCCCTCTCTCCAGACGCAGCCATCGCTGCGGCGATAGCCGGAATGTTACTTCCGGGTATCGCCGCACCAACCAATCACAGCGCCGCTCCGGCGCTGTGATTGGCCGGAGCGGCGAAGACGTGACTCCGCGCATGCGCGCAGGAGCCGTCGAATTCGGCTACGTCGTTGAATGCTGCGACCTAGCTGAATTTGTGAATGGGATTAACCCCATGCGCATGCGCGTGACGTCAGCGGCGCAGGTTTTAAATGCAAATATCTCCTTAACCGTGTAGGTTAAGGAGATATTTCATGCACCTACAGGTAAGCCTTAATCTAGGTTTACCTGTAGGTCTTTGTTTACAAAGTGGGTTTACAACAACTTTAAAAGGAGCATTTTTTTTTTTTAGAATGACATAAAAAAATTTTTTTTTTTCTTTATTGCATTTTAGTGTAAATATGAGACATGAGATCTTTTTAACCCCCGGATCTCATATTTAAGAGGACCTGTCATGCTTTTTTATATTACAAGGGATGTTTACATTCCTTGTAATAGGAATAAAAGTGACCCATTTTTATTTATTTTTTAAAACACTGTCAAAATAAAAAAAAAGAAAGTAAAATAAATAAGTTTTTTTTTTTTTTTTTTAAAGCACCCCGTCCCGCCGAGCTCGCGCACAGAATCGAACGCATATGAGCAGCGCCCGCATATGAAAACAGTTTTCAAACCACACATGTGAGGTATCGCCGCGATCGTTAGAGCGAGACCAATAATTCTAGCCCTAGACCTTCTCTGTAACTCAAAACATGCAACCTGTAGAATTTTTTAAACGTCGCCTATGGAGAATTTTAAGGGTAAAAGTTTGTCGCCATTCCACGAGCGGGCGCAACTTTGAAGCGAGACATGTTGGGTATCAATTTACTTGGCGTAACATTGTCTTTCACAATCTAAAAAAAATTGGGCTAACTTCACTGTTGTCTTATTTTTTAATTCAAAAAAGTGTATTTTTTCCAAAAAAAGTGCGCTTGTAAGACCCCTGCGCAAATACGGTGTGGCATAAATTATTGCAACAGCCGCCATTTTATTCTCTAGGGTGTTAGAAAAAAAATGCATAATGTTTGGGGGTTCCAAGTAATTTTCTAGCAAAAAAATTTTTTTTTTTTACTTTTGTAAACAACAAATCTCAGAAAGAGTCTCGGTCCTTAAGTGGTTAAAGATAAATTGCACCCTACCTAAATTGTTATTGTTCCTGTATGGACACCTTTGTGTATCTGCACATGCGCGGGGCATGCTTAGACATTAGGCTGGATATGTTAAGCTAAAAAAATAAAAACTGGAAAAAAAAAGTTATTTAGTGTTTAAAAAATATTTTTTTTTCCATTGTTTAAACAGTAGGAGGGAGGAGTCATAGGGGAGTTAATGGGGGAAGTTCCCCTTTAAGCTGCTTTAAAGTGGAAGTAAACCTACAGTTTTGAAAGGCAGCTTTTTATTGCAGAAGAGACATGTCTCTGTGTGTGTGACCGCAGTGGCGTCACTAGGGTTGGTGTCACCCGGTGCGAAAAAAAATGGTGTCACCCCCCCAACAACTATAGTCCCCCCTCAGTACAGACCCCCCTCCACTAACTACAGACCCCCCTCCCACAGTATAGATCCCCTCTCTCAGTACAGACCCCCCCACTAAGTACAGACCCCCCTCCATCAATATAGACCCCCTCCCTCAGTATAAACCTCCCCCCTCAGTACAGACACCCCCACCCCAGTGCAGACCGCTCTATCAGTACAGACACCCCCACCTCAGTGCAGACCCCCCCAGTGCAGACACCCCCCCCCCAGTTACAGACACCCCCCCAGTGCAGACCTTCCTCAGTTACAAACACCCCCTCAGTACAGACACCCCCTCAGTTACAGACCCCCCCTCAGTTACAGACCCCCCTCAGTATCAGACCCCCTCAGTACAGACACCCCCTCAGTACCAGACCCCCCTTAGTACACACACACCCTCAGTACCGACACCCCATCAGTAGGGATGGGCCCGGTGCTCGATTCAAACCCATGTTCGAATCGAGCACCGGGCGTTCGCTCGCTCGTCGAGCCCAGAACTATTTGGGCCGTTCGCATCACATTCGTGTGATGCGAGCGGCCCCGCAATGCATTGCAGCCGGCGCGGCCGGCGCAGTGCATTGCTGGCTGATGATTGGCCAAGCATGCACTGTGACCCCGCATGCTTGGCCAATCACAGCGCCCGAAACTCGGAGAGCAATAATTGGCTACAGGCAGGACGCCTGTAGCCAATTACAGCTCAGGGGCTTTAGTACATGCCCCACCATTTAAAAGGCCGCCACGCCATCGGCCCCGGTCACATGAGTTCCGGCTTTAGGAGAGATCAGTCTGCTGATTCTGTCTTTGCTTGATACTGAAAGATTTGCTCTTCTTTGCTAAACCATTGGCTATTTCTTTGCTAAACCATTGCTACCTAAGTCATTGATCGTTCATTGCTGCTGATTGCACAGTTAGTGTGTTATTAGCTGCTGCTGGGGATTAGTCTGGTGCGTGCTTACTGTTAGTACAGTATTGCAGTAGTACCAACCGCAGTGCTGTTAGCACAGCATTGCACCCCAACAGCACCCATAGGACTTCTAGTGTGTTCGTGGCATCACACAGAGCTCCTATATTTTCTTCTCAGCAGCACCCATAGGACTTCTAGTGTGTTAGTGGCATCACACAGAGCTCCTATATTTTCTTCTCAGAAGCACCCATAGGACTTCTAGTGTGTTAGTGGCATCACACAGAGCTCCTATATTTTCTTCTCAGAAGCACCCATAGGACTTCTAGTGTGTTAGTGGCATCACACAGAGCTCCTATATTTTCTTCTCAGAAGCACCCATAGGACTTCTAGTGTGTTAGTGGCATCACACAGAGCTCCTATATTTTCTTCTCAGAAGCACCCATAGGACTTCTAGTGTGTTAGTGGCATCACACAGAGCTCCTATATTTTCTTCTCAGCAGCACCCATAGGACTTCTAGTGTGTTAGTGGCAGCAAACAGAGCTCCTATATTTTCTTCTCAGCAGCACCCATAGGACTTCTAGTGTGTTAGTGGCAGCAAACAGAGCTCCTATATTTTCTTCTCAGCAGCACCCATAGGACTTCTAGTGTGTTAGTGGCATCACACAGAGTTCCTATATTTTCATCTCAGCAGCACCCATAGGACTTCTAGTGTGTTAGTGGCATCACACAGAGCTCCTATATTTTCTAGACTTGTGCACAACGGAAAAATTCGTTCCGTTTCGGTTCGTTTCTTTCCGGTCCTGTTGATTCGTAATCATTCGTAATTTTGCTAGACGGGATTTTTCGTGTTCGGACTCATTCGTATTTTTGCAAGCGACATTTTTCGTTGAATTTTTTGTTGCTTTATAATTCGTACTTTCGGTAGAGTACGTTGTTTTTCGTTGATTCTGGACACAACTCCTACTTTCGTAACTTTTTTTGGGTTCGTTGATTCGTAATTTTCCGTGTCTCTCTCACAACGACGCTGCCTATTATGCCTAATGTGCTTCGAATGGATTTGTACTTTTCTAAATACATAGCGGTTATTTGTAACGATTCGAAATCTCGTATTTTACTTTCGTTTTTTACATGCGGCTATAGGCTCCGCCCCTGTACACCATTTTGAGAGGGTTCAGCACGGTGAGGGAGAAGCAGAGAGCAGAGGAGAGTGTTATTGTGCTTCGAATGGATTCGAAATCTCGTATTTTACTTTCGTTTTTTACATGCGGCTATAACCTCCGCCCCTGTACACCATTTTGAGAGGGAGTTCAGCACGGTGTGGGAGAAGCAGAGAGCAGAGCAGAGTGAGTGTTATTGTGCTTCGTATGGATTCGTACATTCGTAACTTTTTCATAACGAATTATGCCGAAGACATTCGGGCATTCGCTATTTGCGGTATAATTTATTTCGGATTCGGTCTTATTCGTAATTGCTTTGTTCGGAAATTCGAATGCTTCCGAATGTCCGAAAGTTGCTAAATTCGGACGAATTTCAATTCGTTACGAAACGAATTGCACAAGCCTAATATTTTCTTCTCAGCAGCACCCATAGGACTTCTAGTGTGTTAGTGGCATCACACAGAGCTCCTATATTTTCTTCTCAGCAGCACCCATAGGACTTCTAGTGTGTTAGTGGCATCACACAGAGCTCCTATATTTTCATCTCAGAAGCACCCATAGGACTTCTAAGTTCTAGTGTGTTAGTGGCATCACACAGAGCTCCTATATTTTCTTCTCAGCAGCACCCATAGGACTTCTAGTGTGTTAGTGGCAGCAAACAGAGCTCCTATATTTTCTTCTCAGCAGCACCCATAGGACTTCTAGTGTGTTAGTGGCATCACACAGAGCTCCTATATTTTCTTCTCAGCAGCACCCATAGGACTTCTAGTGTGTTAGTGGCATCACACAGAGCTCCTATATTTTCTTCTCAGCAGCACCCATAGGACTTCTAGTGTGTTAGTGGCATCACACAGAGCTCCTATATTTTCATCTCAGAAGCACCCATAGGACTTCTAGTGTGTTAGTGGCATCACACAGAGCTCCTATATTTTCATCTCAGAAGCACCCATAGGACTTCTAGTGTGTTAGTGGCATCACACAGAGCTCCTATATTTTCTTCTCAGCAGCACCCATAGGACTTCTAGTGTGTTAGTGGCAGCAAACAGAGCTCCTATATTTTCTTCTCAGCAGCACCCATATGACTTCTAGTGTGTTAGTGGCATCACACAGAGCTCCTATATTTTCTTCTCAGCAGCACCCATAGGACTTCTAGTGTGTTAGTGGCAGCAAACAGATCTCCTATATTTTCTTCTTAGCAGCACCCATAGGACTTCTAATGTGTTAGTGGCATCACACAGAGTTCCTATATTTTCATCTCAGAAGCACCCATAGGACTTCTAGTGTGTTAGTGGCATCACACAGAGCTCCTATATTTTCTTCTCAGCAGCACCCATAGGACTTCTAGTGTGTTAGTGGCAGCAAACAGAGCTCCTATATTTTCTTCTCAGCAGCACCCATAGGACTTCTAGTGTGTTAGTGGCATCACACAGAGCTCCTATATTTTCTTCTCAGAAGCACCCATAGGACTTCTAGTGTGTTAGTGGCAGCAAACAGAGCTCCTATATTTTCATCTCAGAAGCACCCATAGGACTTCTAGTGTGTTAGTGGCATCACACAGAGCTCCTATATTTTCTTCTCAGCAGCACCCATAGGACTTCTAGTGTGTTAGTGGCAGCAAACAGAGCTCCTATATTTTCTTCTCAGCAGCACCCATAGGACTTCTAGTGTGTTAGTGGCAGCAAACAGAGCTCCTATATTTTCTTCTCAGCAGCACCCATAGGACTTCTAGTGTGTTAGTGGCATCACACAGAGCTCCTATATTTTCTTCTCAGCAGCACCCATAGGACTTCTAGTGTGTTAGTGGCAGCAAACAGAGCTCCTATATTTTCTTCTCAGCAGCACCCATAGGACTTCTAGTGTGTTAGTGGCATCACACAGAGCTCCTATATTTTCTTCTCAGCAGCACCCATAGGACTTCTAGTGTGTTAGTGGCAGCAAACAGAGCTCCTATATTTTCATCTCAGAAGCACCCATAGGACTTCTAGTGTGTTAGTGGCATCACACAGAGCTCCTATATTTTCATCTCAGAAGCACCCATAGGACTTCTAGTGTGTTAGTGGCAGCAAACAGAGCTCCTATATTTTCATCTCAGAAGCACCCATAGGACTTCTAGTGTGTTAGTGGCATCACACAGAGCTCCTATATTTTCATCTCAGAAGCACCCATAGGACTTCTAGTGTGTTAGTGGCATCACACAGAGCTCCTATATTTTCATCTCAGAAGCACCCATAGGACTTCTAGTGTGTTAGTGGCATCACACAGAGCTCCTATATTTTCATCTCAGAAGCACCCATAGGACTTCTAGTGTGTTAGTGGCATCACACAGAGCTCCTATATTTTCTTCTCAGCAGCACCCATAGGACTTCTAGTGTGTTAGTGGCAGCAAACAGAGCTCCTATATTTTCTTCTCAGCAGCACCCATAGGACTTCTAGTGTGTTAGTGGCATCACACAGAGCTCCTATATTTTCTTCTCAGCAGCACCCATAGGACTTCTAGTGTGTTAGTGGCAGCAAACAGATCTCCTATATTTTCTTCTTAGCAGCACCCATAGGACTTCTAATGTGTTAGTGGCATCACACAGAGTTCCTATATTTTCATCTCAGAAGCACCCATAGGACTTCTAGTGTGTTAGTGGCATCACACAGAGCTCCTATATTTTCTTCTCAGCAGCACCCATAGGACTTCTAGTGTGTTAGTGGCAGCAAACAGAGCTCCTATATTTTCTTCTCAGCAGCACCCATAGGACTTCTAGTGTGTTAGTGGCATCACACAGAGCTCCTATATTTTCTTCTCAGAAGCACCCATAGGACTTCTAGTGTGTTAGTGGCAGCAAACAGAGCTCCTATATTTTCATCTCAGAAGCACCCATAGGACTTCTAGTGTGTTAGTGGCATCACACAGAGCTCCTATATTTTCTTCTCAGCAGCACCCATAGGACTTCTAGTGTGTTAGTGGCAGCAAACAGAGCTCCTATATTTTCTTCTCAGCAGCACCCATAGGACTTCTAGTGTGTTAGTGGCAGCAAACAGAGCTCCTATATTTTCTTCTCAGCAGCACCCATAGGACTTCTAGTGTGTTAGTGGCATCACACAGAGCTCCTATATTTTCTTCTCAGCAGCACCCATAGGACTTCTAGTGTGTTAGTGGCAGCAAACAGAGCTCCTATATTTTCTTCTCAGCAGCACCCATAGGACTTCTAGTGTGTTAGTGGCATCACACAGAGCTCCTATATTTTATTCTCAGCAGCACCCATAGGACTTCTAGTGTGTTAGTGGCATCACACAGAGCTCCTATATTTTCATCTCAGAAGCACCCATAGGACTTCTAGTGTGTTAGTGGCAGCAAACAGAGCTCCTATATTTTCATCTCAGAAGCACCCATAGGACTTCTAGTGTGTTAGTGGCAGCAAACAGAGCTCCTATATTTTCTTCTCAGCAGCACCCACAGGACTTCTAGTGTGTTAGTGGCAGCAAACAGAGCTCCTATATTTTCATCTCAGAAGCACCCATAGGACTTCTAGTGTGTTAGTGGCATCACACAGAGCTCCTATATTTTCATCTCAGAAGCACCCATAGGACTTCTAGTGTGTTAGTGGCATCACACATAGCTCCTATATTTTCTTCTCAGCAGCACCCATAGGACTTCTAGTGTGTTAGTGGCAGCAAACAGAGCTCCTATATTTTCTTCTCAGCAGCACCCATAGGACTTCTAGTGTGTTAGTGGCATCACACAGAGCTCCTATATTTTCTTCTCAGCAGCACCCATAGGACTTCTAGTGTGTTAGTGGCAGCAAACAGAGCTCCTATATTTTCTTCTCAGCAGCACCCATAGGACTTCTAGTGTGTTAGTGGCATCACACAGAGCTCCTATATTTTCATCTCAGAAGCACCCATAGGACTTCTAGTGTGTTAGTGGCATCACACAGAGCTCCTATATTTTCTTCTCAGCAGCACCCATAGGACTTCTAGTGTGTTAGTGGCAGCAAACAGAGCTCCTATATTTTCTTCTCAGCAGCACCCATAGGACTTCTAGTGTGTTAGTGGCAGCAAACAGAGCTCCTATATTTTCATCTCAGAAGCACCAATAGGACTTCTAGTGTGTTAGTGGCAGCAAACAGAGCTCCTATATTTTCTTGTCAGCAGCACACATAGTACCTATAGTGTGTTAGTGTCAGCACCCATAGGACCTACAGTGTGTTGTGAGCACACATAGGAGTTCTATTTTTTATACTATATACACTACCGACTACAATGGCTGGAAGACCGCCAAGGAGAGGCAGAGCGTGCCGAGGCAAGAACACAGGGCAGGCAGGCTCTGTTTCTAGAGACAACAGTGCTGGCCGTGGACGTGGTCGTGCATCGTCATCAGCACGTGGCCATGGGACACGCTTGTCTTTGTTTTCGGCAGCTGGACATGTGGAGCCGCATCATGCCGAAGGCTTGGTAGAATGGATGACCAAGCCCTCCTCATCCTCCTCATCCTCTCTCACCCAGGCTCAGGGTACTGGCAGAGCAGCTGCCAACGCGTACTCAATGGCATCATCAGCCACCCCTTCCCTAGACCCACCATGTCCTCCTGAGGAGTCCCCCGAACTGTTTGAGCACAGTGTTGGGTACATGCTCCAGGAGGATGCCCAACGATTCGAAGGCTCGGATGATGATACCCAGCTTGAGGAAGTCAGTAGTGTGCGCGCAGAGAGAGGGGATGCTGAAGGACAGCAATCTGGCAGTAGTGTTCCACCAGCTGCAGCTTACTGCCAGGTTTGCTCTAGTGGTGAAGAGGGAGGGGATGATGAGGTCACTGACTCCACGTGGGTGCCTGAAGGGAGAGAGGAGGAGGAGGAGGAGGATGCAGCGTCACATGTCCAATGAGGCAGGATGCCCCCTGGAGGCCAGCTAGAGGCCAGCACAGCAACTGTACCACACCGCAGAGCTCCGCCTGTGCAGGGCGCTGCCTCTGCACGTTATCACAAAAGTTCTTTGGTGTGGGCCTTTTTTGAGACGAGTGCATCAGATCGCACCACTGCTATTTGCAATATTTGTCTCAAGCGTATCTCGCGTGGCCAAAACATCAGCCGCTTGGGCACCACAAGCATGAGCAGACATATGTCGACCTGCCATGCAGCTCGTTGGCAAGCACACATAAAAGACCCACACCAAAGAACAAAGCGGACCTCTCCTTGCTCCTCATCAGCTGGGATCTCCATCCCCACTATATCTTCAGTCCTCTCTGAAAGCTGCTCTGAGAGGACTGAAGGTGTAGAATTAGGTGTGTCACAACCAAGTACTTGCAGTACACCGACGTCCGATTGTAGCAGGCAAATTTCCCTGCCCCAGCTGCTGGACCGTCGAAAGAAGTATACTCCCAGCCATCCACATGCCCAGCGGTTGAATGCTAGCTTGGCTAAATTGCTAGCACTTCAACTGCTGCCTTTTCAGTTGATAGACTCGGCCCCCTTCCGTGAGTTTGTTCAATGTGCGGTTCCTCAGTGGCAGGTTCCCAAACGCCACTTTTTCTCACGGAAGGCGATTCCGTCTCTCTACTGGCATGTGGAAGGCAATGTCCATGCCTCGCTGGACAGGGCGGTCAGCGGTAAGGTGCATATTACCGCTGACTCATGGTCCAGCAGGCATGGACAGGGACGTTATCTTTCTTTCACGGCCCATTGGGTCACTCTATTGGCAGCTGGGAGGGATGCAGGACAAGGTGCAGTAGTGTTGGAGGTTGTTCCGCCACCACGCCTCCAAAATGCTACTACTGGTTGTGACACACCTCTCTCCTCCACCCCCTCCTCTTCTTCTTCCTCCATGTCCTCTTCGAGTGCTCTGTCCTCGGAACCAGCGGTGCTCCGTAGGCGTACAAGGGGCTACGCGAGTACGCAGGCAAAAAGATGCCATGCCGTGCTTGCGCTGGTGTGTTTGGGGGACAGGAGCCACACTGGGCCAGAGGTTCTGGCAGCTCTGCAGGGGCAGGCCGAGAGGTGGTTGACGCCACGCCAGCTTAAGCCAGGAATGGTCGTTTCTGATAATGGCACCAACCTCCTCTCCGCCCTGCGACAGGGGCAGCTCACCCATGTGCCCTGTATGGCTCACGTCCTCAACCTGGTGGTGCAGCGGTTCTTGGGCAGGTTCCCAGGCTTACAGGATGTCCTGAGGCAGGCCAGGAAAGTCTGTGTGCATTTCCGCCGATCTTATAATGCCAGTGCTCGGCTGACTGAGCTGCAAAAGGAGCTGAACCTGCCCAAGAACCGCCTAATATGTGACATGCCCACCAGGTGGAACTCAACGTTGGCCATGCTGCAGCGACTGCACACGCAGCAGAGGGCCATCAATGAGTACCTTTGCGACTACGGCACCAGGACAGGGTCAGGGGAGCTTGGCTTTTTTTCCCCACGCCAGTGGAGCATGATCAGGGATGCATGCACTGTCCTCTCACCATTTGAGGAGGCCACGAGGATGGTGAGCAGTGACAGTGCATGCATCAGTGACACTGTACCTCTTGTCCACCTGTTGGAGCATACGCTGCGTGGGATAATGGACAGGGCACTTGAGGCAGAACAGAGGCAGGAAGAGGAGGACTTCCTTGTCTCTCAAGGCCCCCTTTATCCAGACAATGTTCCTTCTGTCCCACCCATCACACAGGAAGAGGAGGAGGAGGAGGAGGAGGAGGATTGTGTGAGCATGGAGGTGGAGCCTGGCACTCAGCATCAGCAGCAGCAGTCTTTTAGGGATGATGTACAGTCCCAACAAACCAGTGGACTTGTACGTGGCTGGGAGGAGGTGGCTGGCGATCATGTCATCCTCAGTGACCCAGAAGACTCCGGACCGAATGCCTCAGCTAACCTACGCTGCATGGCCTCCCTGATCCTGCAAAGCCTGCGGAAGGATCCTCGTGTTCTTCGGATCAAGGAGAGTGACCATTACTGGCTGGCCACTCTCCTTGATCCACGGTACAAGGGTAAGGTTGCGGACCTTATCTTGCCGTCGCAGAGGGAGCAGAGGATGAGACATCTCAGGGAGGCCTTGCAGAAAGGTCTGTGCAACGCGTTCCCAGAAACTGGGAGGTTACAAACTCCTGGTCCTGGACGACGAGTTGCTGAGGCTTCGGTCAGTAGCAGAAGGAGCGGTGGGGAAGGTGGACGTCTGACCGATGCGTTCAGACAATTTTTTAGTCCGCAGCCCCAAGGTATGATCGGTTCCAGCAACCATCGCCAGCGTCTGATATACATGGTGCAGGAATACCTAGGGGCAAGGTCAGACTTGGACACCTTTCCCACCGAAAATCCTCTGGCTTACTGGGTCCTGAGGATGGATCACTGGCCAGAGCTTGCACAGTATGCAATTGAGCTACTGGCCTGTCCTGCATCCAGCGTTCTTTCCGAACGCACATTCAGTGCTGCTGGAGGATTTGTCACCGATCATAGGGTGCGCCTGTCCACCGACTCGGTTGATCGACTGACCTTCATAAAAATGAATCAGTCTTGGATCACCACCAGCTACCAGACACCTGAAGCGGATATAACGGAATAATTTATAATGTCACATCCCTTCAAGACTGCCTATGCTGATGCTGAGTGACTGTCCTGTTATGTTCACTGACTATCCTCTTCCTCCTCCTCAATGATCCATGCCACCACACCAGTGCCTAAGGCACAATTTTTCAGCCCCTGTATAACAGGGGCGTGTAATTACAATTTTTTAAAAAGATGCTTCGCAACAGGTGTGACTGCTGTGCTCAGAGTACAGTATCTGTGAGGGGTTGCAGTGTTGTGGCACCAGCACCAGTGCCTAAGGCACAATTTTTCAGCCCCTGTTGGGGCGTGTAATTACAATTTTTAGGCAATGCTTTGCAACAGGTCTCATTGCTGTGCTCAGAGTACAGTATCTGTGAGGGGTTGCAGTGTTGTGGCACCAGCACCAGTGCCTAAGGCACAATTTTTCAGCCCCTGTATAACAGGGGCGTGTAATTACAATTTTTTAAAAAGATGCTTCGCAACAGGTGTGACTGCTGTGCTCCAAGTACAGTATCTGTGAGGGGTTGCAGTGTTGTGGCACCAGCACCAATGCCTAAGGCACAATTTTTCAGCCCCTGTTTAACAGGGGCGTGTAATTACAAATCTTGATCTAATAGTTCACAGCAGGGCCCATTCCTGCGCCCACCAAGAGTAACTATGAGGGCCTACAGTCTTGTGGCAACACCGTCCACCACCACCACCACCACCAAAGGCCCAATTTTTCTGCCCTGTTCAACAGGTGCATGCAATTACAAATCTTGATCTAATAACTCACAGCAGGGCCCATTCCTGCACCCACCAAGAGTAACTGTGAGGGCTTACAGTCTTGTGGCAACACCGTCCACCACCACCACCACCACCACCAAAGGCCCAATTTTTCTGCCCGGTTCAACAGGTGCATGCAAGTACAAATCTTGATCTATTAACTCACAGCAGGGCCCATTCCTGTGCTCACCAGTCTTGTGGCTACACCAACATCTAATAGGGCAAATTTCTGCAGAGTATATACGGCTAGGGTGCCCACGTGTCCCGGATTGCCCGGGATCGTCCCTGACTAGAGATTTTTGTCCCGTGTCCCGGGCAGCTCATTCCGGGACAATACAGACGTCCCGGAATGAAAAAAAAACACTGACCACTGACTGACCAGACCACACCAGTCCGCTCGGCCTGTCCGCCGCCACCACCTTATAATTTTATCACACAGCACACTGATAATTACATACACATAGGCTCAGCTTCCACTGCCAGTCTGGTTGCTAGGCTAGGGGCCGCTCCGCGTCTAGCAACCAGTGACGTCAGCTGAGCTGAGGCCTGTCACTCAGTCAGTGTGGGCAGTGAGTGAACCCACCCGGCGCACACTACGCTGAGTTTGAGAGCAGCGCGCGCGCCTCCCTCCCTCCGCAGCCACCACCAGCCAGAGCCAGCACAGAGTGAGTGACCGTGACGCCAGTGACCAGTGCACTCAGACAGAGCCACTCACCTGTGCACAGCCAGCCAGCCTGAGCCTCGTCGTCCGACTGCACCCGCCCGGCGCCCGCACACTACGGCTGAGTCTGAGAGCAGCGCGCGCGCCTCCGCACTGTCCGCAGCCACCCGACCAGCCAGTCCGACTCCAGAGACTCCAGAGCTAGCACAGAGAGTGACTGATGCGGCTGACCTGACGCCAGTGACCAGACAGAGCCACTCTCCTGCGCAGCCAGCCAACCTGAGCCTCGTCCGAGTCCTCCTCCAGCCAGGCTCCTGCTCCTCCCGCCCATGTCGAGGTCCACAAGTTTGCCGCCAGCAGCCAGTCTGACTTCCAGGACAGGTTAGTGTACTCACTGTACTGTCTGTGTTACACTTACACTTTGTCCCCCTCCATTCTGCTGCTGCTGTCCCCCCCTCCGTTCTGCTGCTGCTGTCCCCCCCTCCATTCTGCTGCTGTCCCCCCCTCCATTCTGCTGCTGTCCCCCTCTATTCTGCTGCTGTCCCCCTCTAATCTGCTGTCCCCTCACCCTCCGTTCTTCCTCTGTCCCCCTCCGTTCTGCTGTCCCCCTTCGTTCTTCCTCTGTGTCCCCCTCCAGTCTGCTGTCCCCCTCTGTTCTGCTGTCCCCCTTCGTTCTTCCTCCGTGTCCCCCTCCGTTCTGCTGTCCCCCCCCCCCCCGTTCTTCCTCCGTGTCCCCCTCCGTTCTGCTGTCCCTCTCCGTTCTTCCTCCGTGTCCCCCCTGTCCATCCCACGGCCCCCCTGTCCATCCCATGGTCCCTCTGTCTATCCCACAGTAGTACTAAGGGGGCACTCTGGATGTCAATGTAAGGGGGCACTCTGGAGGGGGATGTAAGGGGGCACTCTGGAGGGGGATGTAAGGTGCACTCCAGAGGATGTAAGGAGGCACTAAGGGGGCACCCTGGAGGATGTAAGGGGGCTCTGACTAAGTTAGTACCGCCAGAGTGCCCCCTTACATCCCCCTTACAACCTCTAGGGTGCCCCCTTAGTGCCTCCAGAGTGCCTCTTTACTTCCTCCAGAGTGCCCCCTTACATCCTTCGGAGTACCCCACCACCAAAGTGGTATAGCAGTGGCTGACAGACTATCAGGAGGTGGTATTGCAATCCTCTTCCTCCTCTCTCCACTAACTACCCACCGCCATACACTCCACACTCCTCTCCTGTACATATTACCCCCCCATACACTCCACACTCCACTCCTGTACATATTACCCCCCGCTATACACTTCGCACTCCTCTCTCTGTACATATTACCCCCGCCATACACTCCGCACTCCTCTCCTGTACATATTACCCCCCGCCATACACTCCGCACTCCTCTCCTGTGCATATTACCCCCCCGCCATACACTCCACACTCCTCTCCTGTACATATTACCCCCCCATACACTCCACACTCCTCTCCTGTACATATTACCCCCCGCTATACACTTCGCACTCCTCTCTCTGTACATATTACCCCCGCCATACACTTCGCACTCCTCTCTCTGTACATATTACCCCCGCCATACACTCCGCACTCCTCTCCTGTACATATTACCCCCCGCCATACACTCCGCACTCCTCTCCTGTGCATATTACCCCCCCGCCATACACTCCACACTCCTCTCCTGTACATATTACCCCCCCATACACTCCACACTCCTCTCCTGTACATATTACCCCCCGCTATACACTTCGCACTCCTCTCTCTGTACATATTACCCCCGCCATACACTTCGCACTCCTCTCTCTGTACATATTACCCCCGCCATACACTCCGCACTCCTCTCCTGTACATATTACCCCCCGCCATACACTCCGCACTCCTCTCCTGTGCATATTACCCCCCCGCCATACACTCCACACTCCTCTCCTGTACATATTACCCCCCCATACACTCCACACTCCACTCCTGTACATATTACCCCCCGCTATACACTTCGCACTCCTCTCTCTGTACATATTACCCCCGCCATACACTCCGCACTCCTCTCCTGTACATATTACCCCCCGCCATACACTCCGCACTCCTCTCCTGTGCATATTACCCCCCCGCCATACACTCCACACTCCTCTCCTGTACATATTACCCCCCCATACACTCCACACTCCTCTCCTGTGCATATTACCCCCCCCCCCCCGCCATACACTCCACACTCCTCTCCTGTGCATATTACCCCCCCGCCATACACTCCACACTCCTCTCCTGTGCATATTACCCCCCCGCCATACACTCCACACTCCTCTCCTGTACATATTACCCCCCGCCAAACACTCCGCACTCCTCTCCTGTACATATTACCCCCCGCCATACACTCCACACTCCTCTCCTGTACATATTACCCCCCGCCATACACTCCGCACTCCTCTCCTGTACATATTACCCCCCCATACACTCCGCACTCCTCTCCTGTGCATATTACCCCCCCGCCATACACTCCACACTCCACTCCTGTACATATTACCCCCCGCTATACACTTCGCACTCCTCTCTCTGTACATATTACCCACCTCCATACACTCCACACTCCTCTCCTGTGCATATTACCCCCGCCAAACACTCCGCACTCCTCTCCTGTACATATTACCCCCCACCATACACTCCACACTCCTCTCCTGTTCATATTCCCCCCCCCCCCCCCGCCATGCACTCCACACTCCTCTCTCTGTACATATTACCCACCTCCATACACTCCACACTCCTCTCCTGTGCATATTACCCCCCCGCCATACACTCCACACTCCTCTCCTGTACATATTACCCCCGCCAAACACTCCGCACTCCTCTCCTGTACATATTACCCCCCACCATACACTCCACACTCCTCTCCTGTACATACCACTCACCACCATACACTCTGCATTCCCTATTTAACATTATCACATTCTGCACTATACAAGTCATCTCAGACTCTCTTTAACAACACCCCCTTTAAGCCAATATTTAGCGCAATTTAAGACATGTCCACCGTTCACCACGACGCGCTTTGCACGCCATATTGTTGTTCCTGTTGATGCCTAGGGCCCACTTTTGATCTTGCACACGGGTCCGCTGATTTCATACGCCCCTGCCCCAAAAATCAGGTGTCCCTGAATGGAAGTTTGGAGATGTGGTCACCCTATATACGACAGGCCCCTACTTTCAAACATCCAACTTACAAACGACTCCTACTTGCAAACGGCAAGAGAAAACAGGAAGTGAGAGGAAATCTACCCCTAGGAAGGAAAATTCTATCCTGTTAGATTTAATTTGGGAAAAAGGTATCTCCTCTCTACTGATGCTTTATCACCAATCCTTGTTTCAATTAAAACCCCACTTTTCCAAAAACATTTGTCATTGGGACGGAAAGTGAGGTGACATGTTCTGAACAGATGTGCAAAGACAGCAAATGTTACAGGGGTGATAACCCCTCCCTATGTTCTCCAAAAAGCTTAAAAATTGATTTTTTTGGGATGTAGCTACACTTCATAATGTACCTGTTCAGATTCTACTTAAGAACAAACCTACAGTCCATGTCTTGTTTGCACCACCTATATACTGCTGTTCAGAGTATATAGGGTTGTAGGTATAGGGTTTTATTTTGGGTGCGGGGTCCCCCTTAGTATCCATACAAGACCCAAAGGGGCTGGGGTGGGGGGGGGGGGGGGTGATGGAGTAGCCATGCCATTTTTCTCAAGGATTTTCAGCCATATGGCAGCCAGGACAAGACATGACATTAAAGCCGCAAGTGGTTTTAAATGGCTTCTTTTTTTCCTTTACAAATGTCATTTTGTGCAAGGACAGTTCTAAACACGGGAAACACATGCCACTTCACAGGCATACTTTAGACACCCCCCAGGTACCATATTTAAAGGAAAATTTCACTTTTTTTTTTTTCACTTTATGCATCATTAAAATGACTGCTCCCGAAAAAACTTTAGTTTTTAAAATTTCTTTTTGCATTGATATATGTCCCCTGGGGCAGGACCCGGGTCCCCAAACCTGTTTTATGACATTAACATGCATATTGGCCGTTGTAATTAGCAATTTTGATTTCGAACGTTCGCGTCCATTATAACGAATAGGGTTCGAAAATTCGCGCAAACTTTCGGTCCGTTCGAAGGTTCTGGTGCGAACCGAACCCGGGGGTGTTCGGCTCATCCCTACCCATCAGTACAGACACCCCCCTCAGTACCAGAACCCCCTCAGTACAGACACCCCCTCAGTACAGACCCCCCCTCAGTTACAGACCCCCCCTCAGTTACAGACCCCCCCTCAGTACAGACACCCCCCCAGTACAGACACCCCCCCAGTACAGACACCCCCTCAGTACAGACACCCCATCAGTACCAGAAACCCCCTAAGTACAGACATGCCCTCAGTATCAGACACCCCTCAGTACAGACACCCCCTCAGTACCAGACCCCTCTCAGTACAGACACCCCCTCAGTACAGACACCCCCTCAGTACAGACACCCCCTCAGTTACAGACCCCCCCACAGTTACAGACCCCCCCTCAGTACAGACACCCCCACAGTACAGACACCCCCTCAGTACAGACACCCCCTCAGTACAGACACCCCCTCAGTACAGACCCCCCCTCAGTTACAGACCCCCCCTCAGTTACAGACACCCCCTCAGTACAGACACCCCCTCAGTACAGACACCCCCTCAGTACAGACACCCCCTCAGTACAGACCCCCCCTCAGTTACAGACACCCCCTCAGTACAGACACCCCCTCAGTACAGACACCCCATCAGTACCAGACCCCCCTCAGTACCAGAAACCCCCTAAGTACAGACATGCCCTCAGTATCAGACACCCCTCAGTACAGACCCCCCTCAGTACAGACACCCCCTCAGTTACAGCCCCCCCTTGGTGCAAACTCTCCCTAGTGCAGACCCCAGCAGTACAGACACCCCCTCCCCCATCAGTAAAGATGCCCTTCTTACCTTACAGACCTCATAACAGAGCGGCAGATACACACAGCGGTGTGTCCCTCCAGCGTGGGCTCCTCCTCCTCTGTGGATGTAAACAGAGAGGAGGCAGAGTGGGTGGCGGCATCCTTCCGCTCCGCTGAGGGACACAGCCGCGGCGTGAGCCGTGAGGCACAGGGCAGCGGGCGGGCGATGTCAGTGTGGTGCCGCTGTGCTACCCACGGGTGTCACCCGGGAGCGGCCCGCCCCCCCCGCACCTGGCTAGCAACGCCGCTGTGTGACCGCACTGGACCGATTTAAGGCTTTATACTGATAAATGTATTGTGAAGTCAGTTTTCCTTCCGAGGGGCTAGTACCCCAAGAAGGTGCAGTGTAGGTGGACTTTGTTAAGACACAATTACCTGCCTGCTCGCAGTCCTCAATTTAATGTACTCTGAGCTGTGCATGCGAAGCTTAGCATAAACTCCTGGCTGTGCCGTAATGACCAACTCCCATGCACATGGACTGTAGGTGGTCCGTGTTAAGGTCTTGTTATCTCTGCGGGAAAGCTTTTTGATGGGTATAAAGGCACGCCAGGTACAAAAGTTTGCGCAAAAGTTTGAGAAGATTATTGAAAGTAATAGTTCACAGGTAAAGCCAACACGTTTTGGGGGAATTGCCTTTCTATTCCTCAGGGCTGTAAGTAATTGGAACAGTGATGCAACTAAGAACGAGGCCTTTTTTAAGCTCTTCAATCCTCAAGTTCTAGCACAGTGACGGCATGGCTGTTCCAATTACGTCTATAATTCCAGGTTTGTTCCCATCGCATCTATTTTTACAGCCCTGAGGAAGGGATAGGAAATTCACTTGAAACACGTTGGCTTTACCCAATAACTATTACCTTCAATATACTTCTCAAATATACCCTTGAGTGTAGTAAACTTTTAACCGGGTACACCTCTATACCCTTCAAAAAGTCTTCTGCAATGTCATGGTAAAGGGGTCAGGCTTGAAGATAAGTAGCTATAGCAGTAGAGAGGCTCCTACCGACCAGCTGGATAAGTGCATAAGCAAGTCACCCTGGCGGCCAAGGTGCGGAGTCTAAGCACTAACCGGTGTTCACCTAATCTCCTGATGTTGGAGATGGGCTTTGCTGCATGTTAGTAACAGGTCACAGTCCTCAGGAATGCCCCACCAGGTGGAGAGCAAGCCGGGGTGCAGTAGCAGATGTAGCAGGTAGTAGGGTGCCCACGTGTCCTGGATTGCCCGGGATTGTCCCGCAATTCGCATTTGTGTCCCGTGTCCCGGGCACCTTCATTCCGGGACAATACATTGTCCCGGAATGAAATGAGGACACACAGCCACCCTAATAGACAATTGCCAAACTGGTTGCTAGGGCCCCCCTGCCTGGCGTCTAGCAACCAGTGACGTCACATTCGCAAAATCTCAGAGCGAGGCTGAGAGGAGCAAGGCCTTTAACCTGTGCTGCCCTGCACTCTGAGTCCACCCACCTCCTCTCCTTTTTCGACCGCGGCAGCAGCACCTCCAGGCTTCAGTTACCTCCCGGCGGGCGGCGGCATTCTGCAGTGCTGGCTGGCTTAGATCCACAGCTCGGCTGTCAGTCCCAACACCCACAGCGCATTGCCCGACTTCTCCTCCTCCTGCCCGAGCCGCCCGACTGCCTTAGGGGGGCCCACTAGCCTGGACCAGGGAACAAAGACTGCTGCTCAACTACCCACCACACCAGACCAGTCCAGATTAGAAGGTGAGCAAATGGAACCTGATTGGAGCAGGTCAGGTGACAAGTCGGGCACTGGGGCTGGGGACAGTACAGTAATAAATGAGGCTGACAAAGTGGGGCAATAAAAAATTAAGCTGACATTTGGGGGCAATAAAAAATGAGGCTGACAAGTGGGGGGCAATAAAAAATGAGGCTGACAAGTGGGGGGGGTAATAAAAAATGAAGCTGACAAGTGGGGGCAATAAAAAAATATTTATGTAAAAAATGTATACCACCTGTCTAAACTGGTGATCACTGTTTGCTTTTGTTTTTCCAAAAATTGGCAAAAAAAGTTAACATCATCTTTTTTTGGGCTGGCGAGGGCGTGTGCAGGGGGGGGGCAAGGGCGTGTGTGGGCGGTGTCCCTGAATGGCAGTTCGGAAATGTGGTCACCCTAGCAGGTAGGGATCAAGCAGAGGCATAGTCAGTAAACAAGCCAAAGGTCGGTAACAAGTGGTTGCAGGTTGGGATTAAGCAGAAGCATAGTTGAAGGAAAAAGCCAAAGGTCAGTAACGAGAGATTGCAGGTTGGGATCAAGCAGAAGAATAGTCGAGGAAACAAGCCAAAGGTTGGAAACGAGTGGTAGTGGAGATAAGAACGGTAGCAGGAGTGACAAGAACGAGATATTGTTTTGGCTGGAGAGAACACAATAATCTGGCAAACAGTGCAAAGGCATGGGCTAAATAGGACGTTTATGGGAGGAGCAAAGGGTTCAAGAGAAAGAAGGTTCAAGGCAAGGTTGTTCAAGGAGTTTTCCAGGGAGCTGTCTAGCATCACAGGGGGCTCAGCAGAGGTTGCCGGACACAGCAGAGGTTGCAGGTTCAGACATGGATCCTGACAGCAGAGTACCTGTCTTCTTCTGACTGTGCTGGAATACGCAACTCCAGAGCACATACACATTATGTATCAAGAGGCTAAAAAGCCAGTACCCGGAAGTAGCCCGGCGAGAAGATGAAGGTGGCGGTGAGTATTTTCCGGAGTTCAGTTCCACTTTATTCCAAAGGTTCAGTTGGGATTGAACACAGAGTAGAAATAGTGGAAAGAAAATATCACTCTCTATATATATATACCCGTCAATTTAAGAAAAGAAAAAAAAAATTCTCCCACGTGCCGCCCTTGTGATGGAAATGTAATAAACTGGCGGGCGTCAGACGGACCATTATTAAAACTTCAGAGGAAGGTTGAGTAATGCAATTGGCACCAGATGAACTCCCTTTGACGAGTTAATTATTGAACGTGTTTGATTATTCATAATAAATATGCCATCTTCTACTTGTCACGGGGAACAATGAGGGGGTAGCGGGATCCAAAGTGACAGCATTAGCCGTGTCGCCCCACTTCTGCCTGGATTCTCATTAATATGACGGATCTGCCGTCAGCTCCCCCAGCACACAACGGAAGACGGATAAGACGCCAATTTCTAACCGAGAGCTTCATGTTTCCAAACTCTGGCTTCGTACTCTGATCACCACGTCGGATTTCAAACAAGTACTGACTGTCTGTCAGAGCGCATACCGCCGCATGTTCATTTAAAGTCTCCAGGTGAAACTTCATACGTTGCAAATAGTTCAAGAAAACTTTATTGCAGATCCTTACCTGCTTCTGCTCTGTAGGTGTTGAGGTTGGGTGTTCCAGCATGCTTGTTCAAAATGAAAACTCGTTGTCATTGTAATCAGGTGCTGGGCTATACATTCTATATTTACATTGAGAAACTGACCCACCCTACTACTCTTCTATCAGTAACTGAGCTATTGTAAGCGGCATTACACAGCCATCTGACTTCAATCTAATTCCAGAGTTGAACTTTTAGTTGACCCCGATCTGCGGCTGTGTTGCTATTACCACCAGCACTACCTTTGATCCAGCCCTATTCCACCTTCAAGTAAACTGCACCCAAGTGCCCGCCCACTATCTCATTATGCACAAGTGCACAAACGCTTATTAAATAAAGGCCCCAACGCTAGCCGGCAGAAGAACAATATTAAGGACTTCATCTTGATTCATTTGTTTCTTTATTCTTCTTAGTCACCCATTGACTGTTGATTTGGATAGTGTTTTCCCAGTTGGCCTGGGCCTAGCACAACCACCCATTAGTGCACACCGGTAGCAATGACGGACTGTCCATTAGGGGCACCCGGGCGCCGCCCCATTTATCCTCACCACCCCCCATATGAATAATGGATAGATTCATGCATGGCATGAATCTATCCATGGCCGCCGCGGCCACCCCCTATTCAGAAGTCCATTACCTGTCAGGACGCCGGGCGCCTGAATTACAGCGGCGGGGGTGTTTTTTTTTAAGCACCTGATTAGAGCTATGGGCTTCAAAATAGGGTGGCCCGTGCCACAGAGCATTGCACCATGAGCCCACCCAAGTGTTACAACAGCGAATGAACATTTGTTGTTGTAACACTGATCCTCAATCCGGCCAATCAGAAGCGGGTGTGAGACCCGTTTTTTTGATTGGCCGAAAAGAGTAGACTCCCGATTGGCCGCCAAGAAGGAGGGAGGAAACGGAAGCCGCCGCCGCCATGGTGACCCATGAAGAGCAGGGGAACGGGAGGCCGCCACCGAGCATGGGAAGTCGCGATGGGGTAAGTGTGACCGACCGTCCCACCGACTGACCGACCGACCGGGTGTCGGTGGCATAGTGTTTGCTGCCCCCCCCCCCAAAAAAATGTCCACCGGCCGCCACTGACCGGTAGTGTAATACCCATCTTGGTATAATCACTCCGAGCTGCCCGCTTGGACACTTCAGGTGGTGGTGCTACTGTGTAAGCTGGTTTGGGTGAAAAGTGTAATTTATTACTCACTTTTATTTTTACTATTGAACAATTGTACTATTGTACATTAGGCTGCGTTATTATTATAGTCAGTGTCTTGGAGTCTGTCTTCTAAACAAACTCTCTGAATGAGAATGCAATTGGGTTGATTTACATGATTTGCCATGCCAAGCTGACCAAAATTGGGTAGCCAGAATGCACAAGATCCAGGAAGAAGAAGGCTGTGGCTTCAGGTGCCCACACTGGAGATGGCTGCGCTGTGCAGGAACTTCACAAAGTAAGAAAACAATGCCGCACAGATAGAAAACTGGGCATAGTTTACAGCATACCTTTGTTACATCGCACGTGGCATGAGTATTCTAGGGGTATTTTTATCTTAAAAGTCATATTTCGGCTAGAACTCTGCTTTAATTGAACATGCTGAAGTTAAAAGCTGATTGGCCACCATGCACAGCTGAACCAGATTCTGCACTCTCCAGTTTTAGTAAATCAATCCCACTGTGTTCTGCCTCACTTTCATGTATTTTTTATGTCTTCTAGTGAAGTGCATTAGGTTATTATTGTTTCTGTAGTATGTTGACATCTAGTGGCAGTTTTGGGTAACTGCAACTTGTTTACTAATGTGAATTTGGCTTCTCCCTCTGTCTCCCCCTTCTGTTTAGTGCTAGTTAGTTCAGCCCTAGCTATGCCCTCCCCATTACCTCCATGTTCCCTCAGTCAGTGTTAGTACTTCCTAAACAGAGAAAGGGTTTAAGAAAAGAAATTGGGGTGGATTTAATGAAATTGGAGAGTGCAAAATCTGGTGCAGCTTCCAGGTTTTGTTATACCCACTGTGAACCCTAGGGGGTTAATCCTTTGTATTGTGTAAAAAGGCTGTTTGATTCTGTCTTCTCTGATCCTCCCCTTCTTCCATAGTCCACAAACCATATCCTGATAGTACAGAGCATTGGGGGCACTCTGCACACGCTCAGTTTGGTGTGTATTGCTAGAGTTTTTTTTTTTGGGAGAGTGCATATGATCAACACAGGGTCAATCAGCACTTTCCAGACTGAGGGCAGACTGCAGCCTCATAGGACAATGAGGGGAGATACAAGTGTAGTGCTACCCCCGGCTAAGAGAGCCGCTGGTTTGATTTTTCGGGCCCTGCGTACAGCTCCACCAACCCCCGGCAATCTACTCAACCCACTTATGGCACAGTTAGTCTAGGGGGGAGGGGGGGTGTTACCTATCACAATCTATATCTGATAGTGCACACACTCCGAATATATTGAATGGTAAGCACTATGTGCAATGATAACACACTGATAGCAAGTGGTAAAGTATAACTGTTTTACTCTTGGTTAAAAGGCATAGGTTGGAACACAACACATAACTTGCTTACAGAGCCCTGCAGCAATAGATATAGTATAGTCTAATAGCGCGGCGCGGTCATACGCCACGTGCAGCTATTAGTATCTATGCGCCCTGTGGCGCACCAAACAATATTCTCCCCCCGGTCAGGCCTGACACAGATTTAACTTAGTCCTTAGAATAACACTTTCTTCGCATGCAACTTGAACGGTGGTGCACCTACAGGAAACAACACTTGTAATCCACAGAGTAGGCAATCAAAAAGAACAGTTCACTGGAGACCACTCAACTCAGTTCCGCTACTAGTCTCCAGTAGAATAGCAAATAAAGGCCGGTGGGCCAAGGCAGTCTCTAGGCCTAACAACAGTACAGCCTATTGGATTGAGCAGGTGCTCGCTCACCACTCCGGACGCGATCCCAGTCCGGGACTTCCACCACTGTGTCTCCGCACACAGCGTCTGAACGATCGGGTCTCCGATCCAACGAATGTCGGCAACTTAAAGAAAGTCAGATGCCACCCAGGCTCGCAGTGGGGTGGAAGGCTCTTTGGAAGTTGTGCCAGGCCCCAGGCTTCAGGCCTGATACTCCAGCAGATCCGCACAGGAAGACCGGTTGATAGCCGCGCGGTGTCCAAAGAGGCCGGGCCAAGCCTCGCCTCCTCCTTTTATCCCCCTCCCACAAGTCTCTGCGGTGGCAACAATGCACCCTGGGTGCCACACGGGGTTCTGGGAAATGCAGTCCATAAAGTCTTAAAGGAGACCCCGCTACACAAGCTTTAACCAGACACTGATAGAAGTCACAAGACTGCTATATACTGCTGATGAGAAAAGGTATTTAGCAGTTTATATTTACTAAAATAATAATTCCATGTTCTGTGTACTGTGGATGACCAGATATAGTGAATGCAGAGTCCTGGGTTTAGTAACACCTTAATTAAACAAGCTGAAGTTAGAAGCTGATTGGCTACCCTGTAGACATGTGCAATTAGTTTGGTTCCGAATGAGCTTTTTAACGAATTTTGACAAAATTTGTTAATTCAGAAATATCCGAAATAACGAAAACCCGTTTTACAAATTTTTCAGAATATTCGTAAATTCAAATATTCGAAAATTCTTAACTTCGGAAACTCAGAAATTCTAAAATCCGAAACTTCGGAAATTCGGAGAGTCGAAAATCTGAATATCTGAATATTTAAAAGAACGAAAATCAGAAAATAAGAACGAAGATCCAAAAATTCGAAAACCCGGAAATTTAAAAATCTGAAATAATAACTAACTAATAACGACTGAACTATTACTAACTATTAAATTACAGGTATTGGAATTTCCTTTCAAATTTGGCTGTTAGAGAAGAACGTAACGAATACGAAGTTACGAATTATCCTAAATAACGAATGCCGTATCTAAACAAATGGAACATAACGAATTAATAATAATAAATAACAATAATAATAATAATAAAAACTTTTTGTTATTATTATTATTATTATTATTAATAATAATAATAATTCATTCCGTTCCATTTGTTATTTGCATTAGTAATTTCAGATAATACATAACTTCGGATAAATTCGTATTCGTTACGTTGACTAACAGCCAAATTTGAAAGGAAACTCCAATACCTATCATTTAATAGTTAGTTATTATTTAGAATTTTCGGATTTTCGTTCTTTTGAATTTTCGGATTTTCTTTCTTATTTTCGGATTTTCGAATTTCCAAATTTTCGAGTTTTTCGAATTTATGAATTTACGAATTTCGATCATAACGAATGACCCGAAAAAGGAAAAGAAAAAAAAAATGAATGAAATGAAAAGGAACAAATTTTTCGGCAGTGCACATGTCTAGTACCCTGCACAGCTGTACCACATTTTGCACTCTCCAATTTTAATAAATCAACCCAAAAACCTCCTTACACTTTACCAGACTGGAAAAACATCCTCTGTGCCACAATTAGGCCCCTTTCACACTGAGGCGTTTTTACCTCATTTTCGCGCTAAAAATAGCGCTGTAATAACGCCTGAAATAATCCTGCCCCAGCATTCTCAATCACACTGAGGCGTTATGCTGGCTGGGCGTTGGGAAAAATCCTGTAAACCGCTTTTTTAGAGCAACTTTAGGGCGCATAAAATTGCGCTGTAAAAACGCCTATCCCCATTGAAATGAATGGGAACCGCAGTAAAAACGCGGTAAAAACACATAGGCATAAGCGTTATTTAAAACGCATACGCGTTAGCGCTATTTTTACCGCGATCGCGGTAAAAACGCGGTAAAAACACATAGGCATAAGCGTTATTTAAAACGCATACGCGTTAGCGCTATTTTTACCGCGATCGCGGTAAAAACGCGGTAAAATCGCGGTAAAATAGAGGTACAAAATCCCATAATTTTGGAGCGTTTTTTCAACGCCTCAGTGTGAAAGGGGCCTTAGCGGAAGTAAAATTGTGTTGGATTAAACCTCTGTGTCTTAGGCCTCTTTCACACTGAGGCGTTGAAAAAACGCAAAAAAATTATGACATTTTGTACCGCGATTTTACCGCGTTTTTACAGTTTGCGGTAAAAATAGTGCTGACGCCTATGCGTTTTTACCGCGTTCGCGCTAAAAATAGCGCGAACGCGGTAAAAACGCGGTAAAATCGCATAGGCGTAAGCATTATTTTTTAAAATAACGCTTATGCCTATGCGTTTTTACCGCGGTACTCATTCATTTCAATGGGGATAGGCGTTTTTACAGCGTTATTTTATGCGCCCCAAAGATGCTCCAAAAAAGCTGTTTTCAGGATTTTTTCCAATGCACAGCCAGCAAAACGCCTCAGTGTGAAAGCCCTCAGGGCTTTCACATTGAGAATGATGGGGCAGGATTATTTTAGGCATTTTTACAGCGCTATTTTTACCGCGAAAACGCGGTAAAAATGCCTCAGTTTGAAAGGGGCCTTTTTAAAGAGTGAAGATGCCTGTAGATGGTGCCAAATCAGCAGGTGATCATACTATCCAGACAGACTGGGTCCAAGGAAGTATGTCAATGCATAAAGCGGCATTTGAAACAGAACACGCCTGTGTGCAAACAGCAGCAGCGGTCAGCAACGTTGCTATTTGTTGATTAATCGCTCATCTCACGTGGGAATGGAGCTTCTGAGTGACCTGGGTGCAGACAGCGTACATAAAGGACCGGCGTTTCTGTAGAGTTCTGGCCGCAGCTAACAAGCCAGTTTGCATGCTTTCATAGCACAGAGTGTTAAGCCCCGTACACACGGTCGGACTTCCATCGGACTTTTCCGTGGATTTTTGTCCGAACGGAGTTGGCCGGGAACACCCATACCATACACACCACAGGACTTTTCTGCAAACTTTCCCAAAACTTTTTCCAACATCACGTGGTTTTTCTGCTCTTTTCTGCTCTTTACCGCCACCCTTTGGTCAACTTCTGCTATTGTTGGTTGATTTTAACATTATTTGTTTTGTCCATCGGACAAAAGTCCGATGGTTTTCTGTACACACGGTCGGACTTTGCTCCATCGGACTTTTGTTGGGCATAAGTTTGTCCGTTTGCAGACCCAACTTTTGTCCGATGAAAACAAGAAAAAAGCAAAAAAAGTTTGTCCGATGGAGCGTACACACGGTCGGATTGTTGGTCCAACTTGCTCAAAATGAAGTTTGTTGGCCAAAAGTCCGACCGTGTGTACGGGGCTTTAAGCCTCCTACACACGATTGGACTTCCATCGGACTTTCCCGTGGATTTTTGTCCGAATGGGCGTTGGCCGTGAACTTGTTCTGCATACACACGGCAGAACTATTTCAGCCAACATTCACCAAATCACGTGGTTTTTCAGCTCTTTACCGCCACCCTTTGGGCAACTACTGTTATTGTTGTCTGATCTTTAGCATTGGTTCTGAGCGTGCGTGTTTGTACTTTGGACTTTAGTCCGATGGACTTGTGTACACACGATCGGATGATCCTCCATCGGACATTTGTTGCCGGAAAGTTTGAGAGCATTCACAGCGAACATTTGAAAAACCAAAAACAATTGTCCGATGGAGCGTACAGACGGTCGGATTGTCCGATAAAACACGTCGGTCGGGCCGTTGTTGTCAAAAAGTCCGATCGTGTTTTAAAGGGCCTTTACTGTGTCCCGTGGTGATGTTTGGGTTTGGCCACCTACAGCCTCATACACACGATCGGATTTCCTGCAGACAAAGCGCAGGACTTTTGTCCGAAGGGCGTTGGCCGTGAACTTGTATTGCATACAAACGGCAAAGAATTGTCGGCCAACAAACACGTAACGACGTGTTTTTTCAGCTCTTTAGCGCCACCCGTTGGGCAACTTCCGCTAATGTTGCGTTATGGTGAGCATTGCTTCTGAGCATGCGTGTTTGTACTTTGGCGTTTTGTCCGACGGACTTGTGTTACACACGATCGGAAAAATCCAACAAGACACATTTGTTGTCGGAAAATTTTAAACGCATGGCTATCCCACAAAAAATCCGTCAACAATTGTCCGATGGAGCGTACAAACGGTCGGATTTTCCGACAACAGCCCGCCATCACACAATTCCCGTCGGAAAATCCGATCGTGTGTACGAGGCTTTAGAATGCAGCAAACTATACGCCTCTGGCCACCTATGTGAATGTAGCCTAAAGGTCCGTAGACTCGACGGGAATTGTGTGATGGCGGGCTGTTGTCGGAAAATCCGACCGTTTGTACGCTCCATCGGACAAGTGTTGTCGGATTTTTTGTGGGATAGCCATGCGTTAAAATTTTCCGATTTTTTCCAATTGTTGTCGGATTTTCCGCGGACAAATGTTGGACAGCGTGCTTTAAAAATTCTCCGACAACAAATGTGTGCGTGACCGACGACATCCCCGCTAACCCGGAAGTGACGTGTGCGCTTCACACACTCCGCTCTCCTACTAGGAAGCTGCTGCGGTGTCTGCAAGGACTCCCCTGCTCTCCATGGAGGGCTGGATGTGGTGATAGCGCCCTCTGGGGTCACTTCTATGCTCATTTTTTGTGAATTGATGTACGTAGAAAGGTGTAAGGGGGCTTTCAGTGTATGGGCTACTTGGGAATATTAATCAGGATTACACTTTATTGCTGTTCCTTGTTTTGATGACCTTGTGTGGAGCTCCTGCGCCTGCTGTCCCCGCCTGCTGGTGATGGTCCGTGGAAAAGTGGCTGGTGAATCTGTTTAATGCCGCGTACACAGCACCATTTTTCATGTCATCGAAAAAAACGTTTTTCTCGACGTGATTCTTCTCAAGCCTGCCTTGCCTACACACGATCGTGAAAAAAACGCTCGAGCAAAGCGCGGTGACGTACGAAACGTACGACGGCACTATAAAGGGGAAGTTCCATTCGGATGGCGCCACCCTTTGGGCTGCTTTTGCTGATCCTCGTGTTAGTAAAAGTTTGGTGAGAGACGATTCGCGCTTTTCAGCCTCGTGCTTTTCAGTCCGTTACAGCGTGACGAATGTGCGATCTCCATTACGAACGCTAGTTTTACCAGAACGAGCGCTCCCGTCTCATCACTTGCTTCTGAGCATGCGCATTTTTTTCACGTCGTTAAAGCGTACACATGACGAGAAAAACGACGAGAAAAATGAGAGCATGTTCCAAATTTTTAATGCCCATTTTTCACGTTGTGAAAAATGCTCTGGAGCCCACACACGATCATTTTTAATGACAAATGGCATTTTTCTCGTCATGAAAAACGGTCGTGTGTACGCGGCATGAGGCTCTGATTTTTTAACCACTTTGCATCCGGGCCAATTCTGACTCTTCGCTCCTACATGTAAAAATCCTCATTTTTTTGCTAAAAAATTACATAGGACCCCCAAACATTATATATGTTTTTTTTTTGAGCAAAGACCCTAGAGAATACAATGGCGGTCATTGCAACTTTTTATCTTGCACGGTATTTGCGCAATAATTTTTCAAACACATTTTTGGGGGAAAAAAAACGGTTTCATGAATTAAAAAATATTAAAACATTAAAGTTAACCCAATTTTTTTGTATAATGTGAAAAATGAAGTTACGCCGAGTAAATAGATACCGAACATGTCACCCTTCAAAATTTGCACACGCTTGTGGAATGGCGCCAAACTTCGGTACTTAAAAATCCTCATGGGCGACGCTTTAAAATGTTTTACTGGTTACATGTTTCGAGTTACAGAGGAGGTCTAGGGCTAGAATTATTGCTCTCGCTGTAACGTTCACTGCGATACCTTATATGTGTGTTCTGAACACCGTTTTCATATGTGGGCGGGACTTGCGTATGCGTTCGCTCCTGCGTACGAGCTACCAGGGAAAGGGGCACTTTAATTTTTATTTTATTTTATTGTTAATTTTACTTAAAAAAAATTAATTTGGCACTTTAAAAAATTTTAAATAAAATTGTGATCACTTTTATTCCTATTACAATGAATGTAAACATCCCTTGTAATAGGAATGAGCATGACAGGTCCTCTTTACAGTGAGATATGGGGGGGTCAATAAGACCCCACATCTCACCTCTAGGCTGGGAAGCCTGAAATAAATAAAATAAAAAAACGATCGCCGCTTCCTAGCCGAGGCGGCGCAGTTTTTTTGAATGCGGAGGCCGGGCGTGATGTCATAACATCGCGCCCGGCCACCGAACGATCATAGAGACTCCAGCAACCATCTGGTCCGCCGGAAATCTCTATTGTTAGAAGCCGGGGCCAGCGGATCCTGTCACTGACTCACCGATCGCACAGGTGAGTCGGTAGAAGCACCGGAAGGCAGCGAGAGGGGGGGACGTCCCCTCTCGCCGCCTGTAAGAACGATCAAGCGGTGGAACAGCCGCTATGATCATTCTTACGGTGTACAGAATCGCCGGCTCTAAAAAATTATATCTGAATGATGCCTGTAGCTGCACCCATCATTCAGATATCCCGGCTCAAAATCAAGGACGTCCAGGGACGTCTGTCTGGTACGAAGTGGTTAATCTTCTGGTGAGTTTAACCCCCTCGGGGAGAGTGCATCACGCGGTGGATTGAGATGATTGTTTCTCCCTGGTGGAAGGTGCACGCTAGGATTACTACTTAAGCCTCGTACACACGGTCGGACTTCCATCTGACTTTTCCGTGGATTTTTTTCCTGAACGGAGTTGGCCGGGCACACCCATAGCATACACACCACAGGACTTTTCTGCAAACTTTCTTAAAACTTCTTACAACATCACGTGGTTTTTTCTGCTCTTTTCTGCTCTTTACCGCCACCCTTTGGTCAACTTCTGCTATTGTTGGTTGATTTTAACATTAGTTGTTTTGTCCATCGGACTAAAGTTCTATGGTTTTCTGTACACACGGTCGGACTTTGCTCCATCGGACTTTTGTTGGGCAAAAGTTTGTCCGTTTGCAGACCCAACTTTTGTCCGATGAAATCCAAAACCAAACGAAAAAAGTTTGTCCGATGGAGCGTACACACGGTCGGATTGTTGGTCCAACTTGCTCAAAATGAAGTTTGTTGGGCAAAAGTCCGACCGTGTGTACGATGCTTAAGGGCTCTTTCACACGGAGGTCCGTTCAGGTCCGCCTGTCAGTTTTTTAGGAGGACCTGAAACGGATCCTCCATGTACCCCTATGGAGGCACGGATGTCAGCGGAGACATGTCCGCTGACATCCGCTCCGCTCCGCCAAAGTGTGACGGAGGAAAACCCTATTTTTCCTTCCGTCGGCGGAGCGGATCGGATGACAACGGACTCTACGGTTCGTCGTCATCCGATTCCCCATAGGGGAGAGCGGCGCTCTGACAGGGCGGTCCCTGCACAGTGTGCGGGGACCGCCCAGTCATCCGTCGGCTCAGCGGGGATCAACGGAGCGATCCCCGCTGAGCAAGCGGAGCTTCACGGGGTGGATCTGCACGGATCCGCCCCGTGTGAAAGGGGCCTTAGACACCATTCGGCACTTTGGATTGTTTACATCACCTTGATTACATCTAATGCCGCGTACGCACGATCAGTTTTTCTGGTGAAAAAAGACCGATGGACTTTTCTCATCGGACAAACCGATCGTGTGTGGGCCCCATCTGACTTTTTTCCATCAGTATTAAAATATAGAACATGTTTTAAATTTTACTGATGGAAAAAAAAAAACGATAGCAAATTAATATCGTCTGTGGGGATCTCCATCGGAGAAAAAAAAAACACGCATGCTCATAATCAAGCCCACGCATGCTCAGAAACATTGAACTTCGTTTTTCTCGGCTCTTGTGAGTGTTTTACGTCACGGCGTTTGGGACGGTCGGATTTTTGACTGATGGTGTGTAGGCAAGACGGATGGAAGTCAGCTTCATCGGATCTCCGATGGAAAAATCCATCGGATTTTATTCCATAGGAAATCCGATCGTGTGTACAGGGCATAAGACTTTCTTTATTCAGTGTTTTTTCACGAGTTTATCATTATTGATTTTTAAGTGCTGTTTTGTGTATTTTAATATCACAGAGACTGAACTGTTTTATTCTTATACCGTGGTTTTATTTTTATTAAATTTTTTTAAACGGCTGCTCAGTGGTTTTATATTGAATTTTTATTTTATTTTTACCATTTTTTATCTCTGTTTGTACTGCTTAGAGGTCTTTGGGTTTGATCTGGCGCTGAGTGGGTGTTCTGCAGGCCTTTATCCGCACCCCTTTATACAACAAATGTGTGTTGTCAGATTTTCCAATCGTGTGTACACAAGTCGTCTGACAAAAATCCAACGTACAAACGCGCATGCTCAGAAGCAATGCTCACCATAACACAACATTAGCAGAAGTTGCCCAAAGGGTGGCGCTAACGTGCTGAAAAACCATGTCGTTTCGTGTTTGTTGGCCGACAATTCTTTGCCGTTTGTATGCAATACAAGTTCACGGCCAACGCCTTTCGGACAAAAGTCCTACGCTTTGTCCGATGAAAATCCGATCATGTGTACCAGGCTTAAGTGCCGGTTCACACAGGGGCAACCCGACTTACAGCGCGACTTTGCAAGGCGATTTGGAGGTGACTTCAGCACGACTTCAGCGTGACTTTGAGCAACTTACAACGCAACTTAAAGTTGCCTCCAGGACAGGCGACTTTGGCTGTGGCCAATCACAGAATAATCGGCTCTGTGGGAGGGAGGGGTTTGCCTGGGTAAACTATTTTCTTTTTCCTGTAAAGTCGCTTCAATACAGATGGAGATCCGACTTTGGAGGCGACTTCCATTGAAATCAATGGATACAAGTTGCCTAGAATTCGCCTTGAAGTAGTACAGGAACCTTTTCTGAAGTCGGAGCGACTTCTGTAGTGTACATTAAGACGGCTCTCATTCACTTCAATGGAATTTCTTATGTCCAGCAACTTGGAGCAACTTAAGGTCTGACAAGTCGGATCCCAAGTCGCTGTAGTGTGAACCGGCACTGAGGCTGGGTTCACACTTGTCCGACAAACGCTCCGACATTGGGAGCTCATGACGCATGACGTGTGAAAATCAATGTTTCCCTATGGGAGTCGTCTTAACTGGTCCGACTTTGAAAATGCTCCCTGTACTACTTTGGTCCGACTTTGATCCTACTTCAGTCCATTGAATATCAAGTCGGATCAAAGTCGGAACGCCATCTTGCATGATCCGACTTTGACATGCGACTTGTGCTCTGCTGATCTTGAGGGGGTGATCTGCCAACAAACGCCCCCCCGGCGGATTCTGCCCCCAACTGTACTGCGCAGGCGCGGCGCTTGCGCAGTACGAACGTCAATGAGCTTCCGAAAATAGCCGAACGTGTAGAGCTGAGAGTCAGCGTGGACCTAGATGTAAGTGGCCAGTCGGCCTCACGTCCTCGCTTCGCTCGGACGGCTCGCTACGGTCGCTCGGCCTCCTGGCTCTTTTTTTAACATCCTCCATGTCCACGGGGATGGTAAAGAAAGAGCCTGGATGTCAGCAGTGTAGCACAATTTGGTGTGCGCAGGCGCCATGTAGAGCTGACTCTCAGCTCTACATGTTCGGCTATTTTCGAAAAAAGCGCCGCGCCTGCGCAGTACAGAGCGGGCAGAATCCGCTGGGGGGCAATGCTCGGCAGTACAGGGGAACTCCACGCCAAATTTTAAATAAAAAAACACGGCGTGGGGGTCCACCCAAAATCCATACCAGACCCTTATCCGAGCACGCAGCCTGGACAGTCAGGAAAGGGGGTGGGGACGAGCGAGCGCCCCCCTCCTGAACCGTACCAGGCGCTGCGGCCCCCCCACCCCAAAGCACCCTGTCCCCATGTTGATGAGGACAAGGGCCTCTTCCCGACAACCCTGGCCGTTGGTTGTCGGGGTCTGCGGGCGGGAGACTTATTGGAATCTGGGAGCCCCCTTTAATAAGGGGGCCCCCAGATCCCGCCCCCCCACCCTATGTGAATGAGTATGGGGTACCCATTCACCTGGGGGGAAAAGTGTCAATAAAAAAAAACACACTAGACAGGCTTATAAAGTAATTTATTAGGCAGCTCCGGGGGTCTTCTTCCGACTCCGGGGGTCTTCTTCCGACTTCGGGGGTCTTCTTCCGACTTCTCCGGCCGTTCGGTTCTTCTCCCGGTCTATCGGTTCTTCTGCCGAACTCCTCTGCTATCTTCTGCTCTTTTGCCGCTCTTTTGCTAGCGTTGGCCTGGTCTTCTCTGACGTCTTCTTCCCTCTTCTCTACTTGCGATGTAGACACAACGCTCTCTCCCGCTGTAATTCCGTGTGCGTGGTGTGCAACGACTTATATAGGCATGGGGGGTGGTCACCGGGTGATGTCACTCGGTGACCCCGCCCCCTTATGATGTCACAGTCCCGGGCATGATGGGGCTGTGACGTCATAAGGGACGGTGTCATCGAGTGACATCACCCAGTGAACACGCCCCATGCCTATATAAGTTAAAGGGGGCTCCCGGATTCCGATAAACCCCCCGCCCGCAGACCCCGACAACCAACGACCAGGGTTGTCGGGAAGAGGCCCTTGTCCTCATCAACATGGGGACAAGCACCCACCCCCCATATTGAGGGCATGCGGCCTGGTATGGTTCAGGAGGGTGGGGGGGCGCTCGCTTGTCCCCACCCCCTTTCCTGACCGTCCGGGCTGCGTGCTCGAATAAGGGTCTGGTATGGATTTTGGGGGGACCCCCACGCCGTTTTTTTGGCGTAGGGGGTTCCCCTCAATATCCATACCAGACCGAAGGGCATAGTATGCTCTTGGAGGGGGAACCCATGCCGGTTTTTTTATTTAAAATTTGGCCTGGAGTTCCCCCTCAAGATTCATACCAAACACAGTGCCTGGTATTGGCGGGTATCCATGTCGGATCCCCGTTCATTGAAAGTCGGACGTATGTCGGCTTCAAGTCGCAGGGCAAAGTCGGATCCAAAGTAGGACGAGTGTCGTGTCGCACTAGTGTGAACCCAGCCTAAAGCCTCGTACACACGATCGGATTTCCTATGGATTCTAATCCGATGAAGCTGACTTCCATCAGTCTTGCCTACACACCATCAGTCAAAAATCCGACCGTCCCAAACGCCGTGACGTAAAACACTCAGATGAGCCGAGAAAAATGAAGTTCAATGAGCATGCGTCGACTTGATTCTGAGCATGCGTGGGTTTTTTGTCCGATGGAGTTCCACACAGACGATCGGAATTTGCTATCGTTTTTTTTTCCCATCGGATAAATTTAAAACATGTTCTATTTTTTCTCACCGATGGAAAAAAGACCGATGGGGGCCCATACACAATCGGTGTGTCCGATGATAAAAGTCCATCGGACTGTTTTCATCTGTAAAACCGATCGTGTGTACACGGCATAAGGGTTCTCTAACAATCCTCTGAGGGCTTCCCAGAACACAGAACAGCTGTATTTATACTGAGATTAAATTACACACAGGCGGACTCTTTTTACTAATTAGGTGACTTCTGACGGCAATTGGTTCCACTAGATTTTAGTTAGGGGTATGAGAGTAAAGGGGGGCTGAATTCAAATGCCCGCCACACTTTTCACATATTTATTTGTAAAAAAATGTTGAAAACCATTTATCATTTTCTTTCCACTTCACAATTATGTGTCACTTTGTGTTGGTCTATCACATAAAATCCCAATAAAATACATTTACGTTTTTGGTTGTAACATGACAAAATGTGTAAAAATTTCAAGGGGTATGAATACTTTTTCAAGGCACTGTATAGGATCTGCTACTGGCAGCTTGATACCAGATACCACAGCATACCTTCAGAGGTCTAGTGGAGTCCATGCCTTGATGGGTCAGGGCTGTTTTGGTGGCAAAAAGGGCCCTCCTCAATATTAGGTGAACCCTCATAATGTTATGGCTGATCAGTGTATGTACCAACCATAGGTGTGCATTAGGGATTAGGGTGTGCAACCCACAGCTCAAACACACTCTACCGATCACTCACGATGTTCATTCAGAAAGGGAAGGGGCCGGTAAATGGCATATTTACTGGCCCCTTCCCCCACTCATCCTAAAACATCCACAGCAACAACCAGTGGGAGAGGGGGGAAGCCGGCAGTGCTGTGGGGGGAAGGAGGGGGAGCCAGGTCAGTAGGGGGAATCTGTTCTGCACAGGGTGATTAGGGTGTGCCTGGGCACACCTGGCACACCCTGTGCGCACGCCTATGGTACCAACTTATAGATGATCCCCGTTCCTTCCAAATTCAGAACACTCGCCTCTTCCTCCTCGCTCTCAGTCATTGTGAGAGGAACAGAAGACATGGGAACACTTATTAATGAAAGAGAAAGGCAAGCTTTGCGATATTGTTAAATGGCACTGAATATTGAATGTCACCTTTGGGTAGGATGATGTTAATAACACGAGAAGCGAAGTCAATTACGATGGAGGAATTAGATCTGCAGGACTTCAGCGCAGGAAATAAATTCAGAGGGGCTCGAAAATTAAATTATTATATTCATATTTAGTTTTGTGGCAAGAGAAGATTCAGACTAATGGGTTACATGGTGTGAAAAGAGCGCCTGGGATTAGCGGGATGAGACGAGATGTTAATGGTCGGGTAGAGCAGATACCGCTCCTAGTTTGGATATCATGAAAGGCTCCTGCAGCTATTTCCGGGTAGGGACAACTCCCAAGAGCCCTAGGGTGGTGGAGCTGTTGGATTTGGGACTGTTGCAATTAGCGTAGGCTGTTTTTTCTTAGTTCCAAAATATTTTATTGAGGGGATATTAGAGCTGCACAATTAATCGTTAAAAAATCGTGATCTCGATTCAACCCCCCCTGACGATCTCCAATGCAGAGTTTACCAATTCTTTCATATAACAAAGTGGAGAGACTTTATCTGCTCACTCAGCTGTCAAAAGAAAATATCCGGGTAGTCTGACAAGTTTTTAACGGGAAACATTGTAACTAAGGCCCGGTTCACACTGCTGCGAATTCTATTGCGAATTTGAGCCGTTGCGATTGCTCAAATTCGCAAGTCATTTAAATAACATTGTTTTACATTAGTGCCCTTCAGATCAATGCGTTGCGAATCTAAGCTGCGAGAAAAAAGTGTCCTGTCGAGTTTGATCCGTGTGCAATGCAAATTCAGTTCTATAGACTGGTATCCCCTGAAATTACGGCTGCGAATCGCGGCAAAATCGCGGCAAATTCGTGGCAAAATCGCGGCAGCGAAATTGCAGTAAAATCGTGCGATTTTGAATTCGCAGCAGTGTGAACCTAGCCTAATGCTTTGTTCTTAGATCAAAGGGATAAACTTCTGTGTGTGTTAGCCCTGGTTCACACTGGTGCGTTATGACATGCGATTTGACATGTCAAATCGGCGGCAATTGCCGTCAATGGCACCGTCCTAATCGGTGTGACGCCAGATCTGCCGTGCTGCACCGATTTCAAAAAGTAGTTTCTGTACTACTTTTTGTGATTTTGTCCCGCGGCCAAAATCGGGACTGACAAGCGGGAGTGAAATCGTGCGAGTTCAGCTGAACCTGGGCTAAAGCAGGCCATACACGGGTCGAATTTCGAACAAATTTTCTTTTCAAAATCAGAAAGTTCGTTTTTTTTTGTGATCCGATGACGCCACCATTGATTTTCGAAATTCGGCCGACCGAACCTTCATGTTGGCGGGAATATTCTTTTCTCTCCGGGAATATTCGTTTCTCTCCGGGAATATTCTTTTCTTGCACATGCGCATTTTCTTTTCTATTACATTTCTCGCACGATTCTCCCATCATTGATCAGAAAATCGTTCGTTTTTCAAAAAATTTCCAACATGTCCGATCCCTCAAATTTGATTGCTGCCCGAAAATCGGCTGTTGCTGCAGCCCACTAACGGTGCGAAATTCGTACGAAAATTCTTTGATACGATTTTCGAAACAAAATTCTTTTGAAATTCGAACCGTGTATGGCCGCCCTAAGGCTAGGTTCACACTGCTGCGAATTCAAAATCGCACGATTTTACCGCGATTTTGCGGCCACTTTTATGCCGCGATTTGCGGCTGCGATTTCAGGGAATGCCAGTCTATAGAGCTGAATTTGCATTGCACATGGATCAAACTCGCACAGGACTCTGTTTTCCCGCAGCTTATTTTCGCAACGCATTGATGTGAACGGCGCTAATGTAAAACTATGTAATTTAAATGACTTGCAAATTTGAGAAATCGTAACGGCTCAAATTCTAAATAGAATTCACAGCAGTGTGAACTGGCCCAAAAGAAAAAATCCGGGCAGTCTTCCAAGTTTGTAACAACATGAAACATTGTAACTAACTTCCTTCTTAGAGCAAACTTCTGTGTGTAAGGCCCCTTTCACACTGAGGCGTCTTTACCGCATTTTCGCGGTAAAAATAGCGCTGTAAAAATGCCTGAAATAATCCTGCCCCAGCATTCTCAATGTGAAAGCCCTGAGGGCTTTTCACATTGAGGCGTTGTGCTGGCTGTGCATTGGAAAAAATCCTGCAAACAGCTTTTTTGGAGCATCTTTGGGGTGCATAAAATAACGCTGTAAAAACGCCTATCCCATTGAAATGAATGAGAACAGCGGTAAAAATGCGGTAAAAACGCATAGGCGTTAGCGCTAACGCCTATGCGGTTTTACCACATTTTTACCGCGCTAGCGCTGAAAATAGCACTAACGCGGTAAAATCGCGGTAAAAACGCATGGGCGTTAGCGCTATTTTTAACGCTATCGCGGTAAATCGCGGTAAAATCGCGTTAAAAAATTGCGGTAAAAATCGCAACGCCTTAGTGTGAAAGGGGCCTTAATGCAGGAAGTTTAACCACTTAAAGTCCAAATCTTTTTCTGACACTTGTTTCTTAAAGTGGAGCTCCACCCTAAATAGCAACTTTTGCTATTTGGAACCCTCCCCCCCTCCGGTGTCACAATTGACACCTTTCAGGGGGGAGGGGGGTGAAGATACCTGTCTAAGACAGGTATTTTATCCCACATCCCGGAGTCCTCTCTCCGGGAATCTGCGGGAGTGACGTCACTTCCCGCAGACTTCCCTTGGTGTTCTGGGAGACACTCGGCTCCCAGAACACAGGAGCACCAATCAGAACGGCGCAGCGCGACTCGCGCATGCGCCGTAGGGAATCGGGCATGAAGCCGCAGGGCTTCACTTCCTGGTTCCCTCAGCGAGGATGGCGGAGGGAGCAGCAGAGTGACGAGCGGTCGCTCGTCCTCTGCTGCGGACGTCGCTGGACTCCAGGACAGGTAAGTGTCCAAATATTAAAAGCCAGCAGCTGCTGTAGCTGTAGCTGCTGGCTTTTAATAATTTTTTTTCCGGCGGAGCTCCGCTTTAAGTTAAAATGAATATTTTTGCTAGAAAATTACTTGGAACCCCAAAACATTATATATAATTTAGCAGAGACCCTAGGGAATGAAATGGCAATGGCTGCAATATTTTATGTCACACTGTATTTGCCAAGCGGTCTTTCAAATGCAATTTTTTGGGAAAAAACACACTTCAATGAATAATAAATAAAAAAATAAAAAAAAAAAACGAAACAGTAAAGTTAGCCCAATTTTTTTTGTTTTAATCTGAAAGATGTTACGCCGCGAGAATCATGAGAAAATCGTGATCTATCGTCTAAGCAAAAAAATCGTGATTCTCATTTTAGCCAGAATCGTGCAGCTCTAGGGGATATAAAAGTAATGCCGCATACACACGACCGTTTTTAATGTCATTGAAAAAAACAACGTTTTTCTCGACGTGATTCTACCCAAGCCTGCCTTGCCCACACACTATCATGAAAAAAAACACTAGAGCAAAGCGTGGTGACGTACAACACGTACAACGGCACTATAAAGGGGAAGTTCCATTCAGATGGCGACACCCTTTGGGCTGCTTTTGCTGATCCTCGTGTTAGTAAAGTTTGGTGAGAGACGATTCGCGCTTTTCAGCCTCGTGCTCTTCAGTCCGTTACAGCGTGACGAATGTGCTATCTCCATTACGAACGCTACTTTTACCAGAACGAGCGCTCCCGTCTCATCACTTGCTCCTGAGCATGCGCGTTTTTTTCACGTCGTTAAAGCCCACTACACGGCCGTTTTTCATGACGAGAAAAACAACAACGTGAAAAACGACGAGAAAAATTAGAACATGTTCCAAAATTTTAATGCCCATTTTTCACGCCGTGAAAAATGCTCTGGAGCCCACACACCATCGTTTTTAATGACCAAATTAAAAAATGGCATTTTTCTCGTCATGAAAAATGGTCGTGTGTACGCGGCATTAGTGCACAAGTAGAACATAAGGTAGAACATAGGGTACATGGGCCCAACGGACTGAGAATACACTTAGGATCAGTATCCACAACAATAACGAGACGTTCTTACCGGTTATATGGCAAACGTGTAACAAAACGAAGATCATATGAACATGTTGATCCGTTGAACAATTAGCATAGGGAGAGTAAAAAAATCATTCCTTTAAGTCTAGAGAGCACTCAAGCTATATAAAGATATGGGTTGCCTTAAAGGAACACTAAAGGTTCCCGTTTTAAAAAAAATAATAACAAACATGTTATACTTACCTCCACTGTGCAGCACGTTTTGCACACAGTGGCCCCGATCCTGGTCTTCTGGGGTCCCTCGGCGGCTGTTCCAGCTCCTCCCTGCAAGGACTCCACACCATAATGCGAGTGAGCATGGTGTGCAGTTACTGCAGGCGCGCTCCCGTGATACAGCGGCGGCCATAGCCGCCGACTGTATCACTCGGCCCCGCCCCCCGGCGCGCCGCGTCATTGGATGTGATTGACAGCAGCGCCAGCCAATGGCTGCGCTGCTTTCAATCCATCCAGTGTAGCCAATCAACGTCCGGGCTCAGGAACTCAGAGAATGACGGGAGCGAGCGCAGGACTTTCGAGGGGCCAGGTAAGTAAAAGGGGGGCTCGGGGGGGGGGGGGGCGTTATTGTCTAATGTTTTTTCACCTTAATGCATAGGATGCATTAAGGTGAAAAAACATGTACCTTTACAACCCCTTTAACATCGGTTGAGCTGCGGGTAGGACTGGTTGTTTGAAGCCTGACGGGTTATTTGTTCGTGAGCCTATGGGGTGATATGTTGGATATGCTTCCAGTGTTACCGGTGTCGAATGGCCTTTATTATTAGTGGCTAGAGTTGGGGATGTTTTCAAGGCTGACAGTCCTGCGGTCGGCCTTGGTTAGGGCCGTTGGTTGTATTTCAGTGGTTGTAAAGGGTGAGGGGAAGGAGGGGGGCCCTAATAAGAGGGGGGGGGGGGGTGAAGGAGGTAAGGGAGTGCAAAGAGATGTCATTTGGTGGAGCTTTTGTAGAATTGGGGGGGGGGGCAAGGTTGTGGGGAGACAGAGTAAGATAGGTCGATCCGGGGGGGGGGTAGGGGGGCGTGAGCCTCCTACCTAACCCTGAACTTCGGACCATCTGTCCTATGTCCACCCAGATGGATGGGGTTGAGAGAAATGTCATGGGGGCTGTTACCTGGGGGAAGCGGAAGATGTCTCTAATTGGAATGAGGGCTTATGATTCGTGTGTGATCGGAAGTGGTCTTGAAGTGGGACCAGCAAGCCCAGAGGAAATTATATTTGGAGATATTGTCGTGGGAGATGGCTATGAGCTCCTCCATTTCAGCAATTCTATTAAATCTCAGGAACCGGTCTTTAATTGAGGGCGCCATGGTTTTGCCCCAGAGGACTGGGATGCATAACTTGGCTGCATTCAACATGTGCATCGCCAGTGATCTGAAATATGAGCGCCTGGATATTGTAGAGTGATGCAGTAACAGTTGAGCGGATGAAAAGTCCACTGTTTTTTCATGCTATGTGCATGCAATGGTGTCATTGACCATATTTGGTCAGCTATGCCACCCAGTATCCCTGGCTGACCAGGAAACTGTCATTTGTGACGGCAGTAGCAGTGTGTGGAGACTGTTGAGCAGGTTGACATTGCGGTGGGTCATAGGGTCTTGACCATCAGGCGCAATTCTGGAGTGGAGGCTTTGCCGCATCCCCTGCAAGATACCCTCCCGATGTTGAGTTGCTCGCTACCCCCTGTTTTTTTCCTGACCATCCAGGCTGCATACCCGAATAAGGGTCTTTTATACATTCTTAGCGGGACCCCATTCATTTTTTTTTTTTTTACCATCTTTGGTCAATTACATCACTAAAGCCCTGTACACACAATAGGTTTTACCGATGAAAACAGTCCGATGGACTTTTTTCATCGGACAAACCGATCGTGTATGGGCCCCATCGGTCTTTTTTCCATCGGTTTTAAACAATAGAACATGTTTTACATTTTTCCGATGGATCAAAAACCAATAGCAAATTCCGATCGTCTATGGGCAAGTCCATCGGATAAAAAACCCACGCATGCTCAGAATCAAGTCGACGCATGCTCAGAAGCATTAAACTTAATTTTTCTCGGCTCATAGGAGTGTTTTACGTCACCGCGTTTGGAATGGTCGTTTTTTGACTGATGGTGTGTAGGCAAGACTGATGGAAGTCAGCTTCATCGGATTTCTGATGGACAAAACCATCGGATTAGAATCCATAGGATATCCGATCGTGTGTACGAGGCTTAAAGTGGTTGTAAACCCACTTTTTCAACTTGCACCTACAGGTAAGCCTAGATTAAGGCTTACCTGTAGGTGCAAGAAATATCTCCTTAACCTACACGGTTTAGGAGATATTTACTAAAAAGACAGGCGTCGCTGTCTACGGCGCATGCGCGCCGTAGACAACGGCACATTCATGGGGTTAATCCCATTCACAAAATCGGCTACTTCCCAGCAATCGCTGGGCGTAGCCGAATGTGACGGCTCCCGCGCGCATGCGCAGAGTCACGTCTTCGCCGCTCCGGCCAATCACAGCACCGGAGCGGCGCTGTGATTGGCTGTTGCGGCGATACCCGGAAGTAACATTCCGGCTATCACCGCAGTGATGTCTGCGTCTGGACAGAGGGACGCGGACTGTTTCAGGGGCCCCGATCTAAGGTAAGTGGTACATAATGAGCTAGTATGCTAGTCATACTAGCTCATTATGCCTTTCTCTTGCAGGTTGGCAAAAAAAAAAAAAAAAGTTAGTGAGTTTACAACCAATTTAAGACTCCATTCACACAGGGGGCAACACGACTTCCAGCGCGACTTTGAGAGGCAACTTGGACACGACTTGAGTATGAATCACAGCGCGACATGAGGCAACTTCAAGTTGCCTCCAGTACAGGAGGCTTTCCAGTGTCCAATCAAACAAGAATCAGCTCTGTGGGAGGGAGAGGTTTGCCTGAGAAATGTATGTTCTCTTCCTGTATTGTTGCTTCTGTTATGACAGGGGATCCGACTTCTGAGGCGACTTCCATTGAAATCAATGGGTACAAGTTGCCTACAAGTCACCTAGAAGTCGGATTGAAGTAGTACAGGAACCTTTTCTGAAGTCGGAGCGACTGCCGTAGTGTGCGTTAAGACGGCTCCATTCACTTACATTGATTTTCTCATGCAGCACGACTTGGGGCGACTTGAAGTCGGATCCAAAGTCGTCCCTGTGTGAATGGGCTCTTAGGATCCCCAACCCATTTGTTTACAAACAGAGGCTGGCAGGGATCTGTCATTTACTGGTGGTAAGGACACTTTCCCTGAAGGACAAATCTCCAAACACTGTTTGTCAACTCTGTAAGGCTGGCCATACACGGGTCGAATTTCGAAAGAATTTTCTTTTGAAAATCAGAAATTTTGCGCGTTTTGTGATCAGATGGCGCCACCATTGATTTCGAAATTCGGCCAACCAAGCCTTCAATTTCACCTCATGTTGCTACAGAAAATAATTTTTGTGGCCGGAAATCTTCTTTTCTTTACGTGAATTTTCTTTTCTTGCAAATGCGCATTTCTTTTTCGATTACATTTCTCGCACGATTCTCCCATCATTGATTAGAAAATCATCCATTCTTCAAAAAAATTCCAACATGCCCGATTACTCAAATTCGATGGCCACACGAAAATCTGCTGTTGCTCCAGCCCACTAATGGTGTGAAATTACGAAAAAAAAAAAATGGATACGATTTTCGAAAGAAAATTCTTTCAAAATTCGACCCATGTAGAGGGGGCCCCATTCAGATATCATGTTGCGGGAATGAGTGCTCCCACTTGTGTCTTTGAAAGCACTTTGTACATGTTTCGTCCTGCTGCGCATAGGCCAGCCCATTCACTTCAATAGGCTGCCTTATTATAATTATTATACAGGATTTATATGGTGCCAACAGTTTACGCAGTGCTTTACAATGTAAAGAGGGACAGTACGAATACAATACAGTTCAATACATAAGGAATAGGAAGGCCCTGCTCATAGAGCTTACAATCTAAAGGGAGGGAGAGGTGGTACAAAAGGTAACAGCTGTGGGGGAGGATCTGATGGAGGTGACTCGGGTACAGTTCTTAGATGGAGGTGGGGTAGGCTTCCCTGAATTAGTGAGTTTTCAAGGATCGCCTAAAGGCGGACATGGTAGGGGCTCACCGGACAAACTGGGGCAGGGAGTTCCAGAGGATGGGAGAGGCTTTGGAGAAGTCCTGGAGGCGAGCATGGGAGGAAGTAACAAGAGAGCTAGAGAGCAGGAGCAGAGAGGACGATTTAAATGTGTGGTTTGCCACGATTGCTGCACAGTTCTGTTGCCCAACAATCGCGGCAAAATCGCACTGTGTTTGAGGTGCCGCTAAGAATAATGACTCCCAAACGAGCATCGCACGTTTCGGCGTGATTTGGAATCTATCAGCAATTCCAAATCTCCTAATGTGAGCAGGGCCTTGGAGCTGCATTCACACCTACATGATTCCTAAACGTGTGACAAAACACGCAAAAATGCGCGTTTTGGAAACGCATAGAACATGCACATAGTGCTTGCAGTGCCTCTAATTGTTAATGACACCCCGAACGAGGTTAGCAGATATGTGTTTTGCCGTGAATTTGTTGCAGGACAACATGCATTACAAACTCGCCAAAACACGCAATGAGAAAACGAGCGACGCTCCACGACTGAAAAGGTTCTAGAGCTACTTTGAGGTGTTTGTCGCACGCAGGGCAGCCCAACAAGCACCGTTCCACGGCTCAGGGGGTTGGGGACCCCTGCCCTAGCCTATAGCTGGACAGTAAAAGGAGAAACAGCAGACTGATGAGCGCATTATTAAGGCTGCGTTCCTACTAGTGTGACTCCAATGTCTCGCAATTTCAAGTGTGACTTTGGAGTGTGACTTTCATGTGACTTTACACTCTCTGGCATTCAAGTCGCAAGAAATATACATCAAAGTAGTGCAGGAACCTCTTCGAAGTCGCTGCGACTTTAAGTAGCATAGATTAGAAAGGGTGCAATTGAAGTCAATAGGCTGCGACCTGTCATGCAAACTATCTATTTGTTACATGTAAATATTTGTTACATTTAACCACTTGCCGCCCGCCATATAGCAAAATGACGGTGGCAAAGTGGTTTTGTTATCCTGACCGGACGTCATATGATATGATCAGGATAACAAGTCGCCGCACACGCCCCTGACGGAGACTCTTTACCACGTGGTCAGCCGCGTCCAATCATGGCTGATCACGATGTAAACAGGAAGAGCCGTTTATCGGCTTTTCCTCACTCGCGTCTGACAGACACGAGTAGAGGAGAGCCAATCAGCTGCTCCTCTGACAGGGGGGGTCTGTGATGATTGTTTATCAGTGTAGCCCCCCGCGCGGATGCCTGTCCAGGACCACCAGGGATGCCCAACCAGGACCACCAGGGATGGCCACCAGGTATAGCATCTCTTGTGGCCATGGGTGGCAATGTGTGCCCACACATAATGCCAATCTGTGCCCACCAGCAATACCTGCCAGTGCCTCAATAGCAGCGATATCCATCAGTGAAAATCAGTGCCACTCATCAGTGTCTATCAGTGCCACCTATCAGTGCCCATCCGTGCCCATCAGTGCCCACCTATCAGTGCCCAGTGCCACCCATAAGTACCCATCAGTGCTGCCTATCAGTGCCCATCAGTACCGCCTATCAGTGCCCATCTGTGTCGCATATCAGTGCTTATCAGTGCCACCTCATCAGTGCCACCTCATTGGTGCCACCTCATTGGTGCCACCTCATCTGTGCTCATCAGTGCCACCTTTTAAGTGCCCGTCAGTGCAGCCTCATCAGTGCCCATCAGTGAAGGAGAAAACCTACTTATTTACAAAATTGTATAACAGAAACTAAAGAAAACATATTTTTTTCCAAATTTTCAGTCTTTTTTTTTATTTGTTTAGCCAAAAATAAAACCCCCAGCAGTGATCAAATACGACCAGAAGAAAGCTCTGTTTGTGGGAACAAAATTATAAAAATGTTGTCTGGGTACAGTGTTGCTGTTGCATGACCGCGCAATTGTCATTTAAACAGCAACAGCGCTAAAAGCTGAAAATTGGCCTGGGCAGGAAGGGGGGAAAGTGCCCTGCATTGAAGTGGTTAAAGGTATTTATTTGTTGCATGGAAATGATTTATTTTTTGCATCTAAATGTATACATTTGTTACATTCTATACATTTGTTACATTCTATACATTTCTATATATTTGTCTCAGGTCTATTGATATTATTGAGCTTTTTCTGTTAAGGTCAGAGTGAATGTCTCTAAAGCCTCGTACACACAATCGGACAAATCCGTGGATTTTTGTGCGAAGGGCATTGGCTGTGAACTTGTTCTGCATACAAACGGCAGAACATTTTCAGCCAACATACACCAAACTACGTGGTTTTTCAGCTCTTTAGCACCACCCTTTGGGCAACTTCTGCTAATGTTGTCTGATGGTTAGCATTGGTTCGGAGCATGCGTGTTTGTACTTTGGATTTTAGTCCGACCGAGTTGTGTACACACGTTCAGATGATCCGACGGAACACGTTTGTTGTCGGACAATTTGAGAGCATGACCATCCAACATTTGTTGTTGGAAATTCTGACAACAATTATCCAATTATTTTGTGCTTTGGACTTTTGTCCGACGGACTTGTGTACAAACGCTCGAAAAATCCGACAACAGACAAATTTTTGCGGAAAATTTGAAAGCATGCCATCCAACATTTGTCCGCGGAAAATCCGACAACAATTGTCCAATAGAGCGTACAAACGGTTGGATTTTCCGCCAACAGCCTGTCATCACACAATTCCCGTTGGAAAATCTGATCGTGTGCACGAGGCTTTATTATTTGTTGCAAGTAAATATTTATTTATTACATTTAAAAGCATCTATTTGTTACATGTAAATATTTATTTGTTTTCCTCTAAAAGTATCTATTTGTTACATGTAAATATTTATTTGTTTTCCTCTAAAAGTATCTATTTGTTGCATGCAAATATTTTTGTTTTCCTCTGAAGCCTCGTACACACGACCAAGAATCTCGTCGCAAAAGAAACGTTGTTTTTCTTGACGGGTTTCTTGTCAAGCTTTCCTTGCATACACACTGTCAATCCAAAATCTCGTCATTGTAAAGCGCGGTGACGTACAACACGTACGATGGCACTATAAAGGGGAAGTTCTATTCCAATGGCGCCACCCCTTGGGCTGCTTTTGCTGATCTCGTGTTACCGCGTGTTAGTAAAAGTTTGGGGAGAGACGATTCGCAGTTTGTTACAACGTGACGAATGTGCTATCTCCAGTACGAACGCTAGTTTTACAAGAAGGAGCGCTCCCGTCTCATACTTGATTCTGACCATGCGCGGTTTTTGAAGACTCGGAAAAGCCTACACACGAACAGTTTTCTCGTCCAAATACAGTCTGACGAGAATCACAACGAGAAAAATGAGACTCCCGACGAGAAAAAAGAAAGCAGGTCTTCTTTTTTTCTCGTTGAGATTCTGGGCAGTTTTCATGACGAGAAACCTGAAAGCCTCGTACACACGCATGGTTTTCTCGGCAAGAAACCTCTCCCAACAGTTTTCTTGTCGTTTCTTGCCGAGAAAACCGGTCGTGTGTACGAGGCTTGAAAGTATCTATTTGTTACATGTAAATATTTATTTGTTTTCCTCTAAGTGCCCATTCCCACAGGGGCGGCACGACTTGTCCCGCGACTCTGCCGGGCGATCTTAACAAGACTTCAAAGGTGACTTGCAAAATGACTTCTGTATTGAAGTCAATGGAAGTCACCCTAAAGTCGTCTTGAAGTAGTACAGGAACCTTTTTCTAAGTCGGAGCGACTTGAGACGCTCCTATTAGAACGGTTCTATTGTACAGAACAGGACGCGACTTGTCAGACGAGTCGCCCCTGTGTGAATGGGGTCTAAAAGTATCTATTTGTTACATGTAAATATTTTTTTTGTTACATCTAAAAATATTTATTTATTACATGTAAATATTTATTTGTTACATCTAAAAGTATCTATTTGTTGCATGTAAATATTTATTTGTTTTCCTCTGAAGCCTCGTACACACGACCGAGAATCTCGTCGCAAAAAAAACATAGTTTTTCTCGACGGGTTTCTTGTCAAGCTTGACGAGATTCTTGTCAAGCTTTCCTTGCATACACACTGTCAATTCCAAATCTCGTCGTCGTAAAGCGCGGTGACGTACAACACGTACTACAGCACTATAAAGGGGAAGTTCTATTCCAATGGCGCCACCCCTTGGGCTGCTTTTGCTGATCTCGTGTCACCGCATGTTAGTAAAAGTTTGGGGAGAGACGATTCGCGCTTTTCAGTTTTCGTGCTTTCAGTTCGTTACAGCGTGACGAATGTGCTATCTCCATTACGAACGCTAGTTTTACAAGAAGGAGCGCTCCCGTCTCATACTTGATTCTGACCATGCGCGGTTTTTGAAGACTCGTCAAAGCATACACACAAACGGTTTTCTCAACGAGAATCACAACGAGAAAAATGAGACTCCCGACGAGAAAAAAGAAAGCAGGTCTTCTTTTTTTCTCGTCGAGATTCTGGGCAGTTTTCTTGACGAGAAACCTGAAAGCCTCGTACACACGCACGGTTTTCTTGGCAAGAAACCTCTCTCAACAGTTTTCTTGTCGTTTCTTGCCGAAAAAAATGGTCGTGTGTACGAGGCTTGAAAGTATCTATTTGTTACATGTAAATATTTATTTGTTACATCTAAAAGTATCTATTTGTTGCATGCAAATATTTATTTGTTACATCTAAAAGTATCTATTTGTTGCATGTAAATATTTATTTGTTTTCCTCTGAAGCCTCGTACACACGACCGAGAATCTCATCGCAAAAAAAAAATATTTTTTCTCGACGGGTTTCTTGTCAAGCTTTCCTTGCATACACACTGTCAACCCAAAATCTCGTCGTTATAAAGCGTGGTGACTTACAACACGTACGACGCCAGTATAAAGGGGAAGTTCTATTCCAATGGCGCCACCCCTTGGGCTGGTTTTGCTGATCTCGTGTTACTGCGTGTTAGTAAAAGTTTGGGGACAGACGATTCGCGCTTTTCAGTCTTCGTGCTTTCAGTTCGTTACAACGTGACGAATGTGCTAACTCCATTACGAACGCTAGTTTTACCAGAAGGAGCGCTCCTGTCTCATACTTGATTCTGACCATGCGCGGTTTTTGAAGACTCGGAAAAGCCTACACACGACCGATTTTCTCGTCCAAATACAGTCTGACGAGAATCACAACGAGAAAAATGACACTCCCGACGAGAAAAAAGAAAGCAGGTCTTCTTTTTTTCTCGTTGAGATTCTGGGCAGTTTTCTTGACGAGAAACCTGAAAGCCTCGTACACACGGCCGGTTTTCTCGGCAAGAAAGCTCTCCCAACAGTTTTCTTGTCGTTTCTTGCCGAAAAAAAGAGTCGTATCTATTTGTTACATGTAAATATTTATTTGTTTTCCTCTAAGTGCCCATTCACACAGGGGCGGCACGACTTGTCCCACGACTCTGCCGGGCGATCTTAACACGACTTCAAAGGTGACTTGCAAAATGACTTCTGTATTGAAGTCAATGGAAGTCGCCCTGAAGTCGTCTTGAAGTAGTACAGGAACCTTTTTCTAAGTTGGAGCGACTTGAGACGCTCCTATTAGAACGGTTCTATTGTACAGAACAGGGCACGACTTGTCAGGCGGCTGAGTCGCCTGACGAGTCGCCCCAGTGTGAATGGGGTCCAAAAGTATCTATTTGTTACATGTAAATATTTATTTGTTACATCTAAAAGTATCTATTTGTTGCATGTAAATATTTATTTGTTTTCCTCTGAAGCCTCGTACACACGACCGAGAATCTCGTCGCAAAAAAACGTAGTTTTTTTCGACGGGTTTCTTGTCAAGTTTTCCTTGCATACACACTGTCAATTCCATATCTCATCGTCGTAAAGCGCGGTGACGTACAACACGCACGACGGCACTATAAAGGGGAAGTTCTATTCCAATGGCGCCACCCCTTGGGCTGCTTTTGCTGATCTCGTGTTACCGCGTGTTAGTAAAAGTTTGGGGAGAGACGATTCACGCTTTTCAGTCTTTGTGCTTTCAGTTCGTTACAGCGTGACGAATGTGCTATCTCCATTATGAACGCTAGTTTTACCAGAAGGAGCGCTCCCGTCTCATACTTGATTCTGACCATGCGCGTTTTTTGAATACTCGTCAAAGCATACACACGAACAGTTTTCTCGTCCAAATACAGTCTGACGAGAATTACAACGAGAAAAATGAGACTCCCGACGAGAAAAAAGAAAGCAGGTCTTCTTTTTTTCACATCGAGATTCTGGCCAGTTTTCTTGACGAGAAACCTGAAAGCCTCGTACACATGGCCGGTTTTCTCGGCAAGAAAGCTCTGCCAGCAGTTTTCTTGTCGTTTCTTGCCGAAAAAAATGGTCGTGTGTACGAGGCTTGAAAGTATCTATTTGTTACATGTAAATATTTATTTGTTTTCCTCTAAGTGCCCATTCACACAGGGGCGGCACAACTTGTCCCGCGACTCTGCTGGGCGATCTTAACACGACTTCAAAGGTGACTTGCAAAATGACTTCTGTATTGAAGTCAATGGAAGTCGCCCTGAAGTCCTCTTGAAGTAGTACAGGAACCTTTTTCTAAGTCGGAGCGACTTGAGTCGCTCCTATTAGAACGGTTCTATTGTACAGAACGGGACGCGACTTGTCAGGCGGCTGATTCGCCTGACGAGTCGCCCCAGTGTGAATGGGGTCTTAAAGTATCTATTTGTTACATGTAAATATTTATTTGTTTTCCTAAAGTATCTATTTGTTGCATGTAAATATTTATTTGTTTTCCTCTGAAGCCTGGTACACACGACCAAGAATCTCGTCGCAAAAAAACCATCGTTTTTCTCGACGGGTTTCTTGTCAAGCTTGACGAGATTCTTGTCAAGTTTTCCTTGCATACACACTGTCAATTCCAAATCTCGTCGTCATAAAGCGCGGTGACGTACAACACGTACGACGGCACTATAAAGGGGAAGTTCTATTCCAATGGCGCCACCCCTTGGGCTGCTTTTGCTGATCTTGTGTTACCGCGTGTTAGTAAAAGTTTGGGGAGAGACGATTCGCGCTTTTCAGTCTCCGTGCTTTCAGTTCGTTACAGCGTGACGAACGCTAGTTTTACCAGAAGGAGCGCTCCCGTCTCATACTTGATTCTGACCATGCGCGGTTTTTGAAGACTCGTCAAAGCGTACACACGAACAGTTTTCTCAACGAGAATCACAACGAGAAAAATGAGACTCCCGACGAGAAAAAAGAAAGCAGGTCTTCTTTTTATCTTGTTGAGATTCTGGGCAGTTTTCTTGACGAGAATCCTGAAAGCCTCGTACACACGCACGGTTTTCTTGGCAAGAAACCTCTCCCAACAGTTTTCTTGCCGAGAAAACCGGTCGAGTGTACGAGGCTTGAAAGTATCTATTTGTTGCATGTAAATATTTATTCGTTTTCCTCTAAAAGTATCTATTTGTTGCATGCAAATTATTATTTTTTTACCTCTAAAAGTATACCTTTGTTACATTCTATACATTTGTTGCGTTCTATACATTTCTATACATTTGTCGCAGGTCTATTGATATTATTGAGCTTTTTTTTTCTGGTTAAGGTCAGAGCGAATGTCTCCGTCTCCAGAACTCTGCAATAATATCACGTGACGCAGCCTGGAGTAAGACAACAGTAGGCGAACGTCAATAAAAAATCGGCGACCAGCGCGAGCTCTCACTATTACCATCACACTGCAGTGCTACGACGCTCCAACACTGGCAGCCCTTGCAACCATGTCCCCTCTCCAGACCTGAGTTTGATTTAAGAGCGTGATTTTAATACCGCCCAGCCCCTCTCGCACCCCAATTGGTTAAGCGAACGTCATGAATATTTATCAGGCTGCCTGCGCACAGGCGATTGGCTAGACCGCTTTTTTTTTTTCTCCCTCTCCTCTGTAATGCAGTCTCCTCCTCTCAGCACAGACCTGCTTGCTTAGCTCTGCTTTGTCTAGTGATACAGTGCAGGCTTCAGCAATTCCCTGAGTGCAAAGGCACCGTTTAAGCAAAGAAAAAAAAAAAAATAGAAAAAAAAAAACTGCTCTGGATTTTGCATCAGTATTATTAATCTTTTTTTTTTTTTTTTTTTTCTTGGAATTCCACCCTTCTGATTCAAAGTTACAAATGCTTGGGACTAAATTCATTCATGGGAAGATGCTGTGCATTTAAAAAAAAAAAAAAAAAAGAAGGAAATTCTGAAGCAGGATTGTGTATTCTGATCACATCCTCTGAGTAAAAGAGAAGAATTACAGATGCTGGTCTCTTATTAGACGGACACCAATGCTGCCGCTAACTTGAGATATTTGATGCTGGTCGCCTATCCTGTTGCAGTGTGAAAGATTGCGGTGAGTATTGAACCTGATACATTGTATTGAGTGCTGTTTGGCATGAAAGGTGATTCAGTGGTCTGTTCGGCATGCATTAAAAAAATGAATAAATAAATTATTCAGGCAAGGCGGTTCTTAATTAATGCGAAAGCAAAAAGCAACAATGATGTATAAAGAGCATGGTTGCGGCGTCGCGGCTGCTAACGGGTTGCTATGTGCAACCGCACATCTCATTCATTAAAAAAAAAAAAAAAAAAGTGTAAGGTTATTATCAAAGCCGAGCCGCTGTCTTATTATGTTCTGTAACATCTTTTCACAAGCAACTGAAAGGTTTCAAAGTCAGCCGCTCTGTAGAAACACATAGCGCTGAAACTATACGCAAACGCAAATGCGCGCAAAAGGTGCCGGATGTTTATTTCCTAAGTAGCCAAGTGCAAAGCGTTTGCTTTTTTTGCTTCTTTTTTTTTTTTTGCAGATTCCACTGCACTGTTTTGCTACAGTGCTGTGATTGTCGATGAAAATCACGTACAAACTAATGCAATATGGCCGGTGGGGTACGACGGGATCGCAGAATCTGTTAAAATTTATTTTTTCAAGCGGTGTGTTTTTTTTGGCTCTGATCTATCCATTATTTTCTTTACACCTATTCGATCACAGCTTGTGATGTATATGGCTGGTCTGTAGTAGATTAGGTCATCTCATAGGGAAAAGGGGGGGGGGGGGCGCTACCTCCTCTTATTTCATAATAACATTTATTCATGATTTTTTTTTAATGTGTAAAAATGTTAATTGTGTTCCAGTTTTTTATATATTGGTGAATAATAATAATAATAATAATAAAAAAAAATATATATATATATATATATATATATAGATAGATATATAAATATATAGATATAGACATATTATCTATATCTATAGAGATATAGATATAGATATATTATATATCTTCCTCTCTCTCTCTCTCTCTATATATATATATAGAGAGAGAGAGAGAGAGAGAGAGAGATAAAGAGATAGAGAGAGAGAGAGAGAGAGAGAGAGAGAGATAGAGGTATGTATATATATATATATATATATATATATATAAATTTTGATTTATTAATTTAGCTATGGATTAGTCATGCTGCCTGCAAAGTTTCTCTTCCTTCTTGTGTATCGATACATCCAGCATGCGTGCAGCGAGAGAATGGTTCCCCTTTCTTATGGTGTATCTAAACTAAAAAAAAAAAAAGGAACATTATTATAACATTAAATATTATTATTAATAATAATGTTAAACAATATATTTAAATAATAAGTGATATAATAATAATTATTATTATGATATTATTATTAATAATAATAATAATGTTAAACAATATATTTAAATATTAAATTATATAATAATTATTAATATTATTAATAATAATAGATTCAATATTGCAGCTTACCTATCCTTAGATGTGGTGGCTTCATTAGTTTTATTTTTTTCCTAGATTTTTTCTTTCATTTTTTTTTACTTGGTGACACTGCCAGCAACACAGGGGGACAACACTACTGTACTGTATCTGTGAAAGAGCTCACCCTGGGCTACTTTCCTGATTTGGATGCCAAACATCTCCCTCTTTCTCCTCGGTCATTACCCAGAGGGTTGATGTATTGTACAGAAGATAGCTGGGAAAGCTGATAACATTGTTTGAGTTCACAGTGCACAGGAAGTTAGAAAGGACACTGAATTTCTGTCAGGATCCGCTGGTATTTTCTGTATTTCAGACCAAGTTCTTAGCCTAAGAAAACATAAAATAAATGCAGCCACCACATCTAAGGATGGTGAGCTGCAATATATTACGTTTTTGTTTTTGGGTTTAGAAATACTTTAAAGAAGGATTATAAAGATTTTCAGTTTTGTGGAAATGTTTATATCAGGCAAAATGGTTATTATGAGTCAAAGCCGATACTACCCAGTTATTGCTGCAGCACTTTGAGTTGACACATTGGCAGCAAAAATACCAGCAGAGAAGACGCTCTTACATCAAACCCTCACCCCAAATCCTACCCCCCCCCACCCACCTTAATTAAAATCCAAACCCAAATGTAAACCCCTTTTCCCTAATCCAAATCCTAACCTAACCTTATTCTCCCCCCTGCCCTAACTCAAATCATAACCTAACCATAACCCCCCCAACCCTAACCCAAATCCTAACCTAACCCTAACCCCCCTCTGCCATAACTCAAATACTAAACTAACCTAACCCCCCCCCCCTCTAGCCTTACCCAAATCCTAACCTAACCCTAACTCCTCTCTCTACTTCAACCCAAATCATAGCCTAACCTTAATCCAGCCCTCTGCCCTAACCCAAATCATACCCTAACCCCTCTCTACCCTAACCCAAATCCTTACCTAACCTTACCCACCCTCTACCCTAACCCAAATCCTAACCTAACCCTAACCCCCCTCTACCCTAACCCAAATCCTAACCTAACCCTAACCCCTCTCTCTACTGTAACCCAAATCATAGCCTAACCTTAATCCAGCCCTCTGCCCTAACCCAAATCATACCCTAACCCCTCTCTACCCTGACCCAAATCATAATCTAATCCCTCTCTACCCTAACCCAAATCCTTACCTAACCCTAACCCCCCTCTACCCTAACCCAAATCCTTACCTAACCTTAACTCCCCTCTCTACCGTAACCCAAATCCCAACCTTACCCCTCACCCCCATCCGAACCCACTCCCCCTAACCAAAGTCCTAACCTAACCCTAAACCCCCCTCTCCACCCTAACCCAAACTTAACAAACTCTAACCCAACCCTAACCCCTAAATCTAACCCTACTCTTTAATCCTAACCTAACCCTAACCCCCCTCTGCCATAACTCAAATACTAAACTAACCTAACCCCCCCCCCCCTCTAGCCTTACCCAAATCCTAACCTAACCCTAACTCCTCTCTCTACTTCAACCCAAATCATAGCCTAACCTTAATCCAGCCCTCTGCCTTAACCCAAATCATACCTTAACCCCTCTCTACCCTAACCCAAATCCTTACCTAACCTTACCCACCCTCTACCCTAACCCAAATCCTAACCTAACCCTAACCCCCCTCTACCCTAACCCAAATCCTAACCTAACCCTAACCCCTCTCTCTACTGTAACCCAAATCATAGCCTAACCTTAATCCAGCCCTCTGCCCTAACCCAAATCATACCCTAACCCCTCTCTACCCTAACCCAAATCCTTACCTAACCTTACCCACCCTCTACCCTAACCCAAATCCTAACCTAACCCTAAACCCCCTCTACCCTAACCCAAATCCTAACCTAACCCTAACCCCTCTCTCTACTGTAACCCAAATCATAACCTCACCTTAATCCCCTCTCTGCCCTGACCCAAATCATAATCTAATCCCTCTCTACCCTAACCCAAATCCTTACCTGGCCCTAACCCCCTCTCTACCCTAACCCAAATCCTTACCTAACCTTAACCCCCCTCTCTACCGTAACCCAAATCCCAACCTTACCCCTCACCCCCATCCTAACCCACTCCCCCTAACCAAAGTCCTAACCTAACCCTAAACCCCCCTCTCCACCCTAACCCAAACTTAACAAACTCTAACCCAACCCTAACCCCTAAATCTAACCCTACCCTTTAACCTTTACCCAAACCCTTATCTCTTACCCTAACCCTTTCTCTCTCTCTTTCTCTGTATTTCTCTACCCTATCAGAAACCCTACCTAAACCCCTAAATCTAACCCTACCTCCTAAACTTAACTCGACCTTACCCTAACACCGTAACTCCCCCCCTCTCTCTCTCTCCACCCAAACCCTACCATAACCCCTAACCCTAAATACCCAACCCTCTCTCTCTTTCTCTTTCTCTACTCTAATCCCTAAATCTAGCCCTACCCCCTAACCCCAAGCCAACCCTTACCCTTACACCCTTACCCCCCTAACCCCATCCCTCTCTCTCTCTCACACTCTTTAACACGTTTTAGTGCCAAAACTACATTTGAATCCGCAATGGGAAAATGGCAAAAGCTTCCCAACTTTTGTTATATATTTGTTGTACCAGATAGATTGATCGATTATCACAATTGGAATTTTGGCTATTAGCTTTTGTGGATTGTCTATATGTAACTGTATACTCCCTGTTTTATTTCTTGCGGCAAATAAAATTGGAGCATCATTGGCAATAATTATATATCGCTCGGGGAACAAACGAGAATTCATTGGCTTTATTCATGCAGATACGTGGTGCTGACAGTAGGGAATCATTCAGTGCGCAGTTCGTTGTAAATTCAAAAACAATGTTTCTTTTGATTGATAATTGACAAATTGATAGATATGTATTTGTTAGCAGGGATTGGTCAGCCATTGAGTGGTCATCCTATTCATATCACGTAGGCACAGAAGGATAGTCTGGTATTCTGATACAGTGCGGCCAAACCGATTACCACTTAACACCTTAATAAGAGTCAGACACACCTGATACAACTTACTCAGATGTTCCAACCGTGAAAATGCACAAGGAATTCAAGCAATCAAAAAAACAAAAAATATGATGATGAAAGCTGCCCGGTGTCTGGGGTGCATAGTAATTTGGCATCCGTGTTGGCACTTACAGATAGAGCTGAAGGCATTCATCTTCACTGCTTCAAGTGTTAGAAAATGGCAGCTTGATCTGGGAATTTTTGTTCAGGTATGATGAATTCCCTTTCTTATTTATTTATTTATTTATTTAGACATTTTATTGATTTTTCAAAAAATAAAAAATAAATATTTACAAACACAGACAAACATATCACAAATTAAAAAGATAGAATCCAGTATCTATACTACAATTATATCCCCAGTATTCATATGTAAATCATGGGATAATATATAAAATTATATTATTAAAAAAAAAAAAAAAAAAAAAAAGGAAGTAGAAGATAAAAAAATGAGAGAAAAAAAGAGGGAAAAGAAAAAAAAGAAAGAAGAAAAAAAAAAAGGTGGGGTGTGGGGGGTTAATAGCATAAATTGCTAATGAATTATCCCAATCTTTTACTGGTCCATCTCTCTACGATGAATTTCCCTTAAGTACAATGTGGAAATGACATCCGTCATCTGAAAATATTGTGACAGGTCTTGGCGGTTCAATTTTCAGCACAATAATGGACCCATCCCCCCACATTTTAATAAGGCATTGTCCTACCTTTGGCCAGATGAAAGATATACCCAAGGAGTTGGCAGGGTTGTGAAAAGATCAAATATTCATAAGTTACCCGGAGCTGTGTAAACCTAGGCAGGATTTCAAATCGCAGTGGCTGACGTTGATTTTCGTATCCCATAGGGATTTTTGACCCATGTGATAAGGTTGGCATTCAGGATCTTCACCTAGGGCAGCCATTCTCAACTAGGGTCCCTCCAGAGGTTGTTAGGGGTTCCTTGAGCTGTGGCTGATTGAACCCCCCCTCCCATGGGATGGTGCCTGCCTGCATAGTTCTGGGATCAACTCCACTTAGGAGAACTAACTGAATGACATCATTGATCTTTTTAGTTGTCTGTAAGGGTGGGATTTTGGCCACCACTGTAAAGAGGACCTTCTTCCCATTGACTACCAGTGTAAGGGGCATTCTGCCCACTAACCATCAATATATGGGGCATTTATTCAACTGATCACCATCAATGTAAGGAGCATTTCTCCCACTGACCACCAATGTAAGGGTCATTCTTCCCACTGACCTCCAATGTAAGGAACATTCTTCCCACTGACCACCAATGTAAGGGACATTCTTCCCACTGATCACCAATGTAAGGGACATTCTTCCCACTGACCACCAATGTAAGGGACATTCTTCCCACTGACCTCCAATGTAAGGAACATTCTTCCCACTGACCACCAATGTAAGGGACATTCTTCCCACTGATCACCAATGTAAGGAACATTCTTCCCACTGATCACCAATGTAAGGGACATTCTTCCCACTGACCTCCAATGTAAGGAACATTCTTCTCACTGACCACCAATGTAAGTAGCATTCTTCTCACTGACCACCAATGTAAGGAACATTCTTCTCACTGATGACCAATGTAAGGAGCATTCTTCTCACTGACCACCAATGTAAGGAACATTCTTCCCACTGATGACCTATGTAAGGAGCATTCTTCTCACTGACCACCAATGTAAGGGGCATTCTTCCTATTGATCACCAATGTAAGGAACATTCTTCTCACTGAACACCAATGTAAGGGGCATTGTTCTCACTGTCCACCAATGTAAGGGGCATTGTTCTCACTGACCACCAATGTAAGGGGCATTGTTCTCACTGATCACCAATGTAAGGGGCATTGTTCTCACTGATCACCAATGTAAGGGGCATTGTTCTCACTGATCACCAATGTAAGGGGCATTGTTCTCACTGATCACCAATGTAAGGAGCATTCTTCTCACTGACCACTAGTGATGAGCCGAACACCCCCGGGTTCGGTTCGCACCAGAACCCGCGAACGGACCGAAAGTTCGAACGAACATTAGAACCCTATTAAATACAATGGATGCGAACGTTCGAATTCTAAAGTGCTAATTATAACAACTATTATGCATGTTATTGTCCTAAAAAGGGTTTGGGAACCCGGGTTCTGCACCAGGGGACATGTATCAATGCAAAAAGAAGTTTTAAAAACGGTCGTTTTTCGGGAGCAGTCATTTTAATGATGCATAAAGTGAAAAAAAAAAGTCAAATATTCCTTTAAATATCGTACCTGGGGGGTGTCTAAAGTATGCCTGTGAAGTGCCACGTGTTTCCCGTGTTTAGAACTGTCCCTGCACAAAATGACACTTCTAAAGGAAAAAAAAGCCATTTAAAACTGCTTGCGGCTTTAATGTAATGTCTGGTCCCGGTAATATGGATGAAATTCTTTAAGAAAAATGGCATAGCTACCCCATGACCCCCCCCCTACCCCAGCCCATTACCAGCCCCTTTGGGTCTTGTATGGATATTAAGGGGAACCCCGCACATAAAATAAAAAAGGCCCTATATACTCTGAACAGCCCTATACAGGCGGTGCATACAAGACAGGGACTGTAGGTTTGTTCTTATGTAGAGTCTGTTTGTAATTTTGAACAGGTACATTGTTGAAGTGTAGCTCCAGACCAAAAATCTATTTTTAAACTTTTTGGAAAACATAGGTAAGGGTTATCACCCCTGTAACATTTGTTTTGCTGTCTGTGCCCCTGTTCAGAACATTTCACCTCACTTTCCGTCCCAATGACAACTGTTTTTGAAATGTGGTGTTTTTCTTGAAACAAGGATTGCTGATAAAGCATCAGTACAGAGGAGACACCTTTCTCCCATATTTATTCTTACAGGAGAGAATTTTCCTTCCTAGTGGTAGATTTCCTCTCACTTCCTGTTGTCTTCTTGCGTTTGCAAGTAGGAGTCGTTTGTAAGTTGGATGTTTGAAAGTAGGGACCTGCCGTATATACTCTGCAGAAATAGGCCCCTTAGTTGTTGGTGTTGGCACAACACTGTAAGCACTCACAGTTACTCTTGGTTGGTGCTGGAACGCCCTGCTGTCAACTATTATATCAGGAATTTTAATTACATATAATTGTTGAACAGTGGTAGTAAAAATTGGGCCTTTGATGGTGGTGCTGGTGCCACAACACTGTAAGCCCTGACAGTTACTCTTGGTGGGTGCAGCAATGGGCCCTGCTGTGAATTATTAGATCAAGAATTGTAATTACATGCCCCTGTTGAACAGGGGCTGAAAAATTGGGCCTTAGGCACTGGTGGCACAACACTGCAACCCCTCACAGCAACTGTACTTGGAGCACAGCAATGAGCCCTGTTGCAAAGTATTGCTTCAAAAATTGTAATGACACGCCCCTGTTAAACAGGGGCTGAAAAATTGGGCCTTAGGCACTGGTGGCACAACACTGCAACTCCTCACAGATACTGTACTTGGAGCACACCAATGAGCCCTGTTGCAAAGTATTGCTTCAAAAATTGTAATGACACGCCCCTGTTAAACAGGGGCTGAAAAATTGGGCCTTAGGCACTGGTGGCACAACACTGCAACTCCTCACAGATACTGTACTTGGAGCACAGCAATGAGCCCTGTTGCAAAGTATTGCTTCAAAAATTGTAATTACACGCCCCTGTTAAACAGGGGCTGAAAAATTGGGCGTTAGGCACTGGTGGCACAACACTGCAACTCCTCACAGATACTGTACTTGGAGCACAGCAATGAGCCCTGTTGCAAAGTATTGCTTCAAAAATTGTAATTACACGCCCCTGTTAAACAGGGGCTGAAAAATTGGGCGTTAGGCACTGGTGGCGGCACCCATAAACAAAAATGATCTTACAAGCTATCATCATCAATCGTATCATTGAGGACTCGGAGGAGGAGGATAGCCAGTCAACATAACAGCACAGGCACTCAGCATCAGCATCAGTCTTGAAGGGATGTGACATGTTAAAATCAATTAGTCTGTTATATCAGCATCAGGTGTGTGGTAGCTGGTGGTGATCCAAGACTGGTTCATCTTGATGAAAGTCAGTCGATCAACCGAGTCGGTGGACAGGCGCACCCTGTGATCCGTGACAAATCCTCCAGCAGCACTGAATGTGCGTTCCGAAAGAACGCTGGATGCAGGACAGGCCAGTAGCTCAATTGCATACTGTGCAAGCTCTGGCCAGTGATCCATCCTCAAGACCCAGTAAGCCAGAGGATTTTCGGTGGGGAAGGTGTCCAAGTCTGACCTTGCCCCTAGATATTCCTGCACCATGTTTATCAGACGCTGGCGATGGTTGCTGGAACCGATCATACTTTGGGGCTGCGGACTAAAGAATTGTCTGAACGCATCGGTCAGACGGCCACCTTCCCCACCGCTCCTTCTTTGACTGGCCGAAGCCTCAGCAACTCGTTGTCCAGGACCAGGAGTTTGCAACCTCCCAGTCTCTGGGAACGCGTTGCACAGACCTTTCTGCAAGGCCTCCCGGAGTTGTCTCATCCTCTGCTCCCTCTGCGACGGTAACATAAGGTCCGCAACCTTACCCTTGTACCGTGGATCAAGGAGAGTGGCCAGCCAGTAATGGTCCCTCTCCTTGATCCGAAGAATACGAGGATCCTTCCGCAGACTTTGCAGGATCAGGGAGGCCATGCAGCGTAGGTTTGCTGAGGCATTCGCTCCGGAGTCCTCTGGGTCACTAAGAACGACATGATCCGCAGCCACCTCCTCCCAGCCACGTACAAGTCCACTGGTTTCTTGGGACTGTAAATCATCCCTAAAAGACTGCTGCTGATGATGCTGAGTGCCAGCCTCCACCTCCATGCTGACACAATCCTCCTCCTCCTCCTCCTCCTCCTCCTCCTCTTCCTGTGCGATGGGTGGGACAGAAGGAACACTGTCTGGGTAAAGGGGGCCTTGAGAGGCAAGGAAGTCCTCCTCTTCCTGCCTCTGTTCTGCCTCAAGTGCCCTGTCCATTATTCCACGCAGCGTGTGCTCCAACAGGTGGACAAGAGGTACAGTGTCACTGATGCATGCACTGTCACTGCTCACCATCCTCGTGGCCTCCTCAAATGGTGCCAGGACAGTGCATGCATCCCTGATCATGCCCCACTGGCGTGGAGAAAAAAAACCAAGCTCCCCTGACCCTGTCCTGGTGCCGTAGTCGCACAGGTACTCATTGATGGCCCTCTGCTGCGTGTGCAGCCGCTGCAGCATGGCCAACGTTGAGTTCCACCTGGTGGGCATGTCACATATAAGGCGGTTCTTGGGCAGGTTCAACTCCTTTTGCAGCTCAGCCAGGCGAGCACTGGCATTATAAGATCTGCGGAAATGCACACAGACTTTCCTGGCCTGCCTCAGGACATCCTGTAAGCCCGGGTACCTGCCCAAGAAGCGCTGCACCACCAGGTTAAGGACGTGAGCCACACAGGGCACATGGGTCAGTTGTCCCTGTCGGAGGGCGGAGAGGAGGTTGGTGCCATTGTCGCAAACCACCATTCCTGGCTTAAGCTGGCGTGGCGTCAACCACCTCTCGGCCTGGCCCTGCAGAGCAGACAGGACCTCTGCCCCAGTGTGGCTTCTGTCCCCCAAACACACCAGCGCAAGCACGGCATGGCATCTTTTTGCCTGCGTACTTGCGTAGCCCCGTGAACGGCTACGGAGCACCGCTGGTTCATAGGACAAACCACAGGAAGAGGCCATGGAGGAAGAAGAAGAGGAGGGGGTGGAGGAGAGAGGTGTGTCACAACCAGTAGTAGCATTTTGGAGGCGTGGCGGTGGGACAACCTCCAACACTACTGCACCTTGTCCTGAATCCTTCCCAGCTGCCAAAAGAGTGACCCAATGGGCCGTGAAAGAAAGGTAACGTCCCTGTCCATGCCTGCTGGACCATGAGTCAGCGGTAATATGCACCTTACCGCTGACCGCCCTGTCCAGCGAGGCCAAGACATTGCCTTCCACATGCCGGTAGAGAGCCGGAATAGCCTTCCGTGAGAAAAAGTGGCGTTTGGGAACCTGCCACTGAGGAACTGCACATTGCACAAACTCACGGAAGGGGGCCGAGTCTACCAACTGAAAAGGCAGCAGTTGAAGCGCTAGCAATTTAGCCAAGCTAGCATTCAACCGCTGGGCATGTGGATGGCTGGGAGTGAACTTCTTTCGACGGTCCAGCAGCTGGGGCAGGGAAATTTGCCTGCTAGAATCGGACGTCGGTGTACTGCTAGCAGAGTGGGCGCAAGTACTTGGCTGTGACACACCTAATTCTACACCTTCATTCCTCTCAGTGCATGTTTCAGAGAGGACTGAAGTTATAGTGGGGTTGGAGATCCCAGCTGATGCGGTGCAAGGAGAGGTCCGCTTTGTTCTTTGGTGTGGGTCTTTGAGGTAGGCTTGCCAACGAGCTGCATGGCAGGTCAACATATGTCTGGTCAGGCATGTGGTACCCAAGCGGCTGATGTTTTGGCCACGCGATATACGCTTGAGACATATGTTGCAAACAGCAGCTGTGCGATCTGATGCACTAGCCTCAAAAAAGGCCCACACCAAAGAACTTTTTGAATGACGGGCAGAGGCAGCGCCCTGCACAGGCGGAGCTCTGCGGTGTGATTCCGTCGGTGTACTGCCCTTACGCTGGCCACCAAAGGGCATCCTGCCTCGTTGGAGATGTGCCTCCTCCTCATCCTCCTCCTCCTCCTCTCTCCTATTAGGCACCCACGTGGAGTCAGTGACCTCATCATCCCCTCCCTCCTCATCACTGGAGCCAATCTGGCAGTATGCTGCAGCTGCTGGAACATGACTGCCAGATTGGTGTCCTTCTTGAGCATCCCCTCTGTCTGCTCTCACGCTACTGCCTTCCTCTAGCTGGGTTTCATCATCAGACCCTTCGAAACGCTGGGCATCCTCCTGGAGCATGTACCCAACACTGTGCTGAAACAGTTCGGGGGACTCCTCAGGAGGAGGACATGGTGGGTCTAGGGAAGGAGTGACTGATGATTTGTCTGACATTGATACCAGGGAAGACGACGCTTTGGCAGCTGCTTTTCCAGTACCCTGAGCCTGGGTGAGAGAGGATGAGGAGGAGGAGGAGGGCTTGGTCATCCACTCTACCAAGTCTTCGGCATGATGTGGCTCAACATGTCCAGCTGCCGAAAAGAAGGACAAGCGTGTCCCATGGCCATGTGCTGATGACAATGCACCGCGTCCACGACCAGCACTGTTGCCCCCAGACACAGAGCCTGCTTGCCCTCTTTTATTGCCTCCTGACTGTCTGCCTCTCCTTGTTTGCCTTCCAGACATTCTAATAGATGGCCTGCAGGGAGATGGGAAAAAAGCAATAAGGGCTACCTTCAGGTGTCCTTCTCTGTCCCTTGAAACAAGGACTTGCAGAGTGAAATAAACTGACACTCTCCCTACCTACAGTTTTCTGTCCCTAGAATAAATGTTTTTTTTAATCACAATATAGCACAAGGACAATTCGGTCACTGTCCTTCCAGGTCCCTGGAAACAAGGACTTGCAGAGTGAAATAAACTGACACTCTCCCTACCTACAGTTTTCTGTCCCTAGAATAAATGTTTTTTTTAAGCACAATATAGCACAAGGACAATTCACTCACTGTCCTTACAGGTCCCTGGAAACAAGGACTTGCAGAGTGAAAGAAAAAAAACACTCTCCCTACCTACAGTTTTCTGTCCCTAGAAAAAATGTTTTTTTTAATCACAATATAACACAAGGACAATTCACTCACTGTCCTTCCAGGTCCCTGGAAACAAGGACTTGCAGAGTGAAATAAACTGACACTCTCCCTACCTACAGTTTTCTGTCCCTAGAATAAATGTTTTTTTTAAGCACAATATAGCACAAGGACAATTCAGTCACTGTCCTTCCAGGTCCCTGGAAACAAGGACTTGCAGAGTGAAATAAACTGACACTCTCCCTACCTACAGTTTTCTGTCCCTAGAATAAATGTTTTTTTTAATCACAATATAGCACAAGGACAATTCAGTCACTGTCCTTCCAGGTCCCTGGAAACAAGGACTTGCAGAGTGAAATAAACTGACACTCTCCCTACCTACAGTTTTCTGTCCCTAGAATAAATGTTTTTTTTAATCACAATATAGCACAAGGACAATTCAGTCACTGTCCTTCCAGGTCCCTGGAAACAAGGACTTGCAGAGTGAAATAAACTGACACTCTCCCTACCTACAGTTTTCTGTCCCTAGAATAAATGTTTTTTTTAATCACAATATAGCACAAGGACAATTCAGTCACTGTCCTTCCAGGTCCCTGGAAACAAGGACTTGCAGAGTGAAATAAACTGACACTCTCCCTACCTACAGTTTTCTGTCCCTAGAATAAATGTTTTTTTTAATCACAATATAGCACAAGGACAATTCAGTCACTGTCCTTCCAGGTCCCTGGAAACAAGGACTTGCAGAGTGAAATAAACTGACACTCTCCCTACCTACAGTTTTCTGTCCCTAGAATAAATGTTTTTTTTAATCACAATATAGCACAAGGACAATTCAGTCACTGTCCTTCCAGGTCCCTGGAAACAAGGACTTGCAGAGTGAAATAAACTGACACTCTCCCTACCTACAGTTTTCTGTCCCTAGAATAAATGTTTTTTTTAATCACAATATAGCACAAGGACAATTCAGTCACTGTCCTTCCAGGTCCCTGGAAACAAGGACTTGCAGAGTGAAATAAACTGACACTCTCCCTACCTACAGTTTTCTGTCCCTAGAATAAATGTTTTTTTTAAGCACAATATAGCACAAGGACAATTCACTCACTGTCCTTACAGGTCCCTGGAAACAAGGACTTGCAGAGTGAAATAAACTGACACTCTCCCTACCTACAGTTTTCTGTCCCTAGAATAAATGTTTTTTTTAATCACAATATAGCACAAGGACAATTCAGTCACTGTCCTTCCAGGTCCCTGGAAACAAGGACTTGCAGAGTGAAATAAACTGACACTCTCCCTACCTACAGTTTTCTGTCCCTAGAATAAATGTTTTTTTTAATCACAATATAGCACAAGGACAATTCAGTCACTGTCCTTCCAGGTCCCTGGAAACAAGGACTTGCAGAGTGAAATAAACTGACACTCTCCCTACCTACAGTTTTCTGTCCCTAGAATAAATGTTTTTTTTAATCACAATATAGCACAAGGACAATTCAGTCACTGTCCTTCCAGGTCCCTGGAAACAAGGACTTGCAGAGTGAAATAAACTGACACTCTCCCTACCTACAGTTTTCTGTCCCTAGAATAAATGTTTTTTTTAATCACAATATAGCACAAGGACAATTCAGTCACTGTCCTTCCAGGTCCCTGGAAACAAGGACTTGCAGAGTGAAATAAACTGACACTCTCCCTACCTACAGTTTTCTGTCCCTAGAAAAAATGTTTTTTTTAATCACAATATAACACAAGGACAATTCAGTCACTGTCCTTCCAGGTCCCTGGAAACAAGGACTTGCAGAGTGAAATAAACTGACACTCTCCCTACCTACAGTTTTCTGTCCCTAGAATAAATGTTTTTTTTAAGCACAATATAGCACAAGGACAATTCACTCACTGTCCTTACAGGTCCCTGGAAACAAGGACTTGCAGAGTGAAAGAAAAAAAACACTCTCCCTACCTACAGTTTTCTGTCCCTAGAAAAAATGTTTTTTTTAATCACAATATAACACAAGGACAATTCACTCACTGTCCTTCCAGGTCCCTGGAAACAAGGACTTGCAGAGTGAAATAAACTGACACTCTCCCTACCTACAGTTTTCTGTCCCTAGAATAAATGTTTTTTTTAAGCACAATATAGCACAAGGACAATTCAGTCACTGTCCTTCCAGGTCCCTGGAAACAAGGACTTGCAGAGTGAAATAAACTGACACTCTCCCTACCTACAGTTTTCTGTCCCTAGAATAAATGTTTTTTTTAATCACAATATAGCACAAGGACAATTCAGTCACTGTCCTTCCAGGTCCCTGGAAACAAGGACTTGCAGAGTGAAATAAACTGACACTCTCCCTACCTACAGTTTTCTGTCCCTAGAATAAATGTTTTTTTTAATCACAATATAGCACAAGGACAATTCAGTCACTGTCCTTCCAGGTCCCTGGAAACAAGGACTTGCAGAGTGAAATAAACTGACACTCTCCCTACCTACAGTTTTCTGTCCCTAGAATAAATGTTTTTTTTAATCACAATATAGCACAAGGACAATTCAGTCACTGTCCTTCCAGGTCCCTGGAAACAAGGACTTGCAGAGTGAAATAAACTGACACTCTCCCTACCTACAGTTTTCTGTCCCTAGAATAAATGTTTTTTTTAATCACAATATAGCACAAGGACAATTCAGTCACTGTCCTTCCAGGTCCCTGGAAACAAGGACTTGCAGAGTGAAATAAACTGACACTCTCCCTACCTACAGTTTTCTGTCCCTAGAATAAATGTTTTTTTTAATCACAATATAGCACAAGGACAATTCAGTCACTGTCCTTCCAGGTCCCTGGAAACAAGGACTTGCAGAGTGAAATAAACTGACACTCTCCCTACCTACAGTTTTCTGTCCCTAGAATAAATGTTTTTTTTAATCACAATATAGCACAAGGACAATTCAGTCACTGTCCTTCCAGGTCCCTGGAAACAAGGACTTGCAGAGTGAAATAAACTGACACTCTCCCTACCTACAGTTTTCTGTCCCTAGAATAAATGTTTTTTTTAAGCACAATATAGCACAAGGACAATTCACTCACTGTCCTTACAGGTCCCTGGAAACAAGGACTTGCAGAGTGAAAGAAAAAAAACACTCTCCCTACCTACAGTTTTCTGTCCCTAGAAAAAATGTTTTTTTTAATCACAATATAACACAAGGACAATTCACTCACTGTCCTTCCAGGTCCCTGGAAACAAGGACTTGCAGAGTGAAATAAACTGACACTCTCCCTACCTACAGTTTTCTGTCCCTAGAATAAATGTTTTTTTTAAGCACAATATAGCACAAGGACAATTCACTCACTGTCCTTACAGGTCCCTGGAAACAAGGACTTGCAGAGTGAAAGAAAAAAAACACTCTCCCTACCTACAGTTTTCTGTCCCTAGAAAAAATGTTTTTTTTAATCACAATATAACACAAGGACAATTCACTCACTGTCCTTCCAGGTCCCTGGAAACAAGGACTTGCAGAGTGAAATAAACTGACACTCTCCCTACCTACAGTTTTCTGTCCCTAGAATAAATGTTTTTTTTAATCACAATATAGCACAAGGACAATTCAGTCACTGTCCTTCCAGGTCCCTGGAAACAAGGACTTGCAGAGTGAAATAAACTGACACTCTCCCTACCTACAGTTTTCTGTCCCTAGAATAAATGTTTTTTTTAATCACAATATAGCACAAGGACAATTCAGTCACTGTCCTTCCAGGTCCCTGGAAACAAGGACTTGCAGAGTGAAAGAAACTGACACTCTCCCTACCTACAGTTTTCTGTCCCTAGAATAAATGTTTTTTTTAAGCACAATATAGCACAAGGACAATTCACTCACTGTCCTTCCAGGTCCCTGGAAACAAGGACTTGCAGAGTGAAAGAAACTGACACTGTCCCTACCTACAGTTTTCTGTCCCTAGAATAAATGTTTTTTTTAAGCACACTATAGCACAAGCACAAAACACACTGACACTCTCCCTACCTATCCTTCTCTTTCCCTAAACTAAAGGAATCCAGGTTAAGCAAGAAAGAAATAACAGTCACTGTCCCTGCCTATGCTGCTCTATCCCTGCTCCGGAACACACTACACTAGGCCGCCGTGCTGGCGGCCTTTTATAGTGTGGGGCGTGTACTAAACACCCTCAGCAATAATTGGCCACAGGCATCCTGCCTGTGGCCAATCATTGCTCTCCTCGCTGCCGGCGCTGTGATTGGCCAAGCATGCGGGGTCACAGTGCATGCTTGGCCAATCACAGCGCCTGGATGACACTGCGATGGCGTAGTGCATTGTGGGCCGTTCGCGTCACTCGAATTTGGCGCGAACGGCCCAAATCGTTCGATCTTCGTCGAACGATCGAACAGCCGATGTTCGAGTCGAACGTATGTTCGACTCGAACACGAAGCTCATCCCTACTGACCACCAATGTAGGGGCATTGTTCTCACTGACCACCAATGTAAGGGGCATTGTTCTCACTGTCCACCAATGTAAGGGGCATTGTTCTCACTGTCCACCAATGTAAGGGGCATTGTTCTCACTGATCACCAATGTAAGGGGCATTGTTCTCACTGATCACCAATGTAAGGGGCATTGTTCTCACTGATCACCAATGTAAGGGGCATTCTTCCCACTGACCACCAATGTAAGGAACATTCTTCCCACTGATCACCAATGTAAGGAACATTCTTCCCAATGATCACCAATGTAAGGGGAATTCTTCCCAATTTTTCTTTATTAAAGGACTTGCAATCAATAAGCATAAAAACAATATATATACATATTTACATAAAAATTAAAATAAATATAGCAAATCTGCTCTCAAACAAAAGAGACTTTACAGCAAAAGCAAAAAACATGTCATTGCTGGAAAATAAATCTTCCTACAACTCACACCAATACAGAAAAAGAAAAGAGCTCCTCACCCAGAGATGGGCAGATCACCAAAGGCAGGTCTGATATGCCATCAGGATGATTGGGGGAGTCGTTTCTTAACCTTTACCACACTCTCATCCCCAGAAACAGCTCTCTTAAGACTGCGTGACTCCCCCTCATCCATAGATGATAAAGAGAAAGATATATTTGACATTTCATCACCCGACAAAACAGAAAAAGTGTTGCCAAGAGGAACCCCTCCTGGGTCCGACTCTGAGGAAGAAATTACCGCTTTTCTTGTCTTCCTCTTCTTTTTTTTCCTCCTAATCTTCTCTCACCCCTCATCATCCGACTCTCCATCAACAGAGCGTGAGACATGGGGTATGGACACCCTTCCATCAGCCCCACCCCCATCCAGCACCCCCACATTCCCCTGACCACGTTTACGCTGCCGAGGGGCAGGGACTGGAGGCTGAGTGGGAAGATCCGCTAAACCTGCCCCCCAGCAGCTTCCGCTAGTCTGGAGGATCTACGTATAGATGGATTAGGGACTACCACAGGAGGGACAGACTCAGGGACCACATCACTAGGGGAAACGGAAACAGATGTCACAGACACAGGAGGGACAGACTCAGGGACCACATTACTAGGGGAAACTGAAACAGATGTCACAGACACAGGAGGGACAGACTCAGGGACCACATCACTAGGGGAAACAGAATCAACAGATGTCACAGACACAGGAGGGACAGACTCAGGGACCACATCACTAGGGGAAACAGAATCAACAGATGTCACAGACACAGGAGGGACAGACTCAGGGACCACATCACTAGGGGAAACAGAATCAACAGATGTCACAGACACAGGAGGGACAGACTCAGGGACCACATCACTAGGGGGAAACAGAATCAGATGTCACAGACACAGGAGGGACAGCAACAGTCTCAGCGGCCTCATCCTCCTTATCTAGCCTCTGCAGTTCAGCCTCCAATCCTGGCAAGTTATGTAATGCCTCTGGGCATTGACTATAAGGATGACCGAGCTTTTGGCACAAATTGCACCGAATTTCGGTACAATCCTTATCCAAACGGCCCAGATCCTGGCACAGTGAACACTTTTTACGGGTGCAGGTAGACGCAAAATGGCCCTTTTCACCACATTTGTTACAGACTTTAGGCTGACCTTGGTAAAAAATGGTCAGCCTATCCCTCCCCAGAAAGGCTGAACAGGGCAAATGTTGGACTACATTTCCCAACACCCCTAATTTTAGTGACACTGTCCAGGCCCCTGTCCAAATCCCATGCAGATCAAGGACCTTCCGCAGTGGAGCGAGGACCTCACCATATCGGTGTAGCCATACGATCAAATCAGCCTCTGGTATATATTCATTACGCACCCGGATCGTCACAGATTTTATCAGAGGCTGCCTGGAAATCACCTTTGGCACCCAACCGTTCCACTGCGGAAGGCACCCGCACCTCCTAAATCGTTCCCAAAACAAATCCAAACCCTCAGGCTTTACAAAGGACAAATCAATCTCGTAACTCCCCACGGGGCAAATCAAAGCAAAAATATCTAAAACTTTAAACCCCATTTCCAGAACCAACTCTGCCACCCTCCCCCTTACTGGTGGGGTCCCCTCCCCCTCCCACTTCAACTGGACCACATTTCTCCTCTTGTACCCACTAACCATCCCCCCACCAAACCTCCCCAAATTGTGACCACTAACATTTGCAGCATTCCCCCCACCCTCCTTGGTGCGATTCCCCAAAACTGATGCATAGCTGCCAGTGCTCACAGACCTCCCTGCAGAGGATCCAGTTGTGCGTTTAGAAACGTCTGACACAACTCTGGCCGATGACAATTGCACACCTGATAAGTCTTTCCTCTGCTGAGCAGGAGGAGAAATGTCATTTTTACCTAAAGCAGCAACATTAACCCCTTCACCACCACCCACCATGTCCATTGCTTTATTAATGTTATTGCTGTCATTATTTTCGGGCACATTCGTAGTTCCTGCTGTGTCCACACTCACTGCTGTGCCCATGCATACTTCACCTTCAGGCAGACTCTTCTCCATCAGGACAGGATTTTCAACTGAGCAAGATTGTTGTAATACAGCAACAGGTGAATCATTGCAGGAGACTTCCATGGCTGTTTGCACTTCACATGCTGCACTGTGCTGCTCCCCTCCCCCACCTGCATCAACCAGCCCAGGTGAAGGTGAAACAGGCTCTTTGGAGCTGGCAGCCATCTTGCTTGTGGAACTACAGGTTACAGCAGTAGTAATAAAATCCATATGCGTGGGGGGCATGATGCAGATCCATCCACATTGCTCTGGTGTGCTGATGACACCTCTGCCAGGGGTTTTCCCTCCAAGTCTGCAGAGGATTTCTCCACAGTAGGGATGAGCTTCGTGTTCGAGTCGAACATACGTTCGACTCGAACATTGGCTGTTCGATCGTTCGACGAAGATCGAACGATTTGGGCCGTTCGCGCCAAATTCGAGTGACGCGAACGGCCCACAATGCACTACGCCATCGCAGTGTCATCCAGGCGCTGTGATTGGCCAAGCATGCACTGTGACCCCGCATGCTTGGCCAATCACAGCGCCGGCAGCGAGGAGAGCAATGATTGGCCACAGGCAGGATGCCTGTGGCCAATTATTGCTGAGGGTGTTTAGTACACGCCCCACACTATAAAAGGCCGCCAGCACGGCGGCCTAGTGTAGTGTGTTCCGGAGCAGGGATAGAGTAGCATAGGCAGGGACAGTGACTGTTATTTCTTTCTTGCTTAACCTGGATTCCTTTAGTTTAGGGAAAGAGAAGGATAGGTAGGGAGAGTGTCAGTGTGTTTTGTGCTTCTGCTATAGTGTGCTTAAAAAAAACATTTATTCTAGGGACAGAAAACTCTAGGTAGGGACAGTGTCAGTTTCTTTCACTCTGCAAGTCCTTGTTTCCAGGGACCTGTAAGGACAGTGAGTTAATTGTCCTTGTGCTATATTGTGCTTAAAAAAAACATTTATTCTAGGGACAGAAAACTCTAGGTAGGGACAGTGTCAGTTTCTTTCACTCTGCAAGTCCTTGTTTCCAGGGACCTGTAAGGACAGTGAGTTAATTGTCCTTGTGCTATATTGTGATTAAAAAAAACATTTATTCTAGGGACAGAAAACTCTAGGTAGGGACAGTGTCAGTTTCTTTCACTCTGCAAGTCCTTGTTTCCAGGGACCTGTAAGGACAGTGAGTTAATTTTCCTTGTGCTATATTGTGCTTAAAAAAAACATTTTTTCTAGGGACAGAAAACTGTAGGTAGGGAGAGTGTTTTTTTTCTTTCACTCTGCAAGTCCTTGTTTCCAGGGACCTGTAAGGACAGTGAGTTAATTGTCCTTGTGCTATATTGTGCTTAAAAAAACCATTTATTCTAGGGACAGAAAACTCTAGGTAGGGACAGTGTCAGTTTCTTTCACTCTGCAAGTCCTTGTTTCCAGGGACCTGTAAGGACAGTGAGTTAATTGTCCTTGTGCTATATTGTGCTTAAAAAAAACATTTATTCTAGGGACAGAAAACTCTAGGTAGGGACAGTGTCAGTTTCTTTCACTCTGCAAGTCCTTGTTTCCAGGGACCTGTAAGGACAGTGAGTTAATTTTCCTTGTGCTATATTGTGATTAAAAAAAACATTTTTTCTAGGGACAGAAAACTGTAGGTAGGGAGAGTGTTTTTTTTCTTTCACTCTGCAAGTCCTTGTTTCCAGGGACCTGTAAGGACAGTGAGTTAATTTTCCTTGTGCTATATTGTGATTAAAAAAAACATTTTTTCTAGGGACAGAAAACTGTAGGTAGGGAGAGTGTTTTTTTTCTTTCACTCTGCAAGTCCTTGTTTCCAGGGACCTGTAAGGACAGTGAGTTAATTGTCCTTGTGCTATATTGTGCTTAAAAAAAACTTTTTTTCTAGGGACAGAAAACTCTAGGTAGGGAGAGTGTTTTTTTTTTTTCACTCTGCAAGTCCTTGTTTCCAGGGACCTGTAAGGACAGTGAGTTAATTGTCCTTGTGCTATATTGTGCTTAAAACAAACATTTATTCTAGGGACAGAAAACTCTAGGTAGGGACAGTGTCAGTTTCTTTCACTCTGCAAGTCCTTGTTTCCAGGGACCTGTAAGGACAGTGAGTTAATTTTCCTTGTGCTATATTGTGATTAAAAAAAACATTTTTTCTAGGGACAGAAAACTGTAGGTAGGGAGAGTGTTTTTTTTCTTTCACTCTGCAAGTCCTTGTTTCCAGGGACCTGTAAGGACAGTGAGTTAATTTTCCTTGTGCTATATTGTGCTTAAAAAAAACATTTATTCTAGGGACAGAAAACTCTAGGTAGGGACAGTGTCAGTTTCTTTCACTCTGCAAGTCCTTGTTTCCAGGGACCTGTAAGGACAGTGAGTTAATTTTCCTTGTGCTATATTGTGCTTAAAAAAAACATTTATTCTAGGGACAGAAAACTCTAGGTAGGGACAGTGTCAGTTTCTTTCACTCTGCAAGTCCTTGTTTCCAGGGACCTGTAAGGACAGTGAGTTAATTGTCCTTGTGCTATATTGTGCTTAAAAAAAACATTTATTCTAGGGACAGAAAACTCTAGGTAGGGACAGTGTCAGTTTCTTTCACTCTGCAAGTCCTTGTTTCCAGGGACCTGTAAGGACAGTGAGTTAATTTTCCTTGTGCTATATTGTGATTAAAAAAAACATTTATTCTAGGGACAGAAAACTCTAGGTAGGGACAGTGTCAGTTTCTTTCACTCTGCAAGTCCTTGTTTCCAGGGACCTGTAAGGACAGTGAGTTAATTTTCCTTGTGCTATATTGTGATTAAAAAAAACATTTTTTCTAGGGACAGAAAACTGTAGGTAGGGAGAGTGTTTTTTTTCTTTCACTCTGCAAGTCCTTGTTTCCAGGGACCTGTAAGGACAGTGAGTTAATTTTCCTTGTGCTATATTGTGCTTAAAAAAAACATTTTTTCTAGGGACAGAAAACTGTAGGTAGGGAGAGTGTTTTTTTTCTTTCACTCTGCAAGTCCTTGTTTCCAGGGACCTGTAAGGACAGTGAGTTAATTGTCCTTGTGCTATATTGTGCTTAAAAAAAACATTTATTCTAGGGACAGAAAACTCTAGGTAGGGAGAGTGTTTTTTTTTTTTCACTCTGCAAGTCCTTGTTTCCAGGGACCTGTAAGGACAGTGAGTTAATTGTCCTTGTGCTATATTGTGCTTAAAACAAACATTTATTCTAGGGACAGAAAACTCTAGGTAGGGACAGTGTCAGTTTCTTTCACTCTGCAAGTCCTTGTTTCCAGGGACCTGTAAGGACAGTGAGTTAATTTTCCTTGTGCTATATTGTGATTAAAAAAAACATTTTTTCTAGGGACAGAAAACTCTAGGTAGGGACAGTGTCAGTTTCTTTCACTCTGCAAGTCCTTGTTTCCAGGGACCTGTAAGGACAGTGAGTTAATTTTCCTTGTGCTATATTGTGATTAAAAAAAACATTTATTCTAGGGACAGAAAACTCTAGGTAGGGACAGTGTCAGTTTCTTTCACTCTGCAAGTCCTTGTTTCCAGGGACCTGTAAGGACAGTGAGTTAATTTTCCTTGTGCTATATTGTGATTAAAAAAAACATTTTTTCTAGGGACAGAAAACTGTAGGTAGGGAGAGTGTTTTTTTTCTTTCACTCTGCAAGTCCTTGTTTCCAGGGACCTGTAAGGACAGTGAGTTAATTTTCCTTGTGCTATATTGTGCTTAAAAAAAACATTTTTTCTAGGGACAGAAAACTGTAGGTAGGGAGAGTGTTTTTTTTCTTTCACTCTGCAAGTCCTTGTTTCCAGGGACCTGTAAGGACAGTGAGTTAATTGTCCTTGTGCTATATTGTGCTTAAAAAAAACTTTTTTTCTAGGGACAGAAAACTCTAGGTAGGGAGAGTGTTTTTTTTTTTTCACTCTGCAAGTCCTTGTTTCCAGGGACCTGTAAGGACAGTGAGTTAATTGTCCTTGTGCTATATTGTGCTTAAAACAAACATTTATTCTAGGGACAGAAAACTCTAGGTAGGGACAGTGTCAGTTTCTTTCACTCTGCAAGTCCTTGTTTCCAGGGACCTGTAAGGACAGTGAGTTAATTTTCCTTGTGCTATATTGTGATTAAAAAAAACATTTTTTCTAGGGACAGAAAACTGTAGGTAGGGAGAGTGTTTTTTTTCTTTCACTCTGCAAGTCCTTGTTTCCAGGGACCTGTAAGGACAGTGAGTTAATTTTCCTTGTGCTATATTGTGCTTAAAAAAAACATTTATTCTAGGGACAGAAAACTCTAGGTAGGGACAGTGTCAGTTTCTTTCACTCTGCAAGTCCTTGTTTCCAGGGACCTGTAAGGACAGTGAGTTAATTTTCCTTGTGCTATATTGTGCTTAAAAAAAACATTTATTCTAGGGACAGAAAACTCTAGGTAGGGACAGTGTCAGTTTCTTTCACTCTGCAAGTCCTTGTTTCCAGGGACCTGTAAGGACAGTGAGTTAATTGTCCTTGTGCTATATTGTGCTTAAAAAAAACATTTATTCTAGGGACAGAAAACTCTAGGTAGGGACAGTGTCAGTTTCTTTCACTCTGCAAGTCCTTGTTTCCAGGGACCTGTAAGGACAGTGAGTTAATTTTCCTTGTGCTATATTGTGATTAAAAAAAACATTTATTCTAGGGACAGAAAACTCTAGGTAGGGACAGTGTCAGTTTCTTTCACTCTGCAAGTCCTTGTTTCCAGGGACCTGTAAGGACAGTGAGTTAATTTTCCTTGTGCTATATTGTGATTAAAAAAAACATTTTTTCTAGGGACAGAAAACTGTAGGTAGGGAGAGTGTTTTTTTTCTTTCACTCTGCAAGTCCTTGTTTCCAGGGACCTGTAAGGACAGTGAGTTAATTTTCCTTGTGCTATATTGTGCTTAAAAAAAACATTTTTTCTAGGGACAGAAAACTGTAGGTAGGGAGAGTGTTTTTTTTCTTTCACTCTGCAAGTCCTTGTTTCCAGGGACCTGTAAGGACAGTGAGTTAATTGTCCTTGTGCTATATTGTGCTTAAAAAAAACATTTATTCTAGGGACAGAAAACTCTAGGTAGGGACAGTGTCAGTTTCTTTCACTCTGCAAGTCCTTGTTTCCAGGGACCTGTAAGGACAGTGAGTTAATTTTCCTTGTGCTATATTGTGATTAAAAAAAACATTTTTTCTAGGGACAGAAAACTGTAGGTAGGGAGAGTGTTTTTTTTCTTTCACTCTGCAAGTCCTTGTTTCCAGGGACCTGTAAGGACAGTGAGTTAATTTTCCTTGTGCTATATTGTGATTAAAAAAAACATTTTTTCTAGGGACAGAAAACTGTAGGTAGGGAGAGTGTTTTTTTTCTTTCACTCTGCAAGTCCTTGTTTCCAGGGACCTGTAAGGACAGTGAGTTAATTGTCCTTGTGCTATATTGTGCTTAAAAAAAACTTTTTTTCTAGGGACAGAAAACTCTAGGTAGGGAGAGTGTTTTTTTTTTTCACTCTGCAAGTCCTTGTTTCCAGGGACCTGTAAGGACAGTGAGTTAATTGTCCTTGTGCTATATTGTGCTTAAAAAAAACATTTATTCTAGGGACAGAAAACTCTAGGTAGGGACAGTGTCAGTTTCTTTCACTCTGCAAGTCCTTGTTTCCAGGGACCTGTAAGGACAGTGAGTTAATTGTCCTTGTGCTATATTGTGCTTAAAAAAAACTTTTTTTCTAGGGACAGAAAACTCTAGGTAGGGAGAGTGTTTTTTTTTTTTCACTCTGCAAGTCCTTGTTTCCAGGGACCTGTAAGGACAGTGAGTTAATTGTCCTTGTGCTATATTGTGCTTAAAACAAACATTTATTCTAGGGACAGAAAACTCTAGGTAGGGACAGTGTCAGTTTCTTTCACTCTGCAAGTCCTTGTTTCCAGGGACCTGTAAGGACAGTGAGTTAATTTTCCTTGTGCTATATTGTGATTAAAAAAAACATTTTTTCTAGGGACAGAAAACTGTAGGTAGGGAGAGTGTTTTTTTTCTTTCACTCTGCAAGTCCTTGTTTCCAGGGACCTGTAAGGACAGTGAGTTAATTTTCCTTGTGCTATATTGTGCTTAAAAAAAACATTTATTCTAGGGACAGAAAACTCTAGGTAGGGACAGTGTCAGTTTCTTTCACTCTGCAAGTCCTTGTTTCCAGGGACCTGGAGAGACATTGAGTGAATTGTCCTTGTGCTATATTGTGATTAAAAAAAACATTTATTCTAGGGACAGAAAACTCTAGGTAGGGACAGTGTCAGTTTCTTTCACTGTGAAAGTCCTTGTTTCAAGGGACAGAGAAGGACACCTGAAGGTAGCCCTTATTGCTTTTTTCCCATCTCCCTGCAGGCCATCTATTAGAATGTCTGGAAGGCAAACAAGGAGAGGCAGACAGTCAGGAGGCAATAAAAGAGGGCAAGCAGGCTCTGTGTCTGGGGGCAACAGTGCTGGTCGTGGACGCGGTGCATTGTCATCAGCACATGGCCATGGGACACGCTTGTCCTTCTTTTCGGCAGCTGGACATGTTGAGCCACATCATGCCGAAGACTTGGTAGAGTGGATGACCAAGCCCTCCTCCTCCTCCTCATCCTCTCTCACCCAGGCTCAGGGTACTGGAAAAGCAGCTGCCAAAGCGTCGTCTTCCCTGGTATCAATGTCAGACAAATCATCAGTCACTCCTTCCCTAGACCCACCATGTCCTCCTCCTGAGGAGTCCCCCGAACTGTTTCAGCACAGTGTTGGGTACATGCTCCAGGAGGATGCCCAGCGTTTCGAAGGGTCTGATGATGAAACCCAGCTAGAGGAAGGCAGTAGCGTGAGAGCAGACAGAGGGGATGCTCAAGAAGGACACCAATCTGGCAGTCATGTTCCAGCAGCTGCAGCATACTGCCAGATTGGCTCCAGTGATGAGGAGGGAGGGGATGATGAGGTCAATGACTCCACGTGGGTGCCTAATAGGAGAGAGGAGGAGGAGGAGGATGAGGAGGAGGCACATCTCCAACGAGGCAGGATGCCCTTTGGTGGCCAGCGTAAGGGCAGTACACCGACGGAATCACACCGCAGAGCTCCGCCTGTGCAGGGCGCTGCCTCTGCCCGTCATTCAAAAAGTTCTTTGGTGTGGGCCTTTTTTGAGGCTAGTGCATCAGATCGCACAGCTGCTGTTTGCAACATATGTCTCAAGCGTATATCGCGTGGCCAAAACATCAGCCGCTTGGGTACCACATGCCTGACCAGACATATGTTGACCTGCCATGCAGCTCGTTGGCAAGCCTACCTCAAAGACCCACACCAAAGAACAAAGCGGACCTCTCCTTGCACCGCATCAGCTGGGATCTCCAACCCCACTATAACTTCAGTCCTCTCTGAAACATGCACTGAGAGGAATGAAGGTGTAGAATTAGGTGTGTCACAGCCAAGTACTTGCGCCCACTCTGCTAGCAGTACACCGACGTCCGATTCTAGCAGGCAAATTTCCCTGCCCCAGCTGCTGGACCGTCGAAAGAAGTTCACTCCCAGCCATCCACATGCCCAGCGGTTGAATGCTAGCTTGGCTAAATTGCTAGCGCTTCAACTGCTGCCTTTTCAGTTGGTAGACTCGGCCCCCTTCCGTGAGTTTGTGCAATGTGCGGTTCCTCAGTGGCAGGTTCCCAAACGCCACTTTTTCTCACGGAAGGCTATTCCGGCTCTCTACCGGCATGTGGAAGGCAATGTCTTGGCCTCGCTGGACAGGGCGGTCAGCGGTAAGGTGCATATTACCGCTGACTCATGGTCCAGCAGGCATGGACAGGGACGTTACCTTTCTTTCACGGCCCATTGGGTCACTCTTTTGGCAGCTGGGAAGGATTCAGGACAAGGTGCAGTAGTGTTGGAGGTTGTCCCACCGCCACGCCTCCAAAATGCTACTACTGGTTGTGACACACCTCTCTCCTCCACCCCCTCCTCTTCTTCTTCCTCCATGGCCTCTTCCTGTGGTTTGTCCTATGAACCAGCGGTGCTCCGTAGCCGTTCACGGGGCTACGCAAGTACGCAGGCAAAAAGATGCCATGCCGTGCTTGCGCTGGTGTGTTTGGGGGACAGAAGCCACACTGGGGCAGAGGTCCTGTCTGCTCTGCAGGGCCAGGCCGAGAGGTGGTTGACGCCACGCCAGCTTAAGCCAGGAATGGTGGTTTGCGACAATGGCACCAACCTCCTCTCCGCCCTCCGACAGGGACAACTGACCCATGTGCCCTGTGTGGCTCACGTCCTTAACCTGGTGGTGCAGCGCTTCTTGGGCAGGTACCCGGGCTTACAGGATGTCCTGAGGCAGGCCAGGAAAGTCTGTGTGCATTTCCGCAGATCTTATAATGCCAGTGCTCGCCTGGCTGAGCTGCAAAAGGAGTTGAACCTGCCCAAGAACCGCCTTATATGTGACATGCCCACCAGGTGGAACTCAACGTTGGCCATGCTGCAGCGGCTGCACACGCAGCAGAGGGCCATCAATGAGTACCTGTGCGACTACGGCACCAGGACAGGGTCAGGGGAGCTTGGTTTTTTTTCTCCACGCCAGTGGGGCATGATCAGGGATGCATGCACTGTCCTGGCACCATTTGAGGAGGCCACGAGGATGGTGAGCAGTGACAGTGCATGCATCAGTGACACTGTACCTCTTGTCCACCTGTTGGAGCACACGCTGCGTGGAATAATGGACAGGGCACTTGAGGCAGAACAGAGGCAGGAAGAGGAGGACTTCCTTGCCTCTCAAGGCCCCCTTTACCCAGACAGTGTTCCTTCTGTCCCACCCATCGCACAGGAAGAGGAGGAGGAGGAGGAGGAGGAGGAGGAGGATTGTGTCAGCATGGAGGTGGAGGCTGGCACTCAGCATCATCAGCAGCAGTCTTTTAGGGATGATTTACAGTCCCAAGAAACCAGTGGACTTGTACGTGGCTGGGAGGAGGTGGCTGCGGATCATGTCGTCCTTAGTGACCCAGAAGACTCCGGAGCGAATGCCTCAGCAAACCTACGCTGCATGGCCTCCCTGATCCTGCAAAGTCTGCGGAAGGATCCTCGTATTCTTCGGATCAAGGAGAGGGACCATTACTGGCTGGCCACTCTCCTTGATCCACGGTACAAGGGTAAGGTTGCGGACCTTATGTTACCGTCGCAGAGGGAGCAGAGGATGAGACAACTCCGGGAGGCCTTGCAGAAAGGTCTGTGCAACGCGTTCCCAGAGACTGGGAGGTTGCAAACTCCTGGTCCTGGACAACGAGTTGCTGAGGCTTCGGCCAGTCAAAGAAGGAGCGGTGGGGAAGGTGGCCGTCTGACCGATGCGTTCAGACAATTCTTTAGTCCGCAGCCCCAAAGTATGATCGGTTCCAGCAACCATCGCCAGCGTCTGATAAACATGGTGCAGGAATATCTAGGGGCAAGGTCAGACTTGGACACCTTCCCCACCGAAAATCCTCTGGCTTACTGGGTCTTGAGGATGGATCACTGGCCAGAGCTTGCACAGTATGCAATTGAGCTACTGGCCTGTCCTGCATCCAGCGTTCTTTCGGAACGCACATTCAGTGCTGCTGGAGGATTTGTCACGGATCACAGGGTGCGCCTGTCCACCGACTCGGTTGATCGACTGACTTTCATCAAGATGAACCAGTCTTGGATCACCACCAGCTACCACACACCTGATGCTGATATAACAGACTAATTGATTTTAAAATGTCACATCCCTTCAAGACTGATGCTGATGCTGAGTGCCTGTGCTGTTATGTTGACTGGCTATCCTCCTCCTCCGAGTCCTCAATGATATGATTGATGATGATAGCTTGGAAGATCATTTTTGTTTATGGGTGCCGCCACCAGTGCCTAACGCCCAATTTTTCAGCCCCTGTTTAACAGGGGCGTGTAATTACAATTTTTGAAGCAATACTTTGCAACAGGGCTCATTGCTGTGCTCCAAGTACAGTATCTGTGAGGAGTTGCAGTGTTGTGCCACCAGTGCCTAAGGCCCAATTTTTCAGCCCCTGTTTAACAGGGGCGTGTCATTACAATTTTTGAAGCAATACTTTGCAACAGGGCTCATTGCTGTGCTCCAAGTACAGTATCTGTGAAGGGTTGCAGTGTTGTGCCACCAGTGCCTAAGGCCCAATTTTTCAGCCCCTGTTCAACAGGGGCATGTAATTACAATTCTTGATCTAATAATTCACAGCAGGGCCCATTGCTGCACCCACCAAGAGTAACTGTCAGGGCTTACAGTGTTGTGGCACCAGCACCACCATCAAAGGCCCAATTTTTACTACCACTGTTCAACAATTATATGTAATTAAAATTCCTGATATAATAGTTGACAGCAGGGCGTTCCAGCACCAACCAAGAGTAACTGTGAGTGCTTACAGTGTTGTGCCAACACCAACAACTAAGGGGCCTATTTCTGCAGAGTATATACGGCAGGTCCCTACTTTCAAACATCCAACTTACAAACGACTCCTACTTGCAAACGCAAGAAGACAACAGGAAGTGAGAGGAAATCTACCACTAGGAAGGAAAATTCTCTCCTGTAAGAATAAATATGGGAGAAAGGTGTCTCCTCTGTACTGATGCTTTATCAGCAATCCTTGTTTCAAGAAAAACACCACATTTCAAAAACAGTTGTCATTAGGACGGAAAGTGAGGTGAAATGTTCTGAACAGGGGCACAGACAGCAAAACAAATGTTACAGGGGTGATAACCCTTACCTATGTTTTCCAAAAAGTATAAAAATAGATTTTTGGTCTGGAGCTACACTTCAACAATGTACCTGTTCAAAATTACAAACAGATTCTACATAAGAACAAACCTACAGTCCCTGTCTTGTATGCACCGCCTGTATACGGCTGTTCAGAGTATATAGGGCCTTTTTTATTTTATGTGCGGGGTTCCCCTTAATATCCATACAAGACCCAAAGGGGCTGGTAATGGGCTGGGGTAGGGGGGGGGTCATGGGGTAGCTATGCCATTTTTCTTAAAGATTTTCATCCATATTACCGGGACCAGACATTACATTAAAGCCGCAAGCAGTTTTAAATGGCTTTTTTTCCTTTAGAAGTGTCATTTTGTGCAGGGACAGTTCTAAACACGGGAAACACGTGGCACTTCACAGGCATACTTTAGACACCCCCCAGGTACGATATTTAAAGGAATATTTGACTTTTTTTTTTTCACTTTATGCATCATTAAAATGACTGCTCCCGGAAAACGACCGTTTTTAAAACTTATTTTTGCATTGATACATGTCCCCTGGTGCAGAACCCGGGTTCCCAAACCCTTTTTAGGACAATAACATGCATAATAGTTGTTATAATTAGCACTTTAGAATTCGAACGTTCGCATCCATTGTATTTAATAGGGTTCTAATGTTCGTTCGAACTTTCGGTCCGTTCGCGGGTTCTGGTGCGAACCGAACCCGGGGGTGTTCGGCTCATCACTACTCCACAGCAGAAACTCCAACAGGCAGCTGTTTGCAGAGCTCCTTCTCTCTCTGCTCCTCAGCCGGGACACCATCCACTACAGCCGGGACACCATCCACTACAGCTGGAGGGGAAGACATGGTGGAAGAAGGCTGCACTGGGATTTCTCCACCAGTGCTGGCTCTGCCGGTCTGTAACCCCTCTGCTCCTCCATAGGGACTTCTGATAGATCGCCAGCAGACCTGTCTGCCCTTAGGGGTGACTCCATCTGCTGGATGAACTTCAGGGTGCCATGTTCACTCTCAACCCCCTGGCTGGTTGCCGCTGGTGATTCCCCAGCCTGACATGGGGGGAGAGGTGCAGAGGCAGATGAAGCTGGGTTGTCTGTTACCTGCGGCTGCTGATCCACAGAACTCACCGATGTCTGGCTGGCAAATCTTCTCTCATTTTTAAATTTTTCTGCAAAAGCTCCACTTTTATCTTTTAACTTCTCCAACAATAAAGATTGCTTCTTTACCTTTTCTTCCATCTGCTGTAACTCAGGCTTCATGGCCAAACGGTTCTTACTCCAGGCCTGGCAATACTTGGCCCTGAAGTTTTTATGCTCAGCTTTTAAACATTTAAGTTTCTCCTCAGCTCTTCCGATCACCCGAAAACGATCGATGATCTTCTGTCTGTAGACATCCACATTCTGACCAGGGTCTGGACCCACAGTCAGATCCTCCACCTCCTCCTCCTCCTCACTAGGCCCCGTATCATCAGGGGGATCCCTCCCAGGACCTCCCCCAGAATCAGGCATTATTCCTGGGCCAAGCTAGCAGGCAAGGCCCAGGCTTGAAAAAAGGCTGGTTCTCAGAGAGAGCTCTTTGGGTGTGTCCTCCTCCTTCTTCCCACTGACCACCAATGTAAGGATAATTCTTCCCACTGACCACCAATGTAAAGAGCATTCTTCCCATTGACTACCAATCAGTTGGTTTTAGCAAGTGTTCCCCTGAGACCTACATTTTTTCGTTCCTCTGAGGTAAGAAGATTACAAAAGGTTGACCTAGGGCATAATTATACATGTTCAGCTAGTTCAGTTATGTATGTTTATTCAGTGACCATTCTGTAACACAATAATGCTGCCTCTAGCTTCTATGGATCTCGCAGTATGGAATAAAGTCTTTATTGTGGAGTGAAGTGACCATGGTAGGGCAGATGTCATACACAACTATACCTCTAGGGGGCAGTTTGGTCCAAGAGAGAGCAAAGAGAGAGGAGAGTGCTGCTGCAAACAGGCACAATGCTGGATCAAAATAGGACCCAGTTAAGTATTTATGGAGGCAATGCATTAAGGTAACAAATTTCCTGCCTTTAAAGCCGCTTTAATCATACAAATTCAAAAGCACAAGCCTAGGTTATCAAAACTAAGCATGCTTTTCAATATGGGAGAGTCATTTCAGACCTTTAAAGTGAACATGTGGCCAGGCCATGGACATACATCAGGTATTGCAGATTGTTAACAAGCTAGAGCTGGAACAAGGTAATTTAGAGCCCAAGGAAGACATGTCAAACTGCCCCCCCCCCAAACTGAGCATTATGTGTCAGCAAAAAATCCCCCCCAAAAATTGAGCACTAATTTGCATGCTTATTCCCTAAGCATAAATTCCCTCTCCGTCCAGTACACATCCACCCCCCCCCTGCTAAAATCCCCACTCCCAGCTAAAATATTTGTCCCCCAATCCCTCAAATCCCCCCCAACACAAATGCCCCCCCCCAAAAAAAATAACACCCTTCCTAGCACAAATCCCCCCCCCCCCAGAATAAGATAAAGGGAGAGTGGACATGCTGGAGCACTGTCAGGGCAGACATGAAGTTGCAGCTCGCCTGTTGCAAGCCACTAATCTGATCCATGGTGAAGGGGTACCCTCTTAATACCGTTGCTTGGGGCAGCTTCCCCTCTTGCCCACCCTTTTGTTTCAACCCTGGAGACAACTGCCAACCAAAATGCCATTTTTATGACCTTCACTGACCCTTTGGCTACAGGGGTCAGTGGGGGCTTGTTTTAAAGCGCATTTACTACATGTCAAGAGTATATCAGTGAAAATAAATGAAACAATGTGTTATACCGTCCCCCCCCCCTGCTAAAATCCCCACTCCCAGAAAAAAAATATTTGTCCCCTAATCCCTCAAATCCCCCCCAACACAAATGCCACCCCCCCTAAAAAAAATAACACCCCTCCTAGCACAAATCTTCTACCCCTCAAATTTCCCCTCTGAGTACACATCCCCCCCCCATTCCAACCCCCCCTCCCAGCACAAATTCTCCCCAAATGCCTCCTCCTAGCACAAATACCCCCCCCTCCCAAATTTCCCTTCTTAGCACAAATACTCCCTAAACATCTTTACAAGCACAATTCTACCCCATCTCCCCCCCCCCCCCCCCACCACCACCATCATATCACTTCTTTTAGCACAAACCCCACAAATCTCCTCCCCCACTACAAATCCTCTTTTCCAATCCCCCATCCCAACACAAATGCCCCTAAATCACCACTCCCAGCACTGTCGCACAAATTTCCCCTCCTATAACAATTCTTACCCCCTGACACCCCCCAAATTTTCCCACTGAACACAAATCCCCTTCCCCAATCTCCTTGTGGTGACCTCCACCTCACAAAATGGCACATTGCCCAAGGCAACCTCCCCTCATGCCAATCCCTTGTCCTGGCCTCTGTAACAAGCGCTAAAAACAATTTTACAATAGAAGCACTTTGACTCAAAGCAGCTCCATTTAGCCTTCCCTCCCCTCCCGACAGTGACTTGGGAGGTTTATAATGCACAGAAAGATCAGGCACACTAGGTGGGGAAGCAAGTGATGTGTGCTTACATCTGATACGAGAGTAAGATAAAGGGAGAGTGGACATGTTGGAGCACTGTCAGGGCAGACATGAAGTTGCAGCCCGCCTGTTGCCAGCCTCTGATCTGATCCATAGTGAAGGGGTACACTCATAATACCGTTGCTTGGGGGGAGCTGCCCCTCTTGCCCACCCTTTTGTTCCAACCCTGGAGACAACCAAATGCCATTTTTATGACCTTTAAGGATGAATTGCTTTACAGTGCCTTTGGCTACAGGGGTCAGTGGGGGCTTGTTGTAAAGAGCATTTACTACATGTCAAGAATATATCAGTGAAAATAATATGTTATCCCGCGCTATCACCTTAAATAAACTATTCCCAAACTCCACCTATGTGACCGCTGCAACCAAAAACATTGTGTTCCCACAACTCTGAAAATGTGTATGCAATATTGTGCATTGGTTGTGCTTGTCTACGTATATTTTGTGAATCACAATAACATCATAAAGACATCCTCCTACAATAATCATTCAAAATTGAAAGTCCATAAATGATAATGGGACAATTCTTCAATCTTCATTCAGTGCTCCTTAAATTCTGCACATTCCGCAAACTTTTTTTCTATGCGTCAAATTAATAGGTACGAGCAGGGGGGGGGGGATGCTGCCGCTGAAAATTATTGATGTCGGGGGGTTGCCATCCAGGGCCCTGGGGACCTCCGGGCCCCTTACAAAAAAATGAAAAGTAAAAAAAGTAATAAAAAAAAAAAAAAATGTAAATAATAAAATAAAAAAGGGGGGTTGCTACCCGGGCCCCTTACAGGTGTACTGCCTGTACCCCCTGATGGCGGCCCCAGGTACGAGCATGTGTAGCAATCGCCTTCACCAGTTCACCACTGCGCTCACCTTCCCCAGCTGGGGTGCACTCCACATATTAAACAGCTTATCAATATCCTCTCCTTCTCTCCTCCTCTCCCCTCTTCAGATTTAGCTGCAATGTTATTAGGGACTGTATATGCACAACTCCTCTCTCCTCCATGATCCCTTGATTAAAGTAAACTAGGGCTGCAACTAACGATTATTTTCATAATCGATTACCGTATATACTCGAGTATGTGCCGAGTTTTTCAGAACTGTTTTTGTGCTGAAAATGCCCCCCTCGGCTTAAGCCTAGTACACACGACCGAGAATCTCGTCAGGAAAAAACACGTCATTTTTCCTGACGAGATGCTTGACAAGAATCTTGTCCCGGCCGAGTGTACACACGCTCGATTCAAAAGAACCGTCGTTCTTTTGAATGGCACGAACACGGTGACGTCATCGACTACGACGAGCGTGCGCTTGTCACATTCGATGCCATCGCCACCATCTTGCTACACCCTACCTATGCCTAGGAAGCTACCGCGTATGCGTTAAAGTCATTTTGAGCATGCGTGGCTTTCCATGGCGACAGGTAAGTGTACAAACTCTCGGGTTTCTCGTCAGGAAACAGGCCGACCACAATCCCGACGAGAAAATAGAGAGCAGGTTCTATATTTTTCTTGTCGAGATTCTGGACAGTTTTCTTGACGAGAAACCTGAAAGCCTCGTACACACGGCCGGTGTACTCGGCAAGAAAGCTCTGCCAGCTATTTTCTTGCTGGTTCTTGCCGAGAAAACCGGTCGTGTGTACGAGGCTAATACTTGAGTCATCTTTTTGCGCCTGATCTCCCAGACTTTGGGGACCCGGTACCCAAACTTGGCACACATGTAGCCCCACTCTTCCTCTACAAGTGTGCAAAGCTTGTGGTCCGGGGGACCTACGGCCGGGGAGCACCAATTTTTCAAACCCGGGCACCCCTTCCATAGACTCCTATGTTAAACTGTAAATTCTTCGGTGACTTTGGGGACCCGGTACCGGCTGGTCGTAGGTCCCCTGGACCCGAAACTTGGCACACATGTAGCCCCATTTCTCCTCTACATGTGTGACAAGGTTGTTGACTGGGGAACCTACGGCCGGGGAGCACCGATTTTTCAAATCCGGGCACCCCTTCCATAGACTCCCATGTTAAACGTCAGTCTAGTCATGGACACAGTGAGGCATGGACACAGTTAGGCATGCACATGGACACAGTGAGGCAAAGTGAGGCACAGTGAGGCATGCAGATGGACACCCTAGGCTTATACTCGAGTCAATACGTTTTCCCAGTTTTTTGTGGTAAAATAAGGTGCCTCGGCTTATATTTGGGTCGGCTTATACTCGAGTATAAACAGTAGTTGGCCGATTATTGTTTCGAATAATCGATTAATCGGTTAATAACCTTTAAAAAAAAAAAAAAAAAGGTAATTTTGCTGCGATTTGCATTTTTACATTTTTTTTGGCCAATTTGTTGTTGGGCAGATAAAAAAACACAAATTGCCGCAAAAACGCATTATTACATGCTTTTCTGCAGCTTCTCCATTGAAGTATATTGAACTCAAAAAACAAAATAGCACCGTTTTGCGTTAAAAAAAAGTCCTTGCCCTTTCCAAATATGCAGAAGCTGAAAAAATCATGGATGTGAACGTGTCCCATAGGTAACCATGTAAATGAAATGTAGTCCGTTTCTGCAAAAAGCACCAAAAAACACAGAGGTGTGACCCGGGCCTGAGATGTTTAGTAATATAAATGGGTTAAAAAAACGAAAATTAGTACAAAAAGAGCAAATAATCGCTACTGTAAGGGGTTAATTTTTTACTGAGGGACAGTGACTGTAATATTTACAGTAGCGATTTGCTCTTTTTGTACTATAAAAGGCTAATTTTAGTTTTTTTTTAACCCCATCATGTTACTGGCCGATTAATCGATTATGAAAATAGTAATCGATTAATTTCATAATTGATTAGTTGTCGATTAATCGATTAGTTGTTTTGGCCCTAAAGTAAACATCCTTCCATCATGTAGTATTTCAAATTCATTACATTTAGAAGAAGCATCCACTTACATTTAAAAACAAGGCAATGTCTGTTCGTTTGTATCTCAATCCTGGTAATCTATGTTGCCCGACTCCGCCCAACGCGTATCGTCACTGCCACGTGACTTCCTAAGGGGTTGGGTGTTGGGTGATGGCTTTTATAGATCGTAGCGTTATTGTGATTCACATAATATACGTAGACAAGCGCAACCGATACACAATATTGCATACAAGAATAAATCAGTGCTTTAATGTTTACAGCTTGGCCATAGGTTTACTGTAACGCTTTTTACCTAGGGACTATTTATTTTCTCCAGCACCCATGAGCCCTGATGTAGGGGGCCCTTCGGAACCCTTGAAATGTATAGGGTTGTCATTTTGAAAGTGGTTGTAATGGCTTAAGTTTTTTTTTTACCTTCATGCATTCTATGCATGAAGGTAAAAAACCTTCTGTGTGCTGCTCCTCCCTCAGCCCTCCCTAAAACTCATCTGAGCTCCCTCTCAATCCAGCGATGTGCATGGAAACTCGGCTGTCCCGGGTCTCTCTCTTCTTGAGTTGAGTTGAGTTGAGAGGTATCTTAATATAGCGCGGTCTTACCCCTAAGGGTCCCGACACGCATAGCAGAGTTCCTAGTAAAAGAGGACCCAGGAACCAAGAGCAGCACAGAGCGGCAGAAAGGCTACGCAGGAAAGGCTTGTGTGAAAAGCCAAGTCTTCTTATTGGCTGACACAGCAGCAGGAGCCATTTGCTCCCACTGCTGTTAATCACAGGCCGTGAGCCAATGAGGGAAGAACGGGGGCGGGGCCAAGCTGTGGCTCTATGTGTTTTATGGATGCATAGAGCATGTTAGTTATTTAAAAAAAAAAAGCTTTAATACCACTTTTAGAGACCCCTGTCCTGGTGCAAGCAATAGGCGGGTTCTTTGGAGGTGTTATGCAAATGTGAAAAGGCCTTGGTGAATGGGTGTCAGTCTGGAGGAGTGGGCGTTCCTTGGCAGGCTGTATTTGCATGCAGACCGACCTAAGTAACACCCACATATGTGATGCATAGACTCCATGATTGAAAGAACTGAAATGCAATGAATGAAAGCCAGGGGCGATCAGGCTGGGGAGGAAAGTGTTAGTTGATGCTGGACACCCTCTAGCCAGGAAATGAGGTGGGGCTCTATCTGACTTGCTGCAGCTTCTAATGCATATTGTGAGAAGCTCACAGTGTGCAGTGAAATCAGAGTAAGAAATTTAAGACTGAAGCGAAGGTCGGAGGTCAAATTTAAGGTGAAGCTGCGTTTGTGCATGTTTGTGGAAAAAAAGAAAACTGGATTTTTTTTTTCTTTCTTGAACGATTAGATAAATAATCGCTTTTTCAGGCATTCAGACACTTTTCATAGAAACGGCTAAAACGTATTATCTTGTATTTATAAATCCCCAGTAAAATGTAAAATGTCTACAGACATTAGATAATGGTCCTCTGCTCCGGCTGTGTTCGGAGATGATCTAATGTATGTGGGTCACTGGCAGACACCGCTGTTAGGAAGAGAAGAACATTTTGGAAATACATTCAAATCTTTTTTGTATTCTCCATGATAAGCCAACAATGGAGGTTTCTGTATAATCTTCACCACCTCCCCCATTGGCTAAACATGAACTGTCCAGCCCCCAAGCAACTGTTTGGGTTGAGGGATCTGGCCGCATGTCTGCAGCTGCCTCTGCTAGGCGAGTACCGTGGGAGGCCATGGCAATGATGGAACCAGATCAATGTTCAATGATGTTGATGAAACATCTGGTTGCAGCTTATTTAGGATCAGACCTTGTAGGTGACCACAGCTCATGTAGGACCAGACTCCAAGAAGGTGACCGCAGCTCATGTAGGACCAGACCCCATGGAGGTGACTACAGCTTTTGCAGGACCAGACCCCATAGAGATGATTCACATGTCACGCAGGACCAGACCCCATAGAGGTGTCCATGGCTCATGTAGGACCAGACCCTATGTAGGTGACCCCAACTCATGTAGGACAAGACCCCATGAAGGTGACCACGGCTCATGTAGGACCAGACCCTATGTAAGTGATCATGGCTCATGAAGGAGTAGACCCATGGAAGTGACCATGGCTTATGTAGGAGCAGACCCCACGGAGGCGACCACGTCTCATGTAGGACCAGATCCCTTGTCGGTGAATGCAGCTCATGCAGGACCAGATCCTGTGGAGGTGACCATGGCTCATGTAAGATCAGACCCCATGGAGGTTACCACTGCTCATGTAGGACCAGATCCCATGGAGGTGACTACGGCTCATGTAGGACCAGATCACATGGAGGTGACCGCAGCTCATGTAGAACCCCAGACTCCATGGAGATGACCACAGCTCATGTAGAACCAGACCTCATCGAGGTGACCACATATCATGTAGGACCAGACCCCCTATAGGTGACTACAGGTCATGTAGGACCAGATCACATGGAGGTGACCGCAGCTCATGTAGAACCAGACTCCATGGAGATGACCACAGCTCATGTAGAACCAGACCTCATCGAGGTGACCACATATCATGTAGGACCAGACCCCCTATAGGTGACTACAGGTCATGTAGGACCCAACCCCATGCAGGTGACCACAGCTCATGTAGGACCAGACCCCATGGAGATGACAACAGGTCATGTAGGACCTGACCCCATTGATGTGACTACAGCTGATGTAGGACCAGACCCCATGGAGGTGACTACAGACTGTCATCGAAACTACACTGATAGACACATGATAGCTTCAATGTAGGGGACACCTAGATTTTATCAATTCTGATTGGGTTTGACCACAGACTGGCAGACTGGCCAATCACATCATCTGTGCCAGGTGAATCCAGGATATGAAGTGAATTTCAGCCAGTTTGCTTTTTTTGCAATCATAAAAGATAAATGACTCCATGAGCACCCAAAGAATCAAGGAAATGCAAGGTAGATTTAAACCCAATCCCACCACAATGCTGATATATGTATAGCTATAGCAAACTAAATGTCATCCGGTAAATTGATGTAATCCATAAACAGATGGCATTTAGTTTGCTGAAGCATATTATAAACATCTGTCATGCCTTTTTTTTTATTTTTTTTACAAAATGTTATCTTTACCGTTTTCATCCTTTCTTTCATCTCAGTGCTGCTGATCTCCTCCAACCTCTTTCAGCCATGTCTTGATCTGCCTCTCCTCTACACCTCATCCAATCAGAAAACACTTTGAAAAAAAAAGTGTTCTCTGAATAGCAGAGGTACAGAACAAGCCACCCCCATATCCAGTGTGCAGTGGGGGAAGCCGCTCGAGCAGGACCCTGAAGATTACGGCGATCTCTGTATGTACGTTTTTTTTTTTTTTCTCAATCAAGATTTTATTATAAATCTGATAAAACATACAGGTGACATCATGAACAGATAAACAACATAAGTACAAGTTATAAGGCCATATAGGAACATAATGTCTTTGTCACGGATTGGCTGAAGTTTGCAGGAGACAGCTTCGTCTCCTGCTAGCATCATCCAATCCTGCAGCGGGATGTGGAACGTTGGTGCAGTGTGTGGGGCACAGGGCACTGTTACACCACAAATCGCGCTGCAAACGCGTAAAAAAATTTATACGTTACGTGTCACCTAAAAAGAGTTCAGCGCCTATTATAACACATTGTAATATCAATAATATGAAATAAAAGTTAATACAATAAAACAAATGAGGCTTGGTTCCACAGGTGTGCACAGCCTATGGCATTAGGGTGTGCACCTCGAAGCTCAAAGACATACAAGGGGTGATTTACTAAAGACCTGCGCCGGTGGTGCAGTGGAGAAACTGGAGCAATTGCACAAAAAAACAGGACTCAAAACATTTATCAAAAATGATGGTGCGCTTATATGCACCAAACCATATTTACATAGGAAGCGCTGTTGCGCACTTGCGCACTTGCGCAATCTTTCGCGCCTACCATTAGCAAGCACAGCCAATGTAATCTTCAACATTTTTGTCTGAATACTGTAGATAACTTTACTAGTTTACCATCTTCTGTTACCAGGCTAAAAAGTATGTCTATAATATTGTTTAAATGCACAAATTCTGTCCAGAACATGTAGATCTGTCTTACAACTAATCAAGCCTTTTTACACCCTTCTTTCAGTTACTCAACTGCACATGTGCAATGACAAAGCCACCATTTTATGCCCGCCTGACACACCGCACACGCTTTAGTTTGTTAAATATGTGTGTTGCACACGGGCGCTTCTGCGTTCTCCAGAGTGCACAACTGCTTATACATCGGGCTTGTGCTCATTGTAATGCTGATCATGTTAATGAGCTTTTCCTTATCACATGGAGAATATTGCTTCCACTTTTATTCCTTTCATTCATTTCTTTGTGAAACAACTCAATAATCATTCTAGAGATCTTCCTCCTATCAACAACTGTGCCGATGTTTCCTGGACTTGTAATTGTGCATTTTATGGTGATTGTCTATAATCATTGGTGGAGCCAAAACTTCCATGAAAACATCTTCTCAACACATGTCTGTGTATTGTGCATTCTGGACAATTCTTTACCCATACACTGTCCAATCTGATTGCGCAGTGTATGGGGAAATGAATTGCTCAGAGAAATGAGTGGATGTAAATGTCATCCAATCAGATTGCACAGTGTATGGGGAAAGAATTGTCCAGAATGCACAATACACAGACATGTGTTACGAAGATGTTTTCATGGAAGTTTTGGCTCCACCAATGATTATAGACTATCACCATAAAATGCACAATTACAAGTCCAGGAAGCATCTGCACAGTTGTTGATAGGAGGAAGATCTCTAGAATGAATATTGAGTTGTTTCTAAAAGAAATGAATGAAAGGAATAAAAGTGGAAGCAATATTCTCCATGTGATAAGGAAAAGCTCATTAACATGATCAGCATTACAATGAGCAAGTGCCCGATGTCTGTTTCATATTTAAGACTGTGTATGCGCCCGTACGCGCAACAATTCCGCGAATCCGGCGCAAGTCGACAGCATGCGCCATGTCGCAATAATTATTCCTGCCCGCGCAAATGCGCCAATATTTTCTTAAATCAGCCCCACAGTATGTGTGTGTGAATGTGTATATATACTGACAGTGTCAGTAGAGCAGTGGATGGTGTCAGTAGGGCACTGGATGGTGTCGTAAAGCTGTGGATGGTGTCAGTAGTTTTTATTTTTATTATTAATTTTTTTTATTATTTTTTACAATTTTTTTTATTTTTTTTTACACATTTTTTAGACGCCACATTAGGGGTAGGGTTGCCACCTGTCCGGGATTCACCCTGACAGTTCGGGTTTTGGAATCATGCGTCCGGGTTTCCGACTGCCTGAAACCCGGTCACATTATTCAGATCGGACTATGGCTTCCCAGCAGGGTTGCTGGCTGCAGTTCTCTAAGCTGAGAGTGTCTGTTACACTCTCTTTCACACTGCTGAAAGCCAGCACTAACAACCCCCCCCCCCCCCCCCACATACAGGTGGGAGAGGAGAGAGGGCTCAATCTGAACCTCTTTCTTCCGCCCCTTCCACTCTGGCGCTGTGCCTCCAAAAAAGGAAAGAGTCTGCAGAGTCCCCCCTTACAGTGTAAGGGAACTCTGTGGATTCAGCTGTAAAAGGGGAACTCTGTGGATTCAGCTGTAAAAGGGGGACTCTGTGGATTCAGCTGTAAAAGGGGAACTCTGTGGATTGAGATGTAAAAGGGGAACTCTGTGGATTGAGATGTAAAAGGGGAACTCTGTGGATTCAGATGTAAAAGGGGAACTCTGTGGATTCAGATGTAAAAAGGGAACTCTGCGGATTCAGATGTAAAAGGGGAACTCTGAGGATTGAGATGTAAAAGGGGAACTCTGTGGATTGAGATGTAAAAGGGGAACTCTGTGGATTCAGATGTAAAAGGGGAACTCTGTGGATTGAGATGTAAAAGGGGAACTCTGTGGATTCAGATGTAAAAAGGGAACTCTGCGGATTCAGATGTAAAAGGGGAACTCTGAGGATTGAGATGTAAAAGGGGAACTCTGTGGATTGAGATGTAAAAGGGGAACTCTGTGGATTGAGATGTAAAAGGGGAACTCTGTGGATTGAGATGTAAAAGGGGAACTCTGCGGATTGAGATGTAAAAGGGGAACTCTGCGGATTCAGATGTAAAAGGGGAACTCTGAGGATTCAGATGTAAAAGGGGAACTCTGCGGATTCAGATGTAAAAGGGGAACTCTGAGGATTCAGATGTAAAAGGGGAACTCTGTGGATTCAGATGTAAAAGGGGAACTCTGTGGACTCTGATGTAAAGGGAGGCTCTTGTTATGATTATAAATGTTATTTAATAGCAAAATATATGTATAGTTTATACTATAAAACAAAATTGCTGTGCGCTGCTAAAGTGTTCTGGTTTCACTTGAAGAAAAGGTGGCAACCCTAGTTAGGGGGCTTTGGTGAAATATCAGGGGTTTAAACAGGGAGAATATGCACCGCATAGGGCAATTAGGGTGTGCCCAGGCACACCTGGCACACCCTGTGCGCACAACTATGCTTGATTCACATCTACAGGTAGGACCACTCACGGGCACGATTCTGCATGTTTTCTGCATTCCCAGGCGTTGCGTATACGGCAGCCCATTCATTTTAGTTGGGTGCCCTACACATGAGAAATGCAAGAAAATAAGTTCTCTGAATCTTTTCCAAACACGCGCCGCACCAGGGGCTACGGCATCCTGGCGTTTTCCGAGTGTGAAAATGCTTGCATTAGCAGTTGTGTGGGGGGGGGGGGAATAACAATTAATGGCACCGCCACGTGTCTGCTAAAGGGCAGCGCGTTTCTCTGCGTGTCCAGGCAGCGCACGATTTTTTTCGCACACAAAGATCTAAACCTAGCCTTACTGCGATGAGGTGCTGCAAACAGGTCCTAAATAAATCCTCCTAGACGTCTGATTTATAAATGATTAACAATGTTGCATTATGATGATACATTGATATTCTCTAACCAGTGAAGGAAGGGAAATCCGGCTGCGGAAACCCAAAATTGTACAGTATCAGCTCGTAAAAGAACGCCCTCCAATGTCAAAGGGGACTAAGCGGAAGGCAGAAAACACAGATGTATCTCTTGTTCCGCGGGCAGCATCTCGCTGTCACTGAGCTACGAGGGGAAGAGACGTGGACCTCTTCCACCGATGTGATGGCAAGCTTTGGCATCTTGTCATGTTTGCCGCCCCCTCCTCCCCCTGTGCCGAGGCACGTCCCTGTTTTCCAGTCCTCTTCTCCTTGACCTTGCTTTATAGGTAATCTATACCATCTGCTTCCATTTAATTATGTGTCAATGTGAGTGGACTATATAAGTATTAACATAGAGGTAAACCCAATCACTACAATCGCGTATCATCTTTAACGTTGACATTTAAAAATGTTGTTTCAATATTTGCATATGTTCAGCTTTTATTAAAATAATCCCTGGTGATCCTGCCATAAAGGTCCTTGTTCAGGCACTTCCTTATATAGGGTGACAACCATCGGTGTGTGCAGGGGGTGTGCCGGGTGTGCCTGGGCACACCCTAATCGGTGTTCAAGCATCTGCGCCTCCATCCTGTCCTCAGTCCCTTTTTCAGTCTTAAATGTAAGACACCAGGGGTCTGTTTAGAACCCTGATATTTCATCAAAGCCCCCCAAAAGGGCAGTAAAAAAATTAAATAAATAAATAAATAAAAATGTAAAAAAAATGTAAAAGAAAAGCAAATTTCAAAACATAATAAAAAAAAAAAAAAAAAAAGAACTCGTTCACATGTGCTTTGCACCCGCCACTTCCGAGCTACTGCCTCTGTTGTTCTGTGTTTGAGCTTTGGGGTGCACACCCTAATGCAATAGGCTGCACACACCTATGGTGACAACGCTCAGTCTGTGTTTCACAATCATGCTCCTGCGTTGTCACCCTGTCATGTGGGCTTCCGGTGAAGACCACAAGTGACAATCGTTGGACATAACTCATAATGTGCCATCACTTTTTACAAAGTTTCTTTTTCAGTCACAGGCTGGGGGCTTGTCCGGGATCTCAGCTTTAAATACACAACACAGGTATGGTCCACTGTTAATACCGTCAAGAAACCAACTCTAATGCCGCGTACACACGATCATTTTTCCCATCGAGAAAAATGAAATTTTTTCCTTTGGACGAGAAAAACGATCGTCTGTGGGCTTTTTGTCGTTTTTCTCGACGGGAAAAACGGCATTAATCACGATGAGAAAAATTAGAACATGCTCTAATTTTTCTCGTCGTGATTCCCGTCATTTTTTTTCCTATGGGAAAACTGCCGGGGAGCCCACACACGGTCGTTTTTTTCGACCAAAAAAAAAAATGTAATTTAAAGCGGCCGTGTGTGGGGGGAACAAGCTGTTCCTCGTTTTTCACGTCGATTTTCTCGACGGTGTTTTCACCGTCGAAAAAATCGATCGTGTGTACGCGGCATAAGAAATGTCATGCAAGTGTCGCAGTAGTGTGCACAGTGGTGCATCACAGTGCATGGTTGTGCTTAGGATTCAATGAAATGAAATGTTTTTTTGTTAACTGTTGTTAAAGCTTCAATAATTTTTACAACAGATAACAGTGCAGGTGCACAATGCACACCAGTGCTCCTGTTATATGCACAAAAATGAGCACCCATTGGTGTCAATAGGCCCTATTTGTTTGGGGTAGCCATGTGTGTGCATTATAGACAGGGCTTGGAGAAGGGGGGCAGGAGGGGCAGCTGCCCTGGGCTAATTTTTTTGTGTGTGTTGACAAGCTGTGACCTCCTCAGTAGCTGTGCTGCAGCCCACAGCACCAATCACTGTCTCCCTCCAGCAGACTTCCGGCTGTATTAGCTGTATGAGCCATGAATCATAGGGGGTGCTGTGCACTAAGATGTATATACTCCTGACCCTCGTACTATATATGGTACATACTCCTGATCTCTGCATTGTGTATATTGCATAATCCTGACCCCTGCGCTATGTATATCACATACTCCTGGTCCCCGCATTGTATATGTTACATAATCTTACCCCTGCCCTATGTATGTCACTTTGTATACACTTTGTATGTCACTTTGTATGTCATTTTGTATCCTGGCCCTGCATTGTGTATGTTACCTATTCCTGACCCCTGCACTCTGTACATTACATACTCCTACCCCCTGTACTCTCTGCATTACATACTCTGAACCCTGCACCCTGCACAGTTTCTGCTCCTGACTACTGCACAATGTATGTGGGTATGAAAATAGGGCATGGGTAAGAGGATTGGGTGCTCACATTACAAAGAAGGGGGGCACAGCACTGATGCATTATGTACGTCACCCCTCCTGACCCCTGCACTCTGTACATTTCATACTCCTGACCCCTGCACTCTGTACATTTCATACTCCTGACCCCTGCATTCTGTACATTTCCTACTCCTGACCCCTGCACTCTGTGTTATGTATTCCTGACCTCTGCACTCTCTGTGTTACGTTCTCCTGACCCATGCACTCTGCATGTTGCCTGCTCCTGACCCCTGCACTATCTATGTGTGTATGAAAATGGGGCACTGGATGACCTTGTCCCACCATTGATTACATTCTCTGCATAGTAATTGTGTTTAACTGTTCCTCTACGTACAACACTGGCTTGAATGACTGAAATCAGTAGACTTTCCACTAATTCAACTAAATAAATGATAAATAATATTTTTATGTTGCTGAAAATGCAAGGCTTTTGTCATTCCGATTCCATACACAGGGGGGTTGATTTACTAAAATCAGAGCGTGCAAAATCTGGTGCAGCTGTGCATGGTAGCCAATCGGTTTCTAACTTTAGCTTCTTCAATTGAGCTTTGACAAAAAAAATGGAAGCTAATTGGTTTTTAGGCAGAGCTGCACCAGATTTTGTACTCTCCCTAACTCGCTCATCCATGTATTTATGGACCTTGCTTTGTACACTGGTGTGCAGTCATGTTGGAACAGGAAGGGGCCATCCCCAAACTGTTCCCACAAAGTTGGGAGCATGAAAATGTCTTGGTATGATGACGCCTTAAGAGTTCCCTTCACTGGAACTAAGGGGCCAAGCCCAACCCCTGAAAAACAACCCCCCCCACCATAATCCCCCCTCCACCTAATGATTTGGACCAGTGCACAAAGCAAGGTTCATAAAGACATGGATAAGCGCGTTTGGGGTGGAGGAACTTGACTGGCCTGCACAGAGTCCTGACCTCAACCCAATAGAACACCTTTGGTATGAATTAGAGCAGAGACTGCGAGCCAGGCCTTCTCATCCAACATCAGTGCCTGACCTCACAAATGCGCTTCTGGAAGAATGGTCAAACATTCCCATAGACACCCTCCTAAACCCTGTGGACAGCCTTCCTGGAAGAGTTGAAGCTGTTATAGCTGCAAAGGGTGGGCCAACTCAATAGTGAACCCTACGGACTAAGACTGGGATGCCATTAAAGTTCATTTGCGTGTAAAGGCAGGTGTCCCAATACTTTTAACAATATAGTGTATGTTTAACTAAGATCAGTGGCGGCTGGTGCTCAAATTTTTTTGGGGGGGGGCGCAAACAAACTGAAAAAAAAAAACATCAATTGCCGCCACTGTGCCCATCAAACCCAGCCACTGTGCCCATCAATTGCCGCCTCTGTGCCATCAAACGCAGCCACTGTGCCGATCAATTGCCGCCACTGTGCCATCAAACGCAGCCACTGTGCCGATCAATTGCCGCCACTGTGCCATCAAACGCAGCCACTGTGCCCATCAATTGCCGCCAGTTTTCCCCATCAAATGATGGCAGTTTGCCCCCCCCCCCTCCGCCCGGCACTTACCTTTCTTGGGTCAGCGCCGTCCTCCTCCGTGCTCCCTCCGAGTCCTCGATGTCTTCTCCCATCCTCTTCAAGTTATCTCTGCTATGATTGGACGCCTAATAGGCGTCCAATCACAGCGCCTAGACCCGGTAACCAGACCCGGTGCACCTGATTGGCTGAGAGGCGAGTCAGTGTTAGGGAAGTGATTCCCTAACACAGCATTGTTTAAACAGCGAACGCACAGCAGTGTGCCCGCTGCTTAACAATTTGGAAGCCTATTAGAGCCCACAGGCTCTAATCAGGAAGCCTATTAGAGCCTATGACCCTAATCAGGCACTTCCAAAACGCACCCACCGCTGTAATTCAGATGGCCGGCGCTCAACAGGGGGCCGGACACCTGAATAGTGGGCGGCAGCGGCGACAAAAGATAGATTCATGCAATGCATGAATCTATCTATTATTGTGTGACGGGTGCAGGAGAGAGCGGGCGGCGCTCCTGCGCCCACTGTAGACGCACCGCCCCTGACTAGGATATATACAGTATCTGGGATTCCACTTTCAGAGGTGTATTTATAAGAACTTTGCATAGCAATTTACTCATTGTACATTTGTTCTGTGCGAATGGGGGCAAAAACGAATGTTATAAGGCTATCGTGCAATTCAAATGTTTATTATTGATTTAGGACCACATTTGGCCACTACATGGTGCTACGTATCATAGTATCATAGGCCAAATGGATCACTTCCCCCTCTCATTACCCCCATAACATAGGAGGGGGGTGTTCTGTAGCTCACATATGATAGCTAGGAAGGATGATAGTTGTTTAAGATTTTGGTGGCGTGCACAGGAAGTTACAATGGCACTGGAATTTGTGGCAGGATCAACGGGTATTTTTCTTATTTTTTTATACTTGCAGAAAATGATCTTTGCCTGAGAAAAGAGGATTGTTCTTTATATCTGGTTGGGCCCAGTGCTTTGTCACATGCTGGAAAGTGCTGTCAGCAATTTACAAAAAAAGAAACTATAATGATAAAAAGGTGATCTTTTGTTAGAAGAGAAGTACCTTCACAGATCGTCTTTTGTCACTTTATATTCTCTCTCTTCTAAGCCACGGAGTGTTTCCTCCTGATTATAAAATTAACCAGTTTTATAAATGGAAAAATATGAAAAGAGGAATGGGGAGAAGAGTAAGCGTGGAAGATAAACTGAGGCTGAAAATAAAAAAAATTGGATATTTTCTACTTTTATGGATCTGTGTACAAAGAGAAATCTTCCCAGTAGAGTGCGCAATAAAGCCTAAAGCCCTGTACACACGATCGGTTTAACCGATGAAAACCGTCCGATGGATAGTTTTCATCAGACAAACCGATCGTGTATGGGACCCATCGGTCTTTTTTCCATCGGTTTTAAAAAATAGAACATGTTTTAAATTTTTCCGATGGATAAAAAACTGATCGAAAACTCTGATCGTCTATGGGCAAGTTAAAAAACCCACGCATGTTCAGAATCAAGTCGACGCATGCTCAGAAGCATTAAACTTAATTTTTCTCGGCTCATCGGAGTGTTTTACGTCACCGCGTTTGGAGCGGTCGGTTTTTTGACTGATGGTGTGTGGGCAAGACTGATGGAAGTCAGCTTCATCGGATTTCCGATGGACAAAACCATCGGATTAGAATCCATAGGATATCCGATCGTGTCTACGAGGCTTGACTTCATGTTTAAGTGAACTTTAAATAGTTTGTTTGGAGCAGCTATTTAAAGTCCTCAAAAGCATGGAGTTAAGCCTCGTACACACGGCCGAGATTCTCGTCGAAAATAACATGTCGTTTTTTTCGACGAGATTCTTGGACAAGAAACTTGTCCCGGCCGAGTGTACACACGCTCCTTTCAAAAAACCCGCGGTTCTTTGAATGGAGCGAACGCGGTGACGTCATCGAATACGACGAGCACGCGCTCATCACATTCGATGCCGTCGCCGCCATTTTGTTCACCCTACCTATGCCTAGGAAGCTACCGTGCATGCGTCAAAGTCATTTCGAGCATGCGCAGGCTTCCCGGCGGACAGGTAAGTGTACACACACACAATTTTCTCGTCGAGGAACAGGCTGACGAGAATCTCGACGAGAAAATAGAGAGCAGGTTCTCTATTTTCTCGTCAAGATTCTTGTCGCTTTTCTTGACGAGAAACCATACACACAAACTAATTTCTCGGCAAGAAATCTCTGCCAGCAAGTTTCTTGCTGGTTTTTGCCGAGAAACTTGTTCGTGTGTACGAGGCTTTAGGCTTTAAAGAGGCATATCAAAAAACAAAAATTTAAATTGCTTATAGGAAACCATATAAAAGATACAGATGTGTGTATTTTTCTGAAGTAGTGATCGCTATCAGCACAAGAGTCTTCTTTCCTCCTCCCTCCTTTTCTTTCTTCAATTCTTATTTCTTCCTACCCCACCTTCCTTTCTTCTTTCTCTCTTTGCTTCGATCACCATCACACTTTCCTTTCCTTTTCCTTTCCATTCCTATGCTTAAATTTAGGGGTGACCTGAGCGGTAGTTGGCTCGGGTCTTCTAATTGTTTGGACTCTGCCTTGCTGCTGTGTCACCTGGCGTGCAGTTCCCCTTTAGGCGTATAGGTGGTGCTGTCACTTATACCCGGGGTTGAACCACAGGTGATGGAGTGGTTATTGGATGTCCTCTCTCGGCTGCCGTACGGTGGGCAGTTTCGGCCTGCTGTGCATGCCGGGAGAGGGTATATAAGGGGCAGACGCCATTGTTCAGTGGTAGTACCCGGGGACCTGTACCCGGAGGAGTGTGCCCCTCTAAGAGGGGGGTGCGCCCAACTTTGACTAAGGAGTCTCGGGCACCTTCGGCTGGAGGCTGCGGAGTTCCAGGTAGGCACAGTACCTTCAACTGGGTCTACAACCAGAAAGGAAACCCAGGGAGCCCAGGTGAGGGTGACCGCTCTGACATAGAGGAAACCGGGGGAGGATCGGTCCCATAGAGGAGACGAGTAATACAAGATTGCTGTCTCGGGAGAGGCCTGGTGACCTGTCGGAGGGAAGGATTCCTTTCTACGCAGACTGCCTTTGCGGAGTGTCGTTACTTAAGGAGGGATCTCCTTGACTTTGTCCTTGAAGAGGACTAAGTCACTGTTCGTGCTTCATGCCGGCTGCTAGTGCTATTGAGTGACTATCCGGGTGAGCTGTACCCACTCGGGACCGCGTGGCGACAAAGCCAAGAGTTTGCCTGAATCCATACTATTCTGCTAACCCCTTTCCTCTCTTCAACCTTCTGGTTACTGAAGCAAAGAGAAAATAAACTCTTGTTTGAGTTGAAGTGTTGTGTGGACATTGACCTTCTTTGGGAAAGGTAAAGACTCGCCTCTATAATCTAGACCAGGGGTCTCCAAACTTTTCAACACGAGGGCCACATTGTAGATTTTACAAGTATTCGGGGGCCGAAAAAAATAAATCAGTTATGTATTAAATGTATATATTTTACATGGATTGTTTTTGTAATCAGCATGATATGACTGAGAACAAAAGAGAAAAAACTTTAGCAAAACAACGCAAAGACATTCAAAATAAACTTGGGCCTCGGTTTCCCCATCAGCAGTGTCCCCATCAGCACAGCAATGTCCCCATCAGAAAAGCAATATTCCCATCAGAACAGCAATGTCCCCATCAGCACAGCCATGTCCCCATCAGCACAGCCATGTCCCCATCAGCACAGCCATGTCCCCATCAGCACAGCCATGTCCCCATCAGAACAGCCATGTCCCAATCAGAACAGCAATGTCCCCATCAGCAGTGTCCACAGCAATGTCCCAATCAGCACAGCAATATCCCCATCAGAACAGCAATGTCCCTATCTGCACAGCAATGTCCCCATCAGAACAGCCATGTCCCCATCAGAACAGCAATGCCCCCATCAGCACAGCAATGTCCCCATCAGAACAGCCGTGTCCCCATCAGAACAGCCATGTCCCCATCAGAACAGCCATGTCCCCATCAGAACAGCAATGTCCCCATCAGAAAAGCAATGTCCCCATCAGAACAGCAATGTCCCCATCAGAACAGCCATGTCCCCATCAGAACAGCAATGTCCCCATCAGAACAGCAATGCCCCCATCAGAACAGCAATGTCCCCATCAGCACAGCAATGTCCCCATCAGAAAAGCAATATTCCCATCAGAACAGCAATGTCCCCATCAGCACAGCCATGTCCCCATCAGCACAGCCATGTCCCCATCAGCACAGCCATGTCCCCATCAGAACAGCCATGTCCCCATCAGCAGTGTCCACAGCAATGTCCCAATCAGAACAGCAATGTCCCTATCTGCACAGCAATGTTCCCATCAGAACAGCCGTGTCCCCATCAGAACAGCAATGTCCCCATCAGCACAGCAATGTCCCCATCAGAACAGCCATGTCCCCATCAGCACAGCCATGTCCCCATCAGAACAGCAATGTCCCCATCAGCAGTGTCCACAGCAATGTCCCAATCAGAACAGCAATGTCCCTATCTGCACAGCAATGTTCCCATCAGAACAGCCGTGTCCCCATCAGAACAGCAATGTCCCCATCAGCACAGCAATGTCCCCATCAGAACAGCCATGTCCCCACCAGAACAGCCTTGTCCCCATCAGAACAGCAATGTCCCCATCAGAACAGCCATGTCCCCACCAGAACAGCCTTGTCCCCATCAGAACAGCAATGTCCCCATCAGAAAAGCAATGTCCCCATCAGAACAGCAATGTCCCCATCAGAACAGCAATGTCCCCATCAGAACAGCAATGCCCCCATCAGAACAGAAATGTCCCCATCAGCACAGCAATGTCCCCATCAGAAAAGCAATATTCCCATCAGCACAGCTATGTCCCCATCAGCACAGCCATGTCCCCATCAGCACAGCCATGTCCCCATCAGAACAGCCATGTCCCAATCAGAACAGCAATGTCCCCATCAGCAGTGTCCACAGCAATGTCCCAATCAGAACAGCAATGTCCCTATCTGCACAGCAATGTCCCCATCAGAACAGCCATGTCCCCACCAGAACAGCCTTGTCCCCATCAGAACAGCAATGTCCCCATCAGAACAGCCATGTCCCCACCAGAACAGCCTTGTCCCCATCAGAACAGCAATGTCCCCATCAGAAAAGCAATGTCCCCATCAGAACAGCAATGTCCCCATCAGAACAGCAATGTCCCCATCAGAACAGCAATGTCCCCATCAGAAAAGCAATGTCCCCATCAGAAAAGCAATGTCCCCATCAGAACAGCAATGTCCCCATCAGAACAGCAATGTCCCCATCAGAACAGCAATGCCCCCATCAGAACAGAAATGTCCCCATCAGCACAGCAATGTCCCCATCAGAAAAGCAATATTCCCATCAGAACAGCAATGCCCCCATCAGCACAGCTATGTCCCCATCAGCACAGCCATGTCCCCATCAGAACAGCCATGTCCCCATCAGCAGTGTCCACAGCAATGTCCCAATCAGAACAGCAATGTCCCTATCTGCACAGCAATGTCCCCATCAGAACAGCCATGTCCCCATCAGAACAGCAATGTCCCCATCAGCACAGCAATGTCCCCATCAGAACAGCCATGTCCCCATCAGAACAGCCATGTCCCCATCAGAACAGCAATGTCCCCATCAGAAAAGCAGTGTCCACATCAGAAAAGCAATATCCCCATCAGAACAGCAATGTCCCTATCAGCACAGCAATGTCCCCATCAGCACAGCCATGTCCCCATCAGAACAGCCATGTCCCCATCAGCAGTGTCCACAGCAATGTCCCAATCAGAACAGCAATGTCCCTATCTGCACAGCAATGTCCCCATCAGAACAGCCATGTCCCCATCAGAACAGCAATGTCCCCATCAGCACAGCAATGTCCCCATCAGAACAGCCATGTCCCCATCAGAACAGCCATGTCCCCATCAGAACAGCAATGTCCCCATCAGAAAAGCAGTGTCCACATCAGAAAAGCAATATCCCCATCAGAACAGCAATGTCCCTATCAGCACAGCAATGTCCCAATCAGAACAGCAATGTCCCTATCTGCACAGCAATGTCCCCATCAGAACAGCCATGTCCCCATCAGAACAGCCATGTCCCCATCAGCACAGCAATGTCCCCATCAGAACAGCCATGTCCCCATCAGAACAGCCATGTCCCCATCAGAACAGCAATGTCCCCATCAGAAAAGCAGTGTCCACATCAGAAAAGCAATATCCCCATCAGAACAGCAATGTCCCTATCAGCACAGCAATGTCCCCATCAGCACAGCCATGTCCCCATCAGAACAGCCATGTCCCCATCAGCAGTGTCCACAGCAATGTCCCAATCAGAACAGCAATGTCCCTATCTGCACAGCAATATCCCCATCAGAACAGCCATGTCCCCATCAGAACAGCAATGTCCCCATCAGCACAGCAATGTCCCCATCAGAACAGCCATGTCCCCATCAGAACAGCCATGTCCCCATCAGAACAGCAATGTCCCCATCAGAAAAGCAGTGTCCACATCAGAAAAGCAATATCCCCATCAGAACAGCAATGTCCCTATCAGCACAGCAATGTCCCCATCAGCACAGCAATGTCCCCATCAGCGGTGTCCCCATCAGCAGTGTCCCCATTTGCATCGTCCCCATCATCGCTGATGGGGACATTGCTGTGCTGATGGGGACACCGCTGATGGGGACGCTACTGAGGGGGACGCCACTGAAGGGGACATTGCTGTGCTGATGGGGACACCGCTGATGGGGACACTCGTGTCCCCATCAGCAGTGTCCCCATCAGCGGTGTCCCCATCAGAACAGCAATGTCCCCATCAGCACAGCAATGTCCCCATCAGCAGTGTCCCCATCAGCAGTGTCCCCATTAGCAGCGTCCCCATTATCGCTGATGGGGACACCGCTGATGGGAACGCTGATGATGGGGACGCCGATGATGGGGACACCGCTGATGATGGGGACACCGCTGATGATGGGGACACCGATGATGGGGACCACTGGTGTCCCCATTCGTGGTGTCCCCATTCGTAGTGTCCCCATCAGAGCTGTCCCCAGCAATGTTTCCATCAGCACAGCAATGTCCCCAGAAATATCCCCATCAGCACTGTCCCCAGCAATGTCCCCATCAGCACTGTCCCCAGCAATGTCCCCATCAGCAGTGTCCTCAGCAATTTCCCCATCAGCACAGAAATCTCCCCTGCAATGTGCCCATCAGCGTTGCCTCCGCCTCTTACCTCCGTACCAGCTCTTCTGCAGCTCTTCTGCAACTCCCGTCTCCCGCCCGCTGCTATACTCGTGGAGGATCGTCAATTCAAACAGCGGCGGGAAGAGGGGAGGCACCGCGCCTGTGACGTCACTCGTGGAGGATTCTAATTTTAAACAGCGGGCAGGAAGAGGGGAGGTGCCGCACCTGTGACGTCACTCGTAGAGGCTTGTCATTTTAAACAGTAGGCGGGCATAGGGGAGGTGCCACACCTCGGCGGTCCCAGCAGCCAATGTAAAAAAAAAATGGTGTGGGCAGCATGGCGGCTTTGTTTACACTACAGGACCTCTAAGCTGCGGGCCGGATAAAACACCCAAGCGGGCCGGATGTGGCCCGCGGGCCGGTGTTTGGAGACCCCTGATCTAGACAGTGAAAGGAAGCAACTCGCTGTGGGACCCAAATACATAACACCGTCCGACCTCTAATCCAGAGGACACGGCATGTGACATCTGGCATGGTGTGTCTGATCCCCTTAAAAGGAAGGTAAGAGGGGGAAAAGAATCTGTGTGCTACACGTCCTTCCTTTCTTTCTTCCTTCCTTCCTTCTCTCCTTCCTTCCTTCCCCAACATCTTTTTCATTCCTTCTTTCCTATCCTCCCCACCTTGGCTGCTTCCTTCCTTCCGTTACTTTCAGACTGCTCCATTGCAAAAACCCATCTGCGTTTTGCCATGTTTTTTCTGCATTTCTGGTGCATTTTGCACCTTTGAAAAAGGACATGTGACTGAAAAAGTGCAACTGCAGGTGCGTTTTTGATGTGTTTTTGCCACGTTTTTGATAACTTTTCCATTCATTTCAATGGAGAGGTGCATTTTTGGTGTTTTTTTTATTTTTTTTTGTACCGCATCAAACATGCATCAAAAATGCAGCTTGCAGATCTTTGAAAAACACAACAGACCTGCAACTAACCAGTGTGAAGAGTTCCATTGGATTTAATGGTCATGCATTTTTCTTCTTTTTTTAATGCTAAAACAGAAGAAAAACATCAGTGTGAAAGCAGACTTCCTTCCTCACCTTTCTTCCTTCCTCTACTTCCTTCCTTCCTTCTTACCTTCCTTATTTCATTTTCCCCTTTCTTCCTTCCTCTCCTTCCTTCCTTCTTCCCTTCCTCATTTCGATCTCTCCTTTATTTCTTCCTCTCCTACCTTCTTTTCTTCCTTATGTCTTTTCTTTCTCTCATTCCTTCCTTATTTTCATCTCTCCTTCCCCCCCCCCCCATTATCTTTTCTTCCTTCCTACTACACTTTCCCTTCTTCCTTCCTTGTTTCATTCCCCAGCATCTTTTTCACCCTTCTTTCCTACCTCCCCCACCTTGGCTGCTTCCTTTTTTCCCCTCCCTATCTCCCTTCCTTCCTTCCTTACTTCCTACCTTCCTTCCTTGCTTACTCCCTCTCTCCCTCCCATCCTACCTTCCTTCCTCCCTCCCTCCCTTCCTTCCTTCTTCCCTTCCTTATTTTGTTCTCTCCGTTATTTCTTCCTCTCCTTCCTTCTTTTTTTTCTTATGTTCTTTCTTTCTGTCCTTCCTTCCCTATTTTCTTCTCTACTTCCTCCCTCCCAAATCATCTTTTCTTCCTTCATTCCTACTACATTTTCCTTTCTTCCTTCCTTGTTTCCTTCCACAGCATCTTTTTCACCCTTTTTTCCTACCTCCCCCACCTTGGCTGCTCCCTTTCTTATCCTCCCTCTGTTCCTTCGTTCCTTTCTTCCTCCCTCCCTCCTTTCCTTTCTTCCTTCCTTCCTTCCTTATTTTGTTCTCTCCTTTATTTCTTCCTCTCCTTCCTTCTTTTCTTATGTCCTTTCTTTCTCTCCCTCCTTCCTTCCTTATTTTCTTCTCTACTTCCTCCCTTCCCTATCATCTTTTCTTCCTTCCTTATTTCCTTCCTACTTCACTTTCCTTTCTTCCTTCCTTAGCATATTTTTCACCCTTCTTTCCTACCCTCCTTCGTTGCTTCCTTCCTTCCTTCCTTCCTTCCTTCCTTCCTTCCTTCCTTCCTTCCTCCCTCCCTTCCTTCCTTCCTCCCTCCCTCCCTCCCTTCCTTCTTCCTTCCTCCCTACCTGCACTTTTCTCTTTCCTTTTCCTTTCCTCCTCCCTCCTTCGTTTGATGGTTACAGAATCAATGACTGTCTTTAAAGAATATAATCCTTCCAGTTTTGGTGGGTGTTCTCTTTTAAGCTAACCTTCTCTAGCTCCAGGATGTATGAGGATACGTTACATTTAGACATTGCACGCTGAAATTATTTTAATTGCGCCGTCTCCATATACTTGACTGCAGCACCGAGATCATTATCTTCAAAATGTTTTGTATCTAAACGACAATGAAACTTGCTGATCATCTTTTATTCTTCCCCGCCCGAGCGCTGAGACTTTGCAGGGCGAAGCTATGCATTAACCAGTTTATAATAAGCATTCATATATTAGCTGTCATTTTTTTACACAGCTTGGCGCCCCATTGTATATACATGCCAAAACAAATGTATATATTCCTGGCACTGAGGCAGACAGCAGTGAAAGCTTATCGCAATTTTTCTTGCCACCCTACCATGGCGCTGTGTGCAGACTTTCTCCCCTCCATGTGATACTGATTAACTTGGAGAAACTGGGCAGCCCTTAGAACAGGCGTTTACATGGGAGATGACACTAAAACAAACACAGGCTTAAGACGTTGACAGATTTACTTGTAGAGGGAACAACATGCCAGGAAATTTCCCAAAAGACCAGGCAGAGTCCTTCACAGGAAAAGACAAACCATACATAATCAGGCAATCAGTCTCAGTTTTACAGGATCCCTGAATGGCTATTTAACCACATGGCTTCAAGATAGTGCAACCAATGGCGTGCTCTATTCAGACAAACATATGGTGGAAGCTGAGCAGCCCTGCAGAAGAAGGGCCATGCCAAGCCACCATTAAGCCAGCCACTTCCACACCCAAGAATATGCATAACTCCTATAGTGCTACCCCTACAGGAGCCACTGGTAGTATTGGGTCCTCTGCTCTTTCCCTTGGCCCTAAGCGGAACCTTACTCCTGCTGACACCACCAAAATACCCCTGGCGGCACACTGACTGTGGTAAAGTAAACAGGTTATATTGGCAGGGTTAGAGTGGTACGGTAAAACAACATTTCAAAGATTCAAAGTTAACCAGGAAAAGCCAATAACAATACTGGGCAGTTAACACCAATGCCTTTGACGTGAGGTCAAACAGTGTGTAAACAATAGCGCTCTGACTGAGAGATCACACTCTAATGCCTCGTACACACAAACGGATTTTCCATCGGAAAAACCTTGGATGGTTTTTCAGACGGAATTACGCTCAAGCTTGGCTTGCATACACATGGTCACATATAAGTTCTCGGAACTTTCGACCGTCAAGAACGCGGTGATGTACAACACTACGACGGGCCGAGAAAATGAAGTTCAATGCTTCTGAGCATGCGTCGAAATGTTTCCGAGCATGCATCAGGATTTTGCGCGTCGGAATTGCTACAGACAATCGGAATTTCCGATCTGAATTTTTTCAGTCGGAAAAATTGAGAACCTGCTTTCAATCTTTTGCTGGCAGAAATTCCGCCAGCAAAAGTCCGATGGAGCATACACACAGTCGGAGTGTCATGGATATGCATTAATGTCTGTCTGCCATCTTACCTTCCTCCTCATGTGTTCATCTAGAGACCAGACCTCCTTCACCTGGCTTCCTTTATAATCTCCTCCCAGCCTGACTCCACCCCAGGCCCTATCACTGAACACTATATTAACCTGTGCACTGCAAGCCTGCTTTGCTGATCAACGTGTTTGTTAGGCATTGTGTGTTTGGGTTCCTGCCTGCCGTGTGCTACGTCTGTCTCTCTGTTACGTTATTGGCTTGTCCCCGACCATCCCTGTCTGCTCGTGACCCTTGACCTTCGGCTCGTTCTTCGTTATCCTTGTCTGCTTGTGGCCCCTGACCTTCGGCTTGTTATTCGGTTCTCTCTATCGTGTGCCGCTGCTTCCCCTTATCCTACGGGGCGTGAGCTAGGAAACTCCAGGGGCCGCGACCTGGTCCCAGCCTGCAGCGTAACATCCTCACCACTAGAGGCCCTGGAGAAGACCAGCTGGGTCTTAGACTCCGCGCCCTGGGGAATCTTGGCTCTCGCTTCCGTTGGGATCCCGGTTGTGCTCCTCTGGTCCCGCTTTCCACAACCACCCAGTTTCCTACCCACAGAAGCCAGCCATAGGGTTCACTACCTCGCGGTGCACTCCTGTCCCCCTACGGTGTGCATCTGTCACCTGGCCACAGGTGACCCTGACAGTTTGATCAGCCATGAACCCGGCTGACATCCCGCTTCCCGCGGATGATCCATTGCAGGGCATAGTTCGCAGACTTGAGACCCAGGAATCAAATCAGACCCAGGTGATGCGATTCCTCCAGGATCTGGCTTCTCGATTCGAGCAGCTTCAGGTCTCCTTGGGAACCCCGAATCCGCAACCCCAAGTACAACCAGCGGCTGTACCTATCGCACCAGTCGCAGCCTCACACTCACTAAGATTGCCAGCTCCGTTCCGTTTCTCTGGGGACTCCAAGGCCTGCAGGGGGTTTCTCAGCCAATGCACTATTCATTTTGAGCTTCAGCCTCAAAGCTTCCTATCTGACCGGGCTAAGGTAGCCTATATCATTTCCCTCCTCTCCGGTGAAGCTTTGGCCTGGGCTGCCCCCCTGTGGGAGAGGAACGATCCGGTGGTTTCCAGTCTGTCCGAATTCTTGAAGCTCTTTCGTAATATCTTCGAAGAGCCGGCTCGGGCTTCTTCAGCGGCTAGTGCTGTCTTACGTCTTCGCCAAGAATCTAGTTCAGTGGGGCAATATGCTCTTCAGTTCCGTATCCACACAGCTGAATTGAGCTGGAATAATGAGGCCCTGGTCGCTACCTTTTTACATGGCCTCTCTGACCGAGTGAAAGACGAATTAGCGGGAAGAGCCATTCCCGTCGGTCTGGACGATGTAATTTCATTATGCAACCAGATCGACATTCGTTTTCAAGAGAGGTCCTTAGAAAAAAGACGCCAGCACTCTCTGGGTCCTAGCCAGTCTGAGCTCCCCTCCCTTCATTCCGTGGAGCATCCTCTACCTGCTGAAGAACCTATGCAGCTGGGCCGGACCAGACTAACCCCCGAAGAACGTGCTAGGCGCAGAACTCTGGGCTTGTGCCTCTATTGTGGGGGCAAGGGTCATTTTCGTGACTCCTGCTCGCTTCGTCCTGGAAACGCTCGGGTCTAATACATTTGGAAGGTGGAGTATTGGACCCAGAAACATCACCTTCTCGCCTGCTCTTGCCGGTGTCCCTTCATGTAGGCACTTCTCCTCAGTCAACCCTTGCATACCTGGATTCCGGGGCTGCCGGCAATTTCATGGATTGGAGAACTGCTTCTTCTATGAAGCTTACCCTTTCACCTCTCACTACCCCATTGGTAGTCTCGGCAATTGATGGCACTGTTCTCCCAGGGGGCCCTATTCGCTTCCAGACGCTACCCATTAGGATGTCGGTAGGGATTCTCCACCAGGAGTGGATATCCTTTCTTATTCTACCCAAGGCCTCTACCCCAGTTGTATTGGGCCTCCCTTGGCTACAGCTCCACTCTCCACATGTGGACTGGGTCTCTGGGCAGATCCTGGCCTGGGGTTCCTCATGTTTCTCGTCGTGTCTTCTCAAGGTGACCCCCAAGGAGAGTCTTCCGGTTGCTGCCACTTCTGTTTCTTCTGATCTTCCCGCCGCATACAGCGATTACCGGGATGTGTTCTGTAAAAAATCAGCTGAGGTGCTTCCTCCCCACAGGTCTTTTGACTGTGCTATTGATCTTGTCCCCGGAGCAACTCTACCCAGGGGTCGTACCTACCCTCTGTCCATCCCAGAGACCCAGGCCATGTCGGAGTATGTAGCAGAGAATCTGGAGAGAGGGTTCATCCGGAAATCCTCATCGCCTGCAGGGGCAGGGTTCTTTTTTGTTGCCAAAAAGGATGGTACCTTAAGACCCTGCATCGATTATCGGGGTTTAAATGCGGTTACTATTAAAAATCGATACCCCTTACCCTTAATATCTGAGCTATTCGATAGGTTGAAGGGTGCCTCCATTTTCACCAAGTTGGATCTCAGAGGCGCGTACAATCTCATTCGAATACGGGAGGGTGACGAATGGAAGACTGCATTTAACACTAGAGACGGGCATTACGAATATCTGGTGATGCCTTTTGGTCTGTGTAATGCTCCAGCCGTGTTTCAAAACTTTGTCAATGAAATCTTCAGAGATCTGCTGTACCAGTTTGTTGTCATCTATCTGGATGACATTCTGATCTTTTCTGAAAATCTGCTCGTCCACAGAAACCATGTCCGCACTGTACTTCAACGTCTTAGAGAGAACAATCTCTATGCCAAGCTGGAGAAATGTTCCTTTGAATGTTCTGAGGTCCTGTTTTTGGGGTGCTTTGTCTCATGTTCGGGGCTTCGTATGGACCCTGGGAAGGTCTTGGCTATCACCAACTGGCCTCTTCCTGCTAGCCTCAAGGCCACACAGCGCTTTCTTGGCTTCACTAATTATTATAGGCAGTTCATAAGGAATTACTCTTCCATTGCCGCGCCTATTATCGCTTTGACCAAGAAGGGTGTGAATGCCAGAGACTGGCCTCCCGAAGCTGTCTCTGCATTTCACAACCTGAAACAGGCCTTTGTTTCTGGCCCCCTCTTGAGGAGACCAAATCCTGGGAATGCATTTTTTATTGAAGTGGACGCTTCCTCAATGGGGGTGGGAGCTGTGCTTCTTCAAATCTTTGAGAAGAGACGCCAACCATGTGCGTTCTTCTCCAAAAAATTTTCTCAGGCAGAGAGGAATTATGCCATCGGTGATCGGGAACTTCTCGCTATTAAATTGGCGTTAGAGGAGTGGCGTCATCTCTTGGAGGGTTCCCCTCACTCCATAACGATCTTTACCGATCACAAGAATTTACAGTATCTACAGAATGCTAAACGTCTGAATCCTAGACAGGCCAGGTGGAGTCTCTTCTTTGCCCGTTTTAATTTCACGATTACCTACAAACCTGGTTCCTGCAACGGTCGGGCTGATGCGCTCTCTAGGTCATTTGACACTTTGGACGAGGAGTCCGCCCCTGAACCTGAGCCGATCATTCCCACCTCATGCATTGTTGCCCACTCTACCACCCTGAAGTCTAAAATTCCGCCTGGTAAGACCTTTGTCCCCACTGAGCTAAGAGCTAAGATCCTTCGTTGGGGACATGATTCCAAGGTGGCAGGGCATTCTGGATTCCTCCGATCCTTCCTACTCATCAGTCGTCACTACTGGTGGCCTAATCTCCGCTCAGACGTCAAAGACTACGTTAAAGCTTGTCATGTCTGTGCTCAGTCCAAATCCTCCACACAAGCTCCTGCTGGTCTCCTCATGCCCTTGCCTATTCCTAAGGAACCCTGGGCCCATATTGCCATGGATTTTATCACCGATCTCCCACTGTCTGAGAATAATACAGTCATTTGGGTGGTAATCGATCGATTCTCCAAGATGGCTCATTTTGTTCCTCTTCCTGGTCTTCCTTCTGCCCCTGCCTTGGTTCCCATTTTCATTCGAGAAATTCTCCGCCTACATGGGGTCCCTTCTCATATTGTTTCCGACAGGGGAGTCCAATTCACGTCTCGTTTTTGGAGAGCCTTTTGCAAATCCCTCAATATTGTCTTGGATTTTTCTTCTTCTTACCATCCCCAATCCAATGGACAGACTGAGAGGGTTAATCAGGAGTTAGAGGTCTTTCTTCGCACCTTTGTGTCTTCTCACCATGACGATTGGTCCTCTCTACTCCCGTGGGCAGAATTCTCCCATAACAATCATGTGAATACCAGTTCGCAGAAGACACCCTTTTTCACAGTTTATGGAAAACACCCTCAACTTCCTCTTCCTATGATCTGTTCTCCAGACATTCCAGCTTTGGCTTCGGTTCAGGAGTCTCTCAATTCCGTTTGGGGTCACGTTCATGATTCCCTCCGGGCAGCTGCTGAAAAATTCAAAGGCTTTGCAGACCGCCGCAGGCGTAAACCGCCTTCTCTTCAGCCAGGGGACAAAGTCTGGCTCTCTACCAGGAACATCAAGCTCCGAGTTCCTTCTCTGAAGTTTGCTCCACGATTCATCGGTCCATACACGGTAACTGCTAAACTGAATCCGGTTTGTTTCAAACTCCAGATTCCTAAGAGCCTTAAAATCACTAACTCCTTTCATGTTGCTCTTCTAAAGCCTTTAGTCCTCAATAAATTCTCTCGTCCTCTTCCTACCGTGGCGCCTGTCTCTGAGGATAATCAGGAGTACGAGATCAGTCAAATTCTGGACTCCCGACTCTGTAAAGGCGTTCTTCAGTACCTCGTTCATTGGAAAGGGTTTGGTCCTGAGGAGAGGTCTTGGATCACTGCATCTGAGGTCTTTGCACCTCGTCTGTTAAAGGAGTTTCATCTGAAGTTTCCCTCTAAACCTGGGCCCAGGCGGGGAAGGGGGAGGCCTCGTAAGAGGGAGGGTACTGTCATGGATATGCATTAATGTCTGTCTGCCATCTTACCTTCCTCCTCATGTGTTCATCTAGAGACCAGACCTCCTTCACCTGGCTTCCTTTATAATCTCCTCCCAGCCTGACTCCACCCCAGGCCCTATCACTGAACACTATATTAACCTGTGCACTGCAAGCCTGCTTTGCTGATCAACGTGTTTGTTAGGCATTGTGTGTTTGGGTTCCTGCCTGCCGTGTGCTACGTCTGTCTCTCTGTTACGTTATTGGCTTGTCCCCGACCATCCCTGTCTGCTCGTGACCCTTGACCTTCGGCTCGTTCTTCGTTATCCTTGTCTGCTTGTGGCCCCTGACCTTCGGCTTGTTATTCGGTTCTCTCTATCGTGTGCCGCTGCTTCCCCTTATCCTACGGGGCGTGAGCTAGGAAACTCCAGGGGCCGCGACCTGGTCCCAGCCTGCAGCGTAACATCCTCACCACTAGAGGCCCTGGAGAAGACCAGCTGGGTCTTAGACTCCGCGCCCTGGGGAATCTTGGCTCTCGCTTCCGTTGGGATCCCGGTTGTGCTCCTCTGGTCCCGCTTTCCACAACCACCCAGTTTCCTACCCACAGAAGCCAGCCATAGGGTTCACTACCTCGCGGTGCACTCCTGTCCCCCTACGGTGTGCATCTGTCACCTGGCCACAGGTGACCCTGACACGGAGTTTCCGACCAAAAAGCTCACATCGGACTTTTGCTGGCAGAAATTCCGACCGTGTGTACGCGGCATAAGTGACTTCAGATGGCTACCAATAGGAAGACGGGCTAGTTCACGTAAGAGTTATCAGTCGGGAGAGTCTAGTCTTAGGCCTGAAAGGCTATCAAATCTACCAGATAGATCCTTGCATCTGAATAGGCCTTGGATATAGCTTCTACCGGATTAGTTGGGGCCCTTTACATTAGTGATGTTTTACAACAGGATGATGTTGCTTTGTGGTATGGAGTCAATGCCTCAATGGGGAAGTTCACTTTAAGGTGGGAAGTTAATGAGGGCGGCAGCTTGTTGCAATATTTGGCAACAATGTATTTAACTCTGATCCAAGGACAGTGTCCGGAACTGACTATAGCCCAAATAGACCTGTGTGGCGACAGGAACTAATTGTAACGAGTAGCAGTAAAGTGTGTGTCGGTGACCCTCTTACCCAGTTCTACTGCGGCAGACCGGGAAGAATGCAGCTGTCATGCGGTGGGGGGGCCCCCTTAAATGGCAATGCGGTTGTGGCAATCTGGATGCATGCACTCCTCATAGCAACTCCAGATTCTAAAGGATTTCCCCAGAATGGTCTCCTCGGCTCAGCGTTCGAGAGTCTGCTCCTTGTCTCACTAGCAGCTCTGTTGAATGCAGCTCCACCTGGTCTGGTTCGTACAGCACAGCTTGAAACAGTCACTCACACACACTTCTTTTAGTTGACACGTTTCTCCCCAACTGCCCCAGCTCCTTCATGGGATTTTCCTTTTATAATGTCCCTCCCCTTGGCTAGTGATTGTGGGCTTTGTAGTTGTGACTTCAGATTTACTGTATAGAAAGTTCTACTTCCAGACTACATCTCCCAGAATGCTCTGAGAACTTGCATTAAGTCTATGGCAAGGCAAAGTGTTGAATGATGCCACCTTGTGGGCAAATAGACTTCTTCATTCTCAGTAACAATGCACAGTGTTACACTCCCATTATCTTGGATAAGAAATTGGGACACAAAAACAATCTCCTGCGCTTGGGGCTTAGTCTATAGGTAAGTGGTGCAGCCAACCCTCTGGATAGAACAATGCCTGTGGTCTTGCTGCCCTCCTCAGAACAATGGGTATCCTTAGAACTGAAACAAAAAGGGAGGAAAGGAGGGTGCACCGACCTTGTGCATTACCAATGGTAAAATTTATTAAAAAACAAACTGTAACAGCAGTAGTCATACACACAAAAGAACATATACAAAAAAGCTTGCCAGTCCACCAGCAAATAGAACTGGGTCTCGGGACACCTGCTACCCGGACCGGATATTGGAGGGGCCAGATGGCATCGCAAACGGCTAACGCGTTTCAAGGGCGTACACTCTTCCTCAGAGCCAAAACGGTGAATCGTATGAGTTGAGAAATTGGGACACATTTTACTGCAAAGTTCATAGGCCACCCATTCTCATAGTCAGAGTTTGCTAGGGGTTTCTTGAGCAGTGGCTAAATGACCTTTCATCTGTTGGTGCCTGCATAGTTCTGGGTCCAACAATAATTGGCAGAACCAGTAGCATGGCACCAAGAACCAAGGATTTTTTTTTAGCTGACTGTAACGGTGGCCTTCTTAGCAGGGGTTCCCTGAGATCTGAAAATGTTTTAAAGAGTCCCTCTTGGCTAAAAGGAAGCTTGACAAAAGTTGGTTCAGAGGTTGGATCACACGCCCAAAGTTTTTTTCACCTGCATCCAGCTGGAGAGATTTCTCTTCAATTTCATTCCCATAGACAACTAGCCACCAACACAGAAGTTGAGGGGAAATCCCAGGTAGCCACCAGGCATGGGCGTCCGCAGCATAGGGCAAGGGTGGGCAATTTCCCCCTGGAATCGAGAAGATGTTGAAAAGTGAAGACACCCCTCCACGACTGTAGCAGTGACTGCGCCGCGGTGACAGGCAGGTTAGAACAGGGAGAGAGAGGCGAGTTGCTGGCCGGGGCTGCAAGGGGGGGCGGGGGTGGTCTGGTGCGGGGTGACACCACTGCACCTGACCAACCATCCCCTTCTCTCACGGCCATGGGCTGTCTGAGCGGTCCTGGGCCGGATGTCACACAGGCACAGCGAGCAGAGTGAAGTCGCCTCCCCCCTCCAGTGTTTATGTGTGACTGTGCAGCGCTGATCTGAGGTACTGAATGGGATGGGGGGGAGGGGGGTCCATCTGTGCTGAAGGGGGGGGTTTGTGCTGAATGGGGGGTCCATCTGTGCTGAAGGGGGGGTCTGTGCTGAAGGGGGGGGTATGTGCTGAATGGGGGTCCATCTGTGCTGAAGGGGGGTCCATCTGTGCTGAAGGGGGGTCTGTGTTTAAAGGGGGTCCATCTGTGTTGAAGGGGGGGGGTCTGTGCTGAATGGAGGGGTCTGTGCTGAAGGGGGTGGTATGTGCTGAAGGGGCGTCCATCTGTGCTGAAGGGGGGGTCTGTGCTTATTGGGGGGTCTGTGCTGAAGGGGGGTCTGTGCTGAATGGGGTGTCTGTGCTGAAGGGGTGGTCTGTGCTTAAATGGGGTCCATCTGTGCTGAAGGGGGGTCTGTGCTGAATGGAGGGGTCTGTGCAGAATGGGGAGTCTGTGCTAAAGGGGGTCCATCTGTGCTGAGGGGGGGTCTGTACATTCTCTAGGCTATATTTATATGGGCATGGAGTGAAGCTGAATTATCTCAAGATCTATTTCACACTGCCAGCTGGCCGCGTTATCGGTAAAGCGCCTCTAAAAAGCGGCATTTTACCATCGTTTTAGCTGTGCTATTCAGCCGCTAGCGGGCGCTTTTAACCCCCGCTAGCAGTCGAAGAAAGGGTTAAATGTGACTGTGTATCGCCACTTCCGAAGCGCCCCCCACCCCCGAAAACAAATTTGCGGACGCCTATGACACCAGGATCAATAGAATAGAGGACCTCTTGATTTCTGTTCTGGATATAGTGGAATGGTAAACAGGGCAACTGGAGGGTAAATCTCCCCAGCTGGAGCACAGTGACATCATTAAAACTGACATAGCAGTTACCAAAGAGATAATAATGCTAATGCATTGTTAAAATAACAATTTGTTAAAGGAGCTTGCAGCAGTTTTCAGTCGTACAGGTGTCCCCGTGTGCGGGTTTCACCTCTCCACCTGTTCTAGCGAAAACTGCTGCAACAGGCAACCTTCTGCAGAGTGAATACACTAAGGTAAGGTAAGGGGGGGGGGGTTTACTAATACAAGGGGAAGCTATAGATCAGTGCTCCTCCTTACCTTACTGTATTCACTCCCCCCTTACATTATTGACCCCTCCCCTCACACTGACCTGGGGGCCCTGTCACTATCCTCCGCTTAGGTGCATGTCAGGCTCAATCAGATGGTCTTCTCTGGCTCCAGCTTGGCAGCTCGGGTTTATCCTACATTCTTCTCTCCACAGTCACACATCTGACTCCTCCCGTGACCCCCGTGCCGGCGACGCTCCCGCACTTGACTCCACTCCAGGTTCCCCTTCAGAGACTGCGTATGAGAAGAAAGTTTTGGGACTTTAAATGAAGCATGATAGCATGCCTCCATCCCTGGTTCAGGAAAATGGAGAGGAGGTGGGACTTTGCATGAGGCAAATGACGGGCAATAAATGAAAAAAAAACTATTTATTGACAGTGATTGTAAACATGACACATTGCGATATTGCTGTAAAAAACATCTCATATATTTACATGTACATAGCATAAATAAACTGCACATGGATATGCATTCACAGAATTGGTAGACAGCACATTATTTGCTCCATGAGGTAATGAACATCAAGATCAATATGATATTGTATTCCCAGATAATAAAAACATGAATGCATCACATATTGCTCTACGCGTTTCTTGGTCACAGCTGCTTCATGGTACATAGAATTTAAAAAATATCATCATGTGGTACTAGGATCAGGGACTGCTGGATAAGTCTGTTCTGGGAGCTGAGGTGACTTAATTGGCACGCAAGGTGTCCCCAAAAAGTGACCAATTCTCTACAGGTATTGGGTAATAACTTCAAGCGTATCTTGTGTGTGGAGATCATGGTGAAATCCACGTGTAAAGTGCGTCATGTAGAAGCCACAGTGGCCTTCAGAGACTGCAGACATGATACAGGAGATGGTCAGAGACTGCAGCCATGATACAAAAGATGGTCAGAGACTGTGGACATGATACAGGAGATGGTCAGAGACTGCAGCCATGATACAAAAGATGGTCAGAGACTGTGGACATGATACAGGAGATGGTCAGAGACTGCAGCCATGATACAAAAGATGGTCAGAGACTATGGACATGATACAGGAGATGGTCAGAGACTGCAGCCATGATACAAGAGATGGTCAGAGACTGTTGACATGATACAGGAGATGGTCAGAGATTGTGGACATACTACAGGAGAATTTTAGAGGCTGCGGACTTGGTACAGATGATGGTTAGAGGCTGCAGACACAGTACAGGAGATGGTTAGAGGCTGCAGACATACAACAGGAGATGGTTAGAAGCTGCGGACATGGTACAGGAGAAGGTTAGAGGCTGCGGACTTGGTACAGGAGATGGTTAAAGATTGCAGACATACTACAGGAGATGGTTAGAGGCTGCAGACACGGTACAGATGATGGTTAGAGGCTGTGGACATACTACAGGAGATGGTCAGAGGCTGTGGAAATGGCGCAGAAGATCGTTACAGGCTGCAGGCTTGGCACAGGAGATGGTTAGAGGCTGCGGGCATGATATGGTTATAATGTTAACACCAGTCACCTGAGTGGCACTGACAGATGCCTGGCGGGTGGCTCTCCTGCCTCCCCATCCAGTCTTCTGCTCCAGCTCATGGCTGAATGACACTGTAACTGTCTGACTCCTAGCGCCCGGGTCGGTGTGCGGCTTTCCCACTGCCCCCTCTAACCTGTCCTCTGCTCCTGGCTGACAGCTGTTGCTGTTCATAAAAAGGTGCCAAGCAAAGCCATGATGTCACCGCACACTCGCCCCCTGCCCAAACACAACCAAATTCAGCCAAGCTTTCCCGATCCGGTTTTTGTGCTTGCACAGTGGGAAAGTTCGCCAAAGGCCATTTTTTCCATGGTCAGCCGCTGTCCGCAAACAGACATTTACGGGCAGGCCATAAGTGGTTGAAATTTACTAACTGTCTGTAAATGTACGTAGGGTTGGCACCCCTGGGTTAGATGAAACAGTGCAGTATGCCGAAATCCCTACACTGAGGACAGGCAGGTAAATAACTTTAATGCAGAAGAGACATAATAATATTCCTGATCGGCAAATTGATTTATTGCAGGTGTGTCTATATTAAAACAGGAAGGGAAGGCAGACTGCATCCTCATCATATTCATTTCCAGGCTAAATTTTAATATTTCAGCGTACCCAAATTATGCTCTAACGAAAGCAAATATTTGGATGCAAATCCCCCGCAGCCTGTTAATAATTTTAGAGATTTATTATTCCCAGAGCCCCTAGAAAATGGGACCACTTTATCTGATTATAGATCTCCTGGGTTCTTTCCTGTCGCATTAAGCAGCCAGGAGAAGTTTTATTCTGTGGCTCGTTCGCTAGGCAGACACATTTCGGAGCTGTGCTGTACAGTCCCCCTGGGAAGGAAAGTGTTGGCTGTCTTCTCTATCAGAGCGCGGCTGTAAAGACAAGCTACCTTACAGCGTCTGTACACACGTCGTTAGCGGTGAACCAAACCATATCCGATGTAACAGTTTAAACTGTTTGTTTCACATGCATCAGAGACGATGGGACTTTTACATGAAAGCAGTGGTGTACCTTGTGTATTCGACTTCTGGGGATGGATTATATTCTCTCTAAACTATACGTAAGGATTATTTTCAGTAAAAATTGTGGATTAAAACAAATACTAAAAACGGTCAGATAATAGAAGCAGAGACAGTGAACATTTTCTTTATTTTAAAGCTCAATTGGAAATGTTTGCATAGTTACATTGTTCCAGTTTGAAATAAATAACTATGTACAGTATCTCACAAAGAATTGGGTATAATTGCTTTTATTTGCGCTTAAATTCATTTTAGTGTCTATTTCTAGAAAAAAAAAAGTGTTTATTAAATAGCTGCACTAATATCGCATGGCATTAGAAAGTTGCAACTTCTAGCATTTTATTCTTCAGGGTCTTAGTTTTCAGTAAATACAGTATCTCACAAAAGTGAGTACACCCCTCACATTTTTAGTAAATACTGTATTTTACTAAATTTAGCACTTTTTCTAAATTTTGCACACATGTTAAAATCTCAGTTTTTTGATAGAATTTACTTTAAACCCTCCCCCGAAACAATTACATACAGTATCTCACAAAAGTAAGAACACCCCTCACATTTTTAGTAAATATTTTATTCTATCTTTTCATGTGACGACACTGAAGAAATGACACTTTGCTACAATGTAAAGTAGTGAGTGTACAGCTTGTATAACAGTGTAAATTTGCTGTCCCCTCAAAATAACTCAACACACAGCCATTAATGTCTAAACCACTGGCAACAAAAGTGAGTACACCCCTAAATGAAAATTGGGCCCAATTAGCCATTTTCTATCCCCGGTGTCATGTGACTCATTAGTGTTACAAGGTCTCAGGTGAGAATGGGGAGCAGGTGTGTTAAATTTGGTGTTATCGCTCTCACTCTCTCATACTGGTCACTGGAAGTTCAACGTGGCACCTCATGACAAAGAACCCTCTGCGGATCTGAAAAAAAATACTTGTTGCTCTACATAAAGATGGCCTAGGCTATAAGAAGATTGCCAAGCCATGAAACTGACCTGTAGCACGGTGGCCAAGACCATACAGGACAGGTTCCACTCAGAAAAGGCCTCGCCATGGTCGACCAAAGAAGTTGAGTGCACGTGCTCAGCCTCATATCCAGAGGTTGTCTTTGGGAAATAGACATATGCGTGCTGCCAGCATTGCTGCAGAGGTTAAAGGGGTGGGGTGTTGGCCTGTCAGTGCTCAGACCATACGCCGCACACTGCATCAAATTGGTCTGCATGGTTGTCGTCCCAGAAGGAAGCCTCTTCTAAAGATTATGCACAAGAAAGCCTGCAAACAGTTTGCTGAAAACAAGCAGGCTAAGGACATGGATTACTGGAACCATGTCCTGTGGTCTGATGAGACCAAGATAAACGTATTTGGTTCAGATGGTGTGAAGTGTGTGTGGCGGCAACCAGGTGAGGAGTACAAAGACAAGTGTGTCTTGCCTACAGTCAGGCATGGTGGTGGGAGTGTCATGGTCTGGGGCTGCATGAGTGCTGCCGGCACTGGGGAGCTACAGTCTATTGAGGGAACCATGAATGCCAACATGTACTGTGACATACTGAGGCAGAGCATGATCCCCTCCCTTCAGAGACTGGGCCACAGGGCAGTATTCCAACATAACGACTCCAAACACACCTCCAAGACGACCACTGCCTTGCTAAAGAAGCTGAGGGTAAAGGTGATGGACTGGCCAAGCATGTCTCCAGACCTAAACCCTATTGAGCATCTGTGGGGCTCCTCAAACAGAAGGTGGAGGAGCGCAAGATCTCTAACATCCACCAGCTCTGTGATGTCATCATGGAGGAGGGGAAGAGGACTCCAGTGGCAACCTGTGAAGCTCTGGTGAACTCCATGCCCAAGAGGGTTAAGGCAGTGCTGGAAAATAATGGTGGCCACACAAAATATTGACACTTTGGGCCCGGTTTTTCACTTATGGGTGTACTCACTTTTGTTGCCAGTAGTTTAGACATTAATGACTGTGTGTTGAGTTATTTTGAGGGGACAGCAAATTTACACTGTTATACAAGCTGTACACTCACTACTTTACATTGTAGCAAAGTGTCATTTCTTCAGTGTTGTCACATGAAAAGAGAGAATAAAATATTTACAAAAATGTGAGGGGTGTACTCACTTTTGTGATTAACACAAGGGTGAGTAAGCTTTAAAACTAGGGCTGTGAATTTTTTTTATAACATCTGATTTTGGTCTGAGTACCTTGTGTGCAACCTATTGCATTAGGATGTGCACCCTACAGCTCAAACACAAGTGTGTGGGTCTACATATACATGACCCCAGCACATTGATCTCCCTGCCGGCACAGTGAAAGAGAAGTGCGTAAACACTTATTTTATGGCAGAGCCGGTAAGAGGGAGATATTTTCCATTTTTCTGCTGGCACACAGAGCGATAATGCTAATGTGCATGGGGTGATTAGGGTGTGACCAGGCACAGCCGGCACACCCTGTGCACACGCCTATGCTTGTAGCAGCTGCAGCCTACTGTCAGTTATTTATTAATTTATTTATGTATTCACTTATTTGCTCATTGTTCACATTTTTCACAGAGGAGTATAATAGTTATTTATTGATTTTTTTTATTTTTTATTACACGACTAAAGGAACCCAATACCTGATGGCTACTACCCTTTGCACTAAAGGTGGACATCAAACAGGGGGTTTGTGCTGACTTTTATTCCTTTAGATTGGTTTAGTAATTTTGAATGATTCCTTGATCACTGTCATTAGTCATTAAACTTTGCACACACTATCAAAATATTTTCTCTGAAATTAGCAATTTTCATTGTCCTGTTAGTGGTCAATAAGTTAATAAATTGCCACAGCATTGGAGAATAACAGGTCCCTGATTATCTCAGCGTGACAAACTATTAAATCTTTTTATTTCTTTAATCCTCTGGATTGCTAAAGTGAGATTATACTGTGTCTCTAGTGCACTAGTAATAATCTCTTAGAATAACAACATTACAATGTGAATATAATGCGGAAGATCATGAAATTATCAATTTGATGTTTGCAGGGGAAATGAACTGCAATTTTAATGGAAATATAAGTAATTTTCCCTTGAGTGTTTCTCTAGGTAGCTAAATGTTGTTTATTCCAAAATAGGAAATAAGTCCATATCATTTCTCTTTATAGTAACTGGGAAAATTGCATTACAATTAATGAAAAGTCATTACAAAGGACAAGGGTCATCATGTAAACTTTGAAAACATTTTCTAAACAAAAATGGAGAAGGTTGTAAAGTAAAGAGTGAATAATACAAAATAAAATGCGTTATTAAGGTTTTACTTAATAAAATATAGTTTACATTTTCATAATATTTGAATACAAAACTAATTTAAAATAAGCATATAAAAAGATAGGCTATGTTTTCTGTGATATGACAGGTCTCTAGTTAATCGATAAGCTGCATTTACAGTATACTGAAGTCACTGAATGGGTTGGCTGGATTCTTAGTGATGTCACCAGTCTCTACTGAATGGATTGGCTGGATTCTTAGTGATGTCACCAGTCTCTACTGAATGGATTGGTTGGATTCTTAGTGATGTCACCAGTCTCTACTGAATGGATTGGTTGGATTCTTAGTGATGTCACATGTCTCTACTGACAGGATTGGCTGGATTATTGCTAATGTCACTAGTCTCTACTGAATAGATTGGCTGGATTCTTTCTGATGTCAGCAGTCTCTACTGAATGGATTGGCTGGATTCTTAGTGATGTCACCAGTCTCTATTGAATGGATTGGCTGGATTCTTGCTGACGTCCCCAGTCTCTATTGAATGGATTGGCTGGGTTCTTAGTGATGTCCCCAATCTCTACTGAATGGATTGGTTGGATTATTGCTGATGTCCCCAGTCTCTACTGAATGGGTTGGCTGGATTCTCAGTGATGACACCAGTCTCTACTGAAGGGATTGGCTTGATTCTTAGTGATGTCACATGTCTCTACTGAATGGATTGGCTGGATTCTTGCTGATGTCCCCAGTCTCTATTGAATGGATTGGCTGGGTTCTTAGTGATGTCCCCAATCTCTACTGAATGGATTGGTTGGATTCTTGCTGATGTCCCCAGTCTCTACTGAATGGGTTGGCTGGATTTTCAGTGATGACACCAGTCTCTACTGAATGGATTGGCTTGATTCTTAGTGATGTCACATGTCTCTACTGAATGGATTGGCTGGATTCTTGCTGATGTCCCCAGTCTCTACTGAATGGATTGGCTGGATTCTTGCTGATGTCACTGGTCTCTACTGAATGAGTTGGCTGGATTTTTAGTGATGTCACCAGTCTCTACTGAAGGTATTGGCTGGATTCTGGCTGACGTCCCCAGTCTCTAATGAATGCTGAATGTATTGGCTGGATTCTTGCTGATGTCCCCAGTCTCTACTGAATGTATTGGCTGGATTCTTGCTGATGTCACTGGTCTCTACTGAATGGATTGGCTGGATTATTACTGATGTCACCTGTCTCTACTGAATGGGCTGGCTGGATTCTTAGTGATGTCAACAGTCTCTACTAAATAGATTGGCTGGATTCTTAGTAATGTCCCCAGTCTCTACTAAATGGATTGGCTGGATTCTTAGGGATGTCCGCAGTCACATACATAGTTACATACATAGTTAGTCAGGTTGAAAAAAGACACAAGTCCATCCAGTTTAACCATAAAAAAAATATATATAATATCATACAATCCCATATACCCAATTCTATACCCACAGTTGATCCAGTAGAAGGCGAAAAAACCCCAGCAGAGCATGATCCAATTTGCTACAGCAGGGGAAAAAATTATTTCCTGTACCCCGAGAGGCAATCAGATTTTCCCTGGATTAATTTTACCTATAAATGTCAGTACCCCGTTATATTATATACATTTAGGAAAGAATCCAGGCCTTTCTTAAAGCAATCTACTGAGCTGGCCAGAACCACCTCTGCAGGGAGTCTATTCCACATTTTCACAGCTCTAATGCGGCGTACACACGATCGTTTTTCATGTCATTTTTTAAACCAACGTTTTTCTCGTCGTTTTTTTTCATGTTTCCTCTCAAGCCTGTCTTGCGTACACACGATCATTTTAAAAAACGTTCAAGCAAAGCGCAGTGACGTACAACACGTACGACGGCACTATGAAGGGGAAGTTCCGTTCGGATGGCGCCACCCTTCATGTTAGTAAAGTTTGTTGAGCGACGATTCGCGCTTTTCAGCCTCGTGCTTTTCAGTCCGTTACAGCGTGACGAATGTGCTATCTCCATTACGAACGCTAGTTTTACCAGAACGAGCGCTCCCGTCTCATACTTGATTCTGAGCATGCGCGTTTTTTTTCACCTCGTAAAAGCATACACACTATCGTTTTTCACGTCGTTAAAAAAAAAATGCTCTGGAGCATACACACGATCGGTTTTAATGCCCATTTTTAAAAATGCAATTTTTAACGGCATGAAAAACGATCGTGTGTATGGGGCATTACTGTGAAGAAACCTTTCCATATTTGGAGATGAAATCTCTTTTCCTGTAGACGTAAAGAGTGCTCCCTTGTCCTATGTGATGACCTTAAAGTGATTACCTCAACACCAAGTTCACTATATGGACCCCTTATATATTTGTACATGTTGATCATATCCCCCCCTTAATCTCCTCTTCTCAAGAGTGAATAAATTCAGTTCCTCTAATCTTTCCTCATAGCTGAGCTCCTCCATGCCTCTTATCAGTTTGGTTGCCCTTCTCTGCACTTTCTCCAGTTCCCCAATATCCTTTTTGAGAACTGGTGCCCAAAACTGAACTGCATATTCCAGATGAGGTCTTACTAATGATTTGTACAGGGGGGCAAAAAGATATCTCTCTCTGAAGTCCATACCTCTCTTAATATAAGAAAGGACTTTGCTCGCTTTGGGAACCACAGCTTGGCATTGCATGTCATTATAGCTTATGATCTACCAAAACCCCCAGATCCTTCTCCACTACGGATCCTACCAGTTGTACTCCCCCTAGTATGTATGATGCATTCATATTCTTAGCCTCCAAATGCATAACTTTATATTTATCAACAATAAACCTCATTTGCCACATAGTCGCCCAATTAGACGGAGCATTGAGGTCGGCTTGTAAATTGGAGACATCCTGTAAGGACGTTATTCCACTGCATAGCTTAGTGTCATCTGCAAAGACAGAAATGTTACTTTTGATCCCAGACCCAATATCATTTATAAAGATATTAAAAAGTAAGGGTCCCAGCACTGAACCTTGGGGTACACCACTGATAACCTTGGACCATTCAGAGTAAGAACCATTAACCACGACTCTCTGAATTCTGTCTTTTAGCCAGTTTTCTATCCATTTACAAACTGATATTTCCAATCCTGTAGAATTTAACTTACACATGAGCCTTGTGTGCGGAACTGTATCCAACGCTTTTGCAAAATCCAAGTATACCACGTCCACCGCCACCCCTCTGTCCAAGGTCTTACTTACCTCTTCATAAAAAGAAATCAGGTTTGTTTGACAACTTCTGTCTTTCATGAATCCATGCTGTCTGTTGCTTAAAATATTTTTTCCATCAAGAACTCATCTATGTGGTCTTTTATTAATCTCTCCAGTATCTTCCCAACTATAGAAGTTAAACTAACAGGTCTATAGTTACTTGGTAAAGACTTTGTTCCCTTTTTAAATATAGGCACCACATTGGCCCTGCGCCAATTCAGTGGTACTATTCCTGTCATTGATGAGTCCCTAAAAATTAGATACAATGGCTTTGAAATTACAGAGCTCAATTCTTTTATGATCCGTGGGTGTATGCCATCAGGTCCAGGTGCTTTATCCACCTTTATTCTGTCTAAATATTTCTGGACCATATCACTTTTGTGCCATTGTGGATTTGGGGCTGTGTCACTACCACCCCCATTATGGACATGAGCTCCCCCATGCTCCTTTTGTATACACAGAGCTGAAGAAAGTATTTAATAAATTAGCCTTCTATTTGCCCCCAGTCACCCACTCTAGATTATTTTGTAAAGGGCCTACATGCTCAGACTTGATCTTTTTACTATTAATATATTTGAAGAATTGTTTGGGGGTTGTCCTACTATCTTTTGCAATCTGTCGTTCGTTTTGAATTTTTTTGCATCCTTGATTTCCTTTTTACATATTCTGTTATATTCTTTGTAACATTTAAATGACACTATTGTTCCTTCATTTTTATATTTTTTAAATTCTCTTTTCTTATAGTTTATAGCTTTTTGAACTTTGGCCGTGAGCTACATAGGTTTTATTTTTAGCCTTTTAAACTTATTGCCCATGGGAATATACTTTGCAGTGAGTTCACAAACAGTCTTTTTGAAGAATTCCCAGTTCTGTTCTGTGCCCATTGATGCCAATATTCCCTCCCAGTCTAAGTCCTGGAGAGCAGTCCTCATCCTTGGAAAATTTTCTCTCTTGAAATTAAGTGTTTTTATCTTTCCCGTATGTGATTTTTGCTTACAGCTAACATCAAATGAAATCATGTTATGGTCACTGCTACCCAGGTGTTCCTTTATCTGAACATTAGTAATACGCTCTGCATGGTTTGAGATTACCAGGTCCAACAGAGCATCATTCCTAGTTGGGGCCTCAATAAACTGGACCATAAAATTGTCCTGTAATAGGTTTATAAATGTTTGCCCTTTAACTGTCCCAGGAGGGCCATTACTCCAGTCAATTTCTGGGTAGTCCCCCATTATTATCATCGTCCCAACCCTTGCAGCCCTTTCCATCTGTGCAAGGAGCTGAGTCTCCATCCCCTCATTAACATTGGGTGATCTATAACAAACTCCAACTTTGAACTTAGCACATCTGTATGCAGTTCCACCCATAATGCTTTATACTCATCACACTCTCCATCCGCCAGGTCCTCTTTCACACTCGCTTTGAGATCACTTCTCACATAGAGACAGACCCCGCCACCTTTCCTTTTTACCCTGTCTTTCCGAAAGAGTGCATAGCCAGGAATATTAATAGCCCAGTCATGTGAGGAATGAAGCCAAGTTTCAATACCGATTACATCATAGCTCTCCTGATGCACCAGAGCTTCAAACTCACCTATTTTGCTTGGCAGACTTCTGGCATTGGTGAACCAACACTTTAATGCATTAATATATTTTGACATACTATTCTCTTGGGGGTTCCGAGATTGCAGTCTCTACTGAATGGATTGGCTGGATTCTTTCTGATGTCACTGGTCTCTACTTAATGGGTTGGCTGGATTTTACTTGATGTCACCAGTCTCTAATGAATGGGTTGGCTGGATTCTTAGTGATGTCACCAGTCTCTAATGAATGGGTTGGCTGGATTCTTAGTGATGTCACCAGTCTCTATTGAATGAATTGGCTGGATTTTTTCTGATGTCACCAGTCTCTACTGAATTGGTTGGCTGGATTCTACGTGATGTCACCAGTCTCTACTGAATAGATTGGCTGGATTCTTCCTAATGTCACCAGCCTCAAGTAAATGGACAGGCTGCATTCTTGAAAGGAGACAAAATAAAATGAAAACCAAACTGAGCTCAACCTCAATATGCAAAAGTATAATGTATCCCTAAATAGATGTACAGTATATATGTAAGAAACTCAAGCAAAGTAGCCTGACACATGTAATAATTAAAGAAAAATAACTTTATTAAACACTTAAACCTAGACCATACAAAAACCCACTATCTAACTAATAAAATAATAATTGGCCAATTATTAAAACCCCAACTATGGCAGCTGCAAGGAAATTGTGTAACCCCCCCCCCAAAAAAAGGGGGGGAAAATAAAAAATTTGGGATTCCAAGTGTTCAAGGAATGTATAACACAGTAAGGGGCGCAATCTACATGAACTAGATCACAAAATTAAAACTTCTCCTCCATATTGCATGTAACTGGATGTTCTTCAGAATTCCTGAAAGGATCCTTTGATGGGATAAATTCCGGGACTAACATATGGCTCAATGTCATTCAAAGTTCATTAAGGGATCCTCTGATAGACTGTAGAGTGAGACCAACCCACACATATAAACTGTGTTGATGGGCCACTGAGTGTGAGGGTGTCCTTTAATGAAATGTGTTCTGAGACCAACCCCCATACTAGCAGCGTGGATCCAGAGTGAGTTATGGCACATGCATCAAGCATAACTGGAAAACTCCCAGGGAGAAGCTGCATTCTTACTGATGTCACTGGCCTTTAGTGAAGGGATTGGCTGGATTTTTATTGATGGTACCGGTCTCTACTGAATGGGTTGCTGGATTCTTGCTGATATCACAGGTACAACATCTACTGAATGGGTTGGCTGGATTCTTAGTGATGTCACCGGTGTTTACTGAATGGGCTGGCTGTATTCTTAGTGATGTCACTGTCTCTATTAAATGGATATGCTGCATTCTTACTGATGTCACTGGCCTTTAGGGAATGGATTGGCTAGATTCTTATTGATGGCACTGTTCTCTACTGAATGGGTTGCTGGATTCTTGCTGATATCACAGGTCTCTACTGAGTTTGCTGGATTGTTAGTGATGTCACAGGTCTCTAGTAAATGGATAGGCTGCATTCTTACTCATATTTCTGGCCTAAAGTGTTTGGATTGACTACATTATCAGTGATGTCACCAGTCTCTACTGAATAGATTAGCTGGATTCTTAAGTTGGCCGGCTGATCAAAAAAACAGTAAAAATGAACAGATTGCCTCATCCACACATTTGAAGTAGATGGAGATGGAGGAATTCTCCCCACTGTGCTATTGTATTCTGACAACGGGACTCCTCCGCTGCCAGAATACAAACACCAATCAGCCCTGCAGTCCATCGTATGCATGCGCTAATCGAAAAAAAAATTCCAACGGTCCCATTCGAGAGAAGTTGATCACTAAGTCAACTCCTCTTGAAAGGGAACTGTCATAGATAGATCAAATATTGGCCAGTCCCCGCTGAACTGGCCAAAGTTTGATCTATCCTTGGCCAGCTTTAGTGATGTCACCCATCTCTAGTGAATGGATTGGCTTACTTCATAGTGATGTCACCCATCTCTAGTGAATAGATAGACTGCATTCTTAATGATGTCTCACCTGTCTCTGTGGAAAGGATTGGCAGGATTATTAATGATTGCACCCATCTCTAGTGAATACATTAGCTGGATTTTTAGTAATGTCGCTGGTCTCTAGCGAATGGATAGGCAGCAATTATACTGGTGTCACCAGTATCTGGTAAATGGATAGGGTAAATTCATACTGATATCACAGGTCTCTACTGAATGAATAGGCTGGATTTATAGTGATGTCACCAGTCTCTACTAAATGTATTAGTTGGATTCATAGTGATGTCAACGATGTCAACTGAATGGATTGGCTGGATTTGTACTGATGTCACTGGTTTTTAGTGAATCAAATGGCTCGATTCCTAGTGATGTCACCTGTCTCAAGTGAATTGATTGGCTGGATTCCTAGTCATGTCACCATCTCTAGCGAATGGATAGACTGTATTCTCAGTGATGTCACCATCTCTAGCGAATGTATAGGTTGTATTCTCAGTGATGTCACCCATCTCTAGTTAATGGATTGGCCGGATTCTTAGTGATGTCACCATCTATAGTGAATGGATAGGCAGTATTCTCAGTGATGTCACCCATCTCTAGTGAATGGATTGGCTGGATTCTTAGTGATGTCACCATCTATAGCGAATGGATAGGCTGTATTCTCAGTGATGTCACCCATCTCTAGTGAATAGGCTGCATTCATACTGATTTTACTTGCCTCTAGTAATTGGATAGGCTGCTTTTCCATGATGTCACTGGTCTTTGGTAAATAGGAAGGTTGCATTCTCAGTCCTGCTGCCAGTCTCTAGTGAACTGATAAGATGTATTTACACCAATGTCATCGGTCTCTAGTGAATGGATAGACTACATTCTCAGTGACATCACCAGTCTCTAGTGAATAGATAGACTGAATTCTCAGTGATGTCACCGCTCTCTAGTGAATGGATAGGTTGTATTCTCAGTGACATCACCAGTCTCTAGTGAATGGATAGGCTGCATTCTCAGTGTTGTCGCCAGTCTCTAGTAAATGGATAGGAGGAATTCATACTGATTTTACTGGCTTCTAGTGAATAGATAGACTGTGCTATCATTAATGTTGCCAGTCTTTAGTGAATAGCTGCATTTATACAGATGTCACTGCCCTCTACTGAGTGGATAGGCTGCTTTCTTACTGATGTCACAGATAACTGCATTTTCAATGCTAAAAAAACACCAGCCACCGATTTTTGCGCCAATATCTTTTAACAACATTTTTGCTGTCTGCAAGTTTTTTTTGGTACACAGCTGTGTCTTAAAATGACGAAAGTATTAGCAGCATATGATTACTTGACACAATTAGCCTGTTCTTTGTAAATTAAAATAAAAAGGGAAAAAAAATATGCTTCTCAAGTGCGTCCACTCGATATTTGGCGGGCTGTTTCATAAAGTACTGCCTGATAGAATAATACAACAAAGCAAGTGCTTTTTTAAAACCCGAGTCACAATGGAACTATCCAGGGTAGAAAATTGAACTGCAAAATGATTGCTGGGAAGCAGCTTCCATTATGGAGTACACTCTGCTTCCGGCTTTTGTTCGAGGAGAGGGACCTTCACAAAGTGCCTCTTGTTGCTTTATATTCTCTCTGTATGGCACAGGTTGTTTCTTGCCGATCAAAAAATTGCCCAGTTTCATAAATATAAAAAATATAAAAAGCAGAAGGTGGGGAAACAGCAAGCATGGAAGATAAACTGAGGCTGGAAATAACAATTTTCTGTCATTTTCTACTTTTATGGATATGTGTACAAAAATAAATCTTCCCAGCAGAGTACGGATTAAAAAAGCATTTCAAAATTGGGTGAAAAAATTGTGTTTGCTTATCGGAAACCATAGAAATCATATACTAGATAAAAGATACAAATGTGTGTGTTTTTCTGAGTTGTGATCGGTGTTAGCATAAGCATCTTCCTTCCTCCCAGCCGCTCTTTATTCCTTCCGATCTTCTCCTTACTTCCTCACCTTCTAATACATCCCTCTCCTTCTTTCTTTGCTACTTTCCTTCTTTCACTCTCTTCTATCCTTCCTTTTTTCCATCTTATAATACTTCCTTCCTCCCCTTCTAATTCCGTCCTTCTCTCTTCCCTCTCTTTATTTCCTCCCCTCCTTCCATCCTTCTTTCCCCTTCTTCTTCCGTCTTTCTTTTCTGTATTCCCTCTTTCCTTTCTGTCTGTTCATTCCTTCCTTGTTCCTTCTTCTCCTTCTTCCTTTCATGCAGCCTTCTTTCTCTCTTTCCTTCCTTTCTTCCTTCTGTGTGTATTTTTCTGAGGTAGTGATTGGTGTCAGCATAAGCATATTTGTCTTTCCATCCTTCCATCCTGTTTTTCTTCATTCCTCTGTTCTCTTTCCTTCCTTTCTCCCATTCCCTAATTCCTTCCTCCTTGTTTTCCTTCCTTCCTTCCTTCCTTCCTCCATTCCTTTCTCTTTTTTTTCTTCCTTCCTTCCTTCCTTCCTTCCTTCCTTCCTTCCTTCCTTCCTTCCTTCCTTCCTTCCTTCCCTCATAATTCCTTCCTTCTCTCTTATTCTCTCCCCCCTTCCATGTTTCTTCCCTTTCTTCCCTCCTCCCTCTTTCCTTCCTTCTTTCTTCATTTCTGTGTGTAGTAGGTGAGGTAGTCATAAGCATATTTTCTTTCCTTCCATCCTCTCTTTTTTTTCTTCTCTGTTCTCCTTCTCTTCTCCAGCTTCTAATTCCTTCCTCCTTCCTTGCTTGCTACCTTCCATATTTCACGCCTTCCATTCCTCCCTCTCTTCCTTCCTCCCTTCCTTCCTTCCTTCCTTCCTTCCTTCCTTCCTTCCTTCCTTCTCTCTTATTTTCTCCCCTTCTTCCTTCATTCTCTTATTCCTCCCCTTCCTTCCCCCTTTCCTTTTGTGTGTATTTTTCTGAGGTAGTGGTCGGTGATCGGTGTTAGCATAAGCATATTTGTATTTCCATCCTTCCATCCTGTCTTTATTGCTTCCTCTGTTCTCTTTCCTTCCTTTCTCCACTTCATTAATTCCTTCCTCTTTGTCTTCCTTCCTTGCTACCTTCCTCATTTGACTTCCTTCCTTTCTCTTTCTTTCCTTCCTCCCCTCCTAATTCCTTCTTTCTCTCTTATTCTCTCCCCTCCTTCCATCTTTCTTACTTTTCTTTCTTTCCTCCTCCCTTTCTTGCTTCCTTCTTTATTTCCTTTATTCTTTCTTTCTTTCCTTCCCCATTCATTTTTGTGTGAGGTAGGTGAGGTAGTGAATGGTGTTAGCATAAGCCATCCTTCCACCCTGTCTTTATTCCTTCCTTCTGTTCTCTTTCCTTCCTTTCTCCCATTCCTTAATTTCTCCCTCTTTGTTTTCCTTCCTTCTCGATTTCCTTCCTTATGTCCTTCCTTCCTTCCTTCCTTCCTTCCTTCCTTCCTCCATTCCTCTTTATTTTCTTCCTTCCTTCCTCCCCTCCTAATTCCTTCCTTCTCTCCTATTCCCTCCCCTCCTTCCATCTTTCTTTCTGTCCTTTCTTCCCTCCTCCCTTCCTTGCTTCCTTCTTTCTTTCCTTCCTTTTTTCTTAATTTCTGTGTGTATTCTGTATGCGGTAGGTGAGGTAGTGATTGGTGTTAGGATGAGCATATTTTCTTTCCGTCCTTTTTTTTTCTCTCTGTTCTCCTTCTCTTCTGCCCCTTCTAATTCCCTTTTCCTTGTCTTCCTTGCTTGCTACCTTCCATATTTCACGCCCTCCATTCCTTCCTTCCTTCCTTCGTTCCTTCCTTCTTTCTCTCTTCTTCTCTCCTCTCCTTCCATCTTTATTACTTTTCTTTCTTTCCTCCTCTCTTTCTTCCTTGCTTCTTTCCTTCCTTGATTCTTTCTTTCTTTCTTTCCTTCCCCATTCATTTCTGTGTGAGGTAGGTGAGGTAGTGATTGATGTTAGCATAAGCATATTTGTCTTTCCAACCTTCCACTCTGTCTTTATTCCTTCCTCTGTTCTCTTTCCTTGTTTTCTCCACTTCCTTAATTCCTTCCTCCTTGTTTTCCTTCCTTCCTTCCTTCTTTCCTCCCCTCCTAATTCCTTCCTTCTCTCCTACTCCCTCCCGTCCTTCCATCTTTCTTTCTGTCCTTTCTTCCTTCTTTCTTTCCTTGATTCTTTCTTTCCTTCCTTCTTTCTTCATTTCTTTGTGTATTCTGTATGAGGTAGGTGAGGTAGTGATTGGTGTTAGCATAAGCATATTTTCTTTCCGGCATTCCACCCTCTCTTTTTTTTCTCTCTGTTTTCCTTCTCTTCTCCCCCTTCTAATTCCCTTTTCCTTGTTTTCTTTGCTTGCTACCTTCCATATTTCACACCCTCCATTCCTCCCTCCCTTCCTCCCTTCCTTCCTTCCTTCCTTCCTTCCTTCCTTATCTCTTATACTCTCTTTCTTTCTTCCCCCTCCTTTTTCCTTCTAATTACTTCCTTCTCTCTTTCCTCTCTTCAGTTTCTCCTTCCTTTTTTTCCTTTCTTCCCTCTTCCATTCTGTGTGTATTTTTTCTGAGGTAGTGATTGGTGTTAACATAAGCATATCTTTTCATCCTTCCATTCTCTCTTTATTCCTTCCTCTGTTCTCCTTTCTTCCTTTCTCTCCTAATTCATTCCCTTCCCTTTTCTTTCCTCCATCTAACGTTGAATATTTCTACATTAACTTTTTTCCCTTTGCTTGTGAGCCGGTACAAGTGACATATTTATGGTGTCATACCTGCAGAAATATACACACATTTACAGGTGTTGGCACTCACTGGGGTTGATTGAGTGATACAAAAATATGGGGAGTGCCCTTTTCTTAATTGTGCCGGGGTGAACCCGAATGAAACTTCAGTTCTTCTTTTATTTATTTTTTATTGTCTAAAAACAACAATGAATCAACAATTAAAATAATAAAAAACATGTGAGAGACAAAGAAAAAACATGCCAGTCTGTGTTTTTACCTAGAGACACCTGCTTTGAAAAGATTTCAAAGAAAAAAAAAAAAACGATCCCTCCAGCACGGGGGTTCCTTGCAGCCTGCTCATCATCTACCGTCTTCTTAGAAGCTGCTGATTAGTGCTCTTCGTATGCCACTAATTGGTTTTCCAAGTACAATAGCTGAGCGGAGCTCGAGATCCTGTCTGCCACAAGGTTTTCATACACAAGGAATAAAGAATTCCACTAAGCAATATTTGTGTTTAAAAATAATATCATAACACCACCTTGTAGACCAGCCTTTCTCAACATCTTTACCCCAGAGGAACCCTTGAAATACATTTCAGGTCAGGTTTATACTGCTATTCGAGATTGCCTCTTATTTGCCCCTATCATTGGACTTTCCACCCATAATATGAGACTAATGCCACTGTAACGGCACCCCAAGTATGAAAGGGGTTAACACCGTTAGGATATTCCCTTTCCAACCACACGACAGCCACCAGACACTCCAACCAGCTGAATAAGACCCCATACGAATGGTTCTCCCCCCAGATACGAGACAACGCTCTGTATTCAAGTTCCAAAACAGGGAAAAGCCTTTATTTTCAAAACACATGGTAACACATTTCTCTTCAAAACCCTCCCCTCCCATCCTTTGGGGAACAGGGCGGGTTAAACTGTCCAATGACAATGGTGATACAGGTCAGGTGTGTTCAAACTTCTCCTTTGATAAACAGTCTTAGGCAGGAGGGGTGATTCCCCCCCCCCCTCCTCACAGAAGACACTTCAACATCCCATAATATGCAGCCAGACGGTTGACCAGCTCCAATCCACATTGTCACAGTAGCAGACTTAATTCATAATAGACAATAGAATGCAAATAACCTTAACTCACCGCAATGATTACACAACCCCCCCCCCCCCCCTCACAGTACACATTCAATCTAGATACAATGTATGTGCAGCTTGAATATGGCCATCATAGGCCATATTGGGGTTTTCATTCACCCTGTGCCCCTAATAGAGACACAGGGTGATTGACACATAAGAGCCATTGGGGGAGCTGAAGCAAGGGTATCTCATACTTTCTAAGCGATTCTGAGTCCCCCGGGCCTTCCCGTTACAGCCACGTACACGCGACCGTTTTTAATGTCATTGAAAAAAACGACGTTTTTCTCGACATGATTCTTCTCAAGCCTGCCTTGCCTACACACTATCATGAAAAAAAAAAATGCTAGAGCAAAGCGCGGTGACGTACGAAATGTACAACGGCACTATAAAGGGGAAGTTCCATTCGGATGGCGCCACCCTTTGGGCTGCTTTTGCTGATCCTTGTGTTAGTAAAGTTTGGTGAGAGACGATTCGCGCTTTTCAGCCTCGTGCTCCTCAGTCCATTACAGCGTGGCGAATGTGCTATCTCCATTCTGAACGCTAGTTTTACCAGAACAAGCGATCCCGTCTCATCACTTGCTTCTGAGCATGCGCTTTTTTTTTTTACGTCATTAAAGCCTACACACGGGCGTTTTTCATGACGAGAAAAACGACGACCAGAAAAATTAGAGCATGTTCCAAATTTTTAATGGCCATTTTTCACGTCGTGAAAAATGCTCTGGAGCCCACACACGATCGTTTTTAATGACCAAATAAACAAAAGGCATTTTTCTCGTCATGAAAAACGGTCGTGTGTACGCGGCATTATACACACAATCTGTGTAGCAATTCATTGGTTAATAGCATTCCACTGGAAATCCCCATTAATTCCTCTAGAGCAGTGATGGTGAACCTTGGCACCCCAGATGTTTTGGAACTACATTTCCCATGATGCTCAACTACACTGCAGAGTGCATGGGCATCATGGGAAATGAGGTTCCAAAACATCTGGGGTGCCAAGGTTCACCATCACTGCTCTAGAGCAATTGAAAACCAGAATCAACAATATTAATCTTATGAAAAAAATATTCCATACAATTCAGAATACCAATCATTTATATGATAAAAAATGGGACCCTTGGTTTAATCATTCCACACTCTTTTTTTAATCCAGTTTGAGTTTTACTAGACACAAGAGACATACTTATCCTATATGTTGTTTTATAGATTACAATTTAAAAGACTGTACCAACACTGAACAAAACTATGGCAAAATATATTTACCTTAGAGCCGGTTCACACCAGGGCGACTCGTCAGGCGACTCAGTCGCCTGACAAGTCGCGTCCCACGCTTTTCAATGGAACCGTTCTAAGTAAGAGGGACTCAGGTCGCTCCGACTTAGAAAAAGGTTCCTGTACTACTTTTGGGGGCGACCCAAGGCGACCTGCATTGACTTCTATACAGAAGTCTTATGCAAATCGCCTCGGCGGGCGTCTCAAGTCGTCTTGAGATCGCGCCGCCGAGGTCGCCCCCACAAGTCGTGCCGCGTCGCGCTGCCCTGGTGTGAACCGGCTCTAAATGTGTACTATTTTTCTGATTTTCCTTATCTACTAATTGTTAATATTGTAATTATCCTGGCATTTGTTGTTTATTTTTGTACCACCCTTTTGTACCGAATAAAAATAGTTTGTAAACAAAAAATAAATACATTTCAGGTCACAGGTAGGGTGACCACCTGTCCCGGATTTATTGGCGGCTGGTGCTCCAATTTTTTTGGGGGGGCGCAAACGAACTGAAAAATTCAGAAAAATACTGAAACAAAAACATCAATTGCAGCCACTGTGCCATCAAATGAAGCCACTGTGCCCATCATATGCAGCCACTGTGCCATCAAATGAAACCACTGTGCCCATCATTTGCAGCCACTGTGCCATCAAATGAAACCACTGTGCCCATCATATGCAGCCACTGTGCCATCAAATGAAACCACTGTGCCCATCATTTGCAGCCACTGTGCCATCAAATGAAACCACTGTGCCCATCATATGCAGCCACTGTGCCCATCACATGCAGCCACTCTGCCCATCATTTGCAGCCACTGTGCCCATCATATGCAGCCAACTGTGCCCATCATATGCAGCCACTGTGCCCATCATATGCAGCCACCTGTGCCCATCATATGCAGCCACTGAGCCCATCAATTGCAGCCTCGGTGCCCATAATATGCAGTCACTATGCCCAGCAAATGCATCCCATCAATTCCAGCCTCTGTGCCAATAATATGCAACCACTGTACCCCCGCTCGCCTGCCCATTTGCCCACCCGCGCTCACTTACCCCATCATGGTGGCGAGTCAGGCAGTGGGTCAGGCGGCGAGCTGTGGGATGGGTAGCGCGGCGATGGATCCTCTGTCCTCCGTGCGCGTCTTCTTCCTGTTCTGCTAGGTGGCCAATGGGATCGCCTCTGTCTTTAGCCAATCAGGTGACCGGTATTACTTCCGCGCCTCCTGATTTGCTAAGAGGCCGTTCTGTGTTAGAAAAGCAAATATTTATTTGCTTTTCTAACACAACTGGGTAGACTGCAAGCACAATGGTTTGTGCTGGCAGTTTACCTTTTTTGAAGCCTATTAGAGCCTATGGCTCTAATCAGGTGCTTCAAAAACACCCCCCGCCACTGTAATTCAGGCGCCCGGTGTACGAAAAGGGGCCGGGTGCCTGAATCTATCCATACTACACAGAGGGGGTGGTTGGAGAGACGGGGCGGTGCCCGTGCGCCCTAATGGATGCACCGCCACTACCTGGATTGCCTGGGACAGCCCCGCATTTTGCAGGTCTGTCCCAGGTCCCTGGCACTAGTACAGTGTCCCGGAATGAAACTGACACAGCTGATGCAGCCGTTCGTGATTCTGCATCGATTGCCGATGATGTCATCCTGGCTAGCCATGTGGCTCCCTGCCTCTCCTGGAGAAACACAGCAAGAGGTGGATAATGCCCCCCCCCTCTTCCTAGTTGGGCGCTTTCAGGAGGAGCTGTGGGTGTTAGCCAGCCCTGTTTTCCCGCCTCCCGCAGCTGACATCACCCCCAGCTGCTGAAGTCCGGCGTGTCTTACAGACGTGGAGCCCCGAGTGTCCGACTCCCAGACGGAATACTGGATGCTGCAGTGCTCAGTCCTCCTGCAGTGTTACAGACATCAGGTTCATTAAGTACTAGTAGTTCCCTATGGCTGAATTTAGTTTTGTGCATTCACTGCATTGTGCATGGATTTGTACATATCAAGTAGGGGAAGCTCATTTTAGATTCGTCTTGAGGCTTAATTTTTTCCAATTTTTACTCCAGATCCCTCAGGTCATTTGTATTCCTTTTGTAGTCTAAAGTACCGTTTTTTTTTTGTTTTTTTTTTATATATACAACTTTAGTGCCTTAGATATAAAGAGCATTTGTTTAATGTATGTTAGCCTAACACTGAAAGAACAATTTCACTCTTTGAATCTAAGTGGCTGCCTGCAACTGCAATTTTGGGCTAACATACATTGCACAAATGCTTTTCTATCTAAGGCACTAAAGTTGTATGGCCACCCACCGACTGCATTGTAAGTCGAGTGACATTTCTTAAATATGTGACGTCACATGGTGGCACTGCCCCCTTGTGACGTCACCGACCGGTGCATGGGGGGGGGGTCCCTGAATGGCAGTTTGGAAATGTGGTCACCCTAGTCACAGGGGACCCTTGCTAAAACCCAATTCATTTATAGTCAGTGAAGAAAATCCACTTGGGCGGTCAGCATGAAGACTGCAAACCTTACAGTGGTGGTCAGAATGCAACCCTAAAGCCCTGTACACACGATCGGATTTCCTATGGTTTTTAAACCAATGGATTTTTCCATCGGAAAACCGATGAAGCTGACTTCCATCAGTTTTGCCTACACACCATCAGTCAAAAAACCGACCGTTCCAAACGCGGTGACGTAAAACACTCCGATGAGCTGAGAAAAATTAAGTTCAATGCTTCTGAGCATGCGTCGACTTGATTCTGAGCCTGCGTGGGTTTTTTATCCGATGGAGTTCCCCACAGACGATAGTAATTTGCTATCTGTTTTTTAACCATCGGATACATTTAAAACATGTTCTATTTTTAAACACCGATGGAAAAAAGACCGATGGGGCCCATACACGATCGGTTTGTCCGATGAAAAAAGTCCATCGGACTGTTTTCATCGGTAAAACCTATCGTGTGTACAGGACTTTACAGTGGTGGTCAGAATGCAACCCTTAAGCCTCGTACACACGATCAGATATCCTATGGATTCTAATCCGATGGTTTTGTCCATCTGAAATCCGATGAAGCTGACTTCCATCAGTCTTGCCTACACACCATCAGTCAAAAAACCGACCGTTCCAAACGTGGTGACGTAAAATACTCAGATGAGCCGAGAAAAATTAAGTTTAATGCTTCTGAGCATGCGTCGATTTGATTCTGAGCATGCGTAGGTTTTTTATCCGATGGACTTGCCCATAGACGATCGGAATTTGCTATCGGTTTTTGATCCATCGGAAAAATTTAAAACGTGTTCTATTTTTTAAAACCAATGGAAAAAAGACCGATGGGGCCCATACACGATCGGTTTGTCCGATGAAAAAAGTCCATCGGACTGTTTTCATCAGTAAAACCTATCGTGTGTACACAGCTTTACATTGGTGGTCAGAATGCAACCCTTACAGTGGTGGTCAGAATGCAACCCTTATGGACATCTAAAAACATCATTGGCTTCATGCTACTGGTCCTACCAAGTGGCATTGACCCCGAGACTATGCAGCCACCATAAAATGAAAGGTCAATCAGCTACAGCTCAAGGAACCCCTACTAACCTCTGGAGGAATTGAGAATGGGAATTTTGGGAAAACTGTATTCAATGTAAATAGTATAACCAAGAGAAGAATGGAACTTGTCTTTGCTGTTTTAGGACATATACTATGGAAGTGAAAGCTGGACAATGAATACACAAGATAGAAAAAGTATTGAAGTCTTTGGTGTTTGTGAAGTGTTTTTAGAATATGGCAGACAGCAAGAAAAACAAACAAATGGATCATCGAGCAAATCAAACCCAACCTAACCTTTCCCTAGTAGCCCAGATACAGTGGCGGCTGGTGCTCAAATTTTTTGGGGGGGCGCAAACAAACTGAAAAAACAAACAAAAAAAACACATCAATTGCCGCCACTGTGCCTATTAAACGCAGCCACTGTGCCCAAACGCCACTAGTTTCCCCCCATATACAGCCAGTTTGTCCCCACAATACAGCCAGTTTGTCCCCAAAATACAGCCAGTTTGTCCCCCCAATAATACAGCCAGTTTGTCCCCCCAATAATACAGCCAGTTTGTCCCCCCAATAATACAGCCAGTTTGTCCCCATAATACAGCCAGTTTGTCCCCCATAATACAGCCAGTTTCCCCCCCATTATATAGCCAGTTTGTCCCCCATATACAGCCAGTTTGTCCCCCATTTACAGCCAGTTTGTCCCCCATAATACAGCCAGTTTGTCCCCCATACACAGCCAGTTTGTCCCCCATATGCAGCCAGTTTCCCCCCAATATACAGCCAGTTTGTCCCCCATATACAGCCAGTTTGTCCCCCATATACAGCCAGTTTGTCCCCAATATGCAGCCAGTTTGTCCCCTATATGCAGCCAGTTTGTCCCCCATATGCAGCCAGTTTGTCCCCCAATATACAGCCAGTTGCCCCCCAATATACAGCCAGTTTGTCCCCCGTATGCAGCCAGTTTGTCCCCCCCAATATACAGCCAGTTTGTCCCCCATAATACAGCCAGTTTGTCCCCCAATATACAGTCAGTTGCCCCCCAATATACAGCCAGTTGCCCCCCAATATACAGCCAGTTTTTCCCCTGTATGCAGCCAGTTTCCCCCCCAATATACAGCCAGTTTGTCCCCCATAATACAGCCAGTTTGTCCCCAATATGCAGCCAGTTTGTCCCCAATATGCAGCAAGTTTGTTCCCCAAATACAGCCAGTTTGTCCTCATAATACAGCCAGTTTATCACCCCCAGCCCTGCACTTACCTTCCTCGAGTCAGCGCTGTCCTTCTTCCGTCCTCGATGTCTTCTCCCGCCCTTGATGTCGCTTCAGCCAATCAGGTTACCGGTAACCAGACCCGGTGAACCTGATTGGCCAGGGAACGCACCCCTGTGCGTCCTCTCATTAGGTATTTAGAAGCCGATTACAGCCCTCAGGCTGTAGTCGGGAAGCCTATCAGAGCCGCTGGCTCTGATAGGCACTTCTAAAGACCAACCAGACGCTGTGATTCAGATGGCCGGCGCTCAAGGGGCCGGCCATCTGAATAGTGGGCGGCAGCAATACATAGGTTCATGCAATGTATGAACCTATGTATTGTTGTGAGTGACGGCCGGGCGCAGAAGCGAGTGGCGGCGGCGCTTCTGCGCCCACTATGGACGCACCGCCACTCATTGTGTGAAGAAAAGGACATTAAAAAAATAAAAAAAACTCTTAAAGGGTCCGTTTTTTGTTTTTTTTGGTGACCACAGGAGGGGGGGGGGGGCAGCGCCCGGGTGCCCCCTATGGACGGGCCGCCACTGCCCAGATACCTGGATTGAAGTTGTCTTATTTTGGATATATTATGAGAACCAACTTACTAAAAGACAGTTTACAACTAACAACTAATGCTGGGACGTTTACAACCACCCGCTGACCACTTGTGCTAGGGGGGCTATTTTTACATCCAACCATTGACAACCAATGTCAGGGGGGAGACATTTTTAATGGCAGCCGCTGACCACCATTACTTGCAGGTAGAGGGGGGTTTGCAGCTAGTGACTGACCACCAATGCCAGTATTAGGCTTGTGCAATTTGTTTCGTAACGAATCGAAATTAGTCCGAATTTAGCAACTTTCGGACATTCGGAAGCATTCAAATTTCCGAACAAAGCAATTACGAATAAAACCGAATCCGAAATAAAATTATATCGCAAATAGCGAATGCCCGAATGTCTTCGGCATAATTCGTTATGAAAAAAGTTACGAATGTACGAATCCATTCGAAGCACAATTACACTCTGCTCTGCTCTCTGCTCCTCCCTCACCGTGCTGAACTCCCTCTCAAAATGGTGGACAGGGGCGGAGGCTATAGCCGCATGTAAAAAACGAAAGTAAAATACGAGATTTTGAATCGTTACAAATAACCGCTATGTATTTAGAAAAGTACAAATCCATTCGAAGCACATTAGGCATAATAGGCAACGTCGTTGTGAGAGAGACACGGAAAATTACGAATCAACAAACCCAAAAAAAGTTAGGAAAGTAGGAGTTGTGTCCAGAATCAATGAAAAACAATGTACTCTACCGAAAGTACGAATTATAAATCAACTAAAAATAAGGCTTACATTAATACGAATCATTCCGATTCAACGAAAAATGTCGCTTGCGAAAATACGAATTAGTCCGAACACGAAAAATCCCGCTCTAGCAAAATTCCGAACGATTACGAATCAACAGGACCGAAAAGAAATAAACCGAAACTAAACAAATTTTTCCGTTGCGCACAAGTCTAGCCAGTATGTTATTTTTACCACCAGCCAGTTACCGCCAATTCTGGGGTGCGGTTTACAGCCAACCACTGACCACCAATGTTCGGGGGGGGGGTATTTTTATGGGGAAAAAGGCAATTTTACATGACGCAATGCTTTACCAAGTTAAACGCCACCCTGTTAAGGTTCAGATGTACTTTCATTTGTGATGTAAAATTCCAGCCTAAACCTAGCTAGTCTTAAAAATATCCCCTTCCCCCTCCTACCGCCTATGCTGACTAACCTGTGTAAAAAAAGATGCATATACTTACCTATTTTCAGCCCGCTCTGGGCCACGCATGTGATCCCCTGTGTCAGCCAGTGACAGCTGCAGGAAAGGGGAGGGAGCACAGATGATGGCTGGGACATGGGAGCCTATGGGTGACATCACCACTCTAGGCTTTACCAGCTGTCACCGAGCGCTCTCTCCTCTCCCCTGCAGCTGCCGCTGGTTGACACAGGGTATCAAGTGACTGGATCAGAGCGGGCTGAAAATAGGTAAGTACATCTTTTTTTACACAGGTTAGTCAGCATAGGTGTTAGGAGGAGACAGGGAGTATTTTTAAGACTGGATCATTTTAATTTTAATTCTACCTTAAAAAATTATTTAAAAAATAAATAAAAATCTCATAGTTAAAAAAATGTTACATGTTTGGTATCTGTATACGTGATACATATATTTTACCAAATAATTGGGTATAATTGCTTTTACTTGCACTTAAATTCATTATAGTGTCTATCTCTACAAAAAAAAAACATGTTTATTAAATAGCTGCACAAATATCGCATGGCATTGGAAAGTTGCAACTTCTAGCATTTTATTCTCCAGGGTCTTAGTTTTCAGTAAATACAGTATCTCACAAAAGTCAGACAGTCTGGAATTTAACCATTTGTCTACTGGGGCACTTTTTTTAAATTTTGCACACATGTTAAAATCTCAGTTTTTTGATAGAATTGACTTTAAACCCTCCCCCGAAACAATTATATACAGTATCTCACAAAAGTGAGTACACCCCTCACATTTTTAGTAAATATTTTCTTCTATCTTTTCATGTGACAACACTGAAGAAATGACACTTTGCTACAATGTAAAGTAGTGAGTGTACAGCTTGTATAACAGTGTAAATTTGCTGTCCCCTCAAAATAACTCAACACACAGCCATTATTGTCTAAACCGCTGGCAACAAAAGTGAGTACACCCCTAAGTGAAAATGTCCAAATTGGGCCCAATTAGCCATTTTCCCTCCCCGGTGTCATGTGACTCGTTAGTGTTACAAGGTCTCAGGTGTGAATGGGGAGCAGGTGTGTTAAATTTGGTGTTATCGCTCTCACTCTCTCATACTGGTCACTGAAAGTTCAACATGGCACCTCATGGCAAAGAACTCTCTGAGGATCTGAAAAAAAGAATTGTTGCTCTACATAAAGATGGCCTAGGCTCATGGGCATCCGCTCCATAGGGCAAGGGGGGTCGTTTGCCCGCCCCCTGGAATCGAGAAGGTGTTGGCCAAATTGGCAGTGTTCTACACCCTCCGCCGCCCTTACACCCACTTCCAGCCCCGCTGGACCTGCTGAAGGTGAGAAGGAAGGAGAGCCGGGCTGTGTGTGCGGTATGGAGGGAGGAGGAGATGTCCTACAACACGTGTGTGTGTGTGACTGCAGAGACATGACGTCATAGGACACGTCATACATATGGTCAGTGTGCAGTGTAGTGATCAGAGTGTAGTGTGTGTAGTGTCCAGAGGTGCAGGGTGCTGTGTAATGTAAAGGGGTCCAGTGATGCAGGGTGCAGTGTAATGTAAAGGGGTCCAGAGATGCAGGGTGCTGTGTAATGTAAAGGAGTCCAGTGATGCAGGGTGCTGTGTAATGTAAAGGGGTGCAGGGTGCTGTGTAATGTAAAGGGGTCCAGTGATGCAGGGTGCTGTGTAATGTAAAGGGGTCCAGTGATGCAGGGTGCTGTGTAATGTAAAGGGGTCCATCGGTGCAGTTGTGGAGAGGGGGTACACAGTAGTGACAAAGAGATATTTAAAGATGCAGGGGGCACAGTGGGGTGTTTTTACATTTTAACGTGGGGGGGTCGCTTTTAACCCCCCGCTAGCGGTCGAAGAAAGGGTAAAATGCGACTGTGTATCGCCGCTGCTGAAGCGCCCCCCCCCCAAAAACTTTTTAGCGGACGCCCATGCCTAGGCTATAAGAAGATTGCCAAGACCCTGAAACGGAGCTGCAGCACGGTGGCCAAGACCATACAGCGGTATAACAGGACAGGTTCCACTCAGAACAGGCCTCGCCATGGTCCACCAAAGAAGTTGAGTGCACGTGCTCAGCGTCATATCCAGAGGTTGTCTTTGGGAAATATACGTATGAGTGCTGCCAGCATTGCTGCAGAGGTTGAAGGGGTGGGGTGTTGGCCTGTCAGTGCTTAGACCATACGCTGCACACTGCATCAAATTGGTCTGCATGGCTGTCATCCCAGAAGGAAGCCTCTTCTAAAGATGATGCACAAGAAAGCCTGCAAACAGTTTGCTGAAGACAAGCAGACTAAGGACATGGATTACTGGAACTATGTCCTGTGGTCTGATGAGACCAAGATAAAGTTATTTGGTTCAGATGGTGTAAAGCGTGTGTGGCGGCAACCAGGTGAGGAGGACAAAGTGTGTCTTGCCTACAGTCAAGCATGGGGGTGGTAGTGTCATCGTCTGGGACTGCATGAGTGCTGTCGTCATTGGGGAGCTACAGATCATTGAGGGAACCATGAATGCCAACATGTACTGTGACATACTGAGGCAGAGCATGATCCCCTCCCTTCAGAGACTGGACCGCAGGGAAGTATTCCAACATGATAACAACCCCAAACACACCTCCAAGACGACCACTGCCTTGCTAAAGAAGCTGAGGGTAAAGGTGATGGACTGGCCAAGCATGTCTCCAGACCTAAACCATATTGAGCATCTGTGGGGCTCCTCAAACAGAAGGTGGAGGAGCGCAAGGTCTCCAACATCCACCAGCTCTGTGATGTCATCATGGAGGAGGGGAAGAGGACTCCAGTGGCAACCTGTGAAGCTCTGGTGACCTCCATGCCCAAGAGGGTTAAGGCAGTGCTGGAAAATAATGGTGGCCACACAAAATATTGACACTTTGGGCCCGATTTGGACATTTTCACTTAGGGGTGTACTCACTTTTGTTGCCAGCGGTTTAGACATTAATGGCTGTGTGTTGAGTTATTTTGAGGGGACGGCAAATTTACACTGTTATACAAGCTGTACACTCACTACTTTACATTGTAGCAAAGCGTCATTTCTTCAGTGTTGTCACATGAAAAGATCGAATATTTACAAAAATGTGAGGGGTGTACTTACTTTTGTGACACACTGTATATAACTGTTTCAGGGGAGGGTTTAAAGTCAATTCTACCAAAACATGGAGAGTTTAACATGTGTGCAAAAAATTTAAAGTGCCCCAGTAGACAAATGGTTAAATCCCAGACTGTCTGCAATAAACACAATAAATACAATAATTATCTTTCTTTGTGTAGTTTTCTGGAGTACAGTTGTGCTTTTTTTCAGGTTATTCTTTCTGCATTCAGTCTCTGCTTATTACTGTGTCTGAAGGGAGTGCGGGGAGCCGTCTTTTATGTCCCAATCTTCGCTTAATTTTTATGAGCTGCACCACCATGCTACATGTGCTCGTGATTTCTTTCTCTGTCCTTTGTGCGGCCGGAGAAACATGTTGTTTTTCCTTCAGTAGTGTGCTATTGACTTTCCTCTGATAAAGGTTGGTGTATTGATGACATTGCAGGTCTTACAGCTTCAGTGTAATTGCGGCATAAATTATGGCAGAAAACCAATGGCGGCATCACCCAGGGTGATTGTTTTGAAAGGAAGATGCAGCGTTTAACCCTTCCATTTATTATCTGCCACTCCTGACGAAGCTTCACTGTACAGGCCCATTCAGTTGAAATGCGCTAACATGCAAGCAAAATGCATTACGTGCATTAACATGCATTCTTTTAGTGCTAAAAACGTGGCACAAAAAAAATGTAATCGTGGCTTCTGGTGCTGATGTTTTAAGCCCTGGACAATAAGGGGTTAATTTAGGGATTATTGAGCTACAGTAAGATGCAGCAAAATGAACATTTTGCTCATGTGTTCAATTTTAAATGTTATTCCAACACACCTAGCCACCACAATAAACCCTAAGGCCCGGTTCACACAGGGGCGACTCCTCAGGCCACTCGGTCACCTGAGGAGTCGCGTCCCGCTCTGTGCTATGGAACCGTTCTAATAGGAGCGACTCGGGTCGCTCCGACTTAGAAAAAGGTTCCTGTATTTCTTTTGGGGGCGACGCAGGGCGACTTGCATTGACTTCTATACAGAAGTCATTATGCAAATCGCCTCAGGCGGGCGTCTCAAGTCGTCTTGAGATCGCGCCGCCGAGGTCGCCCCCGAAATCATGTCGCCCCTGTGTGAACCGAGCCTAATGCCCTGTACAAACGATCGGTTTTACCGATGAAAACAGTCCGATGGACTTTTCTCATCGGACAAACCGATCGTGTATGGGCCCCATCGGTCTTTTTTCCATCGGTGAGAAAAAATAGAACATGTTTTAAATTTATCCGATGGGAAAAAAAAAAACGATAGCAAATTCCGATCGTCTGTGTGGAACTCCATCGGACAAAAAACCCACGCATGCTCAAAATCAAGTCGACGCATGCTCAGAAGCATTGAACTTAATTTTTCTCGACTTGTCAGAGTGTTGTACGTCACGGCGTTTGGGACGATCGTTTTTTGGACCGATGGTGTGTAGGCAAGACTGATGGAAGTCGGCTTCATCGGATTTCCAATGGAAAAATCCATCGGATTAGAATCCATAGGATATCCGATCGTGTGTACAGGGCTTTAGAGAACATACACCATATTGACAAAAGTATTGGGACGCCTGCCTTTTTACGTACATTAACTTTTTATAGGGTTCAATATTGAGTTGGCTCACCCTTTTGCAGCTATAACAGCTTCAACTCTTCTGGGAAGGCCGTCCACAAGGTTTAGGAGTGTCTATGGGAATGTTTGACCATTCTTCCAGAAGCGCATTTGTGAGGTCAGGTACTGATGTTGGACGAGAAGGCCTGGCTCGCAGTCTCCACTCTAATTCATCCCAAAGGTGTTCTATCAGGTTGAGGTCAGGACTCTGCAGGCCAGTCTAGTTCCTCCACTCCAAACTCACTCATCCATGTCTTTATGGACCTTGCTTTGTGCACTGGTCCAAATCATTTGGTGGAGGGGGGATTATGGGGTGGGGTTGTTTTTCAGGGGTTGGGATTGGCCCCTTAGTTCTAGTGAAGGGAACATTTAAGGCGTCAGCATACCAAGACATTTTGGACAATTTCATGCTCCCAACTTTGTGGGATCAGTTTGGGGGGTGGCCCTTTCCCATTCCAACATGACTGCACACCAGCGCACAAAGCATGGTCCATAAAGATATGGAAGAGTGAGTTTGGGGTGGAGGAACTTGACTGTCCGGGCCTCAACCCAATAGAAAACTTTTGGGATGAATAAGACGGAGACTGAGAGCCAGGCCTTCTCATCCAGTATCAGTGCCTGACCTCACAAAGGCGCTTCTGGAAGAATGGCCAAACATTCCCATAGACACTCCTAAACCTTGTGGACAGCCTTCCCAGAAGAGTTGAAGCTGTTAGAGCTGCAAAGGGTGGGCCAACTCAATATTGAACCCTACGGACTAAGACTGGGATGCCATTAAAGTTAATTTACATGTAAAGGCAGGTGTCCCAATACTTTTGACAATATACTGTATTTATGAAGTAGTGATTGTGAATTTCACCAAACATTCACTGGCCGTGAATCAGTCACTGCCATTTAAAAAACAGGAAGATTCACCTTCAGTGAATGTAGGATCAATAGATTTTTAACGATGCTCCTTAAGCCCTGTACACACGATCGGTTTTACATTTCATCGGACAAACCGATCGTGTGTGGGCCCCATCGGACTTATTTCCATCGGTGAAAAAAAATAGAACATGTTTTACATTTTTCCAATGGAAAAAAAAGCGATAGGAAATTCCGATCGTCTGTGTGGAACGGCATCGGAGAAAAAACCCACGCATGCTCAGACTAAATTACAAGACGGGAGCGCTCGTTCTGGTAAAACTAGCGTTCGTAATGGAGATAGCACATTCGTCATGCTGTAACGGACTGAAAAGCACGGAGACTGAAAAGCGCGAATCGTCTCTCACCAAACTTTTACTAACACGCGGTAACACGAGATCAGCAAACGCAGCCCAAAGGGGTGGCGCCATCCGAATGAAACTTCCCCTTTATAGTGCCGTTGTACGTGTTGTACGTCACTGCGTTTGGGACGGTCGGAATTTTGTCTGATGGTGTGTAGGCAAGACTTATGGAAGTCAGCTTCATCGGAGTTCCGATGGAAAAATCCATTGGATTTGATTCCATCGGAAATCCGATTGTGTGTACAGGGCTTTACTGTTTAACCAGAGCTCCCAACTGTCCCTGATTTGGAGCAATGTCCCTTTGTCCCTCTTTCCTCCTCATTTGTCCCTCATTTTGGTCTGATCTATAAAGCTGTATAGAAAATGTACTTTTTTATCTATCAAAAATTGTTTCCCAGTGCAAAACCTTTTATCCAATTTCTAAATTGCTGCATTTGTAAATTTCTAAAGCCAATAAGTGGTAAAGAAAAAAAAGAACTTGTGGGTTTAACTTATCATTTTTTTTTTTGTACAATTCTCCTTTAAGGGGGAGTGGCAGGGGGTGTGCATAATTTTGCTAATAGGTGTCTCTCGTTTCCATCTCAAAAAGTTGGGAGGTGTGGTTTAATAAGCTTGGAAGTTGGTACCCTTTCATGACCATTTCTGACGTTTGGTGTTTACAAGTTAAAATCTGTATTTTTTGCTAGAAAATTACTTAGAAACCCCAAACATTATATATATATATTTTAGCAGAGAATCTAGAGAATAAAATGGCGATTGTTGCAATATTTTATGTCACACGGTATTTGTGCAGCGGTGTTTTAAACGCAACTTTTTTGGAAAAATTAACTTTCATGAATTTTAAACAAATTAAAAAGTAAAGTTAGCCCAATTTTTTTGTATAATGTGAAAGATGATGTTACGCCAAGTAAATAGATACCAAACATGTCATGCTTTATAATTGCACGCACTCGTGGAATGGCGACAAACTACGGTACCTAAAAATCTCCATAGGTGACGCTTTAATTTTCCAAGTTAGAGTTAAAGAGGAGGTCTAGGCCAGATTGATCAATATTTTTTAGACAACCACCTTGGGGAGAACTCGGCGGTGGGCTGGGATGCCTTTAAGGCCTGTTTGAGGGGTTCCTTTATTGCTGAGATCACGGCCATCAAACGCAACTCGTCTGCACTTTTGGCGCAGGTTGAAGACCAGGTGAAACGGTTGGAGCTTGCATTCGTAATGGATCCAACTGATTCCGCGAGGGAGGCTTGGATATCGGCCCAGGATTCCCTGGACCGGTTGAGAACCTCCGCTGCGGAAAAAAAGAGGTTCTTTACTAGCCAGGCCTTCTATGAGGAGGGGGAGAGGACGGGCAGGCTTCTGGCTAAGATTGCCAGGTCACAGCAGGCCTCCCCGGCGATTGGAGTGATCCGAGACTCCCGGGGACGACTGGTGAATGACCCTGAGCAGATTATGGCTGAATTGGCGTCCTTCTACAGCAATCTCTACAGGCCATGTGATGATTATACAGATGAGGACCTATCACAATATCTGGGAACGGTGGAGCTTCCGCTCCTGGGCGGGCAGGCCCGCGCGGAGATGGAGGCCCTGCTCACTTTGGAGGAACTGAGGGAGGCGGTTGCATCTTTCCCCTCATGCAAGGCCCCGGGGGATGATGGGATCCCCATGGAGGCCTATGTCCAATACGGCGAGGTGATTCTGCCCAGGCTGCTTGCGGTGTTCAACACCTCCTTCAAGTCCGGAGCATTGCCCCCTTCCATGAATAGAGCCAATATTATACTGTTGTTAAAGGCAGGCAAGGATCCCTTGGACCCCGGCTCGTATAGGCCCATCTCACTGCTGCAGAGCGACGTTAAAATTCTGGCCAAGGTATTGGCTACGAGGGTTAACAAAATTATTTTGTCCATTATTCACCCAGATCAGGCGGGGTTCATGCCTCGCAGCTCCACCGCAACTAATCTTAGGCGGCTATACTTGAACATGCAGACCCCCTCGGATTCCGTCGGCCACAGGGCACTGTTGTCTCTTGACGCCAATAAGGCATTCGACAGTGTTGGCTGGCGGTATCTCTGGGCTGTACTGGCCAAGTTCGGGTTCGGACCCTGGTTCCTAGGGTGGGTGAGGCTGTTGTACGGCTCGCCGCAGGCGGCCATACGAATGTCTGACAGGATGTCTCACGCCTTTGCGTTGGGCAGGGGGACCAGGCAGGGCTGTCCCCTGTCCCCCCTGCTCTTCGCTCTGGCCATTGAGCCCTTGGCGGCTCTGGTGCGAGACTGCCGGTCGGTCAGGGGCTTCCGCTATGGCAATATGCACGAGAAAATTATGCTATACGCCGATGACATGCTCCTCTTCCTGGAAGATGTGGATGAATCACTGGCTCAGGTCATGTCCCTTATCACTGAGTTTGGCCGTTTCTCGGGCCTTACAATTAACTGGTCCAAGTCGGCTCTGATGTTCCTGGATGAGGCCCCCGCGCTAGGTGAGGGGCCCTCCTGCCCGGTCCCCATAGTATCCTCATTTAAGTACTTGGGTGTATTCATCTCCCCGGTGATCACAGAATTCTGTCAGCTGAATATATACCCCTTATTAACCAGATTCAGGGATAAAATACAGATATGGAACAGACTGCGGATGTCCTTGGCCGGCAAGACGAACCTTATTAAAATGATACTAATGCCCCAGCTGCTGTACCTGCTACACAATGCTCCTGTTGTCATCACGCTTAAAATCGTCAGGGTCGTCAACTCCCTCTTTAGACAATTATTGTGGCACAACAAACCCCCCCGGATCAAATTGGAACAATTACAGCGACCAAAGGAGGGGGGGGCCTTGCCCTCCCCAACCCTTGGATATACTATCTGGCAGCGCAACTGCAGCACCTGATAGGTGTCATGGTACCGGCTCCTGTGGGCTCCTCGGCTAGGCTAATGCTGCTTGGCTCGGGGGCCGACACGGTGCCGGAGGGGCTGGAGGCTCAGCGGTTTCAGAAATCAATTAAAAAGATGCCCACTTATTCACTCCTTCAGAAGGTGTGGAATAAGGCCAAACAACTCCAGAATGTCACGGGGTTCACTAGGTACAGCCCGCTATGGGGGAACGGCAATTACACTGAACTGGCCAAACTTCAGCAGGGCCCTAAGTGGAGGTCACTAGGTATAACCCACCTGGGACAAGTGTTTCATAATGGGGCCTTACTCCCTTTTCATGTACTTCAATCGAGATATGCGCTCCCGTCCAATATGCTGTTTTACTACCTGCAGCTGCGACATGCTGTCAGGGCTCAGGGGGATGCAGTGGAGTGGGTTCAGTCCCCCACCCCTGTCTTTCACATGCTGCAGGACGCTTGTGAGACCAGGGGTGTCATCTCTCAGTGCTATAACATGCTGCTGTCCTCGTTTTTGGAGGGACACCCCATGAAAGTGGTGAGCCAGTGGGAGGCGGATGTTGGTCCTATAGAGGGGGAGCTCTGGGAGGAGGCAATGCGGGTGGTAAACGCCTGCTCGCTTAATGTGGCACAAAAGGTATCCCAACTATATATACTACTGAGAGTACATTTTACACCGGTAAAGCTATTCAAGATGGGAAGACTGCCCGATCCGCTATGTGGTAGATGTAGGGCGGTGCCTGGAGATCTGATTCACCTCCTCTGGCGGTGCCCCAAACTCCATAGATATTGGACGGAGGTACTGGCTACACTTAATTTGGTGTTCCAGACCAACGTTCCTTCTGACCCCTTATGTTGCTTGTTAGGAATACTGGAGGGGGAGATCCCGGAGGAGGTGACTCGAATGGCATTTACTAGGGCATTGTTCCAGGCGAGAAAAACTATTCTACTACTGTGGAAGTCTGTTGAGCCGCCTACGGTCCAGCTGTGGATACAGCAGATGGGTAAAACCCTTTTGATGGAGAAATACATATACCAGCACAGGGGCATCGCGGGAAAGTTTGATAGGCTTTGGGATGCATGGCTTGCTGTACCGGGGTTAAGCCCCATGGAATTGGTGAGGATGAGACTGTTGGGAGGTGTGTAGCAAGCTCCCACCGGCAACAGGAGGGCGGGTGGGAGGAGGGATAGTCTGATGGGATGTGTACAGTTCACCCTATGCTATTTGAAACTCTGAGCGGATTGTTTAATGTATGTGATTTCAGATGTGACCAAGGAATGTCAAAAACATATATTGCTACCGTACATGTAACAGATATAATATGCTGCATATTTTTGTACCTTGTATTTTCTTTTTTTTTTGTGAGCAATAAAAACCGTTTGATATAAAAAAAAAAAAGAGGAGGTCTAGTGCTAGAATTATTGCTCTCGCTCTGACGATCGCGGCGATACCTCACATGTGTGGTTTGAACACCGTTTACATATGCAGGCGCGACTTCCGTATGCGTTTTCTTTGCTGCGCGAGCTCGCGGGGACAGGGGCGCTTGAAATTTTTGTTTCTTATTTATTTAATTTTTTTTTATAATAAAAAAGTGTTTTAAAAAAAATATATATATATTTTTATCACTTTTATTGCTGTCACAAGGAATGTAAACATCCCTTGTGACCGTAATAGGTGGTGACAGGTACTCTTTATGGAGAGATCAGATCTAAAAGACCCCCAATCCCTCCTTTGCACTTCAAAGTATTCAGATCGACAAAAACGGCGATTCTGAATACTGTGTACTTTTTTAAATCCGGCGCCATTGGCAGCCGAGTAACCCGGACGTGACGTCATGGCGTCACTTCCGTGGTTACATTGAAGGGACTAAATCAAAGCCATTCATGGCTTTGTTTTAGTCTCTCTCTAGGCGCCGGAGGTGGCGCATCGTGGATCGGGTGGGACAGGAGGCCCGGTAAGAGTGGATGTTCCCTCCCGCTCCTCCGGGATAACAACCGAGCAGCATTTTAGCCGCATTGGTGGTTATTCCTGGAAAGCCAATCACCGGCTCTAAAAAATGATACCGGGATGATGCCTGCAGCTGCGAGCATCATCCCGGTATAACCCCCGAAAGCCGAGGCCGCATATCTGCGTACGCTCGGCGGAAAAGGGTTAAGTTAGTATAGTTGTCAACTGTCCTGGATTACACTGGACAATTCTACTTAAAGCGGAGCTCCACCCTAAAATTGAACTTCCGCTTTTCGGATTCCTCCCCCCCTCCGGTGTCACATTTGGCACCTTTCAGGGGGGAGGGGGGAGCAGATACCTGTCTAATGCAGGCATTTGCTCCCACTTCAGGGCATAGATAGCCGCAGTATCCGCGGATATCTATGCCATATCCGGCCCCTCCTCCGTCCCCCCCGCTGTCTTCTGGGAGACACACAGGTCCCAGAAGACAGCAGGGACCATTCAGATCGTGCAGCATGACTTGCGCATGGGCAGTAGGGAACCAGGAAGTGAAGCCGCAAGGCTTCACTTCCTGATTCCCTTATCAAAAATGGCGGCGGCAGCACCCAAGAGCCGAGGGACAGATGGGCTTCGGGTGCTGAAATCGCGGGCGCCCTGGACAGGTAAGTGTCCTTATTTTAAAAGTCAGCAGCTGCAGTATTTGTAGCTGCTGACTTTAAAAAAAAAATGGCGTAACTATATAATAGATAAGCTGTAAAATAAGGGAGATACAGGTAGCTGGCAACACGGTGTACATAGAAACCTCAAAATAATAAAGTGAAAGTGCCACGCACCATAAATAAACAAACTAAGTATTAACAAATGAAAATAAAACATGAAAGTCTGTGATAAAGATATAACAAATATACAGTATTATCTTCAATGATAATGTGATGACCACCCAGCGTGCAAAGCCATTCATACAGTGCCTTGAAAAAGTATTCATACCCATACCTCCCAACTTTCAAAAGTCCCACCGCGGGACATTCAGATCTCCCCTCTCCCCCGCTAATGAAAGTTGTTGAGCCGGGGGGGGGGGGCCGGTCCGCGGGACATGTAAAAAAAAATTGCCCGCGGGGGGGGGCATCGCGGGGGGGGGGGGCAGGAAAGCTGTTTTGACCACAAATCTGGGGGGGGGGGGGAGGGTGCTTACCTGCTGGTTCTTGTTTCCTGCTCTTCATCCTTCCTGCTGTGCGGGAAAGATGACACTATCGCGGGACTGCAGGAAGGAGGAGCCTGTGCGGGTAAAACCCGCAGAATCCGTGCCAGTTGGGAGGTATGTTCATACCCATTAAAATTTTCCACATTTTGTCATGTTACAACCAAAAACGTAAATGTATTTTATTGGGATTTTTTGTGATAGACCAACACAAAGTGGCACATAATTGTGAAGTGGAAGGAAAATTATAAATGGTTTTCAAAATGTTTTACAAATAAATATCTGAAAAGTGTGGGGGTGCATTTGTATTCAGCCCTCTTTTACTCTGATACCCCTAACTAAAATGTAATTAGTAAATAGAGTCCACCTGTGTGTAATTTAATCTCCGTATAAATACAGCTGTTCTGTGAAGAGCTCTGAGGTTTGTTAGAGAACCTTAGTGAACAATCAGCATCATGAAGGCCAAGGAACACACCAGACAGGTCAGAGATAAAGTTATGGAGAAGTATAAAGCAGGGTTAGGTTATAAAAAAATATCTAAAGCTTTGAACATCTCACAGAGCTCTGTTCAATCCATCATCCGAAAATGGAAAGAGTATGGCACAACTGCAAACCTACCAAGACATGGCCGTCCACCTAAACTGACCGGCCGGGCAAGGAGAGCATTCATCAGAGAAGCAGCCAAGAGGCCCATGGTAACTCTGGAGGAGCTGCAGAGATCCACAGCTCAGGTGGGAGAATCTGTCCACAGGACAACTATTAGTCGTGCTTCTCCACAAATCTGCCCTTTATGGAAGAGTGGCAAGAAGAAAGACATTGGTGAAAGAAAGCCATAAGAAGTCACGTTTGCAGTTTGAGAGAAGCCATGTGGGGGTAGGGTGCCCGCGTGTCCCGGATTACCCGGGACTGAGCCACCATAGCTCTGGCTCCGCCTCCACCTCCACCTGACTATACACCTAAACACTGGTTGCTATAGCCGCCTGGCGTCTGGCAACCAGTGACGTCGCTGCCCAGCGTTGAAAGTGGAGGAGGATTTCACTTCCTCCTCCGTGCTAGTGCTTAGGGTTTTGAATCCTCTGCCCGGCTTTCTGTTTGCCCGAGACCCGAATCAGCCCCGCAGCACCAATCCTCCTCTCCCTTACTATGGCTTTCACAGCTGTGACCAATAAGGGAAGGGGGCACTTCAACTCCCTGCACATATTTCTCCCCGCCTCCACCCTCCCCGTTGTGCAGAGCCCGGGATCGTCTGTCCACACTAGGTGAAGGGAGAGAGGTTTCATCACACAGCATGGAGAAGACAGAAGATGCAGTCACCACACACTATTCATCTTCTGGGGGGGGGGGGGACTGCTGCATGCAGTCTTCTGGGCCTTTTCTATTAGAGGGGGGTGAGCAGGGTCCCCCCCCATCACCCCTCTGCAGTCCTCCCAGCTGGGGGTCTTTTTTAACTGGTGAGGGAGGGAGGGGAGTTCCTATTTTCCTGGATGGGAGTCCCCTAATATCACCGCCTGCAATCCTCATAACTGGAGGGGGAAGAGAGGGGGATTCCTGTATTGGGATCTCTTCTTATCAGACCCCCCACCCCACACACAGTCCTCCAAGATGGGGGTCTTGTTTAACTAGAGGCAGTGGCAGTGTGTCCAAAAGGGCGCATGGGCGCCGCCCCCTCTCTCCAGCCACCCCCTCTATCAGACAGCGGGCAGGGGGGGCATAGTGGCAGCATTTGATGGAACAGTAGCAACGTTTGTTGGCACAGTGGCTGCGTTTGATGGGCACAGCGGCTGCATTTGATGGGCACAGCGGCTGCATTTGATGGGCACATCAGCTGTGTTTGATGGGCACATCGGCTGTGTTTGATGGGCACAGCGGCTGCGCTTGATGGGCACAGTGGCTGCGTTTGATGGGAACAGTGGCTGCGTTTGATGGGCACAATGAGGCTGTGTTTGATGGGCACAGCGGCTGCGTTTGATGGGAACAGTGGCTGCATTTGATGGGCACATCGGCTGTGTTTGATGGGCACAGCGGCTGCGTTTGATGGGAACAGTGGCTGCGTTTGATGGGCACAGTGGCTGCATTTGATGGCACAGTGGCTGCGTTTGATGGGCACAGTGAGGCTGCAATTGATGGGCACAGTGGCAGTGTTTAATGGTCAGTGTAGGGATCCGGTAGGTCAGTGTAGGGATCCAGGTAGGTTAGTATAGTGGTCAGTGTAGGGATCAGGTAGGTTAGTATAGTGGTCAGTGTAGGGATCAGGTAGGTCAGTGTAATGGTCAGTGTAGGGATCAGGTAGGTTAGTATAGTGGTCAGTTTAGGGATCAGGTAGGTTAGTATAGTGGTCAGTGTAGTAATCAGGTAGGTCAGTGTAGGGATCAGGTAGGTCAGTGTATGTCCAGTTTTTACTCCAGATCCCTCAGGTTATTTGTATACCCTTTGTAGTATAAAGTACGGGGTTTTATATACAACTTTAGTGCCTTGGATATAAAAAGCATTTGATTCATGTATGTTAGCCCAACATTGTAAGAACAATTAAACTCTGTGACTCTAAGGGGCCGCCTGCAATGTTGGTCTAACATACATGAAACATGCTTAAATAGATAAGGGGCGGGGCCACCCAGCGATGTCACATGGTGGCACCGCCCCTTGTGATGTCACCGACCGGTGCATGCTGAGGGGTGTCCCTGAATGGCAGTTTGGAAATGTGGTCACCCTATGTGGGGGACACAGCAAACATGTAGAAGAAGGTGCTTTGGTCAGATGAGACAAAAATTTTACTTTTTGGCCTAAAAGCAAAACGCTTTGTATAGCAGAAAACTAACACTGCACATCAGGGACAGGGAAGCTTGTCCTAGTTGGTAGGAAGATGGATGGAGCCAAATACAGGGCAATCTTAAAAGAAAACCTGTTAGAGTCTACAAAAGACTTGAGACTGGGGCAGAGGTTCACCTTCCAGCAGGACAACGACCCGAAACATACAGCCAGAGCTACAATGGAATGGTTTAGATCAAAGCATATTCATGTGTTAGAATGGCCCAGTCACAGTCCAGACCTAAATCACATTGAGAATCTGTGGCAAGACTTGAAAATTGCTGTTCACAGACGTTCTCCATCCAATCTGACAGAGCTTGAGATATTTTTCAAAGAAGAATGGGCAAAAATGTCCCTCTCTAGATGTGCAAAGCTGGTAGAGACATCCCCAAAAAAGACTTGCAGCTAAAATTGCAGAGAAAGGGGGTTCTACAAAGTATTGACTCCGAGGGGCGCCATACAAATGTACACCACACTTTTCACATTATTATTTGTAAAAAATTGTGAAAACCATTTATCATTTTCCTTCCACTTCACAATTATGCGCAACTTTGTGTTGGTCTATCCCATAAAATCACAATAAAACGTATTTACATTTTTGGTTGTAACATGACAAAATGTGGAAAATGTTAAGGGGTATGAATACTTTAACTCAAGACACTCTACTTTAGAATAGTCAAAGATGACCTGTACTACATCTGCCCCAGTGTGGATCCTGTCAATAGGGTTGAGTTTTGCAGCGTACACGCTCCCCCTATCCTGTGATATTTTGAATTGCGCTCCTCAGGCCAGCAGTGTTGCAGTCAGCGGGGGGGAGATGCATACTCGTCACCCCGCTATTGTACGGCGTGTACTCTACACTGCACCCCGCAGAGTTTTTCATCTTTTGTTATACGCACAAGGCTGACAGTGAATATGCTTTGGCTTTGAATGGAGCTGCAGAATGTGCCGCTGTTGCCGGGTACTTACTGACAGGTCACTCTTTATGATCACAGAACAGAGCGACTGAACTCAGCGGGTGAGACGCGAGCGACGAAGAGCACGCCGGAGAACCAAAAGAGGGAGGATTTAAAGAGTTTCTTGGATGCAATCAGCCTACTCGAAAAAAGAAAATGGAATTAAGTGGAGCTAGGGAGGAGAGAGTAGATTGTGAATGCAAACTAAAATTTGACCCTGACCATTAAAAATATCTATAAAAGAATTGGAGTCCACTGGAAAATTCCTCTCAAAGTGGTTCTAACAATTTTTTTAAACTTAATAAAAGGGTTACCAGCAAAGAAAAGAATGAACACACACTCATCGCCAGCATTACCAATATTGGCCCTCCTAAAAACTAAAGCTTGCTAAAGAGTATTTAGTAGTGATGAGCCGAACACCCCCGGGTTCGGTTCGCACCAGAACCCGCGAACGGACCGAAAGTTCGCACGAACATTAGAACCCTATTAAATACAATGGATGCGAACGTTCGGATTCTAAAGTGCTAATTATAACGACTATTATCCATGTTATTGTCCGAAACAGAGTTTGGGAACTCGGCTTCTGCACCAGGGGACATGTATCAATGCAAAAGGAAGTTTTAAAAACGGACGTTTTCCGGGAGCAGTCATTTTAATAATGCATAAAGTGAAAAAAAAAAAAGTCAAATATTCCTTTAAATATTGTACCTGGGGGGTGTCTAAAGTATGCCTGTGAAGTGCCACGTGTTTCCCGTGTTTAGAACTGTCCCTGCACAAAATAACATTTCTAAAGGGAAAAAAGTCATTTAAAACTGCTTGCGGCTTTAATGCAATGTGTGGTCCCGGTAATATGGATGAAAATCTTTAGGAAAAATGGCATAGCTACCCCATCAACCCCCCCCCCCCCCCCCTACCCCAGCCCATTACCAGCCCCTTTGGGTCTTGTATGGATATTAAGGGGAACCCCGCACACAAAATAAAAAAGGACCTATATACTCTGAACAGCCGTATACAGGCGGTGCATACAAGACAGGGACTGTAGGTTTGTTCTTATGTAGAATCTGTTTATAATTTTGAACAGCTGCATTGTTTAAGTGGAGCTCCATGGCAAATTCCTTTTTTTTAGTTTTTTGTAAAACATAGGGAACGGTTATCACCCCTGTCACATTTTTTTTGCTGTCTGTGCCCCTGTTCAGAACATTTCACCTCACTTTGCGTCCCAATGACAACTGTTTTTGAAATGTGGTGTTTTTATTGAAACAAGGATTGGTGATAAAGCATCAGTAGAGAGGAGACACCTTTCTCCCATATTAATTCTTACAGGAGAGAATTTTCCTTCCAAGGGGTAGATTTCCTCTCACTTCCTGTTGTCTTCTTCCGTTTGCAAGTAGTAGTCGTTTGTAAGTTGGATGTTTGAAAGTAGGGACCTGCCGTATATACTCTGCAGAAATTGGCCCCTTAGGTGTTGGTGTTGGCACAACACTGTAAGCACTCACAGTTACTCTTGGTGGGTGCTGGAACGCTCTGCTGTCAACTATTATATCAGGAATTGTAATAACATATAATTGTTGAACAGTGGTAGTAAAAATTGGGCCTTTGATGGTGGTGCTGGTGCCACAACACTGTAAGGCCTGACAGTTACTCTTGGTGGGCGCAGCAATGGGCCCTGCTGTGAATTATTAGATCAATAATTATAATTGCATGCCCCTGTTGAACAGGGGCTGAAAAATTGGGCCTTTGGTGGTGGTGGTGGTGGTGATGGTGGTGCTGGTGCCACAACACTGTAAGGCCTGACAGTTACTCTTGGTGGGCGCAGCAATGCTCCCTGCTGTGAATTATTAGATCAATAATTATAATTGCATGCCCCTGTTGAACAGGGGCTGAAAAATTGGGCCTTTGGTGGTGGTGGTGATGGTGGTGCTGGTGCCACAACACTGTAAGGCCTGACAGTTACTCTTGGTGGGCGCAGCAATGCTCCCTGCTGTGAATTATTAGATCAATAATTATAATTGCATGCCCCTGTTGAACAGGGGCTGAAAAATTGGGCCTTTGGTGGTGGTGGTGGTGGTGATGGTGGTGCTGGTGCCACAACACTGTAAGGCCTGACAGTTACTCTTGGTGGGTGCAGCAATGCTCCCTGCTGTGAATTATTAGATCAATAATTACTATTGCATGCCCCTGTTGAACAGGGGCTGAAAAATTGGGCCTTTGGTGGTGGTGGTGGTGGTGATGGTGGTGCTGGTGCCACAACACTGTAAGGCCTGACAGTTACTCTTGGTGGGCGCAGCAATGCTCCCTGCTGTGAATTATTAGATCAATAATTATAATTGCATGCCCCTGTTGAACAGGGGCTGAAAAATTGGGCCTTTGGTGGTGGTGGTGGTGGTGATGGTGGTGCTGGTGCCACAACACTGTAAGGCCTGACAGTTACTCTTGGTGGGCGCAGCAATGCTCCCTGCTGTGAATTATTAGGTCAATAATTATAATTGCATGCCCCTGTTGAACAGGGGCTGAAAAATTGGGCCTTTGGTGGTGGTGGTGGTGGTGATGGTGGTGCTGGTGCCACAACACTGTAAGGCCTGACAGTTACTCTTGGTGGGCGCAGCAATGCTCCCTGCTGTGAATTATTAGATCAATAATTATAATTGCATGCCCCTGTTGAACAGGGGCTGAAAAATTGGGCCTTAGGCACTGGTGGCACAACACTGCAACCCCTCACAGATACTGTACTTGGAGCACAGCAATGAGGCCTGTTGCAAAGTATTGCATCAAAAATTTTAATTACACGCCCCTGTTAAACAGGGGCTGAAAAATTGGGCCTTAGCCACTGGTGGCGTCACCCATAAACCAAAATGATCTTCCAAGCTATCATCGTTAATCGTATCATTGAGGAGGAGGAGGAGGATAGCCAGTCAACATAACAGCACAGGCACTCAGCATCAGCATCAGTCTTGAAGGGATGTGACATTTTAAAATCAATTAGTCTGTTATATCAGCATCTGGTGTGTGGTAGCTGGTGGTGATCCAAGACTGATTCATCTTGATGAAAGTCAGTCGATCAACCGAGTCGGTGGACAGGCGCACCCTGTGATCCGTGACAAATCCTCCAGCAGCACTGAATGTGCATTCTGAAAGAACGCTGGATGCAGGACAGGCCAGTAGCTCAATTGCATACTGTGCAAGCTCTGGCCAGTGATCCATCCTCAAGACCCAGTAAGCCAGAGGATTTTCGGTGGGGAAGGTGTCCAAGTCTGACCTTGCCCCTAGGTATTCCTGCACCATGTATATCAGACGCTGGCGATGGTTGCTCGAACCGATCATACTTTGGGGCTGCGGACTAAAGAATTGTCTGAACGCATCGGTCAGACGGCCACCTTCCCCACCGCTCCTTCTTTGACTGGCCGAAGCCTCAGCAACTCGTTGTCCAGGACCAGGAGTTTGTAACCTCCCAGTCTCTGGGAACGCGTTGCACAGACCTTTCTGCAAGGCCTCCCGGAGTTGTCTCATCCTCTGCTCCCTCTGCGACGGTACGATAAGGTCCGCAACCTTACCCTTGTACCGTGGATCAAGGAGAGTGGCCAGCCAGTAATGGTCCCTCTCCTTGATCCGAAGAATACGAGGATCCTTCCGCAGACTTTGCAGGATCAGGGAGGCCATGCAGCGTAGGTTAGCTGAGGCATTCAGTCCGGAGTCCTCTGGGTCACTAAGGACGACATGATCCGCAGCCACCTCCTCCCAGCCACGTACAAGTCCACTGGTTTCTTGGGACTGTAAATCATCCCTAAAAGACTGCTGCTGATGATGCTGAGTGCCTGCCTCCACCTCCATGCTGACACAATCCTCCTCCTCCTCCTCCTCTTCCTGTGCGATGGGTGGGACAGAAGGAACACTGTCTGGGTAAAGGGGGCCTTGAGAGGCAAGGAAGTCCTCCTCTTCCTGCCTCTGTTCTGCCTCAAGTGCCCTGTCCATTATTCCACGCTGAGTGTGCTCCAACAGGTGGACAAGAGGTACAGTGTCACTGATGCATGCACTGTCACTGCTCACCATCCTCGTGGCCTCCTCAAATGGTGCCAGGACAGTGCATGCATCCCTGATCATGCCCCACTGGCGTGGTGAAAAAAACCCGAGCTCCCCTGACCCTGTCCTGGTGCCGTAGTCGCACAGGTACTCATTGATGGCCCTCTGCTGCGTGTGCAGCCGCTGCAGCATGGCCAACGTTGAGTTCCACCTGGTGGGCATGTCACATATAAGGCGGTTCTTGGGCAGGTTCAACTCCTTTTGAAGCTCAGCCAGGCGAGCACTGGCATTATAAGATCTGCGGAAATGCACACAGACTTTCCTGGCCTGCCTCAGGACATCCTGTAAGCCCGGGTACCTGCCCAAGAACCGCTGCACCACCAGGTTAAGGACGTGAGCCATACAGGGCACATGGGTCAGTTGTCCCTGTCGGAGGGCGGAGAGGAGGTTGGTGCCATTGTCGCAAACCACCATTCCTGGCTTAAGCTGGTGTGGCGTCAACCACCTCTCGGCCTGCCCCTGCAGAGCAGACAGGACCTCTGCCCCAGTGTGGCTCCTGTCCCCCAAACACACCAGCGCAAGCACGGCATGGCATATTTTTGCCTGCGTACTTGCGTAGCCCCTTGAACGCCTACGGAGCACCGCTGGTTCCGAGGACAAACCACAGGAAGAGGTCATGGAGGAAGAAGAAGAGGAGGGGGTGGAGGAGAGAGGTGTGTCACAACCAGTAGTAGCATTTTGGAGGCGTGGCGGTGGAACAACCTCCAACACTACTGCACCTTGTCCTGCATCCTTCCCAGCTGCCAAAAGAGTGACCCAATGGGCCGTGAAAGAAAGGTAACGTCCCTGTCCATGCCTGCTGGACCATGAGTCAGCGGTAATATGCACCTTACCGCTGACCGCCCTGTCCAGCGAGGCCAAGACATTGCCTTCCACATGCCTGTAGAGAGCCGGAATAGCCTTCCGTGCGAAAAAGTGTCGTTTGGGAACCTGCCACTGAGGAACCGCACATTGCACAAACTCACGGAAGGGGGCCGAGTCTACCAACTGAAAAGGCAGCAGTTGAAGCGCTAGCAATTTAGCCAAGCTAGCATTCAACCGCTGGGCATGTGGATGGCTGGGAGTGAACTTCTTTCGACGGTCCAGCAGCTGGGGCAGGGAAATTTGCCTGCTAGAATCGGACGTTGGTGTACTGCTAGCAGAGTGCCCGCAAGTACTTGCCTGTGACACACCTAATTCTACACCTTCATTCCTCTCAGAGCAGGTTTCAGAGAGGAGTGAAGGTATAGTGGGGTTGGAGATCCCAGCTGATGCGGTGCAAGAAGAGGTCAGCTTTGTTCTTTGGTTTGGGTCTTTAAGGTAGGCTTGCCAACGAGCTGCATGGCAGGTCAACATATGTCTGATCAAGCATGTGGTGCCCAAGCGGCTGATGTTTTGGCCACGCGATATACGCTTGAGACATATGTTGCAAACAGCAGCTGTGCGATCTGATGCACTCGCCTCAAAAAAGGCCCACACCAAAGAACTTTTTGCATGACGGGCAGAGGCAGCGCCCTGCACAGGCGGAGCTCTGCGGTGTGATTCCGTCGGTGTGCTGCCCATACGCTGGCCACTCAAGGGCATCCTGCCTCGTTGGAGATGTGCCTCCTCCTCATCCTCCTCCTCCTCCTCTCTCCTATTAGGCACCCACGTGGAGTCAGTGACCTCATCATCCCCTCCCTCCTCATCACTGGAGCCAATCTGGCAATATGCTGCAGCTGCTGGAGCATGACTGCCAGATTGGTGTCCTTCTTGAGCATCCCCTCTCTCTGCTCTCACGCTGCTGCCTTCCTCTAGCTGGGTATCATCATCAGATCCTTCCAAACGCTGGGCATCCTCCTGGAGCATGTACCCAACACTGTGCTCAAACAGTTCGGGGGACTCCTCAGGAGGAGGGCATGGTGGGTCTAGGGAAGGATTGACTAATGAAGATAATGATACCAGAGAAGAGGACGCTTTGGCAGCTGCTTTGCCAGTACCCTGAGCCTGGGTGAGAGAGGATGAGGAGGATGAGGTGGGCTTGGTCATCCACTCTACCAAGTCTTCGGCATGATGTGGCTCAACATGTCCAGCTGCCGAAAACAAGGACAAGCGTGTCCCATGGCCATGTGCTGATGACAATGCACCGCGTACACGACCAGCACTGTTGCCCCCAGACACAGAGCCTGCTTGCCCTCTTTTTTTGCCTCCTGACTGTCTGCCTCTCCTTGGTTGCCTTCCAGACATTTTAATGGATGGCCTGCAGGGAGATGGGAAAAAAAGCAATAAGGGCTACCTTCAGGTGTATACTGTGCAGGAGGCTTAGCAACAATGACACTGACACTGTCCCCTGCCTATCCTTCTCTGTCCCTAAACACAAGGATTGAAAATATGGTTCAGCAAAATAGTTTTAGAACAGAATAGCACACTGACACTTTCCCTCACTGTCCTACTCTGTCCCTCCCTACAAACAAGATTTAGCACAGAATAGCACACTGATAATTTCTACGAGTGTCCTTCTCTGTCCCTAAACTCAAGGATTGAAAATATGGAACAGCAAATTTGGTTTTGAACAGAATAGCACACTGTCAGTTTCACTCACTGTACCTCTCTGTCCCTCAACTCAAGGATTGAAAATATGGTTCAGCAAAATAGTTTTAGAACAGAATAGCACACTGACACTTTCCCTCACTGTACCTCTCTGTCCCTCAACTCAAGGATTGAAAATATGGAACAGCAAATTTGGTTTAGAACAGAACAGCACACTGTCAGTTTCACTCACTGTACCTCTCTGTCCCTCAACTCAAGGATTGAAAATATGGAACAGCAAATTTGGTTTAGAACAGAACAGCACACTGTCAGTTTCACTCACTGTACCTCTCTGTCCCTCAACTCAAGGATTGAAAATATGGAACAGCAAATTTGGTTTAGAACAGAACAGCACACTGTCAGTTTCACTCACTGTACCTCTCTGTCCCTCAACTCAAGGATTGAAAATATGGTTCAGCAAAATAATTTTAGAACAAAATAGCACACTGACACTTTCCCTCACTGTACCTCTCTGTCCCTCAACTCAAGGATTGAAAATATGGAACAGCAAATTTGGTTTAGAACAGAACAGCACACTGTCAGTTTCACTCACTGTACCTCTCTGTCCCTCAACTCAAGGATTGAAAATATGGTTCAGCAAAATAATTTTAGAACAGAATAGCACACTGACACTTTCCCTCACTGTACCTCTCTGTCCCTCAACTCAAGGATTGAAAATATGGAACAGCAAATTTGGTTTAGAACAGAACAGCACACTGTCAGTTTCACTCACTGTACCTCTCTGTCCCTCAACTCAAGGATTGAAAATATGGAACAGCAAATTTGGTTTAGAACAGAACAGCACACTGTCAGTTTCACTCACTGTACCTCTCTGTCCCTCAACTCAAGGATTGAAAATATGGAACAGCAAATTTGGTTTAGAACAGAACATCACACTGTCAGTTTCACTCACTGTACCTCTCTGTCCCTCAACTCAAGGATTGAAAATATGGTTCAACAAAATAATTTTAGAACAGAATAGCACACTGACACTTTCCCTCACTGTACCTCTCTGTCCCTCAACTCAAGGATTGAAAATATGGAACAGCAAATTTGGTTTAGAACAGAACAGCACACTGTCAGTTTCACTCACTGTACCTCTCTGTCCCTCAACTCAAGGATTGAAAATATGGTTCAGCAAAATAGTTTTAGAACAGAATAGCACACTGACACTTTCCCTCACTGTACCTCTCTGTCCCTCAACTCAAGGATTGAAAATATGGAACAGCAAATTTGGTTTAGAACAGAACAGCACACTGTCAGTTTCACTCACTGTACCTCTCTGTCCCTCAACTCAAGGATTGAAAATATGGTTCAGCAAAATAATTTTAGAACAGAATAGCACACTGACACTTTCCCTCACTGTACCTCTCTGTCCCTCAACTCAAGGATTGAAAATATGGAACAGCAAATTTGGTTTAGAACAGAACAGCACACTGTCAGTTTCACTCACTGTACCTCTCTGTCCCTCAACTCAAGGATTGAAAATATGGAACAGCAAATTTGGTTTAGAACAGAACAGCACACTGTCAGTTTCACGCACTGTACCTCTCTGTCCCTCAACTCAAGGATTGAAAATATGGTTCAGCAAAATAATTTTAGAACAGAATAGCACACTGACACTTTCCCTCACTGTACCTCTCTGTCCCTCATTTCAAGGATTGAAAATATGGAACAGCAAATTTGGTTTAGAACAGAACAGCACACTGTCAGTTTCACTCACTGTACCTCTCTGTCCCTCAACTCAAGGATTGAAAATATGGTTCAGCAAAATAATTTTAGAACAGAATAGCACACTGACACTTTCCCTCACTGTACCTCTCTGTCCCTCAACTCAAGGATTGAAAATATGGTTCAGCAAAATAATTTTAGAACAGAATAGCACACTGACACTTTCCCTCACTGTACCTCTCTGTCCCTCAACTCAAGGATTGAAAATATGGAACAGCAAATTTGGTTTAGAACAGAACAGCACACTGTCAGTTTCACTCACTGTACCTCTCTGTCCCTCAACTCAAGGATTGAAAATATGGAACAGCAAATTTGGTTTAGAACAGAACAGCACACTGTCAGTTTCACTCACTGTACCTCTCTGTCCCTCAACTCAAGGATTGAAAATATGGTTCAGCAAAATAATTTTAGAACAGAATAGCACACTGACACTTTCCCTCACTGTACCTCTCTGTCCCTCAACTCAAGGATTGAAAATATGGAACAGCAAATTTGGTTTAGAACAGAACAGCACACTGTCAGTTTCACTCACTGTACCTCTCTGTCCCTCAACTCAAGGATTGAAAATATGGTTCAGCAAAATAATTTTAGAACAGAATAGCACACTGACACTTTCCCTCACTGTACCTCTCTGTCCCTCAACTCAAGGATTGAAAATATGGAACAGCAAATTTGGTTTAGAACAGAACAGCACACTGTCAGTTTCACTCACTGTACCACTCTGTCCCTCAACTCAAGGATTGAAAATATGGTTCAGCAAAATAGTTTTAGAACAGAATAGCACACTGACACTTTCCCTCACTGTACCTCTCTGTCCCTCAACTCAAGGATTGAAAATATGGAACAGCAAATTTGGTTTAGAACAGAACAGCACACTGTCAGTTTCACTCACTGTACCTCTCTGTCCCTCAACTCAAGGATTGAAAATATGGTTCAGCAAAATAGTTTTAGAACAGAATAGCACACTGACACTTTCCCTCACTGTCCTACTCTGTCCCTCCCTACAAACAAGATTTAGCACAGAATAGCACACTGATAATTTCTACGAGTGTCCTTCCCTGTCCCTAAACTCAAGGATTGAAAATATGGAACAGCAAAATTGGTTTCGAACAGAATAGCACACTGACACTTTCCCTCACTGTACCTCTCTGTCCCTACAAACAAGATTTAGCACAAAATAGCACACTGACACTTTCCCTCACTGTACCTCTCTGTCCCTACAAACAAGATTTAGCACAGAATAGCACACTGACCCTTTCCCTCACTGTACCTCTCTGTCCCTAAACTCAAGGATTGAAAATATGGTTCAGCAAGATTGGTTTAGAACAGAATAGCACACTGACACTTTCCCTCACTGTACCTCTCTGTCCCTACAAACAAGGATTAGCACAGAATAGCACACTGTCACTGACACTCTCCCTACCTATCCTTATCTGTCCCTAAACAAAAGGAATCCAGGATTATGTAAAGGAAAAATAATGACACTGTCCCTGCCTATGCTTCTCTTTCCCTACTCCGGTCCGGAACACACTACACAAGGCCGCCGTGCTGGCGGCCTTTTATAGTGTGGGGCGTGTACTAAACACCCTCAGCAATAATTGGCCACAGGCATCCTGCCTGTGGCCAATCATTGCTCTCCTCGCTGCCGGCGCTGTGATTGGCCAAGCATGCGGGGTCACAGTGCATGCTTGGCCAATCACAGCGCCTGGATGACACTGCGATGGCGTAGTGCATTGTGGGCCGTTCGCGTCACTCGAATTTGGCGCAAACGGCCCAAATCGTTCGATCTTCGTCGAACGATCGAACAGCCGATGTTCGAGTCGAACGTATGTTCGACTCGAACACGAAGCTCATCCCTAGTATTTAGCATCCATCACTTCCTGGAGTGTCAGATGTCTTGTCCCCTTTTACATGCTGTGGTTCCTTCCACCAGCCCCGATCAGAACACCATAGTAATGTAGAATCCATAATTTCCTGGAGTGTCGGATGTCTTGTCCCCTTTTGCATGCTGTGGTTCATTCCACCAGCCCCGATCAGAACACCATAGTAATGTAGAATCCAGAATTTCCTGGATTATCAGATGTCTTGTCCCCTTTTGCATGCTGTGGTTCCTTCCACCAGGCCCTATCAGAACACAATAGTAATGTAGAATCCAGAATTTCCTGGAGGGTCAGATGTCTTGTCCCCTTTTACATGCTGTGGTTCCTTCCACCAGCCCGTATCAGAACACAATAGTAATGTAGAATCCAGAATTAGCTGGAGTGTCGGATGTCTTGTCCCCTTTTACATGCTGTGGTTCCTTCTACCAGCCCCTGTCAGAACACAATAGTAATGTAGAATCCAGAATTTCCTGGAGTATCAGATGTCTTGTCCCCTTTTGCATGCTGTGGTTCCTTCTACCAGCCCCTATCCGAACACAATAGTAATGTAGAATCCAGAATTTCCTGGAGTGTCAGATGTCTTGTCCCCTTTTGCATGCTGTGGTTCCTTCCACCAGCCCCTATCAGAACACAATAGTAATGTAGAATCCAGAATTTCCTGGAGTATCAGATGTCTTGTCCCCTTTTGCATGCTGTGGTTCCTTCTACCAGCCCCTATCCGAACACAATAGTAATGTAGAATCCAGAATTTCCTGGAGTGTCAGATGTCTTGTCCCCTTTTGCATGCTGTGGTTCCTTCCACCAGCCCCTATCAGAACACAATAGTAATGTAGAATCCAGAATTTCCTGGAGTGTCAGATGTCTTGTCCCCTTTTGCATGCTGTGGTTCCTTCTTCCAGCTCCTATCAGAACACAATAGTAATGTAGAATCCAGAATTTCCTGGAGTGTCGGATGTCTTGTCCCCTTTTGCATGCTGTGGTTCCTTCCACCAGCCCCTATCAGAACACAATAGTAATGTAGAATCCAGAATTTCCTGGAGTGTCGGATGGCTTGTCCCCTTTTGCATGCTGTGGTTCCTTCTTCCAGCTCCTATCAGAACACAATAGTAATGTAGAATCCAGAATTTCCTGGAGTGTCAGATGTCTTGTCCCCTTTTGCATGCTGTGGTTCCTTCTTCCAGCTCCTATGTCAAAACAAAACAAATTAGTGATGTAGAGACTGCTGGATGGAACCTATCGCTTGAATTACCAATCTTCTCTCTGTTGGAGAGCTAAAGCTTGCTAAAGAATCTTTAGCATCCAAACCTTCCTGGAGTGCCAGATGTCTTGTTCTTTTTTACATGGTGGGGTTTATTCACCAGCCTCTATGTCAAAGCAGAACATAGTAGTGACGAAGAGGCCAGTGGAAGGAACCCACTGCCTTCATTACCAATCTTGGCTCTCTTAAAGAGCTAAAGCTTGCTAAAAAAATCTTTAGTATCCAACACTTCCTGGAGGTTCAGAGGTCTTATCCTTTTTACATGCTGTGGTTCCTTCCACCATCCCCTTCGTCAAATCAGAACACAGTATTGACGTTCAGGCTGCTGTAAGGAACCCATTGCTTGCATTACCAATCTTGGCTGTCTTAAAGAGCTAATGCTTGCTAAAAAATCTTTAGCATCCAACACTTCCTGGAGGGTCAGATGTCGTTTCCCCCTTTGCATGCTATGGTTCCTTCCACCAGCCCCTGTGTCAAATCAGCAGAACACAATATCGACGTAGAGGCTGCTGGAAGGAACCCATCGCCTGAATTACCAATCTTGGCTACCTTGAAGAGCTAAAGCTTGCTGAATAATCTTTAGCGCCCAACACTTACTGGAATGTCAGATGTCTTGTTCCCTTTTGCATGATGTGGTTCCTTTCTCCAGCCTCTATGTCAAATCAGAAAACAGTATTGACATAGAAGCTGCTGGAAGGAATCCATTGCCTGTATTATTAACCACTTCACATCCCGTCCATAGTCAAATGACACTCACAAGAGGCAGCTCCCATCCTGGGTGGGCGTCATATGACGTCCTCGGCTTCCCGGTCTGCTAGGGGGCGCGCGCGCCCGCGGCATCGCTTGGGACCCAGTGTGCGTGCCCCACAGCCGCGATGTCCGCCGGGCACCCGCAATCATGGCAGGACCATGGATCTGTGTCCTGTCAGAGGTGAGGAGACCGATGTGTGTTCCCAGTACAGGGGAACACAGATCGGTCTCCTCCCCTTGTGAGTCTCCTCCCCCTACAGTTACTCACTAGGGAACATATTTAACCCCTTGATCACCCCCTAGTGTTAACCCCTTCCATGCCAGTCACATTATATAGTAATCAGTGCAGTTTTATAGCACTAATCGCCGTATAAATGTGAATGGTCCCAAAAATGTGTCAAAAGTGTCCGAAATGTCCGTCGCAATGTCACGGTCACAAAAAATAAAAACCGCAGAGGTGATCAAATACCACCAAAAGAAAGCTCTATTTTGTGCTCTGTAGAGCCCTTTCTTTGTGCTCTCCCCTGGGGATTACTTTGAACCTATCCAGTCTAATAAGAGTTACTACTCGGGGGATCTGTATTTATATCCCTCTTGAGTTAAGGATTCCAGCCTACTTATACTTTGAATTATCACTGTGACTTCCTCTATTTGGATTTGTCGAGCTGAAAAGGAAGACTTTCTTCTTATATCCAGTTTCTCTATATGTGACTTTTGAAGTCATACGTTCGTATACCTGGAAATTACAGCTGGTTTCCCCGTTTTTGCTTCGCCAGCATTGCACATTCTTTGCGTGGCTCGTTTCTTTCCTCTATTGGATGTCGGTGTTGGCTACACGCTAACCAAGAATCGTAGTTATAGGAGTGAGATCCCTTTCTTGCTTTTCCAACTACTGTTTTCCTGAATTTGCGTCCTGAAGAAGCCCCAAGGCGAAACGCGTTGATGCATTCGGGTTCTCATCATTTATATGTACTCATATATGTATGATTTTTAATTCTTATATTGTCCTTGTATTCAATTTCATTTATGTGGTTCTCTTTTTCTATTAAACATGTATATATTTTTCATACATCTCTATTGTTTACTGTGCCGATGAAAGTCTGAGTAGGGCCCATATCCCTATTTTTTTTCCTTTTCTTTACTACATTATTTATGGATGTTGGCAATGTGAGTGCTATTTTTCTAAATTGAACATGATATATAGTAGCGGTATTTCTATTAATATATATGACAGCTTCTTTTCTGTCAATGGTTAAAAACAAAACACAAAAAAACAACGTTGGATCCAGGAATGGCCTGTGGTAAATTATTATACATGGTCAGGCCTAGAACCCTATATCATTATTTTTTGGGAGATGTCTCCATCATGACAATTTCACCCCAAAAAAAAAAAGGCTACCCCATTCATTTACTGCCTGGGAATCCCTGACCATATTAGCAAAGGAGTAGAAACAATGGCTTTACTGACCACACTTGGCCAAATGGCCGTATTTGATCAATGATGAAATCTGAGAACCCTGCCCCTTTCTTTACTTTTAGCCACAGGGCCCCTGGAGATGACATTCGGCATGAGTCAGCTATGGGATTGGATGTTTTTGTTGGCCAGCACGATTTTTCTCTTTTGGCGGGCCCCGTTCATCCTGATTGACGTGGACCTGCATCACTGGCTGACGCTATTGACATTGGATGTATATCATGGGACTTTTTTTTAATAAAGGGGGCTTCCAGAATCCAATAAGCCACCTTCCACAGCCCCCCTGCAACCACTGGACGAAGGTTGTGGGTAATAGGCTCTTGTCCTCATTAACATGGGAAGTCATGGTGTTTTGACATGAGGGTCCCTCCTAGCAAGGTACCCCTACATGTTGAGGGCATGTGGCCTGATATAGTTCAGGAGAGGGGGGGGTGCACTCCCTTCCTACCCCATCCTGGCTTGCTAGGCCGCATGCTCAGATATGGTTCTAAATATGGAATTTGGGGGACCCCATTTATTTATTTATCTGTATGGGGTCTCTCCTGACATCCAATTCAAGACTCTTATCAAGAATAAGTGTCTGGTATGTATTTTTCAGGGGAACTCGTGTCATTTCTTTTGTGAGGGTCTATTAACATCTATATTAGACCCTCGTGTAGGATAAGGGTCTGGAATAGATAAAGGGAAACTCTGGCTGTTTTTTACAAACAGAAATAAAGTGATCAAAGTTGTCCTTTGTGGGTAATTTAGTAAATTTTTGTTTTGCTGTAATAGGTTGTGTACATAGCCCAGATGCATCACTTCAGAGGCAGGTTAAGGACACCCCCAGGCATTGAATTTAAAGTTTTTTTTTTGCCTTGGTACATGTTCACCAGGACAGTGCCCAGCCCCCATATGTTGTGTTTGACAATACCCTGCCTATAGGGTGAACACATTTCCAAACTACCAAACTACCATTCAGGGACAGCCTCCTTTCCCAAAAATCAGCTTGTGCTGTAACGAATCACAGCACAGTGATTAGACACAAGAGGCGGGATTTATTATTTCTCCAATCACAAGCAGGGGGCGGGGATTGTGCTTCTCCTGACATTCCCTGCCAGGACAAGTACTGTCAGTGAGTAAAGCGGTGATGTGGCGGCCTTTTTTGAGGCCATCAGATCGGCCCGGGGGAATAGCTGTGTCAGTTTCATTCCGGGACACTGTATTGTCCTGGCATAAAGGTACCCGGGACAGACCTGCAAAATGCGGGACTGTCCCGGGCAATCCGGGACACGTGGTCACCCTACCTGCTTATAAGACTCAAAAATGGCCATTAGCTGAACTTTATGTCCTATGAACCTGCCTCAAGCCGAAGCCAGGTATGTTCAGATCCTCACTAATTCCTATAATACTGTCATCCAACTCATGAATTGTGTGCAGTGGGATTTTGTTCCATTCTTCTGTTTCTGTTTTCTCTAGGAGATGATTGGGGTGGAAAGCTGGCCCCATGCACGTCAGACCTTTCTAGAAAGGCTTATGCCACGTACACACGACCGGTTTTCGCCATCGGAAAACGTCTGATGTTAGCTTTTGAATGGGAATTCCGACCGTGTGTATGCTCCATCTGACTTTTTCCGACGGGAAAACGGCCGGCAATAGATAGAGAGCAGGTTCTCTATTTTCCCGTTGGAATTGTCGACTGACCTTTTCCCGTCGGGAATCCCGACCGTGTGTACAGGGCGATAGTAAAGTTTATATTTAGTGACTGGGTGGCGACAGAGGGCATAGAGCTTAATTCTGGCAGTCACTCAACAGGATGATAATATTTCAAAATTCGGACATGTTCTACGAAACACCTCCAATATATAAGTAGGGGTGAGATTTGGGTTGCAGTTCACGTTTGACCCAGTCAAACATTGTTGGCATATTTGGTTGGGTTTCAAGTTCCCCTTGAAGACCCCACAACACTTTTTTAGGACAGGATGTGGGGATGATGGTCAATTTCGGTCCAGGCTGGAGGTAAATCTTTTTTTTTTTTTAAAGCAGAAGCATCTTTTTTTTTTTTTTTTTTATCCTTTTCTTTTAAAGTTAAAGAAAAAAATGTGGAATCTTTTTGACCCCAGATCTTTCCACAAAAGAAGACCTGTCATCCTTATTTCTCTTATGCCGCGTACACACGATCGGACATTCCGACAACAAAACCATGGATTTTGTTCCGACGGATGTTGGCTCAAACTTGTTTTGCATACACACGGTCACACAAATGTTGTCGGAAATTCCGAACGTCAAGAACGCGGGACGTACAACGCGTACGACGAGCCGAGAAAAATTAAGTTCGATAGCCAGTGGCGCTCTTCTGCTTGATTCCGAGCATGTGTGGAATTTTGTGCGTGGGAATTGTGTACACACGCTCAGAGTTTTGTTGTCGGAAAATTTGGGAACCAGCTCTCAAATTTTTGTTGTCGGAAATTCCGACAGCAAACGTCCGATGGAGCCTACACACGGTCGGAATTTCCGATAACAAGCTCCCATCAAACATTTTTTGGTCGGAAATTCCGACCGTGTGTACGCGGCTTTACAAGGGATGTTTACATTCCTTGTAATAGGAATAAAAATTATACAAAAAAAAAAAATTGAAGGGACAGTGTAAAAATAAAAAGTAAAATTAATAAGCAAAAAATAAAATTTAAAGCGCCTCCATTGCCTCCATTGCGCATGTATATGTAAACGGTGACCGCACCATGTGAGGACACCATAACAAAGGGTATTGTGACAGCAGGAAGGTAAAGTCACCTGGTTGCATCCAGGGGGGTAGATATATTTCGCCCAGATTCAGGCTTTACGCCGACTTATACAACTAGGTGGAGAGTTGTATAAGCCCAGCTAAGGCTAGTGGGCTCATGGATGACTCATACCTCTAGGGAGAGGGCTGGGCGTCGTGCAGGCAGGGAGTTGATGAGGCCAGCTGAAGCTTGTCAGCTCATTTAGGCCTCTATAAGAACTCCCAGCTTCATTAGATGTTAGCTCATGCCTGGAACCAGACCTGTGTGGACTGTCTAGGGAGAGTGAACCCCTGTGCGGTGAGAAAAAGCCTGTGTGGCTATTTGCTTGGACATTTAAAACCAGGGACTTAGGGACTAGGACAGCACTAGGCTGATCCCAGTTGTTAGTTAGGAAACCTGTATGTTTAGTCAGAGGTCAAGTTGACCAGGATTTATTTTGTTTATATGTTTCTTTTGGCTTTGCTGTGTTTTGTCACTGTAAATAGAAAATAAACCGCACCTTTTTTTTTGATTTTGAAAACCACAACCTCCGTTTGCTGGGCCTGTTTTTGTGTGGGGAGCCCATCCCGGGGGTCACACACACCCGCTGCCGAGCTAACCCCCTCACAGTTGGTGGAGAACCAGTGGCAGTTTTTTTTAAGCCAGCATGGAGGAGATACTGAAGCAGCTGGCTCTAGCAAATGCCAATCAACAGCAGACAAATGCAGGTTTGCAAAAGAGCCTTGCAGCTCAACAACAGAACTTCGCAGCCCAGCAGCAAGCTCATCAACAGAGCCTTGCAGCCCAGCAGCAAGCTCACCAACAGAGTCTGGAAGCTCAGCAACAAGCCCAGCAGCAATCTGAGGCCCGCTTCATAGACCTGTTACAGAAGCAAGAGCAGAGACTACAACAAATGGAAGCAGTAATGCAGCAACGTCCGCAGACCAGTGAGGAAAGCCGTCCCACTAATACCGCGTCCTTTGGGGTGAGTCGTTTATTGACAAAAATGACTGGAGAGGATGATCCAGAGGTATTTTTGACCACATTTGAAAGGACTGCTGAAAGAGAAAAGTGGCCTGAGGAGCAGTGGGCTGGACTGGTGGCTCCTCTGTTAACTGGTGAATCGCAGAAGGCTTACTATGACCTAGAGCCTGACCAAGCAAAAGACTATGTGATGCTAAAAGCTGAGATATTGGCAAGGCTGGGTGTCACCCAGGCTGTCCGGGCTCAGCGTGTGCATAACTGGACTTTCCAGCTTGGAAAACCCCCCAGGTCTCAAATGTATGATCTCATTCACCTGAGCAGAAAGTGGCTACAGCCAGAGACTTTGTCCGCACCAAAGATTGTGGAACGTGTTGTAATGGATCGGTTTTTGAGAGCTCTTCCTACTGCCATCCAAAACTGGGTAAGCCATGGAGACCCAGAGACGGCCGATGGTCTTGTGGATCGTGTGGAGAAATACTTGGCTACAGAGAACCTGACGGCCTCTTCCAGAGACACTCGGACTTTCCACCCTAAGACCAGACCATCCCCAGGGGCGGATAAGAGGATTCCAAGGGGTAAGGGTGGAGAGAGTGAGAGGGTGGGAGCTCTACCCCAAGTTTGGCGAGAACAGCCTGGGAAATCAGCGGCTCAAGAGGCGGCAAGAAGGATCGTTTGCTACCGCTGCCGGCAAGCGGGACATATTGCAGCCAATTGCCCGGTTGTGGAGGAACCCATGCAGTGTGACTTTCTGACGGGCAGACGTCAGTCGCTGTGTGCGACAGTCGCATGCACTGCCATTCGAGGAATTGAGAAACATTTATGCAAAATGTGTGTTAATGGTAGAAATGTTGTGGTATTGCTGGATTCAGGTAGCCTTGTGACCCTGATAAAGGCTGAGTTAGTTAAAACAGAGGTCTCTGGGAATAGCAAGGTAGCTGTTATTTGTGTGCATGGGGACACCCGAGAGTATCCAGTGACTACAGTGTGTTTCGAGACCCCCAAAGGTACCCTCTCTCATCCAGTGGGCTTAGTATCTCAGTTACCGTATGACGCCATTGTGGGAAGGGATTTTCCGAAGTTCTGGGAACTGTGGGATGATCCTGAGCCCCCCACTGGTGCCCCTATGTACCAGGAATGTGATAGCCAGAACTCCCCTGAGAGTGGTGAGGACTCTCCGGAATTTCCCTTATCAGTATTGGCAGGGGAGACTCAAGAAACTGGAGAGGAGCCCACCTCCTCAGACGAAAACCTACCGTCTGTGGAGTTTTCTGATCTTGAGGTTCACAGGGAAAACTTTGCCACAGAACAGTTGAAAGACCCCGCCCTAATAAAGGCACGCGAAAACGTAGTGAAAATAGATGGCGAGTTAGTGAACCCAGATAATACCTGCACTTACCCATACTTCAGCGTAGAGAAGGACCTACTGTATCGGGTGGCAAAAAGGGCAGAAGAAACCGTTGAGCAGCTTGTGGTGCCCAAACCTTACAGGAAGTTGGTGTTGGAGTTGGCCCATGGGCACATTCTTGGAGGTCATCTGGGGACAGAGAAAACCCGAGAGAGGGTATTACAGAGATTCTATTGGCCGGGGGTGATGAAGGACATAGAAAATTATTGTTCCTCCTGCCCTGTGTGTCAGAGGTCGGCCCCGATGCCACATTTCCGTAGCCCGCTGGTCCCTCTACCCATCATTGAGGTCCCGTTTGAGAGGATCGCCATGGATTTGGTAGGTCCTATAATCAAGTCCGCTAGGGGGCACCAGTACATATTAGTTATAATGGACTATGCCACCCGTTATCCAGAAGCGATCCCTCTCCGAAATACCTCGGCCAAAACCATAGCCAAAGAGCTATCTCTTGTGTTTAGCCAGGTGGGTATTTGTAAAGAACTGCTTACGGACCAAGGTACACCCTTTATGTCCCGGGTTATGAAGGAGCTGTGTAAATTGTTCAAAGTGACGCAATTACGTACATCTGTGTATCACCCCCAAACCGATGGGCTGGTTGAAAGATTCAACAAAACCCTAAAACAAATGTTGAAGAAAGTGGTGGATAGAGATGGAAAGGATTGGGACTGTCTACTTCCTTATCTGATGTTTGCTATTAGGGAGGTGCCCCAATCCTCTACGGGATTCTCCCCCTTTGAGTTACTGTATGGGAGACACCCAAGAGGGCTGTTGGATATTGCCAAGGAAACTTGGGAAAGTGAGAGTTCTCCCCACAGGAGTGTGATTGAGCATGTCGCCCTGATGCAAGACCGAATTGCACAGGTAATGCCCATCGTGAAGGAACATTTGGCCCAAGCGCAGTTAGCACAGCAGAGAGTGTACAACCGTGGAGCCAAGACCCGTACCTTTTCCCCGGGGGATAGGATACTGGTACTTGTCCCTACGGTTGAAAGTAAATTCCTTGCCAAATGGCAAGGCCCCTACGAGATAATGGAAAAAGTGAGTGAAGTGAATTACAAGGTCAGACAACCAGGAAGGCGAAAGCCCGAACAGATCTATCACGTTAATCTGTTGAAAGCCTGGAGGGATAGAGAGTCCCTAGTCGCAGACACTTGGTCACCAGCTCAAACTGGTTGCGTGATTCCTGAGGTTGGAATAGCAGCCACCTTGTCACAACCCCAACAACAGGAGGTTAAGGAGTTTGTGCTTCGCAACAAGGAGGTATTCTCTGAGCTGCCGGGACAAACATTTGGGGTAGAGCATGACATCATTACCCCGCCCGGTGAAAGGGTGAAGTTAAAACCCTATCGGATCCCAGAGGCCCGACGGGAGGCAATACGGGAGGAAGTACAGAAAATGCTGAACTTAGGGGTGATAGAGGAGTCCCAAAGTGATTGGTCTAGTCCCATTGTGTTGGTGCCTAAACCGGATGGGAGCTGGCGATTTTGTAACGATTTTCGTCAGTTGAACAAAGTTACAAAATTTGACACCTACCCCATGCCACGTATAGATGAGTTGATCGACCGGCTGGGAACAGCCCGATACATGACGACTCTTGACCTCACAAAAGGGTATTGGCAAATCCCCCTGGCCAAATTGGCCAAAGAGAAAACCGCATTTGTAACCCCAGACGGGGCGTTCCAATATAAAAGAATGCCGTTCGGGTTACAGAATGCGCCGGCCACATTCCAGCGGAAAATGGACCAGATGCTGAGGCCCCATCGGAAGTATGCTGCGGCTTACCTGGATGACGTAATTGTCCATAGCACAGATTGGGCCTCACATCTGCCAAAAGTGCAAGCAGTCCTGGACTCTGTTCGGGAAGCGGGGTTTACGGCTAACCCCAAGAAGTGTACCATTGGGCAGGAGGAGGCCAAATATCTTGGGTACACCATTGGGAGGGGAGTAATAAAACCCCAACTCAACAAAGTCGAGGCCATCCAGAGTTGGCCACGTCCCAACAGCAAGAAGCAGGTACGAGCCTTTCTGGGAATCGCTGGGTATTATCGGCGATTCATTCCCCACTTTGCTTCTAAGGCTGTGCCCCTAACCAACCTAACGAAGGGGAAAGGGTCGGTCATGATTAAATGGACCCCCGAGGCTGAGGCAGCATTCCAATTCTTGAAACAAGCCTTATGTAGCCAGCCAGTGTTGTACTCACCCGACTTCTCTAAAGACTTTGTCGTACAAAGTGATGCGTCAGATGTGGGGTTAGGAGCAGTATTGTCCCAGGTCTGGAACGGGGAAGAGCACCCAGTCATTTACCTCAGCAGGAAGTTGAAGTCCCATGAGGTAAATTACGCCACCGTTGAAAAGGAGTGTTTAGCGGTGAAGTGGGCTCTAGATTCCCTTCGGTACTACCTGCTAGGTAGGCACTTTGACATGGTTACGGATCACGCTCCGTTAAAGTGGATGGCTCAAAACAAGGAAACAAATAGAAGAGTGAATAGGTGGTTCCTGGCCCTCCAGGAATTCAACTTCACAGTAAAGCATCGCCCTGGCGTTCAAATGGGGAATGTGGATGCTTTGTCTCGAGTACATGAATGCCTGATTGCTGGTGTTCCAACCCCGAGGTTAAAACAAGAGGGGGGGGTATGTGACAGCAGGAAGGTAAAGTCACCTGGTTGCATCCAGGGGGGTAGATATATTTCGCCCAGATTCAGGCTTTACGCCGACTTATACAACTAGGTGGAGAGTTGTATACGCCCAGCTGAGGCTAGTGGGCTCATGGATGACTCATACCTCTAGGGAGAGGGCTGGGCGTCGTGCAGGCAGGGAGTTGATGAGGCCAGCTGAAGCTTGTCAGCTCATTTAGGCCTCTATAAGAACTCCCAGCTTCATTAGATGTTAGCTCATGCCTGGAACCAGACCTGTGTGGACTGTCTAGGGAGAGTGAACCCCTGTGCGGTGAGAAAAAGCCTGTGTGGCTATTTGCTTGGACATTTAAAACCAGGGACTTAGGGACTAGGACAGCACTAGGCTGATCCCAGTTGTTAGTTAGGAAACCTGTATGTTTAGTCAGAGGTCAAGTTGACCAGGATTTATTTTGTTTATATGTTTCTTTTGGCTTTGCTGTGTTTTGTCACTGTAAATAGAAAATAAACCGCACCTTTTTTTTTGATTTTGAAAACCACAACCTCCGTTTGCTGGGCCTGTTTTTGTGTGGGGAGCCCATCCCGGGGGTCACACACACCCGCTGCCGAGCTAACCCCCTCACAGTATACATAGAGATTATTTTTTTCAGGGGTGTGGGGGTGCTCCACGGGGTTGGGTGGGGAGTGGTTACAAATTAACCAAATTTTTTGTTGGCTTTTCAGTAGTTATCTATCCTGTTGATGAGTTTTGACCACTTTACTCGACATTATTTTGTAAAAAACTTTTAGGCCTCATGCCCACGGGCGTTTTTTCAGCCGCGTTTTTGAGCGTTTTTTACAGCTTAAAAACGCCTGTCCATGTTAGTCTATAGCTTCATGCCCACCTAGGCGTTTTTGAGCTGTAAAGAGCATAGGCGTTTGTAAGCTGTAAAAAAAAAACAGGGCCAGTGCGTTCCTCAGCGTCAGAACTAGGCAGGAAAAAACGCGAGCGTCAAAAAACGCGCAAAAACGCGCACTAACGCGCACTAACGCGCAAAAAAAACGCGCACTAACGCGCGGTCGCGTTTTTAGCTCCGAGGTTTTTTTTTTTTTTTTTTCAAAAAAAAAAAAAAAAAAATATTTACAATAACATGGACAGGCGTTTTAAGCTGTAAAAAACGCTCAAAAACGCAGCTGTAAAAACGCCAGTGGGCATGAGGCCTTATGTTTTTTTTTTTTTTTGACTGATGTACATAATTATCATTTGGCTGCTGACTAATAGTGATAACAAATGGAAAAAATGTAAAAACTGCGCTAAATATGTTATAGAAAAAAGACACCAAGTGTTCTCACTGGTGACTCAGTGGGAGCTGCGATTAAGATGTAAACCACCATACATAATAGCAAAATAAGGAAAAAGTAAAAATCGCGCTAACCCGTGACATATACTCCAAAGGAGTTATGGAATGAAAATAAAATAAATTATAATTGTTATAAAAATAAAATTATAAAATTAAAATTAAAACACACATCAATCAATAATGAACTAATGAGTGAACAAATAAGAAGTGTACTGTGATATAACTTCATAATATATAGTCCATAAAAACGATTCTTAAATAAAGTCCATTATAAAGCACCAGTGCTCCGTGTAGAAAATCATATAAAGTGAATTGTTGCATCCAAATTAATTTGTGACGTTCCACCACCAAACAACAGAAGTTTCTCCTTACCAGCTACATTTGACCCCCCATGACAGAGGATCAATAAATGCAGAGATTAAGCAGTTCCTCCCACAGGTCAACACAGCACTTGGGACTCCAAAATCACCAGTCTCCGATGATCATCAGTGGGCGCAAGCAGTATGTAAGAGATAGACACACTCCACATAGTGCATTAACGTTTTAAAAGTTTATTCTCTAAAAATATGTATTGCACTTACATTTATGCAGTTTAAAAATTGCCTATTCAGTCTGGTGTGCCGGCCGCTGCACATTCATCAGACACCCGTCCCGTCCTTCTTGGAAGAGTTTGAGGTGACGTCAGTGCGTCGCTCCGCCCTACGTCCGTTTCGCAAAAAACTTGCTTCTTCCAGGGGCACGGGCGGCGCACTGCGTCACCTCCATTTATAGTACAAGACAACCAAGCCTCGTTTTGAGTCCAAACCATCAATCAGACACGCGCGGCATCCCTAGGTGTCACTGCAATGTAGACACCAGCCGCATACACTAATGTGATTCGCTAGACTATTGGCCGCACTGGCCGCATACACTAATGTGATTCGCTATACTATTGTGGGACTGATAATGCGATTGGGCAGCTTCGCTTCAGTACCCGCTAGGCATCCCCGGTGACACCTACGCTACTGGTATGCTGCCCGTTTTAACAGACTAGCCTACTTGGCGTAAAAGTACAACTAGGGAAACAGGCCTAGATATAAATAATATCAGCGATGCTAGGTCAAATTAGGCCCAATGATTGCATTCACAAAGAACCGGAAGTGTGGTTATTCTGACCATAGGGGCCACTATCGAAACACGATTAGAGTGACCCCTAGTGGACATTAATCGAAATGTTCTCCAGGTGCAAGGGCAAAGCACCTAGAATACCAGTCCATACGCCGGAAAAAACCACGACCCATACTCGAGCTGGGGGCTTAATATCTAACCAAAACTGATTCCAATTATATAAATTGTAAAATTTATTATAAAAATTTGTATAAAAAACCAATAGGAGTGTGAACCATAGATTACCACACCCTAAAATTCCAACGGACTGAGACAACCGGGTGCTGCGCCTGTATGGCCCAACCACGGAGATCCCAAGCCTGGAAGGTAATACAGACACCCAAACTGTGTCATAACATGCTAGCTACACCCTCTCTTTTCTGGGGGTTGCATGCTAAACATATATTCCCAAAGCAGTATAACTGAACCACAGACGGAATTCTGTTACTGGGGTGCCTCTCCAGCATCCAATTGGTACTATCTATAACATGGGTAGATATGAGCTATCCTATCCACTGAGACCAGTGACAACTGACCCATCTCCACCAGGAAGTGGAGAAGGAGATAGAGGCAGTGGAACACAGGGGGGGGGGGGGGTGAAGTCCAAAATCATGGCGCACGGGGAGACCCAAATATCAAAAGCTGGCCCCTATATATTCAGGGCTTAGATTAGTGATACCGAGCTCCTCGGGCCCCAGGTCAGAACACCAGTATAGTGAAGTATGTAGATATCCCTTGAATCATCACTGTGGGCCCCAATAGAGGCCCCCATGTATTGATGACAAAGGAAGACGCACACAAATAGACAATTGCTGTGAACAAAAACCTATTGTGTTATGTTGGGGTATGAAAAACAAACCCAACGGGTTGATCAAGCCTGGTAACTAAAATTAGTTATGTGATCAATGGTGAATATTAATCTAACAAAACTAGTAGTCCGTGTATGTGAAATGAACACAAAAAGAGGCTTAATCAATAAATTGTGACCATAACGTCACAACACACGAGATATATAAATCCCTACATAATATTAACAAAACCATATTCAAATGACAAATCCTTGATACAAAACATTAAAAATTAAATTAATAATACAAATTACGTGTTAATACACCAACCACCAAATAATTGTCTATACCTTCAAGAATTATTAATAAATGCGTTTACGTCTGTGTCGACATTCAACCCAAAGGGAACATAGGTCTTTAATCTGTGTATCCAGGACATTTCCTGTTTAGAAATCTCCCGCACCAAAGAGCTCCCCCTCCAATGGGGCTTGTATTTATCTATCCCCATATATAAGGTGTTAGACGGATCTCTTTGATGTACCTCATCATAATGTCTAGAGACCGAATGTTTGGGGAACCCTACTTTGATGTTACTGATATGCTCATTTAATCTTACTTTTAGAGCCCTTTTAGTCCTCCCCACGTATTGCAGCCCGCAAGGGCATTGGATGAGGTAGACCACCCCCTCTGTGGCACAGGTGATAAACGATTCCACTTCAAACGCCCTAGATGTACTTGTGGATGTGAAGCCACAAATCTTTCTATCTTTGCACCTATTCATGGAGCAAACTCGACACGTCTTACAGCGGTAATAACCCGTAAGGTTTTGAAAAAAGCATCTATTGGCCTTAGGGGGATCAGAAACACTGGGGGCGATCCTATTGGCAAGCGACGAAACCCCCCTAAAAATAATTTGGGGCTTCGCCGGCAATATGTTTTTCAAGACCTGATCGCTTTCCAATATATGCCAGTGTTTCTGTATCAACTGTTTCACCTTACGGTGTTGTAGAGAATATGTTGTAATGAAAGGCATAGAGATCTTTTTGGTCACAGTTTGGTGTGATTTTTCTACCAGAAGCAGAGACCTATCTACCTCTCTAATCTCACTCACCGTCTGGGCTAATACTTGAGAATCATAGCCCTTTTCTGCGAATCTAGCTGACAACATAGACGCTTGGGAATCAAAGGTGTTGACCTCAGTGCAGTTACGCCTAAGGCGTGTAAACTGCCCTCGAGGGACCGCCCTCAGCCAGGGTTCATGGTGGCAACTATCCAAGGCAATGTACAAATTACGGTCCGTTGCCTTAAAATAAGTTGATGTCACGAATTTGCCATCTTCCACCCTAATTGTCAAGTCTAGAAAATTGATTTGTTCCATACTGGCCTCAAATATGAGTTTGATACCTCCATCGTTGTTATTGAGGGATGCCATAAAACTCTGAAGATCCAGCTCGGTACCATACCACAGGAGGAGGACGTCATCGATGTAGCGAGCCCAGAGGGCCAATTCTGGCCTCCTAGGGGCATCTATGACGTCCTCCTCCCATTTGGCCATGAACAAGTTGGCCAGGCTCGGGGCATATTTGGCCCCCATCGCCACACCCCTGTCCTGACGATAAAATTGTTGGTCGAACAGGAAATAGTTGTGTGTGGCGGCATAGCTCAATAGTTCCATAATAAATTCGATCTGTATCGAGGATAATCCAGAATCCCTTGCTAGATATATTTTCACCGCTTCCAGCCCCAAATGAGACCGAGACCACCCCAACACTCACAGAGTCAATACCAGGGTGATTACCCATATTCCGACAGGGAGGGGGAAGATCAGGCCTTCAATGTCCCTATGCGTAATCGTTTCTTTCCCTTATCCGATATGGAAATCCCTGGGGGATACAGTGAGAGAGGGTATGGATATGACTCACCGAGAGGACATCGTGGTGGTCACTACCAGGGGGGATATGACCAAGGACATGCCCAACCAAGGTTTGATTACCATGATGAACCCTTTGGTGGGCAGAGGAGTCAACATTGGGATTTTCCCAGGAACAACCGAGGCCTGAGAAGGCCTATAGAGTCAAGAGAGGAACTAGAGGGGGGAGGCATGCCCAGTCAGCAAAAAAGAAAAAGAGCCTAGGAACAGGGATATTTAATCTAAGCAAACAGGCACTAACGGAGCCTGAAAAGAAGCTTCTTGATAAGGGCCTGAAATTTGCTCCACCGAGAGGTATGAGTAGGTTTCAGACCTTTATGGACGTGCACAAATATGTACACAAGCTCAACATCCAGCGGTACATGATTTCAAACCCAGCTACCGAGGGGACTGAGATAAGGACCGAATTTCAACATTCTGGTCTATCGAATGCCTCACTTTTTAACCCCCCAGGTCCCCTAGCCCCCCCTATTAGAGTTTTTAGGGATGTGGTACTGAGAGACCTTGAAGACATTAAAGTTAAAAAGACTAAGATGTCACGTGATTTAGAAAGAGGTTTGGATTCCCTTTGTCAGAATAAATCATTGGTCATCAGACCAGCGGACAAGGGGGGTGGCATAGTGGTCTTAGACCGCTGTGATTACACAACAGAATTACATCGGATTTTTGGGGACAGTGAAACCTATACCCCTTTGAATAGGGATCCTATCATCAGGTATAAGAAAGAACTAGAGACCATTGTGGACAAGGGTTTCCATAGAGGTATCCTCACCAAGAAGGAGAAATTGTTCTTGGTGCCTGCTGCTCCCTGAATCCCAATTATCTATTACCTCCCAAAAATTCACAAGAGCCTTATTTGCCCCCCGGGACGTCCCATTGTAAGTGGGATCGATTCAATTACGTCCCGGGTGGGCAAATACATTGATCATTATCTCCAGCCTCTGGTGAAGAGGATTCCCTCTTATCTCAAGGACACCAAACAGGTGATCAACTTGTTAACAGGGATTACACCTAAGAGTGGTCTATGGATGGTTACAGCGGACGTAACCTCACTGTACACTATCATTCCCCACTGTTTGGGGCTGGAAGCGGTGAAAATATATCTAGCAAGGGATTCTGGATTATCCTCGATACAGATCGAATTTATTATGGAACTATTGAGCTATGCCGCCACACACAACTATTTCCTGTTCGACCAACAATTTTATCGTCAGGACAGGGGTGTGGCGATGGGGGCCAAATATGCCCCGAGCCTGGCCAACTTGTTCATGGCCAAATGGGAGGAGGACGTCATAGATGCCCCTAGGAGGGCAGAATTGACCCTCTGGGCTCGCTACATCGATGACGTCCTCCTCCTGTGGTATGGTACCGAGCTGGATCTTCAGAGTTTTATGGCATCCCTCAATAACAACGATAGAGGTATCAAACTCAATTTTGAGGCCAGTATGGAACAAATCAATTTTCTAGACTTGACAATTAGGGTGGAAGATGGCAAATTCGTGACATCAACTTAATTTAAGGCAACGGACCGTAATTCGTACATTGCCTTGGATAGTTGCCACCATGAACCCTGGCTAAGGGCGGTCCCTCGAGGGCAGTTTACACGCCTTAGGCGTAACTGCACTGAGGTCAACACCTTTGATTCCCAAGCGTCTATGTTGTCAGCTAGATTCGCAGAAAAGGGCTATGATTCTCAAGTATTAGCCCAGACGGTGAGTGAGATTAGAGAGGTAGATAGGTCTCTGCTTCTGGTAGAAAAATCACACCAAACTGTGACCAAAAAGATCTCTATGCCTTTCATTACAACATATTCTCTACAACACCGTAAGGTGAAACAGTTGATACAGAAACACTGGCATATATTGGAAAGTGATCAGGTCTTGAAAAACATATTGCCGGCGAAGCCCCAAATTATTTTTAGGGGGGTTTCGTCGCTTGCCAATAGGATCGCCCCCAGTGTTTCTGATCCCCCTAAGGCCAATAGATGCTTTTTTCAAAACCTTACGGGTTATTACCGCTGTAAGACGTGTCGAGTTTGCTCCATGAATAGGTGCAAAGATAGGAAGATTTGTGGCTTCACATCCACAAGTACATCTAGGGCGTTTGAAGTGGAATCGTTTTTCACCTGTGCCACAGAGGGGGTGGTCTACCTCATCCAATGCCCTTGCGGGCTGCAATACGTGGGGAGGACTAAAAGGGCTCTAAAAGTAAGATTAAATGAGCATATCAGTAACATCAAAGTAGGGTTCCCCAAACATTCGGTCTCTAGACATTATGATGAGGTACATCAAAGAGATCCGTCTAACACCTTATATATGGGGATAGATAAATACAAGCCCCATTGGAGGGGGAGCTCTTTGGTGCGGGAGATTTCTAAACAGGAAATGTCCTGGATACACAGATTAAAGACCTATGTTCCCTTTGGGTTGAATGTCGACACAGACATAAACGCATTTATTAATAATTCTTGAAGGTATAGACAATTATTTGGTGGTTGGTGTATTAACACGTAATTTGTATTATTAATTTAATTTTTAATGTTTTGTATCAAGGATTTGTCATTTGAATATGGTTTTGTTAATATTATGTAGGGATTTATATATCTCGTGTGTTGTGACGTTATGGTCACAATTTATTGATTGAGCCTCTTTTTGTGTTCATTTCACATACACGGACTACTAGTTTTGTTAGATTAATATTCACCATTGATCACATAACTAATTTTAGTTACCAGGCTTGATCAACCCGTTGGGTTTGTTTTTCATACCCCAACATAACACAATAGGTTTTTGTTCACAGCAATTGTCTATTTGTGTGCGTCTTCCTTTGTCATCAATACATGGGGGCCTCTATTGGGGCCCACAGTGATGATTCAAGGGAAATCGACATACTTCACTATACTGGTGTTCTGACCTGGGGCCCGAGGAGCTCGGTATCACTAATCTAATCCCTGAATATATAGGGGCCAGCTTTTGATATTTGGGTCTCCCCATGCGCCATGATTTTGGACTTCACCCCCCCCCCTCCTGTGTTCCACTGCCTCTATCTCCTTCTCCACTTCCTGGTGGAGATGGGTCAGTTGTCACTGGTCTCAGTGGATAGGATAGCTCATATCTACCCATGTTATAGATAGTACCAATTGGATGCTGGAGAGGCACCCCAGTAACAGAATTCCGTCTGTGGTTCAGTTATACTGCTTTGGGAATATATGTTTAGCATGCAACCCCCAGAAAAGAGAGGGTGTAGCTAGCATGTTATGACACAGTTTGGGTGTCTGTATTACCTTCCAGGCTTGGGATCTCCGTGGTTGGGCCATACAGGTGCAGCACCCGGTTGTCTCAGTCCGTTGGAATTTTAGGGTGTGGTAATCTATGGTTCACACTCCTATTGGTTTTTTATACAAATTTTAATAATAAATTTTACAATTTATATAATTGGAATCAGTTTTGGTTAGATATTAAGCCCCCAGCTTGAGTATGGGTCGTGGTTTTTTCCGGCGTATGGACTGGTATTCTAGGTGCTTTGCCCTTGCACCTGGAGAACATTTCGATTAATGTCCACTAGGGGTCACTCTAATCGTGTTTCGATAGTGGCCCCTATGGTCAGAATAACCACACTTCCGGTTCTTTGTGAATGCAATCATTGGGCCTAATTTGACCTAGCATCGCTGATATTATTTATATCTAGGCCTGTTTCCCTAGTTGTACTTTTACGCCAAGTAGGCTAGTCTGTTAAAACGGGCAGCATACCAGTAGCGTAGGTGTCACCGGGGATGCCTAGCGGGTACTGAAGCGAAGCTGCCCAATCGCATTATCAGTCCCACAATAGTATAGCGAATCACATTAGTGTATGCGGCCAGTGCGGCCAATAGTCTAGCGAATCACATTAGTGTATGCGGCTGGTGTCTACATTGCAGTGACACCTAGGGATGCCGCGCATGTCTGATTGATGGTTTGGACTCAAAACGAGGCTTGGTTGTCTTGTACTATAAATGGAGGTGACGCAGTGCGCCGCCCGTGCCCCTGGAAGAAGCAAGTTTTTTGCGAAACGGACGTAGGGCGGAGCGACGCACTGACGTCACCTCAAACTCTTCCAAGAAGGACGGGACGGGTGTCTGATGAATGTGCAGCGGCCGGCACACCAGACTGAATAGGCAATTTTTAAACTGCATAAATGTAAGTGCAATACATATTTTTAGAGAATAAACTTTTAAAACGTTAATGCACTATGTGGAGTGTGTCTATCTCTTACATACTGCTTGCGCCCACTGATGATCATCGGAGACTGGTGATTTTGGAGTCCCAAGTGCTGTGTTGACCTGTGGGAGGAACTGCTTAATCTCTGCATTTATTGATCCTCTGTCATGGGGGGTCAAATGTAGCTGGTAAGGAGAAACTTCTGTTGTTTGGTGGTGGAACGTCACAAATTAATTTGGATGCAACAATTCACTTTATATGATTTTCTACACGGAGCACTGGTGCTTTATAATGGACTTTATTTAAGAATCGTTTTTATGGACTATATATTATGAAGTTATATCACAGTACACTTCTTATTTGTTCACTCATTAGTTCATTATTGATTGATGTGTGTTTTAATTTTAATTTTATAATTTTATTTTTATAACAATTATAATTTATTTTATTTTCATTCCATAACTCCTTTGGAGTATATGTCACGGGTTAGCGCGATTTTTACTTTTTCCTTAATAGTGATAACAACTTTGGGAATATTATGCAAGATTGAAAAAAATGCCATACAGTATTTGTTTCTATTGGGGGAATATCTGAGACCTTATTTTCTTGGATTTTACATTGTCCTGAGCCTTCCAATGACTTCCACTATCCCTATAAATAAAAGTAGGGTCTCCTAATCCTCCATATTCTAAATCCTCACAGACATATCCATAAAGACCTGCCAGGCAGGCAATAGCAAATCCATTGTCTCCAGGTGCAAAAATTCATTTTTCTTCCCAAGTATATCATCACATGGCAGAACAAAGAGACTTTCCTCCGCAGTGACCTCTCCGGGAATACACTGTATATATTGGATCCAACAGATTGTCATTGTAGAGGATGTGGAGTGTTTAACCGCCCTGAAGATGGGTGCCAAGTGTTGAGGGTTGTCATGTCAGGGGTAGGGATGAGCTTCGTGTTCGAGTCGAACATACGTTCGACTCGAACATCGGCTGTTCGATCGTTCGACGAAGATCGAACGATTTGGGCCGTTCGCGCCAAATTCGAGTGACGCGAACGGCCCACAATGCACTATGCCATCGCAGTGTCATCCAGGCGCTGTGATTGGCCAAGCATGCACTGTGACCCCGCATGCTTGGCCAATCACAGCGCCGGCAGCGAGGAGAGCAATGATTGGCCACAGGCAGGATGCCTGTGGCCAATTATTGCTGAGGGTGTTTAGTACACGCCCCACACTATAAAAGGCCGCCAGCACGGCGGCCTAGTGTAGTGTGTACCGGAGCAGGGAAAGACAAGCATAGGCAGGGACAGTGACATTTATTTCTTTCTTGCTTAACCTGGATTCCTTTAGTTTAGGGAAAGAGAAGGATAGGTAGGGAGAGTGTCAGTGTGTTTTACTGTGCGAGTCCTTGTTTCTAGGGACAAAGAAGGAAAATGAGGGGAATTCTCCTTGTGCTATAGTGTGCTTTAAAAAAACATTTTTTCTAGGGACAGAAAACTCTAGGTAGGGAGAGTGTCAGTTTTTTTCACTGTGCGAGTCCTTGTTTCTAGGGACAAAGAAGGAAAGTGAGGGGAATTCTCCTTGTGCTATAGTGTGCTTTAAAAAAACATTTTTTCTAGGGACAGAAAACTCTAGGTAGGGAGAGTGTCAGTTTCTTTCACTGTGCGAGTCCTTGTTTCTAGGAAAAAAGAAGGAAAGTGAGGGGAATTCTCCTTGTGCTATAGTGTGCTTTAAAAAAAAAAAATTTCTAGGGACAGAAAACTCTAGGTAGGGAGAGTGTCAGTTTCTTTCACTGTGCGAGTCCTTGTTTCTAGGGACAAAGAAGGAAAGTGAGGGGAATTCTCCTTGTGCTATAGTGTGCTTTAAAAAAACATTTTTTCTAGGGGCAGAAAACTCTAGGTAGGGAGAGTGTCAGTTTCTTTCACTGTGCGAGTCCTTGTTTCTAGGGACAAAGAAGGAAAGTGAGGGGAATTCTCCTTGTGCTATAGTGTGCTTTAAAAAAACATTTTTTCTAGGGACAGAAAACTCTAGGTAGGGAGAGTGTCAGTTTCTTTCACTGTGCGAGTCCTTGTTTCTAGGAAAAAAGAAGGAAAGTGAGGGGAATTCTCCTTGTGCTATAGTGTGCTTTAAAAAAAAAAAAATTCTAGGGACAGAAAACTCTAGGTAGGGAGAGTGTCAGTTTCTTTCACTGTGCGAGTCCTTGTTTCTAGGGACAAAGAAGGAAAGTGAGGGGAATTCTCCTTGTGCTATAGTGTGCTTTAAAAAAACTTTTTTTCTAGGGACAGAAAACTCTAGGTAGGGAGAGTGTCAGTTTCTTTCACTGTGCGAGTCCTTGTTTCTAGGGACAAAGAAGGAAAGTGAGGGGAATTCTCCTTGTGCTATAGTGTGCTTTAAAAAAACATTTTTTCTAGGGACAGAAAACTCTAGGTAGGGAGAGTGTCAGTTTCTTTCACTGTGCGAGTCCTTGTTTCTAGGGACAAAGAAGGAAAGTGAGGGGAATTCTCCTTGTGCTATAGTGTGCTTTAAAAAAACATTTTTTCTAGGGACAGAAAACTCTAGGTAGGGAGAGTGTCAGTTTCTTTCACTGTGCGAGTCCTTGTTTCTAGGAAAAAAGAAGGAAAGTGAGGGGAATTCTCCTTGTGCTATAGTGTGCTTTAAAAAAAAAAAAATTCTAGGGACAGAAAACTCTAGGTAGGGAGAGTGTCAGTTTCTTTCACTGTGCGAGTCCTTGTTTCTAGGGACAAAGAAGGAAAGTGAGGGGAATTCTCCTTGTGCTATAGTGTGCTTTAAAAAAACATTTTTTCTAGGGACAGAAAACTCTAGGTAGGGAGAGTGTCAGTTTCTTTCACTGTGCGAGTCCTTGTTTCTAGGAAAAAAGAAGGAAAGTGAGGGGAATTCTCCTTGTGCTATAGTGTGCTTTAAAAAAAAAAAATTTCTAGGGACAGAAAACTCTAGGTAGGGAGAGTGTCAGTTTCTTTCACTGTGCGAGTCCTTGTTTCTAGGGACAAAGAAGGAAAGTGAGGGGAATTCTCCTTGTGCTATAGTGTGCTTTAAAAAAACATTTTTTCTAGGGACAGAAAACTCTAGGTAGGGAGAGTGTCAGTTTCTTTCACTGTGCGAGTCCTTGTTTCTAGGGACAAAGAAGGAAAGTGAGGGGAATTCTCCTTGTGCTATAGTGTGCTTTAAAAAAACATTTTTTCTAGGGACAGAAAACTCTAGGTAGGGAGAGTGTCAGTTTCTTTCACTGTGCGAGTCCTTGTTTCTAGGAAAAAAGAAGGAAAGTGAGGGGAATTCTCCTTGTGCTATAGTGTGCTTTAAAAAAAAAAATTTCTAGGGACAGAAAACTCTAGGTAGGGAGAGTGTCAGTTTCTTTCACTGTGCGAGTCCTTGTTTCTAGGGACAAAGAAGGAAAGTGAGGGGAATTCTCCTTGTGCTATAGTGTGCTTTAAAAAAACATTTTTTCTAGGGACAGAAAACTCTAGGTAGGGAGAGTGTCAGTTTCTTTCACTGTGCGAGTCCTTGTTTCTAGGGACAAAGAAGGAAAGTGAGGGGAATTCTCCTTGTGCTATAGTGTGCTTTAAAAAAACATTTTTTCTAGGGACAGAAAACTCTAGGTAGGGAGAGTGTCAGTTTCTTTCACTGTGCGAGTCCTTGTTTCTAGGAAAAAAGAAGGAAAGTGAGGGGAATTCTCCTTGTGCTATAGTGTGCTTTAAAAAAAAAAATTTCTAGGGACAGAAAACTCTAGGTAGGGAGAGTGTCAGTTTCTTTCACTGTGCGAGTCCTTGTTTCTAGGGACAAAGAAGGAAAGTGAGGGGAATTCTCCTTGTGCTATAGTGTGCTTTAAAAAAACATTTTTTCTAGGGACAGAAAACTCTAGGTAGGGAGAGTGTCAGTTTCTTTCACTGTGCGAGTCCTTGTTTCTAGGGACAAAGAAGGAAAGTGAGGGGAATTCTCCTTGTGCTATAGTGTGCTTTAAAAAAACATTTTTTCTAGGGACAGAAAACTCTAGGTAGGGAGAGTGTCAGTTTCTTTCACTGTGCGAGTCCTTGTTTCTAGGGACAAAGAAGGAAAGTGAGGGGAATTCTCCTTGTGCTATAGTGTGCTTTAAAAAAACATTTTTTCTAGGGACAGAAAACTCTAGGTAGGGAGAGTGTCAGTTTCTTTCACTGTGCGAGTCCTTGTTTCTAGGAAAAAAGAAGGAAAGTGAGGGGAATTCTCCTTGTGCTATAGTGTGCTTTAAAAAAAAAAAATTCTAGGGACAGAAAACTCTAGGTAGGGAGAGTGTCAGTTTCTTTCACTGTGCGAGTCCTTGTTTCTAGGAAAAAAGAAGGAAAGTGAGGGGAATTCTCCTTGTGCTATAGTGTGCTTTAAAAAAAAAAAATTTCTAGGGACAGAAAACTCTAGGTAGGGAGAGTGTCAGTTTCTTTCACTGTGCGAGTCCTTGTTTCTAGGGACAAAGAAGGAAAGTGAGGGGAATTCTCCTTGTGCTATAGTGTGCTTTAAAAAAACATTTTTTCTAGGGACAGAAAACTCTAGGTAGGGAGAGTGTCAGTTTCTTTCACTGTGCGAGTCCTTGTTTCTAGGGACAAAGAAGGAAAGTGAGGGGAATTCTCCTTGTGCTATAGTGTGCTTTAAAAAAACATTTTTTCTAGGGACAGAAAACTCTAGGAAGGGAGAGTGTCAGTTTCTTTCACTGTGCGAGTCCTTGTTTCTAGGAAAAAAGAAGGAAAGTGAGGGGAATTCTCCTTGTGCTATAGTGTGCTTTAAAAAAAAAAAAATTCTAGGGACAGAAAACTCTAGGTAGGGAGAGTGTCAGTTTCTTTCACTGTGCGAGTCCTTGTTTCTAGGGACAAAGAAGGAAAGTGAGGGGAATTCTCCTTGTGCTATAGTGTGCTTTAAAAAAACATTTTTTCTAGGGACAGAAAACTCTAGGTAGGGAGAGTGTCAGTTTCTTTCACTGTGCGAGTCCTTGTTTCTAGGGACAAAGAAGGAAAGTGAGGGGAATTCTCCTTGTGCTATAGTGTGCTTTAAAAAAAAAAAATTTCTAGGGACAGAAAACTCTAGGTAGGGAGAGTGTCAGTTTCTTTCACTGTGCGAGTCCTTGTTTCTAGGGACAAAGAAGGAAAGTGAGGGGAATTCTCCTTGTGCTATAGTGTGCTTTAAAAAAACATTTTTTCTAGGGACAGAAAACTCTAGGTAGGGAGAGTGTCAGTTTCTTTCACTGTGCGAGTCCTTGTTTCTAGGGACAAAGAAGGAAAGTGAGGGGAATTCTCCTTGTGCTATAGTGTGCTTTAAAAAAACATTATTTCTAGGGACAGAAAACTCTAGGAAGGGAGAGTGTCAGTTTCTTTCACTGTGCGAGTCCTTGTTTCTAGGAAAAAAGAAGGAAAGTGAGGGGAATTCTCCTTGTGCTATAGTGTGCTTTAAAAAAAAAAAAATTCTAGGGACAGAAAACTCTAGGTAGGGAGAGTGTCAGTTTCTTTCACTGTGCGAGTCCTTGTTTCTAGGGACAAAGAAGGAAAGTGAGGGGAATTCTCCTTGTGCTATAGTGTGCTTTAAAAAAACATTTTTTCTAGGGACAGAAAACTCTAGGTAGGGAGAGTGTCAGTTTCTTTCACTGTGCGAGTCCTTGTTTCTAGGGACAAAGAAGGAAAGTGAGGGGAATTCTCCTTGTGCTATAGTGTGCTTTAAAAAAAAAAAATTTCTAGGGACAGAAAACTCTAGGTAGGGAGAGTGTCAGTTTCTTTCACTGTGCGAGTCCTTGTTTCTAGGGACAAAGAAGGAAAGTGAGGGGAATTCTCCTTGTGCTATAGTGTGCTTTAAAAAAACATTTTTTCTAGGGACAGAAAACTCTAGGTAGGGAGAGTGTCAGTTTCTTTCACTGTGCGAGTCCTTGTTTCTAGGGACAAAGAAGGAAAGTGAGGGGAATTCTCCTTGTGCTATAGTGTGCTTTAAAAAAACATTTTTTCTAGGGACAGAAAACTCTAGGTAGGGAGAGTGTCAGTTTCTTTCACTGTGCGAGTCCTTGTTTCTAGGGACAAAGAAGGAAAGTGAGGGGAATTCTCCTTGTGCTATAGTGTGCTTTAAAAAAACATTTTTTCTAGGGACAGAAAACTCTAGGTAGGGAGAGTGTCAGTTTCTTTCACTGTGCGAGTCCTTGTTTCTAGGAAAAAAGAAGGAAAGTGAGGGGAATTCTCCTTGTGCTATAGTGTGCTTTAAAAAAAAAAAAATTTCTAGGGACAGAAAACTCTAGGTAGGGAGAGTGTCAGTTTCTTTCACTGTGCGAGTCCTTGTTTCTAGGGACAAAGAAGGAAAGTGAGGGGAATTCTCCTTGTGCTATAGTGTGCTTTAAAAAAACATTTTTTCTAGGGACAGAAAACTCTAGGTAGGGAGAGTGTCAGTTTCTTTCACTGTGCGAGTCCTTGTTTCTAGGAAAAAAGAAGGAAAGTGAGGGGAATTCTCCTTGTGCTATAGTGTGCTTTAAAAAAAAAAATTTTTCTAGGGACAGAAAACTCTAGGTAGGGAGAGTGTCAGTTTCTTTCACTGTGCGAGTCCTTGTTTCTAGGGACAAAGAAGGAAAGTGAGGGGAATTCTCCTTGTGCTATAGTGTGCTTTAAAAAAACATTTTTTCTAGGGACAGAAAACTCTAGGTAGGGAGAGTGTCAGTTTCTTTCACTGTGCGAGTCCTTGTTTCTAGGGACAAAGAAGGAAAGTGAGGGGAATTCTCCTTGTGCTATAGTGTGCTTTAAAAAAACATTTTTTCTAGGGACAGAAAACTCTAGGTAGGGAGAGTGTCAGTTTCTTTCACTGTGCGAGTCCTTGTTTCTAGGAAAAAAGAAGGAAAGTGAGGGGAATTCTCCTTGTGCTATAGTGTGCTTTAAAAAAACATTTTTTCTAGGGACAGAAAACTCTAGGTAGGGAGAGTGTCAGTTTCTTTCACTGTGCGAGTCCTTGTTTCTAGGAAAAAAGAAGGAAAGTGAGGGGAATTCTCCTTGTGCTATAGTGTGCTTTAAAAAAAAAAAATTTCTAGGGACAGAAAACTCTAGGTAGGGAGAGTGTCAGTTTCTTTCACTGTGCGAGTCCTTGTTTCTAGGGACAAAGAAGGAAAGTGAGGGGAATTCTCCTTGTGCTATAGTGTGCTTTAAAAAAACATTTTTTCTAGGGACAGAAAACTCTAGGTAGGGAGAGTGTCAGTTTCTTTCACTGTGCGAGTCCTTGTTTCTAGGGACAAAGAAGGAAAGTGAGGGGAATTCTCCTTGTGCTATAGTGTGCTTTAAAAAAACATTTTTTCTAGGGACAGAAAACTCTAGGTAGGGAGAGTGTCAGTTTCTTTCACTGTGCGAGTCCTTGTTTCTAGGAAAAAATAAGGAAAGTGAGGGGAATTCTCCTTGTGCTATAGTGTGCTTTAAAAAAAAAAAATTTCTAGGGACAGAAAACTCTAGGTAGGGAGAGTGTCAGTTTCTTTCACTGTGCGAGTCCTTGTTTCTAGGGACAAAGAAGGAAAGTGAGGGGAATTCTCCTTGTGCTATAGTGTGCTTTAAAAAAACATTTTTTCTAGGGACAGAAAACTCTAGGTAGGGAGAGTGTCAGTTTCTTTCACTGTGCGAGTCCTTGTTTCTAGGGACAAAGAAGGAAAGTGAGGGGAATTCTCCTTGTGCTATAGTGTGCTTTAAAAAAACATTTTTTCTAGGGACAGAAAACTCTAGGTAGGGAGAGTGTCAGTTTCTTTCACTGTGCGAGTCCTTGTTTCTAGGGACAAAGAAGGAAAGTGAGGGGAATTCTCCTTGTGCTATAGTGTGCTTTAAAAAAACATTTTTTCTAGGGACAGAAAACTCTAGGTAGGGAGAGTGTCAGTTTCTTTCACTGTGCGAGTCCTTGTTTCTAGGAAAAAAGAAGGAAAGTGAGGGGAATTCTCCTTGTGCTATAGTGTGCTTTAAAAAAAAAAAAATTCTAGGGACAGAAAACTCTAGGTAGGGAGAGTGTCAGTTTCTTTCACTGTGCGAGTCCTTGTTTCTAGGAAAAAAGAAGGAAAGTGAGGGGAATTCTCCTTGTGCTATAGTGTGCTTTAAAAAAACATTTTTTCTAGGGACAGAAAACTCTAGGTAGGGAGAGTGTCAGTTTCTTTCACTGTGCGAGTCCTTGTTTCTAGGGACAAAGAAGGAAAGTGAGGGGAATTCTCCTTGTGCTATAGTGTGCTTTAAAAAAACATTTTTTCTAGGGACAGAAAACTCTAGGAAGGGAGAGTGTCAGTTTCTTTCACTGTGCGAGTCCTTGTTTCTAGGAAAAAAGAAGGAAAGTGAGGGGAATTCTCCTTGTGCTATAGTGTGCTTTAAAAAAAAAATTTTCTAGGGACAGAAAACTCTAGGTAGGGAGAGTGTCAGTTTCTTTCACTGTGCGAGTCCTTGTTTCTAGGGACAAAGAAGGAAAGTGAGGGGAATTCTCCTTGTGCTATAGTGTGCTTTAAAAAAACATTTTTTCTAGGGACAGAAAACTCTAGGTAGGGAGAGTGTCAGTTTCTTTCACTGTGCGAGTCCTTGTTTCTAGGGACAAAGAAGGAAAGTGAGGGGAATTCTCCTTGTGCTATAGTGTGCTTTAAAAAAACATTTTTTCTAGGGACAGAAAACTCTAGGTAGGGAGAGTGTCAGTTTCTTTCACTGTGCGAGTCCTTGTTTCTAGGAAAAAAGAAGGAAAGTGAGGGGAATTCTCCTTGTGCTATAGTGTGCTTTAAAAAAAAAAAAATTCTAGGGACAGAAAACTCTAGGTAGGGAGAGTGTCAGTTTCTTTCACTGTGCGAGTCCTTGTTTCTAGGAAAAAAGAAGGAAAGTGAGGGGAATTCTCCTTGTGCTATAGTGTGCTTTAAAAAAACATTTTTTCTAGGGACAGAAAACTCTAGGTAGGGAGAGTGTCAGTTTCTTTCACTGTGCGAGTCCTTGTTTCTAGGGACAAAGAAGGAAAGTGAGGGGAATTCTCCTTGTGCTATAGTGTGCTTTAAAAAAACATTTTTTCTAGGGACAGAAAACTCTAGGAAGGGAGAGTGTCAGTTTCTTTCACTGTGCGAGTCCTTGTTTCTAGGAAAAAAGAAGGAAAGTGAGGGGAATTCTCCTTGTGCTATAGTGTGCTTTAAAAAAAAAATTTTCTAGGGACAGAAAACTCTAGGTAGGGAGAGTGTCAGTTTCTTTCACTGTGCGAGTCCTTGTTTCTAGGGACAAAGAAGGAAAGTGAGGGGAATTCTCCTTGTGCTATAGTGTGCTTTAAAAAAACATTTTTTCTAGGGACAGAAAACTCTAGGTAGGGAGAGTGTCAGTTTCTTTCACTGTGCGAGTCCTTGTTTCTAGGGACAAAGAAGGAAAGTGAGGGGAATTCTCCTTGTGCTATAGTGTGCTTTAAAAAAAAAAAAATTCTAGGGACAGAAAACTCTAGGTAGGGAGAGTGTCAGTTTCTTTCACTGTGCGAGTCCTTGTTTCTAGGAAAAAAGAAGGAAAGTGAGGGGAATTCTCCTTGTGCTATAGTGTGCTTTAAAAAAAAAAAATTCTAGGGACAGAAAACTCTAGGTAGGGAGAGTGTCAGTTTCTTTCACTGTGCGAGTCCTTGTTTCTAGGGACAAAGAAGGAAAGTGAGGGGAATTCTCCTTGTGCTATAGTGTGCTTTAAAAAAAACATTTTTTCTAGGGACAGAAAACTCTAGGTAGGGAGAGTGTCAGTTTCTTTCACTGTGCGAGTCCTTGTTTCTAGGGACAAAGAAGGAAAGTGAGGGGAATTCTCCTTGTGCTATAGTGTGCTTTAAAAAATCATTTTTTCTAGGGACAGAAAACTCTAGGTAGGGAGAGTGTCAGTTTCTTTCACTGTGCGAGTCCTTGTTTCTAGGGACAAAGAAGGAAAGTGAGGGGAATTCTCCTTGTGCTATAGTGTGCTTTAAAAAAACATTTTTTCTAGGGACAGAAAACTCTAGGTAGGGAGAGTGTCAGTTTCTTTCACTGTGCGAGTCCTTGTTTCTAGGAAAAAAGAAGGAAAGTGAGGGGAATTCTCCTTGTGCTATAGTGTGCTTTAAAAAAAAAATTTTTCTAGGGACAGAAAACTCTAGGTAGGGAGAGTGTCAGTTTCTTTCACTGTGCGAGTCCTTGTTTCTAGGGACAAAGAAGGAAAGTGAGGGGAATTCTCCTTGTGCTATAGTGTGCTAAAGCATTCCTCATCAACCATCTTTGAAATCCTTGTTTTTTGGACAGTCAGGGAAATTGTCGTTGTGCTATTCTGTGCAAAAGCAATCATCCTCAACCATATTTAGAAATCCTTAAGTAAAGGGACAGAGAAGGACACCTGAAGGTAGCCCTTATTGCTTTTTTCCCATCTCCCTGCAGGCCATCTATTAGAATGTCTGGAAGGCAAACAAGGAGAGGCAGACAGTCAGGAGGCAATAAAAGAGGGCAAGCAGGCTCTGTGTCTGGGGGCAACAGTGCTGGTCGTGGACGCGGTGCATTGTCATCAGCACATGGCCATGGGACACGCTTGTCCTTCTTTTCGGCAGCTGGACATGTTGAGCCACATCATGCCGAAGACTTGGTAGAGTGGATGACCAAGCCCTCCTCCTCCTCCTCATCCTCTCTCACCCAGGCTCAGGGTACTGGCAAAGCAGCTGCCAAAGCGTCCTCTTCCCTGGTATCAATGTCAGACTCATCATCAGTCACTCCTTCCCTAGACCCACCATGTCCTCCTCCTGAGGAGTCCCCCGAACTGTTTGAGCACAGTGTTGGGTACATGCTCCAGGAGGATGCCCAGCGTTTCGAAGGGTCTGATGATGAAACCCAGCTACAGGAAGGCAGTAGCGTGAGAGCAGACAGAGGGGATGCTCAAGAAGGACACCAATCTGGCAGTCATGTTCCAGCAGCTGCAGCATACTGCCAGATTGGCTCCAGTGATGAGGAGGGAGGGGATGATGAGGTCACTGACTCCACGTGGGTGCCTAATAGGAGAGAGGAGGAGGAGGAGGATGAGGAGGAGGCACATCTCCAACAAGGCAGGATGCCCTTTGGTGGCCAGCGTAAGGGCAGTACACTGACGGAATCACACCGCAGAGCTCCGCCTGTGCAGGGCGCTGCCTCTGCCCGTCATTCAAAAAGTTCCTTGGTGTGGGCCTTTTTTGAGGCTAGTGCATCAGATCGCACAGCTGCTGTTTGCAACATATGTCTCAAGCGTATATCGCGTGGCCAAAACATCAGCCGCTTGGGTACCACATGCCTGACCAGACATATGTTGACCTGCCATGCAGCTCGTTGGCAAGCCTACCTCAAAGACCCACACCAAAGAACAAAGCGGACCTCTCCTTGCACCGCATCAGCTGGGATCTCCAACCCCACTATAACTTCAGTCCTCTCTGAAACATGCACTGAGAGGAATGAAGGTGTAGAATTAGGTGTGTCACAGCCAAGTACTTGCGGCCACTCTGCTAGCAGTACACCGACGTCCGATTCTAGCAGGCAAATTTCCCTGCCCCAGCTGCTGGACCGTCGAAAGAAGTTCACTCCCAGCCATCCACATGCCCAGCGGTTGAATGCTAGCTTGGCTAAATTGCTAGCGCTTCAACTGCTGCCTTTTCAGTTGGTAGACTCGGCCCCCTTCCGTGAGTTTGTGCAATGTGCGGTTCCTCAGTGGCAGGTTCCCAAACGCCACTTTTTCTCACGGAAGGCTATTCCGGCTCTCTACCGGCATGTGGAAGGCAATGTCTTGGCCTCGCTGGACAGGGCGGTCAGCGGTAAGGTGCATATTACCGCTGACTCATGGTCCAGCAGGCATGGACAGGGATGTTACCTTTCTTTCACGGCCCATTGGGTCACTCTTTTGGCAGCTGGGAAGGATGCAGGACAAGGTGCAGTAGTGTTGGAGGTTGTTCCACCGCCACGCCTCCAAAATGCTACTACTGGTTGTGACACACCTCTCTCCTCCACCCCCTCCTCTTCTTCTTCCTCCATGGCCTCTTCCTGTGGTTTGTCCTATGAACCAGCGGTGCTCCGTAGCCGTTCACGGGGCTACGCAAGTACGCAGGCAAAAAGATGCCATGCCGTGCTTGCGCTGGTGTGTTTGGGGGACAGAAGCCACACTGGGGCAGAGGTCCTGTCTGCTCTGCAGGGCCAGGCCGAGAGGTGGTTGAGGCCACGCCAGCTTAAGCCAGGAATGGTGGTTTGCGACAATGGCACCAACCTCCTCTCCGCCCTCCGACAGGGACAACTGACCCATGTGCCCTGTGTGGCTCACGTCCTTAACCTGGTGGTGCAGCGGTTCTTGGGCAGGTACCCGGGCTTACAGGATGTCCTGAGGCAGGCCAGGAAAGTCTGTGTGCATTTCCGCAGATCTTATAATGCCAGTGCTCGCCTGGCTGAGCTGCAAAAGGAGTTGAACCTGCCCAAGAACCGCCTTATATGTGACATGCCCACCAGGTGGAACTCAATGTTGGCCATGCTGCAGCGGCTGCACATGCAGCAGAGGGCCATCAATGAGTACCTGTGCGACTACGGCACCAGGACAGGGTCAGGGGAGCTTGGTTTTTTTTCTCCACGCCAGTGGGGCATGATCAGGGATGCATGCACTGTCCTGGCACCATTTGAGGAGGCCACGAGGATGGTGAGCAGTGACAGTGCATGCATCAGTGACACTGTACCTCTTGTCCACCTGTTGGAGCACACGCTGTGTGGAATAATGGACAGGGCACTTGAGGCAGAACAGAGGCAGGAAGAGGAGGACTTCCTTGCCTCTCAAGGCCCCCTTTACCCAGACAGTGTTCCTTCTGTCCCACCCATCGCACAGGAAGAGGAGGAGGAGGAGGAGGAGGAGGATTGTGTCAGCATGGAGGTGGAGGCTGGCACTCAGCATCATCAGCAGCAGTCTTTTAGGGATGATTTACAGTCCCAAGAAACCAGTGGACTTGTACGTGGCTGGGAGGAGGTGGCTGTGGATCATGTCGTCCTTAGTGACCCAGAGGACTCCGGAGCGAATGCCTCAGCAAACCTACGCTGCATGGCCTCCCTGATCCTGCAAAGTCTGCGGAAGGATCCTCGTATTCTTCGGATCAAGGAGAGGGACCATTACTGGCTGGCCACTCTCCTTGATCCACGGTACAAGGGTAAGGTTGCGGACCTTATGTTACCGTCGCAGAGGGAGCAGAGGATGAGACAACTCCGGGAGGCCTTGCAGAAAGGTCTGTGCAACGCGTTCCCAGAGACTGGGAGGTTACAAACTCCTGGTCCTGGACAACGAGTTGCTGAGGCTTCGGCCAGTCAAAGAAGGAGCGGTGGGGAAGGTGGCCGTCTGACCGATGCGTTCAGACAATTCTTTAGTCCGCAGCCCCAAAGTATGATCGGTTCCAGCAACCATCGCCAGCGTCTGATAAACATGGTGCAGGAATATCTAGGGGCAAGGTCAGACTTGGACACCTTCCCCACCGAAAATCCTCTGGCTTACTGGGTCTTGAGGATGGATCACTGGCCAGAGCTTGCACAGTATGCAATTGAGCTACTGGCCTGTCCTGCATCCAGCGTTCTTTCGGAACGCACATTCAGTGCTGCTGGAGGATTTGTCACGGATCACAGGGTGCGCCTGTCCACCGACTCGGTTGATCGACTGACTTTCATCAAGATGAACCAGTCTTGGATCACCACCAGCTACCACACACCTGATGCTGATATATCAGACTAATTGATTTTAACATGTCACATCCCTTCAAGACTGATGCTGATGCTGAGTGCCTGTGCTGTTATGTTGACTGGCTATCCTCCTCCTCCGAGTCCTCAATGATACGATTGATGATGATAGCTTGGAAGATCATTTTTGTTTATGGGTGCCGCCACCAGTGGCTAAGGCCCAATTTTTCAGCCCCTGTTTTACAGGGGCGTGTAATTACAATTTTTTTAGCAATAATTTGCCATAGGGCTCATTGCTGTGCTCCAAGTACAGTATCTGTGAGGGGTTGGAGTGTTGTGGCACCAGTGCCTAAGGCCCAATTTTTCAGCCCCTGTTTAAAAGGGGCGTGTCATTACAATTTTTGAAGCAATACTTTGCAACAGGGCTCATTGCTGTGCTCCAAGTACAGTATCTGTGAGGGGTTGTAGTGTTGTGCCACCAGTGCCTAAGGCCCAATTTTTCAGCCCCTGTTTAACAGGGGCGTGTCATTACAATTTTTGAAGCAATACTTTGCAACAGGGCTCATTGCTGTGCTCCAAGTACAGTATCTGTGAGGGGTTGTAGTGTTGTGCCACCAGTGCCTAAGGCCCAATTTTTCAGCCCCTGTTCAACAGGGGCATGCAATTACAATTCTTGATCTAATAATTCACAGCAGGGCCCATTGCTGCGCCCACCAAGAGTAACTGTCAGGGCTTACAGTGTTGTGGCACCAGCACCACCATCAAAGGCCCAATTTTTACTACCACTGTTCAACAATTATATGTAATTAAAATTCCTGATATAATAGTTGACAGCAGGGCGTTCCAGCACCAACCAAGAGTAACTGTGAGTGCTTACAGTGTTGTGCCAACACCAACAACTAAGGGGCCTATTTCTGCAGAGTATATACGGCAGGTCCCTACTTTCAAACATCCAACTTACAAACGACTCCTACTTGCAAACGCAAGAAGACAACAGGAAGTGAGAGGAAATCTACCACTAGGAAGGAAAATTCTCTCCTGTAAGAATAAATATGGGAGAAAGGTGTCTCCTCTGTACTGATGCTTTATCAGCAATCCTTGTTTCAAGAAAAACACCACATTTCAAAAACAGTTGTCATTGGGACGGAAAGTGAGGTGAAATGTTCTGAACAGGGGCACAGACAGCAAAACAAATGTTACAGGGGTGATAACCCTTACCTATGTTTTCCAAAAAGTTTAAAAATAGATTTTTGGGCTGGAGCTACACTTCAACAATGTACCTGTTCAAAATTACAAACACATTCTACATAAGAACAAACCTACAGTCCCTGTCTTGTATGCACCGCCTGTATACGGCTGTTCAGAGTATATAGGGCCTTTTTTATTTTATGTGCGGGGTTCCCCTTAATATCCATACAAGACCCAAAGGGGCTGGTAATGGGCTGGGGTAGGGGGGGGGGGGGGTCATGGGGTAGCTATGCCATTTTTCTTAAAGATTTTCATCCATATTACCGGGACCAGACATTACATTAAAGCCGCAAGCAGTTTTAAATGGCTTTTTTTTCCTTTAGAAGTGTCATTTTGTGCAGGGACAGTTCTAAACACGGGAAACACGTGGCACTTCACAGGCATACTTTAGACACCCCCCAGGTACGATATTTAAAGGAATATTTGACTTTTTTTTTTTCACTTTATGCATCATTAAAATGACTGCTCCCGAAAAACGACCGTTTTTAAAACTTCTTTTTGCATTGATACATGTCCCCTGGTGCAGAACCCGGGTTCCCAAACCCTTTTTAGGACAATAACATGCATAATAGTTGTTATAATTAGCACTTTAGAATTCGAACGTTCGCATCCATTGTATTTAATAGGGTTCTAATGGTCGTACGAACTTTCGGTCCGTTCGCGGGTTCTGGTGCGAACCGAACCCGGGGGTGTTCGGCTCATCACTAGTCAGGGGGTATTGTGAAAAATCGAAAATGAGGCATATTTACCTGTATAAACCCCCCCCCCCCCCCGAAAAAAAAAAAGACACATAAAAAAAAAAAAATAATGCTTAATACAAAAGAGAGAGAGGGACAGGTTGATAGAGACATACATAGATAGATAGATAGATAGATAGATAGATAGATAGATAGATAGATAGATAGATAGATAGATAGATAGACAGATAGACAGAGATGTTTAATTGAATGTTTAGCTTTTCTATCCTTGTAAATGCTGTAGGCTATAGATATTTCTGTAGAGTCAGAACTGTGTCTAGAAATAGAGGAAACACAAGATAGATAGATAGATAGATAGATAGATAGATAGATAGATAGATAGATAGATAGATAGATAGATAGATAGATAGATAGATAGATAGATAGATAGATGTGTAACTGAATGTTTAGCTTCTCTATCCTTTTAAAGACTATAGATTTTTCCATAGAGTCTGAAGTAGAGAGAGATAGAGCGCAAGATATAGATAGATAGATAGATAGATAAATAGATAGATAGATAGATAGATAGATAGATAGATAGATAGATAAGGATGTTTAATTGAATGCTTAGATTCTCTATCCTTGTAAATGCTGTAGAGTCAGAAGGAGAGAGCAAGGAAGAGAAAGAGAGAGATAGAGAGATTTAATTAAATGCTTAGCTTCTCTATCCTGGTAAATGCTATATATATTTCTGTAGAGTCAGAACTGGGTCTGGAAATAGAGAAAACGATAGATAGATAGATAGATATGTAGCGCTACCCCCAGTTAAGAGAGCCGCTGATATTGATTTGGGCCCTGCAGTGCACCGCTGTCAACCCCCGGCAATCGGCTCTAACCTCCCGTGGCACAGCTGGTGATAGAGAGATAGGACCGCGTGATCGCAACTGTTGGTGACGCAGTCCTATAACAAACATACACAGAATATACTTTAAAACTCCTATTAAAGTAAGCGGAACTGACACCAAATGTACTTTACCCAGATATTTTACTGAGGCTAATGGGCAAGTAATAAACAACAGTATAACAAGTTGCAGATCCCTGCAATAAACAGTAATAAAGATAAACAGAGTAATCAGAATAATAAAGTATTGCTATGCAACTCTAGCGCTGCCCTTTTACAGCTACTTCCCCTCATGGGTAGACTAACACCCAGCAATGTCTACCTATGCAGTCAGGCCTGACTGATCTAAATGGAAGTTCAGTGAAACAATATTCGCTAGCAATCTTTTCGGTGGTGCACTTGAAGAACAACTTTGTAATCCCAACGAATAGTAAAGATAAAGGATCTGTCTTTAAACAGCTCTCACCACCCGGACAAGTCCAAATCCGTTTCCTCCATCGATTCGTCTGGGAACAGGAATCCACCGACATCCAAGTCTTCAATCCTTCTGGTGTACTGCAGCAAGGAGGATTAGATGTCTCTAAGGCTCTGCTAGGCTGGCAGAGGGCTCTTTGGAAAGGAGCACACGGCCCGGGCTTCAGGCCTTGTGCACACAGCAGTTCAGCACAGACATCCTCTTGCTAGGAGAGGGGGGTCCAAAGAGAGCGACCAAAACTCCGCCTCCCCTTTATAAAGTCTGCCCCAGCAGTCTCTGTTCTGGAGCAATGCACCCTGGGTGCTGCAAGATGTACTGGGAGATGTAGTCTCTTTCTCTCCTCTGCTTTCACTTCCAGTAATGTCTCTTTACTTCCTCCCGACTCACCTCTCACCTGGAACTTCTTATCTCTCTGCATTAAAGGGGAACACCCCGCTACACACTCCCCCCACTTGAACTCTTTGGTCCCCAAAGATAAACTTCAACAAATACTGTTTACCATTTTGGACAATGTCGAGCATGATGTTGGCATAAGGAATTCCCACCAAAACTTTGGGATGGAACTCTCTTGCCCACAGGTCACACTACCATGAGTGGCCTGCCTAACTGTGCCAGAGAGTGAGCTGGGGTTGCCCTCCACCAAATGGACGGTGGAAGGATCAGGTTGTTCAACACTTCTCCTAGCCGTTACAACAGAGTCCTCTGAGCTCGTCCCCATTTGGGGGTAAGTTAGTTTCTTGGGAGGCCTGATGACTCTGCGAGCCCTCTGCTCTCTTGGTGCTTCTGACTCTGGCACCACAGGCTCTTCTTCAGGAGTAAGTTCAGGTAACATTGCTGGTTCTGGAACCTCTGATTCAGAAGTCGACTGACGTATGGAATCTCTAGAGTCCTCCTCTGCGCAAGTGTCAGGAACATCTTCCCAGTAATCAGCTGAGGGACTGAAGGGTATGAATTCAGTAGCCTCCGGATTCAGCGTTGCATCTGGGGTATCCCCTCCATTTGGGAGATCTATGGCAGACGTTCCCAGAGTCGAGGGAGGCCACAGCCAGTCCAGTTCTCCACCTTCTTCTGTACTCAATTGGGAGGCCTCCCCATCTTTGGCTCGAGAGGTCTGGGACCGAGTGTTCGGCCTAGGAATATCCAGGATAGAGGCCGGTTCAGGGGAGTCTCTCACGGGAGGTATTCTGACTGCCTCAGCAAGTGGGAGCAGGTGGTTCCGATGCCACGTCTTCAGTGGACCCACCTTTCCTTCTGGCTTTAGTTTGTAGACAGGCAAACCGGGCAACTTCCTACAGACAACATAGGGCTCAGATCTCCACCTGTCGGCAAGCTTGTGTTTTCCAGGGACCCCCAGATTGCGTAGCAGTACTCGGTCCCCGGGCTGCAGATCTTGCACTCGAACCTTCAGATCAAAATTTCTCTTGTTGCGGGCCCCCCTTTGATCCGAACCTGCCTGGGCTTGTTCATAGGCCACCTGCAAGCTACGTCTAAGTCTGTCCACGTATCCCTTGTGGGATGTAGCTGAGGTATTGTCTATAGAAGTGCCAAAGGCCAGGTCCACAGGTAGCCTTGCTTCTCTCCCAAACATAAGTCGATAAGGGGAGTAGCCAGTGGCGTCACTTGTGGTACAGTTATAGGCATGTACTAGGGCTGATATGTGCTGACTCCAGTGTTGCTTCCTCTCTGTTTCTAAGGTTCCCAACATGTTGAGCAGGGTCCGGTTAAATCTCTCCGGCTGAGCATCTCCTTGTGGGTGGTAAGGCGTGGTTCTGGTCTTCTTTATTCCTAATGAATCCAAAAGTCTTCGGATCAACCGACTCTCAAAGTCCCTTCCTTGATCTGAGTGGAGTCTCTGTGGTAGTCCGTAATGGACAAAATACTTCTCCATAAGTATCTTGGCCACGGTGGATGCCTTCTGGTCTTTGGTTGGGAAAGCTTGAGCATAGCGGGTGAAATGGTCGGTTATTACCAGAACATTCCCCAATCCACTCAGGTCGGGTTCGAGGCAGAGAAAGTCAATGCATACCAGATCCATTGGGCCTTGACTCTGTAAGTGGCCCATTGGGGCAGCTTGATGGGGTAGGGTCGTTCTCTGAATGCATCGTGCACAGGAATGGCAATACTCCTCTACTTCTGCCCTCATGCAGGGCCAATAGAACCGATTTCTGACAAGCTGGAAGGTCCTTTCTGCCCCTAGGTGACCATGATGGTCATGCAGGGCAATTAGTACAGTCTCTCGGTGCTTCTCTGGAAGAAATAACTGCCACTTATCTTCTGAGTCATCAGAGGGGCCCCTTCGGTAGACCACTCCCTGATGTACCTGTAGCCTGTCCAATTCCTTCCTCAACAGGCGAGCCTCCTTTGAGGGGTGATGTAGGAATTTGTTGGGATCCTGATTCTCCAGGGCTTCGAGGACCAATCTCCCCATGGGGTCTTCCAATTGGTCACACCTCAACTCCTTCTTGGACAGTCTCGGTAGGTTGTCTTCCTCCAGTTGAGTTACCCCACAATAGTGTTTGGGGACTCCTACCATGGTAACCCCTATTTCTTCTGCTCTGGAGCCTCCTCTGGCTTGGAATTCAGCCCCTTGACAAAGGGCCCGCACCCCGTCCGGTGCCACTTGGGTCCAATCTTCCCAGTCATTTGTCGTGGCATGAGACCTCCGGGACAGGGCATCTGCATCCCTATTTCCGGCTCCTGGTCTGTACTTCAGACTGAAGTTGAATCCAGACAATGCGGCCAACCACCTGTGTCCGGTGGCATCTAGTTTCGCGGTGGTGAAGAGGTAGGTCAGGTGGTTGTTGTCTGTCTTCACAGTAAACTCTGCCCCATACAAGTAGTCTTTTAGCTTGTCTACTACCGCCCATTTGAGGGCCAGGAATTCCAGCTTATGAGTGGGGTAATTCTTTTCTGAGGGGGTCAGGCTCCTGCTCACATAGGCCACTGGTCGCAGTTGTCCTTCATGTTCTTGGTAGAGTACACCACCTAGACCCTCATGGCTGGCATCCACATGTAATTCATAAGGTCTGGTAGGGTCGGCGTAGGCCAGGACTGGGGCAGTGGTTAAGCTCCTCTTCAGAGCATGAAAGGCCTCTTCACACCTTGGGTTCCACTGATCTTGAACTGACTCACCAGGCCTCCTGGGCCCTGAGTCATCCTCTTCCCCTTCTGCCTTTAGCAATTCATTCAACGGGCGGGCAATCCGAGCAAACCCCTCCACAAACCTCCTATAATAGGAGCAGAACCCCAGGAAGGATCTGAGCTCTGTTACTGTGGTGGGTCGTGGCCAGGAAGTGACTGCTTCCAACTTCTCAGGATCTGTGGCCACCCCTTCTTCAGACACTATGTGCCCCAGATAGTTCACAGAAGACTGGTAGAACCGACACTTCTCGGGGGAAAGCTTAAGTCCCTCTTCGCTGAGTCTTCTCAATACTTTCTCCAACCTGGCTTCATGTTCTTCCAAGGTTCTTCCAAAGACAATGACATCGTCCAAGTACACAAGGACTTCTATAAGATTCATGTCTCCAACAGTCTTCTCCATAAGGCGTTGAAAGGTAGCAGGAGCTCCAGACAGACCCTGAGGCATCCTATTGAATTCGAAGAATCCCACCGGGGTTATGAAGGCTGTCTTCTCCCTGTCTTCTGGGTGCATAGGGATTTGATAGTACCCACTCTTGAGGTCCATCACACTGAACCATTTGGCTCCAGACAAACTTTGTAGGGCATCTTCTATCCTTGGCGTGGTGTATTGGTCAGGGATGGTTCTCCTGTTGAGAGTCCTGTAATCGATACAAAGCCTCAACGACCCATTCTTCTTTCTGACCACCACGATTGGGGAGGCATAGGGACTTCTAGACTCCCGGATCACACCAGTCTTCTTTAGTTCTACAAGTTGTTCCCTCAGATCCTCCAGATCTGCCAGGGGGACCCGCCTGACCCTCTCTCGGAAGGGCTTATCTTCTTGGAGGCGGATCCGATGGGTGGCACTTCTTGCACACCCCACATCGAATTCATCTTCGGAAAAGATCTTCTCCCACCTGGTCAGCTGGGCCTTGGCTCTTTCTTTCCAAGCCCTGGGTAGGTTCGGGTTTTCCACGGACAGTTTCTCCCAAACATCTCCTCCGTCACCCGTCCCCTTGACTTCGGACCAAGTGACCGGGGCAGCAGGGCTCACCTGACCAAGCAACACTCTGGCAGGGATCTCCATGGGTCCTCCCGTAGTGTTCCTAACACTCACCGGAACTCTGCCATGGGCCTTCTTCAGGGCCTTGAACGGAATCACTTCTGGTATCACTTCCAGGCCTGAGGACTCTTCCCTTGGGTCTGATTCCAGCATGACAAAGGGGCCAGGTTGTTCCCACGAAAGCTTCACAGTGGCCCTAAGACAGGTTACTTCTCCGGGCTGTAGCACTACTCCTTCTCTGCCAAGTCTCCACACCTTCCCTATCCCCTCTCCCGGGGTCTTCTGCTCTAAGACCAGTCGTTGGTAGGCTGTCTTTAGCATGGGATGGATTTTGGTGGCTGAATGGTTTCTCTCTTTCACTAGAGGGGTCAGGAGTCTCCTGACTAGATCCGTGTTTGTCCCAATGATCAGGGAAATCTTGCTGGCTCCAGGCGGCCGGGGACACACAACTGCCAGGGTGTCAAACACTTCAGCCTTCCCAGCCACGGATGGGTCGAAAGTCATCTTTATGGGCAGGTACCCATCATAAGGGAAACTCTGGGTTCCAAGTCCCCATATCTCCAGCTCTTCTATCTTCTGGATAGGCAGATGACTCAAGTGCCTATCATAGAAGTCCCGGTATAGTAAAGTCACCTGTGCTCCGGTGTCCAAAAGAGCTTTAGTATAGACTCCTTCCACTTGAATGGGCACAGTAGGAGACGGGCCCACCAGTTCCTTTGGGTATGGCCGGACTGGGGTCACCTCTTTTTTTTGGCTTTCGACCCTTGCTCTGCTCCTTTTGGACTTTAATTTTTCCTGAGCCTGGCATGCATTGGCTTTCTCCCTCTCAATGGGGGCACAAACCCGCTGAGGGATGTTATTGTTCCTTTTAGGTGGATGTTCCTTCTTTGGGGTGCTGTACTTCCACTGAGGGGTCTTTGGTTGGGGTGTACTATACCTCCTCCTAGGAGTTTTGTCTCCTCCATTCTTGGCCTTTTTTTTTTAGTTTGGAGCGCACTGAAGATGATGGGCACCCGGTTGACTCCTTCACCGGGGCCCTTTGGAGTTTCCCGCCGGCTTGCAATTATCTGTTCTCTTCTTCTTTGGGCTGGAGCATACGTTAGCAAAGTGGCCACTCCCTCCGCAGTTATAGCAAATCACCTCTTCTCGGTCCTGTAGGGAGGCCGGTGCTGAGGTGTTCGGTGTGGGCTTGGTTTCTCTCGTCTTCTCTGATCTTTCTCCATCAAAGAGGTCAGCATCTCCAACACTTGGGCCATTTGCGATTTCAGAGTGTCAACCTCCGCATCTCTTTCTGGGCTCTTGACCGAATGGACCAACACTGGTACAGGTGTGACATTCGCCTTGGCCACCTGCTGATCTTCCTGCAGCGCCTCTTCGTCCCTAATAATTTTTATTAGATCAGAGTAGGTTAGTGACATTCCTCCTCCTGAGGTTTTCAGGTGCAGCCAGACCGGGTCTGAGCGCCGCGCTCCCCTCATGATCTGCTTCATGCGTGCTTCATCTGCATCTTTGGGCAGCATTCCCTTCTTCAGTACAATCTTGCATAACTGCCTGTTCAGCCTTCTAACATATTCTGACAGTTTCTCATTCGGCTGCTGGAGAGTGTGTTCAATTTGATAAATCATCTCTGACACCTTCTCCAGCTGACCAAACTCTTCCTGCAGCATGGCCAGGCAATCTTGAGCTGTACAGTTTTCATTTCCAAACCGGAAGCTCTTCACCGCTTCTGCCGCGGCACCTTTCAGACTTTCTAAGACTCGCTGTCTCTTCTGTGCCTCAGGCACCTCCCATGCTTCTACTGCCTGCAATGCCTGTTCCACCCAAGTGTCAAAATCTTCCTCCCCCGCAGGGACGGGGAGCTTCCCTGAGAAGGTGCTAAGCTTCCGGTAACCGGCCTCCACATGCACCGTACTGCTTTTCTGGCACTTAATTACAAGGTCTCCTAGAGCATTCAACAATTCAGGCCCTATAGCGGCCAGCGGTGATCCCGGGCTTAATAGTTCCTTAAGATTTTCTGCTTTAGGGGATAGTGGTGGAGATAATTGTGGGAGTGATGGCTTTGGTGTCTGAAACCATTCTTCCTTCACTGGCAGCGTATGTATCAAGTGATAGATCTGATTATCTATGGCTTGTATACTCTGACTTTTAAAATGCTCTGGGATTTCGTTTTTCCATTCTACCAGTGCGTATGTAAACGAGATCACTGGATCTGGCCTAAAATCCATCACCCATGCTTTGTGGCTCGGAAACAGTAACAATATGAGCTGTTTTATCTCCTCTTCCTTCCATCTTTCCCCCGGGAGTACAATGACTACCGCCGCGGTTGGATCGGCGCCAATCGCTGCGCACCACTGTGACATTGCCAGCGGGTCCATGCTGGTACTTCTGACCGGCTTGCTTGCAGCGTGCAACGTACAAGAATCCCGGACTCGAGCCCCCACGTGTAGCGCTACCCCCAGTTAAGAGAGCCGCTGATATTGATTTGGGCCCTGCAGTGCACCGCTGTCAACCCCCGGCAATCGGCTCTAACCTCCCGTGGCACAGCTGGTGATAGAGAGATAGGACAGCGTGATCGCAACTGTTGGTGACGCAGTCCTATAACAAACATACACAGAATATACTTTAAAACTCCTATTAAAGTAAGCGGAACTGACACCAAATGTACTTTACCCAGATATTTTACTGAGGCTAATGGGCAAGTAATAAACAACAGTATAACAAGTTGCAGATCCCTGCAATAAACAGTAATAAAGATAAACAGAGTAATCAGAATAATAAAGTATTGCTATGCAACTCTAGCGCTGCCCTTTTACAGCTACTTCCCCTCATGGGTAGACTAACACCCAGCAATGTCTACCTATGCAGTCAGGCCTGACTGATCTAAATGGAAGTTCAGTGAAACAATATTCGCTAGCAATCTCTCGGTGGTGCACTTGAAGAACAACTTTGTAATCCCAACGAATAGTAAAGATAAAGTATCTGTCTTTAAACAGCTCTCACCACCTGGACAAGTCCAAGTCCGTTTCCTCCATCGATTCGTCTAGGAACAGGAATCCACCGACATCCAAGTCTTCAATCCTTCTGGTGTACTGCAGCAAGGAGGATTAGATGTCTCTAAGGCTCTGCTAGGCTGGCAGAGGGCTCTTTGGAAAGGAGCACACGGCCCGGGCTTCAGGCCTTGTGCACACAGCAGTTCAGCACAGACATCCTCTTGCTAGGAGAGGGGGGTCCAAAGAGAGCGACCAAAACTCCGCCTCCCCTTTATAAAGTCTGCCCCAGCAGTCTCTGTTCTGGAGCAATGCACCCTGGGTGCTGCAAGATGTACTGGGAGATGTAGTCTCTTTCTCTCCTCTGCTTTCACTTCCAGTAATGTCTCTTTACTTCCTCCTGACTCACCTCTCACCTGGAACTTCTTATCTCTCTGCATTAAAGGGGAACACCCCGCTACAGATAGATAGATAGATAGATAGATAGATAGATAGATAGATAGATAGATAGATAGATAGATTAGAAAGATAACATAAGATAATAAGATAGATAGAATAGTAAAATTGATGCAATAATAGAAAGATTTATTCCATAGATAGATAGATAGATAGATAGATAGATAGATAGATAGATAGATAGATACATTAGAAAGAAAGATAAGATAAGACACAATAAGATACAATAAGGTAAGAAGATAGATAGATATATAGATAGTGTGACAGCAGGAAGGTAAAGTCACCTGGTTGCATCCAGGGGGGTAGATATATTTCGCCCAGATTCAGGCTTTACGCCGACTTATACAACTAGGTGGAGAGTTGTATAAGCCCAGCTAAGGCTAGTGGGCTCATGGATGACTCATACCTCTAGGGAGAGGGCTGGGCGTCGTGCAGGCAGGGAGTTGATGAGGCCAGCTGAAGCTTGTCAGCTCATTTAGGCCTCTATAAGAACTCCCAGCTTCATTAGATGTTAGCTCATGCCTGGAACCAGACCTGTGTGGACTGTCTAGGGAGAGTGAACCCCTGTGCGGTGAGAAAAAGCCTGTGTGGCTATTTGCTTGGACATTTAAAACCAGGGACTTAGGGACTAGGACAGCACTAGGCTGATCCCAGTTGTTAGTTAGGAAACCTGTATGTTTAGTCAGAGGTCAAGTTGACCAGGATTTATTTTGTTTATATGTTTCTTTTGGCTTTGCTGTGTTTTGTCACTGTAAATAGAAAATAAACCGCACCTTTTTTTTGATTTTGAAAACCACAACCTCCGTTTGCTGGGCCTGTTTTTGTGTGGGGAGCCCATCCCGGGGGTCACACACACCCGCTGCCGAGCTAACCCCCTCACAGTTGGTGGAGAATGCGGGCAGTTTTTTTTAAGCCAGCATGGAGGAGATACTGAAGCAGCTGGCTCTAGCAAATGCCAATCAACAGCAGACAAATGCAGGTTTGCAAAAGAGCCTTGCAGCTCAACAACAGAACTTCGCAGCCCAGCAGCAAGCTCATCAACAGAGCCTTGCAGCCCAGCAGCAAGCTCACCAACAGAGTCTGGAAGCTCAGCAACAAGCCCAGCAGCAATCTGAGGCCCGCTTCATAGACCTGTTACAGAAGCAAGAGCAGAGACTACAACAAATGGAAGCAGTAATGCAGCAACGTCCGCAGACCAGTGAGGAAAGCCGTCCCACTAATACCGCGTCCTTTGGGGTGAGTCGTTTATTGACAAAAATGACTGGAGAGGATGATCCAGAGGTATTTTTGACCACATTTGAAAGGACTGCTGAAAGAGAAAAGTGGCCTGAGGAGCAGTGGGCTGGACTGGTGGCTCCTCTGTTAACTGGTGAATCGCAGAAGGCTTACTATGACCTAGAGCCTGACCAAGCAAAAGACTATGTGATGCTAAAAGCTGAGATATTGGCAAGGCTGGGTGTCACCCAGGCTGTCCGGGCTCAGCGTGTGCATAACTGGACTTTCCAGCTTGGAAAACCCCCCAGGTCTCAAATGTATGATCTCATTCACCTGAGCAGAAAGTGGCTACAGCCAGAGACTTTGTCCGCACCAAAGATTGTGGAACGTGTTGTAATGGATCGGTTTTTGAGAGCTCTTCCTACTGCCATCCAAAACTGGGTAAGCCATGGAGACCCAGAGACGGCCGATGGTCTTGTGGATCGTGTGGAGAAATACTTGGCTACAGAGAACCTGACGGCCTCTTCCAGAGACACTCGGACTTTCCACCCTAAGACCAGACCATCCCCAGGGGCGGATAAGAGGATTCCAAGGGGTAAGGGTGGAGAGAGTGAGAGGGTGGGAGCTCTACCCCAAGTTTGGCGAGAACAGCCTGGGAAATCAGCGGCTCAAGAGGCGGCAAGAAGGATCGTTTGCTACCGCTGCCGGCAAGCGGGACATATTGCAGCCAATTGCCCGGTTGTGGAGGAACCCATGCAGTGTGACTTTCTGACGGGCAGACGTCAGTCGCTGTGTGCGACAGTCGCATGCACTGCCATTCGAGGAATTGAGAAACATTTATGCAAAATGTGTGTTAATGGTAGAAATGTTGTGGTATTGCTGGATTCAGGTAGCCTTGTGACCCTGATAAAGGCTGAGTTAGTTAAAACAGAGGTCTCTGGGAATAGCAAGGTAGCTGTTATTTGTGTGCATGGGGACACCCGAGAGTATCCAGTGACTACAGTGTGTTTCGAGACCCCCAAAGGTACCCTCTCTCATCCAGTGGGCTTAGTATCTCAGTTACCGTATGACGCCATTGTGGGAAGGGATTTTCCGAAGTTCTGGGAACTGTGGGATGATCCTGAGCCCCCCACTGGTGCCCCTATGTACCAGGAATGTGATAGCCAGAACTCCCCTGAGAGTGGTGAGGACTCTCCGGAATTTCCCTTATCAGTATTGGCAGGGGAGACTCAAGAAACTGGAGAGGAGCCCACCTCCTCAGACGAAAACCTACCGTCTGTGGAGTTTTCTGATCTTGAGGTTCACAGGGAAAACTTTGCCACAGAACAGTTGAAAGACCCCGCCCTAATAAAGGCACGCGAAAACGTAGTGAAAATAGATGGCGAGTTAGTGAACCCAGATAATACCTGCACTTACCCATACTTCAGCGTAGAGAAGGACCTACTGTATCGGGTGGCAAAAAGGGCAGAAGAAACCGTTGAGCAGCTTGTGGTGCCCAAACCTTACAGGAAGTTGGTGTTGGAGTTGGCCCATGGGCACATTCTTGGAGGTCATCTGGGGACAGAGAAAACCCGAGAGAGGGTATTACAGAGATTCTATTGGCCGGGGTGATGAAGGACATAGAAAATTATTGTTCCTCCTGCCCTGTGTGTCAGAGGTCGGCCCCGATGCCACATTTCCGTAGCCCGCTGGTCCCTCTACCCATCATTGAGGTCCCGTTTGAGAGGATCGCCATGGATTTGGTAGGTCCTATAATCAAGTCCGCTAGGGGGCACCAGTACATATTAGTTATAATGGACTATGCCACCCGTTATCCAGAAGCGATCCCTCTCCGAAATACCTCGGCCAAAACCATAGCCAAAGAGCTATCTCTTGTGTTTAGCCGGGTGGGTATTTGTAAAGAACTGCTTACGGACCAAGGTACACCCTTTATGTCCCGGGTTATGAAGGAGCTGTGTAAATTGTTCAAAGTGACGCAATTACGTACATCTGTGTATCACCCCCAAACCGATGGGCTGGTTGAAAGATTCAACAAAACCCTAAAACAAATGTTGAAGAAAGTGGTGGATAGAGATGGAAAGGATTGGGACTGTCTACTTCCTTATCTGATGTTTGCTATTAGGGAGGTGCCCCAATCCTCTACGGGATTCTCCCCCTTTGAGTTACTGTATGGGAGACACCCAAGAGGGCTGTTGGATATTGCCAAGGAAACTTGGGAAAGTGAGAGTTCTCCCCACAGGAGTGTGATTGAGCATGTCGCCCTGATGCAAGACCGAATTGCACAGGTAATGCCCATCGTGAAGGAACATTTGGCCCAAGCGCAGTTAGCACAGCAGAGAGTGTACAACCGTGGAGCCAAGACCCGTACCTTTTCCCCGGGGGATAGGATACTGGTACTTGTCCCTACGGTTGAAAGTAAATTCCTTGCCAAATGGCAAGGCCCCTACGAGATAATGGAAAAAGTGAGTGAAGTGAATTACAAGGTCAGACAACCAGGAAGGCGAAAGCCCGAACAGATCTATCACGTTAATCTGTTGAAAGCCTGGAGGGATAGAGAATCCCTAGTCGCAGACGCAGACACTTGGTCACCAGCTCAAACTGGTTGCGTGATTCCTGAGGTTGGAATAGCAGCCACCTTGTCACAACCCCAACAACAGGAGGTTAAGGAGTTTGTGCTTCGCAACAAGGAGGTATTCTCTGAGCTGCCGGGACAAACATTTGGGGTAGAGCATGACATCATTACCCCGCCCGGTGAAAGGGTGAAGTTAAAACCCTATCGGATCCCAGAGGCCCGACGGGAGGCAATACGGGAGGAAGTACAGAAAATGCTGAACTTAGGGGTGATAGAGGAGTCCCAAAGTGATTGGTCTAGTCCCATTGTGTTGGTGCCTAAACCGGATGGGAGCTGGCGATTTTGTAACGATTTTCGTCAGTTGAACAAAGTTACAAAATTTGACACCTACCCCATGCCACGTATAGATGAGTTGATAGACCGGCTGGGAACAGCCCGATACATGATGACTCTTGACCTCACAAAAGGGTATTGGCAAATCCCCCTGGCCAAATTGGCCAAAGAGAAAACCGCATTTGTAACCCCAGACGGGGCGTTCCAATATAAAAGAATGCCGTTCGGGTTACAGAATGCGCCGGCCACATTCCAGCGGAAAATGGACCAGATGCTGAGGCCCCATCGGAAGTATGCTGCGGCTTACCTGGATGACGTAATTGTCCATAGCACAGATTGGGCCTCACATCTGCCAAAAGTGCAAGCAGTCCTGGACTCTGTTCGGGAAGCGGGGTTTACGGCTAACCCCAAGAAGTGTACCATTGGGCAGGAGGAGGCCAAATATCTTGGGTACACCATTGGGAGGGGAGTAATAAAACCCCAACTCAACAAAGTCGGGGCCATCCAGAGTTGGCCACGTCCCAACAGCAAGAAGCAGGTACGAGCCTTTCTGGGAATCGCTGGGTATTATCGGCGATTCATTCCCCACTTTGCTTCTAAGGCTGTGCCCCTAACCAACCTAACGAAGGGGAAAGGGTCGGTCATGATTAAATGGACCCCCGAGGCTGAGGCAGCATTCCAATTCTTGAAACAAGCCTTATGTAGCCAGCCAGTGTTGTACTCACCCGACTTCTCTAAAGACTTTGTCGTACAAAGTGATGCGTCAGATGTGGGGTTAGGAGCAGTATTGTCCCAGGTCTGGAACGGGGAAGAGCACCCAGTCATTTACCTCAGCAGGAAGTTGAAGTCCCATGAGGTAAATTACGCCACCGTTGAAAAGGAGTGTTTAGCGGTGAAGTGGGCTCTAGATTCCCTTCGGTACTACCTGCTAGGTAGGCACTTTGACATGGTTACGGATCACGCTCCGTTAAAGTGGATGGCTCAAAACAAGGAAACAAATAGAAGAGTGAATAGGTGGTTCCTGGCCCTCCAGGAATTCAACTTCACAGTAAAGCATCGCCCTGGCGTTCAAATGGGGAATGTGGATGCTTTGTCTCGAGTACATGAATGCCTGATTGCTGGTGTTCCAACCCCGAGGTTAAAACAAGAGGGGGGGGGGGTATGTGACAGCAGGAAGGTAAAGTCACCTGGTTGCATCCAGGGGGGTAGATATATTTCGCCCAGATTCAGGCTTTACGCCGACTTATACAACTAGGTGGAGAGTTGTATAAGCCCAGCTAAGGCTAGTGGGCTCATGGATGACTCATACCTCTAGGGAGAGGGCTGGGCGTCGTGCAGGCAGGGAGTTGATGAGGCCAGCTGAAGCTTGTCAGCTCATTTAGGCCTCTATAAGAACTCCCAGCTTCATTAGATGTTAGCTCATGCCTGGAACCAGACCTGTGTGGACTGTCTAGGGAGAGTGAACCCCTGTGCGGTGAGAAAAAGCCTGTGTGGCTATTTGCTTGGACATTTAAAACCAGGGACTTAGGGACTAGGACAGCACTAGGCTGATCCCAGTTGTTAGTTAGGAAACCTGTATGTTTAGTCAGAGGTCAAGTTGACCAGGATTTATTTTGTTTATATGTTTCTTTTGGCTTTGCTGTGTTTTGTCACTGTAAATAGAAAATAAACCGCACCTTTTTTTTGATTTTGAAAACCACAACCTCCGTTTGCTGGGCCTGTTTTTGTGTGGGGAGCCCATCCCGGGGGTCACACACACCCGCTGCCGAGCTAACCCCCTCACAATAGATAGATAGAGGCAGACAGACCGACAGAAATGTTTAATTGAATGCCTAGCTTCTCTCTCTCTCTCTCTCTCTCTCTCTCTCTTTCTCCCTCTCTTTCCCTCTTTCTCGAGCGAGAGAGATAATACATCATATATAGTATATTTAAATGATAGAAATGATAGAAAGGAATAGCAAGTTAGAAAAATATAGATGGATAGATTAGAAAAAAAAGATAAGACCAAAAGATAGACAGAATAAAAATAGAATAGATGATAGGATGGAAAGGTTTATACAATTGAAGGATAGATAGATAGATAGATACAGAACGGCTAGGCAAGTAGAAAGGTATAATAGCGAAATAGTTGTTTTAATTGAATGCTTAGCTTCTCTAATACAGGCTATAGATATTTCCGTAGTGTCAGAACTGTGCCTGGAAAGAGAGAGAGAGAGAGAGAATAAAAAAGAAATATAACAAAACATAAGATGAGAAAATAGATACAATAGAATATAAAGATAGGAGAATAAGAAAGAGAGAAAGAAAGAAAGAAAGGTAGATAGATAAATATATTCTGTATATATGAATGCTTAGCTTCTGTATCCTTGTTATATAACGACTATGGATAATTCCGCAGTGTCAGAACTGTATCTGGAAATTGTCGTCAGAAGACAAGTCAGTTCCTGTATGTAAATGCCTATAATCTTCTCTCCTATACAGTGACACAGACTGCGGCCTGGGCGCTCTCTATGGAGGACCGGGGGCCAGCTCAGCATATTGTTGGGAAGGTTTATCTGCTGTTACTTCTAGATTCTCAGCATGTATGTACAGTTTGTACCATTCCAACTTTGTACTGTACAATCATTTATCGCTATGTAAATAGGAGCCAGTAAATTAAATGTGAGCTGCAGAAAATATGACTTTTCTATTTCAAAGGGTCACACTAGAAATGGCTGTTTCTAGGCAGATCTTCCTAATCTGCCTCTTCCTAGTCCGCGGCTGGTCATTCTTGTCTTCCTCGCGTTATCTTCTGGGGAATGGGGCGCGCTGCCTTCTGGGAACTGTGTGTATCCCAGAGAACAGCCGGCCTTTTTATAAAGCGCCGCGCGCCTCGCACATGCGCAGTAGGAAACGGGCAGTGAAGCCGCAAGGTTCCACTGCCTGTTTTCCTTAGTGAGGATGGCGGCGCCGGGACCTGCCACGATCGAGGGATTGGCCTCGGGGGGGGGGGGGGGCTGGCATCGCGGGTGCCTATGACTGGTAAGTGTCCTTTTTAAAAGTCAGCAGCTACAGTGTTTGTAGCTGCTGACTTTAGAAAAAAAAGAACACCGGCTGGAACACCGCTTTAAAAAAAAGGTGGGCTCGTGGCGCAGAGCACTCCGCCCCCGAGCCCACCCACTTGTGTGACAATAGCCAATTATTATTGGCTATTGTCTTCCTGCTTCTCCTCCCAGGCCAATCCCAGCTCAAGAAGCGGGTCCTGAGACCCGATTGGCCGAGAGGAAAAGCGATCCTATTGGTCACCGAGGAAGAAGTAGGGAGGAGATGCAGGAGAAGCTGCGCCACGGTGAAGCCGAGGAAGGAGTAGACGCAGAGGCCCGCAGCATGGAGGAAGCCCGCGATCTAGATGGGGTAAGTGCGGGGACCAATCGACCGACCGGAGGGGGGGGGGGGGGGTGCAGGAGACCCCCCCTCCCCCAAAATTATACCAATAGCCGCCACTGGTGAAAGTGCAGTGGGGCTGCAATAATGCGGCGAGAAATCTGATGATAACTGGCTAACTGCCACTTACATCACCAGTGGCACTAATCCAGTGATCAGTGCTAATACTATACACTGTCACTGTACTAATGACACCGGCTGGAAAGGGGTTACCATTTAGGGACAATCAAGAGGTTAACTGTGTGCCTAATAATAATTACTGTGTGTACTGTTTATCCTGAGTGATGTGCTGGTTTTTACTCCCTGCTGCACATCGCTGCTCTCTGTAGAGGGCTCTGTGTTGTTTACCAATACAGAGCTCTCTTTTGTCATTAGTTCAGCTGATCACCCGCATGTCGGCTTGTGCTGTAGCCAATGACATCACAGCCGGGGCAGCGGGCATGCGTGCGCTCGCACCCCCTACCCAGAAGTGCTGGGTCACGTACACGTATCAGCAGCAAGCTCCCTGTGGGTACAAATAACGTACACTTACTGTATGTGATATTGCCATAAATATCAGGAGTAGGAGAATTTATTTTTTGGGATGGTCAGTCAGAGTAATGGCAAGAAATATGCAGCTAAAGCTTATAAGTTTATTCATTTATTTATTTTTTACTATTTTATTATTTTGGGCCAGTTCATCTTTAAAAAATAAATAAATTAGGAGATAACATTTCCATTATTCACCTGCACTACTACACTGTGTAGTTGCAATGATATGTCTATTTTTACTAGCACATACCTAAGTTGAAAAACTGAGTCGAGGCAATTTCCTTCAGTCATGAAGTGGTTAAATACCACCAAGAAAAAATTATTTCTGTTATTAAAAAAATCATATAAAATGAATTTAGTTACAATATTGCATGACAGAGTATTTGTCAGTCAAACTATTACAGCGCTGAGAACTGTCCTGAACAGGGAGGGATGTAAGTAGGCAAAATTGAGGTGGTTAATCGATCGATTTCAGGTATCTAGGCATAAAAGATAAGTGGACGTTTTGACTTTAGCACAGCACAGCTTTCCTGGACCACAATAACCGTTCATTGACCGATTTAACTTTTTTTTCTTTAAATTGCCAACCCTGCTTTTCACAAAACGCTCTCCCGTCTTCTGAGATCTAGAAGACTTGGTTTGCTATATTGTTTCTAGAAAGATGTAATTGCAGCAAATATTGTGCAAGTAGCCACAGAGTGCGGTCATTAGTGAGTCAGGGATCTGCAAAGAACGGCGGTCAATACCAGCTTGCCGTCCTTCTGCTTCTCTGTAATGAGCTGGTTGATGTGCGCGTCCGATGGCTCATTACATTAATTACAAGTAGAGATGAAATATGGCCATTTTCTGCGGCAAGCCTCTCCAACGTTACACACATAAGAGTAATTACAGTGTATTGTGTGCCGGGGGCGGTGCGGGGGACATCTTCAGAATGAGTAATAGTAAACCTGCGGGATTTGTTAGTTATCCTGGAAGGATAGGGTGGGGGGGGGATGTTTTCAGCTTCAGGTGGGTTTTATTAAAAAATATACATTTGTTAGTAAGAACATCAGAGATTGTTCATCCAGAGAATTTCTGCTTGCCTTAGGGGAACTTTTATTTTCCCCTGGTGGAACAAATTGGACCAAGCATTTTTTTTTGCCTTCCTCTGGATCAACCATAGATATTTTTTTCCTTCCCCTGGATCAACCATGGGCATTTTTTCTCTGAATCAGCCATGGACATTTTTTTGTCTTCCTCTAAATCAACCATGGGCATTTTTTTGTCTTCCTCTGAATCAACCATGGGCATTTTTTGCCTTCCTCTCCATAAACCATGGGCTTTTTTGCCTTCCTCTGGATCAACCATGGGCATTTTTTGCCTTCCTCTCCATAAACCATGGGCATTTTTTGCCTTCCTCTGGATCAACCATGGGCATTTTTTGCCTTCCTCTCCATAAACCATGGGCATTTTTTGCCTTCCCCTGGTTCAACCATTGGCATTTTTTTTGCCTTCTCTGGATCAACCAAGGGCATTGTTTTGCCTTCCTCTGGATCAATTATAGGTATTTTTTGCCTTCCTCTGGATAAATCACGGGCATTTTTTTGCCTTCCCCTGGATCAACCATGGACATTTTCTTGTCTTCCTCTGAATCAACCATGGGCATTTTTTGCCTTCCTCTCCATAAACCATGAGCAATGTATGCCTTCCTCTGGATCAACCATAAGCATTTTTCCTCTGAATCAACCATAGGCAATTTTCCTCTGGGTCAACCACAGGAAATTTTTTCTTCCTCTCCATAAACCATAGGCATTTTTTGCCTTCCTCTGGATCAACCAAAGGCATTTTTCCTTTGGTTCAACCATATGCATTTTTTCTACCTCTCCATAAACCATAGGCATTTTTTGCCTTCCTCTGGATCAACCATGGGCATTGTTTTGCCTCCTCCTGGTTCAACCATAAGCATTTTTCCTCAGGACCAACCATGAACATTTTTTGCCTTCCTCTCTATAAACCAGGGGCATTTATTTTGCCTTCCTCTGGATCAACCATGGACATTTTTTTAGTTTTCCTCTGGATCAACCATGGGTATTTTTCCTTGGGATCAACTATGGGCATTTTTTGCCTTGCTCTGAATCAACCATGGACATTTTTTGCCTTCCTCTCTATAAACCATGGGCATTTTTTTGCCTTCCTCTGGATAAACCATAAGCAGTTTTTTTTTGCTTTCATTTGGTTCAACTATGGGCATCTTTTTTTACTCTGCTCTGGATCAACCATGGGCATTTTTGTTGCCTTCCTCTGAATTAACCATTAACATGTTTACTTTCCTTTGGATCAACTATGGTGTCACGATCAGGGGTCAGGCTTGGAGACCAGTAGGTATAGCAGAAGAGATTTTTAACACTGACCAGCAGGTTAAGCACACGAGCAGGTCCCCTTGGCGGATGATGCGGGATCACCCAAGGTGTGGTCAGAGCTCCTGATGGTGGAGATGGGTTGAGCTGCATGATAGGGCCAGGTTGAGGTTCTCAGGATCGCCTCACCAGGAGGTGAGCAAGCTGAGGTCTGGTGGCAGATGTAGCAGGTAGGAATCAAGCAGAAGTGTAGTCAGTAAACAAGCCAAAGGGCAGTAACAAGTGGTTGCACGTTGGGAACAATTGGAATTATAGATGAGAAACAAGCCAGGGATCCTAAACGAGATGTAGGGGTAAACGCAGATGGTAGCAGGAGTGAAAGGTGCAAGATATTGGCTGGAGAATAATAATCTGGAAAACAGAAAGTACAGAGACATGGCTTAAATCAGGAAGTTTGTGGGAGGAGCAATGAGATCAAGGTTCACCAGAAACAAGACGCAAGGCAAGATTGTCCATGTAATCAGGAAGGGAGCCTTCCAGCTTTTTAAGGTCGCACAGAGAGAAAAGACACTGCCAGATGTTTCAGGGGGTTCCAGTTTTAGATCCTGACATATGGGCATTTTTTTGGCCTTCCTCTGGATCAATCATGGGCATAGGGTTCTGTACTAAGACGTTTTTTATTTTATCTATTTATTTTTCTGTCGGTTGAATTTGATGAACTTGCATCTTTCTTTCCCATCTTGGTTTAAGGCTGTAAGCTAGCGTGGTAGATGATGGGGTGAGAAGCATGACATAAAAATCAGAGATCAGCTTTCGCGGGTCCACACCCTTAACCACTGCCATAATAACATTGGGCGTAGATTGTGGCAAAGGCTGGGGAAACTGAGCTTGGGCTGCGTGACGCACCTGGAAGAATCTAAAAAGCATAGAATTGGGCAGCAGGAACTCATTTTGGAGGTCCTCAAAGTTTTTAAGTGTGCCATCGGAAATTATGTGGTGCAAATAATATATTCCATATTCGCACCATATCTCTGTGTCAGGGATCAAGAGAAACTCTGAGAGTAGTCTATTGTGCCATAAGGGGGTATAATTGTTGTGTTTAGGGGTCGTTAATGTTTTAGTGGTGATGTCCCATACGCGCCTATATTGGTACAATAGGGACCCACGGTCTCTATTGGAGTTATTCCCACTATGTCCCACTGCAATTGCAGTGAGTGGGTCAGTGGTCAGTTGTGCCCACCGTGGACAGAGGAGGGTGAGGAATCTGAGTCTGTCGGTTTTATCTATGTGGTATAGTTGAGACAGTTGGGACGCAAGGTAATAAAGATTTAAGTCAGGGAGGGCTGTTCCACCTAGGTCAGTAGGGTTCTTAAGGACTCTCCAGGCCAGCTTGTGTCTGTTGGTACCCCAAATAAATGTCTTGAGTATGGCCTCCATTGACTTGAAAAATTTCAAGGGTAAGTATACGGGTGTGTGCCAGAGTATATACAATATTTTAGGAAATAATATCATTTTAACAATGTTAATACGGCCCCACACGCCGAGCGGTAGTCTCGCCCATACCTGGGTTCTAGACTTGATGAGATCGAAAAGGGGTTCTATGTTCAGGGATATATAGTCAGCCGGTGTTCTATTCACCAATACTCCAAGATATTTGATAGTGTTCACTCGCTGGAGTGGTAACTGTGCCTGTAGCTTGGGAGAGGGGAAACTATCCATAGGCAGTATTTGAGATTTCTCCCAATTAATTTTAAGGCCAGAGAACTGACCAAAGTGTTCAATTGTATGCAACACCTTCCGAAGCGATGTGGCAGAGTCGGCCAGGTATAGTAGCGTGTCGTCTGCGTATAAGCTAATTTTTTCAGTCAGGGAACCAAGGCAGAGACCCTGAATCTCGGGGTCCTCTCTAATGGAGATTGCAAGACGCTACGCCGCCAAGGCATAGAGGAGCAGAGACAGTGGGCAGCCCTGTCTAGTGCCCCTGGATAAGTCAAATGTCTGGGAGGCCCTCCCGTTGGCCACTACTTTACCCCTGGGTGCCAGATATAATAATTGAACCCACTTAATAAATTTAGGTCCAAAACCAAAGCCACGGAGGCATCCCCAAAGGTACCGCCACTCCACTGAGTCAAAGGCCTTGGCAGTATCCAAAGCCACCACCACCCGGGACCCAACATTAGTATGTGTCGCTTGTAAGTTAATATACAATTTTCTGAGGTTGAAGGAGGTGTTACGCCCCGGCATAAATCCAGCTTGGTCAGCATGGATCAGGGTTAGAATCACTTGGTTAAGGCGTAGGGCAAGTACTTTAGCCAGAATCTTTATGTCTACCTGGAGTAGCGATATTGGTCTATAAGATTCCGGGAGGCCTGGGTCCTTGCCTGGCTTAGGTATGAGGATAATTACCGCCTCGCCCATCGATGGGGGTAAGGTGAAATTGTCAAATAGATGGTTGAAGAGGGACAATAACTTGGGGGCAAGTATCTCGATGTATTGGGCGTAAAATTCTATGGGCAACCCATCTGAACCCGGGGCCTTGGATCTGGCGAAGCTCCCAATCGCTGTGGTTATTTCGTCGTAAGAGGTGCGTCTAGCATAGCCATTTGGGCATCGTCTAGCTGTGGAAAGATGATTTCCGCCAGTAGATCTTCCAATTGAGAGTCAGTGGTAGAAACCTGGGACGTATATAGTTGAGGAAAGAAGTCCCTAAATTTAGAAGTGACAGCCTGGGGTTCCGTAATCTTTTCCCCATTAGGACCAGTGAGGGAAATGACAGTAGGGGGTCTATCCTCACTATGTGCTAAGTAGGCCAACAGTTTACCCGCTCTCTCCCCATGTTCATACAATTTTTGTCTGGCAAAGAAAAGTTTTTTCCTGGCCGTCTCGTGTTGTAGCTGATTAACCACCCTGGTTTGTAACCTGAGTCGGGCAGCTCCATCAGGAGAGGGGTTCGACATGTATGCCTGTTCAGAGGAGGACAGATCCCGCATTGCCCCGTCCAGTATGGCTGATGAATTAGCCTTCAGCCTGTTGATAAAGGAGGTCAGAGTCAGACGTGCATGCAGTTTGAAGGCTTCCCATACTACGTCTGGGGATGCAGATCCGTCATTCTCTAAAAAGTAAGTTCTCCAACTGTTACCAAGCTCGTCATCCTCCGACAACAGGGTGAGCCAAAACGGATTCAGGCGCCACGTACGGGGCGGTTTGTCTAATGGGATGGAGAGGCTAATGAAATATGGGCTATGGTCTGAAAGTAATCTGGGAGCAAATTCAGCTCCCAGTAATCTTGGGGCAAGGGTACTAGAAATGAATATAAAATCTATACGGGACATGGTGTTATGGGTAGTTGAGAAACAGGAGTAAGCTCGAGTGAGCGGGAATTTAAAACGCCAGGTGTCAGTGAGATTAAAGGAAGAGATAAGTCGGGAGAATCTAGTGTGGGTTGGAGCTGTAGTAGATAATGGCGAGGGCGACAGTTTGTCTAATGTAGGGTTCAACGTAGCGTTAAAATCCCCCAGCCACACCGCCTGAATCGAAGGATGACGAGTCATATATAGCAAGCCCTCTGTGACTATAGTAGAATTAAATGGCGGAGGTACATAGAATGCCATCAGTAGGAAAGGTTCACCATACAATTTAACCGAAAGAAAGACATAGCGCCCCTGTGGGTCAGACTGAACATCACACAGCTCAAAATGTACCGTCTTGGCAATCAAAACTGAGACTCCGCGGGCGTGGGACGAGTGGGATGAATGATATGCCCACCCAATCCATGGCCGGCGGAGTGCCATCTGGAGCCGACCCTCAACGTGTGTCTCCACTAACACCACAATGTCGGCTCGTTGTTTTTTGAGAAATGAGAAAACTGCAGATCTCTTTACCTTGTCCCCAAGCCCACGCACATTCCAAGTGAGCAGTTTTATCGATGCCATAATTCAAACATTAAAACATATCGTGGGACAGTAGCATTACATTAATACAAGGTTTGCCATCTATGCAGTATCAATGTTAGCATGCACTTCGTTGTATTGCAGTCCATCAAGAAAAAACGAACCTCCCCCTCCCCCCTCCCCACCCTGCATCTTCCCCAACTGATGCGGGTATGTTCCCAAAACCAAAAGAAAGTAACAACCGGTAGCAGATAAAACCAAAATATCTTGCTGTTACGTAAAAGATCTGCAGCGATCGCCTCACATGGGAGGTGTGGAAGATCCAATGCCCGCAAATAAAGAGCAACAGGCTCTTCTTGTACTGTGAACCAGAAGTACAGTGCGGGGTCGGTGGTATAGAAAGTTCTGCAGTCACATAATAAAGAGATGCGTGTTCCGGTTGCTGGGGGGCGAAAATTCGCTGTGTTAGGCATGTGGAGTGTAGGACTGATTGTGCTCCGCAATTACAGTCTCCAGGGTAGTTACATGGATCAACCAGTCAGTGGGGGCCCTGAGTATGGGAGACCCCCTCTGCAGGTTACAATTGAAAGAGGATTATAGCAGGGGAAGGCAAAAGGGGGTCCCAGGGGTAAGGAGCAATAGGGTATGCGCCGCGGGCAGTAAAGGGGAGACAAAAAAAGGGGGTAACATACCAGGATTTGCAGACTCCCGCTGCGGCGTATAATGTGCTGGTGATGATGACAGGCAATCAATAGTGCTGATGAACATGCTCGGTCAGGTCACTCCGCCGCCCCTCTGGCGGGCCCCGGACGCTCCAACCAGGCAATGACTTCCTGAGGATCCTCAAAGAAGAACACACGGCCGTCCCTTTCGACTCTAAGACGAGCTGGAAATAGCATAGAGTATTAAAGATGTTGTATCCGGAGCCTCCTCTTCGCCTCCATGAAGCCTTGGCGGCGGCGCTGCACCTCGGCAGAAAAGTCGGGGAAGATAGCGATCTTGGAGTTTCCAAGGTGGATGTTACCTTTTTCCCTGACCATGCGCAGCGCCGCATCTCTATCTTTGTAATTCAAGAACTTTGCTATAAACGTGCGGGGGGGAGCCCCCTGAGGAGGAGATCTGGCAGGCATACGATGAGCCCTCTCCACCGCCAGGGTGGGGGAGAAGGGCTCGCGGCCATAGGTGTCAACAAGGAGTTTCTCCAAGAAGGTGGTAGGATCTTTGCCCTCAGCTCCCTCGGGGAGCCCGATGAAACGGAGGTTGCACCTCCGGAGCCTATTTTCCATATCATCTTGCTTGCTTAGAATCTGATTGATTTGGAGCTGCATTCGATCGGAGCTGACTTGGAGCGGCGTCCTCCACCTCTCCAATGCGGGTTTCGGCAGTCGTGACACGCTCACGAAGTTTCTGGAAGTCTTGTCGCATGAGTGAAAGGTCCACCTTGACCCCCTCTATTTGCGCCGTCAGGGACGTCCGGCAGTATGTGATCGCCTCGAGCAGTTTAGCTGTGTCGCCTCCCGTAGCGTCCTGCTCACCGCCTGCGGCGCCGCCATCTCTTTCCTCCTCCTGGCGGCGGTACTGGTCCAATTTCGCCAGGGTGGCCTTTGGCGTTTTTGGCGGAGTCATGGCAGGTATCCGCTGTGATCCCTCCCCCCTCCAAAGCAGGCAGCTCAGTCTATACCAAATGGTAGGGAGCTGTAGGGCTGGTGGGCCGGGAAGAGTCACTAGTCAGCAGGCCGGGTGAAGCAAGATGGCCACCGACCAGCACTAGGCCGAAGCCAGGGCCTTTCCTGAACGCGGCGGCTGCGCAGTCAGAGGCTGATGTATCTGCCTCTGTGGGTGTGAGGGGTCCTCAGGGGGACTCGGTGGGCCCCTGCAGGCTGTTACCTGAGAGCAGGAGGGCCAGGAAGCAGCACAGGCGGCAGGTCGGGTGGAGCAAGATGGCCGCCGACTTCCAGGGCTAGGCCGAAGCCGCGGGCTTTCCTAAATGCGGCACCCGCGATCGGGATCGCGGCCCTGCGAAGGCCGCCGTACGAGCGGAGGATGGTGGATTTGCGGCCACGGATGTTCAGGGTCCCCAGGGGGTCCCGCTGGGCTGGTGCAGGATGACACTGAAGATCAGGGTGGGCTGTACAGGAGTAATGGACGGAGCTCAAATCATGCACGTCCTACTCCATGCTATGTCAGGCCACGCCCCCTTGCATCTTTCTTTCAACCAAACTAACTAACTATGTCAATTGGACCTACCATTAGATATTTGTTATGTTTTTAAATGTTATGTTATTTTCCTAGAATAAATGAAAGCTCAGGCATTTGAACAGATGTTTTACTAAAAATAAACTTTCTGGCTATTTGTCTAAAATTACTAATCTATGGCAGTCTACAAAGTTTACAACTTGGAATCAGATAGCAGCAATTAAAACCACACTGTCTGGATTCTAAAAAATGTTATCTTTTTTTTTTTTTTCTGTTACTACGCACTTGTATTCTGGCTATACTGGGCATTGTTGAGGGGATAATAACAGATAAGACCTGGAATGTCTCAAAGTAACACTCAAGTATTTATTACTTTCTACAGGGATCACAGTCATCCGCAAACAATGCCTTCATTTGTCTCTGTTCTTCTCTCCAGAACGACAGTGCCATCATCCAGGGTCACCATCTACTTCATGGACAGAGTCCAGTCGGTTGGCTGATCCCCTGATGATTCCTACTTGTCCTTATTCTCCATTCCCTCTGCATGGTGGATGCCAAAACGATGCCACCTGCGCTGGGAGAATATACCATTTGAAGACTCTTTATGATTTGAAACGCGTTGAGGTTTTCTTGCTGCCATCTTAACCACTTACCGACCGCCGCACGACTATATACGTCGGCACTTTGAAGAAGGATATCTCGGTAATGGCGGCAGCTACTGCCATAACTGAGGTATCCATCTCTTCAGACGGCGGTCCGGATAACGATAATGGTGGTCTCTGCGGCAAATTCACCGCGAGATCACTATTATCCTCGCCGGGAGAGGGCCCCCCTCCTGTCATTTTCCCACGCCCTCCGCTGCTTACCGGAGCCGTTGGTAGCGGCAGAGGCGATCGCGTCCTCTTCCTAGCTGGGCATGGGTACGAGTGACAAGATGGCCCCCACCCATCTACATACCATAGCAGGGCGGAAGCGAAGTCAAAAAATCTCTTAAAGTGGTTTTAAACCCTCTGGGGGAAGTTACACCTACAGGTAAGCCTAGATTAAGGCTTACCTGTAGGTGCTTGCAATATCTCCGAGACCTACACGGTCTCTGAGATATTTGCAAAAAAGACTGTAACGATGTCTACGGCGCCTCCTGACAGTCACAGAGCAGGAGTTTACGGACCCCGGAAGAAGAGGGGTGAGAATGGACGCTCGCTACTAACGAGGAAATCTGGGACATCGCGGGCTTCTACTGCTGGTAAGTGACACATAATGGACTACTATGCGATGCATAGTAGCCCATTATGCTTTACCTTTGCAGGGAAACAAAGAGGAAGTAAACCCATCAGAGTTTACTTCCTCTTTAAAAACTTGAGGACCGCCGCACGCCGATGTACGTCGGCAGAATGGCACGGCTGGGCACATGGGCGTACAGGTAGGTCGCCTTTAAGAGCCCAGCCGCGGGTCGCGAGCGCGCCGCCGGCGGCGCGTTTGCGACCCTGTCCTCTTTTCCGTGACCGTCCCCACGGGAACAGCGGACCCGATCGCCACTGGTGTCCCGCGATCGGATCACAGAGAGGAAGAACGGGGAGAGGTAAGTGTAAACAAACCTCTCCCCTTGCTTCCTAGTGAGCCTGTCAAAAGTAAAAAATATTGCATTTTTTTTCAAAATTGTTGCTCTATTTTTGTTTATAGCGCAAAAAATAAAAACCGCAGAGGTGATCAAATACCACCAAAAGAAATCTCTATTTGTGGGAAAAAAGGACGGCAATTTTGTTTGGGAGCCACGTCGCACAACCGCGCAATTGTCAGTTAAAACGACGCAGTGCCGAATCACAAAAAGGGGCCTGGTCCTTATGCTGCATATTGGTACGGGGCTTAAGTGGTTAATGGGCCATTTTTTTGTTGTCATTTTTTCACATGACAACATTTTTTAGTTTTTTATTGCATTTTAGTGTAAATATGAGATCTTTGACCCCCAGATCTTATATTTAAGAGGACCTGTCATTCTTTTTTCTATTACAAGGGATGTTTACATTCCTTGTAATAGGAATAAAAGAGACACATTTTTTATTTTTTTTAAAAACAGTGTAAAAATAACTAAAAAATAAAGTAAATAAGTGAAAAAAAAAAAAGAAGTTTAAAGTGCCCCGTCCCGACGAGCTCGCGTGCAGAAGCGAACGCATAAGGACAGCGCCCGCATATGAAAACGGTGTTCAAACAACACAGGTATCGCCGCGATCGTTAGAGCGAGAGCAATAATTCTAGCCCTAGACCTCCTCTGTAACTCAAAACATGCAACCTGTAGAATTTTTTAAACGTCGCCTATGGAGATTTTTAAGGGTAAAAGTTTGACGCCATTCCACGAGCGGGCACAATTTTGAAGCGTGACATGTTGGGTATCAATTTACTCGGCGTAACATTATCTTTCACAATAAAAAAAAAATGCGCTTGTAAAACCTTTGCGCAAATACGGTGTGACAAAAAGTATTGCAATGACCGCCATTTTATTCTCTAGGGTGTTAGGGGGAAAAAAATATATAATGTTTGGGGGTTCCAAGTCATTTTCTAGCAAAAAAAATTGTTTTTAACTTGTAAACACCGAGTCTGAAAAACGGGGCTGAAGTGGTTAAGGACATCTGGATGGATAGATTGGAACTTTATATGATGCAGATTTTTACTGATTTTAAACTTTTTTAATAAAGTGTATATTTTATAATATTTATTTTATTAGTCAATTGGTACTGTTAAAGTCCCACTTGGTTCCCCTCTTTGAGTAATTATAGCAGCCTTCATGAAATGAGAGAAAATCAGGTTGGCCGCACCTCCAATAAAATCATCTTTATTGTAACCTTCCTTTATGTAAAAACATCTCCATGTATTTTTTCATGAAGAACGTTACAATAACGGTGATTTTATTGGACGTGCGGCCAATCAGATTTCCTCACCTGTGTCGGGAGGTTGATCTTCACCTACCAACAGGGCGAACAAGAAGTTGGGTGCTTACTGGAGTTCTGACAGATTTGACTGTACTTGCAGCATTTCTATATATACTGAGATGTACTGAGTATGATTATTTTTTTATACACGTTAATAACTAATAGGTACAAATTATACATGGTTGGTAAGGTTCAAAAAAAGATGACAGTTTATTCAGTTCAACGTGTATGTGTTCATGTAAAAAAAAAAAAATCATATCCCATATAACCTGTCACCAGAACAAGAACAACCCAAATTAAATTCTCTGCTCCTGACGATTGCAGGGATAACACATACACTATATTTTCCAAAAGTATTGGGACACCTGCCTTTACACGCACATGAACTTTAATGGCCTCCCAGTCTTATGCCATATACACACGACCGTTTTTCATGACGAGAAAAATAATTTTTTTAAAAATGGTCGTGAAAAACGGTTGTGTGCATGCTCCAGAGCATTTTCTCGACGAGAAAAATGCCCGGAAAAAAATTAGAGCCTGCTCTATTTTTTCACGTCGTTTTTCACGTCGTTCTTTTTAACGTCGTGAAAAATGGTCGTGTGTATGCTTTTACGAGAGTAAAAAAAATGGCGCATGCTCAGAATCAAGTGATGAGACGGGAGCGCTCGTTCTGGTTAAACTAGCGTTCATAATGGAGGTAGCACATTCGTCACGCTGTAACGGACTGAAAAGCACGAAGACTGAATAGCGTGAATCGTCTCTCACCAAACTTTATTAACACGAGGATCAGCAAAAGCGTCCCAAAGGGTGGCGCCATTCGAATGGAACTTCCCCTTTATAGTGCCGTCGTACGTGTTGTACGTCACCGCGCTTTGCTCAAGCGTTTTTTTTTTTCATGAACGTGTGTATGCAAGGCAGGCTTGAGAGGAAACACGAAAAATCACGTCGAGAAAAACATTGTTTTTTTCCATGACATAAATAACGGTCGTGTGTACGTGGCATTAGTCTGTAGGGTTCAATATTGAGTTGGCCCACCCTTTACAACTATAACAGCTTCAACTCTTCTGGGAAGGCTGTCCACAAGGATTAGGAGTTTTTCTATGAGAATGTTTGACCATTCTTCCAGAAGCGCATTTGTGAGATCAGGCACTGATGTTGGATGAGAAGGCCTGGCTCGCAGTCTCCGCTCTAATTCATTCCAAAGGCATTCTATCAGGTTGAGGTCAGGACTCTGTGCAGGTCAGTCTAGTTCCTCCACCCCAAACCCACTCATCTATGTCTTTATGGACCTTGCTTTGTGCACTAGTCCAAATCATTTGGTGGAGGGGGGATTATGGTGTGGAGTTGTTTTTCAGGGGCTGGGCTTGGCCCCTTAGTTCAAGCGAAGGGAACTCTTAAAGTGGATGTAAACCCTCACATATACCCAGTGAAGTGAACTGCCTCAGATGATACACAGGGATGAAACAAATCTCCCTACATAAGTTTTACATGTATATCTCCTGTCTTCATCTTTATATACTGTTTATAAAGTGCACATCATGTTAGATGTTCTCTTCCTGGTTAGCACTGCAGTGAAGTCTGGGCATACAGCCAATGCAGCTGATTGGAGGAAAGGCACACACCCCCTCTCCTCATAGGTATGTAGCAGCCTCTAGGTAGGTAGGTGCTAGAGTTAGGATTTTTGAGGACAGGTACATTTAGGCAGGCCTGGCTGGCAGTCAGGCCTGTTTGTTCTGATCTGGGATGGGAGTGGCTCAGGAAAGCAGCTGGTGACTCACAGGCAGCATCACTAAGACCTCCCTCTTCTTTCTAGAGTTTGCTGGAAAGTTCTAGAAAGAGAGGAGGGAGGAGAGGTGGAACTACCTGGAGTGTTTTAGGACCCCTGACCAATCCCCAACCTGGATTTACAGGGGGAAGGCCTCCTTAAAATACCCAGGGTCAGACCAGCTGGGGAGGAGTTGTCGGGTGGAGGAGCTGGAGTGAGAGAGTGTGGAGGCCTTTGAGGGAGCCTTTGAGGGAGCTGAGCAGCCAATTGTCCCATTACTTTTGGTCCCTTAAAAAGTGGGAGGCACATATTCAAACTGTTGTAATCCCTACACCGTTCACCTGATTTGGATGTTAATACACTCAAATTATAACTGAAAGTCTGCAGTTAAAGCACATCTTTGGTTTCATTTCAAATCCATTGTGGTGGTGTGTAGAGCCAAAAAGATTAGAATTATGTCGATGTCCCAATATTTATGGACCTGACTGTATGTGCCCAACTCAAATTTTATCAATCGGGTTTACATCCACTTTAAGATGTCAGCATGCCAATAAATTTTGGACAATTTCATGCTCCCAACTTTGTGGGAACAGTTTGGGGATGGCTCCTTCCTGTTCCAACATGTCTGCGTACCAGTGCACAAAGCAAGGTCCATAAAGACATGGATGAGCGAGTTTGGGGTGGAGGAACTTGACTGGCCTGCACAGAGTCCTGACTCCAACCTGATAGAACACCTCACCCAACATCAGTGCCTAAATAAATAATAATAATAATAATAAAATAAATGTGCTTCTGGAAGAATGGTGAAACATTCCTATAGACACCCTCCTAAACCTTGTGGACAGCCTTCCCAGAAGAGTTGAAGCTGTTATAGCTGCAAAGGGTGGGCCAACTCAATATTGAACCCTACGGACTAAGACTGGGATGACATTAAAGTTCATGTGTGTGTGTAAAGGCAGGTGTCCCAATACTTTTAGTAATATAGTGTATCTCCTCTCCAGCGTCTCCTCTCCAGGGAGAATGATGCCACGTACACGCGACCGTTTTTAATGTCATTGAAAAAAACAAAGTTTTTCTCGACGTGATTCTTCTCAAGCCTGCCTTGCCTACACACTATCATGAAAAAAAACACTAGAGCAAAGCGTACAACACGTACGAAATGTACAACGGACCTATAAAGGGGAAGTTCCATTCGGATGGCGCCACCCTTTGGGCTGCTTTTGTTGATCCTCGTGTTAGTAAAGTTTTTGTTGAGAGACGATTCACGCTTTTCAGCCTCGTGCTCTTCAGCCCGTTACAGCGTGACGAATGTGCTATCTCCATTACGAACGCTAGTTTTACCAGAACAAGCGCTCCCGTCTCATTGCTTCTGAGCATGCACGTTTTTTTTCACGTCGTTAAAGCCTACACACGGCCGTTTTTCATGATGAGAAAAACGACGACGTGAAAAACGACGAGAAAAATTAGAGCATGTTCCAAATTTTTAATGACCATTTTTCACGTCGTGAAAAATTCTCTGGAGCCCACACACGATCGTTTTTAATGACCAAATAAAAAAATTGCATTTTTCTCGTCATGAAAAACGGTTGTGTGTACGCGGCATACGTGTAACGTTTGTAGTCGTTCCTTGAAACTGAGGTCCTCCAATGCCTTATTAACTTTGTTGCCCTTCTCTGAACTCTCAACCAGCTCCCGCACCTTCCTCCTGAGGACTGGTGACCAGAACTGGACAGAATACTATGTGGCCAAACCAGAGTTTTATAAAGTGGCAGGATTATAGTTTTCTCTCTGGAGTGAAATACTCTTTTTGTATGCGTGCTAAGATTCTGCACGCATAAAAGATATAAATCATGCATATCAGAGGCGGCTGGTGGGTTCTTCTTTGGGGGGCGGCAAACAGACAACACCCCCCCCTGTCAAGGTGGCACAGCTCTCCCCCCCCCCCAGTCCGGCCTGCCACTTACCCGCTCATGTTGCGGGACTGTAGTGTTCTCTCCTGGAGTGCGGGCAGCAGCCACGGCGGCTCCGGTGTCCGCTCCTCCAGCTTCCTCCGCCATGTGTCTTCCGCCAAAGCGCTAGGCATCCAATAGGATCGCCTGACGCTTTGGCCAGTCGGGAAACAGGTCTCACAGACCTGCCTCCTGATTGGCGGGGAGAAACTTTAGTGTGATAATAGCGAAAATTCATTCACTATGGTCACACAACTGGGTGGGCTTGGAGCGCAATGCTCTGCGCTCCGAGCCCACCCTTTTATGAAGCCTATTAGAGCCTCTTGCTCTAATCAGGTGCTTCAAAAAAACATCACCGCCGCATTGAAATCCATGGTCCGGCTCCACTTATATGTAGATAAGGGGGCCGGATGCATGGATAGGGGAGGCGGCGCCCTGTATGGACGGGCCGCAACTGATGCATATCTTGTAATGTACTATCCTCACTACAAATGAGACCCCTTAGCTTCCTGCATATCGGTGGGCAGGCAGCTGAAGGCGCACATGGCCCTTTGTGCATTATCCTGCGCAGTGACAAGTTTAGATGTATAATATTGCATCCATCACACTATGTGCCTCCTTTGGTTTTTCAACGCATTGCAATGCCGTCCTTATGGTTGGACAGCTTGTATAGACGTAAATACATTTTTGCTGTCCCCGTATTTATCTGGACTAAAAACCAGATAGACATCAAAAGGCAAGATGTATACGTGTCCCAAAAAATGGAACGCCCATGCAAACACCTGCAGTTCAGCCACTTTGTTTCGGCGATCCGCGCATATCATTGACAAATCTGGTCCTGCTGATGCTGCGGTATGTACTGTATATATAAAAGTTTGTACATCTCTTGAAATATAAATTGCTCCATCGTCGGTTGTTCAGCTAGAATTTTTTTTATCCTTTATTGCACATTTTGTTCCTTCAAAGTAGAAGCTGTGGGGTGTCAAAAAAAAGGAGCTTAATGTCCAACTATTTCCATGACAGCCATGTAATTTGTGCGCCGGCTGCAGTGCCGAGCCGCGTTTCACACTGACAGAGCTATATATTTGCATTAAGGAAGATGAGGTTGCCAGGCAACAGCCATGCTGGTACTCCATTCCATATAAACGGCGCACACTGAACAATAGACCAATTAAGTACATAGGCAGAGTGTTCTCTCTCTACAGAGGGCAAAGCAGTCGATATGAGGGGGGGGGGGGTGGTACTTGTATGTATGGAGTAGATTGAGCTTCATCTTCTCACTTAATGAAGACCCTGAGCTTAACTAGTCAATCTAATAAAATTTCCATTCCCAAATCTTTGGCCAAATTGGTGGAGGACTTTTACCATCATTGGCTGATTTGGGAAACGTATTTTTTTGTCCTGCACCATTTGTGATCTACTTTACTGAAGATACTAGTTCCAGGCCTTGTGCTGGCTCAATACTCTGAGTTATGACTTCCATGAACTGTGTACTGGTATTGGGTTTGTGACGCAAAAGGCTTTGAAGCCTGAGCATTACCACAATAATCAGTATCTGCAGCCAACTGTGAAGCATGGTGGAAGTTCCTTTGCGAGTTTGGGGCTGCATTTCTGCAAAATGAGTTGGAGATTTGGTCAGGATTAGGGATGAACCGAACACCCCCCGGTTCGGTTCGCACCAGAACATGCGAACAGGCAAAGAAATTCGTCCCCCCAAAAAATCCATACCAGACCCTTATCCGAGCACACAACCTGACAGGCCGCAGGAAAAGTGGGGGGGACGAGAGAGCGTCCCCCCCTCCTGAACCGTACCAGGCCACATGCCCTCAACATGGGGGGGCATGTCCCTATGTTGATGGGGACAAGGGCCTCATCCCCACAACCCTTGCCCGGTGGTTGTGGGGGTCTGCGGGCGGGGGGCTTATCGGAATCTGGAAGCCCCCTTTAACAAAGGGGACCCCAGATTCCGCCCCCCCTATGTGAATTGGTAACGGGGTACATTGTACCCCTACCATTTCACAAAAGAAAGTGACAAAACATTTAAAAACCACACAGACACAGTTGTGAAAAGTCCTTTATTAAAAATAAAAAATAAAAAAAGCCATTCCAGCCTTGCAGTCTGTCCAGCGATGATCCATGAATCTCCAGCGATGCGGAGAGTCTCCAAGGATGAACGACGCAAATCTTCCCTGCACCGGAGCCTCCCGGCTAATGGCGCGCAAGCAGTGTTTGACAGTTCTTTTATAACCGAGGTCGGAAATCCCTGTGACGCGTTAGAGGGGGCGGGGTTACCCGTCACGTCACGGGTGGCCCCGACCTTAGTTATAAAAGAACTGTTAACACTGCTTGCGCGTCATTAGCCGGGAGGCGCTGGTGCAGGGAAGATGTGTGTTGTTCATCACTGGAGACTCGCCGCATCGCTGGAGATTCATGGATCGTCGCTGGACAGACTGCATTACAAAGCTGGAATGGCTTTTTTTTATTTTTCACAACTGTGTCTGTGTGGTTTTTAAAATTTTTTACATTTTCTTTTGTGAAATGGTAGGGGTACAATGTACCCCGTTACCAATTCATATAGGGGGGGTGGAATCTGGGGGTCCCCTTTGTTAAAGGGGTCTTCCAGATTCTGATAAGCCCCCCGCCCGCAGACCCCCACAACCACCGGGCAAGGGTTGTGGGGATGAGGCCCTTGTCCCCATCAACATGGGGACATCCCCCCCATGTTGGGGGCATGTGGCCTGGTACGGTTCAGGAGGGGCCGCTCTCTCGTCCTCCCCTCTTTTCCTGCGGCCTGCCAGGTTGCGTGCTTGGATAAGGGTCTGGTATGGATTTTTGGGGGGACCCCAAGCCATTTTTTTTTTATTTCTGGTGCGGGTTCCCCTTAAAACCCATACCAGACCCGATTTTTGGGGGAACCCAACGCCATTTTTTTTTATTTTGTCGCAGAGTTGTCCTTAATATCCATACCAGACCTGGAGGGCCTGTTAATGGAATTTTGGGGGATCCCCACGCATTCTTTTTTTTTCAACAACTTTCAATGACTTTTAGCTGTATTGCCGGGACCGACAATTTGTTACAGCCGCAAGTACTTTTAAATTACTTTTTTTCCTTCAGAAATGACATTTTGTGCAGAGACTGTTATAAACACAGGAAACACACGCTTCTTTACAGGCATACTATACACACCCCCCAGGTACAAAATTTTAAGGAATATTTCACTTTTATTGTTTCACTTTAAGCATTATTAAAATCACTGCTCCCGAAAAAACTGCAGTTTTTAAAACTTTTTTTTTGCATTGATACATGTCCCCTGGGGCAGGACCCGGGTCCCCGAACACTTTTTATGACAATAACTTGCATATTAACCTTTAAAATGTTCTCCCATAGACTTTTACAGGGTGTTCCGCGGCTTTTCGAATTTGCTGCGAACACCCCAAATTGTTCACTGTTCGAGTCGAACTCATGTTCGACTCGAACATAAAGCTCATCCCTAGTCAGGATCAATGGTGTCCTCAATGCTGAGAAATACAGGCAGATACTTTCCCTTCATGCCATACCATCAGGGAGGCGTGTGATTGGTCCCAAATGTATTCTGCAGCAAGACAACCTCCCCAAACATACAGCCAATGTCATTAAGAACTATCTTCAGTGTAAAGAACAACAAGGAGTCCTGGAAGTGATTGTTTGGCCCCCACAGAGCCCTGATCTCACAATCATGGAGTCTGTCTGGGATGACATAAAGAGACAGAAGGATTTGAGGCAGCCGACATCCACAGAAGATCTGTGCTTAGTTCTCCAAGATGTTTGGAACAACCTGTCTGCCGCGTTCCTTCAAAAACTGTGTGCAAGTCTATCTAGAAGAACTGATGCTGATTTAAAGGCAAAGGGTGGGGGGGGGGGGTCACACCAAATATTGATTTGATATGGATTTCTCTTCAGTTCACTGACTTTGCATTTTGTAAATTGATAAAAAGAAACAATGTATATATTTTTGAAAGCATTCTTACTTTACAGCATTGTTTCACACTTGCCTAAAATTTTTGCACATTACTATATATGTAGTGAACCTTCCCAATAGAGTTGTGTCTTTAATACATTTAGAATTTGTTGCTGCTAGGCTGTTACCATCCTGAGCTGATGTTAAGGCCTTGTTCACATCTACACGTAGCAGAATTGAGTGTTGCTCGTAGGGCAGCCCATTCAATAGACCACTCATAGGGCAGTCAACTTGAATGGGCTACCCTATAAGCATTTGTCACACCAAACAAGCTCAAGGGCAAACATTTTGGCCATGAGCCAGGCGTGTTTTTTTATACTCGTTTTGCTGTGATTTCCGTATGTAGCGCACCAACCCCAGCCTTTACCTGCTTTTCTTCTGCTTGGCTCCTCCACAGGAAAGAATGAGGCACACCGCACCACAAGCCCGTACCCTCCTGAATAGGGAGGTTGAGCGGTGTTAGTTTCTCGGGCCTGCTTGCAGCCAGTGTTTAAAACCTCCAGTGCTGACCTCGTTTCTGTGGTAGTCAGAAAAAAGTCTTTAATTCTCCCCAGTAAGCAACTGTCCACACCAACTGAAAGGTCCAACTCTTATTTATTCTTTTTAGCACAATAAACAGTCTCTTTGAGAGCAGACAGGTTGGGACAAGACACGGGTCAGATAAGGTGGGAGGAGGTCCAGGCACAAACTGGAATTGGGTTTTCTCCTGCTCTGATCAGCACGAACAGGCTTGGCGCACGGTCTCTGCCACAGACCATGAAGTTGGTCACTGCCACTGACCGGGTGAAAAAGATGAAAGTCACTGCCACTGACCTTGTGTGCCTAGTATCACTGCCACTGTGACTTAAAGCAGTGTTTCTCAACTCCAGTCCTCAAGGCGCCCCAACAGGTCATGTTTTCAGGCTTTCCATTATTTTGCACAGGTGATTTGATCAGTTTCACCGCCTTAGTAATTACCACAGCTGTTTCATCTGAGGGAAATCCTGAAAACATGACCTGTTGGGGCACCTTGAGGACTGGAGTTGAGAAACACTGACTTAAAGAACACGCACTTCCTTTCGTTAGTGAACTAACCATTTATAGGACAAGAACATCCCTCCGAAGAGTTACCAGAGGCCCCATCTGTCACCACGACTCTGCACTGGGTCTTCAGAAAGGGTCACCTCCCTGGCCTCCTCGTCCTGGTTACGGGTCCCCTCGCAAGGCAGATCCCTGGGAGTCTCGGTCCCCGGCAGATTCCAGCCGAAGGCTGCTGGGCTCCGGGCCTTTCTCCAAAGTACTGAAGGTGTCTGAGATGGAACAGCAGCTCCGTCTCTGGGCCTAGGGCACCCAGAGACAACCCGACCAGGCCTCCAGGCCTAGGGCACCCAGAGGCGACACACACGCACCCAGGCCTAAGGTGCCTGAGCGCGGAACCGACCCCTCTGGAAGATGGCCACCCCCTTTTATATCCTCTCCCGACAGGCACAGCAGGTTCCCCGCCCCGCCGTACTGCTGCTGAGAGGGGACAAAAAAGGCACAACCTTGTACTGTGGTTCAACCCGGGCCCATGACAACAGCGCCACCTATAGGCCCCAGGGAACTTACACACCAGTACCATCTCCCAGGGATGGAAATGGTCCATGAGACCTAACAATTAGTGCATCTAAGCCTAGTTACCACTCAGATGCTTCCCCCTAAATGTAACCACCCGCTACACGTACTTTTTGTTAGGCGTCAGTCACTGCAAAATTCCACTGAGTTTGGTGTGCAATTAAGAATGAATGCTACCCAAGTGTGCATCATGCGTTGTGCCGCGATTTTAGCATGATTTGGAAGCATGGCCAGAATATCACCAAATTGCTAGATGTGAACAAAGCTTTACCCTTCCTGGGCTCTGTAGGTTTTTCCCTAAGCCTGGTGGGTTGATGGCTTCAGCCTGCTGCTGGAAGGAGGCTCCAGTAATCGGCATGAGAAGAATTAACCATTAGGTCATGAATATTTATCCGAATCTGCCAATCCCTGATGGTGTTGCTCAGAGTTATGGTATGGGAAGATAATACATTTTTCGGAGCACCTTTCCAGAGCTCTCTATCCCTTGGGGCTTCTCCCTGGGAGGAAACCTGCGTGAAGAATTGCTGTCTGGGTCTGACCATGTGCTGAAGGCCCAAAGAACTAAGCTGAAGCTGGAGTACATCCCAGAAGGGGAATGGGCTGAAGAGAGGTTCTTCTTGCTGAAGAAAGAGCTAGGTAAAGTTTCCATTAGGACCTTGGAAGAACATACTTTGCCCATGGGCTTAGATTTTTTTTGTCTGCTTACAGAGGGAAAGAATTTAGATTCAGGAGCAAGGAAACAAGTACATCATCCCCCTGAAGTCCCTTTTAAGGATCTAGGACTGAGACTCCCAAGGCGTTGAGAGTGACCATCTCTGCCCTGGGTGTGTATTTTCCACTTGAGCCTATGGAAGGCTGTGTTTTCTTCCCGGTTTGGTTACTGTAACTTTGTGACATGAAAATTGCAATTACCACCATTTCATGTGTGCAAAAAAATAAAAAAAAGGCACAATAAGCAAGTGGTTAAAGGGGTTGTAAAGGTAAATGCTTTTTCACCTTAATGCATACTATGAATTAAGGTGAAAAAACATCCGACATTGGCTGGCGCTGCTGTCAATCACATCCAATGACGCGGAGCGCCGGGGGCGGGGCCGAGTGATACAGTCGGCGGCTATGGCCGCCGCTGTATCATGGGAGCGCATCCGCAATAACTCCACACCATGCGAGCTCGCTCGCATGAAGGTGTAGAGTCCTTGCGGGGAGGAGCCGAGACAGCTGCCGAGGGACCCTAGAAGATCAGGATTGGGGCCACTGTGTGCAAAACGAGCTGCACAGTGGAGGTAAGTATAACATGTTTGTTATTTATTTATTATTTTAAACGGGAACCTTTTAGTGTCCCTTTAAAGTGTCTGTGCTACCTGTGTCAATATAAATGTTGAAGCATCTTCCTGACACTCAAAGGAACCGGAGAGGTGGATTGAAGAGGGAAAATCTAAAAAACAAAAACAAAGCACTAGTATTGTCATAGGAACAGAAAGTCATTTTGCAATCCACAATTTTACAGTTGTCACATGATGGGAATACTTCCTGTTGGGATCCATGTTATGGTGACAACTGTCTAAAGCATTGTACACACGGTCGGACTTCAAACAAACTTTTCTGTGGATTTTTGTCCAAAGGGAGTTGGCCGGGCACACCCATAGCATACACACGGCAGGATTTTCTGCAAACTTTCCAAAACTTTTCCAACATCACGTGGTTTTTCTGCTCTTTTCTGCTCTATACCGCCACCCTTTGGTCAACTTCTGCTATTGTTGGTTGATTTTAACATTGGTTCTGGGCATGCTTATTTGTCCATGGATTTCTGTGCACACGGTCGAACTTTGCTCCATCGGACTTTTGTTGGCGAAAAGTTTGTCCGTTTGCAGACCGAACATTTGTCCGATGAAAACCAAAAAAGTTTGTCCGATGGAGCATACACACACTTCATTTATTGCTGTGCCACCTGGCACTTCCACCAACACCAGCTCATTTGGCGCGGCATCATCCATTACCATATCATTAGGCCCTTTGTGGATCACAGACATGACCTCTTCTGTGCGTTCGCCATTACTTGGCGTTTCCATCTTGTGAGCAACATCATCTGCAGCAGCAAGTGCACCATTGCATATACGTTGCTCTAGAGGTCCTTCATATGGCACCACAGAAGTCATGTCTGCTCCACTCTTACCAACAGAGGCCTTTCCAAGAAAGCCAACATGTCTTTTGCCCACCTGTCCCAGTCTGTTATCTCTGGACCCCCAGAGGTACCACACAGTACGGCTCCAACTGCACAAAGAGACCCGGAGGGACAAAGTGGCTCAGCAACAGACACATTGCACATGTCACTTTTGTTCAAACCAGACTGTGGCAATACATTTTTACCATAGCAGGCTGCAATACCACACTCTCACCACCTTGTTTTGGTGGCGCTTCATTAAATGCATGAATACCTTCACTCCTGTCATTGCCAGACTGCAATAACCTATTTCCATCATGAGTGTTTTCAAACATAACAGTTTTAGCATTTAACATTTTTTTATCAGCATGTTCAGGTACCCTCTTATCCCTCAGAGTGGCACCATAGCTGTCCCAGGCAACCTCCAGCTCCAAAACGCAGAACTCCCTGGGGGTTTCTCGGGAAACCTATGTAGCCTTTGTTTCAGTTGCTAGTGGAGATAGCACACCTTTAACCGCATATACATCAACGTTTTTATCTCTAGTGAGCTGCACTAGCCCATTAGCAACTGGCCCATCAACCTTAGCCAATTCAATATTAACAGTTTTAAACATCTCCATATTGTCATTTTCAAGTTTACCACTTGCCTCCCCACTGGACAGGGCACTGCATGAATGAATGACTTGTATAGCGCTCACATGCGAACTGAATCGCCTCTAGGCGCTTTTTGCAGCCAGTGTCTGCTTGGCTGGTGCAGTCATTTTACCCCGTAGGATCTTAACACGCTTGGGACACACAGTCGTACACACATATATACATAGATACTTGGCCAATTTAGACAAGATCCAGTTTACCTACCAGCATGTCTTTGGAGTGTGGAAGGAAACCAGAGTACCCGGAGGAAACCCACGCAGACACAGGGAGAACATGCAAACTCCAGGCAGATGGTGTCGTGGTTGGGAGTCAAACCAGCGACCCTTTTGCTGCTAGGTGAAAGTGCTAACCACTACACCACTGTGCTGCCCCGAGGCAAGTCCTTTTCCACACAGACAGTGGATCTCCCATTTGGGGTCACTTCCACTCCAGTGTGCACAGTCACATACTCAGTCTCCTCTATGCATTTACCAGCACCAGTCTTACCCATCACTGTAACAGGGGTTGCCATGTTCACATGAGTGCGTTGTCTATCCTTAATCACACTTTCACTGGCCAACTCTTCCTGGTGACCATGGGATGAAACTGCAGCAGCCACTGCTGACGCCTTAGCACCCCCTGCAGGCATAACAGGTACTTCCTCACTGTTGCCAGAGGTGACTGAAAACATGTTTTCACAAAAATCTGGGCTTGCAGGTGAAGAGTTAAGCCCAGCAATGATATCAGCATCCGTATTCCACAAGCTGGGACAAGAAAAGATCCCATGTCTCAGTTGACCACATTCCTGGCATGGTACTTTGCGACTTTCTCCTTTTGCTAAGGGAGACGGCACTCTCCCAACATGCAGAATCTCCCTGGTAACTCCATGGTGATGGTGGGATACCTCTTCCCTGTAGCTCCTCCTTCCCATTGGCACTTTTTCCCCTGTTGCTAACGGAAACTGTGCTCTCCCAGTTGCACTTTGCTGGCTCTCCCACACACGTAGACTTCTCTCTCTATGAAGCGGTGTTGCTTTAAACTTGCCACGATTCTCTGTAGGCAAGATCTTTGTCTTGCGGTCCACCGACCTGACATCATAGGCGTTGCTATGGGCAACTTCACTCCTCTCAAACTTCTGATAAGCCTGTTGCTCACTCCTGATGCTCAGAGCAAGCTTCTCAAACACAGATGCAGGACTTTGCTTTGCTAGGTAGCTTTGCACTGGAGCCTGGGACAAAGTGCACTTGGAAACTGCATGCCCCCACTCACTGCACCGCAAACAGCGCACTTGGTTCCATATCTTGTCAGGGCTTCCCACACTGCATCTGCTTTCAAGCTTAGGCCTCTGCACCTTGATAGCTGGCCTAGTTGCACCAGCGTTGCCAGGGGCAACAGCACTCCTCTCCTAGGTATGAGCATCCAGCCGCTCTCTCCTTGCGCTAAGGGTTGGGTTGCTCTCCTCTTTAACTGGGTTCAGTGCTGCCAGGTGCCGCTTACACCAATACACTGCAGACTCAGACTTTGGTGGACTCTCCATACTTGCAGTCACCTGTGCACTTATTGCACCAGTGTTGCTAGGGACAACACCAGCCCTCTTTCTCCTTGGCAAACTCTGTTCAGGCATGTATTGGGTTCGATCAGGTGGTAACAACCCCTCCAGCCACAGAGCTCTGTCTATCATTCCAGCAAACCTTGCTTCTTTTAGGAGTTTTGATCGCCCCATACTTAGTCACTCCAGAACAACTTTGCAGTCCAGCAAAAATTAAGCACTGTCTCTTTAAAGCAAGCTGCTTTTCTCTTCATGCACACACAGATTGTGCTGTCTCACGCACACAAACATAGTTCATATAACAGATGAACTTACTTTTTCCAGGGATCTCCAGTTATGCCCACATTCTCCACCACTTGTGATATTTGGCAGTTGTTTAGCTCAAGTGTAGCACCTGCTAGCGAGAACAATCCATGCCAGAAGTTCAATTTCAGGGCTCGTTGGCCCACTTTTATTAAGAAAAGTTCCAAACAAAATCAAAGGTTTTCCCTCGCAGGGGGTTTTCAACGTCCATACAAAATAATGATAAATTCAGCCTCCTGGCTTATACATACAGCAGTGCTGCTCAGGCCTTCCACTTCAGACTCTCGTCTGTCTCCTACAGACTATTCCCTTGCCAACACCATCCATTTAGATAGCAGCCCCTCACTGGTCTGATCCTCAGACTTGGGTCTCTAGCTTCCACTGTGCACACAAGCACTCTCTGGCTTCTCCAGTGCACAACTGCACTCTATGGCTTCCCCAGTGCACACCTGCACTCGTCGGGAGGGTGGAGCAAAGAATTCTGGTCCTGACTCTACTATCAGGCCCACACACACCTGAACAATCAGTGTGCCGTTGAGTCTCAAAACCTGGATCCAGGACTGGGGATTTCATTCCACCTGGATCTCTAAGAAATCCCCAGGCTCCAGGTCCCAAAGTGGACTTTAGTAAATAATGAGGAAACTGAAAAGCCAGTTTCCTCCCAAACAAGCAAATACCCTGGAGCCCCTCAACCTGCCTGATTGAGAATCCTGTATTCATACACTGGTGGGGTACCACACTACCACATATCCTCCCCCTTTGTTTCGACCCAGAGGGCGGAACACACCAGTACAACCTCCTCACTTTGGTATGACCCTGCAAGCTACCACCCACATGGACCAAATCTTGTCCCATTACGTGAATTTCTCCATGTCCTCCTGCTACACTTACTCTACAAAGATACTCCCATGCTTTTTAACGTGTATGCTTCCAAAAGTGATGTCTTTCCACTTTCCTTGGGCCTACACTAGCCACATAATAAATAAATATATATATATATATATATATATATATATATATATATATATATATATATATATATATATAGTCATAGCCAAAATTGTTGGCACCCCAGAAATTTTTACAGAAAGTCAAGTATTTCTCACAGAAAAGTATTGCAGTAACACATGTTTTGCTATACACATGTTTATTCCCTTTTTGTGTATTGGAACAAAACAAAAAAAGGGAGGAAAAAAAGCAAATTGGACATAATGTCACACAAAACTCCAAAAATGAGCTGGTCAAAATTCTTGGCATCCTTTCAAAATTGTGGATAAATAAGATTGTTTCAAGCATGTGATGCTCCTTTAAACTCACCTGGGGCAAGTAACAGGTGTGGGCAATATAAAGATCACACCTGAAAGCAGATAAAAAGGAGAGAAGTTTACTTAGTCTTTGCATTGTGTGTCTGTGTGTGCCACACTAAGCATGGACAACAGAAAGAGAAGAAGAGAACTGTCTGAGGACTTGGGAACCAAAATTGTGGAAAAATATCAACAATCTCAAGGTTACAAGTCCATCTCCAGAGATCTAGATTTGCCTTTGTCCACAGTGCGCAACATGCACCCCATGGCACTGTAGCTAATCTCTCTGGGCGTGGATAGAAGAGAACAATTGATGAAAGGTTGCAACGCAGGATAGTCCGGATGGTGGATAAGCCGCCCCAAACAAGTTCCAAAGAAATTCAAGCTGTCCTGCAGGCTCAGGAAGCATCAGTGTCAGCGCAAACTTTCCTTCGACATTTAAATGAAATGAAACACTATGGCAGGAGACCCAGGAGGACCCCACTGCTGACACAGAGACATAAAAAAGCAAGACTACAGTTTGCCAAAATGTACTTGAGTAAGCCAAAATCCTTCTGGGAAAACGTCTTGTGGACAGATGAGACCAAGATAGAGCTTTTTGGTAAAGGACATCATTCTACTGTTTACCAAAAATGGAATGAGGCCTACAAAGAAAAGAACACAGTACCTACTGAGAAATATGGTGGAGGTTCATTGAAGTTTTGGGGTTGTTTTGCTGCCTCTGGCACTGGGTGCCTTGAATGTGTGCAAGGCATCATGAAATCTGAGGATTACCAAAGGATTTTGAGTCGCACTGTAGAGCCCAGTGTCAGAAAGCTGGGTTTGCGCCCGAGATCTTGTGTCTTCCAGCAGGACAATGACCCCAAACATACGTCAAAAAGCACCCAGAAATGGATGGCAACAAAGCACTGGAGAGTTCTAAAGTGGCCAGCAATGAGTCCAGATCTAAATCCCATTGAATCCCTGTGGCGAGATCTTAAAATTTCTGTTGGGAAAAGGCGCCCTTCCAATAAGAGAGACCTGGAGCAGTTTGCAAAGGAAGAGTGGTCCAAAATTCCGGGTGAGAGGTGTAAGAAGCTTATTGATGGTTATAGGAAGTGACTGATTTCAGTTATTTTTTTCCAAAGGGTGTGCAACCAAATATTAAGTTAAGGGTGCCAAGAATTTTGACCAGCCCGTTTTTGGAGTCTTGTGTGACATTATGTCCAATTTGCTTTTTTTCCTCCCTTTTTTTGTTTTGTTCCAATACACACAAAGGGAATAAACATGTGTATAGCAAAACATGTGTTACTGCAATACTTTTCTGTGAGAAATACCATATGTACTCGAGTGTAAGCCGAGTTTTTCAGCACATTTTTCTGTGCTGAAAATACCCCCCTCGGCTTATACTCGAGTCACCTTTTTGCGCCTGATCTCCCGGACTTTGGGGACCCTGTACTGGCCAGCTGTAAGTCCCCTGGACCCCAAACTTGGCACACATGTAGCCCCACTCTTCCTCTACAAGTGTGCAAGATTGTTGTCTGGGGGACCTACGGCCGGGGAGCAACAATTTTTCAAAGCCGGGCACCCCTTCCATAGACTCCAATGTTAAACGGCAGTCTAGTCATGGACACAGTGAGGCACGGACACAGTGAGGCACGGGCACAGTGAGGCACGGGCACAGTGAAGCACGGGCACAGTGAGGCACGGACACAGTGAGGCACGGACACAGTGAGGCATGGACACAGTGAGGCATGGGCACAGTGAGGCATGGGCACAGTGAGGCATGGGCACAGTGAGGCATGGACACAGTGAGGCATGGGCACAGTGAGGCATTGACACAGTAAGGCATGCACATGGACACAGTGAGGCAAAGTGAGGCACAGTGAGGCATGCAGATAGACACCCTAGGCTTATACTTGAATCAATACGTTTTCCCAGTTTTTTGTGATAAAATTAGGTGCCTCGGCTTATATTCGGGTCAGCTTATACTCGAGTATATACGATACTTGATTTTCTGGAAACATTTCTGGGGTGCAACAATTTTGGCCATGACTATATCTATATATATATATATATATATATATATATATATACACACATATATAAATACACATATAAATAGATACATCTTCTTTAAGTGGGGAACTACCCTTATTTTGCAGAGATATCCTCTTACTTCCTGTTGAGTCCACATGATAGGAAATGATGGTAAATCTCTCTAGACAGAAAAAATGACCCTGATAGGGGTTTTAACCCTTCCCTATTCTATCCAAAATTGAAAGAATAGTTTTGGCTATACATACACTTAATGAAAATCTACTTCCTGTAGCATCATCCCCTCTGCAACTGTCACTTCTTGAAACAGCAGAATAGTTTGTTTCTTTCTTCCAATTCTCTCTCAGCTCCAGCAAGGGTCAAGAAGGGGAAGACAGGCTGGGATGAGAAGATGGTAGTAACGGTAGCGGCACGGAGGGCAGTGTAGGACGTAAACTGGTGAATCTCTGCACCGGAATCGCCACGCTAACATGAAAATTCTAATTATCCTCTCCAATCCCACCGGCCAGATAACATCACATTGCTTTGTTACACCATAACCTAATCTGGGGGCTGCTTAGCGTTGGAGATATGTGCTTAGAATCCCGCTAATGAAGTTACAGCGGTTTAGTGAACCAAGACTAGCGTGAATGTCACCGAGGACATCCTGTGCCCCGTTCTTTCCTCGCTGTTTTCTGTCTCTCTCTGTCATCTCTTGAAGACACCAGAATGCTGGTTAGCTAGTAATTGGATTCTGTACTTGCGAAGAAACCTGCACAAGAATAAATTCCTCCTCATTAAATAAGAAGTGAGTGACTCGCCGAGCCAAAACAATTTCTGTCTGCTGACAGCCTTGTGTGTTAAATGTTGATGGAGCTTAAAGGCGCCCTCCAGCCAATATATATACACATACACTCACCGGCCACTTTATTAGATACACCTGTTCAATTGCTTGGTAACACAAATTTGTAATCAGCCAATCACATGGCAGCAACTCAATGCATTTAGGCATCTAGACGTGGTGAAGCTGACTTGCTGAAGTTCAAACCGAGCATCAGAATGGGGAAGAAAGGGGATTTAAGTGACTTTGAACGTGGCATGGTTGTTGGTGCCAGACGGGCTGGTCTGAGTATTTCAAAAACTGCTGATCTACTGGGATTTTCACACACAACCATCTCCCGGGTTTACAGAGAATGGCCCGAAAAAGAGAAAATATCCAGTGAGCGGCAGTGGTGTGGAGGAAAATGCCTTGTTGATGTCAGAGGTCGGAGGAGAATGGGCAGATGATAGAAAGGCAACAGTAAAGCCCTGTACACACGATCGGATTTCCTATGGATTTTAAATCGATGGATTTTTCCATCGGAAATCCGATGAAGCTGACTTCCATCAGTCTTGCCTACACACCATCAGTCAAAAAACCGACCGTTCCAAACGCGGTGACGTAAAACACTCCGACGAACCGAGAAAAATTAAGTTCAATGCTTCTGAGCATGCGTCGACTTGATTCTGAGCATGCGTGGGTTTTTTATCCGATGAAGTTCCCCACAGACGATCGGAATTTGCTATTGTTTTTTTTTTTTCCATCGGATAAATTTAAAACATGTTCTATTTTTTAACACCGATGGAAAAAAGACCAATGGGGCCCATACAAGATCGGTTTGTCCGATGAAAGAAGTCGATCGGACTGTTTTCATCGGTAAAACTGATCCCATGTACAGGGCTTAACTCAAATAACCACTTGTTACAACCAAGGTATGCAGAATACCATTTTTGAAGGCACAACACATCAAACCTTGAAGCAGACGGGCTACAGCAGCAGAAGACCACACCGGGTGCCACTCCTGTCGGCTAAGAACAGGAAACAATAAAATATTGGAAAAACATTGCCCCGGTCTGATGAGCCTCGATTTCAGCTGCAACCATCAGATGGTCGGGTCAGAATTTGGAGTAAACAACATGAAAGCATGGATCCATCCTGCCTTGTATCACTGGTTCAGGCTGGTGGTGGTGGTGTAATGGTGGGGGGGATATTTTCTTGGCACACTTTGGGCCCCTTAGTACCAACTGAGCATCGTATAAACCCCACGGCCTACCTGAGTATTGTTGCTGACCATGTCCATCCCTTTATGACTACAGTGTCCCCATCTTCTGATGGCTCCTTCCAGCAGGATAATGCACCATGTCACAAAGCTCCAATCATCTCACCACTGGACAATGAGGTCCCTGTCCTCCAATGGCCTCTACACTCACCACATCTCATCCAATAGAGCACCTTTGGGATGTGGTGGAATGGGATATTTGCATCATGAATGTGCAGCAAATCTGCAGCAACTGTGTGATGCTATCATGTCACTATGGAGCAAAACCTCTGAGGAATGTTTCCAACATCTTGTTGAATCTATGCCATGAGGAATGAAGGCCGTTCTGAAGGCAAAATTAGGTCCAACCTGGTACTAGCAAGGTGTACCTAATAAAGTGGCCGTTGATTGTGTATATATATATATATATATTTAAAAATGCGCTAATGAGTCCAAAATAATGATAACGGTATAGTCCAATGGTATAAAAACTCAAAGAATTCCTGGGCCCTAAGTCAACCTGATAAAATGCATGCTTACCATAAAGTAAGCCAATATTGTAAATGGCTATAACCCAGCCCCAGGCCTTCAGTCAACACACCAGTGCTAACTTCTCCAGCATTGATGGGTTCCAGCAGATGAAAAAATGACTCCACAATGTGCGTAGATGTTCAACCACAAAATAGAAAAAGGAGAAAGAAAGAAAAAACATGGCGTGATCCTGACAAAAATGGTGACCCTATGATAGGATCAATGCTATAGGGTTAAGAGACAAACTACACCCAGTGTGTGACAGCTAGTATGTGTGAACCACCACCTCATAAAGAGTCTCCTGACCAGACAGCATGTATTAACGAGCCCTAAGCAGTTGTAAAAACAATGACACCCAAATCACCACAATGTGGACCGCCACCATACAGGGAATCTCCTTACCAGATTGAAGCAATTTAAGGCATTCAAAATACGTCCAGATCAACCGCAGACAAGTGGATGGATGGATGAATGGATGGATCACTTTCACTGTTAGGACTGTGAACTACGTATGACGCGTAGATAGAAGAAATACCCAAAAAGAAATAGGGACTGGATAGTGTAATAACGTCAGAGCATGTATTAATAAAAAAGGAATTACACTTACTCTAATGAAGTAAAAAAAGGACATGTAAAATTAAGCCGGCCGGCTACAATGCAAAACTCCCGTCCTGCGAGCGTGGTGACGTCAGCGCGTACCCCCTCAGATGCGTTTCGTCATCAAAGACATTTTCAATAAGGGACAAGTTGCACTCAGTTGTAGTGCAAAACAATGAGGCTATGCCACCCCAGAAGTACGTTTTTAGGGCTTTTTCTGCCTGCTTTTATTTTAAAGAAAGCCAAAAAGTTGACAAATGAACGTTTTCCCACACAAGCTTGGATTTATCCTTGGCCCTGTTTATACCTAATGCCTTGTACACATGTAGCGGGGTCCTAAATTTAGGGGAAGTGTTTGAGTGGTAGTTATGCTCAAACACCCCAATTGTCAGGATTCTATCAACCATTTTTGTCTGCAGGGAGAGTATCAGTGTACAGTTCCCTGTGGCCTGCAGGTGGTGCTGCCATGGTAGGCCAGGGTTGAACCGCTGATACAGTGCTGTGCCTTGTGTGTCCCCTCTCAGCAGCCATACAGTGGGTGTGGTAGGCCTGCTGTGCATGCTGGGAGAGGATATAAAAGGGGTAAACGCTGCCTGTTCGGGGGGTCTGTCCGTTCTGTCGTGGTCGGAGGCCCTACCCCAGGGAGTGTGTTCCTGTCCGCCCTGGGCACCTTTGGCCCAGGGGCGGAGGTCGGTGAATCAGTCCCAGGCACCTTTAGCCCTGGGGCTGCAGCAAAGGCCTTGGGCCCAATATCTTCGGCTGGGGCCCATCAAGGATCAAGGAATCCCAGGGTGCCGCCTTGCGAGGGGACCCGCATCTTAGATGAGGAGGCCGGGGGAGGAACCGTTCCGAGGGACCGGTGAGAAGTCACAGTGAAGGAAGGGGCCCGGTAACTCTCTGGAGGGATGTCTTCTCCTTACAAAGAGGCCAAGCTTTGAAACACCAAGTTCACCATGTCTGTGGCAGAGACCAAGTTCACCAGGTCTGTGGCAGAGACCAAGTTCACCAAGTCTGTGGCAGAGACCAAGTTCACCAGGTCTGTGGCAGAGACCAAGTTCACCAGGTCTGTGGCAGAGACCAAGTTCACCAAGTCTGTGGCAGAGACCAAGTTCACCAGGTCTGTGGCAGAGACCAAGTTCACCAGGTCTGTGGCAGAGACCAAGTTCACCAAGTCTGTGGCAGAGACCAAGTTCACCAGGTCTGTGGCAGAGACCAAGTTCACCAGGTCTGTGGCAGAGACCAAGTTCACCAGGTCTGTGGCAGAGACCAAGTTCACCAAGTCTGTGGCAGAGACCAAGTTCACCAAGTCTGTGGCAGAGACCAAGTTCACCAGGCCTGTGGCAGAGACCAAGTTCACCAAGTCTGTGGCAGAGACTGTGCGGGTAAGTTAGAGTACCATTTGGCTGCTAGTCCCTACCTAGGGGGACTATCCATATGGGCTGAGTCTGTTTGAGAAGCCAAGCAGTGAAGTGATTACGTTTGTGCCTGGACCTCTCTCCCACACCTTATGCTGTTCTGTTCTCTCTCCAACCTTTTCTTATCAGAGACTGTTATTTACGAGAAATAAACTCTACGTTGGAGTTACAGCTGGTGTAGACATTCAAGTCACTGGGGGGAAACAAGGACTTATCTTTATTAACCATAGAGGTGAGAACCATTCTCTGGAGGAATCTGTTTTTCTGGCTGTGGAGACCCGCCAACAACACCGCTCAACCTCCTCACACAGGAGGGTACGGGCTTGTGGTGTGCCCTCTCTCCCTGCGAGGAGCCAAAAGCAGGTGAAAGGGGGTAAGTGCGCTACACACACGATCGGAATTTCCGATGAAAAAAGTCTGGACGGAACTTTTTCATTGGATATTCCGACCGTGTGCGGGCCCCATCGGACTTTTTTTCCGTCAGAGTTTAGAAATAGAACATGTTTTATTTTTTTCCGATTGGAAAAAAATCCTATCGGGAATTCCGATCGTCTGTGTGGAACTCCGGAGAAAAAAAACACGCATGCCCAGAATCAAGTCGACGCGTGCTCGGAAGCATTGAACTTCTTTTTTCTCGGCTCGTCGTACGCGTTGTACGTCACCGCGTTTTGGACGGTCGGAATTTGGTCTGACAGTGTGTAGGCAAAACTGACGGAAGACAGCTTGAGCGGAATTCCGACGGAAAATTCCATCGGGTTTTATCCCATCGGAAATTCCGATCGTGTGTGCAGGGCATAAGTAGCCTTCCAATGCTGCTTACTACGATGGGCAGTTATAGATGGGGGCAGTGGCACCTTTTTTTGTCTCACTGTCCCTTTAAATCCACCTTCATTCACAGTGCCCAGGGGATGAGCTGGCATAAACAACAGGCCCCTTGTATAGGAAGAAAACCTGGCTTCCATGTTTTCACAATAAGCCAATAAATAAATGATAAGCCACCACCAGCTGTTGTATTCTCTCTGTACGAATACTCTTGCCTGCCTAACCTGTGCACCTTCCCCATCATTCACCCAGCGCTGCGCCTTTGTGTCCTCGAATGCGTTCACAATCACCACGCATGGAGATATTTTTATAACTAATACAGCAAACCCGGAACTCACACAGACACCACTTGTTCTAGGCATATGGATATCATTATTTCTTATTTGTTGCTGTCGCGGCGTTTCTCTGCTCTGCATTGTGTTTCTGCTCAGCATGAAGACAACAGGAAATGCTTCCCACGTTTTGGAATTTTAAAGAATACCGGCCTGGGATATTTTTTGTCATTTTGTAATTAAATGAGAAAGCATCGGAAGCACTGATTACAACTAACTAAAATGTATTTATTGCGAACCCGTTTCACTCGTTCAATGCAAAGCAAAGGGTTTGTTTTAAAGTGATACTAATGGCGCGTACACACGACCGTTTTTCATGACGAGAAAAATGCCATTTTTTAATTTGGTCATTAAAAACGATTGTGTGTGGGCTCCAGAGCATTAAAAATTTGGAACATGCTCTATTTTTTCTCGTCGTTTTTCACATTGTGAAAAAAAAAAGGCGCATGCTCAGAAGCAAGTGATGAGACGGGAGCGCTCGTTCTGGTAAAACTAACGTTCATAATGGAGATAGCACATTTGTCACGCTGTAACGGACTGAAGAGCACGGAGACTGAAAAGCGCGAATCGTCTCTCACCAAACTTTACTAACACAAGGTTCAGCAAAAGCAGCCCAAGGGGTGGCGCCATTCGAATGGAACTTCCCCTTTATAGTGCCGCCGTACGTTTTGTACGTCACTGCGCTTTACTCGAGCATTTTTTTTCATGATAGTGTGTAGGCAAGGTAGGCTTGAGAAGAATCACGTCAAGAAAAACATAGGTTTTTTCAATGACATTAAAAACGGTCGTGTGTACGCGGCATTAAGGTTTTTTTTTTTGTTTTGTTTTTTTTAACCACTTCAATACTGGGCACTTTCGCCCCTTCCTGCCCAGGACAATTTTGAGCTTTGAGCGATGTTGCACTTTGAATGACAATTGCGCGGTCATGCAACACTGTACCCAAACTAAATTTTTATAATTTTGTTCCCACAGATAGAGCTTTCTTTTGGTGGTATTTGATCACCTCTGGGGTTTTTATTTTTTTGCTAAACAAACTAAAAAAGACCAAATTTTGGGGAATTTTCTTTTCCTCGTTTCTGTTATAAAATTATGATTTCTCCTTCACTGATGGGCACTGATGGGCACTGATGAGGCGGCACCGATGGGCACTTTTGAGTTGGCACTGATTAGGTGGCACTGATGGGCACTGATATGTAGAATTGATGGGCACTGATAGGTGGCACTGATGGGCACTGATAGGTGGCACTGATATGCAGCACAGATGGGCACTGACAGGCGGCATTGATGGGCACTGACAGGAGGCACTGATGGGCACTACACTGGCGGTACTGATGGGCACTGACTGGCGGCACTGATGGGCACTGATAGGCAGCACTGATTGGCACTGACAGGTGGCATTGATGGACACTAATAGATGGCACTGATGGGCAGCACTGATTGGGCAGGTACTGACAGGTGTTAATGCCGGGCACTGATGGAACTGTGATGGACACTGATTGGCACTATGGTGGGCAGGGCCACTGATAGGGCAGTACAACCAGGCCTGTTGCACCGGGCCCACCCCATCAGCTCAACAAAGGGGGTCCGGGAAGCTTTTAAAGTTCATTTCTGGCTAAATAAATAAAAGGGTTTTACTTAAGCACACCCCTGCTCCTACTTGCTTTCCAGTGTGTGATAAAAAATTTCTGGGCCCCATCAGCTCAACAGAGGGGCCCAGGAAGTGAAAGTAGAGGAAGGACTTTTTTTCCATTTTCGGGGCGCAAGCTGCCGCCCATTGCTAGTACCTGGCGGAGTGATTCATTTGTACACAACTCCCTCAGTAAGTGCCGTGGTCTGGGCAAAAGACTTGTGTGAGGCGGGCAGGTGGCTGAGAGGGCGCAGGAGACCTAATTCGGCAGTGGGGAGCGAACGGTGCACAGCGTCAGGCAAGCGGCGGCATACACTGCACACAGTCACACTGATTACTGTGGAATGAAGATACAGACCCCAGACTCCCCACTATGTGCCTATCATGATCATTATGATGATCACAGCACAGCAGGTCCCCTATTGCTCTCCCACAGTGGCACTTGGTTGCTGGGTGCTGACTTTGCTAACTCTTAGCTGTACTGTTTACAGACTATAAAACAAAACAGCCATAACAAAGTCAGCACCCAGCAACCAAGTGCCACTGTGGAACAGTCTGGAGAAAGATAAAAATCACTTGAAGGGAATGCAGCATTTTTTTTTTGAGGCAGGTGGGCAGGGTTGGGGGGGGGGCCTCATCAGGTAGGCTGTACGGGGCCCCATGATTTCTAACAGCGGCCCTGATGGTGGGCACTGATTTGCACTGTGGTGGGCACTTTTTTGGGCACTGACAAGAGGTTATGATGGGGCACTGACTGGCAGCTACTGGGCACCGATTGGCAGCTAATGGGTACATTTGATGGGGGCTGTCCTGATAATCAATGTGCTGATTATCAGCACAGACCCCCCCTCTGACAGTGAGAGCCACCGCCGATCGGCTCTCCCTGTCAGAGCATCCATAGATGCCGAGTGTATGGCTTGGCCCTGCCCCCCCGGCGCCCGCGTCATTGGATTTGATTGACAGCAGCGGGAGCCAGTGGCTGCGCTGCTATCAATCTATCCAATAAAAGCCAGGACTCCGTGGAGAGGAGGACAGCGGGGACGTGCCGAGGAGATGAACGGGCTCATGTAAGTAAAATGGGGGGGGGGGGCAGTGACTGCCAGGTGTTTTTTCACCTTAATGCATAGAATGCATAAGGTGAAAAAACACAAAGGTTTACAACCCCTTTAAATACATCGTGACAGACTCACCCGGGACAGAAGCTTTTGGAGGGGATTGAATGCTAGCCTCTTGCCTAGCAACTATGGGCCCTGGCATTTGAGGCAGCTACAAGCATTTAGGAAGATATTCTGTTATGTAATGCAAAAGGACATTATTAAGGAGGCCATGATGGTCTCTGCCAGTGTAAGAGTCTTTCACCCATTGTTGTTTGTGCTAATTAACCCTGCTATTGTATGAAGGAGTTCTGTGCTTATACTTATGATAATGTATAATCTACTGTGTGTGAAGCTCGGGGACAACAAGTCTGACCTGTAGTGAAATCCTGATTAATCACAACAATGGCCAGGTGGGCACGGAGGCACATGGGCTGCTTTAAGGGATTAGTTAATTAGCTCATGTTAATTTATGTTTCTGATTACAGGTGTATTGTTAGAGTAAAATGAGCAAGAGGGGGGAACCTACTCTTCAACTGTATAATAAGCCTAGTACACACGGCCGAGATTCTCGTCAGGAAAAAACCTGTCGTTTTTCCTGACGAGATTCTTGACAAGAATCTTGTCCCGGCCGAGTGTACACACGTACGATTCAAAAGAACCCCCGTTCTTTTGAATGGCACGAACGCGGTGACGTCATCAACTACGACGAGCATGCGCTCGTCACTTTCGATGCCATCGCCGCCATCTTGCTTCACCCTACCTATGCCTTGGAAACTACTGCGCATGTGTCAAAGTCATTTCGAGCATGCGCTGGTTTCCATGGAGGCAGGTAAGTGTACACACGCTCAGGTTTCTCGTTGGGAAACAGGCCGACAAGAATCCCGACGAGAAAATAGAGAGCTGGATCACTATTTTTCTCGTCGAGATTCTGGGCAGATTTCCCGACGAGAAACCTATAAGCCTCGTACACACGCACGATTTTCTTGTCGTTTCTTGCCGAGAAAACCGGTCGTGTGTACGAGGCCTAAGATTGTATTCTTGTTGTTCTAATAAAGAGTTCATGGTGAGAAACCAAACAGTTGGAATATCTGATATCTATATTCAGACTGGAAGGAAGCGGTATATGACGAAAGCACTCAAGCAGTGTGTGGGACGTTTCATGCCTTTACACGCACATGAACTTTGATGGCATCCCAGTCTTAGTCTGTAGGGTTTAATATTGAGTTGGCCCACCCTTTACAGCTATAACAGCTTCAACTCTTCTGGGAAGGCTGTCCACAAGGTTTAGGAGTGTGTCTATGGGAATGTTTGACCATTCTTCCAGAAGCACATTTGTGAGGTCAGGCACTGATATTGGACGAGCAGGCCTGGCTCACAGTCTCCGCTCCAATTCATCCCAAAAGTGTTCTGTAGGTTTGAAGTCAGGACTCTGTGCAGGCCAGTCAAGTTCCTCCACCCCAAAATCACTCATCCATGTCTTATGAACCTTGCTTTGTGCACTGGTGCGCAATCATGTTGGAACAGGAAGGGGCCATCCCCAAACTGTTCCCACAAAGTTGGGAGCATTAAATCGTCCAAAATGTCTTGGTATGCTGACACCTTAAGAGTTCCCTTTACTGGAACTAATCGGTCAAGCCCAACCCCTGAAAAACAACCCCACACCATAATCCCCCCTCCACCAAATGATTTGAACCAGTGCACAAAGCAAGATCCATAAGATTATGGATGAGCGAGTTTGGGGTGGATGAACTTGACTGGTCCAAGACCTCAACCCGATAGAACACATTTGGGATGAATTAGAGTGGAGACTGTGAGCCAGGCCTTCTCATCTAACATCAGTGCCTGACCTCACAAATGTGCTTCTGGAAGAATGGTCAAACATTCCCATAGACACACTCCTAAACCTTATGGACAGCCTTCCCAGAAGAGGTGAAGCTGTTATAGGTGCAAAGGTTGGGCCAACTCAATATTAAACCCTAAGGATTAAGACTGGGATGCCATTAAAGTTCATGTGTGTGTAAAGGCAGGCGTCCCAATACTTTTGACTATATACTGTATACTGCATACCCTTTCATCTGAAGAAGACATTGTTTCAAATTCATCAGTGTGTCCTGGCACTGGAATACGTATAGAAACATCAAGCACAACGCAGTTTATGAATGATCCCTTCTGGGTCAAACTTGGGTATATTATATGAAGTACAACTAATTGAAGTTGTTATGCTGTACAGAATGTCATTCTGCATGTATTTTTAACTATGCTCATTCTTTTATGATGTAAAAATAAAAATATGTTTTCTGAGATATTGTGATTGGTATTTGCCTAAGGCTGGGTTCACACATATGCTATTCGAATGCAGGTTTCCCCGCATCCAATTCGTATGACAGGAGAGTGTGACCGACTCTCAATGGAGCCATTTCACACACCTCCGGGGCGGCCACGGTCCACATTTAAAAAGGGCCCTGTTCGTCTTTGGTTCCGATTCAGGTGTGAACTGAGGCAAAAATTCAGACCTGATTTGCACCTGAATCGGAGAACAGGGACGCACCAGACCACGAGCAATGACCACAGCATATGTGAACCCGGTGTTCTGTCAAGTTCTCCAACCCGTCAGAAACTCCAGCCGCATTTTGACGAATTGGTGGTTGGACACAACACTGGCATGCAAATAGAGTCCAGTGCAGGATATTATGAGCGGAGATTCTTACTCTGCTCCGATACTAGCCAACAAATTGTCCACCTCTGAGGAGGTGACAACTTTGTCCTCGTTAGCCGCTGTGCTGTCAAAACAGCTCATTTCGGTTGTCAGTGTTGTGTCCAACCACCAATTCATCAAAATCTCAGATTACTAAGGTTTTAAATAAACCGGAAGTGACGTGGTTGGAGTTTCTGATAGGCAATGGAGATATTGACAGAACACCGGCCTTAGGCATCCCAGTGAAAATAATACTGAATTTTTGGCTGTTGAAAACAGTGGTGGGAGGTGGGCAGATCTCTGAATCATATTCCATTACATCCATTAAAGGAGAAGTCCAGCCTGAGCTTGTTTGGCTGGGCTTCTCCTCTGGGTCACACAAGTGCAATTAGTTTTGCACTCCTGTGACCCGTTTTCAGCGGAGAGCGGTCTGAAGTTCACTCTCCGCTGATGTCACTGCCATCAGTCGAGGCACCGCGTCATCCTGACTTCCAAGTCTGGACCCGCCAGCTGCCTTGATTGATGGCAGTCTCAGCGTCTCAGCGAGAGCCTCTCCCCGCCCCTCCACAGCTCTTCACTCCAATGAGCGTGGAGGACCAGAGCAGGAGCCATGCGGACTGACAGTCCGCATGGCTCTGCTCGGGGAGGAGTGAGAACCGAGCCATCAGCGGTGTTCGGTGGCTCGGTTCTCAGTGCAGAGACGCCGGGGGACAGCTGCAGCATCAGTCTGATGCTGCATCCACCGAGGTAAGTATGAATATGGGAAAAAACGAAAACCCATACTTCTCTTTTAAGCTACCACCAACAAACAGCACGTCCACCATGGAGTTGAGTGAGGTAGTTAGCAAAAAGGGTCTAGGGTGCTCTCTTAGGGTTGGTGACTGCATAAACGCCTACATTCTTCTGCAATTAGAGCCTTTATATCAGCCTTTCTCAACCTTTCAACACAAAGGAACACTTAAAATAGGTTTCCAGGCTTAGGAAACTCCTGCTAAATATTATTATATCTACAAGTCATGATACATTAGTGACATATTCAGTAGGAAGAATGAACCTTACTCCTGGAGCCATTGGGACAAGGTTTTCCCCTTACAGATGGCTAAAAAGATCAACAGTGTCAGTGGGAACGTATCTGAAAGGCAAAAATTGCTCATGGAACCTCTGGCAATCTCTGGAGGAATCCTAGGGATCCATGGAACCCTGAATGAGATGCTGTAGCAAAATACTGAAACTGAGAAATGGTTTGGATCACTTCAGAGGTGACAGCAAAGATTAATTCCAGGAAATGTAGAGACAGAATGTCTACTGATGTCTGAATAAGTAAATTGGGTTAATTGGGGGTCTGAGGTAGCGTTCCATTCATCTATTGTTCAGTGTGTTAATGAAGTCACGTATTATCTGCTACGGGAGGTAATTGCACTCCTAGTAATGTGTCGGGCACGGTTCCATTGTTATGAGTAAATATGTGGAGCTCTGTTCATGGGGAGACAAACGTCTCACGCATACCGAATGTGTTAGAAGTAGTCCCAGGTAATTAAATCACTGTCATCTGTTAATTGTTAAAGGGAATGCCCCTGTAAAATGAGTTAAGAAAACCCTTGCATGGGAAATGATATAAAAAGCCAGCCTGGGCAAAATAAAGCGTTGATTTACTCCCAGAACTGTGTGTCGTCCAGTTACTGGGGGGGTAACAGGGTGCCTTGGATAAGTCAGTACTTCCTCAGCTTCAAGGATTTCCCAGCGGACGTTGGAGCGCCGCAACACTGGTTGGCAGCGGTGGGATTAAAGCCTTGCAGCAAGAGGAAGCAGCGTTCATGCAAATTCGGCTACACGAATGGAAGTGTGAATGGAGACAAACTATGCTGGATTAAAACGAGCGACGTTAAAGGATTTGCTGGAAGCAAGAGGGAAGAGCGCCAGCACTAAAACCAAAGCAGAGCTGATTGCAGAACTGACCGAGGGAGATCGGGCACACAGTATGGCTACAGAAACCATGGAGACCGAGTTTAACCAAGAAGTGAAACGCAGGCTAGCGTTTTATGGAGAAAACCCCTCCACCGAGCTGGTACAGGCAACGTTAGCCCAAGTGGATGCCTTTATCACGGCGAGAGAAGAAAGGGAGACCCAACTCCGGCTGGCGGAACAGCATGCCTCTGAGAGACTGCTAACGACTACACCGGCACCAGAGACAAAACTAAAAGTACCCCATGATGCCTTTAAAAAGTTTATGGAAGCAGAGGAAGAGATCGATAGCTTCCTGCAAGATTTTGAATGGCAATGCAAGCTGTACCAGGTACCCCAGACAGACTGGGTACGGATCTTAGCTGGTAAGCTGTCAGGCCGTTCAGCAGAAGCCTACAGAGCCGTGCCAGAGGAGGAAATCGCAAGCTATAGCCGTTGTAAAGGAAGTTATTTTGGCAAGGTATGCCATCACCCCAGAAGCATACAGGAGACGCTTCCGGGACACAAAGAAACAGGAGAAGGACTCCCACACCGAATGGGCTTGTCGAATGCAGAGGGCAGCCCTAGCTTGGCTGCAAGCCAGTCAGGCAACCACAGCAGACGCGATCACCCAGCTGATTTTACTGGAGCAATTCTTTAATGGACTAAACCCAGAGGTACAGGAGTGGGTAAGGGATCGCAAACCTACCACTCTCTCGGAAGCGGCCAGGCAAGCTGATGAATATCAAGATGCCCGCCGGCCATCACAGACTAGCTTCCGACCAAGCACCAGACCACTGAACCATAACCCAGGGCCCCCAGCTACACAACGACCCGGGCTAATCCCTAACTCCCCTGCAAATCGATACCTCGGGCGCAAGGGAGTGCAGTGCTATTCATGCAAGCAATTTGGGCACTATCAGAGAGACTGCACTCAGAACCAGGACCAAGCTGCATGGATTCGACCAGGGCCACCCCCTCCAGCACGGGCTGCCGCTCATTGCTATCACACGGAAGCGGCCCCGGTCAACCGAGGAGCAGGAGAATTGGAGGAACACTGGAGTATCCTACACGAGGCTGACCCAGTACAGGCGGCTACCGACAACAGGCAACACCATTGCCAGTCAGTACAGCTGAACGGGAAGACTGCTCAAGGTCTACGAGATTCCGGCGCCACCCTCACACTGGTCAAACGTCACCTGGTTCCAGAGGCCGACCACACCGGGAGTTCCGTAGTTGTGCGGGTTGCAGGGGGAGCAGTACACAGGCTACCCACGGCAAGAGTACACCTGAACTGGGGTGCCGGCTCCGGATTAATTAAGGTGGGGTTGATCCAGGAACTTCCCGCTGATGTCCTGCTGGGGAACGATCTTGGCCAGTTGACTTCTGCTTTTGCATCAGCCCCGGTTACCAACGAGATCTACCCCGTTACCACCCGGTCCCAGGCCCCCACCACGGAAAACAGCGCATCCTCTGAGGCTCGGATGCTGAAATGTTTGGATTGGGCGCGGTATTGAGCCAGGTTGGAGCAGATGGCGGAGAACACCCCGTAGTTTACTTGAGCAGGAAGCTTCTCCCCAGGGAAGTGAGCTACGCCGCCATAGAAAAAGAATGCCTGGCTGTGGTGTGGGCCCTAAAGAAGCTTCAGCCCTACTTGTACGGACAACAGTTCACCCTACTCACAGACCACAACCTGTTGGTATGGCTAAATCGAGTGGCAGGGGACAATGCCCGGTTGTTGCGCTGGAGTCTGGCGTTACAACCGTATGACTTTACTATCCACTACTGACCCGGGAAACAGAACGGCAATGCTGACGGATTATCGCGGCAACTGAACTGGAAAAGTGATCCGTGAGTACTCTCCGGACATCCCCAAGCCGATCCGTTAAGGATCAGACTGTGTATGCCGGCTTGTGGGTAAGGGGGAGCAGTGTAGCAAAATACTGAAACTGAGAAATGGTTTGGATCACTTCAGAGGTGACAGCAAAGATTAATTCCAGGAAATGTAGAGACAGAATGTCTACTGATGTCTGAATAAGTAAATTGGGTTAATTGGGGGTCTGAGGTAGCGTTCCATTCATCTATTGTTCAGTGTGTTAATGAAGTCACGTATTATCTGCTACGGGAGGTAATTGCACTCCTAGTAATGTGTCGGGCACGGTCCCATTGTTATGAGTAAATATGTGGAGCTCTGTTCATGGGGAGACAAACGTCTCACGCATACCGAATGTGTTAGAAGTAGTCCCAGGTAATTAAATCACTGTCATCTGTTAATTGTTAAAGGGAATGCCCCTGTAAAATGAGTTAAGAAAACCCTTGCATGGGAAATGATATAAAAAGCCAGCCTGGGCAAAATAAAGCGTTGATTTACTCCCAGAACTGTGTGTCGTCCAGTTACTGGGGGGGGTAACAGGGTGCCTTGGATAAGTCAGTACTTCCTCAGCTTCAAGGATTTCCCAGCGGACGTTGGAGCTCCGCAACAGATGCTTTTTACCAGATTTTCTCAACCTTTTCAAGACAGAGGAACCCTTGAAATAATATCCAGTCTATCCAGTCTCAGGGAACCCCTGCTAAAAATTACTATATCTACAACTCATGATACACTAGTGTGATGGTCAATGGGAAGAATGCTCCCTATGCTTGTGGCCATTGGGAATAATTCTTCCCTTACAGATAGCTAAAAAGAGCAATGGTGTCAGTGGGAACTTATCTGAGAGGCGGAAATGCTAATTACTCAAAGAACCCCTAGCAACCTCTGGAGGAACCCTGGGGCTCAATGGAACCCTGCTTAATACATTAGCTATGTAGAAGAGGCTAGGATAAACCTATAGCTAAAGCAGCTTTAAATAATGCACACAATTGCCTCAAAGGTACCCAGCCTGATTGTCGTTGTCTAGAAAAAGTGCAGACTGAACCCAACAGCAAGCGGGAGAGGGCAGCATTGTGGGAATGTGCCTAGAGTCTGCACCGCCAATACATTTATCTCCATTGCCAGTTCTTTTGTCGCGCGGTCCTTCAAAAACACTTACGCTTCAACGGCCCTTTGAAAAGAAAAATACAATATTCCGTGGTTCAGTTTCACTGTCATTTTCCAGGCAGTGCAGAGAATGAATTGGTATAATTTCTTGTCTCTTTCTTCTAACTCTCTTTTTTTAATTTGTTACAGATCTCTGGACTGAAGGCTTTTTCGTGTGGAAAGTTTTTCTTCTTATTTCTCATTACTCGCAGCGAGCACAACAAGACAGCGTCTTTTGAGGCCAATCACGGCATCTGAAAATGGAGTTTCTGCTCAGATTGTACCTCCTGCTTATTGTGGCATCCTCGCTGGTAGGTATCAAACACAGCTGTGTAGAATTTAATCTATAGTGTGTGTTATGTACAATCTCCCTGTAATATTTCTTGTAGCCTACAGTGAATGTAGAGCAGGGAAAAGCTATATAAAACAACCCAGCCTTTCTCAACCTTTTTTGAACGTGGAGGAACCCTTGAAACAACATTCTGGGCTCATGGAACCCCTGCTAATAAATATATCTGCAACTCATAATATATTAGTATGATGGTCGCTGGAAAGAATGCACTTTTGTGATAATTGGGAAGTATGCCCCCCTTACAGATAGCTTAAAGGATCATTGGTGTCAGTGGTTGCTTATCTGAGGGCAAAAAATTGTTCATTGCTCAAGAAATCCCTAGCAACCTCTGGCAGAACCCTAGGGTTCCACTGAACTATGGTTAAGAAAGGCTGCAATAACCTGTTTAAACATATATAGTTTGTGCAAACACAAACACAAAAATGCCAGGAGGAAATTCCAATGTTCAGGGTTACAGTAGAAGGCAAGTCTATAACAACCAACATACTATGAAGAGCATCCTTACAGGTCAAATAAGTGGGTAGGTGCAAAACAGATGGAGTAAAGTCCCTTTGAATTTGGACAACACATTGTGCTGAGTACAGTAAGGTCAGGAAGAGACTAGACTTGTGCACAACGGAAAAATTGGTTTAGTTTAGTTTAGTTTCTTTTCGGTCCTGTTGATTCGTAATCATTCGTAATTTTGCTAAACGGGATTTTTCGCGTTTGGACTAATTTGTATTTTCGCAAGCGACATTTTTCGTTGAATCAGAATGATTCGTATTAATGTAAGCCTTATTTTTAGTTGATTTATAATTCGTACTTTCGGTAGAGTACATTGTTTTTCGTTGATTCTGGACACAACTCCTACTTTCATAACTTTTTTTTGGTTTGTTGATTCGTGATTTTCCTTGTCTCTCTCACAATGGCGCTGCCTAACGTGCTTCGAATGGATTCGTACATTCGTAACTTTTTTTGGTTAGTTGATTCGTAATTTTCCATGTCTCTCTCACAATGGGGCTGCCTAACGTGCTTCGAATGGATTCATACATTTATAACTTTTTTTTGGGTTCGTTGATTCATAATTTTCCGTGTCTCTCTCACAATGGCGCTGCCTAACGTGCTTCGAATAGATTTGTACTTTTCTAAATACATTGCGGCTATTTGTAACGATTCGAAATCTCGTATTTTACTTTCGTTTTTGACATGCAGCTATAGCCTCCGCCCCTGTACACCATTCTGAGAGGGAGTTCAGCACGGTGAGGGAGGAGCAGAGAGCAGAGCAGAGTGTTTTTGTGCTTCTAATGGATTCGTACATTCGTAACTTTTTTTTGGTTCTTTGATTCGCAATTTTCCGTGTCTCTCACAATGGCGCTGCCTAACGTGCTTCGAATGGATTTGTACATTCGTAAAAAAAAAATTGGGTTTGTTGATTCGTAATTTTCCGTGACGGATCACAAGTTGACTTGCTGTTGCATTAGGCCGCATTAACGCAACAACGAATTATGCCGAAGGTATTCGGGCAATCGCTATTTGCGATATAATTTATTTTGGATTCGGTTTTATTCGTAATTTCTTTGTTCAGAAATTGGAATGCTTCCGAACGTCCGAAAGTTGCTAAATTCGTACGAATTTCAATTCATTATAAAACAAATTGCACAAGCCTAGAAGAGACTCTGATGTTCAGAGTTACAGTAGAAGGCAGGTCTAAAGCAACCAATATACCATAACGATCATCCGTACTTATGGGGAAAAATGCTTGCCAAAAGGTTGAACATTTAGGCAGGTCAAAAATCGATGGAGTATTGTCCATTTGGATTGGGAACATCTCCGAAACATCACACCGAGCACATTAAGGGCAGGAAGAAGACGTTAATGTTGAGGGTTAAAGTAGGAAGGCAAGTCTACAACAAACAACATACCATAAAAATCATTGGGCTGAGCATAATATGTCCAGGAAGAGACTTTGAAGTCCAGGGTTATAGTATAAATCAAGTCTTCAACAACTAACATATCATAAAGATGAATTGGCTGTGCACAATATGGCCAGGAAGAGACTTTAATGTGACAGGTCCAAAATAGATGGAGTAATATTCATTTGAATTTGGAACATCTACAACACATTACGCTAAGCATAATATGGTCAGGATGAGATGTTAATGTTCAAGGTTAGAGTAGACAGCATGTCTACAACAACCAACATGCCGTTAAGATCGTTGGGCTGAGCCCAATATGGCCAGTAAGTAACTTTAATGTTTAGGGTTAAAGTAGGAGTCAAGTCTACAACAAGCAACTTACCATAAAGATCACCCTTACTGTTGGGGAACAGAGCTTGCCAGAAAGGTCAAACATGTGGGCAGGTCAAAAATAGATAGAGTAATGTCCCTTTGAATTCGGAACATTACCAACACATTGTGCTTAGCACAGTAAGGTTAGAAAGAGACTTTAATGTTGTGGTTTAAAGTAGAAGGCAAGTCTGCAACAACCAATATACTATGAAGATAATTGGGCTGAGCACAATATGGCCAAAAAGAGACTTTAATATTCAGGGTTGAAGTAGGAGGCAAGTCTAAAACAACCAATATACCATAAAGATCATCCTTACTTATGGACAAGAGAGCTTTCCAGAAAGATTGAACACTTGGGCATAATTGATAGAGCAATGTCCCTTCAGATTTAGAAGATTTCCAAAACATTGCGTTGAGCATAATAGGAGCAGGAAGAAGAAGTTGTTGTTGAGGGTTAAAGCAGAAGGCAAGTCTACAACAACCAACATACCATAAAAATCATTGGGCTGAGCATAATATGTCCTGGAAGAGACTTTAATGTTCAAGGTTAAAGTAGAAATCAAGTCTACAACAACCAACTACCATAAAAATAATTTGTCTAAACCCAATATGGCCAGGATGAGATGTTAATGTTCAATGTTAAAGTGGAGAGCAAGTCTACAACAACCAACATGCCATTACGGTCACTGGGCTGAGACAAGTATGGCCAGGATGAGATATTAATGTTTAAGGTTAAAGTAGAAAGCAAGTCTACAACAACCAACTACCATAACAATTATTTGTCTAAACCCTAAAATATAGCCAGGATGAGATGTTAATGTTCAAAGTTAGAGTGGAGAGCAAGTCTACAACAACCAACATGCCATTACGGTCACTGGGCTGAGCCAAGTATGGCCAGGATGTGATATTAATTTTCAGGATTAAAGTAGAAAGCAAGTCTACAACAACCAACATACCATAAAGATTATTTGGCTGAGCACAGTTTGGTTCATTGTTAAAGTAGAAGTCAAGTCTACAACAACCAACTTACCATATGGATCATCCTTACTGATGGGGAAGAGACCTTGCCAGAAAAGTTAAACATTTGGGCAGGTCCAAAATAGAAAAAGTAATGTCCCTTGGGATTTAGGAACATCTCCAATACATTACGCTGAGCACAATAAGGGCAGGATGAAGTTGTTAATGTTGAGGATTAAAGTAGAAGGCAAGTCCTACAACAACCAATATACCATAAAGATCATCCATACAGTACGTTTTTCATTACAAAGAAGAAAGGAAAGTGGGAGGCGCTCTTGAGGCTATAAGGTCTCCTTCTGTGTAAACAGGGAACAGGATTTTGAGGTGTGCAATAACTGATTGTCCTACCGTGTTTATGTAGTAATCAGAGGATGGTTGTATTAGTCTGAGTAATTGAATGGGAGACAGGGGTAACAGCTGAGTCGGAATTTTTGGTCATGATCATAGAAAGGCTTAGTTAGATCCTCCATGTCACATATAATATTTATCTCTACTCTAGTCTTGTATTAGTCTGGGCCATGTGGTTTAAATGCAGAAGAGAATAGGTTGGATTATGGGCAGGCTGTATGTTGGTTTAGTTTAGTGAAGATGAGGAAGAGAGTTTTTCATAAGGGTCAAACATTTTGACAGGTCAAAATAAGATGGAGTAATATTCCTTCAGGTTTGGAACATCTCCAACACATTGACCTGATGTCAGTTAAGATTTGATGACATTTTGTTGGGGTATAATACCAGCGAGATAGAAGCTTATAGCCAAATTCCTGGAGTCTGGTGGAGAATCAATGCCTTAAGCCTCGTACACTCGGTCGGACCTCCATCGGACTTTTCCGTGGATTTTTGTCCGAACGGAGTTGGCCGGGCACACCCATAGCATACACACCACAGGACTTTTTTGCAAACTTTCCCAAAACTTTTTGCAACATCACATGGTTTTTCTGCTCTTTTCTGCTCTTTACCGCCACCCTTTGGTCAACTTCTGCTATTGTTGGTTGATTTTAACATTAGTTGTTTTGTCCATCGGACAAAAGTCCTATGGTTTTCTGTACACACGGTAGGACTTTGCTCCATCGGACTTTTGTTGGGCAAAAGTTTGTCCGTTTGCAGACCCAACTTTTGTCCGATGAAAACAAAACCAAACAAAAAAAGTTTGCCCGATGTAGTGTACACACGGTCGGATTGTTGGTCCAACTTGCTTAAAACGAAGTTTGTTGGGCAAAAGTCCGACCGTGTGTACGGGGCTTTATATATAAGACATCTTCCTTACCTTTTAGATCACAATGATCATGACTTCTTTAAAAAGTTGCTTTTAAATCAGTATATTTTAATATATTACTCACGGTCATGTGACTGTCTATAATACCATCCTTGGTCTTCTTCCTGTCGGAGCACTTAGTGGGTCTATTGATGCTTTAATTTCACCACTTTCTTGCATCAGAGTTATCTGGAAGTGGAGGAACAGTAAGTGAAGCCTCTGTATAGGAATAAGGGAAGCTATTGGATTTAAGGAGGTTTTGAATTTTGCAGGGAGTTCTAGTAAAAAAAAAAAAAAAGGAGATTTAAAAAATGCTAGCATCTTGAAGTAAAAGCTTTGATGTCAGTGGCTGTGCTGGATGAGTTACAGATTTGGTTCTGTCAGTTCCTACAACAGCAGGCTTAGAACTCTCTAATGGTGACTTGCTGGGATCACGTATGGGTCTTGGGCTGCCTAACACCTTGAGGTAACAGACAAGGTGTTGGTTTCTCAGACAAGCAGCTTACAGTGCCTTGAAAAAGTATTCATACCCCTTGAAATTTTCCACATTTTTTCATGTTACAAGTAAAAAGATAAATGTATTTTTTTGGGTCTTTATGTACACAAAGTGGCACATAATTGTGAAGTGGAAGGAAAATGATAAATGGTTTTCAATTTTTTTTACAAATAAATATGTGAAAAGTGTGGGGGGGTACATTTGTATTGCGGCCCCCGGAGTCAATACTTTGTAGAACCGCCTTTCACTGCAATTACAGCTGCAAGTCTTTTTGGGGGTGTCTCTACCAGCTTTGCACATCTAGAGAGGGACATTTCTGCCCATTCTTCTTTGCAAAATATCTCCAGCTCTGTCAGATTGGATGGAGAGCGTCTGTGAACAGCAATTTTAAAGTCTTGCCACAGATTCTCAATGTGATTTAGGTCTGGACTGTGACTGGGCCATTCTAATACATGAATATGCTTTGATCTAAACCATTCCATTGTAGCTCTGGCTGTATGTTTAGGGTCATTGTCCTGCTGGAAGGTGAACCTCCGCCCCAGTCTCAAGTCTTTTGGAGACTCTAACAGGTTTTCTTCTAAGGCTAGGTTTACACCATTGCGAAGTGGATGCAGGATCCCCCGCATCCAATTCGCAATAGCAGGAGATTTTGACCGGCTCTCTATGGAGCCGGTTCACATATCTCCACAGCAGGTCCGGTGCACTTTGCAGAAAAACGCTGTGCGTCTTTTGGTCTATTTCAGGTGAAAAATCAGCCCAATATTCGGGCTGAAATCGTACCTGAAACGGTGAACCAGCACGCACCGGACCCCGGCGGTTCATATGTGAACCGAGCTTTAGATTGCCCTCCATTTGGCTCCATCCATCTTCCCATCAACTTTGACCAGCTTCTCTCTCCCTGCTGAGAAAAAGCATCCCCACACCATGATGCTGCAACCACCATGTTTCACAGTGGGGATGGTGTGTTCAGGGTGATGTGCAGTGTTAGTTTTCCGCCACACATAGCGTTTTGCTTTTGAGCCAAAAAGTTCAATTTTGGTCTCATCAGAGCACCTTCTTCCACATGTTTGCTGTGTCCCCCACATGGCTTCTCACAAACTGCAAACAGGACTTCTTATGGCTTTCTTTCAGCAATGGCTTTCTTCTTGCCGCTCTTCCATAAAGAGCAGATTTGTGGAGTGCACGACGAATAGTTGTCCTGTGGACAGATTCTGCCACCTGAGCTGTGGATCAGCCAGTGTGCTTACCTAAGAGTGAGAGGGGGGAACCAAAATGGCTGATTTTGGGTGTGTATGAGAATTGTCAAATTTAAGGTTTATCTATTGTTTTTTACACCCATGATACAATCTAGTACACAAGAAACAATGTCTGCTTTATAATAGGCTTCAAGATCTCACAGCCAGCGCCTCCACACTCCTTGTTAATAAATTATGATTCAAACAAGGACAAGAGTGTTTTCAAAGCCAGTGATAAGCTTTCTAAGGTGAAAAACAAATGGAAATGGTATAGGAGTTGCCCAAGATAGTTATAAACATTTAGGAAGTATATCCATTTTAATAGCAATAATGCGTCCAGACCACGTTGATGGGGACATTTTTAATGTTTTAATATCTAGTTTGGTTTTGAAAAGCAGGAGAAGGTAGTTTAATGAGTACAATGAAAGTAAGCTTGGCACAGAGATAGATTTAGCACTTCAAATTCAGTCAGATCGACTTTGACACTAAAGAGACAAAAATCCTTTGGAACTGAGGGGAGTTTAGTTCTAGGTGTGGTAATGTAGAGAAGCAAATTATCCACATAATGCGCTAGTTCAAAGTTTTAGTGTACCGCAATGAAACTTTGAATTAATTAGATTGTAAGGCATTCAGGCCTGGTGCCCCATGCTAATATTATACACCGGGGGTCTCCAAACTTTTCAAATAAAGGATCGTTCAGACTTTGGAAGGGAGGGGGGGGGGTTACAGATTGTGGCTGGCGGGGGTAGAAAATGTCCTGAAATGTCCTGGGCTCAGCATCAGCATGGCCTCAGGCTTGGTGGTCGGTAGGAGTAGGATTAGTGCCCTATCATTGGTATTAGTTGGAGAAATAGTGCCCTATCCTTGGTATTAAGGGGAGGAATAGTGCCCTATCCTTGGTATTAGAAGGAGGAAGAATACCTCATCATTGGTGTGAGTGGAAGAAATAGTGCACCATTGTTGGTGTCAGTGGAAAGAATAGTACCCCATCATTGATATTAGTGGAAGGAATAAAGCTCCATCATTAATGCCAGTGGCATGATTTATGCCCCTCTGTTGATGTCAGTGGGAGGAATACAACCTTATAGCTTTGGGAGGAATAGTGTCCACATCCGGCCCTCGGGCCGCAGTTTGGAGACCACTATTATAAAGCATTGTGTCAGGGCCTGGCTCTGAACCCAGGACCTCTGCTGTGTTTGGCGGTGACACTTCTTGCTGAACAACCTGAGATGCTGGACAGCTCCCTACCTTATTGCTTAGACAACCTTGTCTTATGTCTTGCTTCTTTTAACGTTTTAAAGGAGTTGTAAAGGCATTCTATGCATTAAGATAAAAAACCTTCTGTGTGTGGCAGCCTCCACAGCACCCCCTAATTACTTACCTGAGCCCCTTCTTTCTGCTGCAATTTCCACGAGTGTCTTAGCTGTCCCAGACACTCCTCCTGATTGGCTGAGACACAACAGCAGCTTTTTAACACCTTTTTCTGGCACATTTTAAACAGCCTTTTTTTTCTCTTTTTTTCCTTCAGCCTACTAATTAAGGGGAGTGGTTAATTGGTCACAGGTGCTTGAGGCCTATATAAATTTCTGTAGAGCTCATTTAGAGCCTGCTCATTTTGAGTTGCTGGAACTCTGTCCAAGTGGAACTGGACTAAGTGGTGAGTTAAAATCAAGAGTTGAAAACAGGAGGTTAAAACAGGGGTCATAGTAGATGTGTAGTGTGAGTACCTGGGTGTTGTCTGAGTAGTGTGTGTGGATCGTTAGTACTTGTGTATTGTAGGTGCACGCTGGTCTGCGAGTGCACGCGGGTCCGTGGGTCTGCGAGTGCACGCTGGTCTGCGAGTGCACGCGGGTCCGTTGGTCTGCGGGTGCACGTAGGTCTGCGAGTGCACGCGGGTCCGTTGGTCTGCGAGTGCACGCTGGTCTGCGAGTGCACGCGGGTCCGTTGGTCTGCGGGTGCACGCTGGTCTGCGAGTGCACGCGGGTCCGTTGGTCTGCGGGTGCACGCTGGTCTGCGAGTGCACGCGGGTCCATTGGTCTGCGAGTGCACGCTGGTCTGCGAGTGCACGCGGGTCCGTTGGTCTGCGAGTGCACGCTGGTCTGCGAGTGCACGCGGGTCCGTTGGTCTGCGGGTGCACGTAGGTCTGCGAGTGCACGCGGGTCCGTTGGTCTGCGAGTGCACGCTGGTCTGCGAGTGCACGCGGGTCCGTTGGTCTGCGAGTGCACGTTGGTCTGCGAGTGCACGCGGGTCCGTTGGTCTGCGAGTGCACGCTGGTCTGCGAGTGCACGCGGGTCCGTTGGTCTGCGAGTGCACGCTGGTCTGCGAGTGCACGTGGGTCCGTTGGTCTGCGAGTGCACGTGGGTCCGTTGGTCTGCGAGTGCACGTGGGTCCGTTGGTCTGCGAGTGCACGTGGGTTCGTTGGTCTGCGAGTGCACGCGGGTCCGTTGGTCTGCGAGTGCACGCGGGTCCGTTGGTCTGCGAGTGCACGCGGGTCCGTTGGTCTGTGAGTGCACGCGGGTCCGTTGGTCTGCGAGTGCACGCTGGTCCGTTGGTCTGCGAGTGCACGCGGGTCCGCGAGTGCACGCAGGTCCGTTGGTCTGCGAGTGCACGCTGGTCTGCGAGTGCACGCGGGTCCGTTGGTCTGTGGGTGCACGTGGGTCTGCGTGGTACCTGTGTATTGTCTTGTTGAGTACCTGTGTATTGTCTTGTTGAGTACCTGTGTATTGTCTTGTTGAGTACCTGTGTATTGTCTTGTTGAGTACCTGTGTATTGTCTTGTTGAGTACCTGTGTATTGTCTTGTTGAGTACCTGTGTAATGTCTTGTTGAGTACCTGTGTATTGTCTTGTTGAGTACCTGTGTATTGTCTTGTTGAATAGTTGGGTCAGGAAGCTAGTGTTAGGTAATTTGGACAGGGTATAATCTCGAATCCTCATTAAATTAATAGGTACGATGCCCAGCGGGTGTGGCGAGGCGACTCGGTGTACATCTTGCAGCATGTATGCATTCCTTGATCATCTGATCGAGGGCGATTACTGCTGTGCAAAATGTAAGCACATTGTTTCCCTGGAAGCCCAGGTTCTGAATCTAGGGAAGCAACTGTCAGCACTGGGAAGTCCCTCCACACTAAAGGAGAGCTGGATACGTACCCGGCAGGTGATGGCAGGGGCCAGCACAGAGGTGGGTGGAGTCAAAGAGGTGCAGGCACTAGAAAATAGTAGATGGGTGACAGTCAGGAAGGGTAGAGGGCGAAGTGCCAGGGAGGCCGATCCAGGGCTGGAGCATCCCAATAAGTATGCTCCATTGAGTGACATTGGTGAAACCAGTCCGGGACCAGCACTGCTGGAGCTGAGGGACTCTCCTAGCTGCCAGGGGAAGAACTCCTCCAGTGAGAGTGGGGGGGAAGCGAAGGGAAAGGAAAGACAGATTCTGGTGGTAGGGGACTCAATTCTTAGAAGGACAGAGAGGGCAATCTGTAACAAAGACCTGAAGCGCCGAACTGTATGTTGTCTACCGGGCGCTCGGGTTCGGCACATCACGGATCTGGTGGACAGATTACTGGGAGGGGCTGGGGAAGACCCAGCTGTCATGGTGCACGTTGGCACCAATGACAAAGTCAGAGGTAGATGGAGTGTCCTAAAGAACGATTTTAGGGACTTGGGAGCTAAATTGAGGAAAAGGACCTCCAAGGTAGTATTCTCGGGAATACTACCGGTACATCGAGCCACACCAGAAAGGCAGAGGGAGATTAGGGAAGTGAACAAGTGGCTGAAGAGCTGGTGTAGTAAGGAGGGGTTTGGGTTCCTGGAGGACTGGGCCGACTTCTCAGTCGATAACCAGTACTATAGAAGGGACGGACTGCACCTAAATGAGGAGGGTGCAGATCAGCTGGGAATAAGGATGGCCAAAAAGTTAGAGGGGTTTTTAAACTAGGTGACAGGGGGGAGGGTCCAGAGATAGTGAGAGTCAGCGGGGAACATATTCTAAAGGGTAGTATTAGGGGCATTAGTGGTAGGGTAACCAAAGAACATAAACCCAAGGTAAGTATAGTAGCAAGTCCTAGTTGCAATCTGGGAACACCCAAGAGGATAGTATGTGACCGGTCAAATAATATTAATGCATTAAAGTGTCTGTTCACCAATGCCAGAAGTCTGCCAAGCAAAATAGGTGAGTTGGAAGCTCTGGTGCATGAGGAGAGCTATGATGTAATCGGTATTGCTGAAACTTGGCTTCATTCCTCACACGACTGGGCTATTAATATTCCGGGCTATGCACTCTTTCGGAAAGACAGGGTAAAAAGGAAGGGTGGAGGGGTCTGTCTCTATGTGAGAAGTGATCTCAAAGCGAGTGTGAAAGAGGACCTGGTGGATGGAGAGTGTGATGAGTCTGAAGCATTATGGGTAGGACTGCATACAGATGTGCGTAGTTCAAAGCTAATCATTGGAGTTTGTTATAGACCACCCAATGTTAATGAGGAGTTAGAGACTCAGCTCCTTGCACAGATGGAAAGGGCTGCAAGGGCTGGGACGGTGATAATAATGGGGGATTTTAACTACCCAGAAATTGACTGGAGTAATGGAACTGCTGGGACAGTTAAAGGGCAAAAATTTATAAACCTATTGCAGGACAATTTTATGGTCCAGTTTATTGAGGCCCCAACTAGGAATGATGCTCTGTTGGACCTGGTAATCTCAAACCATGCAGAGCGTATTACTAATGTTCAGATAAAGGAACACCTGGGTAGCAGTGACCATAACATGATTTCATTTGATGTTAGTTGTAAGCAAAAATCACATACAGGAAAGATAAAAACACTTAATTTCAAGAGAGCAAATTTTCCAAGGATGAGTGCTGCTCTCCAGGACTTAGACTGGGAAGGAATATTGGCATCAATGGGCACAGAACAGAAATGGGAATTCTTCAAAAAGACTGTTTGGGAACTCACTGCAAAGTATATTCCCATGGGCAATAAGTTTAAAAGGCTAAAAATAAAACCTATGTGGCTCACTGACAAAGTTAAAAAAGCTATAAACTATAAGAAAAGAGCTTTTAAAAAATATAAAAATGAGGGAACACTAGTGTCATTTAAATGTTACAAAGAATATAACAGGATATGTAAAAAGGAAATCAAGGATGCAAAAATTCAAAACGAACGACAGATTGCAAAAGATAGTAGGACAAACCCCAAAAAATTCTTCAAATATATTAATAGTAAAAAGGTCAAGTCTGAGCATGTAGGCCCTTTACAAAATAATCTAGAGTGGGTGACTGGGGACAAAGAGAAGGCTAATTTATTAAATACTTTCTTCAGTTCTGTGTATACAAAGGAGCATGGGGGAGCTCATGTCCAAAATGGGGGTGGTAGTGACACAGCCCCAAATCCACAATGGCTCAAAAGTGATATGGTCCAGAAATATTTAGATGGAATAAAGGTGGATAAAGCACCTGGACCAGATGGCATACACCCACGGATCCTAAAATAATTGAGCTCTGTAATTTCAAAGCCATTGTATTTAATTTTTAGGGACTCATTAATGACAGGAATAGTACCACTGGATTGGCGCAGGGCCAATGTGGTGCCTATATTTAAAAAGGGAATTAAGTGTTTACCAAGTAACTATAGACCTGTTAGTTTAACTTCTATAGTTGGGAAAATACTGGAGAGATTAATAAAAGACCACATAGATGAGTTCTTGCTGGAAAAAAACTATTTAAGCAACAGACAGCATGGATTCATGAAAGACAGAAGTTGTCAAACAAACCTGATTTCTTTTTATGAAGAGGTAAGTAAGACCTTGGACAGAGGGGTGGCAGTGGACGTGGTATACTTGGATTTTGCAAAAGCGTTCGATACAGTTCCCCACACACGGCTCATGTGTAAGGTAAAGTCTACAGGATTGGAAATATCAGTTTGTAAATGGATAGAAAACTGGCTAAAAGACAGAATTCAGAGAGTAGTGGTTAATGATTCTTACTCTGAATGGTCCAAGGTTATCAGTGGTGTACCCCAAGGTTCAGTGCTGGGACCCTTACTTTTTAATATGTTTATAAATGATATTGGGTCTGAGATCAAAAGTAACATTTCTGTCTTTGCAGATGACACCAAGCTATGCAGTGGAATAACGTCCTTACAGGATGTCGCCAATTTACAAGCCGACCTCAATGCTCTGTCTAATTGGGCGACTATGTGGCAGATGAGGTTTAATGTTGATAAATGTAAAGTTATGCACTTGGGGGCTAATAATATGAATGCATCATACATACTAGGGGGAGTACAACTGGGGGGATCCGTAGTGGAGAAGGATCTGGGGGTTTTGGTAGATCATAAGCTCAATAATGGCATGCAATGCCAAGCTGCGGTTTCCAAAGCGAGCAAAGTCCTTTCTTGTATTAAGAGAGGTATGGTCTCCAGAGAGAGAGATATCATTTTGCCCCTGTTCAAATCATTAGTAAGACCTCATCTGGAATATGCAGTTCAGTTTTGGGCCCCAGTTCTCAAAAAGGATATTGGGGAACTGGAGAAAGTGCAGAGAAGGGCAACCAAACTGATAAGAGGCATGGAGGAGCTCAGCTATGAGGAGAGATTAGAGGAACTGAATTTATTCTCTCTTGAGAAGAGGAGATTAAGGGGGGATATGATCAACATGTACAAATATATAAGGGGTCCATATAGTGAACTTGGTGTTCAGTTATTCACTTTACGGTCAACACAAAGGACAAGGGGGCACTCTTTGCGTCTAGAGGAAAAGAGATTTCACCTCCAAATACGGAAAGGTTTTTTCACAGTAAGAGCTGTGAAAATGTGGAATAGACTCCCTGCAGAGGTGGTTCTGGCCAGCTCAGTAGATTGCTTTAAGAAGGGCCTGGATTCTTTCTTAAATGTACATAATATAACTGGGTACTGACATTTATAGGTAAAGTTGATCCAGGGAATATCCGATTGCCTCTCGGGGGATCAGGAAGGAATTTTTTCCCCTGCTGTAGCAAATTGGATAATGCTCTTCTGTTTTTTTTTGCCTTCCTCTGGATCAACTGTGGGTATAGAATTGGGTATATGGGAGTGTACGATATATGTTTATTTTTTTTTTATTTTTTTTATTTTTTACGGTTGAACTGGATGGACTTGTGTCTTTTTTCAACCTGACTAACTATGTAACTATGTAACTATGTAACAGCGGCGCCATTGGCTCCCGCAGCTGTCAATCAAAAACAGTCAGCCAATCAGGGGAGTGAAGGGGCGGAGCCGGGTCGGGGCTCTGTGTCTGAATGGATGTACGGAGCTCTGACCTGGCTCGGGTGCCCCCTGTAGCAAGCTGCTGGCTGAGCGGCACTCACCAGAGGGAGGGGACAGGAAAGCAGAAGAGGGACCCGAGAAGAGGAGGATCCGGGTCACTCTGTGCAAATCTAACTGCACAGAGGAGGTAAGTATAAGATGTTTGTTATTTAAAAAAAAAAAAACGAGCCTTTACAATCACTTTACCTCTTTGCTTCTCCAATGAATTTCCTACTTAAGCCACGTCTTTTCATTTCCTGTTTGGCAGATTATTGTGCTTTCCAGCCAATATCTCGCTTTTGTCACTCCTGCTGCCATCCGTATATTTGCTACAACTCATTACCAACCTTTGGCTTGTTCCTCGACTATGCTTCTGCTTGATCCCAACCTGCAATCACTTGTCACTAGGGATGAGCCGAACACCCCCGGGTTTGGTTCGCACCAGAACCTTCGAACGGACCGAAAGTTCGCGCGAATTTTCGAACCCTATTCGTTATAATGGACGCGAACGTTCGAAATCAAAATTGCTAATTACAACGGCCAATATGCATGTTAATGTCATAAAACAGGTTTGGGGACCCGGGTCCTGCCCCAGGGGACATATATCAATGCAAAAAGAAATTTTAAAAACTAAAGTTTTTTCGGGAGCAGTCATTTTAATGATGCATAAAGTGAAAAAAAAAAAAGTGAAATTTTCCTTTAAATATGGTACCTGGGGGGTGTCTAAAGTATGCCTGTGAAGTGGCATGTGTTTCCCGTGTTTAGAACTGTCCTTGCACAAAATGACATTTGTAAAGGAAAAAAAGAAGCCATTTAAAACCACTTGCGGCTTTAATGTCATGTCTTGTCCTGGCCGCCATATGGCTGAAAATCCTTGAGAAAAATGGCATGGCTACCCCATCAGCCCCCCCCCCCCACCCCAGCCCCTTTGGGTCTTGTATGGATACTAAGGGGGACCCCGCACCCAAAATAAAACCCTATACCTACAACCCTATATACTCTGAACAGCAGTATATAGGTGGTGCAAACAAGACATGGACTGTAGGTTTGTTCTTAAGTAGAATCTGAACAGGTACATTATGAAGTGTAGCTACATCCCAAAAAAATCAATTTTTAAGCTTTTTGGAGAACATAGGGAGGGGTTATCACCCCTGTAACATTTGCTGTCTTTGCACATCTGTTCAGAACATGTCACCTCACTTTCCGTCCCAATGACAAATGTTTTTGGAAAAGTGGGGTTTTAATTGAAACAAGGATTGGTGATAAAGCATCAGTAGAGAGGAGATACCTTTTTCCCAAATTAAATCTAACAGGATAGAATTTTCCTTCCTAGGGGTAGATTTCCTCTCACTTCCTGTTTTCTCTTGCCGTTTGCAAGTAGGAGTCGTTTGTAAGTTGGATGTTTGAAAGTAGGGGCCTGCCGTATATACTCTGCAGAAATTTGCCCTATTAGATGTTGGTGTAGCCACAAGACTGGTGGGCACAGGAATGGGCCCTGCTGTGAGTTAATAGATCAAGATTTGTACTTGCATGCACCTGTTGAACCGGGCAGAAAAATTGGGCCTTTGGTGGTGGTGATGGTGGTGGTGGACGGTGTTGCCACAAGACTGTAAGCCCTCACAGTTACTCTTGGTGGGTGCAGGAATGGGCCCTGCTGTGAGTTATTAGATCAAGATTTGTAATTGCATGCACCTGTTGAACAGGGCAGAAAAATTGGGCCTTTGGTGGTGGTGGTGGTGGTGGACGGTGTTGCCACAAGACTGTAGGCCCTCATAGTTACTCTTGGTGGGCGCAGGAATGGGCCCTGCTGTGAACTATTAGATCAAGATTTGTAATTACACGCCCCTGTTAAACAGGGGCTGAAAAATTGTGCCTTAGGCATTGGTGCTGGTGCCACAACACTGCAACCCCTCACAGATACTGTACTTGGAGCACAGCAGTCACACCTGTTGCGAAGCATCTTTTTAAAAAATTGTAATTACACGCCCCTGTTATACAGGGGCTGAAAAATTGTGCCTTAGGCACTGGTGTGGTGGCATGGATCATTGAGGAGGAGGAAGAGGATAGTCAGTGAACATAACAGGACAGTCACTCAGCATCAGCATAGGCAGTCTTGAAGGGATGTGACATTATAAATTATTCCGTTATATCCGCTTCAGGTGTCTGGTAGCTGGTGGTGATCCAAGACTGATTCATTTTTATGAAGGTCAGTCGATCAACCGAGTCGGTGGACAGGCGCACCCTATGATCGGTGACAAATCCTCCAGCAGCACTGAATGTGCGTTCGGAAAGAACGCTGGATGCAGGACAGGCCAGTAGCTCAATTGCATACTGTGCAAGCTCTGGCCAGTGATCCATCCTCAGGACCCAGTAAGCCAGAGGATTTTCGGTGGGAAAGGTGTCCAAGTCTGACCTTGCCCCTAGGTATTCCTGCACCATGTATATCAGACGCTGGCGATGGTTGCTGGAACCGATCATACCTTGGGGCTGCGGACTAAAAAATTGTCTGAACGCATCGGTCAGACGTCCACCTTCCCCACCGCTCCTTCTGCTACTGACCGAAGCCTCAGCAACTCGTCGTCCAGGACCAGGAGTTTGTAACCTCCCAGTTTCTGGGAACGCGTTGCACAGACCTTTCTGCAAGGCCTCCCTGAGATGTCTCATCCTCTGCTCCCTCTGCGACGGCAAGATAAGGTCCGCAACCTTACCCTTGTACCGTGGATCAAGGAGAGTGGCCAGCCAGTAATGGTCACTCTCCTTGATCCGAAGAACACGAGGATCCTTCCGCAGGCTTTACAGGATCAGGGAGGCCATGCAGCGTAGGTTAGCTGAGGCATTCGGTCCGGAGTCTTCTGGGTCACTGAGGATGACATGATCGCCAGCCACCTCCTCCCAGCCACGTACAAGTCCACTGGTTTGTTGGGACTGTACATCATCCCTAAAAGACTGCTGCTGCTGATGCTGAGTGCCAGGCTCCACCTCCATGCTCACACAATCCTCCTCCTCCTCCTCCTCCTCCTCCTCCTCTTCCTGTGTGATGGGTGGGACAGAAGGAACATTGTCTGGATAAAGGGGGCCTTGAGAGACAAGGAAGTCCTCCTCTTCCTGCCTCTGTTCTGCCTCAAGTGCCCTGTCCATTATCCCACGCAGCGTATGCTCCAACAGGTGGACAAGAGGTACAGTGTCACTGATGCATGCACTGTCACTGCTCACCATCCTCGTGGCCTCCTCAAATGGTGAGAGGACAGTGCATGCATCCCTGATCATGCTCCACTGGCGTGGGGAAAAAAAGCCAAGCTCCCCTGACCCTGTCCTGGTGCCGTAGTCGCAAAGGTACTCATTGATGGCCCTCTGCTGCGTGTGCAGTCGCTGCAGCATGGCCAACGTTGAGTTCCACCTGGTGGGCATGTCACATATTAGGCGGTTCTTGGGCAGGTTCAGCTCCTTTTGCAGCTCAGTCAGCCGAGCACTGGCATTATAAGATCGGCGGAAATGCACACAGACTTTCCTGGCCTGCCTCAGGACATCCTGTAAGCCTGGGAACCTGCCCAAGAACCGCTGCACCACCAGGTTGAGGACGTGAGCCATACAGGGCACATGGGTGAGCTGCCCCTGTCGCAGGGCGGAGAGGAGGTTGGTGCCATTATCAGAAACGACCATTCCTGGCTTAAGCTGGCGTGGCGTCAACCACCTCTCGGCCTGCCCCTGCAGAGCTGCCAGAACCTCTGGCCCAGTGTGGCTCCTGTCCCCCAAACACACCAGCGCAAGCACGGCATGGCATCTTTTTGCCTGCGTACTCGCGTAGCCCCTTGTACGCCTACGGAGCACCGCTGGTTCCGAGGACAGAGCACTCGAAGAGGACATGGAGGAAGAAGAAGAGGAGGGGGTGGAGGAGAGAGGTGTGTCACAACCAGTAGTAGCATTTTGGAGGCGTGGTGGCGGAACAACCTCCAACACTACTGCACCTTGTCCTGCATCCCTCCCAGCTGCCAATAGAGTGACCCAATGGGCCGTGAAAGAAAGATAACGTCCCTGTCCATGCCTGCTGGACCATGAGTCAGCGGTAATATGCACCTTACCGCTGACCGCCCTGTCCAGCGAGGCATGGACATTGCCTTCCACATGCCAGTAGAGAGACGGAATCGCCTTCCGTGAGAAAAAGTGGCGTTTGGGAACCTGCCACTGAGGAACCGCACATTGAACAAACTCACGGAAGGGGGCCGAGTCTATCAACTGAAAAGGCAGCAGTTGAAGTGCTAGCAATTTAGCCAAGCTAGCATTCAACCGCTGGGCATGTGGATGGCTGGGAGTATACTTCTTTCGACGGTCCAGCAGCTGGGGCAGGGAAATTTGCCTGCTACAATCGGACGTCGGTGTATTGCAAGTACTTGGTTGTGACACACCTAATTCTACACCTTCAGTCCTCTCAGAGCAGCTTTCAGAGAGGACTGAAGATATAGTGGGGATGGAGATCCCAGCTGATGAGGAGCAAGGAGAGGTCCGCTTTGTTCTTTGGTGTGGGTCTTTTATGTGTGCTTGCCAACGAGCTGCATGGCAGGTCGACATATGTCTGCTCATGCTTGTGGTGCCCAAGCGGCTGATGTTTTGGCCACGCGAGATACGCTTGAGACAAATATTGCAAATAGCAGTGGTGCGATCTGATGCACTCGTCTCAAAAAAGGCCCACACCAAAGAACTTTTGTGATAACGTGCAGAGGCAGCGCCCTGCACAGGCGGAGCTCTGCGGTGTGGTACAGTTGCTGTGCTGGCCTCTAGCTGGCCTCCAGGGGGCATCCTGCCTCGTTGGACATGTGACGCTGCATCCTCCTCCTCCTCCTCCTCTCTCCCTTCAGGCACCCACGTGGAGTCAGTGACCTCATCATCCCCTCCCTCTTCACCACTAGAGCAAACCTGGCAGTAAGCTGCAGCTGGTGGAACACTACTGCCAGATTGCTGTCCTTCAGCATCCCCTCTCTCTGCGCGCACACTACTGACTTCCTCAAGCTGGGTATCATCATCCGAGCCTTCGAATCGTTGGGCATCCTCCTGGAGCATGTACCCAACACTGTGCTCAAACAGTTCGGGGGACTCCTCAGGAGGACATGGTGGGTCTAGGGAAGGGGTGGCTGATGATGCCATTGAGTATGCGTTGGCAGCTGCTCTGCCAGTACCCTGAGCCTGGGTGAGAGAGGATGAGGAGGATGAGGAGGGCTTGGTCATCCATTCTACCAAGCCTTCGGCATGATGCGGCTCCACATGTCCAGCTGCCGAAAACAAAGACAAGCGTGTCCCATGGCCACGTGCTGATGACGATGCACGACCACGTCCACGGCCAGCACTGTTGTCTCTAGAAACAGAGCCTGCCTGCCCTGTGTTCTTGCCTCGGCACGCTCTGCCTCTCCTTGGCGGTCTTCCAGCCATTGTAGTCGGTAGTGTATATAGTATAAAAAATAGAACTCCTATGTGTGCTCACAACACACTGTAGGTCCTATGGGTGCTGACACTAACACACTATAGGTACTATGTGTGCTGCTGACAAGAAAATATAGGAGCTCTGTTTGCTGCCACTAACACACTAGAAGTCCTATTGGTGCTTCTGAGATGAAAATACAGGAGCTCTGTGTGATGCCACTAACACACTAGAAGTCCTATGGGTGCTGCTGAGAAGAAAATATAGGAGCTCTGTGTGATGCCACTAACACACTAGAAGTCCTATGGGTGCTTCTGAGATGAAAATATAGGAACTCTGTGTGATACCACTAACACACTAGAAGTCCTATGGGTGCTTCTGAGAAGAAAATATAGGAGCTCTGTTTGCTGCCACTAACACACTAGAAGTCCTATGGGTGCTGCTGAGAAGAAAATATAGGAGCTCTGTGTGATGCCACTAACACACTAGAAGTCCTATGGGTGCTGCTGAGAAGAAAATATAGGAGCTCTGTTTGCTGCCACTAACACACTAGAAGTCCTATGGGTGCTTCTGAGATGAAAATATAGGAGCTCTGTGTGATGCCACTAACACACTAGAAGTCCTATGGGTGCTGCTGAGAAGAAAATATAGGAGCTCTGTGTGATGCCACTAACACACTAGAAGTCCTATGGGTGCTTCTGAGATGAAAATATAGGAGCTCTGTGTGATGCCACTAACACACTAGAAGTCCTATGGGTGCTGCTGAGAAGAAAATATAGGAGCTCTGTGTGATGCCACTAACACACTAGAAGTCCTATGGGTGCTTCTGAGATGAAAATATAGGAACTCTGTGTGATGCCACTAACACACTAGAAGTCCTATGGGTGCTGCTGAGAAGAAAATATAGGAGCTCTGTTTGCTGCCACTAACACACTAGAAGTCCTATGGGTGCTGCTGAGAAGAAAATATAGGAGCTCTGTGTGATGCCACTAACACACTAGAAGTCCTATGGGTGCTGCTGAGAAGAAAATATAGGAGCTCTGTTTGCTGCCACTAACACACTAGAAGTCCTATGGGTGCTGCTGAGAAGAAAATATAGGAGCTCTGTGTGATGCCACTAACACACTAGAAGTCCTATGGGTGCTGCTGAGAAGAAAATATAGGAGCTCTGTTTGCTGCCACTAACACACTAGAAGTCCTATGGGTGCTTCTGAGATGAAAATATAGGAGCTCTGTGTGATGCCACTAACACACTAGAAGTCCTATGGGTGCTTCTGAGATGAAAATATAGGAACTCTGTGTGATGCCACTAACACACTAGAAGTCCTATGGGTGCTGCTGAGAAGAAAATATAGGAGCTCTGTTTGCTGCCACTAACACACTTGAAGTCCTATGGGTGCTTCTGAGAAGAAAATATAGGAGCTCTGTGTGATGCCACTAACACACTAGAAGTCCTATGGGTGCTTCTGAGATGAAAATATAGGAACTCTGTGTGATGCCACTAACACATTAGAAGTCCTATGGGTGCTGCTAAGAAGAAAATATAGGAGCTCTGTTTGCTGCCACTAACACACTAGAAGTCCTATGGGTGCTTCTGAGAAGAAAATATAGGAGCTCTGTGTGATGCCACTAACACACTAGAAGTCCTATGGGTGCTTCTGAGATGAAAATATAGGAACTCTGTGTGATGCCACTAACACATTAGAAGTCCTATGGGTGCTGCTGAGAAGAAAATATAGGAGCTCTGTTTGCTGCCACTAACACACTAGAAGTCCTATGGGTGCTGCTGAGAAGAAAATATAGGAGCTCTGTGTGATGCCACTAACACACTAGAAGTCCTATGGGTGCTTCTGAGATGAAAATATAGGAGCCCTGTGTGATGCCACTAACACACTAGAAGTCCTATGGGTGCTGCTGAGAAGAAAATATAGGAGCTCTGTTTGCTGCCACTAACACACTAGAAGTCCTATGGGTGCTGCTGAGAAGAAAATATAGGAGCTCTGTGTGATGCCACTAACACACTAGAAGTCCTATGGGTGCTGCTGAGAAGAAAATATAGGAGCTCTGTTTGCTGCCACTAACACACTAGAAGTCCTATGGGTGCTGCTGAGAAGAAAATATAGGAGCTCTGTTTGCTGCCACTAACACACTAGAAGTCCTATGGGTGCTGCTGAGAAGAAAATATAGGAGCTCTGTGTGATGCCACTAACACACTAGAAGTCCTATGGGTGCTGCTGAGAAGAAAATATAGGAGCTCTGTTTGCTGCCACTAACACACTAGAAGTCCTATGGGTGCTTCTGAGAAGAAAATATAGGAGCTCTGTGTGATGCCACTAACACACTAGAAGTCCTATGGGTGCTTCTGAGATGAAAATATAGGAACTCTGTGTGATGCCACTAACACATTAGAAGTCCTATGGGTGCTGCTGAGAAGAAAATATAGGAGCTCTGTGTGATGCCACTAACACACTAGAAGTCCTATGGGTGCTTCTGAGATGAAAATATAGGAACTCTGTGTGATGCCACTAACACATTAGAAGTCCTATGGGTGCTTCTGAGAAGAAAATATAGGAGCTCTGTGTGATGCCACTAACACACTAGAAGTCCTATGGGTGCTTCTGAGATGAAAATATAGGAGCTCTGTGTGATGCCACTAACACACTAGAAGTCCTATGGGTGCTTCTGAGATGAAAATATAGGAACTCTGTGTGATGCCACTAACACATTAGAAGTCCTATGGGTGCTGCTGAGAAGAAAATATAGGAGCTCTGTTTGCTGCCACTAACACACTAGAAGTCCTATGGGTGCTGCTGAGAAGAAAATATAGGAGCTCTGTGTGATGCCACTAACACACTAGAAGTCCTATGGGTGCTTCTGAGATGAAAATATAGGAGCTCTGTGTGATGCCACTAACACACTAGAAGTCCTATGGGTGCTGCTGAGAAGAAAATATAGGAGCTCTGTTTGCTGCCACTAACACACTAGAAGTCCTATGGGTGCTGCTGAGAAGAAAATATAGGAGCTCTGTGTGATGCCACTAACACACTAGAAGTCCTATGGGTGCTGCTGAGAAGAAAATATAGGAGCTCTGTTTGCTGCCACTAACACACTAGAAGTCCTATGGGTGCTGCTGAGAAGAAAATATAGGAGCTCTGTTTGCTGCCACTAACACACTAGAAGTCCTATGGGTGCTGCTGAGAAGAAAATATAGGAGCTCTGTGTGATGCCACTAACACACTAGAAGTCCTATGGGTGCTGCTGAGAAGAAAATATAGGAGCTCTGTTTGCTGCCACTAACACACTAGAAGTCCTATGGGTGCTGTTGGGGTGCAATGCTGTGCTAACAGCACTGCGGTTGGTACTACTGCAATACTGTACTAACAGTAAGCACGCACCAGACTAATCCCCAGCAGCAGCTAATAACACGCTAACTGTGCAATCAGCAGCAATGAACGATCAATGACTTAGGTAGCAATGGTTTAGCAAAGAAATAGCCAATGGTTTAGCAAAGAAGAGCAAATCTTTCAGTATCAAGCAAAGACAGAATCAGCAGACTGATCTCTCCTAAAGCCGGAACTCATGTGACCGGGGCCGATGGCGTGGCGGCCTTTTAAATGGTGGGGCATGTACTAAAGCCCCTGAGCTGTAATTGGCTACAGGCGTCCTGCCTGTAGCCAATTATTGCTCTCCGAGTTTCGGGCGCTGTGATTGGCCAAGCATGCGGGGTCACAGTGCATGCTTGGCCAATCATCAGCCAGCAATGCACTGCGCCGGCCGCGCCGGCCGCAATGCATTGCAGGGCCGCTCGCATCACACGAATGTGATGCGAACGGCCCAAATAGTTCTGGGCTCGACGAGCGAGCGAACGCCCGGTGCTCGATTCGAACATGGGTTCGAATCGAGCACCGGGCCCATCCCTACTTGTCACCGACCTTTGGCTTGTTTACTGGCTAGGCTTCTGCTATATCGGCTACTGGACCACGGTTTGCTCACCTCCTGGTGGGTCGATCCTGAGGACCACGACTCGGTACTAACATGCAGCAAAACCCATTGCCACTATCAGGAGCTCTGGTGAACACTGGTTAGTGCTTATGTGAAGGAATGTGATGAGCATAATGTTAAACTAGAAAATTTCTATTCTCTATGCATCTTCACTATACTATAAAGTCTATATTGCTTTTTCATGCACACCACTGCTGTAATTCTTCCTTACTCAAATCAATTTCTAACAACAACCTCTCCCACACATCTTTGGAATGCGGATATGAAGATAGGATCAGAGGACAGCCCAGCTTAATCATCACGTTTCTGTACTCCTTTTGTATTGCAGCCAATCAGATGTGACTTGCAGTCTTACATTAACATAATAGTGACGTATCATGCTGTGTGTAAAAAGTTTAGTACTGCCTGGAATAAATCATTAGATACGAAAGTGACGGACCTGAACGGACGTGTCGAGTCTTTGCTTTCAAGCATGCATGCAATGTTATCTAAACTTTACATTTCGGAACAGTAGTAGAATCCATATTAACCCCTTTGTGGTTAAACGACCATTACACTTAGACCACACACCTCGGATGAGCCCTCGTCATCCACAATGGTGACCTGCTTGTATACCTATCCTGCTGGTCAGATGGAGTCTCTCTACTGCTATAGCTACTGGGCGCCGAGCCTGACCCCTGACCATGACAGATAGGTGACAGTCGGCATCCCTGGCGAATGCCACCTGAGATGGAAAAGAGCTCATGGAAGGAACCACTGAACATAATTCTAGCTGAGAGAGTAGAATATAATGCCAAAGTTACAAAGATAGACAGAGGAACTGCCAGCCAACCCTATTGAATGACTTCTCGGCGTAAACCAAAAAAGGCATAATGGTATTTTTCTTGTTTCTGGGCTAGTGATATGAGATTAATTGTCTTAATCTTGCTCTTGTTTCTCTACAACTAACAAAGTGATCATTGTGAATGATATCAGGGCGAATAGACTGTGTCCTGGAAGCTATTATTTTGAAGTACAACTTTCAAAATCATGAATGCTTAAAGTTTGAGGGGGGGGGGGAAACTTGGGCAAGTTTAAATGTAAACATTTTACAAAATCTGTTGGAGAAGTCATCAGGGCCAGACGCCTTACCACTTTTGGATGAATTAATTGCATGAAAGAGTTTATCCTTAGTACTCTGGGAATTGAGCCAGAACCATATCATGTCTCCAAAGTATTTAAAGATACAATCTGTCAGATGTAGTCAGGAGGAGGGCCTGGTGTTATCTATCACGTATATTATACCTTTAGATGTTAGAACATTAGTCATGAAAAGTATGCAGGATTTCTGAGTGGACTAGTCCTTTTTTGAGTAACTTCATGGATAAGAGTTTAGTGGTTATAGAATAGGGTTGTAAGGCATGAGCCAAGTGTGATCCTCTCTTAGTACTTTATTTACAAGTTATTTTTAAGCCGTGTACACACGATCGGTTTTACCGATGAAAACAGTCCGATGGATTTTTTTCATCGGACAAACCGATCATGTATGGGCCCCATCAGCTTTTTTCCATTGGTGTCAAAAAATAGAACATGTTTTATATTTTTCCGATGGATAAAAAACCGATAGCAAATTCCGATCGTCTATGGGCAAGTCCATCTGTTAAAAAACCCACGCATGCTCAGAATAAAGTCGCAGAAGCATTGAACTTAATTTTTCTCGGCTCATCGGAGTGTTTTACGTCACCGCCTTTGAAACGGTCGGTTTTTTGACTGATGGTGTGTAGGCAAGACTGATGTAAGTCAGCTTCATCGGTTTTCCGATGGAAAAATCCATTGGTTTAAAAACCATAGGAAATCCGATCGTGTGTACAGGGCTTTAGGAATTTATCTCTTTAATCTGCAATTTAAAAAATGGCACCCATTAATAGTATGCAAAATCTCAAGAGATCCTAAAGTGTAAAATATGTAAATGTTACTTATTATTGGGAAGCATGACCCTGGGATAATGCACACAACCCCCCTTGATGAAATTCTCTTCACGTAAGAAGCCCCTCTTCACATCATGGGTTCCCCCATCTCATCAGAGGTTCCCTCATCATGTTAGAAGTGTCCCCATCACATCAGAGGTTCCCCCATCACATTAGAGGTTCCCTCATCATGCCAGAGGTCCCCCATCATATCAGAGGTTCCCCCCATCACATCAGAGGTTCCCTCATCATGCCAGAGGTCACCCATCATATCAGAGGTTCCCCCCCCCCCCCCATCACATCAGAGGTTCCCTATCACTTTAGAGGTTCCCTCATCATGTCAGAGGTGTCCCTATGACATCAGAGTTGCCCCTATACATCAGAGACTGCTTGTACATGAGTCCCTCCATCACATCAGAGGTTCCCTCATCATGTCAGAGGTCCCCCATCATATCAGAGGTTCCCCACCCCCCATCACATCAGAGGTTCCCTATCACTTTAGAGGTTCCCTCATCATGTCAGAGGTGTCCCTATGATATCAGAGTTGCCCCTATACATCAGGGGCTGCTTATACATGAGTCCCTCCATCACATCAGAGTCCCCCCATCACAGAGCCCCCCAATCACACAGTTACACATTTTACCCATCACAGAACATCCAGTAACACAAGGCCCCCAATTACAGAGCCCCTTAACCCTCAATACCACCATTCCTCCATCAGAGAGTGCTCCGAGTCCCCTCTTCACATTTAAGTCCCACTTTTTGGCTCCAGCAGCACAGCAGAGGGTCAGGGTTGAAGGAAGTCTGGAGGAGGTGGACTTCTGTATTCTCTTGAAGGCTGAGGGTGTCCCTGCATGCCGCCTACACTGCATCAGAGTCATGTGTTGCCATGATATGAACAAGCCAGTTACCATTACCATAGCAACTAATACCATTGTGGGTTCTGGCCCCAGACGTTTGATGTTTGTTATAGTGCTGGTGACTGGCCAGCTGGCCTGAACAATGGCAAGTCATGACACTGATCCAGGGCAAACCAGGTTACATGCACGAAGCACCCCAGGGGAACCCTGACAGCACTCTGGTTGAGAAATACTGCTCTAAGATATAAAGACGATTGGTCTAGAAGTTGGAGTGATTGTGAGTGGGTGGTGGAGAGTTCTTTGCAAACCGAGTATTTGTTATGTTTGCAGTCAAGTTCTGCAATTCTTTGAGATCCCTATTATTCCTAAGTCTCTACCTGTGGGTATAAAAAATGCCTCTTAAATACATTTTACCATTGCCCATTTGCGGGGGGGGGGTTGTTGGGTCATCATCAGCATAGTTGAAAATTACTAATTGCTTTTTTGATTTCAGGGTGGATGTAAAAGGAGGTTATTGTTGAGTCGCCATATTTTGTGTTTAACCACTTCAATGCTGGGCACTTTTACCCCCTTCCTGCCCAGGCCAATTTTCAGCTATCAGCGCTATCGCAGTTTGAATGGCAATTGCACGGTCATGCAACACTGTACCCAAACTAAAATTTAATCTTTTTTTTCACACAAACAGAGCTTTTTTTTGGTGGTATTTAATCACCGCTGTTTTTTTGTTTTGTTTTTTTTGCTAAAGAAAATAAAAAAGACCGAAAATTTGGAAAAAAAAAAACATTCTTGTTATAACATTTTGCAAATAAAAAATCTTTCTTCATAAATTTAAGGCAAAATGTATTCTGCTACATTTCTTTGGTGAAAATAACCCAAATCAGTGTATATTATTTAGTCTTTAGGAAAGTTATAGAGTTCACAAACTATGGGATATACTGCATCTGAAAATCGATCAATCCTGATGTACTGACGGACTTTTGAATTTCTTGAAAATGCCAGGACAGTACAAATATCCCCCAATTAACCCATTATTGCAAAGTAGACAGTCCAAGGTATTTAGTAAGAGGCATGGCAAGTTTTTTGAAGTTGTAATTTTGTTGTTACAATTCTCTGAAAAATTAAGAAAAAAATAAATAATTCACAATATTTAAACATTTTTTACATACTGTCATCAGTGCAGTACAGCGCTATCATATAACTGGTGTGGCAGTGATCAGAGACACTGACTGGTGACAGTATATATATATATATATATATTTTTTTTCAATGTTTTAACCACTAGAGGCCCACGCTATAGCCGAATGACGGCTACAGCGCGGACCTAGAATGCCGGGAGGCCATCAATTGACGTCCTCCCCTTTCCTCGTTCCCCGAGCGCGCATCGGGGAACTTCTGTGCCCGCCGCGTCACGCAGGTGCCGATGCGCGTGCCTGGCGGCCGCCAGGTGCCGGCGATCGGCATTTACAGAGATCCACTTCCTGTCAGGGAGAGGAGACCGATGGTGTGTCCCTTGTACATAGGGACAACCATCGGTCACCTCTGCCAGTCAGTCCCCTTCCCCCACAGTAACAATCACTTCCTTAGGTACACTTAACCCCTTTCAGCGCCCCCCCCCTGGTTAACCCCTTCACTGCCAGTGTAATTTTTACAGTAACCAGTGCATTTTTATAGCACTGATCGCTGTAAAAATAACAATGGTCCCAAAATGGTGTCAAAAGTGTCCGATGTGTCCGCCATAATGTCGCAGTCGCAATAAAAATCGCTGATCGCCGCCATTACTAGTAAAAAAAAATTATTAATAAAAATGTTATACAACTATGCCCTATTTTGTAGACGCTATAACTTTTGCGCAAACCAATCAATAAACGCTTATTGCGTTTTTTTTTACCAAAAATATGTAGAAGAATACGTATGGGCCTAAACTTAGAAAAACATATATATATTTTTAAATTGGGATATTTATTATAGCAAAAAGTAAAAAATATTGTGTTTTTTCAAAATTGTCGCTCTTTTTTTGTTTATAGCGCAAAAAATAAAAACCGCAGAGATGATCAAATACCACCAAAAGAAATCTCTATTTGTAGGAAAAAAAAGGCGTCAATTTTGTTTGGGAGCCACGTTACACGACCGCGCAATTGTCATTCAAAGCGTGACAGCGCTGAAAGCTGAAAATTGGCCTGGGCAGGAAGGGGGTTTAAGTGCCCAGTAAGCAAGTGGTTAAATATTTATTTTTATTTTTTATTACATTAATACATTTTTTTTTTACATACAGTGTTACCATAGTAATGTAGCGGACCCCCCATAATTGGGGTCGCTATGCCTAAATTTAAGGGGTAGCCTGATCAAATAGTTAGGCTCAGGCTGTTTGAATTCTTTAAATTGGTTTTTGCTTTGTTGTGGTGTTGCCTGTCAGTACAGTTCCCTTTGGGCTGTGGGTGGCACTGTCGCCCAGGTCTCAGGTTGAACCACAGGTAGCATTGCAGCGTGATTAGGTGTCCTCTCTCAGCAGGCGTGCAGTGGGCGTGGTCTACCCGCTGTGCATGCTGGGAGAGGGTACTTAAGGGGCAGACGCCATTAGGTCCGGAGTTCGGAGGCGATTCAGAGGACCCCTTGGTCCAAGGCACGTACCCCACCTTCGGTGGCCCTCATGGCCAGGGGTACATGTGAGTGTATTCAGCCCCGGGCACCTTTAGCTGAGGCCTACACCAGAAAAGGAGTCCCAGGGTGCCCAAGTGAGGGTGACCCGCTCTGAAGGAGAGGAAACTAGGGAAGGACCTGTCCCCAGGGATCGGTAAGGGAAGTCATTGTCTCAGGAGAGGCCTGGTTGCCTATCAGAGGGAAGGATTCCATAAGCCACCAAAGCCTTGTAACGTGCCCACTGGCACCTAAGGTCTCAAGTGTTAAAAGTGCTGGGAAGTTCGGGATTCAGAAGTTCACATCCTGATCGTATCCTTAGGAAATTTAAAGTGAATGTTCTGTGCTCTACACCGGCTGCTAGGACCGTGAGAGGGGACTATTCGGGTTAACAAAACCCACTCAGGACTGAGTGGAGATAAATGACAGTTAAGTGCCGCGTGCCTGAACCTGCCTCCCTGTTAAATTCTCTACCTCCAACTTTTCTACCAATTTTCTACGCAAGCAAAAATAAACCTTTCTTTATTGGGTTTAATACTGTCTGGACAATGGCCTTATTGAATACAAAGAGAGAATAGACTTTATCCTACACTCTAGGGGAGAGATACAACGGAAGGAGGTAACTCGCTGCAGGACCTAAAACATATAACACCGCTCACCATCTTCTATCAGGAGGATATTGGGCTTGTGGCATGGTGTGTCCCACCTGCTTGTGGAGGTAAGCAGGGTAAAGGATCTGTGTGCTACAGTAACCCTGTACTACTCTGGGGAGGTGATCAGGTTTTTTTTTTGTTTTTGTTTTTTTACACACTATGATTGCTTATAACTGTGAATTTTACAATTATAAGCAACTATTTTTTTCTAAATGTAATCTATTCATTAATTCGTGTTTACTATTGTGATTAAAAAAATATGACAAAAGTTTATTGATTACAATCAATAAAAATGTTCCCAAAGGTGGGGACATAAATACATAAAAATCACAACATTATTTGACATATATGCAAAACCACCCTGATCATGAGGTAAGCTGGAGCACCAAACCGGCCTACATGGAGTAAAAGGCCACCAGGGTTGCGAATCTGCCCACAGCTGGACCCAAGCCCAATTTCATTCTGTACAATTGTCCTGTGATCTGCTGTGATTGGCCACAGTGATCACATGGTACCGGCAGCGGGCCGATACAGTGATCTGTCATCGGCCGTGTCCTGTGGACACATCGTACGACAGATCCCCCCACGGAGCGTGGCCCATGGGGCACACGCGAGGCGCTATCACGGGAGGATGACATATGATGTCCTCCCAGGATAATAGGGCTTCTGCCCGGCCATCTTATTACAATAGGCCGGGCTGGAAGGGGTTAAGTGGATTATCATCTAAGAGTAGGTAACAAGTAATAGGAGTATGGTCAGACAAGATCTTGGCACCAAACATAATTGTAGTTTGGACCTCTAATGGAACCTGAGAGGTAAAAAATTCTCCTGTGAAGATAGTCAGTCAGGTGCAGTTTATTCTCCCCTATCTAGGTGGCGCTGTGTGGCTGACCACTGTGCTGAAGGAATGGAGGGTGAGAAGAACATTGTTCCTCTGCAGCCCCATAGGTGTCACCAGAAGAGCAGTGGTCTGATTGGACTCTGGAACACTGGATTACACTGGATTATCTCCACGGCCAACTTGAGTGAGGGCGATACTTAGTAGTGTCCCCCTACAGTTGGCACGCAGTTGCGAAGTGGATGGAGTAGTAATATCATTCTCTGTAGTTTTTGTTAATACAAAGTTTGTAGTCATTCATCGGAAAATCAGTTGTTTGAAAGTGAGCAATATAATTTCTCTCCTTATGTAAGGGGTATAATATCTGTAATATTTTATTTGGGTGGTTAAGGCCCTTGTAATTCAAAGAGCATATAGATAAAGACATTATGGAGGTTCAGCATATGGGATAGACTACTTGATGTGAAGGGGGATGCCACTAGAATGGATAGAACATTTAGAGATAAGGGGGGGAATATGTGGAAAAAAGGAAATGGATGAAGTTCAGAGGAGAGAAACTGAATGATGGGGGTTATTGATGCTCAAAAGCTGAGCCATATTGGGAGCACCCTGGGAGAGCTTCTATAGAAGATCCCAGGAGGAATCCTCAGTTTCTATAGTATTAGAAATTTTGATGTTCCCACACGTATGGAGTGTGGACTCGTGTCACACTTACCCCCAAGCGCAGGTGGTCAGACACTATAGCTGGCTACTGTGTATTTCACCTATAGAAGCCCCCTTTACCATTAGGCAAACAGGCCCACCGGTACTCAAATTGCCCAGGGCTTGCGCAAACTGAGTGGTTCAGAGAATAGTCGTTATCCGCTCTGAGGTCACACACAGGGAAATCCAAACTAGCAGAGCAGGGCAGACAGGCAGGCAGCTTGACCAGATATTTACACACGTAATCACACTTTATCACAAGCATGAGACTGAAAATTTGGTGGCCTAAATCAGGTTTGGTCTCCACCCAGAGACTGGCCACAATAATCACCTTCCAGGTGGACAGACAGATAAGGAGAATGCCACAGCCAAAACCAGGATGCTGGAATTAGGAGCAGGAGCGCTAGATGCTTTTGACAACCCTAGGGTTGGGGCAAAGTAGCCTAGATGGGGCACCAACTATGCTTAGGACACAGCCAAGCTGGCAGGGAATGTTATGAGTGTGGGTTCGGAGATGTAGTAAGAGGATAATATAAGGTTAACAATCAGAATAATTTACAAACATAACTGATGGGCTTGTGCAAATGTCAAATCTCATAAAGTACACTATATTACCAAAAGTATTGGGATGCCTGCCTTTACATTCATGTCTTTATGGACCTTGCTTTGTTCACTGGTGAGCAGTCATGTTGGAACAGGAAGGGGCCATCCCCAAACTGTTCCCAGAAAGTTAGGAGCATGAAATCGTCTATAATATTTTGGTATGCTGATGCCTTAAAAGTTCCCATCACTGGAACTAAGGGGCTAAGCCCAACCCCTAAAAAACAACCTCACACCCTAATCCCCCCTCCACCAAAATGATTTGGACTAGTGCACAAAGCAAGATCCATAAAGACATGGATGAGCGAGTTTGAGGTGGAGAAACTTGACTGGCCTGCACAGAGTCCTGACATCAACCCGATAGAACACCTTTGGGATAAATTAGAGCGGAGACTGCGAGGCAGGCCTTCTCGTCCACATCAGTGCCCGAACTCACAAATGCGCTTCTGGAAGAATGGTCAAACATTCCCATAGACACACTCCTAAAGCTTGTGGACAGCCTTCCCAGAACAGTTGAAGCTGTTATAGCTGCAAAGGGTGGGCTAACTCAATATTGAACCCTCCGGACTAAGACTGGGATGCCATTAAAGTTCATGTGTGTGTAAGGGCAGACGTCCCAATACTTTTGGTAATATGGTGTATGTAGGCATCATATGACAATCAGTCTATCAAACAACATTGCTAGAAATAAGGGCTCTCCCCTGGATTCTGTGGCTAAAAAAAAGAGGGAGGCATGTAGCCATTAAAAGAGGCAAGTAGAGCCAGATTGTAGTAAAATAATGCTAGAGGCAGGGATAATGCCTGGAGCATAAGGTATGTAAAATACTTTCTATACTGACTGGGGGGGGGGTTAGCAAACATAAATAATAATAAACTATCTAGCAATAATCTAATGATGAGTACCAAACCTAAATCCCCCCCCCCTATTTTTTTTCTCTCTCACTCTGTCCCTACATTTCTACTCCACTGCCCCATCCATCCCCCTTTTCTTCTTCCTTTTTGCCTTTCTTCCTACCCCCTCTTTTTTCTTCCTTTCAATGTTTTTCCTTTTTCCTTCCTCATTCACTTTCACGCCTTCTCCCTTCCTCTTCCTACTCCCCCTATCTCGGTGATCAAGTCTGTACTGGGTGAAACATTAGCAAGGGGTGGTCCTAAGAGGGGCTGCAGTGTTCAGGTTTAATAAAGTTGGATGTAATCTGACATAATTTGTGTGCAACTTCTTGCTTGCTTATTGACTTCTCCTTGTGGTGGAGTTGATTAAATATTGATTGAAGCATTGGATTTTAAATGCTTATGCGCTACTGACTCAGGGATCCCCGACACCGTGACGCTATTCCATCAAGAGCAGTTCTCTTGGTCTTCGATCCGGCAAAAAAAGATCTTGCAGCAGTACTGTGAGGTCATTAAGGACCTGATCATGTGTGGCCTATTGACCTTGTACCCTGCCTCTGCGATTGTTGAGGCCATCCAGAGGGGAGCCAATTTTTACTACATCTGCCATCTCGTAAAATGGTATAAAATAGAGACACTGGTGTTGCTGCTCAGCTTTCTTGAGATGTTGGTAGGTATTGATTCTTGTCAAATAGATCTAGGCCACTCAGAAAACACGAATTGGGAGAATTGTCCCACACACTCCATTTGAGAAGATTATGTGGACAGGAGAAACCAAATAATCAGTTCAAATGTCCATATAACCTTCATTCCTATCAATAAAGTCACAACCAGTAGAGAAACTATAACCAACGTGTTTCAACAGCCAGATTTTGGTTGCTAGGGATCTGGATATGGATTTTATTAAAATTTTCCAAACAAATATCTTAAGCTGGAAACGTGCAGAGCTCAATAACTATGTTGTGGGTTACCAGCAATGCCACAACACAGCCATTGAGCTCTGTGGCCATGAACTTTCCCTAGCCTCTGTGGCCGGAGAAAATGACCGGTGAACTCGGAAGTGATGTAATGCACGTTGCTTCCATGTTCAGTCTAGTTAGGGGAGATCAATGAAGAGATGTAGCAGCCGGGAGTTTGTGTAACCACCCCCCCCCTCCACAGCTGCTGATGTATGACTTACATCAGTGGCAGCTAAAGGGCTAAAGCCCATTACACCCTAATGGGTCTCTGGGTCTCCTCCACTCCAGTGAGCTCATGCAAAGACAATAATACTGCCCATATAACCTCTTGCTTATTGCGCAAGATATAAGATAAACTTACAAGATTCCAGACAAATGCAGGCTTTGTATACAAAATTCAAGAAGTCCGGGTCGCGATGCGCTCCACAGACCAAAACCGGATATGACGTAATGATGCAAATAGGTCCGCCGTGCGCGTTTCGTCAAGAAGACGTCATTGGAAGCACTTCACGGCAGCACTTATTTCACTACTATGGCACTGATTTTTTCTGACATGAACTTATGGACTTGTATCTGAATTTATGGACTTTATTTAACATGTTTGCAAATATCACTGTAATACTTTGATTATATTGGATATTGCACATTAGCACTTTGTTTTATGGTACAGGTTAGATATGCAATTTGCACTTACACTTTGCAATTTGCATCAAGGCATTGCTGCTTTTTAAAGTTGTGTATGCCTTGTTTGTGTTGTTGTTTTTTGGCATGTAGGTTTTTATTTGATGTAAGCATATTTCACACTAGCAGCGTCAATTCCACCTATCCCATTACTGTACTTTATCTTGGCCATCTACCTTTTTGGTGGTTGGTATTTCTGGAGGCAGCAGCTAATAGCATTTTTCTCCATTCCATAGTGTGGAATTATTCACTTTACCTTCATTACACCCTAAAGCCACTAAAGCCATCCTAATTTCAAATTTGCCATCAACTCCAGTGTATTTTGTCAAAATGTCAGAATGCCATATGGAAAGTGAAGAGGGATAGAGAATGGAAGTCAAATAGAAAGATTTAGCTTCCTCGACACAAGAAGGATTTCTTCTGAAAGGAAAATTACTTTCTTGTAATCGTTTTCCATCCAGCAGTGTACCGGTACGTTTGAAGGGTGATATCTTGGTCATCGCTACAGCTGCAGAAATGATTGAGATATCATTTTCTTAGGGCCGGTTATGACCTTTAGGTCCCTTTCACACTGAGGCGTATTTCAGGCGTTTTAGCGCTAAAAATAGCGCATAAATAACGCCTGAAATGCTCCTGCCCCAGCATTCTCAATGTGAAAGCCTGAGGGCTTTCACACTGAGGCGATGCTCTGGCGGGAGGAAAAATAATCTCCTGCAAGCCGCAACTTTGGAGCGGTGAAGGAGCGGTGTGTCTACCGCTCCTTTACCACTCCTTCCCATCGAAATCAATGGGACACCGCGGCTATACCGCCCGAAAACCGCTGCTGTAACATGTTGCACTACCTGTTCTGTGATGTGGTCATGCTTCAATAAAAAATAGTTTGGACACTATCTGTCGATCCGTGGTGCGCCGGCAAATATCCTGATTTGTGACTTTCTGATCCAGTTTCCAGCTGGTGGTTGCTGCAGCATCCAAATCCTCTGGAGCTTTATCCAGGAACGTGTGCGATGGAAATATGGAGTATCAAATGTGCACTTGAGCGTCAGTCTTGCACACAATGTAAATGGAGATCGCATCACACATGTGAGGTATCGCCGTGAACATCAGAGTGAGAAAAATAATTCTAGCTCTAGACCTCCTGTGTAATTTTAAACAGGTAACCTGTAAAGGCTTTTAAAGTGGTTGTAAACCCTTTACAAACACTTTATGCTACAGGTAAGCCTATAATAAGGCTTACCTGTAGCTACCCGGGATATCTCCTAAACCTGCACGGTTTAGGAGATATCCCCTGTCCCTTGCATGTGCCAATGTCATCGGCACATGCGCACTGGGGCAAACTGAAGCAATGGCACCTATGTGCCGTTGCTTCAGTCCATGTGCCGTTACCGGCGGCTCCCGCGCGCATTCCGGAGAAGCGATACCCGGAAGTAACCCCCGGAGAGATGTCGCCGCCAGAGGGGGGGACGAGGACCGCTTCGATTGGGGCTTCGATCTCAGGCAAGTAATTCATAATGAGCTAGTATGCTATGAATACTAGCTCATTATGCCTTTGTCTTGCAGGGTTTTTTTTTTTTATTAGGTTTAAAACCACCTTAAAGCAACCCAAAGGGAGATTTTTAGGTATCGTAGTTTGGTGCCATTCCACGGCCGTACACAGTTTTAAAGCATGACATGTTTGGTATCTATTTACTCGGCGTAACATCTTTTATATTTTGTGAAAAAGTTGGGTATTAGATGTGTTTATGCACACTAAAATTCACTAAAAGTGTATTTTCACCCCCCAAAAAAACACAGCACAAATACTGTGTGACATAAATGTATAGATAAAAAAAAATTGTGTTTAAAAACGCATCCAATTTGCATATATGTGAACTGAGCCTAAGGGGAGGGAAATGACTAGCCCAATAAGGGCTTAGCCCCGGTTCACACTGCATAGAATGCATAACGGTAAAAAAACCTTGTGTCTTTACAACCACTTTAACAAAGGCCCAAACTATCGCGTCCTGTGACTGTCATCCGAATGAATACTAATTCATTTATTGTTTTGTTATAATTTTTTGGAGATTTGTTGAAATTCGTTACACATACGGATCTCTGAATCACAATAGTAACGAAATGTATCGCACATGTGAACTAGCCCCCTCCCTGAAAACTGATACATCTGCAGCAGAGCGTGTTCTTTTAAAAACAACAGACTTGCTGGCTAGATCACCAGATGAAAATAGAAGAAAGTACCGTATATACTCAAGTATAAGCCGACCCGAATATAAGCCGAGGCACCTAATTTTACCACAAAAAACTGGGAAAATGTATTAACTCGATTATAAGCCTAGGGTGTCCATCTGCATGCCTCACTGTGCCTCACTTTGCCTCACTGTGTCCATGTGCATGCCTCACTGTGCCCATGCCTCACTGTGCCCATGCCTCACGGTGCCCATGCCTCACTGTGCCCATGCCTCACTGTGCCCATGCCTCACTGTGCCCATGCCTCACTGTGTCCATGACTAGACTGACGTTTAACATGGGAGTCTATGGAAGGGGTGCCCGGCTTTGAAAAATCGGTGCTCCCCGGCCGTCCGTCCCCCGGACAAAAAACTTTACACACTAATAGAGCAGAAATGGGGCTACATGTGTCCAGGTGGCATACGACCGGCCGGTACCGGGTCCCCAAAATCACAGTAGAAATTATCGTTTAACATGGGAGTCTATGGAAGGGGTGCCCGGCTTTGAAAAATCGGTGCTCCCAGGCCGTAGGTCCCCTGGACAACAAACTTTGCACACTTGTAGAGGAAGAGTGGGGCTACATGTGTGCTAAGTTGGGGTCTAGGGAACCTACGGCCGGCCGGTACCGGGTCCCCAAAGTCCGGGAGATCAGGCGCAAAAAGGTGACTCGAGTATAAGCCGAAGGGGGCATTTTCAGCACAAAAAAATGTGCTGAAAAACTCGGATTATACTCGAGTATATACAGTAAACCCAAAAACAAAAACTAAAGCAGCTATCACATCTAAGAATTGGTAAGCTGCATAATAATAAATATTTGCTTTTGGGTTTATTATTGCTTTGACCTCAACGAACACAATGTTTTTGGGTTTTTTTTTTTCCAAATGTACTGTACAGTTTGAGCAACAGTGACCACAACATGATTTCAATTAATTTAAGTTGTACAAAACAAACACTTACTGGAAGGACAAAAACGCTTAATTTTAAGAGCAGCAGTTGTTTAATGTTGAGGACCGAACACCAAATATTGTCAGCAAACGGCAAAAAAAAAAAGCATAGGAATGTTTCCAATTGATTTTCTGTAAACACTCTTCACAATTTGTTCCCATGGGAGGGCAATATATTTAAAGGCTTCAAACAAAGTTTATATGGTTTACTTCACATATAAAAAAAAAAAAAATAAGAACCATAAACAAAAGACATTTAAAAATGTGACTATTTTAATCAAAATAATAATAATAGGATTTGAAAATATTGAAATAAGATTTATAGAATCATATGACAGAGATGAAGATATTAATAGTAAAAAACTAAATAAAAAAAACCCATTGCTTACTAAAAATTATCCGTCTGGTAAAGCACTGATTTGAAATGAATAGTTGAACCCTAGCCAAGGCACTTGAAGTTGTTGATGTAATTGAACTTGCCTTCCCTGAGTTCTAAAACAATAAAATAATAAAAAAAAAAAAAAAGAGAACTCTAGATCAGCATTTCTCAACCTCTTTTTTTAGTTGTGGCACCCTATAGGAGTATAGCAAAATCTAGAGGAGCACAAGTGTAAAGCCCTGTACACACGATCGGATTTCCTATGGATTTTAAACCGATGGATTTCTCCATCGGAAATCTGATGAAGCTGACTTCCATCAGTCTTGCCTACACACCATCAGTCAAAAAACCGATCGTCCCAAACGCCGTGACGTAAGAACGTAAGGTGAGGTAAGGTAAGGTGAGGTAAGAAAAATGAAGTTCTATGCTTCTGAGCATGCGTTGACTTGATTCTGAGCATGCGTGGGTTTTTTATCTGATGGAGTTTCACACAGACGATAGTAATTTGCTATTGTTTTTTTTCCATCGGATACATTTAAAACATGTCCTATTTTTTAACACCGATGGAAAAAAGACCGATGGGGCACATACACGATCGGTTTGTCCGATGAAAAAAGTCCATCAGACTGTTTTCATCTGTAAAACCGATCGTGTGTACAGGGCTTAAAATGTAAAAAGCTCAAATGTTACTTAGCAATAGGAAATCTAAGGCCTCGTACACACGGCCGAGATTCTCGTCGAAAAAAACATGTCGTTTTTTTCGACGAGATTCTTGGACAAGAAAATTGTCCCGGCCGAGTGTACACACGCTCGATTCAAAGAACCCTGCGGTTCTTTGAATGGAGCGTCTGCGGTGACGTCATCGACTACGACGAGCATGCGCTCGTCACATTCGATGCCGTCGCCGCCATCTTGGTATACCCTATCTATGCCTAGGAAGCTACCGCGCATGCGTCAAATTCATTTCGAACATGCGCGGGCTTCCGGGAGGACAGGTAAGTGTACACACACTCACTTTTCTCGTCGAGGATCTCTATTTTCTCGTCGAGATTCTTGTCGCTTTTCTTGACGAGAAACCATACACACAAACGAATTTCTCGGCAAAAAATCTCTGCCAGCAAGTTTCTTGCTGGTTTTTGCCGAGAAACTCGTTCGTGTGTACGAGGCTTGACACTGGGATGATGAACACAACATCGGAAGCCCTCTCTTTCACATTAAAAATTCCCCCATCATATCAGAGGTCCCCCCATCACATCAGAGGTTCCCCCATCACATCAAAGTCACCCCATCACATCAGAGGTCCTACATCACATCAGAGGTCCCCATCACATCAGAGTCCCCCTATCACATCAGAGGTTCCCCCATCACATCAGAGGTCCCCCCATCACATCAGAGGTTCCCCCATCACATCAAAGTCACCCCATCACATTAGAGGTCCTACATCACATCAGAGGTCCCCATCACATCAGAGGTTCCCCCATCACATCAGAGACCCCCCCACAATCACATCAGAAATCCCCCATCATATCAGAGTCCCCCCATCACATCAGAGACCCCCCCATCACATCAGAAATCCCCCATTATATCAGAGTCCCCCTATCACATCAGAGGCCCCCCCATCACATCAGAGGTCCCCCCATCACATCAAAGTCCCCCATAACATCAGAGGTCCCCATCACATTCGAGGTCCCCCCATCACATCAGAGGTCCCTCTATCACATCAGAGCACCCCCCCCCCATCACATCAGAGGTTCTCAAATTACATCAGAAGTCCCCATCACATCAGAAGTCCCCATCACATCAGAGGTCTCCTCATAATATCAGAAGTCCCCATCACATCAGAGGTCCCTTATAACATCAGAGGTCCCCCCATCACATTAGAGGTTCCTCCATCACATCAGGTGTCCCCCTATCACATCAGAGGTTCTCCCATTACATCACAAGTCACCATTGATGTAGAGGTCCTCCATAAGATCAGAGGTTCCCATTACATCAGATGTCACCATAACATCAGAGGTCCCCTAAAACTTTAGAGGTCCCCCACCACATCAGAGGTCCCCCCATCACAACAGAGGTCCCCCATAACATCAGAGGTCCCCTATAACTTCAGAGGTCCCCCACCACATCAGAGGTCCCCCCATTACAACAGAGGTCCCCAATAACATCAGAGGTCCCCCATAACATCAGAGGTCCCCATCACATCAGAGGCCATCACATCAGTGTTTCCCCCATCACATCAGAGGTCCCCCCATCACATCAGAGGTTCTCCCATTACATCAGAAGTCCCAATCACATCAGAGGTCCCCCATAACATCAGAGGTTCTACCATTACATCAGAGGTTCTCCATCACATCAGAGGTTCCCCCCGCACCCCCCCCCCACATCACATCAGAGGGGCCGCACCCCCCGCAGCCCCATAGTGACGCCACTATGTCAGCACATAAACCGATTGGCTGTTTTAATGAGCTATTCATTTTTATATTGCTATTTTTACTATAACTACTTTTCTCTTTTTTTTTGTGATATTTCAGTTCCACACCATATACCTTTCATTTGCACATATTCAGGAAAGGAGGAAGTGACTGGATTGCATGTGTCAGGGCAGTAAAAGGCAAGAATGAAGTTTGCTATTCACCTTGCAATGTACTGTATGTTGAATGACTGGAGAGAACTTTTTTCTTTTCCAAAGTTCAAAAAGTTTAAATTTAAAATGTAAAGTAACAATACACAAAAAGCACACAAAACAGCGGAAACATAGCTTGTCATTACTTTCCACGTTATTTTGTGTGGCGGTGCTTTGTTCTGTGGAGTGTTAGAAGGCATTAATCAGCCTGCTCACACATACAGTAGATGATGTGTTTTTTGTGTGTTGTGTCCCTGTTGCTTTCTTTGGGCTTTCGACAGTGAAAGTACAGTCGCAATATTTTTTTAACCTAAGCCATCTTTACAAACCATAGGAGAAATTCTTTTGAGTGCCATTCTTTTCGGGTTGCAAAAGGCTCTAGAGAAACAATAAAATTCATGAGTCATAACATCGGCTCAGCGTTGGAAGTGAATATTAAACTTCACTGCATTGCAGGTGTTTTAAGAGGCTTTGATAATTCCCTTGAATGTGTTTACATCTCTGAGGCTTTTCTGATTTGTTGCGGACAAGGCAAAGGTGAGGCTGGGACAACAGGCGCTCCCGGGACACGGCAGTCTTTTGGTCCCGCATGGGACCAGAAGCAAAATTGAAATCCCAATTTTGGGTTGCATTACCCTACATTCCAATTGATTGTGATGTATCCTTGTGGCCCCCACTGGCTAAATGTTTGAATTAATTTGGCTTTCATACTCACCTTTTCTGAATTCTTCAGGCTGGTCATTCAACGCTGCAGGGTTCTCATGACCTTCCACTCTTTTTCAGGTTAGATGGTCCATACCTGAGTGGCTGACATGATAAAGTCAGGGCCACGCTGTGCACCAGTAGAGCATGAATGAAGAGCGCTGTGGTGAGGCCATGGCGCTCTGCATTCAAAGTAGAGACTGGAGTCTTCTAGGTTGAGTAAGTCCAGTGATCGTTCAACCCAAGGACTGGGGACATTTGGTAGCAAACAGTAGATACCGAAGAGGACAGATTTAAGCTGAATATTGCCCCCTGAGCTGCTTTTTTTATTTTTTCTTTCTTTGTAATTACCCCTGTGGGACCTTTAAAAAAAAAGTCCCTCAGGGACCTATTTTTGATTACCACAGTCCGCTGTCTCATGATCCTCCATAGTGCCTCTTCCTGGAGTAAAGGCTGGTGATCTGCATTCTAGGCCCGCCATTGGCCATTCTTGTTGCCACCCTTAGTGCCAGGAATCAGCAGCAGAGATGGCTAGATCTGGGTGGCTACACTTAGGATACTATAGGTCCTAATAGATGATAGGCTCAGCAATGGCATGCAATGTAAAGCTGCTGCAAGCAAAGCCAACAGAATATTGGCATGCAATAAAAAGAGGATTGACTCCAGAGATAAAATGATAATTCTCCCACTCTACAATACTCTCCTCCAGCCGCATCTTGAGTATGCCGTCCAGTTTCAAGAACCAGCAGGGCCGGCGCTCCAACTAGGCGAACTAGGCAGCCGCCTATGGCGCACTGCCACCTAGGGGCCCACTGCTGCCTAGCCTAGCCTGGATGGATCACTTATGTAATTCGCCGGGCCCAGCAGCAGCCATGGCCAAAGTGGCTCCGCCGGAATAGTGCTGACTGTGTGTCACTCACTGTGCATTGCTGTGCAGGCCTCACCCACAGGGCCGTCTTTTTTCCTTGTCATGGGGAGTCCAGGATCAGTGGCGGTGCCATGCCCGGGAGGGAGAAGAGCTCCCTGACCACCAGAGAGGTCAGGAGCAGCAGGCGCAGCAACCCCGACGCGTCGGCACCACACAGAGGCTGGATTCCTCCAACCTCCTCTACACTCCCAGCTCCAACAGCGGACGAAGAACAGGCAGATCGGGGGCCCCCCAAAGAGAACTGGCGGGAGGCGCATGCAGCCAGGGACTGCTACCCGGGACAGTCCACGATCTATGACATAGAGCAGAGCACCCCCATCCTCACCAGCCAGAAGGAGGAGGTACCGGGCATCATACACATAACACACTTACCCACAGACTGGGACAGGGGTTGCACAGAAGGGACTGCAGACAGGGGCCCTCTCTCTCATCCTCCCCTCTCTCTCTCTCATCCCAAATCCCCTCTCTCTCATCCCAAATCCCCTCTCTCTCACCCGCAATCCCCTCTCTCTCACCCGCAATCCCCTCTCTCTCATCCTCCTCTCTCTGTCATCCCCAATCTCCTCTCTCTCATCCCCAACCTCCCTCTCTCTCTCATCCTCCCCTCTCACCCCTCTCTCATTCCCTGACCACCAGAGAGGTGAGGAGCAGCAGGCGCAGCAACCCAGATGTGGCGGCTGGATTCCCCCCCTCTCTTTCATTCCTCTCTCTCATTCTCATTCCCCCTCTCTCTTTCACCATGCCCTCTCACTCCCCTCTCTCTCTTATCCCCAATCCCCCCTCTCTCATCCCCCTCTCTCTCTCACCCCCCCTCTCTCATCCCCAATCCCCCTCACTCATCACTCTCTCATCCGCCCTCTCTCTCTCACCCCCAATCCCCTCTCATCCTCAATCCCCCTCTCTCTCTCACCCCAAATCTCTCTCTCCCTCTCTCTCTCTCTCGTCCCCCCTTTTCTCTCATCCCAAATATCCTCTATCTCTCTTTCATCCCCAATCTCCCCAATCCCCTCTCTCTCATCCCCTCTCTCTCATACCCAATCCCCTCTCTCTCATCCCCCTCTCTCTCTCTCTCTCTCTCTCTCATCCCCATTCCACCCTCACTCATCCCCAATCCCCTCTCTCTCATCCCCCCTCTCTCTCATCCCCAATCTCCCCTCATTCATCGCCAATCCCCTCTCTATCATCCCTCTCTCTCTCATCCCCCCTCTCGCTCTCTTATGCCCAATCCCCTCCTCTCTCTCATGTAGATAGTATATGGACAAATATTGGATACTGGATTATGGGGAAACATTGGCAAACCAAACCCAAGGCATACTGCAAGCAGGTACCAGCTACATAGATAACATCCACCCTCCAGCGCAAATGGCTGGTCTTGCATAGGGCACAAAATAGTCTAGCAGCGGCCCTGGGCATTTGTCCTCAGGAAGGATGTGCTGGAACTGGAGAGAGTCCAGAGAAGGGCAAAAAAACTAATAAAGGGACTAGGGGATCTAGACTACAAGCATTGAACTTATTCTCTCTGGAGAAGAGACGCTTGAGAGGGGATATGATATCAATGTACAAATACTGTACTGGTGGTGACCCCACAATAGGGAAAAAACCTTTTAGTGAAAGGGAATTTAAAAAGACACGCGGCCATTCACTGAAATTGGATGAGAAGCGGTTTAACCTTAAAATGCGTAGAGGGTTCTTTACTGTCAGAGAAGTAAGGATGTGGAATTCTCTTCTACAATCAGCAGGGAATGTCGATAGTTTCAAAAAAACTATTATGCCTCGCACATACGATCAGTTTTCCCGACAAGAAAAGTGTGATGTGAGCTTTTTGTCAGGAATTCCGATCGTGTGTATGCTCCATCACACTTTTTCTGTCAGAATTCCTGCCAAGAAAAGATTGAGAGCAGGTTCTCTATTTTCGTGACAGGAAAAGTTCCTATCGGGAATCGCGCTCGTCTGTATGCAATCATGATGCGAAAAAAAACATGCATGCTCAGAATCAAGCAGAAGAGCCGAACTGCCTATTGAACACCATTTTTCTCGGCTCGTCGTACGTGTTGTACGTCGCCGCGTTCTTGACGTTCGGAATTTCAGACAAGATTTGTGTGACCGTGTGTATGCAACACAAGTTTAAGTTTTCCCTGCTGAAAAAAAAAAACACGGTTTTCCTGTCGGAAAAACTGATCGTGTGTATAGGGCATTTGATGTGCACCTTAACGATCACAACATACAGGGATATACAATGTACTTTTGACATAAACACAAGCACACTCACACACCACAGGTTGAATTGGTTGGACTGATGTCTTTTTTCAACCGTACCAACTATATGTTTGGGGATGTGTGAATATAGGAGATAAATACATATCATAATTATTAAATTGGATTTTTGGTAGATCTTTATCTTTAAATCTTAAAACATTGGGGAAAAAAATGTGAAATTGATTCTGATTCTAATAATTTCCCTAAAGCTATGTGCTTTATGAATAAATCTTCACAGAACATAACATTTAAATCTCCCGGGACTGAATCATATCCCTCCCAGGCAAATGTTAATGCAGCGTGATTCATCCTCTGACGTTAGCAGAGATTCATTCATTGAAGTTATTGGCATAAACAGGCAGGATTGCGTGTTACACCGCAGTGAGCGCCCGCATCCTCCTGTAATAAGCAACAACATTATTGAAGAAGAACTGATTTACGGTCAATAGCAGGAAAAGTTATTACAGAGCAATCTGAATTAAGCTTTGTGGTGCGGTTGGATACACGCTTGTCACACATCTAGCAAAATTAAAGGAGAATTTAAAACAGAAAATAAAATGCTTTTTCTATCGACAAGTATTAATTTTGCTTTTTTTTTTTTGTCGGAGAAAGCTGAAAATAGACCAAAGGAAGTCTGCATTTCGGTGCTTGACTTTTGCCAATGCCAAAAGCTTCCACGAGGCAGAGCAGTTTTCACGAGACAATACTGTGCTGATTGCCCAAAGAGTTGTGCCGCCGCCTGTATCCGTACTGCTCAGTGATTACATTTCTTTTACAAAGTTCAGACTCAAAAAGTGCAGATTTAAGGCTTCGATTGCATTTGGTACGTGTCCAAAAAATTTGAAATTTGCTCCATCACTTTTTCCCGGCAAAAATTTTAAATAACTAACTTAGAAAAGGGAAGTTTCCCCCACTGGGGTTTTCAAGGCAACAAAAATTAAAGAATGTGACAATGGGAATGGTAAAAATATAATTTATTGATAGAAACCGCAATGGTTGGTCATTTTAACCGTTAAGATATGAGCTCTGGTACATGATTAAAATCGCAATACAAAAGAATGCACACACTATGTATCATACAACATCGCTGGGTAGTACAATGTATATGGTTACAAAATTTCTTGACGCGCTTCGACCCGTCCGGGTCTTCTTCAGAAGATGTGTTTAACTGTGAGGAAATTGCATTTAATAAATAGTTACGAGATTCAAAAAACATTCTATTAGCATAGGCAGAAATTGTAGAGCATATTTACCAAACAGGCTGTATTGCACAACATCGCATGACCAGAGGTCCTCTAAAACATCTTCACAAGATCCTAATAACCAGGGCCGACAGCTGATCAAACGTCCACCAGGAGGGGGCGCCCCATCGAACCGTATATGGCTTACAAGGAGTCATACAAATTAGGAGCAGTATTCCATGCTTAAAGTGCGGGAGAATGAGAAGAAGGGGAACCCCACCTGCAGTGATTAAACAGGGAACACCAGAATGAGTTTATAGTGTTGCACAAACATATAATTCTAAAGTTTAAGTGCCAAAGATTAAAAAATCAAATCATAAAATAGACGGTTAAGGCAAGTTTGACTGAGAGAACACAAAGTAGTTTTGAGAAATGTATATATATTAGAGTATATGTAGTAAATATCTGGGCATCCAAAAATGAACAAAATAACATTTATATGTGCAAACCAAAAATCAAAAGTAATTTGGTTGAATGGGTGAGTTAAGTCCTAGAGGTAAAAGATTGTGAAAAATGAAAACATACTGGGGTGGATGGGGAGTGAAAGTGTATAAAAGATGTGTGAATGAGAGAGAAGACAGGGGGGGGAGGTGGAGGTGGAAAGGAGGGGGGGGGGTAAGGGGGAAGAGGGGAGAGACAAACAAGAAAGAAGTGAAAGAAATGGGAGTGAGCAAAAAGGACAAACAAAATAAACGAACCAAGAAGGTGAATGAAATGAGGAATTGAAAGAGGAAAAGCAGTGAGAGGGTGTGCACAAAGGGAGACAAGGAGAATGGTGATGAAAGATGCAAAACTGGTGTGCAAGGGGTGTGAAAGGAATGAAAAAGAAAAGCAAGAAGCAGAAAAATAAAAAATGATGAGAAAATGTATATAAATGAAATGAGAGGGAAAAAGTGAGAATGTGCGGAAAAACTGAAAGAAGAAAAAGAAAGACCACAGCTATGGAACGCTCTACCCATAAACATCCGCATGGAAGAAAACCATAGGGCCTTCAGGAAAAAACTTACAGTAAAGCCTCATACACATGACCGAGTTTCTCGGCAAGAAACTTGCTGGCAGAGATTTCTTGCCGAGAAATTAGTTCGTGTGTATGGTTTCTCGTCAAGAAAAGCGACAAGAATCTCGACGAGAAAATAGAGAACCTGCTCTCTATTTTCTCGTCGAGATTCTCGTCAGCCTGTTTCTCGACGAGAAAATTGAGTGTGTGTACACTTACCTGTCCTCCGGGAAGCCCGCGCATGCTCGAAATGACTTAGACGCATGCGCGGTAGCTTCCTAGGCATAGGTAGGGTGAACCAAGATGGCGGCGACGGCATCGAATGTGACGAGCGCATGCTCGTCGTATTCGATGACGTCACCGCGTTCGCTCCATTCAAAGAACCGCAGGCTCTTTGAAATGAGCGTGTGTACACTAGGCCGGGACAAGTTTCTTGTCCAAGGATCTCGTCGTAAAAAACGACATGTTTTTAACGACGAGATTCTCGGCCGTGTGTACGAGGCTTAAGACCCACCTCTTCTGAAAGATCAGGACAACACTGGATGGAAATAAGTGCCTTGAGGCGATTAAGTTCGCATTTGCAGCGCTATACAAGTTATTCACTCATTCACTCACTCACTCACTCATGGTTGCTAGTGAAAGTGAAGATATGAGATGAAAAGATATTGAGTGTGATGGAAGTGGAAAGTAAAATGAAGGAGGAAGCAGGAAAAAATATGTGCGCAAACTTCCCTTTTCTTTTTCATATCGGGGTGCGCAGCACCATTCCCCTATCTCCTCCCAGTGTCTCCCTCCTTTATTTAAATAACTAACTTAACCCTCTAATGAGAGAAGACAGTGCTTGTAATATCCATGCAATTTTCAACATAAATATAAATAAAACATATACCATTTATCTCCTGAAGACGTTGCTGATTGATGACGAAACACGTAGAGAGGGATCTCTGGTGAAGTCACTTCTGCTCTCTGGAACGTAGGCTGAAGGGCACAGTGTAAAAATAATCATAAAAATAGATAGTGCAGCGCTTTAAATGTCCATATGTCAAAGATAGAAAACCAGCACAGTGAATCAATGGATAATCCCCGTGATCTTCATAGGTGACACATGAACTCTTGATTGCATGCAGGTGGTAACAAACACACACAGTGAGAGACCTCCACCAACAGATAAATTGCCCGCTCACCTCCAAACATGGACCCTTTGATTATAGAGGGTCACTGAAAACCTTCCCTTGCGGGTTAAGGGCACAGTGGCATTTTCTAATATACATATGAGATCTCACTCCTCTCATTAGAGGGTTCAGTTACCATATATACTCGAGTATAAGCCGACCCGAATATAAGCCAAGGCACCTAATTTTACCACAAAAAAATGGGAAAACGTATTGACTCGAGTATAAGCCTAGGGTGTCCATCTGCATGCCTCACTGTGCCTCACTTTGCCTCACTGTGTCCATGTGCATGCCTCACTGTGCCCATGCCTCACTGTGCCCATGACTAGACTGACGTCTAACATGGGAGTCTATGGAAGGGGTGCCCGGCTTTGAAAAACCGGTGCTCCCCGGCTGTAGGTCCCCCGGACAAGAAACTTTGCACACTTGTAGAGGAAGAGTGGGGCTACATGTGTGCCAAGTTCGGGGTCCAGAGGACCTAAGACCGTCCGGTACCGGGTCCCCAAAGTTCGGGAGATCAGGCGCAAAAAGGTGACTCGAGTATAAGCCGAGGGGGGCATTTTCAGCACAAAAAAAGTGCTGAAAAACTCGGCTTATACTCGAGTATATACGGTACTTATTTTCAGACCTTATGTGTCTTGTGACAGCAGCTGCTTATTTTTTATTCACATATATTTTCATTGTCGCTATAGTTCAGGCCAGTGGGTATTTAGGTATTTAGAAATTTTAAATAGCCTAAAAAATAAATATTTTGTCTGTAAGGCAATATTTTTCATTTTTGAAAGTTGTTGATGCTGATTTGAACTTTTTGTCCTGCTCTAAACCTTAGAGCCCCCAGAGCTTGACTACGGCATAACAGAGTGATTTCCCTGTGATTTCTAACACATAAGTAAGGATGATTGCTTGTCTTTTACAGTGCGCCACTTTATTGGGCACCACATTTCCTCTATAACGGGGCACCAGAACATTTCTCTCACGCTCTTATTCTTGCAACACACACAACGGTTCTGAAAGCCAAAATCTGCAGCTGTTACTCCTTACAATGTGAATCACTCGCTGTCCCGCCCTCTGTGACAATAGCTTTTTCTTTAATTGTATTTATTACTACTGAGGTCGGCGCCAATGAGAAGATTTGTCAGCTTTTAGTTTACAGGAATGTGAAATTATTCTAAACTCTATTGAATATAATAAATCACAGATAAAAACAACTCAAACATTACTGCTACAGAGCATACAGCGTGTGAGATATTGCAGCCGTTATTATTCACTGGTGGGGGGGGGGGGGTGGGGGGGGCGACATGATGGCGGTTTAGTGGCTAGCAAAGCTATCTTGTGTTAGCACAATCCTGAGCAGTCATAAGGATAGGGCTGTACATTGATTTATGTTGTGCACGTGATTTCTCCATTTGCTTGATCCCTATAATTGCGGTAGACATGTGCGATTCGTTTCGCTACAAATAGAAATTCGAACAAATTTTTGTTATTCAGAGATTCGAATGTATCCAAATCTCCCAAATACAATAGTAACAAATTCCAGTTATCCTCTTCTGGACCGCCCCGTGCAAATATACTGCGGTACAGGTACGTGATTTCACGTGCTGGATCTGGGCCACGCCCGCCCGCCCCCTCCCCTCGGCGACCCGCTGCGACTTGACACAGGAGGAGCCAATCAGCGGGTCCAGTGGACCCGATGTCCGCCTGCACCCAGCAATCGGTGTCAAGAAAGGCAGAACGGCAGGCTGTCTATGTAAACAAGGCAAAGAAAAAAAAGGTGGTATTATTGAACAATGACGTGGGCCCACATCCCAATTTATCTAGAGCAGAGGTCTCCTAACTGCGGCCCTGGGACCAGATGCGGCAATTTGCTTGCCTTCGTCTGGCCCTTGGGTAGGGATGCCACCTGTCCAGGATTCACCCGGACAGTTCGGGTTTGGAATCATGCGTCCGGGTTTCAGACTGCCTGAAACCCAGACACATTATTTAGACTGGACTATGGCTTCCCAGCAGGGTTGCTGGCTGCAGTTGTCTAAGCTGAGAGTGTCTGTTACACTCTTTCGCACTGCCAAAAGCCAGCACTATGAATCCCCCTAAGGCAAATCAGGGTTCTCAGAGCTTCCCCTACATCATATTTCCCCTTTACACCAGAGGCCACAGTGTTTCCCCTTACATCAGAGTCCTCTCCACACATCAGAGTTCCCCCTTAAGTCAGGGTTCCCAGAGGATCCCTTATGTTAGAGGCCCCAGAGTTCTCCCTTATATCAGAGTCTGCAGAGTCCCCCCTTACAGTGAAAGGAAACTCTGTGGATTCAGATGTAAAAGGGGAACTCTGTGGATTCAGATGTAAAAGGGGAACTCTGTGGATTCAGATGTAAAAGGGGAACTCTGTGGATTCAGATGTAAAAGGGGAACTCTGTGGATTCAGATGTAAAAGGGGAACTCTGTGGATTCAGATGTAAAAGGGGAACTCTGTGGATTCAGATGTAAAAGGGGAACTCTGCGGATTCAGAAGTAAAAGGGGAACTCTGTGGATTCAGATGTAAAAGGGGAACTCTGTGGATTCAGATGTAAAAGGGGAACTCTGCGGATTCAGAAGTAAAAGGGGAACTCTGTAGATTCAGAAGTAAAAGGGGAACTCTGCAGATTCAGAAGTAAAAGGGGAACTCTGCGAATTCAGAAGTAAAAGGGGAACTCTGCGGATTCAGAAGTAAAAGGGGAACTCTGCGGATTCAGAAGTAAAAGGGGAACTCTGCGGATTCAGAAGTAAAAGGGGAACTCTGCGGATTCAGAAGTAAAAGGGGAACTCTGCGGACTCTGATGTAAAGGGGAACTCTGCGGATTCAGAAGTAAAAGGGGAACTCTGCGGATTCAGAAGTAAAAGGGGAACTCTGCGGATTCAGAAGTAAAAGGGGGAACTCTGCGGATTCAGAAGTAAAAGGGGAACTCTGCGGATTCAGAAGTAAAAAGGGAACTCTGCGGATTCAGAAGTAAAAGGGGAACTCTGCGGATTCAGATGTAAAAGGGGAACTCTGCGGATTCAGATGTAAAAGGGGAACTCTGCGGATTCAGATGTAAAAGGGGAACTCTGCGGATTCAGAAGTAAAAGGGGGAACTCTGCGGATTCAGATGTAAAAGGGGAACTCTGCGGATTCAGAAGTATAAGGGGAACTCTGCGGATTCAGATGTAAAAGGGGAACTCTGTGGATTCAGAAGTATAAGGGGAACTCTGCGGATTCAGAAGTAAAAGGGGAACTCTGCGGATTCAGATGTAAAAGGGGAACTCTGCGGATTCAGATGTAAAAGGGGAACTCTGTGGACTCTGATGTAAAGGGGAACTCTGCGGATTCAGAAGTAAAAGGGGAACTCTGTGAACTCTGATGTAAAGGGGGACTCTTTTTCTTAACTTCATATGATTAGAAATGTTTTTTAATCGCAAAATATATGTACAGTTTATACTATAAAAATAAAATTGCCGTGCGCCGCTAAAGTGTTCTAGTTTGACTTGAAGAAAAGGTGGCAACCCTACCCTTGGGGCACTATTCCATCCACTGACACCAACAATTGGGGAATCATTCTCCTTGCTGAAACCACCAATGGGGCACTATTCATCCAACTGACACTATCCAAAGGGTACAATTCCTTCTATTGACACCAACAATGGAGCACTAGTCCTCCCACTGACACCGAAGATATGGTATTGTTTACTCCGACTGGGCATTTTCTACTCCCAATGGCCACAGTCCGGCCCTCATAAAGTCTGAAGGACAGTAAACTGGCCCTTTGTTTAGAAAGTTTGTAGACCCCTGATCTAGAGAATGGAGAGAATGCCCCCTTACGGGACGTTAATGGCCCAAAGGACGTCAAGATAAAGTATGAAAAAGTCATACACAATTTATTGAAAATATAAAAACAATGAACGTGGCTGATAACATCAAAAGTCAACATGAATAAAGGGAACATGAGGAACATAGAAGCTCTAGAGCGGTCACAGGACTACCGTGATGAGAGCCATGGTGTGGTCTGCATGTTCTGCCATGATGGCTCTCATCACGGTAGTCCTGTGACCGCTCTAGAGCTTCTATGTTCCTCATGTTCCCGTGTATTCATGTTGACTTTTGATGTTATCAGCCACGTTCATTGTTTTTATATTTTCAATAAATTGTGTATGACTTTTTCATACTTTATCTTGACGTATTGTCCTTTGGGCCATTAAAGTCCCGTGAAGGGGGAGTTCTCTCCATTTTCTATGTAAACAAGGCAGATCACCGTTCTGTGAGAGGGGAAGATGGAGATCTTCAGTTTCTGCAAAGCAGGAACACAGATCCCTGCTTTCCCGCAGTTAAAGCACCTCCCCCACAGTTAGAAAGCACTCCCAAGGGACACATTTAACCCTTTAATCTTCCCTGATGTCAAACCCTTCCCTGCCAGTGTCATTTATACAGTGACAGTGCATTTTTTTTAGCATTAATCACTGTATTGGTGTCACTGGTCCCCAAAAACTGTCACTTATGCCTTGTACACACGATCAGAATTTCCGATGAAAAAAGTCTGACGGAATTTTTTCATCGGATATTCCGACCGTGTGTGGGCCCCATCGAACTTTTTTCCGTCGGAGTTTAGAAATAGAACATGTTTTATTTTTTTTCCGATGGAAAAAAATCCTATTGGAAATTCCGATCGTCTGTGTGGAACTCCGATGGAGAAAAAAACACGCATGCTCAGAATCAAGTCAACGCATGCTCGGAAGCATTGAATTTCATTTTTCTCGGCTCGTCGTAGTGTTGTACGTCTCCGCGTTCTTGAAGATCGGAATTTGGTCTGACAGTGTGTATGCAAGACAGCTTGAACGGAATTCCGACGGAAAATTCCATCGGATTTTATCCCATCGGAAATTCCGATCATGTGTACAGGGCATAAGTGTCAGATTTGTCCACCACAATGTCGCAGTCCCGCTAAAAATCGCTGTTCGCCACCATTACCAATAAAAAAAAATGAAAAGTCCATAAATCTAAACCATAGTTTGTATACGCAAATAACTTTTGCACAAACCAATCAATATACGCCTATTGGGTTTTATTTTTTGCCAAAAAATATGTAGCAGAATACATATTGGCCTAAATTGATGAAGAAATTAGATTTTTTTTTTTTTTTTAATATGTATTATAGCAGAAAGTTAAAAATATTGTTGTTGTTTTTTTTTTGTCGGTCTTTTTTTGTTTCTAGCAAAAAAAAACGCAGAGGTGATCATATACCACCAAAAGAAAGCTCTATTTGTGGGGAAAAAGAGACATTAATTTTATTTGGGTACAGCGTCGCACGACCGCGCAATTGTCAGTTAAAATAATGCAGTGCCGGTGGCCTGATCATTAAGGGGGTAAAACCTTTCCGGGGGCTGAAGTAGTTAAAGAGTCAATGTAATCGTTTTATAAACATTTTCTTTTCTTTCACTTTCAAATGTAAAAAATAAAAAAATAAAAAAAAAGTTTTCAATTCAACTGTTTCAAAATGTATCGATTCGAACGTTTTGAATGGAAAAAAAAAATCGCAGAATTCAAAGAAAATTCAAAAAAGACATAAAACGAATTCCGAATACAAATTCTGTAAACGAATCGTGAATAAAAAATTAACGAATGAACAAATTTAACAAAACAAAATGGTTAACGAATCGAACCACCAAAAGAAAGCTCTATTTGTGGGGAAAAAGAGACATTCATTTTATTTGGGTTCACTTTCAAATGTAAAAAAAAAAAAAATCAAAAGTTTTCAATTCGACTGTTTCAAAATGTATCGATTCGAACGTTTCGAATGGAAAAAAAACCCGGTGAATTCAAAGAAAATTTGAAAAAGTCATAAAACCCAAATACAAATTCCGAATACAAATTCCGTAAACAAATCGCGATATAGAAAATGAACAAATTAACAAATTAAACTAAAAAAGATTGATTAACGAATCGAACCACCAAAAGAAAGCTCTATTTGTGGGGAAAAGGAGACATTCATTTTATTTGGGTTCACTTTCAAATGTAAAAAATAAATAAAATCGAAAGTTTTCAATTCGACTGTTTCAAAATGTATCGATTCAAAAGTTTCGAATGGGAAAAAAAAATCGGTGAATTCAAAGAAAATTTGAAAAAGTCATAAAACCCGAATACAAATTCCAAATACAAATTCCGAATACAAATTCCGTAAACGAATCGCGATATAAAAAATGAACAAATGAACAAATTTAACTAAAAAAAATTGATTAACAAATCGAACCACCAAAAGAAAGCTCTATTTGTGGGGAAAAGGAGACATAAATTTTATTTGGGTACAGTGTCGGATGACCGCCCAATTGCCAGTTAAAATAACGCAGTGCCGTATCGCAAAAAATGGCCTGGTCATTAAGGGAGTAAAACCTTCCGGGGCTGAAGTAGTTAAAGAGCCATTGTAATCGTTTGATAAAGGTTTTTCTTTTGTTTGTTCACTTTCAAATGTAAAAAAAAAAAAAAAAAAATAAAGTTTTTAATTCAACTGTTTCAAAATGTATCGATTCGAACGTTTCGAATGTAAAAAAAAAATCGCACAATTCAAAGGAAATTCAAAAAAGACATAAAACGTATTCCGAATACAAATTCCGTAAATGAATCGCGAATAAAAAAGGAACGAATGAACAAATTTAACAAAAAAAAATTGATTAACGAATCGAACCACCAAAAGAAAGCTCTATTTGTGGGGAAAAAGAGACATTAATTTTATTTGGGTTCACTTTCAAATGTAAAAAAAAAAAAAAACGAAAGTTTCAAAATGTATCGATTCAAAAGTTTTGAATGGAAAAAAAAACCCAGTGAATTCAAAGAAAATTTGAAAAAGTCATAAAACCCGAATTCAAATTCCAAATACAAATTCCGAATACAAATTCCGTAAACGAATCACGATATAAAAAATGAACAAATGAACAAATTTAACTAAAAAAACTTGATTTACAAATCGAACCACCAAAAGAAAGCTCTATTTGTGGGGAAAAAGAGACATTAATTTTATTTGGGTTCACTTTCAAATGTAAAAAAAAAAAAAAATCAAAAGTTTTCAATTCGAATGTTTCAAAATGTATCGATTCGAACGTTTCGAATGGAAAAAAAAAATCGATGAATTCAAAGAAAATTTGAAAAAGTCATAAAACCCGAATACAAATTCCAAATACAAATTCCGAATACAAATTCCGTAAACGAATCGCGATATAAAAAATGAACAAATGAACAAATTTAACTAAAAAAAATTGATTAACAAATCGAACCACCAAAAGAAAGCTCTATTTGTGGGGAAAAGGAGACATAAATTTTATTTGGGTACAGTGTCGGATGACCGCCCAATTGCCAGTTAAAATAACGCAGTGCCGTAACGCAAAAAATGGCCTGGTCATTAAGGGAGTAAAACCTTCCGGGGCTGAAGTAGTTAAAGAGCCATTGTAATCGTTTGATAAAGGTTTTTCTTTTGTTTGTTCACTTTCAAATGTAAAAAAAAAAAAAAAAAAAAAAAAGTTTTTAATTCAACTGTTTCAAAATGTATCGATTCGAACGTTTCGAATGTAAAAAAAAAATCGCACAATTCAAAGGAAATTCAAAAAAGACATAAAACGTATTCCGAATACAAATTCCGTAAATGAATCGCGAATAAAAAAGGAACGAATGAACAAATTTAACAAAAAAAAATTGATTAACGAATCGAACCACCAAAAGAAAGCTCTATTTGTGGGGAAAAAGAGACATTAATTTTATTTGGGTTCACTTTCAAATGTAAAAAAAAAAAAAAACGAAAGTTTCAAAATGTATCGATTCAAAAGTTTCGAATGGAAAAAAAAACCCAGTGAATTCAAAGAAAATTTGAAAAAGTCATAAAACCCGAATTCAAATTCCAAATACAAATTCCGAATACAAATTCCGTAAACGAATCACGATATAAAAAATGAACAAATGAACAAATTTAACTAAAAAAACTTGATTTACAAATCGAACCACCAAAAGAAAGCTCTATTTGTGGGGAAAAAGAGACATTAATTTTATTTGGGTTCACTTTCAAATGTAAAAAAAAAAAAAATCAAAAGTTTTCAATTCGACTGTTTCAAAATGTATCGATTCGAACGTTTCGAATGGAAAAAAAAAAATCGATGAATTCAAAGAAAATTTGAAAAAGTCATAAAACCCGAATACAAATTCCGAATACAAATTCCGAATACAAATTCCGTAAACGAATCGCGATATAAAAAATGAACAAATGAACAAATTTAACTAAAAAAAATTGATTAACAAATCGAACCACCAAAAGAAAGCTCTATTTGTGGGGAAAAGGAGACATAAATTTTATTTGGGTACAGTGTCGGATGACCGCCCAATTGCCAGTTAAAATAACGCAGTGCCGTATCGCAAAAAATGGCCTGGTCATTAAGGGAGTAAAACCTTCCGGGGCTGAAGTAGTTAAAGAGCCATTGTAATCGTTTGATAAAGGTTTTTCTTTTGTTTGTTCACTTTCAAATGTAAAAAAAAAAAAAAAAAAAAAAAAGTTTTTAATTCAACTGTTTCAAAATGTATCGATTCGAACGTTTCGAATGTAAAAAAAAAATCGCACAATTCAAAGGAAATTCAAAAAAGACATAAAACGTATTCCGAATACAAATTCCGTAAATGAATCGCGAATAAAAAAGGAACGAATGAACAAATTTAACAAAAAAAAATTGATTAACGAATCGAACCACCAAAAGAAAGCTCTATTTGTGGGGAAAAAGAGACATTAATTTTATTTGGGTTCACTTTCAAATGTAAAAAAAAAAAAAAACGAAAGTTTCAAAATGTATCGATTCAAAAGTTTCGAATGGAAAAAAAAACCCAGTGAATTCAAAGAAAATTTGAAAAAGTCATAAAACCCGAATTCAAATTCCAAATACAAATTCCGAATACAAATTCCGTAAACGAATCACGATATAAAAAATGAACAAATGAACAAATTTAACTAAAAAAACTTGATTTACAAATCGAACCACCAAAAGAAAGCTCTATTTGTGGGGAAAAAGAGACATTAATTTTATTTGGGTTCACTTTCAAATGTAAAAAAAAAAAAAATCAAAAGTTTTCAATTCGACTGTTTCAAAATGTATCGATTCGAACGTTTCGAATGGAAAAAAAAAATCGATGAATTCAAAGAAAATTTGAAAAAGTCATAAAACCCGAATACAAATTCCGAATACAAATTCCGAATACAAATTCCGTAAACGAATCACGATATAAAAAATGAACAAATGAACAAATTTACCTAAAAAAACTTTATTTACAAATCGAACCACCAAAAGAAAGCTCTATTTGTGGGGAAAAGGAGACATAAATTTTATTTGGGTACAGCGTCGGATGACCGCCCAATTGCCAGTTAAAATAACGCAGTGCCGTATCGCAAAAAATGGCCTGGTCATTAAGGGAGTAAAACCTTCCGGGGCTGAAGTAGTTAAAGAGTCATTGTAATCGTTTGATAAAGGTTTTTCTTTTGTTTGTTCACTTTCAAATGTAAAAAAAAAAAAAAAAAAAAACGAAAGTTTTCAATTCGACTGTTTCAAAATGCATCGATTCTAACGTTTGGAATGAAAAAGAAAAAAATCGGTGAATTCAAAGAAAATTTGAAAAAGACATAAAACGAATTCCGAATACAAATTCTGTAAACGAATCGCGAATAAAAAATGAACGAATGAACCAAATTTAACTAAAAAAAATAGATTAACGAATCGAAACAATTTTTTTCGCCGTGCACATGTCAAGCTAGAACCCCCTGCCAGATTTATACTGATCTAATGACTAAAGCCTCGTACGCACGATAGGATTTTCCGACAACAAATGTGTGATGGAAGGGTTTTGCCGGAAAATCTGACTGTTTTTTTTTACGCTCCATCAGACAATTGTTGTCGGATTTTCCAACAAAAAATGTTGGATAGCAGGCTTTCAAATTTTCCGACAACAAATGTGTGATAACGGAAATCGAATTTTCCGTCACACAAAAATCCAAAGTACAAACACGCATGTTCCAAACCAATGCTAACTATAAGACAACATTAGCAGAAGTTGCCCAAAGGGTGGCGCTAAAGAGCTGAAAAACCACGCAGTTTTGTGTATGTTGGCCAACAAAGTTTTGCCGTTTGTATGCAGAGCAAGTTCACGGCCAACGCCCTTCACACAAAATTCCATGGATTTGTCCGATGGAAATCCGATCGTGTGTACGAGGCTTAAGAATGTTTAATATGGGAAGGGAGTACCTCCAGGGCTTTTTTTCTTAGAGAATAGGTGCAGGAACTCCCCCTTTCTGAGTCACCTCTTTTCTCTGCCCCTACCCACATACGAGCACCATTCCTTGGTTTCACCACTTACCCACCTCCCGGTACTGGAATTTGTATGGAATTTGGTAATCATAACAAAAAAAGCACTCAAATAGATCCCCTAGCAGCCAGTAACAATACAGCCCCCCCCCCCCAGCAACAATAGATTCCCCCCGGCAACAAAATTCCCCCCAAGCAACAATAGACTCCTGGCATCAACAACACATCTCTCACAGCCAGCATCAATAGACTTTACGGCAGCCAGCAACAATAGACCCCCTCCCTCAACAGTAGATCTCTCCAGCAACTGACCCCAGCAGTATAAGACCCATCCCCAGCAACAATAGATCTCCCACAGGAGACAATAGACCTCCACAACAACAATAGACCCCTAGTGCTGGAGGTGCCGGGACTGCGTTCCCCCACGTTCCCACTGGAAAAAAAGCCCTGAGTACCGCCAAGCTAGCGCATGCAAACGCCATGTAGACAGCGTCCAGCATTTGAACCAAGCGCCCCAGTGCTGCAAGGCCAGAAGTGCTGACCACTGAGCCACTGTGCTAATATGAAAGATTTCAAGCAAAGTCAGTAGTGTCTTCCCCTCGGGAAGTGTGCAATGTTGTTCCTCATTGGAATGTATCAGAGAACGGCTGTAGCAATTTAAAGGGAGGATTGCCTCAGATTGTTCTTTCATTTCATTTAAGTGTCAGAGAAATGACTGTAATTTCACACACTTTAGGCGGCATTAAAGGATAAGACGTCAGCCGGAGTCATGCAGCCGGGGAGGGTTGGGTGACACGTTATGACAGAGAGGCAGCAATGCCTGTGACAAGGTTTTCACAAACATGACATAATTGCACTTTAATCCCCAGGAAACATGTATGTGTAGGACACACGGGGAGACAGGAACGCCAAACACGTCTATTCTCATGTGTGTTTTAAGAGAAAAAAAAAAAAGTTGCCGTAGAAGAAATGAGTGGGCCGCCAGTGCTGAACTATACTACTGAATATGCTAATTGCCTGGCTGTCATTTTGACAATTTGGCTCTGATGTTTCCTGAGTCACAGGTGCAGAATAAAGCAGATGAACTTTCTCCAACTCCCATTTGCTGCATTAGATCAAGCAAGAGATTTGCCACAAGCGCCACACACCAGCGAACCCGACAATCACTTATTTATTTATTTCAGATTCTTATATAGCGCCGTCAATTTACGGAGCGCTTTACATATACATTTACAGCAGTCCCTCCCCTCAAGGAGCTTCCAACCTAAGGTCCCTAACACACATTCATACATACTAGGGCCAATTGTTTAGACTGGATCTGATTAACCTACCATCATGTCTTTAGAGTATTGGAGGAAACCGGAGTACCCAGAGGAAACCCACGCGGGCACAGGGAAAACATGCGATTTGAACCAGCGACCCTTTTTGCTGCTAGGTGAAAGTGCTAACCACTACACCATTAGACAAAGATATGGGCGATGAGGAACCTAAATAGGCACCACTTCCCATTCGATAAATAGGAACAATGGCAAAGAGTAGGGACTTTAAAGGTGCCAGAACAAATGTACAACTTTTTTTTTTAAATATAGAAATTTTATTAAATATCGGTTTCTTTAAAATGAAAATAAATGTTCAAAAGACATATAGTTCATACAACAGTGCAGCCACTTCTGCTCTACATGTTTCGCCCAAAGGAGCTTCCTCAGGAGTCTTAAAAGTACTGCATAAAGTTGATACTTTAAAAGAAATAGATAATTGTGAATATTAAACAGTAAATTGTATTGTGACAATGACGTCATAAGAGAGCACATAGCATTTTGCTAACCATAATTACCGTATATACTCGAGTATAAGCCAACCCGAGTATAAGTCGAGGTACCTAATTTTGCCACAAAAAACTGGGAAAACTTATTGACTCGAGTATAAGCCTAGGGTGAGAATGCAGCAGCTACTGTAAGCGGAAAAGAGGGTCACCAATGCCCATTTGCAGCTTCACTGTGCCCATTGCAAACTCACTGTGCCCAACCTCACTGTGCCCATTGCAACCTCACTGTGCGCCACTCACCTGGAGGATGCAGGAAGCGTCCGTAGGCCTGAGTGCAGAAGCCAGGAGAGGAGGGATGCAGCACTGGTGGAGAGGCCGGGAGTACCAAGATGGCCGCTGGAGCCCGGGACTAGGCCGAATGCGGTCTGGATTTGGGGCTGCCGCCGTGCGGGAGGGCACCGCTGCGTTCAGACCCCCGCCCGGTCGGAAGCCCGTGGAGCAGCATCTGCGTGCGGTGAAGGAGCCAGACACCAGGGAGGCCGGAATACAGTGCTGGTGGAGAGGCTGGGAGGAGCAAGATGGCCGCCGGATCCGAAGAGACTAGGCCGAAGCCACGGCCCATCGTAGTGGCTTCCGCCGTGCGGAGGAGCGTCGCACCGTTCAGGTACACTGACTCGAGTATAAGCTGAGGGGGGCATTTTCACCCTAAAAAAAAGAGCTGAAAAAATAGGATTTTTGTACTCACCGTAAAATCCTTTTCTCTGACATCCATGGACTGACACGGCGTCTCTTAAGCCCCGTACACACGGTCGGACTTCCATCTGACTTTTCCGTGTTTTTTTGTCCGAACAGAGTTGGTCGGGAACACCCATAGCATACACACGCTCTGACTTTTCTGCAAACTTTCCCAAAACTTTTTGCAACATCACGTGGTTTTTCTGCTCTTTTCTGCTCTTTACCGCCACCCTTAGGTCAACTTCTGCTATTGTTGGTTGATTTTAACATTAGTTGTTTTGTCCATCGGACAAAAGTCCGATGGTTTTCTGTATACACGGTCGGACTTTGCTCCATCGGACTTTTGTTGGGCAAAAGTTTTTCCGTTTGCAGACCCAACTTTTGAAAACAAGAAAAAAGCAAAAAAAGTTTGTCCGATGGAGCGTACACACGGTCGGATTGTTGATCCAACTTGCTCAAAATGAAGTTTGTTGGCCAAAAGTCCGACCGTGTGTACGGGGCTTAATTCACTGTACACGTGGGTTATGTCCCTGCTTGCAGGAGAAGACCTAGGCAGAATGTGAGATGTTATACATACATTCTAAAAGCCAGAGTTGAACAGCCCCGTCCAGGGGGACGGTCCCTCCGGACATAACCCACCCCCTGCAGTCAGAAGACCTCAGTTCGTAACAAAGCAGTACAAACTTTAAAAGGAAGGGTGGGTGCCGTGTCAGTCCATGGATATCAGAGAAAAGGATTTTACGGTGAGTACAAAAATCCTATTTTCTCTTATCATCCATGGACTGACAGGGCGTCTCTTATTCACTGTACACGTGGGATGTCCCAAAGCAGTGTCAAGAGGGATGGGAGCAGTATAAATGGAAAAACCAAAAAACTTCACTCCAAACAAGGCAGAGCTCCTCAACGGAGGAGTTGCAACTCTAAACAGCGGCCTGCAACACCTTGCGCCGAAGGAAGCATTCGAAGATGCAGCCTCATCAACCCTATAAAACATAGAAAAAGTATGAACAGACGACCAGGTCGCCGCCTTGCACACTTGTGCAACCGATGCTTGATGTCGGAAAGCCCAGGAAGCACCAATTGCCCTGGTGGAATGCGCCGTGCCCGGAAAGGGAGGCGCCCGCCCCTTGAGAGCATAGGCTTGAATGACAGTTTGTCTGATCCACCTACAGTAGAAATGGTGGCAGACGAAGCCGCTTGGCCCTGTTTCGGACCAGAGGCAGTTACAAACAGTGAGTCAGACTTCCGAATAGAAGCAGTAGCAGACAGGTACACCCGCAAGGCTCGTACCACGTCCAATGTGTGAAGCACAAACTCTCTGGGATGCGATGGGTGAGGACACAAGGACGGGAGGACAATGTCCTCATTTAGGTGAAAGGCCGAGACCACCTTTGGCAAAAAAGAAGGTCGCGGACGCAACACCGCCTTATCCTTATGGATGACCCAATATGGCGACTTGCAGGACAAGGCCGCCAACTCAGACACTCGTCTAACAGAAGTAATTGCCACTAAAAGGGGCCACCTTCTGAAACAAAGTCAAGAGGGGAATATCCCTGATATTCTCAAAGGGAGGTTCCTTGAGAACCGAGAGCACCAATTCAGATCCCACGGGGGGAGAGGAGGCTTGACAGGAGGGAGCACATGGCGAACCCCCTGCACAAAGGAACCAAGGAATGACCTGCTAGTGGTCGCTGAAAGAAGACGGCCAAGGCCGAAATCTGTCCCTTAATGGCATTTAAAGCAAGCTTTTGTGCCACTCCACGCTGCAGAAAACGCAGGATTCTAGGGACGGAATACGTCCGAGGACGCCAGTCCAGCTCTTCGCACATGGCGATGTAAGCTTTCCAGGTACGGTGATAGATCATTCTGGAGGAAGACTTCCGTGCCCTTAACATGGTCGAAATGACCGAGTCCGAGAGACCTCGGTCTCTCAACAGCCATGCCGCTAAAGCCAGAGACTGTAAAGCAGGATGAAATATGGGACCTTGAGACAGAAGGTCCTCCGTTATTGGCAACCGCCAGGGAACGTCCACGACGAGGCGTACCAGATCGGCGTACCAGTGACGCTGAGGCCAATCCGGAGCAATGAGGATCACCAGAATTCCCTCGCTCCCTCGCCTGCTGCGCAGGGTGGCGACCAACTGCAGCGGAGGATAAACGTTTATCAGGTGATAATGACCCCATGGGGCCACTAACGCATCCAAGGCATCCGCCCAGGATCCCTGGATCTGGCCACAAACCGACACCTTGCGATTGAGTCGAGAGGCCATCAGGTCCACATCCGGCGTGCCCCACCGTCGGCGAAGGAGTTGAAATACCCCCGGGTGCAAGGACCACTCTCCCTGGTCCAGCGTCTGGCGACTCAAATAGTCCGCCTGCCAATTGTCTATGCCCGGAATGTAAACGGCTGCCAGAGCCAGCACGCTTCTTTTAGCCCACTTCAGGGTACGGGCGACCTCGGAAGCCGCAGCTGAGCTCCGAGTCCCCCCTTTGATGGTTGACATACGCCACCGCCGTGACGTTGTCCGACTGGATCCTAATGGAGCGATCCTGTAATCCCTCAGACCACGAGGAGAGGCACAGTCTGATGGCCCGTATTTCCAGAACATTGATTGGTAAACGGGCTTCGTCCGGAGTCCAAAGCCCTTGGGCCGACAGGACTCCCCAGACTCCACCCCAGCCCGTCAGACTGGCATCCGTCGTGAACACCGTCCATTGGATGGGGAGGAACGACTTCCCAGACCGAAGAGCCGGGGACCCCAACCACCATGTCAGGGACGCCCTGACCAGGTGACTCACCTGGATCGGAAGATCCATAGACAACGGGGATTTGTCCCAAGTGAGCAAGATCTCCTTCTGCAATGCCCTGGTGTGTGATTGGGCATACGGAACGGTCTCGAAGGAGGCCACCATGAGTCCCAGGACTCACATGCAAAAACGGATTAACGACCATTTTCGGGATGTCAGCACCCGCACTGCAGACTGAAGTGTCAGTAACTTCCGCGGAGGTAGGAATACCTTTGCCTCAAAGGAGTCCAGAATCAGACCTAGATACTCCAGACGCTGAGTCGGGACCAGGACTGACTCCTGAATGTTCAGGAGCCACCCGAAGTTCCTGAGGGTCCGACTAACGATAGTCACACTGTCTTCTAATTCTGAGCCACTTTCTGCTCTTAGAAGATCGTACAGATAGCCCACCACAGCGATGCCTCGCCATCTCAGCAAAGCTAGAACCGACGCAAGCACCTTGGTGAACACCCTCAAAGGCCGAAGGAAGAGCCACAAATTGATAGTGGACTTCGCCGATCGCAAGCGCAGAAACTTCTGGTGACTTGCGCAGATCGGAACATGCAAGTAGGCGTCCTTGATGTCCAAGGCCACCAGAAAATCCCCTTGACGGAGTGTATCGATCACCGTGCGAATGGATTCCATGCGGAATTTTTGCACTTTCACGAAGGCATTCAGGGCCTTGAGGTCCAGGATAGGCCGAACCCCATCCTTTTTTGGGACGACAAACGGATTCGAGTAGAATCCCTGAAACCTCTCCTGTGACGGAACCGGCACAATCACTCCGGACCTGATCAAATCCTGAACAGCCCCCATAGGGCTGCCCAACGAGCAGGAAGGAGAGGAAGATTCGAGGGAAGAATCTGTCTGGGACCAGGAACAGAACTCTATCCTGTAACCTGAGGTGACCACCTCGCACACCCACCGGTAGGAGATCCGGGAGGTCCACCGATCCGTGAACCTGCAAAGTCGTCCCCCCACCCCAGAGTCGGGTGGGGGCAAGACTTCACGCGGAGGCGAGCTTGGGAGCCGGCTTGTTTGGCTTACGCACCCAGGGGCGCATGTGTCCACCAGCCGCACTGCTGTCAGTCTGGGAGGGCCTACCCGTGGACTCTGACTGATGAAAAAAAAAATGTTTTTGCTGGAAAGGAAGGACCCTGCTTACGGCGGGCCTCCTTACCCTTGCTAGTCTGAGGAAGAAGAGTGCTTTTACCTCCTGTGACATCCTTGATGATGTCATCCAGCGCAGCACCGAAAAGCCTACCACCTTTAAATGGTAGATCCGTCCGAAGCCTATTAGAGGCTAGGTCAGCAGACCAGCATTTCAACCAGATAAGACAACGCAATACCACCGCCGAGACAGAGGCCCTGGATATAAGGGGCCACGTCTAACGTGGCGTCGCACACATAAACCAGGCCCTGCACCATTTGGTGGGCCAGAGCAATAGTGTCTGGAGGAAAATTATGCTCCTGTACAGTTTGGTGCAAAATTTTTGCCCATCCTGTAGGTGTCTGAGACACAAGGGTCGCCGCTACCACAGGCCGTAGGGCGGACCCCAACAAGGCAAACATGGCTCTGCTCACCACTTCTGACCTCCTGTCAGTGGGGTCCTTAAAATGCAGGAGTCCCCTCCATCGGGAGAGTGGTGGACTTGTTCAACCGGGCGACTGGAGGTTCGACCACTGGGGGAGAAGCCCACGTTTTAAGTAGGGCATCTTCAAAGGGGTCTCTGATAGACAAAACGCCGCGAGACCATAAAAGTCTTCTGCGGCTTTTTCCCAGACCTTATCAATGAGCTGGTCAAAGAAAGATACATATGGAAAAACCTTTTTAGAAGGCCCGGCCTTAAAAGAACCAAAGGAGACTGTCCGCCTGAGGTTCTGCATCCGCAGCATTCAGCTTGAGAGTGTCCCTCACCGCAGCAATGAGTTCACTAACAAGCACCCTGTCATTTACTGACTCAGAACTGGAGTCTTCCTCGCAAGGAATTTCCTGTTCAAAACCATCAAAACATTCAGAGCTAGGGTCCTGAGTGGTAGTGGCTAGGCCCATATCTGAATCAGCGCACACCCCCCTTTTTTTTTATTTTATGAAAATAAAGTGGGGAGAGGGGCTTTTTTGCTCCCTTGCGCTCGCACACGGCTTCCCTCCTGGTCAGAAATTATTCCAGGACTGCCGACAACTGGTCCATAGGGACCGCAGGTGCTGGAGCACTGCCTGTTGCCTCAAACATGTAGGGGGAAGCTGTGACACTGACTCCATATTGCCCCTCTCTGAGACTCCTCAGATAAAAATGTCCACCCACAGGCTGTGCTGACTGAGGAGAGGGCGCCCAGGGGACTCACCAGACCGGACCAGGACCGCTCAGATACGCTATCTGTACCTCGCTGTGTCAGCGCGAGTGAGCTGTGAGGAGATTGTCAGGAGATTTGCGCTGTTACAGCTGCGATAGAGGCCAAACTAGTGCTGAAAAGCGCGCAGGCTACAAGAAAATGGCCGCCACACTTCACTGAGGCGATCCGCAGCAAAATGGCCGCCATGCGCCGTTAAAATGAAAAAATAGAAAACAGCACACACACAGCGCCAAATGGCGCCCGGGCCCCAAAATCACACAAAAGGCCCCCAGCGATATGCAGACCAGCATGAGCCCCCCCCCCCCAGAACAGTATGACCCCCCACAGCACAGCGCCAGCAATGGTGACAGAGAGTGACAATAAAACACAGGGGGAGACAGGGAAAATCCCCCACAGAGAAACACACACAGCATTTTGTACTCACCTGCAGGCAGGAGAGACTACTTACCCGTCCCCTGAGGGACCCACTGGTGTGTTTCTGACAGACCTATCACAGAGTAGTACTGCGTAGCTGTCGGCCCGGTCCACCGCGAGAGATACAGTCCGTCAGGTACTGTTCAATCTTGAGAGGACCGCGGGAGCATGAAAGCAACCCGGCCACCCCTGGAGTCATGGGGCATGTCGTGAACTGAGTCTCACGCACACAAGGCGAGGATCAGCACGCTCGATGGTCGGACAGGGAAGACTACGAGGATACTAGTGTACCCAACCTGTTGCCCAGCCGACAGTTGATTGAAGGTCTCAAAAATAAAATAATAAAATTCCCAAAGGAATAAAAATTTAAAGTAAAATCTTCCAGGAGACTGGCTCCTGAGAGAGCCACGTCTTCTCCTTCTGCTAGGCAGAAAAAAATTGAGGTCTGCTGAATGCAGGGGGGGGGGGGTTATGTCCGAAGGGACTGCCCCCCTGGGTGGGGCTGTTCAACTCTGGCTTTTAGAATATATGTATAACATCTCACATTCTGCCTAGGTCTTCTCCTGCAAGCAGGGACATAACCCAGGTGTACAGTGAATAAGAGGCGCTGTGTCAGTCCATGGATGATAAGAGAAACTCGGCTTAAATTTGAGTATATACGGTACATAGAATCATGAGATAATAAACTGGGAATAAAAATACTTGAATCAATTGAATATTGCAATTCCTCAAGAGCCTAAGGGAGATGAAAATTCTCTGAAATATATGGAGCAAAAAAGTATTATGTACATTTGAGTATGTGAACACTTCTATCCATCAAAAGATAATTTAGGTTACCCGTAGGTAAAGAAATTTGCCTTATTCGAAATAGATTTCAAAGTATAACCAATTGGTTCCTTATTTTCCTGAAAAAGAGTAATTTGCTGCTGGGATTTGGAAGGAGTGAAATTACTTAGGTAAAAGCAGCCTCAGCCCAGCTCCATGTTTCCATGGAGGTCCACGACGCGATTCGCTCCATGACTTAGTCCCGCGGGTGGGGTGAAATGCATTGGAGGGTGTGGCCTGGACAGAGCTGTGCTATAGCTGCTTTTACCTAAGTGATTGTTGGGTATGCTGGTGTGCGGCGCTTTGGGCATTTCTCTTGCTGGATCTAGTGTACTGAGCCGGGACGGGCTCTTCCCAGCCAGTACCCTTCAGTGTGAGTCACCGAAAGAGATCGAGGTGTAGGAGTTTGATGTGGATCCTCCAGTTTTCTGAATCTGGTTCCCATTTGCTGCATGCTTGTTCGGGGTCTGTGACTCAGAATTTTTGAAGTCAGATACAGTCTGGCAGCTAGCATTTTCAGAAAAGTCAGTCCTTATACTTTTGCTGTGACAGAAGAACTTTAAAGCCTAGCCCTGGGCTATTTTTTTTTTTTTTGTTCATATGGTTACAAAAAAGCAGCTTGAGCTGCAATACTAGGCTAAAACGTGGAGCTGTCGCCCGCAGTACTTTTTTTCCCCCACAAGATGTCCTCACAATACTGTGAGTGCATGGCGTCACGGGTAGACCCCCATGTGGGTGTCATTTACAGCAGTGGTTCTCAACCCTTTCCTCAAGTACCCCCAACATGCCATGTTGGCAGGTTTTCCTTTATCTTGCACAGGTGCTTTAAATAAGAGTCAATGGCTTGGTATTTTGGACAGCTATTTTATCTAAGAGAAATTCCCAATACATGGCCTGTTGGGGGTACTTGAGGACAGAGTTGAGAACCACTGATTCACAGTATGTTGGTACAGAGAGTGATGTCACTCTCTGCCTCTGGAGAATCTACCGCTAGCAGGGGAAGCCTGAAGAGAAAGCGGACCTGCCATGTTTTGTGACTGGCCCGAAGAATTTGATTAAATGTTAGTATATTTTTTTTTAAATGGCGCACAGTAGGGTAGGGACTCCAAGAGGTAAGGTGGTTATTGGCTTGTTGGGGCTGGAGTTGGCTTTAAGGGAAACTCGTGAGGACAGAGATTTGGTAGCTGCCACTGCTCATTTGAAGGTACAGCTCACTTGACGTCCTAGTACCTAATGCAGCCTTTCTCAACCTTTTTACTACGGAGGAACCCTGGAGATAATGTCTCTCAGTGAACATCTGCTAATAACTTTTTTATCTACTGTTAATGGTACTTTAGTGAGATGGTCATGGAGAAGAATGCTCCTTACATTTGTGGTCACTGTTAGTGTAACCCACCCCCTGCAGATAGCTAAAAAGACCATTGGTATTATTGGTTATTTATCTGAAAGGAAGAATTTGCTCAAGAAAGACTTAGCAACCTCTGGAGGAATCCTAGGGTTGCATGGAACCCTGTTAGAGAAAGACTGACCTAGTGTCTACTTACTGGAACCTCATTTGACTCTATGTATGCTCTGGGTAGGACCTCTTGCCTTACCAGCATTTACCCTCAATTAGAAGGGTGGAGTTTGGGTGGACTGTAGAGAAAAAAGTATTGAGTACACTATTGTTGACATCCCTTTTTGAAACCCCTAGCTCCCTGGCCATCATTTTGGTTCTTTGGCTTCCATATGCAAATTTAAAGCTCTGATTTATAGAGCACCTATGTCCAAACTCTGGGGATTAAAGTTTTTACATATTCTTAATGAGCAGTAGAAGAGCTTTACGAGAATTCTATGACCCTTTTAGTTTCAGGTACTGTGGAGTAATTCATTCTAAAAGATCACAAACTCTGAAGTCAGTTTTCATTTGGGTTTCAACTAGACATGTGCAGTTTGTTTCGTTCCGTTAGATGTATCATAATTTCTGAATGACAACAGTTACAAATTTCAACGAACCTGAAATAAACTTTAATTAGTTTCATTGGGATGTTTAAAGGGGCTTCCAGAATCTAAGAAGCCCTCTGACCACAGACCCCCCCCCACACAACCACCACCCAGGGTTGTGGAGAAGAGGCCCTTGTCCCCATCAACATGGGGACAAGGTGCTTTGGGGAGATAAACCCCCCTACCCCAAAGCACCCCCCCTATGTTGAAGGCATGGGGCCTGGTATGGTTCAGAAGGGAAGGGGGGCACTCGCTCACTCACCCCCCCCTTTCCTGATCTGCTGGGCTGCCTGCTAGGATAAGGGTCTGGTATGGATTTTCAGGGGGGGGGTGCAAGCTGTTTTTAAAAAAAATGTTGGCTTGGGGTTCCCCTTAAAATCCATCCGAAGGGCCTGCTATGGATTGGGGGGAGACCCCCACACTGTTTAATCGCTTCCCCACCGGCATATAGTCATATGACGTCCGTAGGAACCCTCGTCCCTCTGGGCGGACGTCATATGACGTCCTGGGATTCCCTGCAGTGTGGAGAGCGCGCGCGCTGCCAGCGGTGCACGCGCGCACTCGCCGCATCACTGGGGACCCGATGCGCGTGCCCGGCGGCCCCGATGTCTGCCGGGCACCTGCGATTGCTCGTCACAGAGCAGGGACGTGGATCTGTGTGTATGTAAACACACAGATCCACGTCCTGTCAGGGAGAGGAGACCGATAGTGTGTCCCTTGTACATAGGGACACCGATTGGTCACCTTCCCCCGTCAGTCTCCTCCCTCCACAGTTAGAATCACTCCCTAGGGAACACATTTAACCCCTTGATCGGCCCCTAGTGTTAACCCCTTCCCTGCCAGTCACATTTATACAGTAATCAGTGCATATTTATAGCACTGTTCGTTGTATAAATGTGAATAGTCCCAAAATAGTGTCAAAAGTGTCCGATCCTGACAAAAAACGCAGATCGCCGCCATTACTAGTAAAAAAAAATAATAAAAAAAATGCCATAATTCTATTCCCTATTTTGTAGACGCTATAAAAAAAATTGGGATATGTATTATAGCAAAAAGTAATAAATATTGTGTTTTTTTTCAAAAATGTCGCTCTTTTTTTGTTTATAGCGCAAAAAATAAAAACCGCAGAGGTGATCAAATACCATCAAAAGAAAGCTCTATTTGTGGGGGGAAAAAAATGATCAAAATTTATTTGGGTACAACGTCGCATGACCGCACAATTCTCATTGAAAGTGTGACAGTGCTGAAAGCTGAAAATTGGCCTGGGCAGGAAGGGGGTGAAAATGCCCGGTATGGAAGTGGTTAATATTTTATTTTATTTTTAAAGCTGGCAGTGGTTGTTTACATTCTGCTGTCAGCGAGGAATCCTGATCACAGCAGATAAGTCATGGTTGTTAAAGACGCGGCGGGTGGCCGGCTGGCCACTCCTTAACAACCAGCTCTTCTTCACAATAAATTGGGATTGATTCGATCATTTCAATTCAAATCTGTTGTAAAAATTTGAATCTGTTTGAAAAGGAATAAATGAAACAAAACAAATTTAATTACGAATGCAACAAAATGAAATTACCCGTATATACTCGAGTATAAGCCGACCCGAATATAAGCTGAGGCACCTAATTTTACCACAAAAAAATGGGAAAACTTATTGACTCGAGTATAAGCCTAGGGCAGGGATATGCAATTAGCGGACCTCCAGCTGTTGCCAAACTACAAGTCCCATGAGGCATAGCGAGACTCGGACAGCATCAAGCATGACACCCAGAGGCAGAGGCATGATGGGACTTGTAGTTTGGCAACAGCTGGAGGTCCGCTAATTGCATATCCCTGGCCTAGGGTGTCCATCTGCATGCCTCACTGTGCCTCACTTTGCCTCACTGTGTCCATGTGCATGCCTCACTGTGCCTCATTGTGTCCATGCCTCACCGTGCCTTACTGTGCCCATGCCTCACTGTGTCCTACTGTGCCCATGCCTCACTGTGCCCATGCCTCACTGTGTCCATGCCTCACTGTGTCCATGCCTCACTGTGCCCAATCTCCCTACCTGATCTCCGGCTGTGTGACTAGACTGACGTTTAACATGGGAGTCTATGGAAAGGGTGCCCGGTTTTTGAAAAATCGGTGCTCCCCAGGAGTAGGTCCTCTGGACAACAAACTTTGCACACTTGTAGATGAAGAGTGGGGATACATGTGTGCCAGATTTCGGGTCCAGGGGACCTAGGGTCGGCCAGTCCCGGGTCCCCAAAATCACCGGAGAGATTACCGTTTAAAATGGGAGTCTATGGAAGGGGTGCCCGGCTTTGAAAAATCGCTGCTTCCCAGCCGTAGGTCCCCCAGACAACAAACTTTGCACACTTGTAGAGGAAGAGTGGGGCTACATGTTTGGGGTCCAGGGAACCTACTGCTGGCTGGGATCAGGCGCACAAAGGTGAAGATGGACACAGACTCGAGTATAAGCCGAGGGGGGCATTTTCAGCACAAAAAATGTGCTGAAAAACTTGGCTTATGCCGCGTACACACGATCATTTTTCCCGTTGGGAAAAATGAAATTTTTTCCTTTGGACGAGAAAAACGATCGTCTGTGGGCTTTTTGCCGTTTTTCCCGACGGGAAAAACGGCATTAATCACGATGAGAAAAATTAGAACATGTTCTAATTTTTCTTGTCGTTTTTCCTGACATTTCTTCCGCGGCAGTGTTTCCCATAGGGAAACACTGCCGCGGAGCCCATAGACGATCGTTTTTCTCGTCATTTTAAAAAATGACGAGAAAAATGACCGTGTGTGGGGAACAAGCTGTTCCCTTGTTTAAAATGTCATTATTCACGGCGGTTTTTAAACCGCCGTGAATAATGATCGTGTGTACGCGGCATTATACACGAGTATATATGGTAGTAACTTACCGAAATCGATACATGGAAAAACATTTTTTTTTGTTCTGCACATGTCTAGTTTCAACAGCATGGAAACACCTGCTGTGTGCCAAGTTCCTGCCTCTATAGAAAATAAGGGGAGACTAGTTGGGATTTTAGAGTATCTGTTGCGCGGTGTGAGGATGAGTTGCTCCACAGTACCTGCAGTAGTTTAGTAAATTAGCCACACTGTGTGCTGACCTTCCTTCCTGTAATACCCTACCCTGACATCAAAGGATTCAGGTATACCGTTTCCCCATCTATAGCAAGACACTTTAATTTTGCGGACTTTAGGTCCACATTAATCTGGTCACATGCAATGTGTAGATCACTAACCGGCTGGAACTATGTCTGTTTGCAGATGGCGGTGATGCATCCTTACTGTGTCATTAAGAAGGAGGAAGAAGCTTGTCTGGAGAAGATCCAGAGGTATGAGCTGGGGACGTGGAATGACTCTATGCCTGGTAAGTGCCTTCATTCATTTTTTTATTAGACTTTTATTTTTATTGCTGGACCCATGGAAACACAAATAATACAGTTTCCAAGTCAAGTTACAAGGTGCAAATTTCTAGTCCTACAGAAGCAAATTCTGATATGATGTATAAGGAATGAAATCCACACCATTATCAATCAGTTGGATTTTGGAGATGCCTTGTGTAAAAATAGATTGTTTTGAGCATGTTGAAGTAACCAGCAATCATGGATAATGGCTTTAAAGAAGGTGGGAATGCGTTTGATCATATGGGACCACAACTTTAAAAGGATTTTTTAAGGGAAAGAGAAGGGATCCAGCAGGGATGAGCCGAACACCCCCCTGTTCGGTTCGCACCAGAACCTGCGAACAGACAGAATGTTCGTGTGAACTTTAGAACCCTATTAAATACAATGGACTCGAACGTTCGAAATCTAAAGTGCTAATTATAAAGGCTAATATGCAATTTATTGTCCTAAAGAGTGTTTGGGGACATGTATCAATGCAAAAAAAGGTTTAAAAAATAGACGTTTTTACGGGAGCGGTGATTTTAATAATGCTTAAAATGAAAAAATAGAAGTGAAATATTCCTTTAAATTTCGTACCTGGGGGGTGTGTATGATATGCATGTAAAGTGGCGCATGTTTCCCGTGCTTAGAACTGTCCCTGCACAAAATGTCATTTTTGAAGGAAAAAAAGTCATTTAAAACTCACTCGCGGCTATTAATGAATTGTCGGCTCCCGGCAATACATAGAAAAGTCATTGATAGAAAAAAAAAAAGCGTGGGGGTTCCCCCAAATTCAATTACCAGGCCCTTCAGGTCTGGAATGGATATTAAGGGGAACCCCGCCGCAAATTTAAAAAAAATGGTGTGGGGTTCCCCCTAAATATCCATACCAGGCCCTTCAGATCTGGCATGGATTTTAAGGGGAACTCCACCCCAAATAAAAAAAAAAAATAGCGTGGAGTCCCCCAAAAATCCATACCAGACCCTTATCAGAGTACGCAACCTGTCCGGCCGCAGGGGAAGAGGGGGGGACGAGAGAGCGCCCCCCCTCCCTCCTGAACCGTACCAGGCCACGTGCCCTCAACATGGAGAGGATGTCCCCATGTTGATGGGGACAAGGGCGTCATCCCCACAACCCTTGCCCGGTGGTTGTGGGGGTCTGCGGGCGAGGGGCTTATCGGAATCTGGAAGACCCCTTTAACAAAGGGGACCCCAAGATCCCGGGCCCCCCCCTATGTGAATTGGTAAGGGGTACATTGTACCCCTACCATTTCACAAAGAAAGTGTAAAAAAATGTAAATAAAAACACACAAACACCTTGAAAAAGTCCTTTATTAAAAAAAAAAAAAACATTCCAGCGATGAAATCCAGTGTCCCGCGGCGATCCGATGTCCAGCGCTGTCCGTCATTGGTTGTGCCTGAGCGGACCTGATGGGGATCTTCCTCCGCAGTGTTTTAAATGTATAGACCCGCCCCTTCTAAAGTTCCCTATCAGGTCCGCTCAGCGGACCAGATGCGGAACGTGAGAAGGGGCGGGTCTATACATGAATTACACAGTATAGGAAGTTCCCCATCAGGTCCGCCCCCTCGGTATGTCCGACCCTGCCTACGTCATTGGCCTGAACGGGGAACTTCCTTCACTGTGTAAATTTAAATTACACAGTGAAGGAAGTTCCCCGCTCAGGCCAATGATGTAGGCGGGGTCTGACATACCGAGGGGGCGGACCTGATGGGAACTTCCTTCACTGTGTAATACGTGAATAGACCCGCCCCTTCTAAAGTTCCCCATCAGGTCCGCTAAGCGGACCAGATGCGGAACATGAGAAGGGGCAGGTCTATTCACGTATTACACAGTGAAGGAAGTTCCCATCAGGTCCGCCCCCTCGTAGAGCGGACCTGATGGGGAACTTCCTTCACTGTGTAATACATGAATAGACCCGCTCCTTCTCACGTTCCGCATCTGGTCCGCTGAGCAGACCTGATGGGGAACTTTAGAAGGTGCGGGTCTATACATTTAAAACACTGCGGAGGAAGTTCCCCATCAGGTCCGCTCAGGCACAACCAATGACGGACAGCGCTGGACATCGGGATCGCCGCGGGACACTGGATTTCATCGATGGAATGTTTTTTTTGTTTTTTTTTAAATAAAGGACTTTTCCAAGGTGTTTGTGTGTTTCTTTTTACATTTTTTTACACTTTCTTCGTGAAATGGTAGGGGTACAATGTACCCCTTACCAATTCACATGGGGGGGCCGGGATCTGGGGGTCCCCTTTGTTAAAGGGGTCTTCCAGATTCCGATAAGCCCCCCGCCCGCAGACCCCCACAACCACCGGGCAAGGGTTGTGGGGATGAGGCCCTTGTCCCCATCAACATGGGGACATCCTCCTCATGTTGAGGGCATGTGGCCTGGTACGGTTCAGGAGGGTGGGGGGGCGCTCTCTCGTCCCCCCCTCTTCCCCTGCGGCCGGCAAGGTTGCGTGCTCGGATAAGGGTCTGGTATGAATTTTTGGGGGGACTCCACGTCATTTTTTTTAAAATTTGGGGTGGAGTTCCCCTTAAAATCCATGCCAGATCTGAAGAGCCTGGTATGGATATTTAGGGGGAACCCCACGTCATTTTTTTTTTAAATTTGCGGCGGGGCTCCCCTTAATATCCATTCCAGACCTGAAGGGCCTGGTAATTGAATTTGGGGGAACCCCCACGCTTTTTTTTTATTTTTATCAATGACTTTTGTATGTATTGATAAAAGCCGACAATTCATTAAAAGCCGCGAGTGAGTTTTAAATGACTTTTTTTCCTTCAGAAATGACACTAAGGCTGGTTTCACACTGGGGCGGTGGGTGCGGTGGCGGTATAGCGCCGCTATTTTTAGCGGCGCTATACCGTCGGAATTGCGGAGGTATTCTGCCGCTAGCAGTGCGGTTTTAACCCCCGCTAGCGGCCGAAAAAGGGTTAGCCGCTGTTTGCGGGCGGTATTACCGCGGTGTCCCATTCATTTCAATGGGAAGGAGCGGTATACACACCGCTCCTTCACCGCTCCAAAGATGTGGCTTGCAGGAGATTTTTTCTCCTCCCGCCAGCGCATCGCCTCAGTGTGAAAGCCCTCAGGCTTTCACATTGAGCATACTGGGGCAGGAGTTTTTCAGGCGTTATTTATGCGCTATTTTTAACGGCAAAACGCCTGAAAAACTCCTCAGTGTGAAAGGGGCCTTTGTGCAGGGACAGTTCTAAGCACGGGAAACATGCGCCACTTTACATGTATATCATACACACCCCCCAGATACGAAATTTAAAGGAATATTTCACTTTTATTGTTTCACTTTAAGCATTATTAAAATCACTGCTCCCGAAAAAACAGCAGTTTTTTAAACTTTTTTTTGCATTGTTACATGTCCCCTGGGGCAGGACCCGGGTCCCCAAACACTTTTTAGGACAATAACTTGCATATAAGCCTTTATAATTAGCACTTTAGATTTCTCCCATAGACTTTTCAAATTTGCCGCGAACACCCCAAATTGTTCGTTGTTCGGCGAACGGGCGAACAGGCAATGTTTGAGTCGAACATGAGTTCGACTCGAACTCGAAGCTCATCCCTAGTCTCCAGTGAAGTGTACCATTAAAGATTGACCAAAGGCAAGACTTATTTGTTTTTGGATGGAGTAGAGAGGGATTAGTACCGCTGTAAAGTTTTTATTGTTCCGAGCAAAAATGCATATGGTCCTGGGAGCCCTACTTAGTAGGACAAACTAGTGGTGCTTCCAAATAAATTAGTAGGTGGGTGTCTCCTAACCATATGCATATCAAAAAAGAAAGGAAAGAAATAGATTATAAACAGCTACCACTAAAAATATATTTGTTGAATCAAAAATACAAAAACCAGTAGGCATCGCAGTTCCCGCACCTTCCCCCTGCCAAACCTAACCCTAACACAAATTCCCCACCCAAGAAACCCCCAGGTCAACCCCCTCACAAACCCAACCTTCCTAGAAATGACCCTTGAACTAGGGAAATTCCCCCAGAAATGACCCCCACTAAAACCCTGTCTTTTTTTTTTTTTTTTCACAAAATTTTTATTAGGATGTATGAAAAATAACAGCAGTTACAAGACATGTTATAAAGTAATTTTCAATTTTTTCAAATAGAGAAAAAGAGAAGGAGAGAGAGAGAAAAAAAAGAAAAGAAAAACATACCAAAGGGAGGCATGTTAAGGGCAAGACTAAGCCTACTGTATGCGCAGCTTAATCTCGGACTCTTATAGGATAGAATCAGCGTGGTATAACATTGAAAAACATATAGTGAAAGCAGAGGAACAAAAGACCTACGTACTTTATCTGTTATCTACTAGAGGGTAACTGGATGGATCAAATAGAGTATCTACCTAGAGTCTCAAGTATTACAGCAGAATAACCAACCAGAAAAAAAAAAAATGTCTGGGAACAGCCAGGGGAGGAGGGAGGGAGGAGAAAAGGGAGGGGGGGAGGGCCTTAGCCAAGTCCAGAGAGAAGTAAGTATGAGTAAGCTTATTTCGGGTAACAGTTAGAGATCGTTGGTGGCGGATTGACCGTCTGGGGAGATTTCCTCTTCTGGGCTTGAAGAATGGGGGGTAGATTTGAGGTAAGAGAAAGAGTACTGGTCAAAGCTGGCTATATCCTCCGGAGATAAAGCTGAGCGCATGAAGGGTTCCCAAATGGAGTAGAAACGGCTCTTAGAGACTGCAGATGTGAAGTCTGCATTAGCTCTTTCTTTAAATAGGAGAAGAAGGAGGTCCCGTTTGATTTGAGTGGTAGCAGGGCAGTGGGAAGAAATCCATTGCTTTAGTATGGTTCTCCGTGCGATCAGGAGGCAGATCAAGGACCAATCTTTGTGATTGTGACCAAGGTTTGGGTGAACAGTGTTCGTTGAGCTCGTCACTCGGGACCAAGGCAGTAGTTGGGGGTCCCAGTAACCAAAGATGAGGAGGAGCGGATCCTTCGGAAGCTTCAGTAGAGTTATTTCGAAAATGTAGTTTAGAACCTGATCCCAAAAGGAGGAGATGAAAGAGCACGCCCAAAAACGGTGGGTTAGGGAGGGTCTCATCTGGTGGCAGAGGGGGCATTTAGCACTGTATTGATCCGTATCGGAGTAAATGAAGGGTATATGTGCACGGTGGACTATTTTCAGTTGAGATTCTCTCCAAATTTCATTGGGTGTTAGTCGTTGCACTTTGTTGAGTCCGATTAGAATTTTGTCTATCAGGTCATCATCTGGGAAGTCTTTTCCCCAATTGGCTGCAGATGAGAATGCCAGCGGAGGGTTGGACTCTTGAAGTAATGGTTTGTATATGTCCGATATCGTATATGATCTTTCCCTGAGTAGCAGGTCTGTGAAACTTGGTGTGAACCGCTTATAGTCCTCTTTGCATGCAGATCTTAAGTAGCTGGTACATTGCCAAAAGTGAAAGGCATGTGATCGTGGGAGTGAATAAATTTCAGCAACGGTTGAAAAGGATAAAGGACGACCCGTTTTAGTGTCGCATAAAGATGCAAATTTTGTGAGACCGTTTTCTTGCCAAATCTTGAAAGGTTGATGTTCCAAGCCAGGTGGAAAGTTTGGGTTTCCTTGTATTGGCAGATGGCTTGACATGAAAGGGGAGAGCTTGAGGTTCTTTCTGGTTTCTCTCCAGGCGATGGCCGTGTCTCTCAGTAGTAAGTTGTGTTGATACAAAGGTGGGACCGATTTCCACTTGCAGTGAAGAAGAGCTGGTAGCGAGAAGGGATGTGCCATTGCTGATTCCAAGGAGTAGTTGGAATACCTCGAGGACTGTGAAATCCAGTCTAGACTAGTTCTTAATAAACATGCTAGGTTATAGGTTCTGACATTCGGGAGACTTATACCCCCTTCGCTTCTGGGAAGATATAGTTTCTTTAAAGCTATGCGTGGTCTTTTGCCATGCCATAGAAATTTTGAGATGGCCGTATTGATGAGTTTAACATCTTTGTGGTGAAGTAGCAAGGGGATAGTTTGCAGTGGATATAGTAGTCTGGCAAAACTGACCATTTTTATCAAGTGGCATCTTCCCAGGAGCGAGAGGGGCAGATCCATCCAGTTAACCATTTCCTGAGAGAGCCTAGAGAGCAAGGGAGGATAATTGAGGTGGTACAGGGAGGAAGGCAGTTTGCCTATTTTGATGCCAAGATAGGTGATATGGGATCTAGCAACAGAAAAAATGGAGTGTTGGACCCAGGTAGGGTTGGATAGAGTACCTATGGGGAGGATTTCGCTTTTGCCGTAATTTATGCGGAGGCCAGAACAGGATCTAAAATCATCAAATACCTCTTTGATGGTGAACATGTCTGAGGAGGGGTTCGCTGAAAAGATAAGTACATCATCGGCAAAGAGGGATGAGCGGAGATCGTGATTTCCTATTTTTATGCCATGCAAGGGGGCTTTTTGGGTAAGGTGTCTGGATAAGGGTTCTAGTGCAATGTTGAAGAGGAGGGGGGATAGGGGGCAGCCTTGTCGTGTACCTTTGTGGAGGCGGAAGTCATCTGAGAGTAGGCCCGCTGCCACCAGCTTAGCTGAGGGGGTTGTGTACATGGCGTTTATTAGATGGCAGAAGGGGCCTGTAAAGCCCATCTTTGTCATGGTCATGGAGAGCCAATCGAAGCTGACATTATCGAAGGCTTTCTCCGCATCTAACGTAATGATGGCAAAGTCGCCGCCGGGATTTTGTTTGGCGTGTTCCAAGGCCAACATGACCTTACGAATGTTTAGGGTGGCCGTTCTGCCTTTCACAAAACCAGATTGCGCTGGATGTATCAGAGATGGGATGATGACAGCAAGCCTAGAGGCGACAATCTTGGATAGGATTTTGACATCCAGGTTTAAAAGGGAGATGGGCCTATAAGATCCTGGTTCCTGGGGGTCCTTGCCTTTTTTTGCGAGTAATTTAATAGTGGCCTGGTTTCCCGAGGGCAGGTAGGGGCCGCCCGTCCATATGCCGTTATAGACCTTGTGGAGGGTGGGTTGTATTATGTTTTGGAGGGTCTTGTAGAATTCGCTAGTGAGTCCGTCTGGGCCCGGGGCCTTAGAGGGGGTCAACTTTCGTATGGTGTTTGAGACTTCGGAAAGGGAGATGGGAGCATTAAGGTACTCAAGTTGTGAGGGAGTGACTTTGGGAATGGCTAAGTTCTCTAGGAAAAAGCCGGCTGCCTGTTTGTTTATAGGGTCTGGGGCATAAAGCGTAGCGTAGTATTGAAGCATAGCTTTATTTATCGTTTGCGGTGTGGTGTTCACTTTGCCTTTAGCATCTTTTAGAGATGTAATGTGAGTTGGGCGAAAGGGCCCCTTGCAGAGCCTGGCTAGTAATTTGCCTGATTTATTTCCGAATTTATGGAAGGTGGCATCTGAGTGTGCTTTCCTAGTTAGTTCAAGTGTGTCTGCCCAAGTATCAAAAGATCTCTTGGCTGCATGCCATTCGTTTCTATTATCAGTGGAGTCCATGGTGTATAAAGATCTTTGCGCCTGGTGAAGCCGGGAGCTAGCCAACTTGTACTTTGATAAGGTATTTCTCTTGAAAGAGGTCGCATAAGAGATGATCCGACCCCTGAGGAACGCTTTACCGGCGTCCCAGAAGAGGTTCGGGACATCAGAGTGTGGAGCATTGGCCGTGGAATATTCTGTCCATGACTTTGCCATGAATTGCTGAAAATCAGAGTTGTTGTAGAGGTATGAGGGAAAGCGCCAAATCTTGGGATGTGGAGGTAGGTCGAGGTTGTCAAATTGGGCCGAGATTGGTGCGTGGTCAGATATGGCAATGTCGAGGATGTCTACATCAGTTAACATGGGTACTAGGTTGTCAGAGCCAAAAAAATAATCTATTCTGGTGAATACGTTATGTGGGTTGGAGTAGAAGGTAAATTCCCTGTCCGCTGGATGTTTTAAACGCCAGAGGTCCTGAAAGTGAAGGGATTCCATGGTGGATGCAAAGAGTGTGGGGGAGACAGGGTCAAGGCCTGGCGAGGGGCGTCTAGGGGATGATCTGTCATCAGTTTGGTGTATAACGTCATTGAAATCACCTCCTATTAAGTGGGGGAGGTGGGTGTTATGAAGCAACCATGCCGAAAGTTCACTATAAAAGGTCGTGCCAGGGCTGTTGGGGGCGTAAATGTTGGAAATTACCAATTCCGTGGAACCTAGTTGGACATGAGCTGTGACAAGCCGTCCGTGATCGTCTGAATTTACCGATAGGACCGTGCAGGGAAGGTTCTTATGAATCAGGAGAAGGACTCCAGCTTTACGGCCGTAGGCCCCCGAGCCTAGGACCGTGCCTACCCAGAGTTTTTTCATGCGATGAAAATCAGGAGCTGATAAGTGGGTTTCCTGGAGTAGGGCGATATCAGTGTTGAGTCGTTTTAGATGACGGAGGATCTTCATTCTTTTATTGGGGGACCTAAGCCCTTTCACGTTCCAAGAAACTATTTTCATGTTGGGGATATTGGGAAATGGAATTTTAAGGAAGTTATAGCTAATCTACCGTGTAAGCGGCGTTTTAAGGTAAATACCGGATGAAGAGGAAAGGTGTTATATCTGTCTTGGGAGACAGGTGACAGGAGGACTGTTACCACGGATGTTCCTAGGCTAAAGGGGGGAAGGGAGGGGGAGGAGATAGGAGGTGGGACCTGAAAGAAAATCAAAAATAACATAAACAACATAAGCAAGCGCAAGAACTTCGCTTTTTTCCGCAAGGAGTCACTGTGTAAGTCGGTTCCCAAAAGCACGGCTCTGATGTAGGGCGGCCGAGAGCCCGCGTTAGGAGAGAGGTTTTTCATGCGAGCGGCGAAGGACTCAAACGGAGGGGGGGATGTTGCGGCTATACACAGTGAGGCCGGGAAGGGTACACATAAAAATAATGAACACCGTTTGGAGAGCATCCAAAAAAAAGCAGATCCTATCTGGGCAAGGATATCATAGAAAGCATAACTAGTTGAGCAGTCATCTGTAGGGTACAAATATATATAACTGTGTAGCTATGTAAAAACTGCCACTGCGTTGTAAGCAGCATCGAGGATTTGGGGAATAAGTGCAAGAGTCACTTCCACCATTTTAACGCTGGGTTAGCTGTAATTGGACTGGGGCAGAAGCTCTGAAGCGTTTGGGGGAGTCCTTTCGTGGGCTTCTTTGGTCCAGAGGACGGATGAGTGGTGCGGCTTTCGATGGAGTGTGAGGGTGCGAGTCGTGCCGGGAGGCCCGCAGGAAGGCTTCCGCCTCGGAGGGGTCATGGAAAGTCAGTTGTTCGCCAGTAGAGGCTTTGAGGCGGAGAACTGCTGGAAAAGCCAGAGTGAATTTGATTTGCTGATTATAGAGTTCCGTGCAGACCTGCTGAAAAGCTTTCCTCTTTTTTGAGACCTCTATGGAGTAATCGGCAAATATGAGGACTCTTATTCCGTCAATTTGAAGTGAGCGGGTTTGTCTGAACTTTTGTAGAATGAGGGCCTTGTCAGAGTAGTTAAGGTATTTGGCAATTATTGGCCGGGGATTTTTGCGGTCAGAATTGAAAGCTCCCATGCGATGTGCCCTTTCCACTGTGCAGGGGCCCGAGAGACCTAGGGCTTCCGGGATGCGCACAGCGCAGAAATCTGAAATGGCAGAGGCCTGCAGCGATTCCGGGATACCTACGAATCGCAGGTTACTCCTCCTGGCCCTGTTCTCTAAATCATCCAACTTTTGGATGATGTATTGATTAGTCTTATCCTGGGCTTACTCTGAGGCCTGTGCCTGGTATGACTCCTCTTCCACGCTGGATAGGCGGTGCTCCAGCTCATTGAGTCTGGTGCTGTGTTCCCCTAACTGGGACTTGATCTGGGCCATCCCTGCATTCACTGCCTTCTCCACAGATGCTGCTATCATGGGGGACAAGAGAGCAGCCACAGCCTGTGCTATGCGGTCTGTTGTGTTGTCACAAGGTGGCTGGGATGCTGAGGCATGAGGGGAGGTAGGAGGACTAGGGCAGCTGCTTACCTCCATCCCTGTCGGCGGTGGTGGTGGAGAAGGAGCCGTGTAGGCCAAGACCGGGGCCTCGATTTGCGGCTGGGCCGTCGGCGCCGTCAGGGCCGTTTGCGACCGCGCCCTGGATTTTTCCACGAATCGGTCCATATAGAAGGCGGGGAGTGCCCTGAGGTGTAGGGGTGACCGTCGGGCGTCTCAGGCCGGTTTTATAGGCCGTTTTGTTGCCGTGATGCGGGAGCCGAGGAGAGAAGCAGTCACTCCATGCGGCGCCGGAACCGGAAGCTCAAAACCCTGTCTTAAAACCTCCACCCCACCCTGGTCCAACCTAAAGCTGTAATGATGAGTCAGGGGTGTGTCCACTGGGCACCCAGTGAAGATACAGACCACACAGGGCAATAAAGGTCACCCCCTCACAAACCCAACCCTCCTAGAAATTACCCTTTCACGGAAGCTAAGGCAACCCCCCCCCCCAGAAACAACCCCTACAAAAACCCCTTCTTAAAACCTCCACCCCACCCTGGTCCAACCTAAAGCTGTAATGATGAGTCAGGGTTGTGTCCACTGGGCACCCAGTGAAGATACAGATTACTCGGGGCAAAAAAGGTCATCCCCTCACAAACCCAACCCTCCTAAAAATGACCCTCCCGTGGAAGCTAAGGCAACCCCCCCCCCAGAAACAACCCCTACAAAAACCCTTTCTTAAAACCCCCACCCCACCCTGGTCCAACCTAAAGCTGTAATGATGAGTCAGGGGTGTGTCCACTGGGCACCCAGTGAATATACAGACCACACAGGGCAATAAAGGTCACCCCCTCACAAACCCAACCCTCCTAGAAATGACCCTCCCACGGAAGCTAAGGCAACCCCCCCCCCAGAAACAACCCCTACAAAAAACCCTTCTTAAAACCCCCACCCCACCCTGGTCCAACCTAAAGCTGTAATGATGAGTCAGGGTTGTGTCCACTGGGCACCCAGTGAAGATAAAGACTACTCGGGGCAAAAAAGGTCATCCCCTCACAAACCCAACCCTCCTAAAAATGACCCTCCCATGGAAGCAAAGGCAACCCCCCCAGAAATGACCCCTACCAAAACCCCATCTAAAACCCCCCACTCCCCACACCCCACCCTGGTCTAACCTAAAGCTGTAATGATGGGTCAGGGGTGTGTCCACTGGGCACCCAGTGAAGATACAGACCACACAGGGCAATAAAGGTCATCCCCTCACAAACCCAACCCTCCTAGAAATGACCCTCCCACGGAAACCTAAGGAAACCCCCCCCCCCAGAAACGACCCCTACAAAAACCCCTTCTTAAAACCCCCACCCCACCCTGGTCCAACCTAAAGCTGTAATGATGAGTCAGGGTTGTGTCCACTGGGCACCCAGTGAGGATACAAACCACACGGGGCAAAAAAGGTCATCCCCTCACAAACCCAACCCTCCTAGAAATGACCCCTCCGCAGCAGCTAAGGTAAACCCCAGACCACACAGGGCAAAAAAGTTAACCCCCTTACAAACCCAACCCTCCTAGGAATGACGGGAGCTAAGGCAACCCCCCCAGAAACATTTTTCACCAAAACCTTGTCTAAAACCCCCCACTCCCCACACCACACTCTGGTCCTACCTAAAACTGTAATGATGGGTCTGGGTCAGGGGTGTGTCCACTGGGCACCCAGTGAAGATACAGACCACACGGGTCAAAAAAGGTCACTCCCTCACAAACCCAACCCTCCTATAAATAACACAACTCCCCCCACAGGGGCAAAGGCAACCCCCAAGAAATAGCCCCCCACCAAAACCCCATCTAAAAACCCCCACCCTCCACCCTAGTCCAACCTAAAGCTGTAATGATGGGTCAGGGGTGTGTCCACTGGGCATCCAGTGAAGATACAGACCACTCTGGGAAATAAAGGGATGCCCAGAGTAACCCACCTTTGATCAGTCTAAGGAGCTAGACTGCCAACCAGCAATCAAACCTAACTCAGCTCAGAAGTCCCAGAATCCATGTAATTCATGAGTACAGCCACACGTTAAATATAGCATGCAGGTATGATGACTGCAGGTAAGCCGCCTGCTAAGGGTCTCTGGATAGCAAAAAGCACTCTATATTGGATGGATGAATGAGTATCGAGGTGGATAACAGTGCCGTGCCGAGAGGATGGAGCCTTCTGGAATGGTAGACACTGGCAGGTACGCAGCCCGCAGGGTTAGGCTTAGCTCCCGCAGGGGGGGCCTTTCTGGGATGGGCTGGGCTTGTGAGGGGATGACCTGCAGTTTTCTTGTGTTTTTGGGGGGTTAGGTTTGGTAGGGGGGAGGTGCGGGAACTGCGATGCCTACTGGTTTTTGCAGGGGGTTTTTTCTCAGTGAAAAGGTGCAGGTACTCCCCCCTTTTAAATCACCCCTTTGTCTCTGCCCCCTACCCACTTTCCCTTGGTTGCACCCCCTACCTACTGCCCAATACTGCCTCTTTTAGAGAATACAGCACCAAGTATAATTTTGTGGTGAAAGGCAGTAAAATGGATCCCCTGCAGCCAACAACAATAGATCTCCCAAAAACAATAGAACCCCCTCAACAATATACCCTCAAGCAACTGTAGATCCACCACAGCAACAAAACATCTTAACAGCAACAATAGATCTCCCAGCAGCCAGCATCAGGGATGAACCGAACACCCCCCCTGTTCGGTTCGCACCAGAACCTGCGAACAGACAGAATGTTCGCGCGAACTTTAGAACCCTATTAAATACAATGGACTCGAATGTTCGAAATCTAAAGTGCTAATTATAAAGGCTAATATGCAAGTTATTGTCCTAAAAAGTGTTTGAGGACCCGGGTCCTGCCCCAGGGGACATGTATCAATGCAAAAAAAGGTTTAAAAAATAGACGTTTTTACGGGAGCGGTGATTTTAATAATGCTTAAAATGAAAAAATAAAAGTGAAATATTCCTTTAAATTTCGTACCTGGTAGGTGTGTATGATATGCATGTGAAGTGGCGCATGTTTCCCGTGCTTAGAACTGTCCCTGCATAAAATGTCATTTTTGAAGGAAAAAAAGTCATTTAAAACTCACTCGCGGCTATTAATGAATTGTCGGCTTTTATCAATACATAGAAAAGTCATTGATAAAAAAAAAAAAGCGTGGGAGTTCCCCCAAATTCAATTACCGGGTCCTTTAGGTCTGGAATGGATATTAAGGGGAACCCCGCCGCAAATTTTTAAAAAAATGGCGTGGGGTTCCCCCTAAATATCCATACCAGGCCCTTCAGATCTGGCATGGATTTTAAGGGGAACTCCACCCCAAATGTAAAAAAAAATGGCGTGGAGTCCCCCCAAAAATCCATACCAGACCCTTATCCGAGCACGTAACCTGGCCGGCCGCAGGGGAAGAGGGGGGGGACGAGAGAGAGAGACCTCCTGAACCCTACCAGGCCACATGCCCTCAACATGGGGAGGATGTCCCCATGTTGATGGGGACAAGGGCCTCATCCCCACAACCCTTGCCCGGTGGTTGTGGGGGTCTGCGGGTGGGGGGCTTATCGGAATCTGGAAGACCCCTTTAACAAAGGTGACCCCCAGATCCCGCCCCCCCCCTACGTGAATTGGTAAGGGGTACATTGTACCCCTACCATTTCACGAAGAAAGTGTAAAAAAATAAAAAAAAAACACACAAACACCTTGAAAAAGTCCTTTATTAAAGAAAAAAAAAAACATTCCAGCGATGAAATCCAGTGTCCCGCGGCGATCCGATGTCCAGCGCTGTCCATCATTGGTTTTGCCTGAGCGGACCTGATGGGGAACTTCCTCCTCAGTGTTTTAAATGTATAGACCCGCCCCTTCTAAAGTTCCCCATCAGGTCCGCTCAGCGGACCAGATGCGGAACATGAGAAGGGGCGGGTCTATACATGTATTACCAAAGTGAGAGACGTTCCCCATCAGGTCCGCCCCCTCGGTATGTCGGACCCGCCTACGTCATTGGCTTGAGCGGGGAACTTCCTTCACTGTGTAATTTAAATTTACATAGTGAAGGAAGTTCCCCGCTCAAGCCAATGACGTAGGCGGGTCCGACATACCGAGGGGGCGGACCTGATGGGGAACTGCTCTCACTTTGGTAATACATGTATAGACCCGCCCCTTCTCATGTTCCGCATCTGGTCCGCTGAGCGGACCTGATGGGGAACTTTAGAAGGGGCGGGTCTATACATTTAAAACACTGAGGAGGAAGTTCCCCATCAGGTCCGCTTAGGCAAAACCAATGACGGGTGGCGCTGGACATCGGGATCGCTGCGGGACACTGGATTTCATCGCTGGAATGTTATTTTTTTTTTAATAAAGGACTTTTCCAAGGTGTTTGTGTGGTTTTTTTTACATTTTTTTACGCTTTCTTCGTGAAATGGTAGGGGTACAATGTACCCCTTACCAATTCACATAGGGGGGGCGGGATCTGGGGGTCCCCTTTGTTAAAGGGGTCTTCCAGATTCCGATAAGCCCCCCGCCCGCAGACCCCCACAACCACCGGGCAAGGGTTGTGGGGATGAGGCCCTTGTCCCTATCAACATGGGGACATCCTCCCCATGTTGAGGGCATGTGGCCTGGTACGGTTCAGGAGGGAGGGGGGCGCTCTCGTCCCCCCCTTTTCCCCTGCGGCCGGCCAGGTTACGTGCTCGGATAAGGGTCTGGTATGGATTTTTGGGGGGACTCCACGCCATTTTTTTTTAAATTTGGGGTGGAGTTCCCCTTAAAATCCATGCCAGATCTGAAGGGCCTGGAATGGATATTTGGGGGAACCCCACGCCATTTTTTTTTAAATTTGCGGCGGGGTTCCCCTTAATATCCATTTCAGACCTAAAGGGCCTGGTAATTGAATTTGAGGCAACCCCCCACGCTTTTTTTTTTTTTCTATCAATGACTTTTGTATGTATTGCCGGGAGCCGACAATTCATTAATAGCCGCGAGTCAGTTTTAAATGACTTTTTTTCCTTCAAAAATGACACTTGCGCCACTTTCCATGCATATCATACACACCCCCCAGGTATGAAATTGAAAGGAATATTTCACTTTTATTGTTTCACTTTAAGCATTATTAAAATCACTGCTCCCCGAAAAAACGGGCGTTTTAAAAAAAAAAATTTGCATTGATACATGTCCCCTGGGGCAGGACCCGGGTCCCCAAACACTTTTTAGGACAATAACTTGCATATTAGGCTTTATAATTAGCACTATAGATTTCTCCCATAGACTTTTCGAATTTGCCGCAAACACCCCAATTTGTTCGCTGTTCGGCGAACGGGCGAACAGGCAATGTTCGAGTCGAACATGAGTTCGACTCGAACTCGAAGCTCATCCCTAGCCAGCATTAATAGACCCTCCAGCACACCCTAGCACCCATTGCCATTACATACCTTTAGTGCTGGGAGGTGCCGGAACTGGGTTTTTGTATTTTTGATTCAATAAATATATTTTTAGTGCTAGCTGTCTGGGTGTTTATATTGCCTTTTTTTCCCCCCCTTTCTTTTTTGGAGGTTTTTCATTGTTGTCTGTGACCCCCCGTTAAGGAGATTCACCCTCTCTATTGGCCCTGTTTACACTGAGAGTGAAAGTAAAAGAAAAATCCCATATTTTGGGCTTAAATTTAATGTAAGGTGTGGCGCTAAATCCCTAAATAATTCACCAATAAAAATTCCCCAAAAATTCTCAAAAAAATATTTGGCAAGAAATACCCAATTTATCTAAAGTTAAATGATGAATATGTAGTGTTGGAAACCAGTGTGAGCAATTTCAATTAAACATTGAAAATGAATAATATCATCAATAACATAAAAGAAACTAAAACCGGTGCTACAAATATATCAAAATATTGCAAAGATTCAATTAAACTCTAAATGAATAAAATCTTCTATTAACGAGCTAAATATATTACCAATACTAACACAGTGATATATATAGTCACATATGCAAGGAATTGTTATTGCACCATTACAAGCATTGGATCGCATGGGACTTTATATGCTTATGAACTTTTTGTTTTATCTTGTTATGTTTTAACAACATAGAGTGATAGCACATAATATATCTGGGGGAGAGTATGGGGGATCGTATTCCCCCATCCCCCCCCTTTCTAAAATCTTTCCCACTCCCCCCCCCCTTTTTTTTGCACAGGTGACGATAACTTTACCCCTCACTTTTCTCTTTATATACATGTTTTGTCACTCTATCAGCACTGCCACTCATAAATTTATCCCCTAGTTCTTTATATTGTCTATTTTTAGATTTAACTCCTGTTTTTTTTTTTTTTTTTTTTTTTTTAGTTCATAGTAGTTTTCGGAACCACTTTTTGTTTCCCTTTATTATTTAATTCCACTTTAGAAGACATTAACACTAGAGTGATAGCACATAATATATTTGGGGGAGAGTATGAGGGATTGTATTCCCCCATCCCCCCTCTTCTAAAATCATCCTCACTCCCTCCCCCCCCCCTTTTTTTTTTTTTTCCTTCTCTCTCTCTCTCTCTCTCGCTCCATTTCCCCATTTCCCCATCTCTCCCTCTTTTCTCCCCCCCCCTTTTTTTTTTTTTTATAGGAAATATTGAGACTGTAAATGTGTTTCATGTATTGTAATGTGTGTTATATATGTTTTTAGAAAATGAATAAAAAAGATAATAAATAAAAAAAAAAACAACATATAGAGCACTGGTGATCAGGGTCACTGCCCAGTACGGCATTTGATTATTTATATATCACTGTGTTATTATTTCTTTCATATATTTAGCACGTTAATTGAAGATTTTTTTTTTTTTAATTAGAGTTTAGTTGAATCTTTTAAATATTTTGATATATTTATAGCACCGGTTTTCATTTCTTTGATTATATTATTGATGATGATATTAGACATCTGCGGTTCGTTTCGTTCCGAATTAAAATTCAGACAAATGTTTCGTTTTTTGGAAATTCGGATGTATTTGAATTTCCGAATTACAATATCATTGAATTTACATCCGAAATAACGAAAAACAAATTTGGACAAAATTCAAATTCGAATCGATTCAAATCGTTTTCGAGTTTGAATAGTTTCCAATTTCCAAAAGAGAATAAAATAGAATAAAAAATAAAGGAATATAAAAATATATAATAGAATAGAAAAGAAGATAATAGAAAATAAAAGAATAGAATATAATAGAGTAAAACAGAACGGAATACTAAATAAAAGAATAGAAAATAAAGGGATAGAATAGAAAATAAAAAATAGAGTAAAACAGAACAAAATAGAATGGAAAATAAAATAACAGAATAAAATAGCATAGAAAATAAAGGAATAGAATAAAAAAAAGAATAGAATGGAACAGAGACTATAACCATCTTCTGAAATTCTAATTTTCAAATAGAATAAATTTGAATTAGAATAAAATAGAAAAGAATAGAATAGAAAAAAAGAATTGAATAGAATAAAATAGAATATAACCATCTTCTGAAATTCGAATTTCAAATAGAATAAATTTGAATTAGAATAAAATAGAAAAGTATAGAATAGAAAAAGAAAGAATAGAAAATAATAAACTAGAATAGAACAGAGAAAAATAGAACAGAATAAAAAAGAATAAAATAGAACATCTTCTGAAATCTGAATTTCAAATAGAATAAATTTGAGTTTGAATAAAATAGAAAAGAATAGAATAGAAAAAAAATAGAAAATAATAAAATAGAGTACAATAAAAAAAGAATGGAATAGAATAAAATAGAAATATTATTATAACCAGCTTCTGAAATTCAAATTTCAAATAGAATCAATTAGAATTTGAATACAATAGAAAAGATTAGAATAGAAAATAAAAGAATATAATTTAAAAAAACGATAGAATAGAAAGAATATAACCGTTTCCCAAAATTCAAATAGAATCAATTTAAATTCTAATGGAATAGAAAAGATTAGATTAGAATAGAAAACAACAGAACAGAATAGAAACAATAGAATAGAATAGAATAGAAAGAATATAGCCTTCATCGAAATAGAATAATCTTGATTTTGAATAGAATTTGATTCAAATTCGAATGGAGTTCGAATTGATTTGAATTCAGAGACTTCAAATCCATTGAAATTCGGAAAATTTTAATTGATTTGAATACGAATAAACAAAACGAATTTTGAAAACAAATTAAATTAATTTAACTAAACAAATTTATGTAAATAACGAATTAAAACGAAGTGAAACAAAACAAATATTTTCATTCTACACATGTCTAGATGATATTATTAATTTTCAGTATTTAATTGAAATTGCTCACTGGTTTCAGCACTATACATTCATTATTTAACTTGAGATTATTTGGGTATTTCTTGCTGAAATATTTTTTTTGGAGAATTTTTGGGGAATTTTTATTGGTACATTATTGGGGGAATTTAGCGTCACACCTTACATTATATTTAAACACTCGTTCTACATGTTGGGACACATTAAGGCTTCATGCCCACGGACGTTTTTACAGCCGCGTTTTTTTACAGCTTAAAAACGCATGTCCATGTTATTGTATAATTATTATTTTTTTTCGAAAAAAAAAAAAAAAACGCCGGAGCTCAAAAACGCAATCGCTGCATTTTTGCGTGTTTTTGCGCGTGTTTTGACGCTTCGCGTTTTTTTATGCCTAACGCCGACGCTGAGGAACGCACTGGTACTGGTTTTTTTTTTACAGCTTAAAAACGTCTATGCTATTTGCAGCTCATAAACGTCTAGGTGGGCATGAAGCTATAGACTAAGATGGACAGGCGTTTTTAAGCTGTAAAAAACGCTCAAAAACGCGGCTGTAAAAACGTCCGTGGGCATTAGGCCTAAGCGTTGGCAGCTATATCTTTAATAGTACATTGAGTATTGGGTAGCACATAAGTGGTCTGTATCCCTTTTACATATTTTGGGTTGTCAGTGTCACCAGAACAGGAAAAGAGGGGAAATCTGCCAATGGAGACACTAGTTCTGGTAACAACCAGCAAATTTCCCTCACTGTAGAATCCTGGCAGCTCTCAGGCTGTGGCTTTTTTGTTCAAGAAAATGAACCTTAAGACTTTGCACACCTTTTGTTTTGATCCGCCCGTAACAGTGGCAACTGTTGTTATTTCTTTTAAGAGGTGGCAAACAATCCACCCGATGCCACCCCTCCCCGGTAGGTCGGGTCAAGGATGGCAATCACCACCCACCCCAGCTGGGCCACTGGCGGAACCGCCCCCCCGGGTAGATCAGTCAGCTGGTCGGGGCCCCACACTTACCTCATCCCGCAGGGCGTCCTTCCTGATTGGCCGGGAGGAGAATCAATGTTACAATAGCGAATATTCATTCGCAATTGTCACACAACTGGGTGGGATCGAGGCGCAGTGCTCTGCGCCCCGAGCCCACCCTTTTTTGAAGCCTATAAGAGCCTCTTGCTCTAATCACGTGCTTAAAAAAAAAATCACCCCCGCCATTGGAATCCATGCGTCCGGCGCCCTGCATGTAGATTAGGGGGATGGACGCATGGATGGGGAGGTGGGCAGTGCACGTGCGCCCCTAATAGATGGCCCGCCACTGGGCCCTGGACTGTACTTAGCAGATGTACGTAATTCTTCAAGATCTCTGTGGTTGGGGTTGTTGACTTAATTTCTTTTGGCCCGAAATGTGTGCATGTGGCGCTGCGGTAGGTAATTATTAGCTATCGTACTTTAAAGTGGAGCTCCACCCTAAATAGCAACTTTTGCTATTTGGAACCCTCCCCCCCCTCCGGTGTCACAATTGACACCTTTCAGGGGGAGGGAGGTGAAGATACCTGTCTAAGACAGGTATTTTCACCCACATCCGGGAGTCCTCTCTCCGGGAATCTGCGGGAGTGACGTCACTTCCCCCAGACTTCCCGTAGTGTTCTGGGAGACACTCGGCACCCAGAACACAGGAGGACGAATCAGAACGGCGCAGCGCGACTCGCGCATGCACCGTAGGGAACCGGGCATGAAGCCGCAGGGCTTCACTTCCTGGTTCCCTCAGCGAGGATGGCGGAGGGAGCAGCAGAGCGATGAGCGGTCGCTCGTCCTCTGCTGCGGACGTCGCTGGACTCCAGGACAGGTAAGTGTCCAAATATTAAAAGCCAGCAGCTGCTGTAGCTGTAGCTGCTAGCTTTTAATATTTTTTTTTTCCGACGGAGCTCCGCTTTAACTTTTTTTAATGAGATCGATCAATACTCGTCTCTGATTGGACGGTGGGGTTTAGTGAATGACCCCCACAATTGGAGCAGACAGCCAGTTCATCTATAAATGAAGACTAATAATGTGCGCTGTTCATTCTTCTCCCGCTATCCCCCGGAGATCGGGGATTAAACCAAATACTCTCCTTGTACAGCTTTACTGGGAGATAAAAGGCTGTTTGTGTAACAGTTATTATGTATCATATTCATTAGTGCTCAATGGATTAACCTGCATGAGATTGTTTGTTCTCCTTTTTATAATTTTATTCCTTTTCCTCATATGCACTATATAAGAACTTTATAGGATTGGATTTAAAATGCAGACATGGTATTCCAGACGCCACCAGATTGTGATTTTTCTGCATGGTAATTTCACCGCTGGCACTTATTAACGAGGGGGGGGGGTGTTTCCTTTTGACGCCAATAATGAAGTACAGATTTTTGGGCAGAATAAGACCCGAGAACAATAAATAAATCTAAGAAATTGCAGCAGTTCTTAGATGTGGTTGCAGCATTGTGTTGACTTTTTTTAATTCCCAGTTCACACCGGTACGATTTGTCATGCGATTTGACAGTCGAAAGTCGCATGACAAGTCACACCCCATTGCTGGCAATTGAACAATTCAAATCATTGCGACTCAAGTTGCAGCGACTTTGAAAAAAGGTTCCTGCACTACTTTTTTGTGGATTTCATTGCAACTTGCATAGACTTCTGTTAAATGAAGTCGCAAGCCACAATGAAATCAGAGGTCCAAATCGCACTGATCTGCGGCTTCTGCTGCTTTGATATTAGGCTGAAGTGTGATTTCAAAGTTGCATTGATGTGAACCAGGGTTTAGCCTAGGTTTAGACTAGTGCAATCTCAGACATCGCATGTGACTCGCACCGGCACCGCAGGTGCCGATCACATGCGATGTCTGAGCAATGCAAGTTCAGCCATACAGCTGTATGGCTGAACTCGCATTGGATTCACACAGAGAAGGGTGCAGGGACTTCTTTTCCCTGCATTGGGGACCAGAGTAGTCAGGTCCAGGCAGAGATCATGGCATGGCAAACAGAGTGTCCAGGTCCAAAGGTTGTGACAGGCAAGAAAGTAGTCAGATCCAAGCAGTGGTTGTGACAGGCGGCAAATTACAGAGTAGTCAGGTCCAGGCAAGAGTCATGGCTAGTGGCAGGCAAGAGAGTAGTCAGGTCCCGGTTTAGGCGATGGCAGGTGGCAGGCAAAAGAGTGGTTAGGTCCAGGCAGAAGCCATGGCAGGTGGCAGGCATGAGAGTAGTCCGGTCCAGGCAGAAGACATGGCAGGCGGCAGGCAAGAGAGTAGTCAGATCCCGGTTTAGGCCATGGCAGGTGGCAGGCAAAAGAGTGGTCAGGACCAGGCAGAAGCCATGGCAGGCGGCAGGCAAGAGAGTAGTCCGGTCCAGGCCAAGGCTGTGGCAGGCAGCAAGCAAGGGACTAGTCAGGTTCAGGCAGAGCCCATGGCAGGTGGAACACCAAGGAGTAGCCAGGTCCAAGCAAAGGTCATGGCAGGCTAGAGATTATGTAGGTCCAAGCAGGGGTTGTGACAGGTGGCAAATAACAGAGAAGTCAGGTCCAGGCTGAGGCCGTGGCAGGTGGCAGGCAAGAGAGTAGTCAGGTCCAGGCTGAGGCCATGGCAGGAGGCAGGCAAGAGAGTAGTCAGGTCGAGGCTGAGGCCATGGCAGGCGGCAGGCAAGAGAGTAGTCAGGTCCAGGCTGAGGCCATGGCAGGTGGCAGGCAAGAGAGTAGTCAGGTCCAGGCTGAGGCTGTGGCAGGCAAGAGAGTAGTCAGGTCCAGGCAGAAGCCATGGAAGGCGGCAGGCAAGAGAGTAGTTAGGTCCAGGCTGAGGCCATGGCTGGTGGCAGGCAAGAGAATAGTCAGGTCCAGGCAACGGCCATGGCAGATGGGAGGAAAGTAGGGTGACCACGTGTCCTGGATTGCCCGGGACAGTCCCGCATTTTGCAGGTCTGTCCTGGGCACATTCATTCCAGGACAATACAGTGTCCCGGAATGAAACTGACACAGCCACCCTCCGGGCCAATCTGATGCCCCCAAAAAAGGCCACCACATCACCGCTTTACTTACTGACAGTACTTGTCCTGGCCGGGAATGCCTGCATGAGCACAATCCCGCCCCCTGCTTGTGATTGGAGTAATCATAAATCCTGCGTCTTGTGTCCAATCACTGTGCTGTGATTCCTTACAGCACAAGCTGATTTTTGGGAGGGGGGGCTGTCCCTGAATGGTAGTTTGGAAATGTGGTCACCCTAGAGGCAAGAGAGCCATCAGGTCCAGGGAGAGGCTATGGCAGATGGCAGGCAAGAGAGTAGTCAGGTCCAGATAATAGGAAATGTTTGGGGACTTGGACTTTTTAGGCACAGTAATACGAAAAATAGATTTGTTAAAAAAATATAAATTTATTGAGCATAGATGAAATATAAACAGATTTGTTAAATAAAAGCCCACATCATTGGATCAATACAACAATACCGCCACTATAAAAAAAACATAACTCTCAATTGGATAATGAAGGAATTGCAATGATATTCCATATGGTACAAATTCCAAAGGATTGATGAGGTAGATATGATGCGGTAAGAATTGTTGAATATGATTCTGCATTCGCTCGACAAGTTCCGCGTGCAGTCACGCTTCTTCAGGAGCATAGCATGTAGATGTAGATTATGAAGTAATGTTCCTAGGGTAATAAACAGCCAGCAATATAATACAATAAACACACATGCAGGAGGATTTGAGGTGCTGAACAATGGGAATAGATAGATTTTTCCTAATTAGATGAATTACAAACGCTATGCTAGTTAGCCGTATAAATCTCCAGCTGGTAAAGCCATAGATTAGAATCCCAGCCAACACTAAATTTTGACGTGGCAAGGATGCAGTAATGTATCCCAGACGATCCTATTAGAACAAACCAAGCGGCTGTGGTGACAACCAGTCACAGTAGTTTGACCTGATATGTATCCCCAAGTCAGCAGCACTCATAGTGATAGACCATCCTGCAATGGTGGCTGTGTTCCACCACTGCAGGATGGTCTATATCTATATATAGTCCATATATATATATAGATATAGACCATCCTATATCTATATATATATGGAATATCATTGCAATTCCTTCATTATCCAATTGAGAGTTGTGTTTTAGTGGCGGTATTGTTGTATTGATCCAATGATGTGGGCTTTTTTAACAAATCTGTTTATATCTTTATCTATGCTCAATAAATTAATATTTTTTTAACAAATCAATTTTTCGTATTACTGTGCCTAAAAAGTCCAAGTCCCCAAAAATTTCCTATTATCTGATAATTCCAGGATGTGGCACACTATTATCTATGTTGTTATCCACAGATACCACTCTGTGCTGTGATACAACACCCTTATTTGTATTCAGTAGTCAGGTCCAGGCAGAATCCATGGCAGGCGGCAGGCAAGAGAGTCGTTGGGTCCAGGGAGAGGCTATGGCAGGCGGCAGGCAAGAGTGTAATCAGGTCCAGGCAGAGGCTGTGGCAGGTGGCAGGCAAGAGAGTCGTCGGGTCCCGGGAGAAGCTATGGCAGGCGGCAGACAAGAGAGTAGTCATGTCCAGGCAGAGGCTGTGGCAGGTGGCAGGCAAATTAGGTCCAGGCAGAGGCTGTGGCAGGTGGCAGGCAAGAGAGTAGTTGGGTCCAGGGAGAGGCTATGGCAGGCGGCAGGCAAGAGTGTAATCATGTCCAGGCAGAGGCTGTGGCAGGTGGCAGGCAAGAGAGTCGTCGGGTCCTGGGAGAGGCTAGGGCAGGCGACAGGCAAGAGTGTAATCAGGTCCAGGCAGAGGCTGTGGCAGGTGGCAGGCAAGAGAGTCGTCGGGTCCCAGGAGAGGCTATGGCAGGCGGCAGGCAAGAGTGTAATCAATTCAAGGGAGAGGCTATGGCAGGCGGCAGGCAAGAGTGTAATCAGGTCCAGGCAGAGGCTGTGGCAGGTGGCAGGCAAGAGAGTCGTCGGGTCCTGGGAGAGGCTATGGCAGGCAGCAGGCAAGAGTGTAATCAGGTCCAGACAGAGGCTGTGGCAGGTGGCAGGCAAGAGAGTCGTCGGGTCCCGGGAGAGGCTATGGCAGGCGGCAGGCAAGAGTGTAATCAGGTCCAGGCAGAGGCTGTGGCAGGTGGCAGGCAAGAGAGTAGTCGGGTCCAGGTCAAGTAGATAACAACAAGACACCACACTGGTCACTTCTAAGACTGGAGCTTAAAAACCCTTCTATGACCATTGAAAGCCCTGGAGGTAATGGAGGTCCTAGAAATTCTTGAAATCCCAGTAGGGGTGTTGTGAGGAATCCTACAAGTCCCAATAGGGATCCTGCGAGTTCTGTAATGAACACATGAGTATCAATGGACTGTAAGGGTTCTTGACTAGCACTGCGGAGTGTAGAGTTGGACAAGCGACAGTTCACACTGTTATTTCTTGGATCAGAAAATAAAAGGAGGTTTACAGAATTGCCAACTTTTAGTAAATAAATTGAAGACTTCACAAAGAGAAAAGCAAACTGGGTTCGGTGCCGCTAATTGGTAGCGTCATTATTTGCCATTGCCCCACTAATGCCCACAGTGACAGCAAGCTCCGAGCCACTGGTCTCCCATAAAGGGAGAACATTTACTTCAATAATATTCCTGGAAGAATTTTACATTGACTTTTATCTATTTTAGTGTATGAAAATAAACTAAAAATCTAAAATATGTAAAATAGCATTCCCAATGGGGAGAGAGCAGAGAACGGGTCCTAATTTTGGCAATGAACGCAGTGGGAACAAAGTGTTTATCCCTGACAAGATTTCAAAGGACGCATTCCTGCGATTCTGACTATTCCTGCATAACGATATGAAATATATGGAATAGAGATCTGTTATGATATATATACAGTATATATATATATATATATATATATATACAGTATGTGTCTTTTAAATAAAGAATAAATAATACCCCAAATGTTTTTGTTTCTCTGTGTATATTTATTGTACTATTATATTTTATATCACATTTTTGTGATTTCGGATTGGATACAGTGAACTGTTTCAGCGCAGATCACAAAGAAGTGATTTTTGATCATGAAACATGCTGATTTTAAAGGGTAACTCCACTTTTGTCAAAAAAAAAACAAAACAAAAACAGCAAATAAATAAAATATAATATAGCGTATACAATTGCGATACTAGTCATATTGTAATTGAATCTTATTAAAAATTATCGTTCCTTTTCAATCTGCAGCCGCTGTAATTTTCTATAAATGCAATATGGCAACCTGGAGGTGTTCTGTACACAGAGTGTGTACTGACCACTCCCCAGAAACATCATTTTCTGCTTGTGTAATTGGCTCACCAATTTTTCCCAGAAGTCTGCACTAAGATACAAGTCAGATTTCAGGCATCCCCTGCAACAACAATTTCATTTTTGGTAAGATATTTCCAATAGGAACACATCTAAAGGGAAGCAGGCCCTGCAGATTTCCTCATTAGTGCCCTGCAGCTGCACACCTGACAGTTAATTATGAAACCATTTTGATTAGATTCACTTCGCGCAGAGGCACAGTGTTGTGTTACACTATGTGATTATTCTTGCTCTGTGTCTTTAAGATCTGTCCCCTTCTTTCTAGCTGAACTCTCTCTCTCACCGTAGTTCTTTATATATCTCCTCCACTTCCTGATTCTGGTCATTACTCCTGTATATCTTCCATGCTAAACATCTTACATGTGGCTTACAACTGCAACGTTTTTCTACCTATGAATATCCATCATTAAACGGAACATTCGAAAGGATTCATCGTCTGTCGTCCTAACTGTGAGTTTATTAATTGAGTTAAACTGCCTGTATCAATGAAAGGGATGAATATCAAACCAGCTTGAGTAAGGCCTACTTAAACCTGGAGATGAACTTTATCGCTTTGTAGTTGAGACAGAACAGTAGAAAAACGGAGTTTCACAGCCTAATTACAAGATTTCTGCATGTCAGTACTGAAACAGACAAGATTTACTGCCCTCATAGCAAGACAGAAGGGACAGAGCAGCACATGGCAGCCTTATAGCCTGAGACAATCTGTACAGTGTCATATTTCAGCACACAGATCCTGCCTGCTTTCACAGTCAGTCTGCTATTATGAGTGACCAAGCTTCTGCATGTGAACTCACATCTACCTCCCCACAAGTTCCTGAAGAAACTGAGTTACCCAAACGCTCAGTTAAACCCACTTGGAAAGTAATGGAGAATTATGAAGCTTCAAGGACTGAATTGTCAAATAGCTTGGAATTAGTCTGGGAGAAAATCCTTGCTGAAGCCAATACAGTGTCTGTTGAACGTGAACTACTGACACTAGAGGGCGCCATTAAACAACTTTCTGCCTCATATGAGCTTTATCAGCTTACCAGCATCAAATTCACTAATGTCTTACAAAACATGAAGACAGAAAATGCGATGAGGCAGTTAAAGCGTGTCAACATTCTTAATATTGAAAGAGACAGTTTTATCCAGCAAACCAGATTAAAGGCAGAAGCAAAAATAGAGCTGTTACAGGACACTTCATCTCACAGATCTGTTTCCACCAGACGTTCTAAAAACTTGTCAAGATCCCATAGTTCAAGATACTCAACACTCAGTGAGCGACTTATTAATGCCCGCGCTGAAGTGGAAGCCAGAAAAGTGCAGGTGGCATATGCAGAAAAAAGAGCAGAGTTGGAAGCGCTGTCAGCACGTCAAAGAGCAGTCGGAAGCGCAGTCAGCACGTCAAAGAGCAGAGTCGGAAGCTCAGTCAGCCCGTCAAAGAGCAACAATGGAAACCTTAAATGAACAGTGTAAACATGACGCAGCCATGGCAAAGCTAAGGGTCCTACAGCAAGCTATCAGTGCAGACGAAGGTGCAAGTGAGAAAGACAGCATTAACCTAAACATAGCAGATATGGAAGACCCCCTCAAACGCACTAAAGACTATGTCCTAAGCCACAGCAGTGCCCACTCCATTGTCTCCAATGCTCCCGGCTACATAGAGACTCCTTCACAGCTTCAAGTTAAAGAGGTTCCAGCAACTTCCTGCACTCAAAATCACTCCACTGCATTTCCTACCTGCCTACCTTGCCTGCCTTCATATGTCACAGAGCATCAGCGCAAGCTTCAAGCAAGTCATCAATCTCCAGTCATCGGTACAGCCTTGAATCAACGTACCATTGGAACAACTGACTTCAAGCAAGCAACTCACCTGGCTGCATCTGCTGCACCATATTTCCCTGTGTCCTTTAACAACAATGTCAAAGATAACGCAATCAGCACCATACAGCCAACAGCATCACACATAAAGGCGGAGACAACTGAGACAGAAGAGTTTGTGAGGTACATGCTTCGCAGAGAGCTCACAAAGACTGGTCTTACAAGTTTTGATGACCAACCTGAGAACTACAGAAGTTGGAAATGTGCCTTCAGAACTACAATCAGCAAGATTGGCTTTACAGCTGATCAAGAATTGAATCTGCTGATCAAATGGCTTGGTCCTCTATCTGCTGCACGTGTTAAGCCATTAAGATCCGTTTTCATGGACAACCCTACTGCAGGCCTCACAGCTGAATGGGAGCGACTAGAGCAAAGTTATGGCAGTCCAGAAGCTATAGAAAATGCTTTGTTCATGCGTCTGGAAACTTTCCCAAAGATATCCGGTAAGGACAACAAGGAGTTCCAGAGACTGAGTGACCTTCTCCTTGAGCTTCAGCTAGCCAAGACAGACCCAAAACTACCTGGACTCAGTTACCTTGACACTCCAAGAGGGGTAAACCCAATTGTCTCCAAGCTCCCGTATGGTTTGCAAGAGAAATGGACTGCACTAGGGTCATCATACAAAAGAGAGAACAAGGTTTCCTTCCCTCCATTCTCTTTCTTCTGTGAATTCATCAGGGAAATTGCAGAGACCAAGAACGATCCAAGTTTTTCCTACGGTGAGTACAGTCTCTTCTCACCCTTTCCTAAGAGTACCAGTCTTCAGGGCAACTACAGAAACCATAGAGGCCCAGTGTCCGTGAAAAAGACTGACATCCTTCCCACTCCTACCACAGTTCTGGCCACAAACAAACAGAGTAGGAAGATTGAAAACCCTAACAGAGAGTGTCCCATACACAAGAAGCCACACCCCCTCAATAAATGTATCGGCTTTAGGAAAAAGCCTCTGGAAGAGCGCAAGGAGCTTTTAAAGACATTTAGGGTATGTTTCAGGTGCTGTGCTTCTACAGAACATTTTGCAAGGGACTGTAATGTGTCCATCAAGTGCATAGAGTGTGGCTCTGAAGAACATGTGCAAGCCCTCCATCCTCTTGAGCCCAGCTCTGCACAACCTGCCAACGATCCTCCCAGGTTAACGCATGGCGGGGAGAATACAGACCAAGTGCCTAATTCTACCATAATTTCTTCATCCTGCACTGAAGTTTGTGGAGAAGACCTCTGTGGTAAGTCCTGTGCTAAGATATGCTTGGTGAACATATACCACAAGGATCAACCAGAAAAGTCTCTAAAGGCATATGCTATCTTAGACGATCAGAGCAATCGATCACTTGCAAAATCGGAATTGTTCAATCTATTTGAAATAAAAGGCGAAGCTCATCCTTACACCTTGGGTACCTGTAGTGGAACTATAGAGGTTTCTGGAAGAAGGGCTCATGGACTCATGGTATCTTCTCTCAAAGGTAACTTGCAATTACCCTTACCTACACTTGTTGAGTGCAATCAGATACCTGCTAACAGGGAAGAAATCCCTACTCCAGCTGCTGCTTTCCATCACCCTCACCTCAAGGTAATAGCAAATGAGATACCGCCGCTTGACAAAGATGCTCAGATCCTTCTTCTGTTAGGAAGAGACATTCTAAGAGTTCACAAGGTACACAGACAAGTCAGTGGACCCCCAGATGCCCCATTTGCCCAGCGCACGGATCTAGGATGGGTCATCATAGGCAATGTCTGCATAGGCAAAATGAAAAGACCTACCAACATTTCGTCATTTAAGACAAATGTTCTGCCAAATGGCCGAAACACTTACTTTGAGCCATGCCCACATCACTACTGGGTGAAAGAGAAGATAGCCAGCCACGAATGGCAACTTGGTATCTCAGGTGACACAAGCCCTTTCTCCTGCCATGATGGCGACTTCGGCTCTACAGTGTTTAATGCAACCAGTGAAGATGACATACTGGCTCCTTCAATGGAAGACAAAGAATTCATCAAGGTAATGGACAATGAGTTCTTTCAAGATGACTCCAATAACTGGGTAGCACCCCTACCCTTTTGTCTCCCAAGAGAGAGATTGCCCAACAACTTACAGCAGGCCATCAGTAGATTCTCCTCCTTAAAGCGAAACTTAAGCAGGAAACCAGAGATGCAAAAGCACTTTGTGGACTTTATGCAAAATGTATTTGACAGAGATCATGCAGAGCCTGCTCCCCCACTAAAGGAGGGAGAAGAATGCTGGTGCCTTCCATCCTTTGGCGTGTATCACCCACGCAAACCAGACCAAATCAGAGTTGTCTTCGATTCCAGTGCTCAGCACGAAGGTGTTTCTCTTAACAACATGCTCCTTACGGGACCCAACTTGAACAACAGTCTAATAGGAGTCTTGATTCGTTTCAGACAAGAGCCTGTAGCAGTAATGGCCGACATTCAACAGATGTTTCACTGCTTCATCGTCAGAGAAGACAACAGAAACTACCTCAGGTTTCTATGGCACAAGGACAATGACCTCAACAAGGAAGTTATAGATTATCGCATGAAGGTACATGTCTTCGGTAACAGTCCTTCCCCAGCAGTGGCAACTTATGGGCTAAGGAAAACAGCTCAGACTAGAGAAGTTGAATATGGATCTGATGCCCGTCAATTTGTTGAAAGAAACTTCTACGTTGACGACACACTTAAGTCCTTTCCAACTGCTAAAGAAGCAATTGATCTTTTCACCAGAACAAGGGAGATGCTGTCTGTAGCAAACCTTAGACTGCACAAGATTATATCCAACAGCCAGGAACTTATGAATGCCTTTCACTCTGAGGACTATGCCACTAGTCTAAAAAACCTTGACTTAGGTACAGATGTGCCTCCTGTACAGCGAAGTCTGGGTTTGTTGTGGAACATCAAGCAAGACAAATTCACCTTCCAAGTGTCAACTTGTGACAAACCCTTCACTAAGAGAGGAGTCCTGTCCGTGGTGAATAGCATCTATGACCCACTGGGTTTCCTTGCTCCAGTTACCATTCAAGGTAAGATTTTACTAAGACAGTTGTCTACTGAGAACATAGACTGGGAAACTCCCTTGCCTAGTGAGAATCAACACAAGTGGGAAAGGTGGAGATATTCTTTGAAGTCACTAGAAAAACTTCAGATTCCCCGTTGCTATGTTCCAGGATCCACTTCAACTGCTAACCGGAGAGAGATTCATATTTTCTCTGATGCATCAGTTGAAGCTATTGCTGCAGTAGCCTATTTGAAGACCTCTGAACTGAATGGAGAATCATACTATAGTTTTGTCCTAGGCAAGGCAAAACTCACACCCAAGCCTGCACATACCATACCAAGACTTGAACTTTGTGCAGCCGTGCTAGCAGTAGAAATTGCCGAGGTCATACGAAGTGAAATGGACACTAGAATTGATTCTTTCACCTTCTATACAGACAGTAAGGTAGTACTTGGTTACATAAACAACCAAACAAAACAATTTTATGTGTACGTCAGCAACAGGGTTGAACGTATCAAGAGATTCTCTCTACCAAGTCAATGGCATCACGTTCCCACTGAACTCAACCCAGCTGACTGTGGGACCAGAGCCGTGTCACCTGCCGCTCTTCAGGACAGCTTATGGCTGTCACCTCCAAGGTTTCTGTGTGAGGACTCTTACTTACTCCCTATTGACACCACCTATGGGCTAGTAAACCCTGAAGATGATAAGAAAATAAGAACTGTGAACACCTCACTCCACACTTCTGTAAGTACAAAACAGAAGCTGCGGTCACAACATTACAGGCATCAATGGAAGCAGGTGCAGCATCTAGACAATGTGTTCTGGCATCGCTGGAAGAAAAAGTATCTTCATCACCTTCAAGGTCGTAACAAATGGCAAGCATCTAAGCCGAATCTTAAGGTTGGAGACCTCATCCTTCTAAAAGACAAGGAAGTTTGTCGGAATGAGTGTCCTATGGGTCTTATTACTAAAGTTATGCCCAGCGACGATAACAAAGTCCGGAAGGTAGAAGTCAAGGTAACCAAGGGAGGATTGACACGAATCTTTAGTCGACCAATTACAGAGTTAATACTCCTTTTGCCAGGTGAGTGACTTGTGCAAGGACTAGCCATGCTGTTGGCACGGCGGGGAGTACATTGCTGCCATCTACAGGTTCTACTCAGAACTTTGGAATTATTTGAAGACATCATACTGTGACTTTATGTTCTTCATCCTGTTGAACTTACGTTTATTATTTGCTTCTTGCATGTTTTTCATTACAGGTTCCAGGACATTCGTCAGTATTGGACTTTTTGAAAATATATATTTTAGTTTAAGGTTATGAAATCTAAAGATTTCAGACGGGGAGTGTTGTGTTACACTATGTGATTATTCTTGCTCTGTGTCTTTAAGATCTGTCCCCTTCTTTCTAGCTGAACTCTCTCTCTCACCGTAGTTCTTTATATATCTCCTCCACTTCCTGATTCTGGTCATTACTCCTGTATATCTTCCATGCTAAACATCTTACATGTGGCTTACAACTGCAACGTTTTTCTACCTATGAATATCCATCATTAAACTGAACATTCGAAAGGATTCATCGTCTGTCGTCCTAACTGTGAGTTTATTCATTGAGTTAAACTGCCTGTATCGATGCAAGGGATGAATATCAAACCAGCTTGAGTAAGGCCTACTTAAACCTGGAGATGAACTTTATCGCTTTGTAGTTGAGACAGAACACACAGACAAACACATATGGATTTCTTCAGAATAACAAAAGGTAGGAATCTGCAACAGAGGTTGTTATAATCCTTGCAATGTACATCGATCACCCAGAGGGGAATGTTTTTTCCGTTAGTTACGCTTTAAGCGTTGTATAAAAACAATTGGATCTGGAAACATTTTGTGATGCATTTTAATGACATTTATGTGATTTCAAATAAAAAATACAATGTGTTTTTATCTGTAGGTTGTGTGATATACTAGTATACTTCTTTAATCACTTCCCGCCCGGCCTATAGCAGAATGACAGCCGGGCGGTGGTTCAGTTATCCTGTCTGGACATGATATGATGTCCAGCAGGATAACAGCTGCCGTGCCCCCGTGGGGGCGCGCAGCGCGGCGGTCGGTGTTGCGGCATGTCAGTCTGACACACTGCTACACCGATCTCGGTAAAGAGTCTCTGATGGAGGCTCTTTACCCAGATCGGTGTAGCAGTGTGACGGAGGCTCGGTTGATCACGATGTAAACAGGAAGAGCCGTTGACCGGCTTTTCCTCCCTCACGTGTGACAGATGCGATTAGAGGAGAGCCGATCGGCTGCTCTCCTGACAGGGGGGGTCTGTGCTGATTGTTTATCAGCGCAGCCCCTCTCGGATGCCCGCCCAGGACCACCAGGATGCCGCAATGGACCACCAGGGAAGGCCACCACACTGGACCACCAGGTATGCCACCCTAGACCACCAGGGAAATGCCAATCTGTACCCAGGCAGCTGCCAATCAGCGGCAAACAAAAATGCCTGCCAGTGCCACCAGTGATGCCTATCAGTGCAGTTTATCGTGCCAGCCATCAGTGGCCATCAGTGCCCATTAGTGCCGCCTTTCAGTGCCCATCAGTGCCCAGCAGTGCCGTCTATCAGTGCCACCCATAAGTACCCATCAGTGCAGCCTTTCAGTGCCCACCAATGCCACCTATGAGTGCCTATCAATGCCGCCTATCAATGCCTGTCAGTGCTGCATATCAGTGTCACCCACCATTGCCACATATCAGTGCCACATCATCAGTGCCATCTCATTGGTGCCACCTCATCGGTGCCGCCTTAGCAGTGCCCGTCGGTGCAGCTTATCAGTGCCCATCAGTGAAGGAGGAAACGTACTTATTTACAAAATTTTATAACAGAAACAAAGAAAAACTTATTTTTTTTCAACATTTTTGGGCTTTTTTTTATTTGTTTAGCAAAAAATAAAAACCGCAGAGTTGATCAAATACCACCAAAAGAAATCTCTGTTTGTGGGAACAAAATGCTAAAAATTCTGTTTTGGTATAGTGTAGCATGACCGCGCAATTGTCATTTAAAAAGGGACAGCACTGAAAGCTGAAAATTGGCCTGGGCAGGAAGGGGGGGAGGTGCCCTGGTATTGAAGTGGTTAAGGTACATTGAAAGAGTAACTCAATTTTGGTTGAGAATAAAACATTCCCCTCTGGGTGATCTTTGTACATTGCAGGGATTTTAATACATTTTGTTGCAGATTCCTACCTTTTGTTATTCTGAAGAAATCCATGTGTGTTTGTCTGTGCCCCTGTGTAGAGTGGGTCTAATGGGAGTGGTTTCTTAATTATCAGTCAGCTGTGATGAAAGCTGCTGGGCCTGCATCCCTTTAGATGTGTTTGTTTGTCTGTGTCCATGGGCAAAGTGAATGTGAATGGGAGTGATTTTATAATATTCAATCATCAGTTGCTGCACTTGCAGGGCTCTAATGAGGAAAGTGGCAGGGACTGCATCTTTTTAGACAGGATTTCTCTTGGGGGTATCTCACCAAAAATTAAATTTTTGTCGCAGGGGATGCCCAAAATCTGACTTTCATCTTAGTGCACACTTCTGGGAAAATCAGTGAGCCAATCACACAAGCAGGAAATGACATTTCTGGGGGGCGTTCTGTATACCACCTATGTACAGAAAGCCTCCAGGCTGCCATATTACATTTTACAGAAAATTACAGCGGCTGCAGATTGAAAAGAAAAGATAATTTTCAAAAAACATTCAATTAGAATTTGACTTGTGTCGCAATTATATATGCTAGATTTTTTTTTTATTCGCTATTTATTTCTACGAAAGTGGAGTTACCCTTTAACCACTTCAGCCCCTGGAGGATTTACCCCCCTTAATGACCAGGCCATTTTTTGCGATACGGCACTGTGTCGCTTTAACTGACAATTGCGCAGTCGTACCCAAACAAAATTAACGTCCTTTTTTCCCCCACAAATAGAGCTTTCTTTTGATGGTATTTGATAACCTATGCGGTTTTTATTTTTTGCGCTATAAACAAAAATATACTGAGAATTTTGAAAAAAAAAGCAATATCTTTTACTTTTTGCTATAATAAATATCCCCACAAAAAATATATAAAAAAAAAAAAAATTCTTCCTCAGTTTGTGCCAATATGTATTCTACATATTGTTGGTTAAAAAAAAAAAAAATCGCAATAAGCATATAATGATTGGTTTGCGCAAAAGTTATAGCGTCTACAAAATAGGGAATAGATTTATGGCATTTTTATTATATTTTTTTTTTTTTTACTAGTAATGGCGGCGATCAGCAATTTTTAGCGGGACTGCGACATTGCAGCGGACAGATTGGACACTTTTGACACTTTTTTGGAAATATTGACATTCATAGAGCGATCAGAGCTATAAAAATGCACTGATTACTGCATAAATGTCATTGTCATGTAAGGGGTTAACACTAAAGCCCTGTACACGATCGGTTTTACAGATGGACTGTTTTCATCAGACAAACCGATCGTGTGTGGACCCCATCGGACTTATTTCCATCGGTGAAAAAAACTAGAACATGTTTTAAATTTTTCGGATGGAAAAAAAAACTATAGGAAATTCCGATCGTCTGTGTGGAACTCCATCGGAGAAAAAACCCACGCATGCTCAGACTGAATTAGGAGACGGCAGCGCTCGTTCTGGTAAAACTAGCGTTCGTAATGGAGATAGCACATTTGTCACGCTGTAACGGACTGAAAAGCACGGAGAATGAAAAGCGCGAATCGGCTAACACCAAACTTTTACTAACACGCGGTAACACGAAATCAACAAAAGCAGCCCAAAGGGTGGCGCCATTGGATTTGAACTTCCCCTTTATAGTGCCGTTGTACGTGTTGTACGTCACGGCGTTTGGGACGGTTCGGAATTTTGTCTGATGGTGTGAAGGCAAGACTGATGGAAGTCAGCTTCATCTGAATTCCGATAGAATCAAATCCAATGGATTTTTCCATCAGAAATCCGATCGTGTGTACAGGGCTTAAGGGGCGATCAAGGGGTTAAATGTGTTCCCTGGGAGGTGTTTCTAACTGGAGGAGGAGAGAGATCGCTGTTCCTGGTCACTAGGAACAGCAGATCTCTCTCTACTCCCCTGTCAGAACGGAGATCTGTTTGTTTACATTGACAGATGCCCGTTCTGGCTCTCTGAGGAGCAATCGCGGGTGGCTGGTGGACATTGTGGCTGCCGGTCACGTGCATCGGATCCGGCACCGCGGGCGCAAGCGCGCACCCACTGTATCTATTACATGAACCGACGTAGAGCTACAGAGATTCGCGTAATAGAGCCATCCTGCCGCAGTATGATGACAACGGCTGGTCGGCAAGTGGTTAAAGGCTCGGAGTTTATCTCCATCGTGTATGGAGTGTATGTTTGGTCTACACAACTTGGGGTGGTCCTCCTAGAAGCTCTATGATCAGCTGTGATACGGGTCCTCCATCGTGAGAAATACTTCATATGTTCCTTCATTTTCTTCTTTGAAAATCTGGATTTGAGATCAGACATGGAAATCAATCTTCTTTCATCTCCGCTCAGCAGATTTTACCATAAACAGATGGAGATGTGTTTTGCTGATCTTCTGGTCAGCTGGGAGATCGGTAGACAAGGCCCAAAGTTTAATTCATGAAAGATGATGGAATATTTTTAAAGATGTTTGAAGACAGACAGCTACTAAGTGTTCCAAAGAAAACAAGCCGGATGATCGTGGGACCGATCCAACTTTCATCATTGTGTGTTTGTGTTGTTTAATATCGCATCGCTTTGATGTACGACATGGACAGCGAGAGTCATTGCAATACGGTTGTTGAATTAACCATTTCTTATCCACTTGACCTCTGGAAGATTTACCCCCCCTTCAGGACCAGGTCATTTCTTTTGCTATGCAGCACTGTTCTACTTTAACTGACAATTGTGCGGTCATGCAACGCTGTTCGCAAACTAAATTCATATCATTTCATTTTTTTCCCCAACAAATAGAGCTTTCTTTTGGTGGTATTTGATCACCTCTGCAGTTTTTTTTTTAGTTTTTTTTTTTGTGCAATATCAAAGAAAAATACCAAACATTTTGAAAAAAAAAACAACAGTATTTTTACTGAGGATACTATTCAAAAATAAAGTAGGCACTATTTGCATACATAGATCCTTACATACTTTGGGGTTTATTTACTAAAGGAAAATCCACTTTGCACAACAAGTGCACTTGGAATTGCAGTTGCTGTAGATCTGATGGGGACATGCAAGGAAAATAAAAAATAGCTTTTTTGCTTGCACATGATTGGATGATAAAATCAGCAGAGCTTCCCCTCAGGTCTACAGCGATCTACAGCGACTGCACTTACAAGTGAACTTGTAGTGCAAAGTGGATTTGCCTTTAGTAAGTAAACCCCTTTGTGTTTATATCCATGTGATTGTGGCCTACTACAGATATCATAAACTACAGTATTGTGCAGTAAATTGTGATTTGATTTACATCAAATCCTGGGACGGTCCCGGCGAATCCGGGACGGTTGGGAGGTATGCATTGTCACTGCACTAATTACACTGGCTGGGAAAGGGTCAACATCACAGGGTAATCAAGGGGTTAAATATGTGCCTAACAGTGTGTACAGTGTGCTGCTTTTACTTGTGCAGTAAATTGTGATTTGATTTACATCAAATCCTGGCACGGTCCTGGCGAATCCGGGACGGTTGGGAGGTATGCATTGTCACTGTACTAATTACACTGGCTGGGAAGGGGTCAACATCACAGGGTAATCAAGGGGTAAAATATGTGCCTAACAGTGTGTAAAGTGTGTACAGTGTGCTGCTTTTACTTGTGCAGTAAATTGTGATTTGATTTACATCAAATCCTGGCACGGTCCTGGCGAATCCGGGACGGTTGGGAGGTATGTGTCATGGATATGCATTAATGTCTGTCTGCCATCTTACCTTCCTCCTCATGTGTTCATCTAGAGACCAGACCTCCTTCACCTGGCTTCCTTTATAATCTCCTCCCAGCCTGACTCCACCCCAGGCCCTATCACTGAACACTATATTAACCTGTGCACTGCAAGCCTGCTTTGCTGATCAACGTGTTTGTTAGGCATTGTGTGTTTGGGTTCCTGCCTGCCGTGTGCTACGTCTGTCTCTCTGTTACGTTATTGGCTTGTCCCCGACCATCCCTGTCTGCTCGTGACCCTTGACCTTCGGCTCGTTCTTCGTTATCCTTGTCTGCTTGTGGCCCCTGACCTTCGGCTTGTTATTCGGTTCTCTCTATCGTGTGCTGCTGCTTCCCCTTATCCTACGGGGCGTGTGCTAGGAAACTCCAGGGGCCGCGACCTGGTCCCAGCCTGCAGCGTAACATCCTCACCACTAGAGGCCCTGGAGAAGACCAGCTGGGTCTTAGACTCCGCGCCCTGGGGAATCTTGGCTCTCGCTTCCGTTGGGATCCCGGTTGTGCTCCTCTGGTCCCGCTTTCCACAACCACCCAGTTTCCTATCCACAGAAGCCAGCCATAGGGTTCACTACCTCGCGGTGCACTCCTGTCCCCCTACGGTGTGCATCTGTCACCTGGCCACAGGTGACCCTGACAGTTTGATCAGCCATGAACCCGGCTGACATCCCGCTTCCCGCGGATGATCCATTGCAGGGCATAGTTCGCAGACTTGAGACCCAGGAATCAAATCAGACCCAGGTGATGCGATTCCTCCAGGATCTGGCTTCTCGATTCGAGCAGCTTCAGGTCTCCTCGGGAACCCCGAATCCGCAACCCCAAGTACAACCAGCGGCTGTACCTATCGCACCAGTCGCAGCCTCACACTCACTAAGATTGCCAGCTCCGTTCCGTTTCTCTGGGGACTCCAAGGCCTGCAGGGGGTTTCTCAGCCAATGCACTATTCATTTTGAGCTTCAGCCTCAAAGCTTCCTATCTGACCGGGCTAAGGTAGCCTATATCATTTCCCTCCTCTCCGGTGAAGCTTTGGCCTGGGCTGCCCCCCTGTGGGAGAGGAACGATCCGGTGGTTTCCAGTCTGTCCGAATTCTTGAAGCTCTTTCGTAATATCTTCGAAGAGCCGGCTCGGGCTTCTTCAGCGGCTAGTGCTGTCTTACGTCTTCGCCAAGAATCTAGTTCAGTGGGGCAATATGCTCTTCAGTTCCGTATCCACACAGCTGAATTGAGCTGGAATAATGAGGCCCTGGTCGCTACCTTTTTACATGGCCTCTCTGACCGAGTGAAAGACGAATTAGCGGGAAGAGCCATTCCCGTCGGTCTGGACGATGTAATTTCATTATGCAACCAGATCGACATTCGTTTTCAAGAGAGGTCCTTAGAAAAAAGACGCCAGCACTCTCTGGGTCCTAGCCAGTCTGAGCTCCCCTCCCTTCATTCCGTGGAGCATCCTCTACCTGCTGAAGAACCTATGCAGCTGGGCCGGACCAGACTAACCCCCGAAGAACGTGCTAGGCGCAGAACTCTGGGCTTGTGCCTCTATTGTGGGGGCAAGGGTCATTTTCGTGACTCCTGCTCGCTTCGTCCGGGAAACGCTCGGGTCTAATACATTTGGAAGGTGGAGTATTGGACCCAGAAACATCACCTTCTCGCCTGCTCTTGCCGGTGTCCCTTCATGTAGGCACTTCTCCTCAGTCAACCCTTGCATACCTGGATTCCGGGGCTGCCGGCAATTTCATGGATTGGAGAACTGCTTCTTCTATGAAGCTTACCCTTTCACCTCTCACTACCCCATTGGTAGTCTCGGCAATTGATGGCACTGTTCTCCCAGGGGGCCCTATTCGCTTCCAGACGCTACCCATTAGGATGTCGGTAGGGATTCTCCACCAGGAGTGGATATCCTTTCTTATTCTACCCAAGGCCTCTACCCCAGTTGTATTGGGCCTCCCTTGGCTACAGCTCCACTCTCCACATGTGGACTGGGTCTCTGGGCAGATCCTGGCCTGGGGTTCCTCATGTTTCTCGTCGTGTCTTCTCAAGGTGACCCCCAAGGAGAGTCTTCCGGTTGCTGCCACTTCTGTTTCTTCTGATCTTCCCGCCGCATACAGCGATTACCGGGATGTGTTCTGTAAAAAATCAGCTGAGGTGCTTCCTCCCCACAGGTCTTTTGACTGTGCTATTGATCTTGTCCCCGGAGCAACTCTACCCAGGGGTCGTACCTACCCTCTGTCCATCCCAGAGACCCAGGCCATGTCGGAGTATGTAGCAGAGAATCTGGAGAGAGGGTTCATCCGGAAATCCTCATCGCCTGCAGGGGCAGGGTTCTTTTTTGTTGCCAAAAAGGATGGTACCTTAAGACCCTGCATCGATTATCGGGGTTTAAATGCGGTTACTATTAAAAATCGATACCCCTTACCCTTAATATCTGAGCTATTCGATAGGTTGAAGGGTGCCTCCATTTTCACCAAGTTGGATCTCAGAGGCGCGTACAATCTCATTCGAATACGGGAGGGTGACGAATGGAAGACTGCATTTAACACTAGAGACGGGCATTACGAATATCTGGTGATGCCTTTTGGTCTGTGTAATGCTCCAGCCGTGTTTCAAAACTTTGTCAATGAAATCTTCAGAGATCTGCTGTACCAGTTTGTTGTCATCTATCTGGATGACATTCTGATCTTTTCTGAAAATCTGCTCGTCCACAGAAACCATGTCCGCACTGTACTTCAACGTCTTAGAGAGAACAATCTCTATGCCAAGCTGGAGAAATGTTCCTTTGAATGTTCTGAGGTCCTGTTTTTGGGGTGCTTTGTCTCATGTTCGGGGCTTCGTATGGACCCTGGGAAGGTCTTGGCTATCACCAACTGGCCTCTTCCTGCTAGCCTCAAGGCCACACAGCGCTTTCTTGGCTTCACTAATTATTATAGGCAGTTCATAAGGAATTACTCTTCCATTGCCGCGCCTATTATCGCTTTGACCAAGAAGGGTGTGAATGCCAGAGACTGGCCTCCCGAAGCTGTCTCTGCATTTCACAACCTGAAACAGGCCTTTGTTTCTGGCCCCCTCTTGAGGAGACCAAATCCTGGGAATGCATTTTTTATTGAAGTGGACGCTTCCTCAATGGGGGTGGGAGCTGTGCTTCTTCAAATCTTTGAGAAGAGACGCCAACCATGTGCGTTCTTCTCCAAAAAAATTTCTCAGGCAGAGAGGAATTATGCCATCGGTGATCGGGAACTTCTCGCTATTAAATTGGCGTTAGAGGAGTGGCGTCATCTCTTGGAGGGTTCCCCTCACTCCATAACGATCTTTACCGATCACAAGAATTTACAGTATCTACAGAATGCTAAACGTCTGAATCCTAGACAGGCCAGGTGGAGTCTCTTCTTTGCCCGTTTTAATTTCACGATTACCTACAAACCTGGTTCCTGCAACGGTCGGGCTGATGCGCTCTCTAGGTCATTTGACACTTTGGACGAGGAGTCCGCCCCTGAACCTGAGCCGATCATTCCCACCTCATGCATTGTTGCCCACTCTACCACCCTGAAGTCTAAAATTCCGCCTGGTAAGACCTTTGTCCCCACTGAGCTAAGAGCTAAGATCCTTCGTTGGGGACATGATTCCAAGGTGGCAGGGCATTCTGGATTCCTCCGATCCTTCCTACTCATCAGTCGTCACTACTGGTGGCCTAATCTCCGCTCAGACGTCAAAGACTACGTTAAAGCTTGTCATGTCTGTGCTCAGTCCAAATCCTCCACACAAGCTCCTGCTGGTCTCCTCATGCCCTTGCCTATTCCTAAGGAACCCTGGGCCCATATTGCCATGGATTTTATCACCGATCTCCCACTGTCTGAGAATAATACAGTCATTTGGGTGGTAATCGATCGATTCTCCAAGATGGCTCATTTTGTTCCTCTTCCTGGTCTTCCTTCTGCCCCTGCCTTGGTTCCCATTTTCATTCGAGAAATTCTCCGCCTACATGGGGTCCCTTCTCATATTGTTTCCGACAGGGGAGTCCAATTCACGTCTCGTTTTTGGAGAGCCTTTTGCAAATCCCTCAATATTGTCTTGGATTTTTCTTCTTCTTACCATCCCCAATCCAATGGACAGACTGAGAGGGTTAATCAGGAGTTAGAGGTCTTTCTTCGCACCTTTGTGTCTTCTCACCATGACGATTGGTCCTCTCTACTCCCGTGGGCAGAATTCTCCCATAACAATCATGTGAATACCAGTTCGCAGAAGACACCCTTTTTCACAGTTTATGGAAAACACCCTCAACTTCCTCTTCCTATGATCTGTTCTCCAGACATTCCAGCTTTGGCTTCGGTTCAGGAGTCTCTCAATTCCGTTTGGGGTCACGTTCATGATTCCCTCCGGGCAGCTGCTGAAAAATTCAAAGGCTTTGCAGACCGCCGCAGGCGTAAACCGCCTTCTCTTCAGCCAGGGGACAAAGTCTGGCTCTCTACCAGGAACATCAAGCTCCGAGTTCCTTCTCTGAAGTTTGCTCCACGATTCATCGGTCCATACACGGTAACTGCTAAACTGAATCCGGTTTGTTTCAAACTCCAGATTCCTAAGAGCCTTAAAATCACTAACTCCTTTCATGTTGCTCTTCTAAAGCCTTTAGTCCTCAATAAATTCTCTCGTCCTCTTCCTACCGTGGCGCCTGTCTCGGAGGATAATCAGGAGTACGAGATCAGTCAAATTCTGGACTCCCGACTCTGTAAAGGCGTTCTTCAGTACCTCGTTCATTGGAAAGGGTTTGGTCCTGAGGAGAGGTCTTGGATCACTGCATCTGAGGTCTTTGCACCTCGTCTGTTAAAGGAGTTTCATCTGAAGTTTCCCTCTAAACCTGGGCCCAGGCGGGGAAGGGGGAGGCCTCGTAAGAGGGAGGGTACTGTCATGGATATGCATTAATGTCTGTCTGCCATCTTACCTTCCTCCTCATGTGTTCATCTAGAGACCAGACCTCCTTCACCTGGCTTCCTTTATAATCTCCTCCCAGCCTGACTCCACCCCAGGCCCTATCACTGAACACTATATTAACCTGTGCACTGCAAGCCTGCTTTGCTGATCAACGTGTTTGTTAGGCATTGTGTGTTTGGGTTCCTGCCTGCCGTGTGCTACGTCTGTCTCTCTGTTACGTTATTGGCTTGTCCCCGACCATCCCTGTCTGCTCGTGACCCTTGACCTTCGGCTCGTTCTTCGTTATCCTTGTCTGCTTGTGGCCCCTGACCTTCGGCTTGTTATTCGGTTCTCTCTATCGTGTGCTGCTGCTTCCCCTTATCCTACGGGGCGTGTGCTAGGAAACTCCAGGGGCCGCGACCTGGTCCCAGCCTGCAGCGTAACATCCTCACCACTAGAGGCCCTGGAGAAGACCAGCTGGGTCTTAGACTCCGCGCCCTGGGGAATCTTGGCTCTCGCTTCCGTTGGGATCCCGGTTGTGCTCCTCTGGTCCCGCTTTCCACAACCACCCAGTTTCCTATCCACAGAAGCCAGCCATAGGGTTCACTACCTCGCGGTGCACTCCTGTCCCCCTACGGTGTGCATCTGTCACCTGGCCACAGGTGACCCTGACAGTATGCATTGTCACTGTACTAATTACACTGGCTGGGAAGGGGTCAACATCACAGGGTAATCAAGGGGTTAAATATGTGCCTAACAGTGTGTAAAGTGTGTACAGTGTGCTGCTTTTACTTGTGCAGTAAATTGTGATTTGATTTACATCAAATCCTGGCATGGTCCCGGCGAATCCGGGATGGTTGGAAGGTATGCATTGTCACTGTACTAATTACATTGGCTGGGAAGGGGTCAACATCACAGGGTAATCAAGGGGTTAAATATGTGCCTAGCAGTGTGTAAAGTGTGTACAGTGTGCAGGTTTTACTTGTGCAGTAAATTGTGATTTGATTTACATCAAATCCTGGGACAGTCCCGGCCGCAAATCCGGGACGGTCCCGGCGAATCCGGGACAGTCTGATCTCTCAGTTTCAGATCGCTCCCTCTGTACAGAGCTCTGGGCTGTGATTGTACACATTGGGATTGACTTACTAAAACGGGAGAATGCTAAATCTGGTGCAGCTCTGCATGGTAGCCAATCAGCTTTCAGGTTTTACTGTCAGAGCTTATTTGAACAAGCTGAAGTTAAAAAAATTATTCTATGAAACTCTACCATGCACAGCTGCACCAGATTTTGCACTCTCCAGTTTTAGTAAATCAACCCCATATCATACCTTTCAACTTTTAGAGATTTTAGCAAGAGTATGTTAGCATAGGACACACCCCCGTCACACCCCTTAAAGGAAAATTGTACAAAAAAAATTTAGTTAAACTCACTACATTTTTTAACCACTACTATTTATTTTTTTTACTGGCTTTTGGCCCAATTTAGAAATTGGATGAAAGGTTTAGCTTTGGGAAACACGTTTTGAAAGATAAATAGTGTATTTTATATACAACTATATAGAGCAGACAAAAATGAGGAGCAAAGAGGGACCGAGGGACTTTCTTCCAAATCAGGGACAGTCCCTTGAAATTAGGGAGAGTTGGGAGCTATGGCTATATTGTTCATATTTCATGTCTGAGGTTTGCAACCGTTTTAACCGCTTAAGGACCGCCCACGTACATATACTGTGGCAGGGCGGCCCTTAAGTGCAAAATCACGCTCCTGGTACCACGTACCTGTTCTTCAGCTTCGGGGCGCTTGCGCGTGTTGCCAGAGCTCCCCTCCCGCTGTGATTGGACACAGCGGGAGACAATCAGTGGGTCTGGCGGACCCACCGATCGTTCTGAGGAGAGGTAGAATGACGGTAAACAAGGCAGACCGCCGTTTTGCCAGAAGGGAAAATGGAGATCTTGTGTTTATGCTAAGCAGGAACACAGAGCTCTGTTTTCCCCCAGTCAAAGCACCTCCCCTCCCCCCACATTCTAAAAGCACTCTCAGAGAACACATTTAACACTTTGATCACCCCTGATGTTAACCTCTTTACACTAATGCGCGCAAATATGCGGCCGCTCTGCGCCAAGAGGTTGAAGCGGAGTTTCACCCAAAATTGGAACTTCCGCTTATTGGAATCCCCCCCCCCCCTCTCCGGTGTCACATTTGGCACCTTTCAGGGGGGAGGAGGGAGCAGATACCTGTGTAATACAGGTATTTGCTCCCACTTCCGGGCATAGATCATCGCGGTGACCTACGCCACGTCCGGCGCCTTCTCTGTCCCCCCCGCTGTCTTCTGGGAGACACACAGGTCCCAGAAGACAGCACTGCGTGACTTGCGCATGCGCAGTAGGGAACCAGGAAGTGAAGCCGCAATGCTTTACTTCCTGATTCCCTTACCGAAGATGGCGGTGGCAGCAGCCGAGAGACAAATCGGCTGTGGGACCCGACATTGCGGGCGCCCAGGACAGGTAAGTGTCCATCTATTAAAAGTCAGCAGCTGCAGTATTTGTAGCTGCTGACTTTTAATTTTTTTTTTTTTTTTCCGACGGAGCTCCGCTTTAAAACTAGGGTTGCACCGATATGGATACTAGTATCGCTGCCGATACCGAGCATTTGCATGAGTACTTGTACAAATGCTCCGATGCCTAATCCGATACCTCCCAGAAGTGGGCGGAGAGAAGACAAAGGGAGTCAGCACGCTGTTGTTCTATCAGATTACGGCTACCTATCAGATTGTGATGTTCCGACCAAAAAAAAAAGTACTGCGCATGCGCAATGTGTTCCACCATGCGCTCCACGGCGTGATGCGTTCCACGCGCTTTATGGTGTGACGGGTAGCAGTATTCTGAACAACCAGCCAATTTGGATGAATGCGCATGCGGGATGGGGCGGGAACACGCACCAATGACAATTACAGATCAGATTGTCATAGAGCCCATCAGATTCTTGCACCAATTACAACAACCCATTCAGACATCTTACTACACCCAGCTACGTCTTGAATTTCAGAGTAATTTTAGCAAGTGCTGCCTTTCAGTGCCCACCAGTGCCTGCCCATCAGTGCCCATCAGTGTCACCTATTAGTGCCCCCATTGCCACCTTTCAGTGCCACCTATCAGTGCTCATCAGTGCTGCATATCCGTGCCCATCAGTGCCACCTATCATTGCCCATAAGTGCCGCCTATCAGTGCCCATCAGTGCCACCTTTTTAGTGCCCATCAGTCAGTGCCACCTATCAGTGCTCATCAGTGCTGTGTATCAGTGCCCCTCAGTGCCACCTCATCAGTGCCCAGCAGTGCCACCTATCAGTGCCCATCAGTTCCCCAAAAGTGAAGGACTACAGGGTCCAGCCTAAACCCCTCAGAAGATGTGACACCCCCGCCCCCCCCCCCCCCAACTAGTGAATAACTACAGGTTTGGGCATGAACATGTGAAATCTATGATCTATTAGATCTCAGGGGTTCATGCATCACTTTTGCGGGGAGTCACATCCTTAGATCCCAGGGGTTCATGCTGGGACTTGTAGTCCTTAAATTTTGGAGCGGGGGGGGGGATCACATCTTTAGATATCAGATGTTCATGCTGGGACTTGTGGTCCTTCACTTTTGGGGAATGTGACCCCCCAAAAGTGACAGACTACAGGTCCCAACATGAACCCTTCAGAGCTGAAGATGTGACCCCCCCCCCTTCCCAAAAATTGGCACAGAAAAGCTATCAAAAATCATCTTTATTTGGGGTGGGGGGGTTGTCCCTGAATGGCAGTTTGGAAATGTGGTCATCAGGACTGGGGGCTCTTGAGAGGAGTACTGAAGTGCTGTGATTTTTTCAGGAAGCTATGTACAGCCCCCTGCCAGCCCCTCCCTCCAGCCATGATCTCCCTGCATTGTATAGATAAGTACAGAGACCCAGTGGTGGCTAGGGTGCCCACGTGTCCCATATTGCCCGGGACTGTCCCGCAATTGACATGTCTGTCCTGGGTCCCGGGCACCTTCATTCCGGGACATTACAATGTCCCGGAATGAAATAGAGGACACAGCCACCCCCTACTAACTAATAACTACATTTCCAGAACTGGTTGCTAGGGCCAGCGCTGCCTGGCATCTTGCAACCAGTGACAATTTACTCTCAGACAGCGAGGTTGGGAGCGAGGCCTGCGCCTAGTGCAGCACTGCTTGTCCCCACCCACCTCGGCACCTCCTCCTTCTCCGGCACCCAACGGCAAGCAGCAGGGACTGGTGTGATCTTCACTCTCCAGATAGTGACGCCAATCCTTTCCTTCTACGCACGTGGCTCATGCAGAGGGAGTGACAGCAGCACTGCATCTGGTGGCAGGCTATGGGTGACAAGCGGCACTGCATCTGGTGGCAGGCTATGGGTGGCAAGCGGCACTGCATCTGGTGGCAGGCTATGGGTGGCAAGCGGCACTGCATCTGGTGGCAGGGTATAGATGGCAAGCGGCACTGCATCTGGTGGCAGGCTATGGGTGGCAAGCGGCACTGCATCTGGTGGCAGGCTATAAATGGCAAGCGACACTGCATCTGGTGGCAGGGTATAGATGGCAAGCGGCACTGCATCTGGTGGCAGGCTATGGGTGGCAAGCGGCACTGCATCTGGTGGCAGGCTATGGGTGGCAAGCGGCACTGCATCTGGTGGCAGGGTATAGATGGCAAGCGGTACTGCATCTGGTGGCAGGCTATGGGTGGCAAGCGGCACTGCATCTGGTGGCAGGCTATAAATGGCAAGCGGCACTGCATCTGGTGGCAGGGTATAGATGGCAAGCGGCACTGCATCTGGTGGCAGGCTATGGGTGGCAAGCGGCACTGCATCTGGTGGCAGGCTATGGGTGGCAAGCGGCACTGCATCTGGTGGCAGGCTATGGGTGGCAAGCGGCACTGCATCTGGTGGCAGGCTATGGGTGGCAAGCGGCACTGCATCTGGTGGCAGGCTATGGGTGGCAAGCGGCACTGCATCTGGTGGCAGGGTATAGATGGCAAGCGGCACTATATCTGGTGGCAAGTGGCACATTCATCTGACAAATAACCCGCCGCCAAATTCCCCATCAACCCTGAGACTACATTTCCCCCTGCCCCCCCCCCTCTTCTTTTTTTGGGGAAGGTGTGTCCCTGAATGGCAGTTTGGAAATGTGGTCACCCTAGTGGTGGCATCATTTGTTCTGAAATAAGGTATGTGATGAAATCAGAAGGGTTTTATTTTAAGATTGCATTATTCTGTTGATGGGGGGGGGGGGCGGGGGGGGGCGGGAGGAACCAAGGAAGGCGACATTTCATGCTCTAAGGAAGGTTTTATGCACTGAAAGTATTTTAGGAATCCGGCCGACATAAATAAGCGCTTTATACCGCTCCTGTCCTGTGTGTTTATAATAGAGGGTTTTATGAGCGTATTATAGTGTTTGACTTTCAGTGAAGGAGGACAGACAGGGGAATTACAGTAGCTGTGCATTGCAGATCGTTATTATATTGGTTACAGGGATGGATCTTTACCATAAAAATAGAATAAATGATGGGCGCCCGCCCCCCGGTGCGCGCTCTCTGTCATATTAACATTAGACATTAGTGACAGAGGAAAAAGCATGATGAACACCCCATCCCCGAATCACAAGACACAAGTGGTAAGGAGCATCTGTGTTTTTTTTTTTCTTGCACTAATGAGGGCACGGATAATGGGGGGTTATTCAATACTTTCCTGCCCGGAACTCCAGAAAATCTATTTTTTGCAAACTTACATTAGACCCGCTTTTCTCGATGTAGGTGTGCATATCTGACAGCTGAAGGGCACTCCTACACCGCCTCTGCCCATTGGAATGAATGGGCAGCGCTTCCGAAGTGGCTTAAAAGCTATTCGGAAGCGCCGCAACACGGGCGCTTTAAACCCCTTCTTCGGCCGCTAGCGGGGGTTAAAAGCACCCCACTAGCGGCCGAAAAGCGCTGCTTAAACAGCGGTAAAACGCAGCTAAGACTAGCGACGCTTTACCGCTAACAGACCCGTCACCCCAGTGTGAAAGCAGCCTTGGACCCCTTTCACACTGAGGCAGTTTTCAGGCGTTTTAGCATTAAAATTAGCGCCTGAAAAGCGCCTCTCATGTCTCCCCAGTGTGAAAGCCTGAGTGCTTTCACACTGGGGAGGTGCGCTTGCGGGATGGAAAAAAAAGTCCTGCAAGCAGCATCTTTGGGGCAGTTTGGGCGCGCTGTATTTAGCGCTCCCAAAACGCCCCTGCCCTTTGGGATGAATGGGCAGCGCTTCAGAAGCGCCTGAAAAGCACTTTGGAAGCGCCACAACATGGGCGGTTTTAATCCTTTTTTCGGCTGTTAGCGGGGGTTAAAAGCACCTTGCTAGCGGCCAAAAAGCGCAGCTAAAACTACAGTAAAGCGCCGCTGAAACGAGCGGTACTTTATCGCCAAAGTGGTCGCAGAAAGCAGCCTTACAGACAGGCGAAAGGCACCCCCCCTCTTGCCACCCAATGCTGTTGGGAGAGCACAGGACCACTGTTGGCGGTAGGGTGACCACATTTCCAAACTACCATTCAGGGACACCCTCCCTTCCCAAAAATCAGCTTGTGCTGTAACGAATCACAGCTCAGTGATTGGACACAAGAGGCGGGATTTATGATTTCTCCAATCACAAGCAGGGGGCAGGATTTGTGCTCCTCAAGGCATTCCTGGCCAGGAAAAGAACTGTCAGTGAGTAAAGTGGTGATGTGGCGGCCTTTTTTGGGGGCATCAGATTGGCCCAGGGGGTGGCTGTGTCAGTTTCATTCCGGGACACTATATTGTCCTGGAATGAATGTGCCCGGGACAGACCTGCAAAATGCGGGACTGACCCGGCAATCTTCTGGTTTTGGTTCTTTGTTTACTGGACTTTATCCAGTTAGTAAAGCAGCCAGATCAAAACGATTTTGATTTGATCTAATAGACCCCCCGTATCTCTCAATAATGAGAACCCGTCACTGCCCATGCTATCACAAGGCATGTTGTTTATCCCATGTTAAGCAATAAAGTTAATTAAAAAAAAAAAAAAGAAGAAAGAAACAATGTAAAAAATAAAAATGTAAAAAAAATTAATTAGTTAATTGGAAAAAATGTAAAGTGCCCCCTCCCCTATCCCCCTATGCGTACACGCAAATATCAAAACCCACATAGGTCACACACACATATATAAACACATGTGAGGTATTGCTGTGCACGTCTGAGTGAGAGCAATAATTCTAGCAAGCAAGCTTGTTCCTGAACTGCGGCCCTGTGTGTCCATTCACACACATAGCTATGGCTTGGCCCCGCCCCCTCTCTCTCCTCATTGACCCACTGGGTGGGATTGACAGCAGCGGGAGCCAATGAGGAGGGAGAGTCCCCCGGAGAGCAGCGGCTCTCGTTCACATCGCTGGATCACGATGGGGCTCGTGTAAGTATTCGGGGAGGGTTGGGGGGGGCTGGGGGGCTGCTGCATACAGAAGGTTTTTTACCTTCAGCCTTTACAACCACTTTAACTCTAAACTGGTATCCTGCAAAGGCTTTTAAAACATTGCCTATAGATAAATGAATGTACCGTAGTTTATTGCTGTTCCATGGGCGTTGCGTAGTCTTAAAATGTGACATGTTTGGTATCTAATTACTTGGCATAGCATCATCTTTTATATTTGACCAACAAATTGGATATTATATTGCGTTTGTGTGCAGTAAAAATCATCAAAGTTTATTTTTTCCCAAAAATTTGCGCTTAAAAACCGCTGTGCAAATATTGCGCGGCATAATTTTTTTTTTCCAGGTTTGTGTATTTCTCCCAGATCTGTGCAGTAATCCAGTGTGAGACTTCCTGTAATAAAGACCGCTCACTGCTGCTCTCTCTCCTTGTGCAGGGTGACTGGTCTTGTCTCCGCCCCTTCCTGTAGTTTTCTGTAGTGGGTGGAGCCTGTTGGGCCCCTCCCACAGCTCTGCTTTCTGCACAGGTTATGTACTGCTAGGTGCTCATAAAGTGAATTTATATCCTTTGAGGCTAAGGAGATAGAAAAGTTATTGTGTCCGGAGCTCAGCCTAAACAGTTTTGCTGTTGGCAGTGTAGAGCGGAGTTCTGCTTTAGGCCATCATATTATACTGTATGTACTTCTGATGACCATCCTCGTTTCTGTTGGACTCACAGCTGCTGTGCTGCCTCCCGTGCTGGTGACTGCTGTGTACATTGATGTCGCCTTTCAGCGAGAACATATTATATGTGGTCACATAGCATGCCATTAGGCTAAATACCTGTAATTAAGACGGAAGTGTTTACCAATTACCTGCATGGCTCGTCAGAACAGTTCCAGCCGATTGTTGGGGGACGTGGCATGAAAACGGCTTTATCTGGAGCAGAAAGCAACATCCCAATCAGCGCCCTTGTGGAATAACACCATCACAGGGCGATCAAATCCCGCCAGAGTTTCATGGCGGCTATGCTGTAGAGGTTTTCCTGATGATAGTAATGTGAATATTGCAAACAAAAGCAAACTGGGGGTTATTTACCAAAACTGGGGAGTGTAAAATCTGGTGCAGCTGTGCAAAGAAATTAATCAGCTTTCAGGTTTTAGGCTATGTTCACACTGCTCCGACACGGAAGTCGCACAACTTCCAATCCGACCTTTGCCCTGCGACTTCAGGTCTGACTTTCATGTGACTTCAATGAACGAGATCTGATTTTGATCCTACTTTGAGATGATTGCGGCTTGTCCTTTGACCAATCAAAATAATACCATTAGCTCTGGAATGGATGAAACCTCACGGCAAATTTATAAAAAAAAATGGCGTGGGGTTCCCCTCCAAATCCATACCAGTCCCTTTGGGTCTGGTATGGATCTTGAGGGGGAACCCCATGCCAAAATTTACAAAAGAAATGGCTTGGGGTCCCCCCCCCCCAAGACCATTCCAGACCCTTCGGTCTGGTATGGATTTTGAGGGGAAAATCCACGGCAAAAAAAATAAAAATTGGCGTGGGCCCTCCCCCCAGATCCATACCAGACCCTAATCCGATCATGCAGCCCGGCAGATCAGGAAGGGGGGGGCGAGCGAGCCCCCCCAAACCATACAAGGTCACATGCCCTCAACATGGGGTGGTGGGTGCTTTGGGGCACCCACCTCAAAGAACCTTTTCCCCATGTTGATGGGGACAAGGGCCTTTTCCACACTACACCCTGGCCAGTCGTTGTGGAGGTCTGCGGGCAGGGGGCTTATCAGAATCTGGAAGCCCCAAGATCCACCCCCCGCCCATGTTAATTGAGTATGGGCTACATTGTACCCCTACCCATTCACCAAAACAAAAGCAGTGTAGTGTTACAAAAAACATGAGACGGTTTTTGGTAAGTCAGTTATTAAAAAAGAAGAATGTCCCTGTCATAGCTCCAATGTCAAGCACGATGTCTTCTTTCTCCACTTACTCCACCAATGTCTTCTTTCTCCACCGATGTCTTCTTCCTCTGCCGCCACCAACCTACTGAAAAAAACAAACGCTCCTCTGTGACGGCGGTGGCTCCCGCCATTCTGTCAGCTCCGATGTCTGACAGTTCTTATATAACTTTGGGGCGTGGCCACCTGGTGACATCATCTGGAGATCCAGCCCCTTGTGCCATCACGGACCCAACATGCCCGGGGTGGTGATGTCACAAGGGGGCGGGGTCTCCGGTTGACTTCACCAGATGACCACGCCCTTAAAGTTATATAAGAGCTGTCAGATACTGGAGCTGACAGAATTGCGGGAGCCACCGCCGTAAGAGGAGTGTTTTTTTTTTAAACAGCCACAATGTATGTAGGAGGATTTGTTTCATCTCTGTGTATCACCTGAGGCCAGTCACTTCACTGGGTATATATAAGGGTTTACAACCACTCTAACCACTTTAGGACCGCATTGTACTGTGGACGGGCAGCTCGTATACATGCACAGCGAATGTACCTGCACGTTGCTGCCTTCTTCTGGATTCAAGGCGGTAAAACGGTTAAGACCCAATGGTAATCAGGCTAAAACAGTAGCTAGGTTTTAGCACTCCTGCCTTGCAACACTAGGGTTCTCGGTTCCAGGACACTATCTGCATGGAGTTTGCATGTTCTCTCTGTGCGTGTGTGGATTTCCCCCCTGGTCTCCTCCCACTCACCAAAGACATGCTGATATGTTAACTGGCTGCTGTCTAAATTGGCCCTACTATGTGTGTATGCATGTGAGATAGGGTCTTTAGCAGGGGCGTATCATGCAATCAGTGGACAATGTCAGTATGGCAGGGGATGGTGTCAGTAGTTTTTATTTTGATGTATTTATTTTTTTCGTTTACAATTTTTTTTTTTTTTATATATATTTTTTTTTTACAATGCTTTTTTTTTGGGGGGGGCGGGAGGTTGAGGCAGTCAACAGTGTCCGTAGGGTGGGGGGGATGGTGTCAGTATTTTTTTTTTTTATGTTATTTTTTATAATTTTATTTAATGTTTATGTAGCGGGGTGTTGCTTTGAGTAGCTCTAAAGACTACCTTACCCAGTGTGCAATGGGATACCCACAGTTCCTTTGGGCCCAGCGCAAGGTCTGCTGGGGTTGGACTATATAAGGAGGGGCGGAGCAGGACGGGGGTCTCTTTGGACATCGCCCGCCTAGCAAGTGGAACTCTGTGCTGTGTCTGCTGTTCCGGACTAGGCCCCAGAGCTGGGCCCTGTGGATCCAAAGAGCCTTCTACTCTTCACGGAAGAATCCCTGAGACGTCTCGTGTATCTACCTTCCAAGGCTTGTCAGGAGGATCGGAGACCTCGGGTATCGTGAGACTGTGTGTGGGACGCACAGTGGTGGAAGTCGGCCGCACGGACTGGTTCGGTTGGGTGAGAGAGCACTTGCTCAAAGATTTCTTAAGTTAATCTTTAGGCCCAGTGTCTCTTGCTTAGGGCCCATCGTTATCAAGTTGAGCTGCTCACCAGAGGGACAGTGTGCCATGCAGCCTTAGTTGAATCCTTTGTCGCATATTCAGCAGCTAATTGTTTTACACCCTGTGGATTACAAATAACCTACAAAGTGCACCACCATTGCTAGCAAAGATCCTTCTCTACAGAAACATTGTGAACTAAGTAGTCAGGCCTGACTGTATAGAGTAGAGACATTGCTGGGCGCCATCTTGCCCACGAGAAGGAAGCTTGCAAGCGGGGTTTATTAATTGATGCGCATAGGATTGAGGGGATTGTGTACCTGTTTTATATGCTGACTAGATCTTATTGCAGGGCTCTGCATTAATAGATGTACTACTGCTTAATCTGATCTTTTATTTTACTTGGTAAACACATTAGTGATTAAGCAGACACGTTGTGTGGTGTGATTACTGGGTATGTTATCTGCAGTATTGTGATACCCATAGCCTATGGGTCTCACAATCCTTTAGTCTCACTAGCTGTGCCAAGGGAGGGTAGAGCCAGTTACTGGGGGTTGACAGCAGAGTGTTACAGGCCTGAAAATAATACTAGCAGCCCTCTTAGCTGGGGGTATTGCTACATTTATTGCAATTTTTTTTTTATCAGCTGGTGGGCTTTGGTGAGATATCACATCAGGGCTCTTCACAGACCCCTGACATCTCCCCTTTGAGACAGAGAAAGGGACTGAGGACACAGATTCCCCAGTCCCTTTCTCAGCGTTGAAAGCCTCAGCATTGAAAATAAATGGACAGGGGACAGAGGCTCCTGTTCATTCATAAACTGAAGCAGAGTAACACACAGTTTACTATGCTCGGTTATCAGAGGACACAGGAGCATTCGGTACTGATCGCTCACTGTGTCCAATTCATAAAAAGGAAGGAGCCGGTAAATGACATATTTACCGGCCCCTTCCTCTGCTCTCCATCCTGACACATCCCCCACAGCTGCAGGTGGGAGAGGAGGGAAGCTGGCTGCAGGGGGCGAGGAAAGAAGGAAAGCTGGCTGCGGGGGGCGAGGAGGGGGGGGTCGGAGGAGGAACACACAGGAGGCCGGAGGAGGAGAACACAGGGGGGCTGGAGGCGGAGCCCACGGGGGCCGGAGGGGGAGGAGATCGGGGCAGAGGAGGAACACACAGGAGGCCGGAGGAGGAGAACACAGGGACCGGAGAGGGAGGAGATGGGGGGTGGAGGAGGAGAACACAGGGGGGGGTCAGAGGAGGAGCACACAGGGGGGCCGGAGGGGGAGAATTGAGGGGGGCCAGAAGAGGAGGACACGGGGGACAGTCAGGGATGATTGTGCGGTGGGAGGGACATCTGCGAGCAACGATCTCCCTGTATAGCTTTTCAGCTTCTTCACTGAAGGCTATAGAGGAAGATCTGTGCTTGCAACTGTCCCCTCCGCCGCACCGATCATCCCCGACTGTCAACCATGGAATCATCCATGAGTGCAGTGTGGGTCACAGTGGGCCCCCATCCCCATCGGGGAACGTGTTTCTGTGCACGCTTGGATGATACCCCACTGGTCCTTAGATTGAAAGCTCCTTGAGTGCAGGAACTGATGTGAGTGTACAGTATGTAAAGCACTGCGTAAATTGTCAGCTCTATATAAATGCCTGTGATATATATAAAAAAAAACAGTGCTGTCAATCAAGGCCAGTGATGAGGGAGCAGGGGGCTGTCAATGGACATAGCAGCGGGTATCGGGAGCGAGCACGAGCGAGTGCCCCCATGGGAGGCCGCTTACATTGGGGGCACTGGACAGTGGGGGGGGGGGTCAATAACGCCGGCGGGAGACCTGAAAAGAGCAGAGCAGTTAAGTATAGACAGGTTAATTTTTATTTTTTTATTATTATTTAACTTTACATTCACTTTAAGGGTGGTTGAGCTGGGAGATGTTAATATCCGGCACATTTGTGACTTAGTCCTGACTCTGAGATGAAGATAGCTTGGTGGATCTATTGCCGGTGCTCTTCAAACCTTCTTTGAAGCAGATACTTCACTGGAGTGAGTGCTAAACAACGGCCGATACACTGAGGATCCAGATGAGAAGTTAATAGCAGCAAGAAGCTCAGAATAGAACACAAGGATTGCAAATCCAGCCAGACAGGGGCACCCTGGAACACAAAGGGGTTGATTTACTAAAGGTAAAAGTGCAGTCGCTGTAGATCTGAGGGGTGAAGCTCTGCTGATTTTATCATCCAATCATGTACAAGCTAAAATGCTGTTTATTTATTTTCCTTGCACGTCCCCCTCAGATCTAAAAGTGACTGCACTTGCAGTGCAAAGTGGATTTGCCTTTAGTAAATAACCCCCAATGTCTTCATAATGTGTGTTGGAATGGTCGCTTATAGTTTTCATTGGAAGCAAGATGATGATGCCAACACAGGAGTACAATTGAGAGACAGGAACAGAGCGTTGTCACCCTATAACAGGAAGTGCCTGAACAAGGACCTTCACGGCAGGATCCCCAGGGATTATTTTAAGGAAAGCTGCAGATTTAAAAATGCTGGCAAAGACTTTGCAAATTACATTTTCTGTTAAGGCTAAAATCACGCACTTCCCCAACATGCACAGAAACACGCTGCCATTTAGCAGATGTGCCGCTGTGCCATTAATTGTTAATGGAACCCCCATGCATCTGCAAGCGTGCGCTGCGGCACCTTGCTGTTTGGTGCAGTGTGTTTACGGAAAAAAGTCAGGGCTCCTTTTCCATGATTCTTGCGCATAGGGCAACACATTGAAATGAATAGGCTGCCCTAAAATGCCACCCATGGGAACACGCTAAAAAAATAATGCAGGAAAATGTTCCCACGCTTGGACGCACCTGTAGGTGTGAACAAAGCCGCCAATGCTGCCACATCAGGTCCCAGGCTAGTTATTTACATTCCCTTTCCATAAACCCAAGGGCTTGCCTGTCTGCCTGCCAGGATGCCAGCCGCAATTTGCTTTTTTTTTTTTTTTTTAATCAAGTTTTATTGAATTTAAAGACAAATTATACAGCAAGCAACATATGAGCGGACGCAGCCGTCAAACATGGTAGATAGGTGCAAGAAAACACATGCTCGTGAATCTACGTCTGTTCAGGGAAGCATAACATGGTATTCTAGCCGTATCAGCAGAAATAAGTATAATGGGTGAAGTTGGGACTCCATTATAGGTGTGCGCAGCCTATTGCATTAGGGTGTGCACCCCGAAGCTCAAACACACATGAACACCACCTGCTGTCACAGGGAGAAGGTTCTGATGGTGGGATACCTTACATCCTAAGTATAGATGTAATGTGTTCCTACAGTTGAACCTAGCCTTTAATATAATGGGGGCATTTACACTGACACCCCAACCACCCACCTGGTGCCACCCCTGGATAATGCTAATGCGCATGGGGTGTTTAGGGTGTGCCCAGGCACATCCGGCACACCCTGTGCGCAGGCCTATGGACTCCATCTTATGTCAACTAATGGAATAAGCAGCAAGACGGTTTTGACTGAGCGGATCTAGAATCCAAAAAGCGTGAGGAAAAGTCCAGGGAGTGGGGGGGGGGGATACAAAGAGGGCACTTGTCAGAGGGTCGGGTAAGGTAAGGTAAGGAATGAGTGTAAGTTTGATCAAGTATTCTCGGAACAGGATTCTAACAAGAGAGATTGGCGTATCGATATTTCAGAGTTTTATAGGCTGGCCAAGGTTGGCAGAGAGAGAAAGCTGAGGAAAATGGGTAGGGTGGGGTGGGGGGGTGAAAGAGTTGAGTCTCTAATGAGCCCGTTGTCCCACCACAGCTCTCGGCAGGCTCTCATGCAACGTGTCTTTTATACTCCTCCGTCGTGGTAAAGTGAAGCCAGCAAGCCCAAGATTGTGTGTACTTAGAGGGCATATCGTGTGCCTGGTGTATTAAAGGGGTTGTAAAGGTTCGTTTTTTATTTTCTAAATAGGTTCCCTTAAGCTAGTGCATTGTTGATTCACTTACCTTTTCCTTTGATTTACCTTCTAAATATTTTTTTCTTTGTTTTCTTTGTCCGAATTTCTCACTTCCTGTTCCTCCTCAGTAAGCTGTTCAGTAAGCTGTTCTGGCTGACTCCACATCACTCGGATGATGGTGTGAAGTTTACTGAGGAGAAACAGGAAGTGAGGAATTCAGACAAAGAAAACAAACATTTAGAAGGCAAATCTAAGGAAAAGGTAAGTGAACCAACAATGCACGAGCTTAAGAGCCCATTCACACAGGGGCGTCTTTGGATCCGACTCCAAATCGCCCCAGGTCGCCCCTAGTCGCCTCAGGTCGCGCTGGCTGAAGAAATCAATGTAAGTTAATGGAGCCGTCTTAATGCACACTACTGCAGTCGCTCCGACTTCAAAAAAGGTCCCTGTACTACTTCAATCCGACTCCTAGGCGACCTGTACCCATTCATTTCAATGGGAGTCGCCTCTCACTGTCTTAATAGGAGCGACTCTCCAGGAAGATAACATACATTTCTCCTGCAAAACTCTCTCTCTCCCCTCCTTCCCACAGAGCTGATTCTTGTTTGATTGGCCACTGGAATGTCTCCTGTCCTGCAGGCAACTTGGAGTTGCCTTGTAAATAGCTCCAGGTCGTGCTGAGTTGCCTCATAAAATCGTGTCTGAGTTGCCTCATAAAATCACTCTGGAAGTGTGTTGCCCCAGTGTGAATGGGCTCTAAGGCTGCATTCACACCTGAGCGTTTTGTAGCCTGAAGCCTGAAGCTACAAAACGCTAGGAGGGGAAAAAATCCATTATTCTCTATGGAGATGGTTCACATCTCCACTCCATGTCGCCTGAAGCCGAACGCCTGAAGCTCAAACAAGTTCCGGACCCTTTTTTGTCGCGCGAATCGGGCAGATTGGGCGTTTTAGGATTCATATAATGTAATGGAAACGCCCGATTCAAGCGTCTAGCGCGACAACGAGCGTTACGACGGGCGCAAATTCGCGCGACAAAACAATGGTAAAAACGACGGTAAAAACGCGCGATTCGCTACGCTCAGGTGTGAATGCAGCCTTAAGGGACCTATTTAGAAAATAAAAAAACGAACCTTTACAACCCCTTTAAGTCTTCCAGTTCTGCTATTTTTCGTATGCGTTGAAACCAAGCAGATATAGAAGGAGGTTCAGTAGATCGCCATTTCGCGCAATTTGCTTTTTCTCTCTGACTAGATTTAACACCAAGCCAAGGAGTAAGTTGATTGCCCGTCTTGATGAGCTGCTTTTCACAGAAACGTTCATGAATTTTTCATCGATGTGTAAACACCCACCACGGACGCCCAGAGATGACAGATTAGAGTTCTCCCCGAGCGCAGGTTGGAAAATCAGCAAACTTATCATTTTAATGTCTCCTGTCAAACCACTGAATTAAAAGCCAAGGAAGAGGCAGAAGATTGGCCCCTGGGGACTGACCTTCCTTCCCCTTCCAGTTCTCGTTTTCAATCCTCTTCGATTTTTCAGCAGCAATCTCTGTCTTAGGCCCCTTTCACACTGAGGCGTTGAAAAAACGCAAAAAAATTATGAGATTTTTTTAACCGCGATTTTACCGCGATTTTACTACGTTTGCGGTAAAAATAGCGCTAACGCCTATGTGTTTTACCGCGTTTTTACCGCATCACTCATTCATTTCAATGGAGATAGGCGTTCTTACAGTGCTATTTTTAGCACCCTAAGGCCCCTTTCACACTGAGGCGTTGAAAAAACGCAAAAAAATTATGACATTTTTTACCGCGTTTTTACCGCGTTCGCGGTAAAAATAGCGCTAACGCCTAGGCGTTTTTACCGCGTTTTTGCGGTAAAACGGATTATTTGGTATCCCACAATCCTCCACTCTACTGCGGTCATGTGACCTTTCCACAGCTTCTGGGTGTTTTTTACCGCGTTTTTACCGCGATTTTACAGCAGTACTCATTCATTTCAATGGAGATAGGCGTTTTTACAGCGCTATTTTGGGCGCCACAAAGATGCTCCAAAAAAGCTGTTTGCAGGATTTTTTCCAACGCACAGCAAGCAAAACGCCTCAATGTGAAGGCCCTCGGGACTTTCACATTGAGAATGCTGGGGCAGGATTATTTCAGGCATTTTTACAGCGCTGTTTTTACCGCAAAAACGCGGTAAAAACGCCTCAGTGTGAAAGGGGCCTAAGATTGGAGGTTAGGTATGAAACAGAGATCTGCCCGAATGACAGGGACAAGAGGAAAAGAAAAGATGAATTGACAATCATGATATATATGCAGTGTAATCTTTAATGGGGTAAACAAAAAAGGTGGTTGTAGTCATATTAGTGTAAACAAATAATGAAGCAGCGCTAATTGTCAAAGTGCGAGGCGCTAATATAACACCTATAAGTGCTAATTAAACAAGGCCAATGTATAATATGTGCAATCTACTAAAATATGTGCAAAAATGTAAATGCATGTATCATCTGATCCAAAGTTCAGCAAAACATAATATTAATGGATAAATAAGGCCCCTTTCACACTGGGGCATTTTTCATGCGGTTTAGCGCTAATATTAGCGCTATTATACCGCATGAAAAAATCCTGCCCTTTAGCCTTCAATGTGAAAGCCCGAAGGCTTTCACACTTAAGTGGTGCGCTAGCAGGACCGCTCCAAAAGTCCTGCTAGCCGCTTCTTTACAGCGGTAAAGGAGCGGTGTGTTCACCGCTCCTTTACCGCGGGTGCCCATTGAAATCAAGGGGCAGCGCGGTAATACCGCACGCAAACCGCGGCAATAGCCGCAGTTTGCGGGCGGTATTAACCCTTTTTCGGCCGCTAGCGGGGGTTAAATTCACCCCCCTAGCGACCGCATACCGCGGTAAGAACGACGGTATAGCAGCGCTGCAAATCGCGCTGCTATACCGCCACCGCTCCTGCCCGCCCCAGTGTGAAAGGGGCCTAAGTCCATAAAAAGTGTTTCCAAAAACAAAATATAGTATAACAGTTCACACAGAAAGTGATGATCTCCTGGATGAAAAGAGTTTTCCAAACAGGCAAGCAGAGAAGAGAGGGAAAATAACAGGTATGGGAGTCCAAGTAATCACATTCATGGGAAACAAATTGCACAGATGTCCTTCCACAATCCCCCCCCCCCCCCCGGTGATATCAGCCTCTCACCTTGTTGATGGACCCAAAAGGGTCAGAAAATGCCTCAAAAAAAAGATATCAAACATCAAGGATGATGATTTCCAGCTCCTTTGTGTGTTCAGCGAAGAGGATCACTGCAGCCTTTTCACCGATTTCACCCGGGTATTCCAAAGATCCAATATCTCTTTAATCCACGAACTCAGGAACAAGAAAAAAGGAACCCCATAGTGTAGTAGGTATTGAAAAGCATATATATGCGTGTAGCGCCCTGCTCCTCATGATCCGGCCGTATGTTAAATTTATTGGGTGTCTGAACTGGTAGTTAGCTCAGACCTTGTAATGATTAAGGCTAAATCGGCCTGTGTTCCGGCTATGGCTGTGTTTGGAAGGACTTCCCACTGTTTTACTGTAGGTGGCGTTACCACCCCAGGCCAATGTTGGAACACAAGCAGGCCAAAGTGTATTGGGTATTTTTCCCCGGGAACAGCTCAGTGGGAGTGGTCTCCCCACTGAGCATGCTGGGGAAGGGTACTTAAGGGGCAAACACCATTTCTTGGGGCTCTCTTCATCTCGTGGCCCTCCTGGCTCGAGGTATGTGATACTGAAATTTTAGCCGCGGAGCCATGTTGGTCCGAGGCTGCATCTCTACCAAGTAGGCCCAGTAGTCCTGACTGGGGTCCACACTTTGAAGGTGATCCTGTGCTGTGCAGTCTGTCCTGCGGGAAGAAGCCACTCAATGGAGGTGTAGCGGAGCCTCACTCCCCCTCTCGCCTATTGTGAATGGCTTGTGTCTAGGGGTACCTGAGAGAGGAGAGTGCAGGAACACTACGCCAAACTCTCACCTCGTATGTGTATGAGGGTTGAGCAGAGTTACTTGAATTACCTCCCGGTCTGTTCACTGCATTCGAAGCCTTAGTTGTTCTGTGGAGATGTGTCTGCCAATAACATAGAGCCCCACACCAATCCAAAGTCCAACACTCCTTTATTTCTTTTCTTGCAGAGTGAACACAATCAGTTGAACTTTCAGTAATGAACAAGCAGGGTTATGGATACGAGTAGGCCCAGGCACAACTGAACTCTCCTATTCCTTTGCTAGCGAATAGGCTTGGCGCACGGTCTCTGCCACCGACCATGAGTTTTGGTCGCTGCCACCGACCGGGTGAACCGTTGAGGCCCCTGCCACAGGCCTAATAGCAGGTCCCTGTCACTGACCTGAGTTGAATAGCTGGACCGCTGCCACCGGTCATTGAACATGAATCACCTTCCTCTCTGAACTTGGCCCCTGTTCGGGAAAGATATCCCTCCGGGCGGTCTCCAGAGGTTCATCCGACACTGGCAATCTGCTGCACCAGGTCTTCGGATGAGTCCCTCCTCCGGTCCCTTACGCCACTGGATTCGGGTGCTCCACTCCCAGGGCCCCCTAGGACTATCGCTCCCTCGCGGGACCCAGCGGAAGGTACTGGGCCCCAGGCCTCCGGATGAGTACCTCACCCCAGACTGAAGGTGTCTGGGATGGAACACGAACTCCCGGTGTCCAGGCCTAGGCCGCCTGGACCCCGACCGCGAACAGCAGCCCTCAGGCTGAAGGTGTCTGGGACTCGAACCTTGTGGCAAAGATGTCCGGCCCCTTTATACCCTCTCCCAGGATGCACGGCGGGTTCCCCGCCCCGCCGTACAACCGCTGCGAGAGGTCACAAAGGGTACGACACTGCAGCGATGGTTCAACCCCGGCCCAAAGTGACAGCGCCACCTGCTGGGCCGCAGGGAACTATACATCACTGGTGTCTTCACCAGAATTCAAAAGTATATACCCGCTACAGAGGAAACCAGGGGAGGACCTGTCCTGGAGAGGACCAAGCGGAAGGCTGGTATCTTTAGGAAGGCCTGGTGACCCTATTGGAGGATGCATCGTAGCTCATGTTACCTTACAGTTTGCCGGGTTGGCTTAAAGGCTCTAAACTGTAAGGCTGGATCTCCGGGTACTACAATCCTGTGGCAGAGGATAATTGAACAGTTCATCTTAATCATCCTAAAGGTCTGTGGCAGAGACTGTTATTTCTTTATGTGTTCGTGCATCATCCCTGCTGCTAGACCAAGTGAGAGGAGCCTATCCGGGTGAGCAATACCCACTTGAAGGAGAGTGGTGAGTGTGACTTTGAAGCTTAGAAGTTTCCCCAGTGATCTGCTGTGTGTGCCTGAACCTTCCCCTGACCCTCCATCCCTCTACCTGTGCAAGTTTTTTTGGAAATAAAACCTGACGAAAAGGATTCATAACTTGTGTGGACATTGAACTTTCTATAGACTCTCATCCCCTAGACAACGAACAGTGAGGTAACGTGCAAGGCCCAAATTTAAACCAGCAGCTCCTACAGGGGTGTGCTACATGCGTTTATTTAAAATTATAGTACATTAAAAATGGCAATAACGCCAGACATAAAAAACGCTTCCAAAAATGCAAACACTTGCGGTCACGGCCGCAACCGGAAGTCAACGTCACTAAGCTATTTCCGCCTGACGCGTTGCGTCACTCTTCACGTGACTTTATCAAAGAGATATTGGATCTTTGGAATACCCGGGTGAAATCGGTGAAAAGGCTGCAGTGATCCTCTTCGCTGAACACACAAAGGAGCTGGAAATCATCATCCTTGATGTTGGATATCTTTTGAGGCATTTTCTGACCCTTTTGGGTCCATCAACAAGGTGAGAGGCTGATATCACCGGGGGGGGGGGGGGGGAGGGGGAGGATTGTGGAAGGACATCTGTGCAATTTGTTTCCCATGAATGTGATTACTTGGACTCCCATACCTGTTATTTTCCCTCTCTTCTCTGCTTGCCTGTTTGGAAAACTCTTTTCATCCAGGAGATCAGGAGATCATCACTTTCTGTGTGAACTGTTATACTATATTTTGTTTTTGGAAACACTTTTTATGGACTTATTTATCCATTTATATTATGTTTTGCTGAACATTGGATCAGATGATACATGCGTTTACATTTTTGCACATATTTTAGTAGAATTGCACATATTATACATTGGCCTTGTTTAATTAGCACTTATAGGTGTTATATTAGCACCTTGCACTTTGACAATTAGCGCTGCTTTATTATTTGTTTACAGTATCTATCTGTGCTGGCTACACGGCAGGAGTTCAGCCGCTGTTTGTCATTGTTATTTTCACTTAGCACTTTATTATATAGCACCTTACTCTCCTTTCACACACTGAGTGGTAAGCGCGTTAGTACTTCACTTTTTAGTCATCTTAGCGCACTTGTAAAAACACAGTTGAGTACCGGCCGTGATACTTTTTTTATTAGCAACAAAACATTGTGATAAAGCTTTGTGGACCTTAGAAGAAGGGGTTAGACCTCCGATAGCTTGTCTATATAATGTAACTGTAAAAAAGTCTCATGGAAAATACTGATCTTTGTTGTAGAACATGTCAGAATCTTTGTTAGACATTCGTCTTTTAGCAAGTTGACTTTTAAGGCCAAATCTGGGAAACCTGCCATGAGTACCATCTGTCATATTTTTTTTATTTACACTAACAGGACATTTTGATAAAGCTTTGTGGACCTTAGAAGAAGGATGCAGATGCAGAACCCCTAAAAGCTTGTCCTGAAAATGTATCATTGAGAGTACTCAACTTTGTTGTAGAACATGCCAGAATCTTTGTTAGACGTTCGTCTTTTACCAAGTTGACTTTTAAAGCCCATCTGTGGGAAAAAATATCCCTTGCAGTGGGGTTGTGCCCACTTTTGCAAGGGTTATCTGCTCGTTTAATCTATGGAAGAGTTTTTGCAGTTATACTTCCCTGATCCTCCACCCCCCTGGGAAGAAATGCTCCTCCGTGCTCCAGCGGTCAACTGTCCCTCAGTGTCATTATGTCTATGGAAGCTGCTTTGGTCTTGGTGATGTCGGGACCTTAGACTGCTGGAGTATAGGGGAGAAGACACTTGGGGGATCAGTCTAGCAGCGCGGAGAAGCGGAGGATCGGGTAAGAAGATCTTCTTTTCTATGTCCATTAGATAGACAACCAACCCTTGCAATTAGGGATGAGCCCAAAAAAACCTGGTTCGGTTCGCACCAGAACCTGCGAACGGACCGAAAGTTCGCGGAAACCACCATTCCTGGCTTAAGCTGGCGTCAACCACTTCTGAGCCTGCCCCTGCAGAGCTGACAGAATCTCTGCCCCAGTGTGGCTCCTGTCCCCCAAGCACACCAGCTCAAGCACCGCATGGCATCTCTTTGCCTGCGTACTTGCGTAGCCCCTTGAACGCCTACGGAGCACCGCTGGTTCCGAGGACAAAGCACAGGAAGAGGCCATGGAGGAAGAAGAAGAGGAGGGGGTGGAGGAGAGAGGTGTGTCAGAATCACCAGTAGTAGCATTTTGGAGGCGTGGTGGCAAAACAACCTCCTACACTACTGCACCTTGTCCTGCATCCTTCCCAGCTGCCAGCAGAGTCACCCAATGCGCCGTGAAAAATAGGTAACGTCCCTGTCCATGCCTGCTGGACCATGAGCCAGTGGTAATATGCACCTTACCGCTGACCGCCCTGTCCAGCGAGGCCAAGACATTGCCTTCCACATGCCTGTAGAGAGCCGGAATCGCCTTCCGTGAAAAAAAGTGGCGTTTGGGAACCTGCCACTGAGGAACCGCACATTGCACAAACTCACGGAAGGGGGCAGAGTCTACCAACTGAAAAGGTAGCAGTTGAGGTGCTAGCAATTTAGCCAAGCTAGCATTCAACTGCTGGGCATGTGGATGGCTGGGAGCAAACTTCTTTCGGCGTTGCAGCAGCTGGGGCAGGGAAATTTGCCTGGTACAATCGGACGTCGGTGTACTGCTAGCAGATTGCCCGCAAGTACTTGGCTGTGACACACCTAATTCTACACCTTCATTCCTCTCAGTGCAGGTTTCAGAGAGGACTGAAGGTATACTGGGGTTGGAGATCCCAGCTGATGAGGAACAAGGAGAGGTCTGCTTTGTTCTTTGGTGTGGGTCTTTTAGGTGTGCTTGCCAATGAACTGCATGGCAGGCCGACATATGTCTGATCAAGCATGTGGTGCCCAAGTGGGTGATGTTTTGGCCACGCGAGATACGCCTAAGACATATGTTGCAAATAGCAGCGCTGCGATCTGATGCACTCGTCTCAAAAAAGGCCCACACCACAGAACTTTTGGAATAACGTGCAGAGACAGCAGCGCCCTGCACATGTGGAGCTCTGCGGTGTGATGCTGTCGGTGTGCTGCCCTTAAGCTGGCCCCTGGAGGGCATCCTGCCTCATTGGAGATGTGCCTCCTCCTCTCTCCTATCAGGCACCCACATAGAGTCCGTGACCTCATCATCCCCTCCCTCCTCATCACTGTAGCAAACCTGGCAGTATGCTGCAGCTGGGGGAACATGACTGCCAGATTGCTGTCCTTCTTGGGAAACTCCTCTCTCTGGGCTCACGTTACTGCCTTCCTCTAGCTGGGTACCATCATCAGAGCCTTCAAAACGCTGCGCATCCTCCTGCAGCATGTACCCAACACTGTGGTCAAACAGTTCATGGGAATCCTCAGGAGGACATGGTGGGGCTAGGGAAGGAGTGACTGATGCCATTGAGCCAAGGGAAGAGGCCGCTTTGGCAGCTGCTTTGCCAGACAAAGTACCCTGAGCCTGGGCGAGAGAGGATGAGGAGGATGAGGACGGCTTGGTCATCCACTCTACCAAGTCTTCGGCATGTTGCGGCTCAACGCGGCCAGCTGCCGAAAAAAAGGACAAGGGTGTCCCACGGTCACGTGCCGATGAGGATGCACCGTGTCCACGACCAGCACTGTTGCCTCTAGACACAGAGCCTGCTTGCCCTCTTTTATTGCCTCGTGACTGTCTGCCTCTCCTTGTTGTCCTTCCAGACATACTAATGGCCTGCAGGGAGATGTAGCTGCACAAAGCTGGGATGTGTATATATATACTGATTATACTGCAGCTAGCAGAATCAACTGCCTGCCTGTAGTATTATTAGTATGAGAACACCAGCAATTGTCTTCAGTTAGCTTTAGTTGCACACTGTGCAGAGGACACAGTACACTAACTGAAAATACTGCAGCTCCCTGCCTGTGGTATTTGTATGACAACACCAGCAATTGTATTTAGGTAGCTTTAGGTGCACACTGTGCAAAGGACACAGTACACTAAGTGAAAATACTGCAGCTAGCACAATCACCCGCCTGACTGTCAGTATATTATTATTATTTTGCGCGAACGGCCCATAATGTTCGAAATTCGGCGAATGGCCGAACATACGATGTTCGAGTCGAACATGGGTTCGACTCGAACCCGAAGCTCATCCCTACTTGCAATGAGACTATAATAATTTTTATGTTTTCCAGAGTTGGGTTTTATCTTTGTAGGGCAAGAACCTGTAAGACTAGCAGTAAACTTGAAAGTCTTCTTCCCAGCAGTGGAAAATCCTGTACATTGATGGTGAATCATCTGGTACTTCAGGAACTTTAAAAGGGAGAGCATTAGTACTTGTTATAATAGACTACTGTGAGGATTGAAGGATAAGTTAGTGGCCCCCAAATGAGAGGTGATGTGTTGTCTTTCGGATAACTGTTTCAACCCTTGAAAGCCCACTGCACCATGCTGCAACTGTGTGTGTGTAGCACCCTCTACTTAGGTAGGTGCTAGAGTTGAGATTTTTGTCTCTGTGCCTGGGAGTGGTTTAGAGTGGGCTGGTGACTCACCTTTCAGTTACCTCCCTTCTGCTTCTAGATCAGGGGTTTCAACCTGGCGGCCCTCCAGCTGTTGTGAAACTACAAGTCCCATCATGCCACTGCCTGTGGGAGTCATGCTTGTAACTGTCAGCCTTGCAATGCCTCATGGGACTTGTAGTTTTGCAACAGCTGGAGGGCCATCAGTTTGAGACCCCTGTTCTAGAGGCTTCTAGAAAGAAGGAGCGGGAGAAGGGTGGAGCTGTCAGGGGAGTTCTGAGGAGCCCTGACCAATCCCCAACCTGGATTGGCAGGGGGCAAGCCTCCTTAAATACCTAGGGTCAGCCCAGCTGGGGAGGAGTTGTTCGGGGGGAGGAACTGGAGATGGAGTATTAGGCTTTCGGGGCCTTGGAAGGAGCCCCCCAGTCTGGGGGGGTGACCTTGGGCCAGGGGCTCGGAGCTGTGAGGGAACCCTACACAACCCAAGGGGTGTCCTGAACAGGAGCAGGAGAGGACAGCGGGGAATACTGCCGGGCAAGTCTCCAGGAGGGATCCATCAGGTGTTAGTGAGCGGCAGGCACAGTCGGGAGAGCTGGGAGAGGCATGCCAGAGAGGACTGAGAGGCAGTCAGAGATAGAAGTTGGGGGTGTTGATGGGTGCTAAAAACAAGACTCAATCACCTATATTTTTACCACCCCCTGACAGCCTGTGTAAACAAGGCCAAAATCTCAACTTGGGTTCTAATCCTTCAGCACTCCATCCAAAAACGAGAAAAATATACTTTTGACTTGACATGTTTTAATAACATACACATTACACAATAGTAGTTTTAGCATTTATTTGGCACGAGGTGTAATTGTTTCTTTTAAAAAGAATACATCTTTAGCTTCTCCAGGATGTAGCGTGACTTGCAGTTAACAGCACTCATATATTTCTGATTTGAAGTGTCCCTGGTGACAGGAAACACACAAGTGGTTTTAGTGTGTGACGCCATCTTGTGCCCCTGTGCAGGCAGTGCAGGACACCTGAATGTGTGAAATATATGATCTGCTATTGAATGCGGCCCGTTGCTGAGCTCTGCTTCCTCTCAGTACAGACATACTACACAATTCTTCCCATAGACTGGATGGGAGGTGGGTTTGGGTGGGGATCGTGGATAAGCTGCAGTCTGGGGTTACTAAGAGATGGAACAGCAAACCCGGGAGAAGACCTGGAACTGTCAAATATTACGTTATTAGCACTTCCGGCTTCATAAATATTTATTTTATGTAGAGTGGAGTAATATGTAGGTAGCAGATAACTTCAGAGCAAGTCTCAGCAAGCCTAGGGCCATGTAGATCTGCAGCCTGTATTCCCGCAACATGCATAAGCAGATCTCTGGATATGTTCTCAGGATCTGATTGCTCTACGAGCGCACAATTTTAATTGCATGCAGAGGGATTCAGTAAGAACACCTATATGATTCCCATCACACTCGTTCCTGGAAAGTGCCAGGCTGCATATATTGCTCAAAATATACAAAAAGTGCAGCGCTATAAAACATGCATGAACATGATTTCAAAAGAAATAAACATTTGCTAAATGAATTAATGATAAATGAATTCATCAAATGTAAAAGAAAGTCCATATGGTTAAAGAAAAAAAAATGAAGAAAAAAAAGGAGATTAGGAATAAACTCCAGTGTCCCAATCAGATCCAGCAAGTGATTGGTGAAACGGAAGTATAGATGCACATAGGAGTAAAGCAGCTGCCCCAGATCCTCCGTGAAAAACACCTCCAAAGTAAGATGATGGCAGCTTACCAAAAGGATGGTGGCTTCCAAACTAATGTTAAAGCCAGACAGCGCAGTGGGGAAAACCGTTTCCCGGGTGTGTCCACAAAGGTACTGTTGGTCCCGGTAAATCCCATATCACAACCTCACGCAGATGCATATGAATAAAAGAAAAAAACATAGTGTGATACTGTCTAAATGATTAATTTGAATAAAATAACAGAATACACTCACATGGTCATCTGGTAAAACAAGCGTGTAGTCATATAAAAAGCTGCAGCAATTGCCATAAGCAGTGTATCGAGCGGCCATTTGAGTGTGGTACCGTCACGTCTGGTCCCAACCTACGCGTTTCGTCATAGAATTGACGCTGTCAATCATGTTCATGCATGTTTTGTAGATCTTCCCCTCAGATCTACAGCAACTGCACTTCCAAGTGCACTTGCAGTGCAAAGTGGATTTGCCTTTAGTAAATAACCCCCACGGTGTGTTCAAGGCTTTTGAATTGCATCCCTTCGTTACTGGTTTCTAAGCAGTACTTGACTATTTTAATGAAGCTCTCTTTTAAGTGGGATACCTATGGACAATTGGAAATAAAAGGTGGGAGAGATTGTCTACAGAACCATCAGTTGCTGAACGGATTACAGTCTAAAGGCCCTGGCAGGGTAATCAGCCACAGGCGTTATAGATCTTTCTATAGGTCCAAAGTATCTGGTAAGCAGGCATTTTTCTTCGGTGGTGGTCACATATGGTGTCGGCAGCACAGGAGACCAGGAATGCTTGGAGTGCATTACTATCTTGGCCCTGCATTCTTCTCCCTCCTATAACACAGGATTGTGCAATATTGGATGTTTATGCTGACTTAGACCACTTTCACACTGAGGCGCTTTTCAGGCGCTTTCACGCTAAAAACAGCACCTAAAAAGATCATGAAAACTTATTTCCATTAAAATCAATGAATGCTTTCACACTGGGGCAGTGTGCTGGCAGGGCTGTGAAAAACTCCCCCCTCCATTGAAATGAATGGAAAGCTCTTCAAAAGCGCCTGAAAAGCGCTCAGTGTTTTTACTGGCAGTTTAGAAGCGCCTCAGTGTGAAAGTGGCCTAAAACTTTCTCCATTGAAGAAGGACTTTATACTATTGCACTGACCAATGCATATGTTGAGATGTTTATGATTATTATTCTTCTTTATTATTATTATTATTATTATTATTCAGCATTTATTTAGCGCCAACAGTTTGCACAGCGCTTTACATCAGGGAAGACAGTACAGTCACAATACAATTCAATACAGGAGGGATCAGAGGGCCCCGCTCGTTAGAGATCAGAGGGCCCTGCTCGTTATGCGGTTAAAGGTTATGCGCAACTCTGTTTTTTAGTTATGTTTTATAGTGCTGCACTTTTTGTATATTTTATTGTTATTGGTCATTTATCTATTGACCTGTGCTAGCAGCTGTTTTTTTATTTCTTCTGTTATTTATATTGATTATTTAGCGCAGATATTCCCCTTATTTTGGCATACATTGCATGCCTGACGCAGGGATCCTATATGGCCTGAAATGTTGCACCTTTACCGTTGTGATGCAGTAGCTCCAGGCTCCCCCCCAAAAACACTGTAGCTGCTGACTTTTATTATAAAGACAATTACCTGTCCCAGGATCCAGCAATGTCCTCACCTGAGCCGATTCATCAATCGGCTTCGGGTGCAGGCGCCAAGATCATAAGTAAGGGAAATCTGGCAGTGAAGCCTTGCGGCTTCACAGACAGTTTCTTATTGCACTTGTGTGAGTCATGCTGTGCTTTGTGAATGGTCCCGTAGTCTTCTGGGACCTGTGATGTGTCCCAAAAAGAGGGTGGGGGCGAACTTCCGGCTCAGATTGCCGCGGGGTATCTGACCGGAAGTGGGAGTGGGTACCTGTCAAGACCAGGTGCCCGATCCCCCCCCTCCCCCAAAAAGTGCCAATGTGGCAGTGGAGAGAGGGCGGGGATGCAAACAAGCAGAACTTCCCCTTTTGGGTTAAATTCTGCTTTAATGAATGTTTGGACGTTAACTTGCACATCTATGGTGTGTTTACGATATATGTTTTGATGGATTCAGTATCCAGATCTAGAAGAGTAATTATTGAACTCCGAACACACCTTCTCTCAGGTCAACTTCTCAAGTCAACCAGAGAAGCGTATATATATATATAGACCCTGTCACCATTGTAAACACAGCTTACTAAAATACCTTTTTTTTTTTTTTAGAGCAGTTATGTGACCGCAATATATCTGGGCTCATCACTCACTGCTGGGGGGATGTTTGTGGCCAAAAGTGATAAAGTGCTAAAGTTTAATCTGCTTATATTTTGTCATTCCTGGTTCTACCTATCCTCCCTCTTGCTAATGACAGAAGATACACTATATTACCCAAAGTATTGGGACACCTGTCTTTACACACACATAATCTTTAATGGTATCCCAGTCTTAGTCCGTAGGGTTCAATATTGAGTTGGCCCACCCCTTGAAGCTAGAACAGCTTCAACTCTTCTGGGAAGGCCGTCCACAAGGTTTAGGAGTGTGTCTATGGGAATGTTTGACCATTCTTCCAGAAGCGCATTAGTGAGGCCAGTCTCCACACTAATTCATCCTAAAGGTGTTCTATCAGGTTGAGGTCAGGACCCTGTGCAGGCCAGTCAAGTTCCTCCACCCCAAACTCACTCATCCATGTCTTTATGGGCCTTGCTTTGTGCACTGATCCAAATCATTTGGTGGAGGGGGGACTATGGTGTGGGGTTGTTTTTCAGGGGTTGAGCTTGGCCCCTTAGTTCCAGTGAATAGAACTTTTAAGGCGTCAGCATACGAAGACATTTTGTGGGACTTTGTGGGAACAGTTTGGGGATGGCCCCTTCCTGTTCCAACATGACTGTGCACCAGCGCACAAAGCAAGGTCCATAAAGACATGGATGAGCGAGTTTGGGGTGGAGGAACTTGACTGGCCTGCAGAGAGTCCTGACCTCAACCTGATAGAACAGCTTTGGAATAGGACAGAACGGAGACTGCGAGCCAGACCTTCTCGTCCAACATCAGTGCCTGACCTCACACATGCGCTTCTGGAAGAATGGCCAAAAATTCCCATAGACACTCCTAAATCTTGTGGACAGCCTTTCCAGAAGAGTTGTAGCTGTTATAGCTGCAAGGTTGAGTCAACTCAATATTGAACCCTACGGACTAAGACTGGGATGCCATTAAATTTCATGTGCGTGTAAAGGCATGCGCCCCAATACTTTTGGTAATATAGTGTATCTGTTGTATAGAGAATTAAAAATATATCTAAAATATGCCCAATACTGTGTACACAGGGAATCCACATACATAGGATGGTGGTCGAAGGTATTCTCATTTAATCTAAAATCAACACAGACTTTTACATTGTTAAGAGATAAGGTCAGATCACGTGTCAATTGGCTGAAACAATACAGCTCTATGCCTTAGTAGATATACAAGGTCACTGCTGGCTATGTGCTCTGAAGACTAAGAAACTGTCCCTATTCACATGAGAAAGCAGCTGGGCAAAGACTATTTTAAAAGGAGACTCTACATATAACTGATACAACATGGAGTTTCTAAAACATTACTCTACACAAGGCCCCCTTTCACACTATGGGATACAGGCAGATCATGGCTTCTGGAAGGGGCTGGCTGGGTGCTGTACACTGTGCTGCTTCTCCATTCACTGTCCAGTCACAGGCTGGGGGCCAGGTCCAGGAAAACCTGATCTCAGAAGAACTGGGTTGAATAATGCTGGCCACATCAGATTGAGAACATCTAGTGGCAGAATAATGTACTGCTGGGGAAATCCCTAGATTTAGGTTGAATATTGCAGCAGGTCGGTTCGTTCCCGCGAATCGCCGTAGCTGTATGTCGGGCCTTTAAACAGCTACAGTAGGCGCGTGTGCGCCCGCTACACGGCGGGGGAGCTGATGCGCGTGACCACCCGCGATGGCTCAACAGAGAGGCAGAACGAGGATCTGTCAATGTAAAAAAAGTGATCCCCGTTCTGTCAGGGGAGTAGAGAGAGATCGTCTGTTCCTAGTGATCAGGAACAGCAATCATTCTCTACTCCCAGTCAGTCCCCTCCCCCCACAGTTATAAACACCACCCAGGGATCACATTTAACCCCTTGATTGCCTCCTAGTGTTAACTCCTTCCCTGCCAGTGGCATTTATACAGTAATCAGTGCATTTTTATAGCACTGATTGCTGTATAAATGTCAGTGGTCCCAAAAATGTGTCAAAAGTGTCCGATCTGTCCGTCGTAATGTCGCAGTCCCACTAAAAATGATCACCGCCATTACTAGTAAAAAAAAAAAAAAAATACAAAAAATTCCATAAATCTATCCCATAGTTTGTAGACGCTATAACTTTTGCGCAAACCAATCAATATACGCCTATTGCGATTTTTTTTTTACCAAAAATATGTAGAAGAATATATATATATTGGCCTAAACTGAAATTATTTTTTTATACATTTTTGGGATATTTATTATAGCGAAAAGTAAAAAAATTTTTTTTTTTTTTAAATGTCTGTCTTTTGCCAGTGACATTTACACAGTAATCAGTGCATTTGTATAGCACTGATCGCTGTATAAATGTCAATGATCCCCAAAAAGTGTCAAAAGCGCCCGATCTGTCCGCCACGATGTTGCAGTCCCGCTAAAAATCACAGATCGCCGCCATTACTATTAAAAAAAAATAATTATAAAAGTGCCAGAAATCTATCCCCTATTTTATATGACTTTTGCGCAAACCAATCAATACGCTTATTGCGATATTACCAAAAAATATGTTGAAGAATACTTATTGGCCTATTGGGATATTTATTATAGCAAAAAGTAAAAAATATATATTTTTTTTTTCTTCAAAATTGTCGCTCTTTGTTTAAAAAAAAAAAAAAAAACGCAGAGGTGATCAAATACCACCAAAAGAAAGCTCTATTTGTGGGGAAAAAAGGACGTCAATTTTTTTTGGGTACAGCGTTGCACGACCGCGCAATTGTCAGTTAAAGTGGCGCAGTGCCGTATCGCAAAAAAATGGCCTGGGGGGGGGGGGTGGAATGTTCCGGTCCTTAAGTGGTTCATGGGCTTTCCTTTTGCTTTTTTTGTCTGCTTTTGTTCTGCTTTAAATTGTCTGCTTTTTTTTTGGTTCATCTCAGCTTGTGATTATATTATTTTGTAAACCATCCCCTTTATTTGTTGCATTGCTTGTGTTCCCGGTAGTCTCTGTATTGTATATCTGTGTTATATTGCACCATTGCACCAAGCTGAGATAGACATCCCCATTCTTACACGTTTTCTGGTCTCAGAGCCTCCAAATATAAGAAAAATAAAGGCTGAAGCTTCAAGGGGGGCGCTGTGCCATGGTGTGCCATGGGGTAATGCATTGTGCACTTAGTGTGGATTGGGAAGAGGCGGCGTGTGCTGCAGACTGGAGGGAGGAGGGAGAGAAGTGATTCCACCATACGACTCTATTAGAGAAAACACCAGCTGCTTTCTCATTATATTGAGTAACGTGAAATGCCTGAGGTTCTACTCTGCTCATTTATGATAACAGAGCCATCAATCCCCATCGCGCTGACCAATCAGGACAGGACATCTGCTGCCATGACGTATCTACATAAATAACATCAACTCCGCAGCCATCTGCAGAATCTATACCTGGCCCGACGCTTGCCGATAAATCAATATCAAGCGAATAAACGAGGCCAGGATATATTTTTAGAACATCAGTTTTTGCACAAACTAGGTTAAAAACACAAGTCTAAAGTAAAAAAAAAAAAAAAAAACAATAATCAATAATTTGTGACAGCTGGGAGCTTTTTGCCTTGAATTCGCTGGTATAAATTGTTACATTTTGCACATTTTATTTTTGAGAACGAACATACAATTGATACATTAGGCACAGTTCACACGCCAGGAAAAGGATCTTTTAACCGCTTGCCGACTGCCTAACGTACATTTACATCGCAGAATGGTACGGGCAGACAAAGCAACGTACAGGTACGTTGCTTTGAATCTGCCGCCTAGCGATCCGTCGGCGTCCCGCGATCGCGTCACGGAGAGGCACGACGGGGCGATACCTTTGTAGACAAGGCATGTCCCTGTTCTTTCTAGTGACAGGACACTGATCTACTGCTCCCTGTCATTGGGAGCAGTGATCAGTGATGTGTCACTTGTAGCCACGCCCCCCACACAGTTAGAATCACTCCCTAGGACACACTTAACCCCTTCCTCGCCCCCTACTAGTTAACCCCTTCACTGCCAGTGTCATTTACACGATAATCAGTGCATTTTTATAGCACTGATCGCTGTATAAATGACAATGGTCCCAAAATAGCGTCAAAAGTGTCTGATGTGTCCGCCATAATGTCGCAGTCACGATACAAATCGCTGATCGCTGCCATTACTAGTAAAAAATAGTAATGAATAATAAAAATGCCATAAAACTATCCCCTATTTTGTAGACGCTATAACCTTTGTGCAAACCAATAAATATACGCTTATTGCAATTTTTTTAACCAAAAATATGTAGAAGAATACGTATTGGCCTAAACTGAGGAAAAAAAATTTTTTTTTATATATTTTTTGGGGATATTTTTTATAGCAAAAAGTAAAAAATATTGCTTTTTTTTCAAAATTGTCGCTCTTTTTATGTTTATAGTGCAAAAAATAAAAACCGCAGAGGTGATCAAATACCACCAAAAGAAATCTCTATTTGTGGGGAAAAAAGGACGTCAATTTTGTTTGGAAGCCACGTCGCACGACCGCGCAATTGTCAGTTAAAGCGACGCAGTGCCGAATCGCAAAAAATGGCCTGGTCATTCAGCAGCCAATTCTTCCGGGGCTGAAGTGGTTAATGTACAGCCGTGGCCAAAAGTTTTGAGAATGACACAAATATAAATTTTCACAAAGTCTGCTGCCTCAGTTTTTATGATGGCAATTTTCATATACTGCAGAATGTTATGAATAGTGATGAGCCGAACACCCCCGGGTTCGGTTCGCACCAGAACCCGCGAACGGACCGAAAGTTCGTACGAACATTAGAACCCTATTAAATACAATGGATGCGAACGTTCGAATTCTAAAGTGCTAATTATAACAACTATTATGCATGTTATTGTCCTAAAAAGGGTTTGGGAACCCGGGTTCTGCACCAGGGGACATGTATCAATGCAAAAAGAAGTTTTAAAAACGGTCGTTTTTCGGGAGCAGTCATTTTAATGATGCATAAAGTGAAAAAAAAAGTCAAATATTCCTTTAAATATCGTACCTGGGGGGTGTCTAAAGTATGCCTGTGAAGTGCCACGTGTTTCCCGTGTTTAGAACTGTCCCTGCACAAAATGACACTTCTAAAGGAAAAAAAAGCCATTTAAAACTTCTTGCGGCTTTAATGTAATGTCTGGTCCCGGTAATATGGATGAAAATCTTTAAGAAAAATGGCATAGCTACCCCATGACCCCCCCCCCCCCTACCCCAGCCCATTACCAGCCCCTTTGGGTCTTGTATGGATATTAAGGGGAACCCCGCACATAAAATAAAAAAGGCCCTATATACTCTGAACAGCCGTATACAGGCGGTGCATACAAGACAGGGACTGTAGGTTTGTTCTTATGTAGAATCTGTTTGTAATTTTGAACAGGTACATTGTTGAAGTGTAGCTCCAGCCCAAAAATCTATTTTTAAACTTTTTGGGAAACATAGGTAAGGGTTATCACCCCTGTAACATTTGTTTTGCTGTCTGTGCCCCTGTTCAGAACATTTCACCTCACTTTCCGTCCCAATGACAACTGTTTTTGAAATGTGGTGTTTTTCTTGAAACAAGGATTGCTGATAAAGCATCAGTACAGAGGAGACACCTTTCTCCCATATTAATTCTTACAGGAGAGAATTTTCCTTCCTAGGGGTAGATTTCCTCTCACTTCCTGTTGTCTTCTTTCGTTTGCAAGTAGGAGTCATTTGTAAGTTGGATGTTTGAAAGTAGGGACCTGCCGTATATACTCTGCAGAAATAGGCCCCTTAGTTGTTGGTGTTGGCACAACACTGTAAGCACTCACAGTTACTCTTGGTTGGTGCTGGAACGCCCTGCTGTCAACTATTATATCAGGAATTTTAATTACATATAATTCTTGAACAGTGGTAGTAAAAATTGGGGCTTTGATGGTGGTGCTGGTGCCACAACACTGTAAGCCCTGACAGTTACTCTTGGTGGGTGCAGCAATGGGCCCTGCTGTGAATTATTAGATCAAGAATTGTAATTGCATGCCCCTGTTGAACAGGGGCTGAAAAATTGGGCTTTTCGTGGTGGTGGTGGTGGTGGTGGTGTTGCCACAACACTGTAAGCCCTCAGAGTTACTCTTGGTGGGTGCAGGAATGGGCCCTGCTGTGAATTATTACATCAAGAATTGTAATTGCATGCCCCTGTTGAACAGGGGCTGAAAAATTGGGCCTTAGGCACTGGTGGCACAACACTACAACCCCTCACAGATACTGTACTTGGAGCACAGCAATGAGCCCTATGGCAAATTATTGCTAAAAAAATTGTAAGTACACGCCCCTGTAAAACAGGGGCTGAAAAATTGGGCCTTAGCCACTGGTGGCGGCACCCATAAACAAAAATGATCTTCCAAGCTATCATCATCAATCGTATCATTGAGGACTCGGAGGAGGAGGATAGCCAGTCAACATAACAGCACAGGCACTCAGCATCAGCATCAGTCTTGAAGGGACGTGACATGTTAAAATCAATTAGTCTGTTATATCAGCATCAGGTGTGTGGTAGCTGGTGGTGATCCAAGACTGGTTCATCTTGATGAAAGTCAGTCGATCAACCGAGTCGGTGGACAGGCGCACCCTGTGATCCGTGACAAATCCTCCAGCAGCACTGAATGTGCGTTCCGAAAGAACGCTGGATGCAGGACAGGCCAGTAGCTCAATTGCATACTGTGCAAGCTCTGGCCAGTGATCCATCCTCAAGACCCAGTAAGCCAGAGGATTTTCGGTGGGGAAGGTGTCCAAGTCTGACCTTGCCCCTAGATATTCCTGCACCATGTTTATCAGACGCTGGCGATGGTTGCTGGAACCAATCATACTTTGGGGCTGCGGACTAAAGAATTGTCTGAACGCATCGGTCAGACGGCCACCTTCCCCACCGCTCCTTCTTTGACTGGCCGAAGCCTCAGCAACTCGTTGTCCTGGACCAGGAGTTTGTAACCTCCCAGTCTCTGGGAACGCGTTGCACAGACCTTTCTGCAAGGCCTCCCGGAGTTGTCTCATCCTCTGCTCCCTCTGCGACGGTAACATAAGGTCCGCAACCTTACCCTTGTACCGTGGATCAAGGAGAGTGGCCAGCCAGTAATGGTCCCTCTCCTTGATCCGAAGAATACGAGGATCCTTCCGCAGACTTTGCAGGATCAGGGAGGCCATGCAGCGTAGGTTTGCTGAGGCATTCGCTCCGGAGTCCTCTGGGTCACTAAGGACGACATGATCCGCAGTCACCTCCTCCCAGCCACGTACAAGTCCACTGGTTTCTTGGGACTGTAAATCATCCCTAAAAGACTGCTGCTGATGATGCTGAGTGCCAGCCTCCACCTCCATGCTGACACAATCCTCCTCCTCCTCCTCCTCCTCCTCCTCTTCCTCTTCCTGTGCGATGGGTGGGACAGAAGGAACACTGTCTGGGTAAAGGGGGCCTTGAGAGGCAAGGAAGTCCTCCTCTTCCTGCCTCTGTTCTGCCTCAAGTGCCCTGTCCATTATTCCACGCAGCGTGTGCTCCAACAGGTGGACAAGAGGTACAGTGTCACTGATGCATGCACTGTCACTGCTCACCATCCTCGTGGCCTCCTCAAATGGTGCCAGGACAGTGCATGCATCCCTGATCATGCCCCACTGGCGTGGAGAAAAAAAACCAAGCTCCCCTGACCCTGTCCTGGTGCCGTAGTCGCACAGGTACTCATTGATGGCCCTCTGCTGCGTGTGCAGCCGCTGCAGCATGGCCAACGTTGAGTTCCACCTGGTGGGCATGTCACATATAAGGCGGTTCTTGGGCAGGTTCAACTCCTTTTGCAGCTCAGCCAGGCGAGCACTGGCATTATAAGATCTGCGGAAATGCACACAGACTTTCCTGGCCTGCCTCAGGACATCCTGTAAGCCCGGGTACCTGCCCAAGAACCGCTGCACCACCAGGTTAAGGACGTGAGCCACACAGGGCACATGGGTCAGTTGTCCCTGTCGGAGGGCGGAGAGGAGGTTGGTGCCATTGTCGCAAACCACCATTCCTGGCTTAAGCTGGCGTGGCGTCAACCACCTCTCGGCCTGGCCCTGCAGAGCAGACAGGACCTCTGCCCCAGTGTGGCTTCTGTCCCCCAAACACACCAGCGCAAGCACGGCATGGCATCTTTTTGCCTGCGTACTTGCGTAGCCCCGTGAACGGCTACGGAGCACCGCTGGTTCATAGGACAAACCACAGGAAGAGGCCATGGAGGAAGAAGAAGAGGAGGGGGTGGAGGAGAGAGGTGTGTCACAACCAGTAGTAGCATTTTGGAGGCGTGGCGGTGGGACAACCTCCAACACTACTGCACCTTGTCCTGCATCCTTCCCAGCTGCCAAAAGAGTGACCCAATGGGCCGTGAAAGAAAGGTAACGTCCCTGTCCATGCCTGCTGGACCATGAGTCAGCGGTAATATGCACCTTACCGCTGACCGCCCTGTCCAGCGAGGCCAAGACATTGCCTTCCACATGCCGGTAGAGAGCCGGAATAGCCTTCCGTGAGAAAAAGTGGCGTTTGGGAACCTGCCACTGAGGAACCGCACATTGCACAAACTCACGGAAGGGGGCCGAGTCTACCAACTGAAAAGGCAGCAGTTGAAGCGCTAGCAATTTAGCCAAGCTAGCATTCAACCGCTGGGCATGTGGATGGCTGGGAGTGAACTTCTTTCGACGGTCCAGCAGCTGGGGCAGGGAAATTTGCCTGCTAGAATCGGACGTCGGTGTACTGCTAGCAGAGTGGCCGCAAGTACTTGGCTGTGACACGCCTAATTCTACACCTTCATTCCTCTCAGTGCATGTTTCAGAGAGGACTGAAGTTATAGTGGGGTTGGAGATCCCAGCTGATGCGGTGCAAGGAGAGGTCCGCTTTGTTCTTTGGTGTGGGTCTTTGAGGTAGGCTTGCCAACGAGCTGCATGGCAGGTCAACATATGTCTGGTCAGGCATGTGGTACCCAAGCGGCTGATGTTTTGGCCACGCGATATACGCTTGAGACATATGTTGCAAACAGCAGCTGTGCGATCTGATGCACTAGCCTCAAAAAAGGCCCACACCAAGGAACTTTTTGAATGACGGGCAGAGGCAGCGCCCTGCACAGGCGGAGCTCTGCGGTGTGATTCCGTCGGTGTACTGCCCTTACGCTGGCCACCAAAGGGCATCCTGTCTCGTTGGAGATGTGCCTCCTCCTCATCCTCCTCCTCCTCTCTCCTATTAGGCACCCACGTGGAGTCAGTGACCTCATCATCCCCTCCCTCCTCATCACTGGAGCCAATCTGGCAGTATGCTGCAGCTGCTGGAACATGACTGCCAGATTGGTGTCCTTCTTGAGCATCCCCTCTGTCTGCTCTCACCCTACTGCCTTCCTGTAGCTGGGTTTCATCATCAGACCCTTCGAAACGCTGGGCATCCTCCTGGAGCATGTACCCAACACTGTGCTCAAACAGTTCGGGGGACTCCTCAGGAGGAGGACATGGTGGGTCTAGGGAAGGAGTGACTGATGATGAGTCTGACATTGATACCAGGGAAGAGGACGCTTTGGCAGCTGCTTTGCCAGTACCCTGAGCCTGGGTGAGAGAGGATGAGGAGGAGGAGGAGGGCTTGGTCATCCACTCTACCAAGTCTTCGGCATGATGTGGCTCAACATGTCCAACTGCCGAAAAGAAGGACAAGCGTGTCCCATGGCCATGTGCTGATGACAATGCACCGCGTCCACGACCAGCACTGTTGCCCCCAGACACAGAGCCTGCTTGCCCTCTTTTATTGCCTCCTGACTGTCTGCCTCTCCTTGTTTGCCTTCCAGACATTCTAATAGATGGCCTGCAGGGAGATGGGAAAAAAGCAATAAGGGCTACCTTCAGGTGTCCTTCTCTGTCCCTTGAAACAAGGACTTGCACAGTGAAAGAAACTGACACTCTCCCTACCTACAGTTTTCTGTCCCTAGAAAAAATGTTTTTTTAAGCACAATATAGCACAAGGAGAATTCACTCACTGTCCTTCCAGGTCCCTGGAAACAAGGACTTGCACAGTGAAAGAAACTGACACTCTCCCTACCTACAGTTTTCTGTCCCTAGAAAAAATGTTTTTTTTAAGCACAATATAGCACAAGGAGAATTCACTCACTGTCCTTCCAGGTCCCTGGAAACAAGGACTTGCACAGTGAAAGAAACTGACACTCTCCCTACCTACAGTTTTCTGTCCCTAGAAAAAATGTTTTTTTTAAGCACAATATAGCACAAGGAGAATTCACTCACTGTCCTTCCAGGTCCCTGGAAACAAGGACTTGCACAGTGAAAGAAACTGACACTCTCCCTACCTACAGTTTTCTGTCCCTAGAAAAAATGTTTTTTTTAAGCACAATATAGCACAAGGAGAATTCACTCACTGTCCTTCCAGGTCCCTGGAAACAAGGACTTGCACAGTGAAAGAAACTGACACTCTCCCTACCTACAGTTTTCTGTCCCTAGAAAAAATGTTTTTTTAAAGCACAATATAGCACAAGGAGAATTCACTCACTGTCCTTCCAGGTCCCTGGAAACAAGGACTTGCACAGTGAAAGAAACTGACACTCTCCCTACCTACAGTTTTCTGTCCCTAGAAAAAATGTTTTTTTTAAGCACAATATAGCACAAGGAGAATTCACTCACTGTCCTTCCAGGTCCCTGGAAACAAGGACTTGCACAGTGAAAGAAACTGACACTCTCCCTACCTACAGTTTTCTGTCCCTAGAAAAAATGTTTTTTTTAAGCACAATATAGCACAAGGAGAATTCACTCACTGTCCTTCCAGGTCCCTGGAAACAAGGACTTGCACAGTGAAAGAAACTGACACTCTCCCTACCTACAGTTTTCTGTCCCTAGAAAAAATGTTTTTTTTAAGCACAATATAGCACAAGGAGAATTCACTCACTGTCCTTCCAGGTCCCTGGAAACAAGGACTTGCACAGTGAAAGAAACTGACACTCTCCCTACCTACAGTTTTCTGTCCCTAGAAAAAATGTTTTTTTTAAGCACAATATAGCACAAGGAGAATTCACTCACTGTCCTTCCAGGTCCCTGGAAACAAGGACTTGCACAGTGAAAGAAACTGACACTCTCCCTACCTACAGTTTTCTGTCCCTAGAAAAAATGTTTTTTTTAAGCACAATATAGCACAAGGAGAATTCACTCACTGTCCTTCCAGGTCCCTAGAAACAAGGACTTGCACAGTGAAAGAAACTGACACTCTCCCTACCTACAGTTTTCTGTCCCTAGAAAAATGTTTTTTTTTAAGCACAATATAGCACAAGGAGAATTCACTCACTGTCCTTCCAGGTCCCTGGAAACAAGGACTTGCACAGTGAAAGAAACTGACACTCTCCCTACCTACAGTTTTCTGTCCCTAGAAAAAATGTTTTTTTTAAGCACAATATAGCACAAGGAGAATTCACTCACTGTCCTTCCAGGTCCCTAGAAACAAGGACTTACACAGTGAAAGAAACTGACACTCTCCCTACCTACAGTTTTGTGTCCCTAGAAAAAATGTTTTTTTTAAGCACACTATAGCACAAGCACAAAACACACTGACACTCTCCCTACCTATCCTTCTCTTTCCCTAAACTAAAGGAATCCAGGTTAAGCAAGAAAGAAATAAAAGTCACTGTCCCTGCCTATGCTGCTCTATCCCTGCTCCGGAACACACTACACTAGGCCGCCGTGCTGGCGGCCTTTTATAGTGTGGGGCGTGTACTAAACACCCTCAGCAATAATTGGCCACAGGCATCCTGCCTGTGGCCAATCATTGCTCTCCTCGCTGCCGGCGCTGTGATTGGCCAAGCATGCGGGGTCACAGTGCATGCTTGGCCAATCACAGCGCCTGGATGACACTGCGATGGCGTAGTGCATTGTGGGCCGTTCGCGTCACTCGAATTTGGCGCGAACGGCCCAAATCGTTCGATCTTCGTCGAACGATCGAACAGCCGATGTTCGAGTCGAACGTATGTTCGACTCGAACACGAAGCTCATCCCTAGTTATGAAGAGTGATCAGATGAATTGCAATTAATTGCAAAGTCCCTCTGTGCCATGAAAATGAACTTAATGGCATAAAAAAAAACATTTCCACTGCATTTGTGAAGAAGGCTTCATGGCGCCCAAGAAAGTCCAGCAAGCGCCAGGACCATCTCCTACAGATGATTGAGATGTGGGATCGGGGCACCACCAGTGCAGAGCTTGCTCAGGGATGGCAGCAGGCAGGTGTGAGGACATCGGCACACACAGTGAGGAGAAGACTTTTGGGGGATGGTCTGGTGTCAAGAAGGGCAGCAAAGAAGCCACTTCTCTCCAGGAAAAACATCAGGGAGAGACTGATATTCTGCAAAAGTTACAGGGATTGGACTGCTGAGGACCAGGGTAAAGTCATTTTCTCTGATGAATCCCCTTCCCGATTGTTTGGGGCATCCAGAAAAAGCCTTGTCCGGAGAGGAAAAGGTGAGCGCTACCACCAGTCCTGTGTCATGCCAACAGTAAAGCATCCTGAGACCATTCATGTGTGGGGGCTTCTCGGCCAAGGTAGTGGGGGGCTCACTCACAATTTAGCCTAAGAACACATCCATGAATAAAGAATGGTACAAAAACTTCCTCCGAGAGCAACTTCTCCCAACCATCCATCCAAGAACAGTCTGGTGATGAACAATGCCTTTCCCAGCATGATGGAGCACCTTGCCATAAGGCAAAAGTGATAACTAAGTGGTTTGGGGAAAAAAACATCGAAATTTTGGGTCCATGGCCAGGAAACTCCCCAGACCTTAAAGCGGTTGTAAACCCAGACAACGTTTTTTTTTTTTTTTAAATCACCTGCAATAAAAAGCCATAATGAGCTAGTATGACTAGCATACTAGCTCATTATGAATCACTTACCTTAGATCGGGACCCCCGAAGCCATCCTCGTCCCCCGCTCCGGCCGCAGCCATCGCTCCTCAGATACCCAGAAGGTTACTTCCGGGTATCGCCGCTCCAGCCAATCACAGCGCCGCTCCGGCGCTGTGATTGGCCGGAGCAGCGAAGACGCCACTCCGCGCATGCGCGCTGGAGCTTTCTATTCCGGCAGAGCCGGAATTCTGAATGGGATTAACCCTGTGAATGTACCATTGTCTACGGCGCGCATGCGCCGTAGACATCAGTGCATGTCTTTTTTTGCAAATATCTCCTAAACCGTGTAGGTTTAGGAGATATTTCTTGCACCTACAGGTAAGCCTTAATCTAGGCTTACCTGTAGGTGTTTGTTTACAAAGTGGGTTTACAACCACTTTAAAGAGGAAGTAAACCATGATGGGTTTACGTCCTCTTTATTTCCCTGCAAAGGTAAGGCAAAGGTAAAGCATAATGGGCTACTATGCATCGCATAGTGGCCCATTATGTGTCACTTACCTGCAGGAGAAGCCTGCGATGTCCCGGTCTTCCTTGCCTCGTGGTCATTCTTCACCCCTCTTTTTCCGGGGTCCGCGAACTCCGGCTCTGTGACTGGCTCTGTGACTGGCCGGAGTCGCGTGATGGCGCGTGACGTCACTCTCGCGCATGCGCGCGGGAGCTGACACTTACGGCATGCTGCCATTCAGAAAACAGCACGCTCAGTGCGCCTGCGCCGTTGTCTATGGCACGCATGCGCCGTAGACATCGGTGCATTATTTATTGAAAATATCTCCTAAACCGTGTAGGTGTAGGAGATATTGCAAGCACCTACAGGTAAGCCTTAATCTAGGCTTACCTGTAGGTGAAAGTTCTCAGAGAGGGTTTACAACCACTTTAATCCCATTGAGAACTTGTGGTCAATCCTCAGGAGGCAGGTGAACAGAAAAATAAAAAAAAATCACAAATTCTGACAAACTCCAAGCATTGATTATGGAAAAACGGGCGGCCATCAGTCAGGATGTGTCCCAGAAGTTGATGGAGAGCATGCCAGGGAAAAAAGCAGGTCTTGGAAAAGAAAGGTTTACCTTTTAATATATTTGTAATTGTCAATAAAAGCATTTGACACGTATGAAATGCTTGTAATTATACTTCAGTATCCCATAGTAACATCTGACAAAAAGATCTAAAAACACTGAACCAGCAGACTTTGTGAAAATGAATATATGTGTCATTCTCAAAACTTTTGGCCACGGCTGTAGTCTAGATTCACACAATACGGGTGAGGAACACGTGCATAATCGCACAAATAGGCCCCTTTCACACTGGGGCGGGCATGTGCGTGGCGGTATAGCGGCGCGATTTTCAGTGCCGGCATACCATCGTATTTACCGCGATATTCGGCCGCTAGCGGTGCGGTTTTAACCCCCGCTAGCGGCCGGAAAAGGGTTAATACCGCCCGCAAACCGCGGCTACAGCCGTGGTTTGCGGGCGGTGTCCCATTGATTTCAATGGGAAGGAGCGGTATACACACCACTCCTTCACCGCTCCAAAGATACAGCTTGTAGGAGATTCTTTTTTCTCCCGCCAGCGCATCGCCTCAGTGTGAAAGCCCCCTGGCTTTCACATTGAGAATACTGGGGCAGGAGTATTTCAGTCGTTATTTATGTGCTATTTTTAGCGCTAAAACGCCTGAAATACATCTCAGTGTGAAAGGGGCCTAATGCACTGCACTTTAGCAGACACACCGGGCTGTTAGTAAACCCTGGTTCACATTGTGCGACGCGTTTCACGTTTCATTTAACTTGAATGGGCTGCTTTACCTGGGAGAAATGCGGGGAAAGAAGTCCCTGGCTCTTTTTTTTTTAAATGATACCAAACACAACCATATGCTGCTCTGGCATCATGCTGTTTGGAGCACGCAAAACCGCGTCCCAGGTGACGGTGTAAAGAATGTGAACACAGCTATCTCTGTTTTGGCATCTCAGCCATTCCTGTACCAAACCAAATGGTATAATGGTCCAAATGGCGTAATGGTCCAAATGGTTAAATAGTCCAAATGGCGTAATGGTCCAAATGGCGTAATGGTCCAAATGGTGAAATAGTCCAAATGGCGTAATGGTCCAAATGGCGTAATGGTCCAAATGGTGAAATGGTCCAAATGGCATAATGGTCCAAGGTGCTGGTAAGAAAAACATCCAACATGTTTCCGGGGTCAATACTTTAGGAACTAATGGTACCCCCACATGTCTGCTAAAGTGTGTTGTGTTTCGGTCATCCCTTAAAATATCCCCAAAATAGAGGCAGAAAAAAATTGCGCAAGGAACAAGCTCACTAGATCTGCCTTTTTTCAGCCTTTTTAACACGGAGGAACCCTTGAAACAACTTTCAGGTCCCAGGAAACCCCTACTAAAAATGACTATATCTGCAATTCATGGCATATTCGCATGAGTAGTAAGCTGGTGTACTTGGCACCCAGGGCTGCTGAATAGGACAACATTATTTTAGTAATAATAATAATGGTCAGGAAATAAAAACATAGGCAATAAAAAATGTTCTGGTGTTCAAAGCATTACAGTCTGCTTACTGAGATTGCTAATAAGTGGAGAAGTGCTCCCTTACATTGGTGGTAAGTTTTGTGTCCCATTACCTTGATGCTCAGTGTAGTGCCCCCTTACATTGGTGGTCAACGTAGTTCCCTTTACATTGGTGGTCAATGTAGTGCCCCTTACATTGGTGGTCAGTGTAGTACCCCTCTTCATTGGTGGCCAGTGTAGTGCCCCTTTACATTGGTGGCCAGAGTAGTGCCCCTTTACATTGGTGGCCAGAGTAGTGCCCCTTAAATTGGTGGTAGGTATAGTGCCCCTTACATTGGTGGCCAGAGTAGTGCCCCTTAAATTAGTGGTAGGTGTAGTGCCCCTTACATTGGTGGTCAGGGTAGTGGCCCCTTATATTGGTGGTCAATGTAGTGCTCCTTACATTGGTGGTCAGTGTAGTGCCCCCTTACATTGGTGGTCAGTGTAGTGCCCCCTTACATTGGTGGTCAGTGTAGTGCCCCCTTACATTGGTGGTCAGTGTAGTGCCCCTTACATTGGTGGTCAATGTAGTGCCCCTTTACATTGGTGGCCAGTGTAGTGCCCCTTTACATCGGTGGCCAGTGTAGTGCCCCTTTACATCTTTACATTGGTGGTTATATAGTGCCCCCTTACATTGGTGGTCAGTGTAGTGCTCCCTTACATTGGTGGTCAGTGTATTGCCCCCTTACATTGGTGGTCAGTGTAGTTCCCTTTACATTGGTGGTCAGTGTAGTGCCCCCTTACATTGGTGGTCAGTGTAGTTCCCCCTTACATTGGTGGTCAGTGTAGTGCCCCCTTACATTGGTGGTCAGTGTAGTTCCCCCTTACATTGGTGGTCAGTGTAGTGCCCCCTTACATTGGTGGTCAGTGTAGCACCCCTTACATCGGTGGTCAGTGTAGTTCCCTTTACATTGGTGGTTATGTAGTGCCCCCTTACATTGGTGGTCAGTGTAGTGCTCCCTGGCATTGGTGGTTAGTGTAGTTCCCCTTACATTGATGGCCATGTAGTGCTACCTTACATTGGTGGTCATTGTAGTGCGCCCTTGCACTGGTGGCCAGTGTAATGTTCCCTGGCATTGGTTGTTAGTGTAGTTCCCCTTACATTTGTGGCCAGTGTTGGTCCGCCTTACATTGGTGGCCAGTGTAGTACCCGCTTACATTGTTGAACAGTGTAGCACCCCTTACATTGGTGGTCAGTGTAGTGACCCCTTACATTGGTGGTCAGTGTAGTGTGCCTTTACATTGGTGGCCAGTGTAGTTTCCTCTTGCCTTGATGGACAGTGTAGTTCCCTTTACATTGGTGGTCAATGTAGTGTCCCTTACATTCCTGGTCAGTGTAGCTCCCCCTCTTACATTGGTGGTCAGTGTAGTGCTCCCTGACATCGGTGGTTAGTGTAGTTCCCCTTATATTGGTGGTCATTGTAGTGCCTCCTTACATTGGTGGCCAGTGACTAGATTATATCCAGCCAGATAAATCTATTAGAAAATTCCACAAACTGTATCAATGTAATGAAGAAGGCTTTTTATATAAAGACAGATCCTTTTAATATCCTTACAGTGATGAAGGAAGGATTCATGTAATATGTAAGACGTGCTGATTTCAGCTCTGTATGAAGATTACACCCTGCGCTATATACCCGATGTGTTCCGCTTTTGCATGAAAATATACAAGCTTAATTCACACTTTCCTGACGTCCTTTTACTGTGTCAACAAAATAATATTCTGTATTTCTTAGAAAATATAAGCATTTTTCCCTGAAATTAAATGTACAGTCTATTAATTAATTAATTCATTTAGTTTTTCGATTTTTTTTTTTTTTTAACAGGTAAAACTGATCAGCTTGACCTTTATTTTCTACATTCATTTAATTAATTTTCAATATATAAACATCTGGTTTTTTTTGTTGTTTTAATAAGGAAGGTGTTTTATTTACTAAACCAGCTTGAAACAGGGCACCGCGTTTCAGGAGGCTTAGAGACAATGCAAAAAAGAAAAAGAAAACAAAGATTACAGAATGTCTGTTATATAATTAATTAAAAAATATATAAAATAAATCAATAATATAATGTTACGTTTTTTTACCTAATACCATGGTTTTTAATTGTGCGTTTTTTTTTTTTTTTTACTTGGGTTTTATATTTAATAAATGATGTTATAGGTCACAGGAGGTGATCTTTCTATAATATCTATTTTTGTATTAAAATACTACATTTTTGAGGTGTGCGTATATATATGATATATATATGATATATGTGATACAGAACAAGGGGAGGTGCACTTTGGATCATGTGTATTTTTGTATTTTTGTATTAAAATCCTATACTCTTGAAAAAAAAAAAAAAAAATATATATATATATATATATATATATATATATATATAATTAATTAATTAATAAATAATAATAATAAATTATAATACATATATAATATATATATATATATACACATATACATATAAATGAATAATATATTATAATACATATATAATTTTTTTTTTTTTACTTGGGTGTTATATTTAATAAATTATGATACAGGTCACAGGAGGTGATTTTTCTATAATATCTATTTTGTATTAAAATACTACATTTTTGAGGTATATATATATATATATATATATATATATATATGAGATACAGAACAAGGGAGATGTACTTTGGATCTTGAAAAAAAAATATATATATATATATAATTAATTAATAAATAATAATAATACATACACACACACATATATATATATATATATATATATATATATATATATATATATACAGGTCCTTCTCAAAAAATTAGCATATTGTGATAAAGTTCATTATTTTCTGTAATGTACTGATAAACATTAGACTTTCATATATTTTAGATTCATTACACACAACTGAAGTAGTTCAAGCCTTTTCTTGTTTTAATATTGATGATTTTGGCATACAGCTCATGACAACCCAAAATTCCTATCTCAAAAAATTAGCATATCATGAAAAGGTTCTCTAAACGAGCTATTAACCTAATCATCTGAATCAACTAATTAACTCTAAACACCTGCAAAAGATTCCTGAGGCTTTTAAAAACTCCCAGCCTGGTTCATTACTCAAAACCACAATCATGGGTAAGACTGCCGACCTGACTGCTGTCCAGAAGGCCATCATTGACACCCTCAAGCAAGAGGTTAAGACACAGAAAGAAATTTCTGAATGAATAGGCTGTTCCCAGAGTGCTGTATCAAGGCACCTCAGTGGGAAGTCTGTGGGAAGGAAAAAGTGTGGCAGAAAACGCTGCACAACGAGAAGAGGTGACCGGACCCTGAAGAAGATTGTGGAGAAGGACCGATTCCAGACCTTGGAGGACCTGCGGAAGCAGTGGACTGAGTCTGGAGTAGAAACATCCAGAGCCACCGTGAACAGGCGTGTGCAGGAAATGGGCTACAGGTGCCGCATTCCCCAGGTCAAGCCACTTTTGAACCAGAAACAGCGGCAGAAGTGCATGACCTTTACTTTTTTCGGATGAAAGCAAATTTTACATGTCATTCGGAAATCAAGGTGCCAGAGTCTGGAGGAAGACTGGGGAGAGGGAAATGCCAAAATGCCTGAAGTCCAGTGTCAAGTACCCACAGTCAGTGATGGTCTGGGGTGCCATGTCAGCTGCTGGTGTTGGTCCACTGTGTTTTATCAAGGGCAGGGTCAATGCAGCTAGCTATCAGGAGATTTTGGAGCACTTCATGCTTCCATCTGCTGAAAAGCTTTATGGAGATGAAGATTTAATTTTTCAGCACGACCTGGCACCTGCTCACAGTGCCAAAACCACTGGTAAATGGTTTACTGACCATGGTATTACTGTGCTCAATTGGCCTGCCAACTCTCCTGACCTGAACCCCATAGAGAATCTGTGGGATATTGGGAAGAGAAAGTTGAGAGACACAAGACCCAACACTCTGGATGAGCTTAAGGCCGCTATCGAAGCATCCTGGGCCTCCATAACACCTCAGCAGTGCCACAGGCTGGTTGCCTCCATGCCACGCCGCATTGAAGCAGTCATTTCTGCAAAAGGATTCCCGACCAAGTATTGAGTGCATAACTGAACATAATTATTTGAAGGTTGACTTTTTTTGTATTAAAAACACTTTTCTTTTATTGGTCGGATGAAATATGCTAATTTTTTGAGATAGGATTTTTGGGTTTTCATGAGCTGTATGCCAAAATCATCAATATTAAAACAAGAAAAGGCTTGAACTACTTCAGTTGTGTGTAATGAATCTAAAATATATGAAAGTCTAATGTTTATCAGTACATTACAGAAAATAATGAACTTTATCACAATATGCTAATTTTTTGAGAAGGACCTGTATATATATATATATATATATATATATATATATATATATATATATATATATATATATATATATAAATAATATATGTATAATAATATAATATTATTATTTATTTTTAATATATATATATACACACACACACACTTTTTTATATTTATATGTACAGTGTATATTGGCATTTATATAATTATTTGTTTTGTGTTTGTACGGTCCTGAGTTCTGGGATTTTTTTTAGTTTGATAATATAATTGATTATGAAATTATGAAGCACCTATTATTATATCCTGGTATACCTCCTTCTTTGTGAGCCGCCTAAATCAACAGACATCCATCACCATCATATAAAATACTGATAAATTGAACTGAAAAAAAGGCTTATAAAACTTTGGTCCACAAAGGAAAGGGGAAATTGTGAGCCTTATAAAACTTTATTTCTCTGTCTTTTAGGCTGCCCGGGAATATGGGATAACATAACATGTTGGATGCCGGCTGTGGTTGGCAAAGTGGTCTACATCCGCTGCCCGGCGTGGTTCAGCATGATCGACTCCGAAGACGGTAAGAGGCAACTTTCCTGCCATTCTATCAATGAAATCGACTTATCTTTTCAAAGTATACTAAAGGTGTACACACAATGAAATATATCGAAAGCCACAACTTTTGGATACAGCATGTATTGGTATGAATCCTGTGTCCTGCTAGGGAGGTCCCACCCCACTTCCTGTCCGGGAGACAGAACAGGATGTAGGAGGAAATTTCTCAGAAACATTGGGTTACCCGTCCTTAGCGACCTCTCTCCAGAACAGGTGTCCCTGTAGGAAGATTTCCCCTGCCTTATACCTATATATAACATATTAATAATCATGATGATAGTATTATCAAGAATAATATATATATATATATATATATATATATATATATATATATATACTATATTACCAAAAGTATTGGGACGCCTGCCTTTACACGCACATGAACTTTAATGGCATCCCAGTCTTAGTCAGTAGGGTTCAATATTGAGTTGGCCCACCCTTTGCAGCTATAACAGCTTCACCTCTTCTAGGAAGGCCGTCCACAAAGTTTAGGAGTGTCTATGGGAATGTTTGACTATTCTTCCAGAAGCGCATTTGTGAGGTCAAGCACTGATGTTGGATGAGAAGGCCTGACTCGCAGTCTCCGCTCTAATTCATCCCAAAGGTGTTCTATCGGGCTGAGGTCAGGACTCTATGCAAGCCAGTCAAGTTCCTCCACCCCAAACTCGCTCATCCATGTCTTTATGGACCTTGCTTGCTTTTTCGATCTCTAAAGCTAAGAACAAAAATGGAAATGTATATTTCAGCTTAGCTGTTTATAGATGTGGTGTCTGCACCCGTTTTTTCTTTTTTTTTTTTTGTCTAAAAACATTCTAAAAATATTTGTTGATCATACCAGAGGTCCAGCGTCCTTATACCTTTCAGTGGACTGAACTGAAGTTTTCAAATAATCTTATTAGATTTCTCATCTATCTTCTGTGAACTACAATTCCCCACCCCCCTCTATGTAATGGAGAGGTGGAGATGTTTGTAGTCCAAATCAGGAGAGCAGCCTAGGGTGACAGCGCTGTTCAAACACAGTGAGGGAGTAGAGAGAGAGAGTCACCGCTCAAGGCAGAAAGTGCAAATGAGGAACCTCTTCAACAGATCCGAAGCCACGGGTGCTGGCAATGCGTATGATAATGCAAAATGAAGGAGAATGTCTGGACAGCCGCACTCCAAAAAATGTGGCTTTTATTGTAAAAATAAAACCGCAGGATACATGCCACAGCAAACAGGGTACAAAAACTGACGCGTTTCACACTAAAACTTAGTGCTTAATCTATGATTAAGCACTACGTTTTAGTATGAAACGCGTCAGTTTTTGTACCCTGTTTGCTGTGGCATGTATCCTGTGATTTTATTTTTTACAATAAAAGCCACATTTTTTGGAGTGCGGCTGTCCAGGCATTCCCCTTCATTTTACAGCGAGTGAGTGTTGTGAGGACAGGAAGGGTATTACTGGCAGGATCACCAGTGGGAAAAGAATAGAAAAAAAAAAAAAGCCTAAAAAAAGCAAACTAATGCAACCGCCAGATCTAAGGAATAGTAAGTTGCAACATTCAGTATGACGCCTTTTTTTTTGGGAAGGGGGGGGGGTTCAGATATACTTTAAACGAGTAGGCGGCTGTCTTTGCGCACACGCTATAATGACACTACCTGTGCTAGTATTTCTTATCTACAATAATCCCCGATAGTGTGTAGCTTTTGTGTTGCTATGGATACGTTGCAGATCCTGTTTCCATAGTTCTTGGATAATTAGGATGATAAGATCATTAATTGGCGGGTGTGTTGTTTGTCCCCAGTAGAGAAAGAAAAGAGAAAGAGACAGAAGGACACGGAAGGGGAGAGGTGGGGAGACAGCGGGAGAGACAGATGAAGATAGAGGAGGAGATACAATGTTGCTTTGCTGGGAGAAAAAAAATAAATTGTCCAATATCAGTGATATCGATTTACCACTTCGTTTCCGGGGGGGTGGGGGGGGGAGGGATGATTTGTAATTTTTCGCACCCACGTTAAAGTTTGCATTTTTTCTAGAAATTGAGTTAACCGCTTTAATACCGGGCACTTTCACCCCCTTGCCCAGAACAATTTTTTAGCTTTCAGCGCCGTCACGCTTTGAATGAGAATTGCGCGGTCATGCTACCCTGTACCCATATGAGATTTTTTTTAAATCCTTTTCTTCACACAAATAGAGCTTTCTTTTGCTGGTATTTAACCCCCTCTGGGTTTTTTTTATATTTTGCACAATAAATAAAAAAAAAAAAAAAAAAAAAAATTGAAAATATATTATTTTCTTTTTTTCATGAATTTAGGGCAAACTGTATTCTCCTCCATTTCTTTGGTGAAAATAACCCAAATCAGTGTATATTATTTAGTCTGTAGGAAAGTTATAGAGTCCACAAACTTTCGTATTTACCGTATATACTCGAGTATAAGCCGATTTTTTCAGCCCTTTTTTTAGGGCTGAAAATACACCCCCCCCTCGGCTTATGCTCGAGTCAGTGTCAAACGCCTATCACGGAATGGGACCAGGAGGAAGCCGCGAGTTTTAAAAAAAATGGACGCCCGCAGCGCAGCCTGTCAAGAATTTCAGGAATGCTGAAATGGGCACAGTGAGGTTGTAATGGGCACAGTGAGGTTGCAATGGGCACAGTGAGGTTGTAATGGGCACAGTGAGGTAATGGGCACAGTGAGGTTGTATTGGGCACAGTGAGGTTGTAATGGGCACAGTGAGGTAATGGGCACAGTGAGGTTGTATTGGGCACAGTGAGGTTGTATTGGGCACAGTGAGGTTGTAATGGGAACAGTGAGGTTGTAATGGGAACAGTGAGGTTGTAATGGGAACAGTGAGGTTGTAATGGGCACAGCGAGGTTGTATTGGGCACAGTGAGGTTGTATTGGGCACAGTGGGGTTGTAATGAGCACAGTGAGGTTGTAATGGGCACAGTGAGGTTGTAATAGGCACAGTGAGGTAATGGGCACAGTGAGGTTGCAATGGGCACAGTGAGATAATGGGCACAGTGAGATAATGGGCACAGTGAGATAATGGGCACAGTGGGTTTGTAATGGGCACAGTGAGGTTGTAATGGGCACAGTGAGGTTGTAATGGGCACAGTGAGGTAGTAATGAGCACAGTGAGGTTGTAATGGGCACAGAGAGGTTGTAATGGGCACAGTGAGGTTGTAATGGGCACAGTGAGGATGGGCACTGTTGACCCTCTTTTCCGCGTACAGTAGCTGTTGCATTTCCCACCCTCGGCTTATACTCGAGTCAATACATTTTCCCAGTTTTTTGTGGTATAATTAGGGTCCCGGCTTATACTCGAGTATATACGGTATCTGAAAATTGATCAATCCTGATGTACCGATGGGCAATCTCATTTTTTGAGGCTCAAAAATGCCAGGACAGTACAGATACTCCCCAAATGACCCCTTTTTGGGAAGTAGACAGTCCAAGGTATTTAGTAAGAGGCATGGCGAGTTTTTTGAAGTTGTCGTTTGTTTGTCATAAATTTTTGGAACATGAAGTACTGTAATTATTATTTTTTCACAATCAAATCTTTATTACAAGTAGAGAAGAATATAACAATTTTTTTATTTTATTTATATATGTACTGTCACTAGTGCAGTGCAGCGTCATCATATACAGTGGTGATCAGGGACACTGACTGGTGACAGTATTAAAAAAAATATATATATGTTTTTTATTTTATTTATTTTTTTTAGCATTATTTTTTTTTTTTTTAACATACTTTGACCAGAGAGCAATATAATGTTACCACAGTAACATTGTACTACTCCGAGGAAGTGATCAGTATTTTATTTTATTTTTTACACATTATGTTTGCATCAAGCAGTGCATTACATTGCTATATGCAAGCATTTTACTGAAGGAAATCGTTTTGTTCAGTTTGTTTTGTTGTGGTTAGCTGTGATTGGTCAGAGCTAATCAAATGATACAGATGGACTGTGATTGGCCCTGTCTGTACCATGTGATCACACTGACCAATCACAGCTGGCAACACAATTGTATACAATGGAGGGTTTGAAAGGAAGCCTTCCATTGTATATGACTGCCATGTGACCTGCTGTGATTGGTTACAGTGGTCACATGGTATCGGCAGCAAGTCGGTACAGTGATCAGTCATCGGCATCCACCCGGATCGAGGAGAAGTTTCTGCCGACGTCATTATGCCATACGCCAGGCGGGAACCTGTTATTCAGTACAGTATTTGTTAGACATGTGCAATTCGTTTCGAATTCATTTTTCGGCAAAATCTAGCATATTCGTTAATTCTGATATTTTAACAAATTGTTTTTTCGAAAATTCTAAATTCTAAAATCTAAAAATCGCAAAAGAACGAAAATCCGAAATCCGAAAATGCGAATATTCGGAAGGACGAAAATCCGAAAGAATGAAAATCCGCAAATGAGAACAATAATTCGAAAATTTGAAAAACGAAAATCCGAAAATAAGAACAAAAATTCTAAAGAATGAAAATCCGAAAATTTGAAAATAAGAACGAAAATTCGAAAGAGGGAAAATCTGAAAATAAGAACGAAAATCCGAAAATTCTAAAATCCGAAAGAAGAGAAAACATTTGGATAATTTCTATTATAATTAAAATATTATGTTTATTAACCATTATTATATTTTTTTAAATATTATTATTATTAATAATAAATAATAATAACAAAAACTATAATACACTATTAAATTATAGGTATTGGAATTTCCTTTCAAATTTGGCTGTTAGTGAACGTAACAAATACAAATTTTTCCGAAGTTACGAAGTATCCGAAATAACGAATGCCGCATCTAAACGAATAGAACGTAACAAATTTTAATTTATCCGAAGGTACGAATTATCCGAAATAACGAATGACGCATCTGAACGAATGGAACGCAATGAATTCAAATTTATCCGAAGTTACAAATTATCCGAAACAACGAAGGTCGCATCTAAATGAGTGGAACGTAACAAATTCTAATTTATCTGAAGGTATAATACACAAAATAACGAATACCGCATCTATACGAATGGAGCGTAACAAATGCAAATTCATCCGAAGTTACGAATTATCAGAAAAAACGAACGCCGCATCTAAACAAATGAAACATAATGAATGAAAATGTATCCGAAGTTACCAATTTATTTGAAATAACGAATATCGATCATAATGAATGATCCGAAAAAAGAAACAAAACGAAAATGGAAAAAAAAAAAAAAACTGCAGTGCACATGTCTAGTATTTGTCCCCAAAACATTCGAGTGACCAAGACGGCGCATGCTCGGAAACAACAAATTACAATACATTACATCACTTCCAAAGTTGTATTCTGTCTTACAAGAATTTTCGTAACTCTAGTAACCTCTTTGTTTTCGATCTCAGACTATTATGCAACAAAAAACAAAAAACGATATTCTCATCATGTGTACTAGGCTTAGAGCCCCCTCCCCCTCCGTCCTTTCATGTGATTGGTGGTCTCACTGACAAATAGAGAGGTCCGAGATACAAGAGGCGCGGGACAAGCTGGCCTTTCATATAAAAGAAGAATCTTTGTCTCTTGAAGTGGAATTCCTGGGGTTGTGAAAAGTGAAGGAGCGTTCCCATAGGGAGAGTCTAAACTCTTTTTTCTGATCTGTCAGCAGAGAGGAGAATTGATTTGGAGAGTGAATCTCACTTGGGAGGGGGAGGGGAGGAGGAGGAGGGGGTCACCGTGCGCAGATTTGAGCGCCTTTTGTAAAGTGGAATGAGGACACAGAACACCGGGCACTGAAGATAGAACTTTATTGAATTTTACTTTTGCACTATAGAACAATTTTGTCTAATTACGACGGGGGTCTTCAAAAAGTTTCCACACTTTTCTATTGGTCAATAGAGTCAAAAAGAACCCTTGTATATTGCACTAATGACACATATTCTTGGATATGGAATATGCATTGTGATTTATTAAAAAGAGGAAGTAAAGTGCAGCGTTTTTTTCTTTTTTCGTTTTTTTTTTTCTTACCTGCAACGTGAAGGCATAAAGTGCTAGTATGCACCGCATACTAGCACATTATGTGAAACTTACCTGTATACATGTGCAGAACGAAAAAAAAATGTTCTTTCGTTACGATTCGTTATTTACATAAATTCGTTTCATTTGTATTTCGTTTTTGGAATTCGTTTAATTTTCAAATTGATTCGAAAAGTTTTTGAATCAATTTCAAAATTCAAATAGTTTTCAAATTCAAATAGTTTTTAAATTCAAATAGTTTTCAAATTCAAATAGTTTTTAAATTCAAATAGTTTTTAAATTCAAATAGTTTTTCAAATTCAAATAGTTTTTCAAATTCAAATAGTTTTCCAATTTCCAATAAGAATAAAATAGAATAGAAAATAAAGGAATAGAACAGAAAAAAAAGAATTCTATTCTACTCTTTAACCGCTTCAGCCCGGACCATTTTGTTGCTAAAGGACCAGGCCATTTTTTGCCTGTAAAGTGAAGGCATAAAGTGCTAGTATGCACCGCATACTAGCACATTATGTGAAACTTACCTGTAGACATGTGCAGAACGAAAAAATTTGTTTTGTTTTGTTACGATTCGTTAGTTTCATTTGTTTATTTTGTTCAATTTTCAAAATTGATTCGAAACATTTTTGAATCCATTTTTGAAATTCGAGTAGTTTTCGAATTCAAATCGCTTTCGAATTCAAATCGTTTTCGAATTCAAATAGTTTTCGAATTCAAATAGTTTTCGAATTTAAATGGTTTTCGAATTCAAATGGTTTTCGAATTCAAATGGTTTTCGAATTCAAATAGTTTTCGAATTCAAATAGTTTTCGAATAGTTTTCAAATTCAAATTGTTTTCCAATTTCCAATAAGAATAAAATAGAATAAAAAATAAAGGAAATAGAACAGAAAAAAAAAAAAATTCTATTCTATAATCGCTTCAGCCCCGGACCATTTTGTTGCTAAAAGGCCAGGCCACTTTTTGCGATTCGGCACTGCGACAATTGCGCGGTCGTGCGACGTGGCTCCCAAACAAAATGTACGTCCTTTTTTCCCCACAAATAGAGGTTTCTTTTGGTGGTATTTGATCACCTCTGCGGTTTTGATTTTTTGCGCTATAAACAAAAATAGAGCGACAGTTTTGAAAAAAAAATGCAATATTTTTTACTTTTTGCTATAATAAATACCCCCAAAAAAATATAAAAAAACTTTTTTTTTCCACAGTTTAGTCCGATACGTATTCTTCTACATATTTTTGGTAAAAAAAACTAAAAAATAAAATCGCAATAAGCGTTTATTGATTGGTTTGCGCAAAAGTTATAGCGTCTACAAAATAAGGGATAGTTTTATGGCATTTTTATTAATTTTTTTTTTTTACTAGTAATGGCGGCGATCAGCGATTTTTATCGTGACTGCAACATTATGGCGGACACATTGGACACTTTTGACACCATTGTCATTTTTATAGCGGTCAGTGCTATAAAAATGCACTGATTACTGTAAAAATTACACTGGCAGTGAAGGGGTTTACCACTAGGTGGCGCTGTAGGGGTTAAGTCAGTACTAGGGAGTGATTCTTACTGTTAGGGGGCGTGACTACACGTGGCACATCACTGATGACCGTTCCCGATCACGGGGAACAGTAGATCAGTGACAGTGTCAATAGGCAGAAAAGGGGAATGCCTTGTTTACTCTGCCCTTGTTCTGCCCTTGCCAACCGCAATCGCGGGCCGCCCGGGAACATCGAGTTCCCGGGACACGCGGCCACACTCACGAGGCAAATTTAAAGGATCGTACAGGTACGCCCATTTGCCTGCCCGTGCCATTCTGTTGACGTACATCGTCGCGCGGCGGTCGGCAAGTGGTTAATTTTCTATTCTATTTTATTCTCTTTGGAAATTGGAAAACTATTCGAAAACGATTTGAATTTGAAAACTCGAATTTCGGACAAATTTTTTCGTTATTTCGTATTCGAATTGTGTCGGAATTTTTTTTCGTTATTTCGGATTCATTTAAATTCGGTACTATTCTAATTCGGAAATTCAGAATTTCCGAATAACTAAAATTTGTTCTGAATTTTAATTCGGAACGAAAAGAACCGCACATGTCTACTTACCTGCAAACAAAGTCCGCGCCATCCCTGCTGGAGGCCACATCCATCTTCGCCCGGCTGTGTGACTGGCCGGAGCCGTGTGACGTCACTCCCACGCATGCGCGCGGGGGGGGGGGGTGGCCGTTCCTTCAGAGCACATGTGCCGATGATGTCATTGGCTGCATATGCAGTAAATATCTCCTAAACGGTGCAGGTTTAGGAGATATTTACAATACCTACATCAAAAGCATGAAAACTTACCTATAATTGTTTTTAAGTACCGTAGATATTCGAGTATAAGCCGACCCAAATATAAGCCGAGGCACCTAATTTTACCACAAAAAAATGGGAAAACGTATTGACTCAAGTATAAGCTATACTCGGGTCAGTTTATACTCGAGTATATACGGTACACAATATTTAATTACATTAGTGCAGGATAATAGAGGGTTCTAATAAGGAAAGTGGCAGGTAATCCCTTTAGACAGTGGCAGCTGGTGCTTAATATTGGGGGGGGGGGGGCAAACAAACCTGTCCCCTTTGCTCGCACTAACACTCACCACCCCTCCACGCCCCCGCGCTCACACTACCCCCCGGACACTCAAACGATCAGGAAGGTGGCGATCCACTTGCACTAGGTTAGGTACCAGGCGCACAGATTAGGGAGAGGCAGAGCCCCTGCGCCCCTAATGAGTGGGCCGCAACTGCCTTTAGACGTGGTTTCCCTTTGGAATTATCTCATCAAAATTGAAATTTTTGTTGCAGGGGATGCCCAAAATCTGACTTGTATTTTAGTGCAGACTTCTGGGAAAATCAGTGAGCCAATCACACAAGCAGGAAATTTTATTTCGGGGGGGGGGGGGGGCGTTATACCATCTGAATACAGAACGCCTCCAGGTAGCCATATTGCTTTTTACAGAAAAGTATAGCTCTGCAGATTGAAAAGGAAAGATAATTTTTATTAACATTCAATTACAATATGAATGTAAAGCACTGCACAAACCTTTGGCGCTATATAAATCCTGTATAATAATAATAATAATACCATTTGCCACATGCTTTGGAATCGTGGCCAGAATCGTGCCAATTCCACCCGCAATTCCAAAGTGTGAATGGTGCCTAAGGAATACATACTACCCCTGGCTACTCGTTCCCAAAAAAGAAGATACAAACCAAATGAACACATTTGAGCCAGTAATATAGATCGACATCAATCACAATGAGCAACAACCCAAGGAAACAAAACCTGCCAACCGCTGGAGACGATGCGTTCTTGAGTGCCGGTTCACACTTGTGCGAGTTGATACCGAATGCGATGCGTTAAACACAAACTAGATTCGCATGTCATCCAAAAAGTAATTGTTTTCAATGATGGTGGTTCACATCTATGCATTGCGATTCCTCTCCGAAGGCGATTCGATGAAAAAAAAAGGGTCTTGTGCGAGTTTAGAGTGTTGCGTTGCGAATTTAGTCTCCATAGACATCAATGTAAATCGTTCTGGAATCACATTTGATGGTTCACATATGTGCGAATTCCACCACACTATTCTCCACAAAAACATTAATCACAGCCATGTCCCACTCCTGAAATTCGCATTAAAATCGCTGCAAAAGCGGTAAATTCGCGGTAAATTCGCACCTCAGAATGGACAGAAAAAAACTGAACAAATTCACAGCGCAGCAGTGTGAACCGGCACTAAAGGACTATAAGTAAATAATAAATGTGGTGCTAACTCAATACATAATATATACAGAAAAAGTGCAAAATCATCAAAAATCCAAATCAATAAACATCAAATCCATAAATAGTCCAAAATATCATAAAAGTGTACAAAAGTGCATGTGCAAAGTGAATAAGGATCCACAATCTTCAATATCATCTAGACATATGGAAGTAAAGCCTTGTACACACAGTTTGATTGTTGGAAGGGGATTGTCTGTTAATTAAGGCCCCCTGCTGACTCTGTCCACTGCCCTAATGACACCGTCCACTGCTCTCCTGACACCGTCCGCTGCTCTCCTGACACCGTCCGCTGCTCTCCTGACACCGTCCGCTGCTCTCCTGACACCGTCCGCTGCTCTACTGACACCGTCCGCTGCTCTACTGACACCGTCCGCTGCTCTACTGACACCGTCCGCTGCTCTCCTGACACCGTCCGCTGCTCTACTGACACCGTCCGCTGCTCTACTGACACCGTCCGCTGCTCTCCTGACACCGTCCGCTGCTCTACTGACACCGTCCGCTGCTCTACTGACACCGTCCGCTGCTCTCCTGACACCGTCCGCTGCTCTACTGACACCGTCCGCTGCTCTACTGACACCGACCACTGCCCTACTGACACCGACCACTGACCTACTGACACCGACCACTGCCCTACTGACACCGTCCACTGCCCTACTGACACCGTCCACTGCCCTACTGACATCGTCCACTGCCCTACTGACACCGTCCACTGCTCTCCTGACACCGTCCTCTGCTCTCCTGACACCGTCCACTGCCCTAAGAACAAATTCCACTGCCGTACTGACTGACACCATCTAGTGTCCTACTAACACATCCACTGCTCTACTGACACCATCCACTGTCATACAGACATCCTCTGCCCTACTGACACAATTCAGTGCTCTACAGACACAGTGGTTCACTCTGATAATGGTACATATTATTCAGCATGTGGTATGTACCCCAATCCCCTTCTAAAGCATCCTCCATAGAAATGATTGAATGCCTTAGCTATCTTCAGAGGGGTAGTGCAGTCAAGTATAGCTGTCTACGGAATGCTCATACAATTCATTACAAATGCTTTCCGCAGGTCAGCAGGAAACATTTGGACATTTATTGTGGAGCCCAGTGGAAACCACCAATGTCTAACGAGGTGGAATAGCACAGGAAAATGAAAGCTGATTATTTTTCTGCACTGGATCAGAGATCGATGGCGTAGGGCTATAAAATTGTCCCTTTAAGGCATTTTTTTCTTATTTTTGCACTGGTTTGTCTAAATTTTGCAGGGTTGGTTTTCTTAGAAACTGTTATTTTCTCTGTGTGATGTTACCGGGAAGTCTATCTGATAAATGACAACCAGCAATATTAAATTGTGACACAGGCTTGACTCATACTGACGTAAATTCAATCTGGAGCAGCGCTGGCATCCGAATTGTGCTAGTGCCCTCTAGTGGTCCTGCACAGCAAGTGTGAACAAGTAGTTTATTGAAACTTAACAGTCTTACGATATGGTGGCTGCCTTAGTTTTCTTTATTTCAGGGTTATTAATATAGGTGAGAATGGGCTAACATTCAAGGGTAACTCATCACATATATATAGAATAGACCAGTGGTCTACAAACTTTGGCCCTTTGCTTGCCTTTATCGGGCCCCTGAGGCATTATTCTTGTCACTGACACGAATAAGGGACATAATTCTTTCCACCGCCAACAAAAATGGGGCACTTTTTCTCCCACTGACACCAACTAGTTCTCCCCCTAATACCAGAGATTGGACAGTAAATGGGCCCTTTTCTTTGGGAAGTTTGGAGACCCCTGGTATAGACTAAACTCAAGAAGGAACAGTAGTGGACTTTTGAGGCACCCAGCTCAAAATTACTTTAAAAATCAACCAATTTTTATTTGTGACACCTTATACCGCAGGCACACTATCGTCTTTCATACCTAAAAGCCTAACAGAGACCCAGCTGCCGAGGCTTGGACAAAAGAACTTGACTTGTCACTCTCAGAAAACAATTGGGAACAGATGAACACGAAGCTCCTTAAAGGCTCCATTAATGTTAACATTCAAGAAACAAACTATAAACTTCAAAGTCGGTGGCATCTTACCTCAGCACATCTCCACACCATTTCATCTTCCCTTTCAGACAAATGTTGGAGATGCCTATAGCAGAGAGCCACACTCCTACACATATGGTGGTCCTGTCCGAAAATTCATCTTTTTTTTGGACTCAAGTCCACTTCCTGATTGAGAAAATCTCAAGCCGTGAGCTTCCATTTAACCTCGCCTCATTCCTACTCCACCACATTGACATGTCACCCAGTACATACAGTGGGTACGGAAAGTATTCAGACCCCCTTCAATTTTTCACTCTGTTATATTGCAGCCATTTGCTAAAATCATTTAAGTTCTTTTTTTTTCCCTCATTAAATGTACACACAGCACCCCATATTGACAGAAAAACACAGAATTGTTGACATTTTTACCCTTTTGATCTAATACAGCCATGAGTCTTTTTGGGAAAGATGCAACAAGTTTTTCACACCTGGATTTGGGGATCCTCTGCAATTCCTCCTTGCAGATCCTCTCCAGTTCTGTCAGGTTGGATGGTAAACGTTGGTGGACGGCCATTTTTAGGTCTCTCCAGAGATGCTCAATTGGGTTGAAGTCAGGGCTCTGGTTGGGCCATTCAAGAACAGTCACGGAGTTGTTGTGAAGCCACTCCTTCGTTATTTTAGCTGTGTGCTTAGGGTCATTGTCTTGTTGGAAGGTAAACCTTCGGCCCAATCTGAGGTCAAGAGCACTCTGGAGAAGGTTTTCGTCCAGGATATCCCTGTACTTGGCAGCATTCATCTTTCCCTCGATTGCAACCAGTCGTCCTGTCCCTGCAGCTGAAAAACACCCCCACAGCATGATGCTGCCACCACCATGCTTCACTGTTGGGACTGTATTGGACAGGTGATGAGCAGTGCCTGGTTTTCTCCACACATACCGTTTAGAATTAAGGCCAAAAAGTTCTATCTTGGTCTCATCAGACCAAAGAATCTTATTTCTCACCATCTTGGAGTGTTTTTTAGCAAACTCTATGCGGCTTTCATGTGTCTTGCACTGAGGAGAGGCTTCCGTCGGGCCACTCTGCCATAAAGCCCCGACTGGTGGAGGGCTGCAGTGATGGTTGACTTTCTACAATTTTCTCCCATCTCCCGACTGCATCTCTGGAGCTCAGCCACAGAGATCTTTGGGTTCTTCTTTACCTCTCTCACCAAGGCTCTTCTCCCCCGATAGCTCAGTTTGGCCAGACGGCCAGCTCTAGGAAGGTTTCTGGTCGTTCCAAACATCTTCCATTTAAGGATTATGGAGGCCACTGTGCTCTTAGGAACCTTAAGTGCAGCAGAATTTTTTTGTAACCTTGGCCAGATCTGTGCCTTGCCACAATTCTGTCTCTGAGCTCTTCAGGCAGTTCCTTTGACCTCATGATTCTCATTTGCTCTGACATGCACTGTGAGCTGTAAGGTCTTCTATAGACAGGTGTGTGGCTTTCCTAATCAAGTCCAATCAGTATAATCAAACACAGCTGGACACAAATGAAGGTGTAGAACCATCTCAAAGATGATCAGAAGAAATGGACAGCACCTGAGTTAAATATATGAGTGTCACAGCAAAGGGTCTGAATACTTAGGACCATGTGATATTTCAGTTTTTTCTTTTTTAATAAATCTGCAAAAATGTCAACAATTCTGTGTTTTTTTGTCAATATGGGGTGCTGTGTGTACATTAATGAGGAAAAAAATGAACTTAAATGATTTTAGAAAATGGCTGCAATATAAAAAAGAGTGAAACATTTAAGAGGGTCTGAATACTTTCCGTACCCACTGTACAATCGCTCTCTTCCTTTGCACCTACAGAACGTGGCCAAAACAGTAATCCCCAGACTGTGGAACTCCACTAAGATGCCCGAGATCTCAGACTGGTTTCGCAGGATAGATCAGGTAGAGGAGATGGAGGAACTGGTGCATATCGATAGAGCATATCAACTGTGGCAACTATGTTGTCATAGTCAGGGGGTCAGGCTCGGAGACTAGTAGCTATAGCAGTAGAGAGGCTCCCAATAATCACCTGGATAAGTGCAGCAGCAGGACAAATGTAATGGGCTCACCCGAGGTGCAGAGTCTAAGCACTAACGGGTATTCACCAGAGCTCCTGATGGTGGAGATAGGTTTTACTGCATGTTAGTACCAGGTCGTGGTCCTCAGGATCGCCCCACCAGGAGGTGAGAAAGCCAGGTTCCGGTGGCAGATATAGCAGGTAGGAATCAAACAGAAGCGTAGACAGTAAACAAGCCAAAGGTCGGTAGCAAGTGGTCGCTGGTTGGGATCAAGCAAAAGCGTAGTCGAGGAACAAGCCTACGGCCGGTAACAAGTGATAGTGGAAATACAGGATGGCAGCAGGAGTGACAAGAGCGAGAAATTGGCTTTAGAGAGCACAATAATCTGGCAAACAGGAAGTGCTAAATGGCTAAAATATGAAGTTCATGGGAGGAGCAAGGAGTTTAAGGTTCAAGAGAAACCAGCTTAAAAACAAGTATTATGCACAAAAAGTATTTCTGCATAAAAAAAACACAATCATAGGGCTCACAATAGTAATTTTTGCATAGAATTGCCTCACTGCTCAAGGTTGCCCCAGCCTAGCACCTGATTAATATATCAATGCATATATATATATATATATATATATATATATATACGTATGTAGCACCCCTCTGACACCTTAAAGGCAGGGTAGCACTTCCAAAGGCAGGGAGGGGCTAGCATTTCACCCTAGGGCTGAGTCCGTGGCTAAAATTGGGGGAGGGGGGCCGAGAAAGGATATTGGGCACCAGTCACTTTTTATATTTTTAGGGTTTTAATGCAGAACAATTAAGGAGGTGATAGTGAGGGGTTCCAGATATCATAGCAGATCACTTACAGACTCTCTCCAGATCCATGTCTATCTTTACAGTGTCAGAACCTTTGCGCCGACCTGGCAACACTGTAAGCACGTTCCCAGATTTCAGTGCATCGTTACCACTTGCCGACCAGCCACAGTATATATACTGCGGCAGGTCGGCTCTCCTGCGCAAACCGACGGACCCGTACTGTACATCAGTCTGTGTATGTAAAACTGCAGGCTCGTGCGCGCCCGCTGCACGCCGCGGGAGAGTGCCCGCAGGTCCCATGGACTCGATGTCCACCAGCCTCCCGCGATCTTGGTGAGGAGAGGCAGAACGGGGATCTGCCTTTGTAAAAAAGGCAGATCCCCGCTCTGTCAGGGGACAACTCTGAGATGTGTTCCTAGTGATCAGGAAAAGCAATCTCTTTGTTGCCCCAGGCAGCCCAGCCCCCACACAGTTAGAACACACCCAGGGAACTTAGTTAACCCCTTGATCGCCCCCTAGTGTTAACTTCTTCCCTGCCAGTGTCATTTATACATTGATCAGTGCATTTTTATAGCACTGATCAATGTAATAATGTCACTGGTCCCCAAAAAGTGTCACTTCAGATTTGTCTGCAATGTCGCAGATCGCCGCAATTACTAATTATAACATTAATAAAAATAGTCCATAAAGCTATCCCCTATTTTGTAGACGCGATAACTTTTGCGCAAACCAATCAATATACGCTTATTGCGATTTGTTTTACCAAAAATATGTAGAAGAATATATATCGGTCTAAACCGATGAATAAATTAGTTTTTTTTTATATATATATTTTTGGATATGTATTATAGCAGAAAGTAAAAAATATTGATATTTTTTTTTTCACAATTGTCGGCCTTTTTTGTTTATAGTGCAAAAAATTAAAACCGCAGAGGTGATTAAATACCACCAAAAGAAAGCTCTATTTGTTGGAAAAAAAGGAGGTAAATTTTATTTGGGTACAACTTCGCACGACTGCGCAATCATCCCAGAGGAAGAGAGCAAGCACATGGTCTGTCCCAAGTATTTATGTAGCAGGGTCCTAAATTAAAGGGTAGTGTTTGAGTGGTATTTATGCTCAAACACCTTAATTGTTAGGACTTATCCACCATTTTTTTGTCCGCAGGTGGAGTATCAGTGTACAGTTCCCTGTGGCCTGCGGGTGGCGCTGCCATAGTGGGCCAGGGTTGAACCGCTGGTACAGTGCCGTGCCTTGTGTGTCCCCTCTCGGCGACCGCACGGTGGGAGTGGTTAGCCTGCTGTGCATGCCGGAAGAGGATATAAAAGGGGCAGATGCTGCCTGTAGGGGGTTAGTTTTCCACCCCAGGATTGGGGTTCCAGTTCGCTTCCCGGGGGTCCTACTCCCGGAGGGGGAGTGGGCGCTCTCTGTCCGCCCTGGGCACCTTTAGCCTAGGGGTGGTGGTCAGTGAATCAGTCCCAGGCACCTTTAGCCCTGGGGCTGCAACAGAAAAGCCTTAGGCCCAGCGCCTTCGGTTGGGGCCTACCAAGGATCGAGGAATCCCAGGGTGCCGCCTTGCGAGGGGACCCATATCTTAGACAAGGAGGCCAGGGGAAAACCGTTCCGAGGGACTGGTGAGAAGTCACGGTGAAGGAAGGGGCCCGGTAACTCTCTGGAGGGATGTCTTCTCCTTAAAAGAGGTAAAGATTAGAGACCAAGTTCACCAGGTCTGTGGCAGAGACCAAGTTCATCAGTTTGTGCAGAGACTGTATATCTGTTTAGAGTGCCATTCTGGCTGCTAGTCCCCTCTCTAGGGAGACTATCCAAATGGGCTGAGTCTGCTTGAGAAGCCAAGCAGTGAAGTGTATTTCGTTTGTGTCTGGACCTCTCCCACACCTTATGCTGTCCTGTTCTCCCTCCAACCTTTCTATCTAGAGACTGTGCTTTAAGAGAAATAAACTCTACGTTGGAGTTACAGCTGGTGTGGACCTTGGAGTTATTGGGGGAGATAGAGACTTGTCTTTATTGAGCATAGAGATGGGAACCATTCTCTGGAGAACCTCGCTGCGGAGACCTGTTTCATAACACCGCACAACCTCTTCACACAGGAGGGTACGGGCATGTAGCGTGGTGTGCACTCTCTTCCTGCGAGGAGCCAAAGGCAGGATAAAGGGGGTGAGTGCGCAGCATGCACCATTGGCATAAACCTCCTACTGGATTGGCTGGAGAAAATATAAATATTCATAACTTAGTTTTGTTTGTGAAATCTCATACTGTGGCCGGTGATACCAGTGACATCTACTGGTGACAGTGGGAAATCACAAACCAACTTACACTTAGGACCCTTTCACACTGAGGCGTATTTCAGGCATTTTAGCGCTAAAAATAGCGCATAAATAAGCCTGAAATACTCTTGCCCCAGCATTCTCAATGTGAAAGTCCGAGGGCTTTCACACTGAGGCGATGCGCTGGCAGGAGAAAAAAAAAATCTCCTGCAAGCCGCATCTTTGGAGCAGTGAAGGCGCGGTGTGTATACTGCTCCTTTACCGCTCCTTCCCATTGAAATCAATGGGACACTGCGGTAATACCGACTGCAAATCGCGGCTGTAGCCCTGGTTTGTGGGCGGTATTAACCCTTTTTCGGGCGTTAGCGGGGGTTAAAACCGCACTGCTAGCGGCCAAATATCGCGGTAATTATGACGGTATAGCGGCACTAAAAAACGCGCAGCTATGCCGCCACCGCACATGCCCGCCCCAGTGTGAAAGTGGAAATCAGGGAAAAAACTGGTGAAAAACGATATAATCAGTCTGAGCCAACGACAGCCCGGCCAAAAACGAAACTGACATAGTAGCCTCTGTTTAGGACAAGGGGGATACATATAGATCACTCATAAAAAGTGATAACCCTGTATTATCGTGTAATGCTATCAATTAGTATTGTATTATGGCAAATCAGGTGGGGGTGGGGAAACTTGACTCAACACATTTCCTGGTACATGAATTCCGCTTCCTTTCAAGTATGAACGAGGACCGTTCTACAGTAGGGTGACCAGACATCCCCAGTTTCCAGGGACAGTCCCCGGATTGAGGACACTGTCCCCGGACCAAGTCTGTCCCCGGTTTTGTCCCCAGATTGGATTTGAACAGGGGCTGGGGCAATTTCAGAGACAGTCAGCGCAGAATTAAAAATAAAAATTCTGAATTACACCTCCCACCACTACACCTCTACTAGCTCAGGGGGGCATATTTTTCCCATTATCTGTGGCCTTTTCTGATGATCATGTGCTGGTCGGAGCGGAGGGAATATTTCTTCAGTTTCGGGTGCCCGTTCCGCTCCGCTCGCATGTTCTTCTGCCTTGGCTCAAGTCCCGGCCAATCGCCTGCCTGCTTATCTCCTTGCCTTCCCTGGAGGAGTGATCTTCCTCCTCTCCCCACCCAGTAGTAGCCGGGGCCTGGAGAGTAAGACTTGACAGGCTGTGAGGCGGGAGGCAGCGGCGATGGGCAGAGATTCGCTGATTGCCGCCATTACTAGTAAAAAAAAAAAATATGTCCCCGGATTTCATTTTAAAAATCTGGTCACCTTATTCTACAGTAAACGTAAATAAACAAGATAAAGTCTGAAAATCTGCTTTTTTTTCTTACAATATTATACCATATCTAATATATCAAATTATTTATACAATTTATTTTCATTATTTTCACCTAGTGAGCCTGTCAGTGACACACTTCCTGTCCTAGGGTGACAACTCTCACTTACTGCACTGTATCCATGGACGAAAAAGATTGCTCTCCTGATTTGGACTACAAACATCTCCCCCCTCATGTCTATTACATGACGGGAGGAGTTCAATAGTTCACACAGGAGAACTGGACAGGGCTGATAGGACTGCTTAAAGCGGACCTTCACTTCACCTTCAAATCAGCCAACTTTTTGTTATCTTTATTTAACTTTTTCTTTTCTTTACTGCATTGTATTTTCTAAGCATTATTGCATGAGCGTGGTTCTCATGGGCATACACAAAGTCCCATTATCTTTTAAGTATTGCCTGTATATATGTGTGGGGTGATGCCAATGGGAACCAAGTAGAGCATTCACATATGGTACCTCGTTTCAGATTTATAAAAAAGACCTGTAAGTATTATTAATACATTAGGCAGCATGCATGTAACATGAAAAAAAAAAAAAAAACATCTCTCATGTAGGGTCAACTTTAAGTGTTAAAGGTTCATTTTTAGGGTTTGCCCAAGGGTTGAGGTATGACATCTGTATACTGCTGACACTGTCATATCTCTATGGACGTTGTTAAGTCTCAGTAGAAACATCTATATATTGCCAACACCATCACACTTCTATAGACCATGGCCTTCGTTAAGTCTCTGTAGAAAATGACATCTGTATACTTCCAACGCCATCACACTTCTATAGACCATGGTCTTTGTAAAGTCTCATCGGAGAATAGACCATAGTTTTCGTTAAGTCTCTGTAGAGAATGACATCCATATACGGCCAACATCCTCACACGTCTATAGACTATGGCCTTAAGTTAAGACTCTGTAGAGAATGACATCCATATACGGCCAACATCCTCACACGTCTATAGACTATGGCCTTAAGTTAAGACTCTGTAGAGAATGACATCCATATACGGCCAACATCCTCACACGTCTATAGACTATGGCCTTAAGTTAAGACTCTGTAGAGAATGACATCCATATACGGCCAACATCCTCACACGTCTATAGACTATGGCCTTAAGTTAAGACTCTGTAGAGAATGACATCCATATACGGCCAACATCCTCACACGTCTATAGACTATGGCCTTAAGTTAAGACTCTGTAGAGAATGACATCTGTATTCTTCCAACACTGTCACACCTCTGTAGACCATGGCCTTCATTGGGTCTCTATTAGACATGTGCAATTCGTTTCGTTCCGAATTCGTTTTTTAACGAATTTCGACAAATTCGTTAATTCGGAAATATCCGAATTAACGAAAACTCATTTAACGAATTTTAACGAATATTCGTAAATTCAAATTTACGAATGTACGAATTTACGAATATACGAATTTACCAATGCACGAATTTACGAATGTACAACTATCCGGAAATTCGTAAATTTGAATTTACGAATTTCCGAATATTCGTACATTCGTAAATTTGTACATTCGTACAATCGTAAATTAGTAAATTCGGAAATCTGAAATAATAATTAACTAATAACTTAACTATTACTAACTATTCAATTATAGGTATTGTAATTTCCTTTCAAATTTGGCTGTTAGTGAACTTAACGAAGTTACGAATTGTTTTCCGACATAATGAATGCCGTATCTAAACGAATGGAACGTAATGAATTAATAATAATAATAAATAACAATAATAATAATAAAAACGTTTTATTATTATTATTATTAATTTGTTCCGTTCCATTTGTTTAGATGCGGCATTTGTTATTTCAGGTTATGCGTAACTTCAGATAAATTTGTATTCGTTACGTTCGCTAACAGCCAAATTTGAAAGGAAATTACAATACCTATAATTTAATAGTTATTTTTTCAGATTTTCAAATTTTCGGGTTTCCGAAAATATCGAATTTCCAAATTTCCGAAATTACGAATGTATAAATTTACGAATGTATAAATTTACGAATGTACAAATTTATGAATGTACAAATTTACGAATGTACAAATTTACGAATGTATAAATTTACGAATGTACAAATTTACGAATTTACGAATTGCGATCATAACGAATGACCCGAAAAACGAAAAAAAAAAAAAACGAATGAAACGAAAACGAAAACTAACGAATTTTTTGGCAGTGCACATGTCTAGTCTCTATAGAGAATGACATCTATTTATAGCCAACACCTTCACATGTCTATAGACCATGGTCTTTTTTGAATCTCAGTACAGAATGACATCTACTGTATATGCTGCCAACATTGTCACACTTCTATAGACCGTGGTCTTTGTAAAGTCTCATCGGAGAATAGACCATAGTTTTCGTTAAGTCTCTGTAGAGAATGACATCCATATACGGCCAACATCCTCACATGTCTATAGACTATGGCCTTAAGTTAAGACTCTGTAGAGAATGACATCCATATACGGCCAACATCCTCACACGTCTATAGACTATGGCCTTAAGTTAAGACTCTGTACAGAATGACATCCATATACGGCCAACATCCTCACACGTCTATAGACTATGGCCTTAAGTTAAGACTCTGTAGAGAATGACATCTGTATTCTTCCAACACTGTCACACCTCTGTAGACCATGGCCTTCATTGGGTCTCTATAGAGAATGACATCTATTTATAGCCAACACCTTCACATGTCTATAGACCATGGTCTTTTTTGAATCTCAGTACAGAATGACATCTACTGTATATGCTGCCAACATTGTCACACTTCTATAGACCGTGGTCTTTGTAAAGTCTCATCGGAGAATAGACCATAGTTTTCGTTAAGTCTCTGTAGAGAATGACATCCATATACGGCCAACATCCTCACACGTCTATAGACTATGGCCTTAAGTTAAGACTCTGTAGAGAATGACATCCATATACGGCCAACATCCTCACACGTCTATAGACTATGGCCTTAAGTTAAGACTCTGTAGAGAATGACATCTGTATTCTTCCAACACCGTCACACCTCTGTAGACCATGGCCTTCATTGGGTCTCTATAGAGAATGACATCTATTTATAGCCAACACCTTCACATGTCTATAGACCATGGTCTTTTTTAAATCTCAGTACAGAATGACATCTACTGTATATGCTGCCAACATTGTCACACTTCTAAAGACCGTGGTCTTTGTAAAGTCTCATTGGAGAATAGACCATAGTTTTCGTTAAGTCTCTGTAGAGAATGACATCCATACATGGCCAACATCCTCACACATCTATAGACTATGGCCTTAGTTAAGTCTCTGTAGAGAATGACTTCTGTATACTTCACACCTCTATAGACCATGGCCTTCATTGGGTCTCTGTAGAGAATGACATCTATGTATAGCCAACACCTTCACATGTCTATAGACCATGGTCTTTTTTTAAATCTCAGTACAGAATGACATCTATATGTTGCCAACACCGTCACACCTCTATGAACCCTGGTCCTAGTTAAGTCTCTGTAGAGACTGGTATCTACTGTATATGTTAATACCTCCCAACTTTTTGAGATGGGAATGAGGGACACCTATCAGCAAAAGTATGCAGGCATAGGACACACCCCTTGCCACGCCTCTTAAAGGATAATTGTACAAAAAAACAAGATTGGTTAAACCCACAAGTGCTTTTTTTACCCCTACTATTCCTTTATATTGGCTTTTGAAGCAGCAATTTGGAAATCAGACGAAAGGTTTAGGGCTGAAACACACTTTTTGAGAGATAAAAAGTGCATTTTATATGCAACTCTATAGATCAGACCAAAATGAGGGACAAATGAGGAGGAATGAGGGACAGAGGGACATTGCTCCAAATCAGGGACAGTCCCTCGAAATCAGGGACAGTTGGGAGCTATGTATGCTGCCAACATTGTCACACCTCTATAGACCATAGTCTTCATCAAGTCTCAGTAGAGAATGACAGCTACACACAACCAGTACTGAACCTACAGAACTTTAGAAAAGACACATAAATACAATACAGGTATAAAAAAGTCAGATTGATGGTGTTTTTATATCTGGCACCTTCCCCTGCACCGGCTGCTGGCTTCACCTCTACCCTCCCTCTCCTATACTCCACCTCAAATATATGACTTGGCAGATGGTAACAGATAAAACACTGGAATGACAGAACAGAATGAGATTGTCTGATGTGTGATTCAATGGGACTCTTCGGCCTCTTATCACAACATCACTCAAAGGCTTTTCCTGCGTGTCTTTCTCCCCATGTTCTATTACCCATTATTCTTTCTCTCTTTACTCTTTTTCCATTTGAATTAATTTTTATTCTTCCACCTCTGTATACTTCTATTATCTGTCTTCAGACTAATTAGAGCATCAATCTGACCATTATTTTACTTTTTTATCCCCTTTACACTTCCCTGTCCTTTTCCCTTCTTTTTTTTTTTCATCACCTTTCCTTTTTTGTTTCCACTTCCTTTCCATTTCCCTTTTCCCTCCATTCTTTTCCCTTCCTTATTTCCTTTCCTTTCCATTTGTATTTAACTCTCTTTCCTTTCTTTTCCACTTTCCCTTCCTTTTTCTCTCTTTTATTTTCACTTGCTTTCCTTTTATCTTAACTTTCCTTTCCATTCTTTTCCTTTTTCATTTCCTTACATTTTCCCTTCCTTTTTTTCCTCTCCTTTTCTTTTTTATTTCCGCTTCCTTTCCCTTATCCCTTCCTTTTTTTCTACTTTTCTCTTTTCTTTCTGCTTCTTTTGCATTCCTTTCCTTTTTCATTTCCTTACATTTTCCCTTTAATTTTTCCTCTCTTTTTCTACTTCCTTTCCTTTCTTTTCCTTTTTTCTTTCCTATCCTTTCCTTTCAATTACCCTTCCTTTTTCCTCTCTTTTTCTTTTTTTATCTCTACTTCCTTTCCTTTGTTTTCCTTTTTTCTTTCCTATCCTTTCCTTTTTATTTTTCATTTACTCACATTTTCCCTTCCTTTTTTTTTTTTTTTTTTTTACTATTCTTTTCTTTTTTATTTCCACTTCCTTTTTCCTTTCCTTTCCTTTTTCCTTCCCTTTCCCTTCTGTGCCTTTTTCATTTGCTTACATTTTCCCTTCCTTTTTCATTTCCTTACATTTTCCCTTCCTTTTTCTTTCTTTCCTTTACTTTTTAATTTCCTTACATTTTCCCTTTTTTTTCGTCAACCTTTTCTTTTTTTATTTCCTCTTTCTTTCCTGTCCTGTCATTTCCTTTCCTTTCATCTTTTATTTTTCTTTTCCTTTCTTTATATTTTCCCTTCCTTTTTCCTCTCATTTTTTTTTACTTCCTCTCACTACCTCTCCCTTCCTTTCTTTTTTCTTTTCCTTTCTTTACATTTTTCCTTTGTTTTCCTCTTCTTTTCTTATTTATTTTCACTTACTTTCTTCTTTCCTTTCCCTTCCTTTCCTTTTTAAACCCATGTTCTCTCTCTCTTTCTTTCTTTCTTTCCTCCTTTCCCTTATTCCGCTCTCTCTCTCTTTTCCTTCTTTCTCCCCTCTCTCTCCCTCTTTCTCTCTCTCTCTCTCTCTCTCTCTCTCGTTGTTTATACCCAGAGACACAGAAGGTTGGGAGAAGCAGAGTGCTGGGATGAAAACATATTTTCCAGTCCCCGCTCCCCAGATGCCCATTTCATCAAATTAACTATTCATTAGTTTACCTTCAGATGGCTGCTGGACGGTAACATTTGCTGCACTTGTAACAGACGTGTTTAGAGGAATAAATAATATATATTCCATGTTTCAGCGTGCCATACTAAGGAGAAGAACCTGTAAAAGCCAGGATTGCCTTCCTATCATGTTAATTCAGTAAATGCTTCTGTGTCTCCCAATGGGCTCCTTCCAGATCTCCATGTTAAATTACTGCTGCAGCTCTCTACATGATGACTCTCCAGGACATTCCCGAGCCTTCTGTGCCTGGAGAGACATGTCCATGTGATATGCAGAGTCTGCACACACCAGGCGCTGGTGGCAGCAAGTATGATTTGGTATCTTCTGTACTCTTGCTGTCTCCTCAGTCTCCATCTGCTATGCCAATAGCCAATTGCCAATATTTTAGCAAACTTGAATGCACATTCTTACCTGTTTCTGTTCTGGATGTATTGAGAAAATATTTTTCAGTGATCTGCTGATTTTCTATTTATTTTTAACCACTTTAAGACCAGGCCTATTTTTCAAACTTGTTATTTACTAGTTAAAATTATTTTTTTTGCTTGAAAATTACTTAGAACCCCAAAACATGATATTTTTTTTCTAACACACTAGAGAATAAAATGGCGGTCGTTGCAATACTTTGTCACACCGTATTTGTGCAGCGGTCTTACAAGCACACTTTTTTGGGAAGAAATTCACTTTTTTGAAATAAAAAATAAGACAACAGTAAAGTTAGCCTATTTTTTTTTTTATATTGTGAAAGATAATGTTACGCCGAGTAAATTGATACCCAACATGTCACGCTTCAAAGTTGCGCCCACTCGTGGAATGGTGACAAATTTTTACCCTGAAAAATCTCCATAGGCGACGTTTAAAAAAATTCTACAGGCTGCATGTTTTGCGTTACAGAGGAGATCTATGGCTAGAATTATTGCTCTCGCTTTAACGATTGCGGCGATATCTCACATGTGTTGTTTGAACACTGTTTTCATATGCGGTCACTGCTCACGTATGCGTTCGCTTATGCATGCGAGCTCGTCAGGACGGGGCACGTTTTAAAAAAAAGATATTTATTTTTTCTTATTTATTTTACCTTTTATTTTTCATTTTTACGCTGTTTTTTTTTTTTTTTTTTTTTTTTTTTTAAAACATCCCTTAATAGAAAAAAAGCACGACAGGACCTCTCAAATATGAAATCTGGGGTCAAAAAGACCTCAGATCTCATATTTACACTAACATGCAATAAAAATAAAATACAAATTTTAATGTCATTAAAAAAAATGTCCCTTTAAGAGCATTGGGCAGAAGTGACGTTTTGACGTCGCTTCCGCCCTGCAATGATATGGAGACGGGTGGGGGGCCATCTTCCCCTCACTCGTCTCCATACCTAACAAGGGACAGCATCTGATCGCCTCCGCCGATACGGCTTCGGTAAGCGGCGGAGGGCACCGGAGAGTGACGAAAGGGGGGGGGGCTCCTCTCCCTCCGCCGATAAAAGTGATCTTGCGGCGAATTCGCCGCAGAGACCACTTTTATCTCGAAGCGAACCGCCCGCTCTTGAAGAGGATACCAGGGTTATGGTAGCTAGCTGCTACCATAACAATGGTATTCCACTTCAAAGTAGCGACGTAAAACGACGGCAAGCAAGTGGTTAAAGACTTTTAACCGTTTAGTAGACATATGCATGACGAAAAAATTAGTTTTGTTTAGTTTCGATTCGCTAATCTAGTTATTTTGTTTCCTTAAATTTGGTTGATTTGTTTAATTCGTATTTGGAATTCGTATTCAGAATTTATTTTTTTCGTTTTGAAACGTTCATAGACACCCCTAGATGTTCTACTGAAAAAAGTTTTGGTTTCCTATCACCGATATCCTTAGCAAGCAAGATTAATTCTACATCACCGTTTTTATTTATAATGAAGAAAAAGGGTATAAAGAGGATCGTCTTTCCACACAGTACAATATATTTATAATTTAATTTTATTTCTTATGATTTATTTTGTATTCACAGGAAAGATTCTGTGATTAGAAATGCAAATATATATATTGTAAACTTTTGGGGATTAAAGCTCCACGGGACCAAGTGCATAAACCGTTTGATCTTGTACAAAAAGGCTTTTATTTGTAAACAAACCAAAAATAAAGCTTCATTCAGCACACAGGAAAAATAGAAAACAAAGTCCGCTTAGCTTCAGCATAAAATAACTACTTGCTTACTGGGAACTTAAACCCCCTTCCTGCCCAGGCCAATTTTCAGCTTTCAGCGCTGTCACGATTTGAATGACAATTGCGCGGTCGTGCGACGTGACTCCCAAACAAAATTGTCATTGGTGGTATTTGATCACCTCTGCGGTTTTTATTTTTTGCGCTATAAACAAAAAAAGAGCGACGATTTTGAAAAAAACACAATATTTTTTATTTTTTGCTATAATAAATATCCCATTTTAAAAAAAATAAAAATAATTTTTTTCCTTAATTTAGTCCGATACGTATTCTTCTACATATTTTTGGTAAAAAAAAAAAAAAAAATCGGAATAAGCGTTTATTTATTGGTTTGCGCAAAAGTTATAGCGTCTACAAAATAGGGCATAGTTTTATTGCATTTTTATTAATAATTTTTTTTTTTACTAGTAATGGCGGCGATCAGCGATTTTTATTGTGACTGCGACATTATGGCGGACACATCGGACACTTTTGACACCATTTTGGGACCATTGTCATTTTTACAGCGAACAGTGCTATAAAAATGCACTGGTTACTGTAAAAATGACACTGGCAGGGAAGGGGTTAACACTAGGGGGCGAGGAAGGGGTTAAATGTGTGCCCTGGGAGTGATTACTACTGTGTGGGGGAGGGGACTGACTGGGGGAGGTGACCGATCTGTGTCCCTATGTACAAGGGACACAGCATCGGTCTCCTCTCCCTGACAGGACGTGGATCTCTGTGTTTACACACAGAGATCCACATCCTTGTCTGTGTACACGCCGATCACGGGTACCTGGCGGACATCGCGGCCGCCAGGCACGCGCATCGGCATCTCAGTGGCCGAAATAGCCGAGGACGTCTATTGACGTCCTCCCGGATTTATAGATCCACATTGAGGCCGTCATTTGTCAATGGCCCGGATCTGAAGAGTAGTGATGAGCCGAACACCCCCCGGTTCGGTTCGCACCAGAACCCGCGAACGGACCGAAAGTTCGTACGAACATTAGAACCCTATTAAATACAATGGATGCGAACGTTCGAATTCTAAAGTGCTAATTATAACAACTATTATGCATGTTATTGTCCTAAAAAGGGTTTGGGAACCCGGGTTGTGCACCAGGGGACATGTATCAATGCAAAAAGAAGTTTTAAAAACGGTCGTTTTTCGGGAGCAGTCATTTTAATGATGCATAAAGTGAAAAAAAAAAAGTCAAATATTCCTTTAAATATCGTACCTGGGGGGTGTCTAAAGTATGCCTGTGAAGTGCCACGTGTTTCCCGTGTTTAGAACTGTCCCTGCACAAAATGACACTTCTAAAGGAAAAAAAAGCCATTTAAAACTGCTTGCGGCTTTAATGTAATGTCTGGTCCCGGTAATATGGATGAAAATCGTTAAGAAAAATGGCATAGCTACCCCATCACCCCCCCCCCCTACCCCAGCCCATTACCAGCCCCTTTGGGTCTTGTATGGATATTAAGGGGAACCCCGCACATAAAATAAAAAAGGCCCTATATACTCTGAACAGCCGTATACAGGCGGTGCATACAAGACAGGGACTGTAGGTTTGTTCTTATGTAGAATCTGTTTGTAATTTTGAACAGGTACATTGTTGAAGTGTAGCTCCAGCCCAAAAATCTATTTTTAAACTTTTTGGAAAACATAGGTAAGGGTTATCACCCCTGTAACATTTGTTTTGCTGTCTGTGCCCCTGTTCAGAACATTTCACCTCACTTTCCGTCCCAATGACAACTGTTTTTGAAATGTGGTGTTTTTCTTGAAACAAGGATTGCTGATAAAGCATCAGTACAGAGGAGACACCTTTCTCCCATATTTATTCTTACAGGAGAGAATTTTCCTTCCTAGTGGTAGATTTCCTCTCACTTCCTGTTGTCTTCTTGCGTTTGCAAGTAGGAGTCGTTTGTAAGTTGGATGTTTGAAAGTAGGGACCTGCCGTGTATATACTCTGCAGAAATAGGCCCCTTAGTTGTTGGTGTTGGCACAACACTGTAAGCACTCACAGTTACTCTTGGTTGGTGCTGGAACGCCCTGCTGTCAACTATTATATCAGGAATTTTAATTACATATAATTGTTGAACAGTGGTAGTAAAAATTGGGCCTTTGATGGTGGTGCTGGTGCCACAACACTGCTGTAAATTATTAGATCAAGAATTGTAATTGCATGCCCCTGTTGAACAGGGGCTGAAAAATTGGGCCTTTCGTGGTGGTGGTGGTGGTGGTGGTGGTGTTGCCACAACACTGTAAGCCCTCAGAGTTACTCTTGGTGGGTGCAGCAATGGGCCCTGCTGTGAATTATTAGATCAAGAATTGTAATTACATGCCCCTTTTGAACAGGGGCTGAAAAATTGGGCCTTTTGTGGTGGTGGTGGTGGTGGCGTTGCCACAACACTGTAAGCCCTCAGAGTTACTCTTGGTGGGTGCAGCAATGGGCCCTGCTGTGAATTATTAGATCAAGAATTGTAATTGCATGCCCCTGTTGAACAGGGGCTGAAAAATTGGGCCTTTCGTGGTGGTGGTGGTGGTGGCGTTGCCACAACACTGTAAGCCCTCAGAGTTACTCTTGGTGGGTGCAGCAATGGGCCCTGCTGTGAATTATTAGATCAAGAATTGTAATTGCATGCCCCTGTTGAACAGGGGCTGAAAAATTGGGCCTTTCGTGGTGGTGGTGGTGGTGGTGGTGTTGCCACAACACTGTAAGCCCTCAGAGTTACTCTTGGTGGGTGCAGCAATGGGCCCTGCTGTGAATTATTAGATCAAGAATTGTAATTACATGCCCCTTTTGAACAGGGGCTGAAAAATTGGGCCTTAGGCACTGGTGGCACAACACTACAACCCCTCACAGATACTGTACTTGGAGCACAGCAATGAGCCCTGTTGCAAAGTATTGCTTCAAAAATTGTAATGACACGCCCCTGTTAAACAGGGGCTGAAAAATTGGGCCTTAGGCACTGGTGCCACAACACTCCAACCCCTCACAGATACTGTACTTGGAGCACAGCAATGAGCCCTATGGCAAATTATTGCTAAAAAAATTGTAATTACACGCCCCTGTAAAACAGGGGCTGAAAAATTGGGCCTTAGCCACTGGTGGCGGCACCCATAAACAAAAATGATCTTCCAAGCTATCATCATCAATCGTATCATTGAGGACTCGGAGGAGGAGGATAGCCAGTCAACATAACAGCACAGGCACTCAGCATCAGCATCAGTCTTGAAGGGATGTGACATGTTAAAATCAATTAGTCTGTTATATCAGCATCAGGTGTGTGGTAGCTGGTGGTGATCCAAGACTGGTTCATCTTGATGAAAGTCAGTCGATCAACCGAGTCGGTGGACAGGCGCACCCTGTGATCCGTGACAAATCCTCCAGCAGCACTGAATGTGCGTTCCGAAAGAACGCTGGATGCAGAACAGGCCAGTAGCTCAATTGCATACTGTGCAAGCTCTGGCCAGTGATCCATCCTCAAGACCCAGTAAGCCAGAGGATTTTCGGTGGGGAAGGTGTCCAAGTCTGACCTTGCCCCTAGATATTCCTGCACCATGTTTATCAGACGCTGGCGATGGTTGCTGGAACCGATCATACTTTGGGGCTGCGGACTAAAGAATTGTCTGAACGCATCGGTCAGACGTCCACCTTCCCCACCGCTCCTTCTTTGACTGGCCGAAGCCTCAGCAACTCGTTGTCCAGGACCAGGAGTTTGTAACCTCCCAGTCTCTGGGAACGCGTTGCACAGACCTTTCTGCAAGGCCTCCCGGAGTTGTCTCATCCTCTGCTCCCTCTGCGACGGTAACATAAGGTCCGCAACCTTACCCTTGTACCGTGGATCAAGGAGAGTGGCCAGCCAGTAATGGTCCCTCTCCTTGATCCGAAGAATACGAGGATCCTTCCGCAGACTTTGCAGGATCAGGGAGGCCATGCAGCGTAGGTTTGCTGAGGCATTCGCTCCGGAGTCCTCTGGGTCACTAAGGACGACATGATCCGCAGCCACCTCCTCCCAGCCACATACAAGTCCACTGGTTTCTTGGGACTGTAAATCATCCCTAAAAGACTGCTGCTGATGATGCTGAGTGCCAGCCTCCACCTCCATGCTGACACAATCCTCCTCCTCCTCCTCCTCCTCCTCCTCTTCCTCTTCCTGTGCGATGGGTGGGACAGAAGGAACACTGTCTGGGTAAAGGGGGCCTTGAGAGGCAAGGAAGTCCTCCTCTTCCTGCCTCTGTTCTGCCTCAAGTGCCCTGTCCATTATTCCACGCAGCGTGTGCTCCAACAGGTGGACAAGAGGTACAGTGTCACTGATGCATGCACTGTCACTGCTCACCATCCTTGTGGCCTCCTCAAATGGTGCCAGGACAGTGCATGCATCCCTGATCATGCCCCACTGGCGTGAGAAAAAAAACCAAGCTCCCCTGACCCTGTCCTGGTGCCGTAGTCGCACAGGTACTCATTGATGGCCCTCTGCTGCGTGTGCAGCCGCTGCAGCATGGCCAACGTTGAGTTCCACCTGGTGGGCATGTCACATATAAGGCGGTTCTTGGGCAGGTTCAACTCCTTTTGCAGCTCAGCCAGGCGAGCACTGGCATTATAAGATCTGCGGAAATGCACACAGACTTTCCTGGCCTGCCTCAGGACATCCTGTAAGCCCGGGTACCTGCCCAAGAACCGCTGCACCACCAGGTTAAGGACGTGAGCCACACAGGGCACATGGGTCAGTTGTCCCTGTCGGAGGGCGGAGAGGAGGTTGGTGCCATTGTCGCAAACCACCATTCCTGGCTTAAGCTGGCGTGGCGTCAACCACCTCTCGGCCTGGCCCTGCAGAGCAGACAGGACCTCTGCCCCAGTGTGGCTTCTGTCCCCCAAACACACCAGCGCAAGCACGGCATGGCATCTTTTTGCCTGCGTACTTGCGTAGCCCCTTGAACGCCTACGGAGCACCGCTGGTTCCGAGGACAAACCACAGGAAGAGGCCATGGAGGAAGAAGAAGAGGAGGGGGTGGAGGAGAGAGGTGTGTCACAACCAGTAGTAGCATTTTGGAGGCGTGGCAGTGGAACAACCTCCAACACTACTGCACCTTGTCCTGCATCCTTCCCAGCTGCCAAAAGAGTGACCCAATGGGCCGTGAAAGAAAGGTAACGTCCCTGTCCATGCCTGCTGGACCATGAGTCAGCGGTAATATGCACCTTACCGCTGACCGCCCTGTCCAGCGAGGCCAAGACATTGCCTTCCACATGCCGGTAGAGAGCCGGAATAGCCTTCCGTGAGAAAAAGTGGCGTTTGGGAACCTGCCACTGAGGAACCGCACATTGCACAAACTCACGGAAGGGGGCCGAGTCTACCAACTGAAAAGGCAGCAGTTGAAGCGCTAGCAATTTAGCCAAGCTAGCATTCAACCGCTGGGCATGTGGATGGCTGGGAGTGAACTTCTTTCGACGGTCCAGCAGCTGGGGCAGGGAAATTTGCCTGCTAGAATCGGACGTCGGTGTACTGCTAGCAGAGTGGCCGCAAGTACTTGGCTGTGACACGCCTAATTCTACACCTTCATTCCTCTCAGTGCATGTTTCAGAGAGGACTGAAGTTATAGTGGGGTTGGAGATCCCAGCTGATGCGGTGCAAGGAGAGGTCCGCTTTGTTCTTTGGTGTGGGTCTTTGAGGTAGGCTTGCCAACGAGCTGCATGGCAGGTCAACATATGTCTGGTCAGGCATGTGGTACCCAAGCGGCTGATGTTTTGGCCACGCGATATACGCTTGAGACATATGTTGCAAACAGCAGCTGTGCGATCTGATGCACTAGCCTCAAAAAAGGCCCACACCAAGGAACTTTTTGAATGACGGGCAGAGGCTGCGCCCTGCACAGGCGGAGCTCTGCGGTGTGATTCCGTCGGTGTACTGCCCTTACGCTGGCCACCAAAGGGCATCCTGCCTCGTTGGAGATGTGCCTCCTCCTCATCCTCCTCCTCCTCCTCTCTCCTATTAGGCACCCACGTGGAGTCAGTGACCTCATCATCCCCTCCCTCCTCATCACTGGAGCCAATCTGGCATTATGCTGCAGCTGCTGGAACATGACTGCCAGATTGGTGTCCTTCTTGAGCATCCCCTCTGTCTGCTCTCACGCTACTGCCTTCCTGTAGCTGGGTTTCATCATCAGACCCTTCGAAACGCTGGGCATCCTCCTGGAGCATGTACCCAACACTGTGCTCAAACAGTTCGGGGGACTCCTCAGGAGGAGGACATGGTGGGTCTAGGGAAGGAGTGACTGATGATGAGTCTGACATTGATACCAGGGAAGAGGACGCTTTGGCAGCTGCTTTGCCAGTACCCTGAGCCTGGGTGAGAGAGGATGAGGAGGAGGAGGAGGGCTTGGTCATCCACTCTACCAAGTCTTCGGCATGATGTGGCTCAACATGTCCAGCTGCCGAAAAGAAGGACAAGCGTGTCCCATGGCCATGTGCTGATGACAATGCACCGCGTCCACGACCAGCACTGTTGCCCCCAGACACAGAGCCTGCTTGCCCTCTTTTATTGCCTCCTGACTGTCTGCCTCTCCTTGTTTGCCTTCCAGACATTCTAATAGATGGCCTGCAGGGAGATGGGAAAAAAGCAATAAGGGCTACCTTCAGGTGTCCTTCTCTGTCCCTTTACTTAAGGATTTCTAAATATGGTTGAGGATGATTGCTTTTGCACAGAATAGCACAACGACAATTTCCCTGACTGTCCAAAAAAACAAGGATTTCAAAGATGGTTGATGAGGAATGCTTTAGCACACTATAGCACAAGGAGAATTTCCCTCACTGTCCTTCCCTGTCCCTAGAAACAAGGATTCACACAGTAAAACACACTGACACTCTCCCTACCTATAGTTTTCTGTCCCTAGAAAAAAAGTTTTTTTAAAGCACACTATAGCACAAGGAGAATTTTCCTCACTTTCCTTCTTTGTCCCTAGAAACAAGGATTATCACAGTGAAAGAAACTGACACTCTTCCTACCTATAGTTTTCTGTCCCTAGAAAAAATGTTTTTTTAAAGCACACTATAGCACAAGGAGAATTTTCCTCACTTTCCTTCTTTGTCCCTAGAAACAAGGATTATCACAGTGAAAGAAACTGACACTCTTCCTACCTATAGTTTTCTGTCCCTAGAAAAAATGTTTTTTTAAAGCACACTATAGCACAAGGAGAATTTTCCTCACTTTCCTTCTTTGTCCCTAGAAACAAGGATTATCACAGTGAAAGAAACTGACACTCTTCCTACCTATAGTTTTCTGTCCCTAGAAAAAATGTTTTTTTAAAGCACACTATAGCACAAGGAGAATTTTCCTCACTTTCCTTCTTTGTCCCTAGAAACAAGGATTATCACAGTGAAAGAAACTGACACTCTTCCTACCTATAGTTTTCTGTCCCTAGAAAAAATGTTTTTTTAAAGCACACTATAGCACAAGGAGAATTTTCCTCACTTTCCTTCTTTGTCCCTAGAAACAAGGATTATCACAGTGAAAGAAACTGACACTCTTCCTACCTATAGTTTTCTGTCCCTAGAAAAAATGTTTTTTTAAAGCACACTATAGCACAAGGAGAATTTTCCTCACTTTCCTTCTTTGTCCCTAGAAACAAGGATTATCACAGTGAAAGAAACTGACACTCTTCCTACCTATAGTTTTCTGTCCCTAGAAAAAATGTTTTTTTAAAGCACACTATAGCACAAGGAGAATTCCCTCACTGTCCTTCCCTGTCCCTAGAAACAAGGATTCGCACAGTAAAACACACTGACACTCTCCCTACCTATAGTTTTCTGTCCCTAGAAAAAATGTTTTTTTAAAGCACACTATAGAACAAGGAGAATTTTCCTCACTTTCCTTCTTTGTCCCTAGAAACAAGGATTATCACAGTGAAAGAAACTGACACTCTTCCTTCCTATAGTTTTCTGTCCCTAGAAAAAATGTTTTTTTAAAGCACACTATAGCACAAGGAGAATTCCCTCACTGTCCTTCCCTGTCCCTAGAAACAAGGATTCGCACAGTAAAACACACTGACACTCTCCCTACCTATAGTTTTCTGTCCCTAGAAAAAATGTTTTTTTAAAGCACACTATAGCACAAGGAGAATTCCCTCACTGTCCTTCCCTGTCCCTAGAAACAAGGATTCGCACAGTAAAACACACTGACACTCTCCCTACCTATAGTTTTCTGTCCCTAGAAAAAATGTTTTTTTAAAGCACACTATAGCACAAGGAGAATTTTCCTCACTTTCCTTCTTTGTCCCTAGAAACAAGGATTATCACAGTGAAAGAAACTGACACTCTTCCTTCCTATAGTTTTCTGTCCCTAGAAAAAATGTTTTTTTAAAGCACACTATAGCACAAGGAGAATTCCCTCACTGTCCTTCCCTGTCCCTAGAAACAAGGATTCGCACAGTAAAACACACTGACACTCTCCCTACCTATAGTTTTCTGTCCCTAGAAAAAATGTTTTTTTAAAGCACACTATAGCACAAGGAAAATTTTCCTCACTTTCCTTCTTTGTCCCTAGAAACAAGGATTATCACAGTGAAAGAAACTGACACTCTTCCTTCCTATAGTTTTCTGTCCCTAGAAAAAATGTTTTTTTAAAGCACACTATAGCACAAGGAGAATTCCCTCACTGTCCTTCCCTGTCCCTAGAAACAAGGATTCGCACAGTAAAACACACTGACACTCTCCCTACCTATAGTTTTCTGTCCCTAGAAAAAATGTTTTTTTAAAGCACACTATAGCACAAGGAGAATTTTCCTCACTTTCCTTCTTTGTCCCTAGAAACAAGGATTATCACAGTGAAAGAAACTGACACTCTTCCTACCTATAGTTTTCTGTCCCTAGAAAAAATGTTTTTTTAAAGCACACTATAGCACAAGGAGAATTTTCCTCACTTTCCTTCTTTGTCCCTAGAAACAAGGATTATCACAGTGAAAGAAACTGACACTCTTCCTTCCTATAGTTTTCTGTCCCTAGAAAAAATGTTTTTTTAAAGCACACTATAGCACAAGGAGAATTCCCTCACTGTCCTTCCCTGTCCCTAGAAACAAGGATTCGCACAGTAAAACACACTGACACTCTCCCTACCTATAGTTTTCTGTCCCTAGAAAAAAAGTTTTTTTAAAGCACACTATAGCACAAGGAGAATTTTCCTCACTTTCCTTCTTTGTCCCTAGAAACAAGGATTATCACAGTGAAAGAAACTGACACTCTTCCTACCTATAGTTTTCTGTCCCTAGAAAAAATGTTTTTTTAAAGCACACTATAGCACAAGGAGAATTTTCCTCACTTTCCTTCTTTGTCCCTAGAAACAAGGATTATCACAGTGAAAGAAACTGACACTCTTCCTACCTATAGTTTTCTGTCCCTAGAAAAAATGTTTTTTTAAAGCACACTATAGCACAAGGAGAATTTTCCTCACTTTCCTTCTTTGTCCCTAGAAACAAGGATTATCACAGTGAAAGAAACTGACACTCTTCCTACCTATAGTTTTCTGTCCCTAGAAAAAATGTTTTTTTAAAGCACACTATAGCACAAGGAGAATTTTCCTCACTTTCCTTCTTTGTCCCTAGAAACAAGGATTATCACAGTGAAAGAAACTGACACTCTTCCTACCTATAGTTTTCTGTCCCTAGAAAAAATGTTTTTTTAAAGCACACTATAGCACAAGGAGAATTTTCCTCACTTTCCTTCTTTGTCCCTAGAAACAAGGATTATCACAGTGAAAGAAACTGACACTCTTCCTACCTATAGTTTTCTGTCCCTAGAAAAAATGTTTTTTTAAAGCACACTATAGCACAAGGAGAATTTTCCTCACTTTCCTTCTTTGTCCCTAGAAACAAGGATTATCACAGTGAAAGAAACTGACACTCTTCCTACCTATAGTTTTCTGTCCCTAGAAAAAATGTTTTTTTAAAGCACACTATAGCACAAGGAGAATTCCCTCACTGTCCTTCCCTGTCCCTAGAAACAAGGATTCGCACAGTAAAACACACTGACACTCTCCCTACCTATAGTTTTCTGTCCCTAGAAAAAATGTTTTTTTAAAGCACACTATAGAACAAGGAGAATTTTCCTCACTTTCCTTCTTTGTCCCTAGAAACAAGGATTATCACAGTGAAAGAAACTGACACTCTTCCTTCCTATAGTTTTCTGTCCCTAGAAAAAATGTTTTTTTAAAGCACACTATAGCACAAGGAGAATTCCCTCACTGTCCTTCCCTGTCCCTAGAAACAAGGATTCGCACAGTAAAACACACTGACACTCTCCCTACCTATAGTTTTCTGTCCCTAGAAAAAATGTTTTTTTAAAGCACACTATAGCACAAGGAGAATTCCCTCACTGTCCTTCCCTGTCCCTAGAAACAAGGATTCGCACAGTAAAACACACTGACACTCTCCCTACCTATAGTTTTCTGTCCCTAGAAAAAATGTTTTTTTAAAGCACACTATAGCACAAGGAGAATTTTCCTCACTTTCCTTCTTTGTCCCTAGAAACAAGGATTATCACAGTGAAAGAAACTGACACTCTTCCTTCCTATAGTTTTCTGTCCCTAGAAAAAATGTTTTTTTAAAGCACACTATAGCACAAGGAGAATTCCCTCACTGTCCTTCCCTGTCCCTAGAAACAAGGATTCGCACAGTAAAACACACTGACACTCTCCCTACCTATAGTTTTCTGTCCCTAGAAAAAATGTTTTTTTAAAGCACACTATAGCACAAGGAAAATTTTCCTCACTTTCCTTCTTTGTCCCTAGAAACAAGGATTATCACAGTGAAAGAAACTGACACTCTTCCTTCCTATAGTTTTCTGTCCCTAGAAAAAATGTTTTTTTAAAGCACACTATAGCACAAGGAGAATTCCCTCACTGTCCTTCCCTGTCCCTAGAAACAAGGATTCGCACAGTAAAACACACTGACACTCTCCCTACCTATAGTTTTCTGTCCCTAGAAAAAATGTTTTTTTAAAGCACACTATAGCACAAGGAGAATTTTCCTCACTTTCCTTCTTTGTCCCTAGAAACAAGGATTATCACAGTGAAAGAAACTGACACTCTTCCTACCTATAGTTTTCTGTCCCTAGAAAAAATGTTTTTTTAAAGCACACTATAGCACAAGGAGAATTTTCCTCACTTTCCTTCTTTGTCCCTAGAAACAAGGATTATCACAGTGAAAGAAACTGACACTCTTCCTTCCTATAGTTTTCTGTCCCTAGAAAAAATGTTTTTTTAAAGCACACTATAGCACAAGGAGAATTTTCCTCATTTTACTTCTTTGTCCCTAGAAACAAGGATTATCACAGTGAAAGAAACTGACACTCTTCCTACCTATAATTTTCTGTCCCTAGAAAAAATGTTTTTTTAAAGCACACTATAGCACAAGGAGAATTTTCCTCACTTTCCTTCTTTGTCCCTAGAAACAAGGATTATCACAGTGAAAGAAACTGACACTCTTCCTTCCTATAGTTTTCTGTCCCTAGAAAAAATGTTTTTTTAAAGCACACTATAGCACAAGGAGAATTCCCTCACTGTCCTTCCCTGTCCCTAGAAACAAGGATTCGCACAGTAAAACACACTGACACTCTCCCTACCTATAGTTTTCTGTCCCTAGAAAAAATGTTTTTTTAAAGCACACTATAGCACAAGGAGAATTCCCTCACTGTCCTTCCCTGTCCCTAGAAACAAGGATTCGCACAGTAAAACACACTGACACTCTCCCTACCTATAGTTTTCTGTCCCTAGAAAAAATGTTTTTTTAAAGCACACTATAGCACAAGGAGAATTTTCCTCACTTTCCTTCTTTGTCCCTAGAAACAAGGATTATCACAGTGAAAGAAACTGACACTCTTCCTACCTATAGTTTTCTGTCCCTAGAAAAAATGTTTTTTTAAAGCACACTATAGCACAAGGAGAATTTTCCTCACTTTCCTTCTTTGTCCCTAGAAACAAGGATTATCACAGTGAAAGAAACTGACACTCTTCCTTCCTATAGTTTTCTGTCCCTAGAAAAAATGTTTTTTTAAAGCACACTATAGCACAAGGAGAATTCCCTCACTGTCCTTCCCTGTCCCTAGAAACAAGGATTCGCACAGTAAAACACACTGACACTCTCCCTACCTCTATTTTTCTTTCCCTAGAAAAAATGTTTTTTTAAAGCACACTATAGCACAAGGAGAATTCCCTCACTGTCCTTCCCTGTCCCTAGAAACAAGGATTCGCACAGTAAAACACACTGACACTCTCCCTACCTATAGTTTTCTGTCCCTAGAAAAAATGTTTTTTTAAAGCACACTATAGCACAAGGAGAATTTTCCTCACTTTCCTTCTTTGTCCCTAGAAACAAGGATTATCACAGTGAAAGAAACTGACACTCTCCCTACCTATAGTTTTCTGTCCCTAGAAAAAATGTTTTTTTAAAGCACACTATAGCACAAGGAGAATTCCCTCACTGTCCTTCCCTGTCCCTAGAAACAAGGATTCGCACAGTAAAACACACTGACACTCTCCCTACCTATAGTTTTCTGTCCCTAGAAAAAATGTTTTTTTAAAGCACACTATAGCACAAGGAGAATTCCCTCACTTTCCTTCTTTGTCCCTAGAAACAAGGATTCGCACAGTAAAACACACTGACACTCTCCCTACCTATCCTTCTCTTTCCCTAAACTAAAGGAATCCAGGTGTCAGGGTCACCTGTGGCCAGGTGACAGATGCACACCGTAGGGGGACAGGAGTGCACCGCGAGGTAGTGAACCCTATGGCTGGCTTCTGTGGATAGGAAACTGGGTGGTTGTGGAAAGCGGGACCAGAGGAGCACAACCGGGATCCCAACGGAAGCGAGAGCCAAGATTCCCCAGGGCGCGGAGTCTAAGACCCAGCTGGTCTTCTCCAGGGCCTCTAGTGGTGAGGATGTTACGCTGCAGGCTGGGACCAGGTCGCGGCCCCTGGAGTTTCCTAGCTCACGCCCCGTAGGATAAGGGGAAGCAGCAGCACACAATAGAGAGAACCGAATAACAAGCCGAAGGTCAGGGGCCACAAGCAGACAAGGATAACGAAGAACGAGCCGAAGGTCAAGGGTCACGAGCAGACAGGGATGGTCGGGGACAAGCCAATAACGTAACAGAGAGACAGACGTAGCACACGGCAGGCAGGAACCCAAACACACAATGCCTAACAAACACGTTGATCAGCCAAGCAGGCTTGCAGTGCACAGGTTAATATAGTGTTCAGTGATAGGGCCTGGGGTGGAGTCAGGCTGGGAGGAGATTATAAAGGAAGCCAGGTGAAGGAGGTCTGGTCTCTAGATGAACACATGAGGAGGAAGGTAAGATGGCAGACAAACACTACTGCATATCCATGACACCAGGTTAAGCAAGAAAAAAATAAATGTCACTGTCCCTGCCTATGCTTCTCTTTTCCTGCTCCGGAACACACTACACTAGGCCGCCGTGCTGGCGGCCTTTTATAGTGTGGGGCGTGTACTAAACACCCTCAGCAATAATTGGCCACAGGCATCCTGCCTGTGGCCAATCATTGCTCTCCTCGCTGCCGGCGCTGTGATTGGCCAAGCATGCAGGGTCACAGTGCATGCTTGGCCAATCACAGCGCCTGGATGACACTGCGATGGCGTAGTGCATTGTGGGCCGTTCGCGTCACTCGAATTTGGCGCAAACGGCCCAAATCGTTCGATCTTCGCTGAACGATCGAACAGCCGATGTTCGAGTCGAACATATGTTCGACTCGAACACGAAGCTCATCCCTACTGAAGAGGATAAAGTCCGCTTGTCTTCAGCACAAAACAAATTAAAGAAAAGGCACATACAGTTTTTGTAGATGGGTCTTCGCCCCAGAACTTCAAGAGTCCTTGTTAAATCCTTAGCAGCTTCCAGCAGACACACAGTTCATCACAACAGGTGCAATCCCATACTCCTCCTCACCACCTCTAGCACCTCTTCCTGTCTTATGAGCTGTTCCCTGGAAGCCTTTAACCCCCTGTGTGCTGACTCCCAGTGGTCAGGGATGGAGGCTCTTTCCCACCCGAATATCACTTTAGAGCCTCCGAAAATTCCGGCCCCCAAATGACTCTCTATCAAGAGAGAGAGGGCTGCGAGCCAGTCTTCTCTGGATTAATTTGATTGCCGGGAATTCCTCACCCATTCTGGGTGACCCCCTGAACACTATCACAATTCCCTTTAAGGCAGGGCTCGACAATCCCCGGGCGCCAGGTCGCAAATGCAACTAGAATTAGCGACCTGGCACCTGGGGCAGCACAGCTGAGGTTACCTGTATCTCCGTGCACCCCCCCCCCTCCGCGATCGCGTGATCTCGCCGGGCCGTTAATTTAGGCCGCGGCTTTGCGGCCTTCTGCAGGCCTAGGCTTCATTCTGTAATCTGGCGCCATCCTGTGGTGGCCGTTGGTATGACAAGTCAACCAGCAATGCTTGTCTGTTTCACTGCCCGCCCATCTCCTTCCCTTTACTTAGAAGTTAACCCCCAAACATTATATATATATTTTTTATTCTAACACCCTAGAGAATAAAATGGCGATCGTTGCAATACTTTCTGTCACATCGTATTTGCGCAGCGGTCTTACAAGCGCACTTTTTTGAGGAAAAAAATACACTTTTTGAAATAAAAAAATAAGACAACAGTAAAGTTAGCCGATTTTTTTTTTTTTTTTATATTGTGAAAGATAATGTTACGCTGAGTAAATTTGATACCCAACATGTCACGCTTCAAAATTGCGTCCGCTCGTGGAATGGCGACAAACTTTTACCCTTTAAAATCTCCATAGGTGACATTTAAAAAATTCTACAGGTTGCATGTTTTGAGTTACAGAGGATGTCTAGGGCTATAATTATTGCTCTCGCTCTACCGATCGCGGCGATACCTCACATGTGTGGTTTAAACACTGCTTTCATATGCGGGCGCTACTCGCGTATGCGTTCGCTTCTGCACGCATTGGTCGTTAAAAAAAAAAAAACCTGGCTCCTAACTTTTTTAGCTGGCTCCTAGATTCCAAGCAAATTTGTCAAGCCCTGCTTTAAGGCCCCTTTCACACTGGCACGTTTTTCAGGCGGTTTAGCGCTAATATTAGCGCTATTATACCGCCTGAAAAATCGTGCCCTGTATTCTTCAATGTGAAAGCCTGAAGGCTTTCACACTGAAGCAGTGCGCTAGCAGGACCGCTCCAAAAGTCCTGCTAGCCGCATCTTTACAGCGGTGAAGGAGCGGTGTGTTGAAATCAATGGGACACCGCGGTAATACCGCCCGCAAACCGCGGCAATAGCCGCGGTTTGCAGGCGGTATTAACCCTTTTTCGGCCGCTAGCGGGGGTTAAATTCACCCCGCTAACGGCCGCATACCGCGGTGATAACGACGGTATAGCGGCGCTGAAAATCACGCCGCTATACCGCCACCGCACCTGCCCGCCCCAGTGTGAAAGGGGCCTTAGGGACCACAACCCAAATACTGGTGCTATATAGCACCCGTCCAGGACCCAACCTTGGCATCCTGTACAATATATATATATATATATATATATATATATATATATATATATATATATTTTTTTTATGTTGAACGGAATTCCACATTTCTTATGAATATAAAATGATTCCGAAATGTATCTAAATGTGAAATGATGTTTTCCCCCGGAGCACAAATGTTCTGTTGTGAAGTGGATTTTCACCTTGATGAGAATACTCACAGACAAGTGTCACATTCCAGGCGTGTTCGTCTCTTCCGCCGTGTCACCATCATGAGGCTAACATGGAGAAAAGTCCCCATTGTATGAGACAAATCTGTGTTTTTCTTTAAAAATATGTGAAAAAAGAAAATTAAAATATTTAAAAAAAATTATTAAAAAAAAAAAATTATTAAAAAAAAAAAATTATAAAAAATAATGAACGCAGCCCAAAAAAGCCAATAATAAATGTTCTTGTTTCTGTTCCTGTGTAACCCTTTTGCTGCTGGGCCTTTCTTTTTTTTTTCTTGCACAAATGTTTAAAAAGATAGCACACTTGGGACGCCTGTCTTTACACGCACATGAACTTTAATGGCATCCCGGTCTTATGCCGCGTACAGACGATCGGACATTCCGACAACAAAGCCGTGGATTTTTTTTCTAAAGGATGTTGGCTCAAACTTGTCTTGCATTCACACCGTCGGTCACACAAATGTTGTCGAAAATTCCGAACGTCAAGAACGCGGTGGCGTACAACACGTTCGACGAGCCGAGAAAAATGAAGTTCAGTTGCCAGTGCGGCTCTTCTGCTTGATTCCGAGCATGCCTGGACTTTTGTGCGTAGAAATTGCGTACATACGGTCGGATTTTTCGACAACAAAGCTTTCAAATTTTTGTTGTCGGAAATTTCGACAGCAAATGTCCGATGGAGCCTACACACGGTCGGAATTTCCGACAACAAGCTCCCATCGAACATTTGTTGTCGGAAATTCCGACCGTGTGTACGCGGCATTAGTCCGTAGGGTTCAATAGAGTTGGCTCACCCTTTGCAGCTACAACAGGTTCAACTCTTCTGGGAAGGCCGTCCACAAGGTTTAGGGGGGTGTCTTTGCGAATGTTTGACCAATCTTCCAGAAGAGCATTTGTGAGGTCAGGCACTGATGTTGGAGGAAAAGGCCTGGCTCGCAGTCTCCGCTCTAATACATCCCAAAGGTGTTCTATCGGGTTGGGGTCAGGACTCTGTGCAGGGCAGTCAAGTTCCTACACCCCAAAACTCGCTCATCTATGTCTTTATGGACTTTGCTTTGTGCACTGGTCCAAGTCATTTGGTGGAGGTGGGATTATGGTGGGGGGTTGTTTTTCAGGGGTTGGGCTGGGCCCCTTTGTTCCAGTGAAGGGAACTCTTAAGGCGTCAGCATACCAAGACATTTTGGACAATTTCATGCTCCCAACATTGTGGGAAGAGTTTGGGGATGGCCCCTTCCTGTACCGACATGACTGCGCACCAGTGCAAAAAGCAAGGGCCATAAAGACATAGATGAGCGAGTTTTGGGTGGAGAAACCTGACTGGCCTGCACAGAGTCCTGACCTTAACCAGATGGAACACCTTTGAGATGAATTAGCGTGGAGACTGCGAGCCAGGCCTTCTCATCCAACATCAGTGCCAGATCTCACAAACGCGCTTCTGGAAGAATGGTCAAACATTCCCATAGACACACTCCTAAACCTTGTGGACGGCCTTCCCAGAAGAGTTGAAGCTGTTATAGCTGTAAAGGGTGGGCCAACCCAATATTGAACCCTACGGACTAAGACTGGGATGCTATTAAAGTTCATGTGCGTGTAAAGACAGGTGTCCCAATACTTTTGACAATCTAGTGTAGATACCCAACATGTCAAGCTTTAAAATTGCATAATCCCACAAGACAACAACAAATTTCAGATTTTTCCTATACTTTCAATTGGCAACCCTTTAAAAGCCCCCACAAGGTCATCAGTTTAGAGCTAACTGTAAATAATGGAGCTAGAATTATTGAGCTCATTTAGGCGAGCGCACGGCGATATGTACATGTGCAGCGCAAACAACATTTTCGTACATAGGGTGGGTTTTTATTTGTGTGTGTGTTTTTTTGGGTGGGGTTTCCAAGTGCCTTAAATGTAAATTTTTATTTTTTTACACTTTTATTTTTTTTTTTAAACGAAAACTTTGTCTATATTACATAGCGGACAAAGCGCCATCATGTCTCACTTGCCCTTCATTGAAGCTAATGGAGCGTAGATCACGCCTCATTAACATTTTCCCTGTTCCCAGCAGCTGAGGAAAGTGACACCAGAAACTGGATGTGATGATATTCACGCTGCTCGAGGAGATCAGAGAATGTCTGACTTGTGGAGTGTAGCGGCCAGGAGTGTGTGTGAACCCCTCCCCCCCTCTCCTACCCCGTTCTGCTATGTGATTTGCACAATTCATACCTTTCTATATATAACACATAGGGCTGTTACTGATTAAAATTTTCGTGTTCGATTAATCGATTTTTTTTTTTAATCGATTAATCGACTAATTTCGATTAATTATAACGCACATACAGATCCAACTACTTTTAGCTGATCTCCTTGCAGGCCGATTCCCAGTGCAGCGACCAACCACTGGAAAAATGGATAGCAGGATACAAAAAACACACAAAGGCAGCGCTCGATGGGAATAGCATTAAAACTTTTATAGTCTTCAAGTAGGTAACAAAATAAATATTGCACTGGAGATAAAATCAATGTAGCTACATAAACTGTAAAAATGGTGCGAGTAATACCAAACGGTAGCAAAAGCAGTCATAAAAACATGTAGCTAAGTATGATACTGGTATAAAAATGTGTACAATGATACCACTGCTGAATCCAGATGAGGAGGGGCTAACATCAGTCCGTCGGCATGTAGATGTCCCGTGAAGGGAACTATCACAACTCCCAGTGGATGGCTGTAGAATCCCAGGTTGATAGAGGGAAGTGATAGAGGGAAGTGTAACAGTCCTTGCGTGTGGCAGATAGTAAGGCCCCGCCAGCATGCAGATATGAAGGCACAGCAAAGGAGCCCTTCAGATGGACACGGCATGCCCCGCTGGTGTCCGTGACGTCACCGGATCTCCGACGGAACTCCCTGAAGACCCGGAAGCCGGTGGAGAGGCGAGTACCGATCAAAAGAATTTTGATCGATCAAAAAAATTTATCGATTAATCGAGGAATTAATAGTTAATTTCCACAGCCCTAATAACATATAATGCCTGCTGTCCTACCCTCCACACTCCTCTTCTGCATGTACTTCCTCCTTTCATACCTTCTGCACTCCTTTCCTGCACATACTACCCCACTGTCACACCCTCTGCGCTCCTTTTCTGTGCACACAGTGCCTTGAAAAAGTATTCATACCCCTTGAAATGTTCCACATTTTGTCATGTTACCACCAAAATAGTAAATGTATTTTATTGGGATTTTATGTGATAGACCACCACAAAGTGGCACATAATTGTGAAGTGGAAGGAAAATGATAAATGGTTTTCAACATTTTTTACAAATAAATATGTGAAAAGTGTGGGGGGCATTTATATGGCGCCCCCCTGAGTCAATACTTTGTAGAACCCCCTTTCTCTGCAATTACAGCTACAAGTCTTTTTGGGGATGTCTCTACCAGCTTTGCCCATCTAGAGAGGGACATTTTTGCCCATTCTTCTTTGTAAAATATCTCAAACTCTGTCAGATTGGATGGAGAGTGTCTGTGAACAGCAATTTTCAAGTCTTACCACAGATTCTCAATGTGATTTAGGTCTGGACTGTGACTGGGCCATTCTAACACATGAACATGCTTTGATCTAAACCATTCCATTGTAGCTCTGGCTGTATGTTTGGGGTCGTTGTCCTGCTGGAAGGTGAACCTCTGCCCCCCCCAGTCTCAAGTCTTTTGCAGACTCTAACAGGTTTTCTTCCAAGGTTGCCGTGTATTTGGCTCCATCCATCTTCCCATCAACTCTGAGCAGCTTCCCTGTCCCTGCTGAAGAAAAACATCCCCACAACATGATGCTGTCACCACCATGTTTCACAGTGGGGATGGTGTGTTCAGGGTGATGTGCAGTGTTAGTTTTCCGCCACACATAGCGTTTTGCTTTAAGACCAAGTTAAATTAAGACCAAGGTAAAGTTAATTTGGGTCTCATCTGACCAGAGCACCTTCTTCCACATGTTTGCTGTGTCCCCCACATGTTTGCTGTGTCCCCCACATGGCTTCTCACAAACTGCAAACAGGACTTCTTATGGCTTTCTTTCACCAATTACTTTCTTCTTGTCACTCTTCTATATAGGCCAGATTTGTACGACTAATAGTTGTCCTGCGGACAGATTCTCCCCCCTGAGCTGTGGATCTCTGCAGCTCCTCCAGAGTTACCATGGGCCTCTTGGCTGCTTCTCTGATGAATGCTCTCCTTGCCCGGCTGGTCAGTTTAGGTGGATGACCATGTCTTGGTAGGTTTGCAGTTGTGCCATACTCTTTCCATTTTCGGATTATGGATTGAGCACAGCTCTGTGAGATGTTCAAAGTTTGGGATATTTTTTTATAACATAACCCTGCTTTATACTTCTCCACAACTTTATCCCTGACCTGTCTGGTGTGTTCCTTGGCCTTCATGATACTGTTTGTTCACTAAGGTTCTCTAACAAACCTATGAAGGCTTCACAGAACAGCTGTATTTATACTGACATTAAATTACACACAGGTGGACTCTATTTACTAATTAGGTGACTTCTGAAGGCAATTGGTTCCACTAGATTTTAGTTAGGGGTATCAGAGTAAAGGGGGCTGAACACAAACGCACGCCACACTTTTCACATATTTATTTGTAAAACAATTTATCATTTTCCATCCACTTCACAATTATGTGCCACTTTGTGTTGGTCTATCACATAAAATCCCAATAAAATATATTTACGTTTTTGGTTGTTACATGACAAAATGTGGAAAATTTCAAGGGGTATGAATACTTGTTCAAAGCACTGTACTGCTCACTGTCATACCATCCACACCAGGGGTAGGCAATCTCGGCACTCCAGCTGTGGTGAAACTACAAATCCCATCATGCCTCTGCATCTAGGAGTCATGCCTGTGATTTTCATGGTCTTGCAATGTCTCATGGGTAGGGTTGAGCGGACCCGAACTGTAAAGTTCGGGTCCGTACCGAACTTTTGGGTTTTGGGGTCCCAGACCCGAACCCGAACAATTGACTGTATTCGGGTTCGGGTCTGTATTCGGGTTCGGGTCCGGTGTTCGGCAATATGCATGTAAAGTCGCACTTGTTTCCCGTGCTTAGAACTGTCCCTGCACAAAGTGTAATTTCTGAAGGGAAAAAAGTCATTTAAAACTCACTCGCGGCTATTAATGAATTGTCGGCTCCCGGCAATACACAAAAAAGTCATTGATTAATAAAAAAAAAAGCGTGGGGGTTCCCCCAAATTTAATTACCAGGCCCTTCAGGTCTGGAATGGATATTAAGGGGAACCCTGCCGCAAATTACAAAAAAAAAATGCGTGCGGTTCCCCCAAATATCCATACCAGGCCCTTCAGGTCTGGTATGGATTTTAAGGGGAACTCCACCCCAAATGTAAAAAAAAATGGCGTGGAGTACCCCCAAAAATCCAGACCAGACCCATTATCAGAGCGCGCAACCTGGCAGGCCGCAAGAAAAGAGGGGGGCGAGAGAGCGCCCCCCCTCCCTCCTGAACCGTACCAGGCCACATGCCCTCAACATGGGCAGAATGTTCCCATGTTGATGGGGACAAGGGCCTCATCCCCACAACCCTTGCCCGGTGGTTGTAGGGGTCTGCAGGCGGGGGGCTTATCGGAATCTGGAAGACCCCTTTAACAAAGGGGACCCCCAGATCCCAGCCCCCCCTATGTGAATTGGTAATGGGGTACATTAAGAAAGTGTAAAAATGTTTAAAAAAAATACACAGACACCATTGGGAAAGTCCTTTATTAAAAAATAAAATAAAATAAAATAAAAAAAAAACATTCCAGCGATGAAATCCAGTGTCCCACGGCAATCCCGATGTCCAGCGCTGTCCAGACGAAATGTCATTGGCTGAGCCTGAGCGGACCTGATGGGGAACTTCCTCGCGAGTGTATTAAATGAATAGACCCGCCCCTTCTAAAGTTCCCCATCAGGTCCGCTCAGCCAATGACGTAGTGTAACATGTTAACTGAATTAACATGAAAACACTTGACGCGCCTGAACGCATCTAAACGCGCCTAAACATGTTTTTTAAATGTGGGGGTGTGAGGGGGAGTGGGATGAGAGAGAGAGAGGAGGGGTGGGAGGGAGAAGGGGGCTGAGAGGGAGGAGGGGTGAGAGAGAAACGTGGTAAGAGAGGGGGTGGCCTGACACAGGGGGGGGTAGCTGACAGAGGGGGGAGTAGCTAACACAGAGGGTACTAGCTGACAGAGGGGGGGGTAGTTGACAGGGGGGGAGTTGACAGGGGGGTAGCTGACAGGGGGGATGCTAAATGAGAGGGGGAGTAGCTGACTGAGAGGGGGTATCTGACAGGGGGGGTAGCTGATAGGGGTGGAGTAGCTGACTGAGAGGGGGGTGTGGCTGACAGAGGGGGAAGTGGCTGACTGAGAGCGGCAGGCTGACAGAGGGGGGTGAGAGGGCAAATCAGAAAGATACCTCAGTGAGGACTCAGAGACACAGCAGAACACACGCCAGGCAAGGAGGCAGGACTCTGGGCGGCAGCGATCACCCACAGTCCAGCCCCGCCTCCACATGTGACCAGGTCCACCCGGCCAATCACAGCCCCTCATGTTCGCCGCCCGCATGTGACCTATTCAGCAAATCACAGGCTGAATAGGTATGCCTGCTGCTCATCGCTGAGCTCCGCTCGGAGGCGGAGCGCACAGGCAGTAATGGCGGGCACGGGAATCGGGATGTGCCGCTTTAGGTTGAACTGCTGATATGTTCCCGGGTTTCAGACGGCTTGAAAACCGGGCACATGTGTCCAAACCCGGACTGCCCGGGTCAAAACCGGACAGGTGGCAACCCTATCGGGAGCCAGTGTAGGGATTGGAGGAGAGGTTTGGCAGACACTGAGCGGTTGGTAAGGTGGATAAGTCTGGCAGCAGCATTCATGATAGACTGAAGAGGGGATAGCCTATAGAGAGGCAGGCCAAAAAGGAGAGAGTTGCAATAGTAAAGGCAAGAGATAACAAGGGAGTGAATGAGGACAAACAAATTCGGAACAAAACAAATTGCACATGTCTATAATTCAATAATTTTAAATATTCAAAGCAAACTCCCTCATCCATCCATGCCTCCATGCTATATTTTGTGGAGAAATCAATTTGAACCCCCCCCCCCCCAGCCTTTCTAGTCATGGCTATCTTGAGTATCTTGAGTAAGGGCAGATGATTCATGGGGCATTTACTTCCTGGCATTCACCTGCCCTTAGCTCGTGCATGCAGGCAGGAGGGTGTGCTTAGCTGAGAAAGCCCCTCCTCCCTTAAAGACTCCTGGACTGTATGACATTGTTTTGGACTAGGCCAGAAACCAGGAAGTAACTGAAAAAATGTATAAATAAAAAGTTTAAAACAAGTAAATATACTATACCTTCCTATCCATTTACTGAACCTATCAGCATAAGGATTAAAGTGGTTGTAAACCCACTTAGACAACTTGCACCTACAGGTGAGCCTAGATTAAGGCTTACCTGTAGGTGCAAGAAATATCTCCTTAACCTACACGGTTAAGGAGATATTTACTATAAAAACAGCACCGATGACGTCACACGCCTGCGCACTAGCAGGCCGGCATCATTGACGGTTTTCTGAATGGGATCTTGCCAGCCCGAGCTCGCATGCATGTGACGTCATCGCCGCTCCGGCCAATCACAGCGCCAGAGCGGCGATACACTGACGGGACATTGAGGCAAGATGGCGGCGGCGGTGGCAGAGGGGAACGACGAGCAGTTCGGGGGCTTCGATCTCAGGTAAGTCATTCATAATAAGCTAATATGCTATGCATACTAGCTCATTATGGCTTTCTTTTGCAGGGTTTTTTTTTTTTTTAAAAATGCGTTTATTTCCTCTTTAAAGGTAGTCAATGTTGATTGAGAAAGTGAGGTTCTGCTTTAAGTAAAACTTTGGAGGTCATGAGGGCGGGGATTGTTCCAAAGCTGTAGATAATAAAAAAAATGGATCCATGGTTTGCCATTTTTGGGAGATCTGATTAATTTACTAACCATCAAACTGTGCCACTAGCACGCACACATGCCCGCTGCCTTTGGAGACTTGTTTTACAGCTCTGACAAATTTAGTAACAGTTGTCTTTTTTTGTTTTGTAGGGATGGACTTCTATGACCGGGAGTCCCAGCTGGGTAAGAACATCCTCCAATCCTGTTGTACCTTGGGTTCTGGAGTCCATAGCCTTGGAAGAGTCTTGTTAGGGTTGAGGCCACTAACCCTGGGTCTAGGTCTTTTTATGACAATAGAGATGAAGAATCTATTAGGTGTGACGGTACTAGGCCTTGCCACAGTGATAGTAGGATTAAGCATCACACAGGGTTCTCATGGATGCAGATTGAGGGGCTCCAGAATGTCAGTTTTAAACAGAGAAAGTTGGCTTTTTAGTTTTTTGTTTCTGGGATTTGTAACTCCCGGATTGGGTTCTGAAGTCCAGAGAATTGGAAGAGTCTTTAGAGCAGTGGTTCTCAACCTGGGGGTCGAATGATGATTTGTCAGGGGTCACCGAATCCTGGGCTGTTGCTGAAGCCCGCGCTGCTCTCCCAGCCTTTTTGCAGCTGCCCAGCAGGGCTGTCCCTGGAGCCTGTGGCCGCCCAGCTGGGCTGTTCCTGGAGCAAGCGGCCACCCACTCAGCCTCTTTGCAGCCGCCCATTCAGTTCACGGCATTGCTGGGGGGCAGAAACTAGAGGTCAGCTGACTGGTGAGGAATGTGAAGTGGGAGGGGCTGGAGGAGACCCTATTTCCTGATTGCGGCATAGGTGTCACTGTTACGAGAAAAAAAAACAAGAAATTAGGATAGAAAGATAAAAGGGAAAGAAAGGAGAACAAAGAGAGTGATACATCCTAAAATGTACCATAAGGGGTTTTGATACTGTACGAGTGGAAGGGACTCAGGGAGCGCTAAATTTCCATGGGTTAGGGGTGCAAATTACTTGTCTTGGGTACTGACAACCCACGCTACAAAACTAATTTTACTGTTAGGGGTCCCCACAACTTGGGAAATTTTATCAAGGGTCACGGCACTAGAAAGGTTGAGAGCCACTGCTTTAGAGGATTGAGGCCACTAACCCTGGGCCCAGGTTTTTCTATGTTACAACAGAGATGAAAATTGAAAACTCTATTAGCTATGACAATGCTAGGCCCTGCCATTGTGTTAGTAGGATTAAGCATTAAACAGGGTTCTCATAGATGAAGATTGAGGGGCTCCAGAATGTCCATTTTGAGCAGAGAAAATTGGCTTTTCAGAGTTATTTTCCGGGATTTGTCATTCCCAGATTGGGTTCTGGAGTCCAGAGACCTGGAAGAGTCTTGGGAGGATTGAGGCCACTAACCCTGGGTTCAGGTTTTTGTACGTTACAATAGAGACGTAGAATCTGTTAGGTATGACAGTGGTAGCTCCTGCCACTGTGTTAGTAGGATTAAGCATCACACAGGGTTCACTTCTCAGGGAGGCAGATTGAGGGGCTCCAGAATGTCGGTTTTGAGCAGAGAAAGTTGGCTTTTTCAGTTTTTTTTCTGGGATTTGTATCTCCTGAATTGGGTTCTGGAGTCCAGAGAATTGAAAGAGTCTTGGGAAGATTGAGGTCACTAACCCTGGGTCAAGGTTTTTCTATGTTACAAAAGAGACAGAGAATTTATTAGTAGTGACAGTGCTAGGCCCTGCCACTGTGTTAGTAGAATTAAACCTCACACAGGGTTCTCGTAGATGCAGATTGAGGGGCACCAGAATGTCAATTTTGAGCAGAGAAATTTGCTTTTCTGTTTTTTTTTGGGGGGGCGGGGGTTGTATATCCAGGGTTGCGTTCTGGAGTCCAGAGACTTGGAAGAGCCCTGGGAGGGTGGAGGCCACTAACCCAGAGTCCAGGTTTTTCTGTGTTACAATAGAGTCAAAGTATCTATTAGGTATGTGCTAAGCTCTGTCACTGTGTTAGTAGGATTAAGCATCAAACAGGGTTCTCATGAATGCAGATTGAAGGAAAATTGGCTTTTCAGTTTCTTCTGGGATTTGTAAGTCCCACGTTGGGTTCTGGTGTCCAGAGATTTCATCCCTCCAAAGACTCTTTGAAGCCTATAGACACCAGAACCTTGGGAGGAATGAAGCCACTAACCCTGGGTCCAGCAGAAACTTCCTAATCAAGGGCCTCACAGAGGGTTGCCACCTCATCCCTTTAAACCCAAACACATATGAATTACACAGGTTCTGAGGCTAATTTAATGCAGATAAGGCACCAAGTGAGTTTAATTACCACCTTAATCAGCCACAGAACCTGTGTAATAATAGGTGTTCGGTTTTAAAGGGAGGAGGTAGCAACTCTAGCCTGACATTGATTTGGGGTTCCACCCAGGTGACAGGATGCCCAGAGGTTTGGGAGTGGGCCCATGGAAGCAGGGGGCTGTGTAAGATATATAGTGTATGCATGTGAGTACACCTGCGCTGTAAGTCAATCTGAAGGAACTGACAAGGACCTAAGCTTGGGGCCAGAGTGAGCCAGGAGGCAGAAGGAAGCACATGTCCTGGCAACAAAAGTGAGTACACCCCTAAGTGAAAATGTCCAAATTGGGCCCAATTAGCCATTTTCCCTCCCCGGTGTCATATGACTCGTTAGTGTTACAAGGTCTCAGGTGTGAATGGGGAGCAGGTGTGTTAAATTTGGTGAACAAAAAAGATACCGCACTAATAAATCAACCCTAAAAGGCTGCAACTAGAAAGTGAGATATACACCAAATAGAAATATACAAAAATAAAGCTGCGCTGTAGGAACCTAAAAGAAAATGAAATGTAAAATATACCAAAATACGTGATAGATTGAACCAATATATGTGATTGGTATAAAGTGAATTGTTCAATTGAAACATGAATAAATCAATCAATATATACGTATGTTACTCCACGAGCAACTAGCTAAATAGCATAAACAGTGTAGGTAGAAAAAAATAGAAAAAGTCCATAGGTGATAAATTGAGTTGAAGGATGTCAGTTCACAAATCACCAGAGAGTATTCAAAGTGATCCAATAAACACCAAGTTGAACAGTGCACCTCCACCGTACAAAATAAAGGCTTACCAGAAGCAAGCTAGAACGTGGTGGTTTGAGGGTCAAACCACCACGTGAGAATACAGTCTCCCAGGTCCCATTTGTCACCACTAACTCCGTTCAACATAAAAAATATCAGGAACCTGATAAGAAAACATTGGCATATCATTAATAATGACTCGATACTACGTACAGCCCTTCCTGATAGACCACAAATCATATACAAGGGAGCTTCTTCTCTTCGTGATAGGGTGGCGCCCAATGTTCTAAACCCTCCAGTTAAAAAACAAAGTTTTTTAGGGAATCTTACCGGATTCTATAAGTGTGGAAGGTGTTGTATGTGTGCTCCATTAATGGGTGTATAAAGATACGCACACATAGGTTCTGTTCAACTAGTTTCTCTAAGGAGTACGAAATAGAGCCCTTCATTACATGTGCAACCAAGGGGGTGGTCTATCTGATCCAGTGCCCTTATGGGCTTCAATACGTGGGCCGGACAAAGCGCCCCCTTTTGGTGAGACTCAGTGAGCACATTACTAATAGGGATGAGCCGAACACCCCCCAGTTCGGTTCGCACCAGCACATTCGAACAGGCAAAAAATTTGTTCGAACACGCGAACACCGTTAAAGTCTATGGGACTCGAACATGAAAAATCAAAAGTGCTAATTTTAAAGGTTAATATGCAAGTTATTGTCCTAAAAACGGTTTGGGGAACCGGGTCCTGCCCCAGGGGACATGTATCAATGCAAAAAAAAGTTTTAAAAACTGACGTTTTTTCAGGAGCAGTGATTTTGATGATGCTTAAAGTGAAACAGTAAAAGTGAAATATTCCTTTAAATTTCGTACCTAGCGGGGGGTTGGTCTCTAAAGTATGCCTGTAAAGTAGCGCTTGTTTCCTGTGCTTAGAATTGTCCCTGCACAAAGTGTAATTTCTGAAGGAAAAAAGTCATTTAAAACTACTAGCGGCTATTCATGAATTGTCGGTCCCGGCAATACAGAGAAAAGTAATTGAAAAAAAAATGACAGGGGTCCCCCCCCCCCAGTCCATTACCAGGCCCTTTGGATCTGGTATGAATTTTAAGGGGTACACCTGCCATTTTTTTCAATGACTTTTATCTGTATTGCCGGGACCGACAATTCATTAATAGCGGGAGTAGTTTTAAACCAATTTTTTTTCCTTCAAAAATGACATTTTGTGCAGGGAACCAAAATGTAAAAAAAAAAATGTGTGGGGGTCCCCCCAAATTCCATATCAGGCCCTTCAGGTCTGGTATGGATATTAAGGGGAACCCCGCGTAATTTTAAAAAAAATGACGTGGGGTTCCCCAGAAAAAAATTATACCAGACCACCAAATCCCGCCCCCCCCCTATGTGAATTGATACCCCTATCATTTCACAAAAAAAAGAGTCAAATTTTTAAAAACCACACAGACACAGCTTTATAAGTCCTTTATTAAAAATATAAAAATTTAAAAGAAAAAAAAGATTCCAGCGATGTCTCGATCTCCATTCTCGGTATCCAGTGATGTGTGATCTCCACGCTCCAGCAATGATATCCAATGAAAAACACGCACACAATGCTGACTCCACCGGGGAGACACCCCAGGAATGATCGCGGCCAGCCTAACAGCTCTTATGTAGCTGAGGGCGGGGCCACCCGTCACGTGACCTATCCCCCTCTGATGCAAGGGGAAACGCCGGGCTTTCCCAGTGACGTGGATGGGTGACCCCACCCCCTCTGATGCAACGGAAACCACCCATCCACGTCAATGGGAAAGCCCAACGTTTCCCCTTGCGTCAGAGGGGGGCGGGGTCACGTGACGGGTGGTACATAGTAGCTGTCAGGCTGGCCGCGGTCATTCCCGGGGTGTCTCCCCAGTGGAGTCAGCATCGTGTGCATGTCCCTCGCTGGAAATCATCGCTGGAGCATGGAGATCACCCATCGCTGGATACCGAGAATGGAGATCGAGACATCGCTGGAATCTTTTTTTCTTTTTAATTTTTTTCTTTTTAATAAAGGACTTATAAAACTGTGTCTGTGGGGTTTTTAACAATTTGACTATTTTTTGTGTGAAATGATAGGGGTACAATGTACCCATTATCAATTCACATGGGGCGGGGCGGGATCTGGGGGTTCCCTTTGTTAAAGGGGGCTTGCAGATTCCAAAAAAGCCCCCCACCCACAGACCCCCACAACCACCGGGCAAGGGTTGTGGGGATGGGGCCCTTGTCCCCATCAACATGGGGACATGGTGCTTTGAGGGGTCACCCCAAAGCATCCTCCCCATGTTGAGGGCATGTGGCCTGGTACGGTTCAGGGGGGGGCGCTCTCTCGTCCCCCCTCTTTTCCTGCGGCCTGCCAGGTTGTGTGCTCAGATAAAGGGTCTGGTATGGATTTTTGGGGGGACCCCACACCATTTTGTTTTTAATTTTGGCGCGGAGTTTCCCTTAAAATCCATGCCAGACCTGAAGGGTTTGGTATGGATCCTTTGGGGGAGCCCCACGTCATTTAAAAAAAAAAATGACACGGGATTCCCCTTAATATCCATACCAGACCTGAAGGGCCTGATATGGAATTTGGACCCCCACACATTTTTTTTTTTAATTTTGGTTCCCTGCACAAAAAAAGTCATTTAAAACTACTCCCGCTATTAATGAATTGTTGGTCCCAGCAATACAGATAAAAGTCATTGAAAAAAATGGCAGGTGTTCCCCTTAAAATTCATACCAGACCCAAAGGGCCTGGTAATGGACTGGGGGGGGGACCCCTGTCATTTTTTTCAATGAATTTTTCTCTGTATTTCTCTGTATTGCCGGGACCCGACAATTCATGAATAGCCGCGAGTAGTTTTAAATGACTTTTTTTCCTTCAGAAATGACACTTTGTGCAGGGACAATTCTAAACACGGGAAACATGCGCTACTTTACAGGCATACTATAGCAAACCCCCCAGGTATGAAATTTAAAGGAATATTTCACTTTTATAGTTTCACTTTAAGCATTATTAAAATCACTGCTCCCGAAAAAACGACAGTTTTTAAAACTTTTTTTTTGCATTGATTCATGTCCCCTGGGGCGGGACCCGGGTCCCCAAACACTTTTTTAGGACAATAACTTGAAAATGAACCTTTAAAATTAGCACTTTAGAATTCTCCCATAGACTTTTACAAGGTGTTCCGCGGCTTTTTGAATTTGCACCAAATTGTTCGCTGTTCGCCGAACTCATGTTCGACTCGAACTCGAAGCTCATCCCTAATTACTAATATTAAAAGTGGTTTCCCGAAACATTTAATGTCCAAGCACTATCTTTTGGCCCATAATAAGGACCCCTTTTAAAACCATCTTTATGGGAATTGATAAATACCGCTCACAATGGAGAGGTAGCTCCCTAGTCAGAAGCATATCCAGACTTTAAATGTCCTGGATACACAGGCTGAGATGCTACGTCCCATTCGGGTTGAATGTGGACGTTAATGTGTTCATAGACAACTCATGAGCATAAAACATCTTTGTCTTTTTCATTGTTTGCTATGTTTATTTACTATAACCCTTTTTTGTATATGTACTGGTGTGAACTCGTTTGAGTCAGTGGTGGGGACGCCTGTAATATGGGTATTTCTTCGGGCTCCCCATATTATGGCCGGATGGCTTCTCTATGGCCCTATTGGTCTAGCTATGGGCAGACTATTGTAATAATATTTTTTGCTCGATTGGCCTCTGGCCCTCATACATTTTTTGGGACCAACCCTTATGGCATGAGTTTTTCTCTGTTTTTAGATCTATTAGATTTATGTCATTCTGGGTATGTTTGATGTTGGGATTTGCCCCCTACGACCTAGATTGGATTGTGAATAATTTTTAACTTATAGCCATTCTTTTATGCTTGGTGCCCGGTTTTATGCTTTATTTGACGGTAATTATGATACAATGTCCCTCATATGTTTATGCATTATTCTCATATATCGTCCTATTTACTTATTAAGGTGTTTCCCTTTAAATAATTCACCCTCTGTGTTTGGTCATTACCACTATATGGGTCATTATGGCCTTTTTAAAATCAGACAATCATTTACCACCATTTCTTAAGGCCAGTTTATCATTTCATGGCCATTCATTTATTTAAGTTCTTCCCCCCATGATTAGCATATTCGATTACTACTGATCATCTTTTACTCTCTTCTTCTACATCCTAGTTAATTTTATTATTTTACATTTTTCTCTGACCAGTTTCAGGGGTTTTTAACTCTCCTGCCAATTTCAAAGATGGCGGATTTGGACTTTCCGGGTCTCCATGTGGAAGTTCAGGTGTACCGGTTCCGCGACTCAAACCGAGGCTTGGTTCTCCTGCTTTCTAAATAGCGTGATGCGTCAGTGCGTCGCCCGTTCCCCAAGACGACGTCTCTGTATGACGAAACGCGCGTCGGAAGGTTGGACGTACTGACGCCATTGCGCTGCCCTCGTTAGTGGTGTCCGCCTATTTGCCGGCCGGCTTTTTATCTTGTGATGTTATATACCATGTAAGTGCAATCTTTTTCTAATAAACTGGAATGTGTAACGATCTTACACTATGTGAGCTCCTTTTTCACTTTTTTGGGTAACTTACTGACCTATCCGGGCCCTGAGCATCCGTGAGAACTCGTCTGCTGGTTCGCTGTGGTTTACCCCCTTGGAATATCTGATGTGTTGCTTAAACTTCCTTGGACAAAGGACCCTGGCTGGAGTATAGCCGCAGGCTTGTTCTAGCTTGCTTCTGGTAAGCCTTTATTTTGTACGGTGGAGGTGCACTGTTCAACTTGGTGTTTATTGGATCACTTTGAATACTCTCCGGTGATTTGTGGACTGACATCCTTCAACTCAATTTATCACCTATGGACTTTTTCTTTATTTTTCTACCTACACTGTTTATGCTATTTAGCTAGTTACTCGTGGAGTAACATATATATTGATTGATTTATTCATGTTTCAATTGAACAATTCACTTTATACCAATCACATATATTGGTTCAATCTATCACGTGTTAAATCTGGTGTTATCGCTCTCACTCTCTCATACTGATCACTGGAAGTTCAACATGGCACCCCATGGCAAAGAACTCTCTGAGGATTGTTGCTCTACATAAAGATGGCCTAGGCTATAAGAAGATTGCCAAGACCCTGAAACTGAGATGCAGAATGGTGGCCAAGACCATACAGCGGTTTAACAGTTCAGATTCCACTCAGAACAGGCCTCGCCATGGTCCACCAAAGAAGTTGAGTGCACGTGCTCAGCGTCATATCCAGAAGTTGTCTTTGGGAAATAGATATATGAGTGCTGCCAGCAATGCTGCAGAGGTTGAAGGGGTGAGGGGGTCAGCCTGTCAGTGCTCAGACCATACGCAGCACACTGCATCAAATTGGTCTGCATGGCCGTCGTCCCAGAAGGAAGCCTCTTCTAAAGATGATGCACAAGAATGCCTGCCAACAGTTTGTTGAAGACAAGCAGACTAAGGATATGGATTACTGGAACCATGTCCTGTGGTCTGATGAGACCAAGATAAACGTATTTATTTCAGATGGTGTCAGGCGTGTGTGGCGGCAACCAGGTGAGGAGTACAAAGACAAGTGTGTCTTTCCTACAGTCAAGCATGGTGGTGGGAGTGTCATGGTCTGGGGCTGCATGAGTGCTGCCGGCACTGGGGAGCTACAGATCATTGAGGGAACCATAAATGCCAACATGTACTGTGACATACTGAAGCAGAGCATGATCCCCTCCCTTCAGAGACTGGGCCGCAGGGCAGTATTCCAACACGATAACGAAACCAAACACACCTCCAAGACGACCACTGCTTTGCTAAAGAAGCTGAGGGTAAAGGTGATGGACTGGCCAAGCATGTCTCCAGACCTAAACCCTATTGAGCATCTGTGGGGACTCCTCAAATGGAAGGTGGAGGAGCGCAAGGTCTCTAACATCCACCAGCTCCGTGATGTCATCATGGAAGAGGGGAAGAGGACTCCAGTGGCAACCTGTGAAGCTCTGGTGACCTCCATGCCCAAGAGGGTTAAGGCAGTGCTGGAAAATATTGGTGGCCACACAAAATAATGACACTTTGGGCCCAATTTCGAAATTTTCACTTAGGGGTGTACTCACTTTTGTTTCCAGTGGTTTAGGCAATAATGGCTGTGTGTTGAGTTATTTTGAGGGGACAGTAAATTTACACCGTTATACAAGCTGTACACTCACTACTTTACATTGTAGCAAAGTGTCATTTCTTCAGTGTTGTCACATGAAAAGGTAGAATAAAATATTTACAAAAATTTGAGTGGTGTTACTTTTGTGAGATACTGTAAAAATGGTCCACAAGCCCTGGAATTGTATGTCCTGTCTGGCTTCAACTCACGGGGAAGTACTACATCTTGAGCAAAACGCCAAAATATCACACAGGGAAGAGTGAGATTCCTCATAATGGCTATAGCAGGTGTTCAGACCCCCTAAAAAATCTCTGGCCTGCATGTCCACAAAGTCTACATGAAACCTTTTTCATGAAGGAAGAACTGAAACATAATTTTAGGTGGACTGAACCATTTATGCCCTGTACACACGAGCGGAATTTCCGATGGAAAAAGTCCGATGGGAACTTTTCGCCGGATATTCCGACCGTGTGTACGCCCCATCTGACTTTTTCTGTCGGAATTTCCGACGGACTTAGAAAGAGAACATGCGTTCGTCTGTATGCAATTCCGATGGGAAAAAAAACATGCATGCTCGGAAACAATTCGACGTATGCTCGGAAGCATTGAACTTAATTTTCTCGGCTCGTCATAGTGTTGTACGTCACCGCGTTCTTAATGGTCGAAAGTTCAGAGAACTTTTGTGTGAGCGTGTGTATGCAAGCCAAGCTTGAGCGGAATTCCGTCGGAAAAACCATCCAACTTTTTTCCAACAGAAATTCCGCTCGTGTGTACGTGGTTATAAGTGGTATAAATTTCTGTCTGTGTTTTTCTTTAATATCTTAAAATGTTTCCTTTTTGTTCTTAGAATCCCTTGAGAACTTAGAAGAACTTCAGACCGGTAAGGAAATATTATTTCAGGATGGACAATGAGTTTCTAAAACTTTTGCAATGTTCAATCCAGCAATGGTAATATGGGGTCTATTTATAAACCAATCATTGATCAAATGTTAAAAAAAAAGCATTTTTTTCAAGCTGGCTGAAATTTTCCCACCTTTTTTTTTTTAAAATAGATTGATTCATATATAACCGGCTCTATCTCGTGGCCAAATGTGGTATATTTTCTCTCTGAAGGCTTTCAGGACTCAGGCCTCGTACACACGGCCGAGATTCTCGTCGAAAAAAACATGTCGTTTTTTTCCACGAGATTCTTGGACAAGAAAATTGTCCCGGCCGAGTGTACAGACGCTCGATTCAAAGAACCCGCGGTTCTTTGAATGGAGCGAACGCGGTGACGTCATTGAATACGACGAGCATGCGCTCGTCACATTCGATGCCGTCGCCGCCATCTTGGTATACCCTATCTATGCCTAGGAAGCTACCGCGCATGCGTCAAATTCATTTCGAACATGCGCAGGCTTCCCGGCGGACAGGTAAGTGTACACACACACACTTTTCTCGTCGAGAAACAGGCTGACAAGAATCTCAACAAGAAAATAGAGAGCAGGTTCTCTATTTTCTCGTCGAGGTTACTTGTCGGTTTTCTCGACGAGAAACCTGATAGCCGCGTACACACGACCGATTTACTCGGCAAGACCTCTCTGCCAGCAAGTTTCTTGCTGGTTCTTGCCGAGAAACTCGGTCGTGTGTACGAGGCCTTAGGCTTTTAGAAGGCTATACCACATTTTTGGCCGCTAGATGGAGCTGATGATGTAGGAATTTATCTATCAAGCCTCGTACACACGACTGGTTTTCTCAGCAAGAAAACTGCTGGGAGAGTTTTTTGCCGAGAAAACCGGTCGTGTGTAAGGTTTCTCGTCGGGAAAACTGCCGGGAATCTCGACGAGAAAAATAGAGAATCTGCTCCCTATTTCCTTGTCGGTATTCTCGGCAGAGTGTTTCCTGCCGAGAAACCCGGTCGTCTGTATGCTTACCTGTCCAGGGAAACCCGCGCATGCTCGATGAGACTTTGACGCATGCGCGGTAGCATACAAGGGTAGTGTAGGGTGTAGAAAGATGGCGGTGACGGCATTGAATGTGACGAACGCTGGCTCGCCGTAGTCGGTGATGTCACCACGTTCTTGCCATTCAAAAGAACGGTGGTTCTTTTGAATGGCGCGTGTGTACACAGGGCTTGGCAAGACAAGCTTGCCAGGAATCCCGTCGAGAAAACCAACGTTTTTTTTTTTCGACGGGATTCCCGCCCGTGTGTACGAGGCTTCAGAGAAAATACTTGGAAAATACTCTGAAATTTTGGCCAGCTTGCACAAAGGCTTCTGACATTCGGCCAACAATTAGGCTGTAGTACAATATTTATGGATGTGTAGCAGTTATTTCTTATATGTTACATAACATACAGGAATATATTTATAAAAAAATTGTTGGCCGAATGTCAGACTCCTTCGTGCAAGGTGGTTGAAATTCCCAAGTATTTTTCTAATAGATTGATTCCTATATCATCAGCTCCATCTAGCGGCCAAAATGTGGTATAGCCTTCTGAAATACCTCAGTGTCTATTTATAAAACATTTGTTGACAAAAAGTCAAAAGCTTTTGTGCAAATTGGCTGAAATCTCCCCATATTTTCTGTAATAGATTCATTCCTATATCACCAGCTATATCACTGAGTTAATTGAATCTATTATTATCAAATTTGAATGTACAGTGGAACCTCGGATTACGAGCATAATCCGTTCCAGGAGAATGCTCGTTGTCCAAAGTACTCGCATATCAAAGTGAGTTTCCCCATAGAAGTCAATGGAAACGAAAATAATTTGTTCCACATTGACTTCAATGGCATGCAATACCACATGTGGCCAGAGGTGGGGGGGTGCCGGAAAGGCCCGAGGACAGCTCGGCTGAACTCGGAAAACCTTGGAAAGGCTCGGGAACTGAGTATTTCCGAGATTTTCCGAGCATTTCCGGACGGCTCCGATCGGCTCTGGCGCCCCCGCACCTCAGGCCAAATGTGGTACTGCACACTGCTGTGGCTTGAATCTTGCTTGTTTTGCGAGACAACACTCGCAAACCGAGTCAGGATTTTTAAAAATACAGTGTTCGTATTACGAAACGCCCATTAACCGCGTTACTCGTAATCCGAGGTTTCACTGTATTCTATTCGAAATTCAAAGTTTGGAAGGTGGTTATATTCTATTCTAATCTATTTTATTCTATTCTATTCTAATTTATTCTATTCAAAATTAAAATTTCGGAAAGTGGTTATATTTTTTCTATTGGTTTTTCTATTTATTCTATTCTATTCCATTCTAATCTATTCTCTTCAAATTTGAATGTATTCTGTATGAAATTTGAATTTCGGCAGATGGTTATATTATTTGTATTTTTTTCTATTTTGTCATGTTACAACCAAAAACATAAATGTATTTTTATTGGGATTTTATGTGATAGACCAATACAAAATGGCACATAAATGTGAAGTAGGAGGAAAATGATAAATGATTTTCAAAATTGTTTACAAATAAATATGTGAAAAGTGTGGGGGGTACATTTGTATGGCGCCCCCCGGAGTCAATACTTTGTAGAAACGCCTTTCTCTGCAATTACAGCTGCAAGTCTTTTTGGGGATGTCTCTACCAGCTTTGCCCATCTAGAGAGTGGCAAGAAGTGTAGCCACGGCTACACTTCTTGCCATTGTTTATTAGTGTGTATTTTCATTTTCTAGCTGCTGCATAGTTTAGGTTTATTTTCTTGTTAGCGCAGTATTTTTTCTTCTATATTTTGCACATCTAGAGAGGGACATTTCTTCACATTCTTTTTTGCAAAATATCTCAAGCTCTGTCAGATTGGATGGAGAGCGTCTGTGAACAGCAATTTTGCCACAGATTCTCAATGTGATTTAGGTCTGGACTGTGACTGGGCCATTCTAACACATGAATATACTTTGATCTAAACCATTCCATTGTAGCTCTGGCTGTATGTTTGGGGTTGTTGTCCTGCTGGAAGGTGAACCTCTGCCTCCGTCTCAAGTCTTTTGCAGACTTTAAAGCCTCGTACACACGAACGAGTTTCTCAGCAAGAAACGACAAGAAAACTGCAGAGAGAGCTTTCTTGCCGAGAAATTCATTCGTGTGTATGGTTTCTCGTCGAGAAAACTGACCAGAATCTCAACGAGAAAAATAGAGAACCAGCTCTCTATTTTCTCGTCGAGATTCTCGTCGGCATGTTTCTCGACGAGAAAAGTGTGTGTGTGTACACTTACCTGTCGCCGTGGAAACCTGTGCATGCTCGAATTGACTTTGACGCATGCGCGGTAGCTTCCTAGGCATAGGTAGGGCGAAGTAAGATGGCGGCGACGGCATCGAATGTGACGAACGCACGCTCGTCGTAGTCGATGACGTCACCGCGCTCGCTCCATTCAAAGAACCGCGGGTTCTTTGAATGGAGCCTGTACACTCGGCCGGGACAAGTTTCTTGTCCAAGAATCTCGTCAAGAAAAACGACGTGTTTTTTCCTGACGAGATTCTCGGCCGTGTGTACGAGGCCTAACACAGTGTTTCTCAACTCCAGTCCTCAAGGCGCCCCAACAGGTCATGTTTTCAGGTTTTCCATTATTTTTCACAGGTGATTTGATCAGTTTCACTGCCTTAGTAATTAACACATCTGTTTCATCTGAGGGAAATCCTGAAAACATGACCAGTTGGTGCGCCTTGAGGACTGGAGTTGAGAAACACTGCTCTAACAGGTTTTCTTCTAAGATTGCCCTGTATTTGGCTCCATTCATCTTCCCATCAACTCTGACCAGCTTCCCTGTCCCTGCTGAAGAAAAGCATCCCCACAACATGATGCTGCCACCACCATGTTTCACAGTGGGGATGGTGTGTTCAGGGTGATGTGCAGTGTTAGTTCTCCACCACACATAGCATTTTGCTTTTGGGCCAAAAAGTTCAGTTTTGGTCTCATCTGACCAGAGCACCTTCTTCCTCATGTTTGCTGTGTCCCCCACATGGCTTCTCACAAACTGCAAATGGGACTTCTTATGACTTTCTTTCAACAATGACTTTCTTCTTGTCACTCTTCCATAAAGGGCAGATTTGTGGAGTGCACGACTAAAGCCCCGTACACACGATCGGTTTAACTGATGAAAACCGTCCGATGGATGGTTTTCATCAGACAAACCGATCGTGTATGGTACCCATTGGTCTTTTTTCCATCGGATGGAAAAAATAGAACTTATTTAAAAATTTTCCGATGGATCAAAAACCGATGGGAATTTCCGATCGTCTATGAGCAAGTCCATCGGATAAAAAACCCACGCATGCTCAGAATCAAGTCAACGCATGCTCAGAAGCATTAAACTTCATTTTTCTCGGCTCATCGGAGTGTTTTACGTCACCGCGTTTGGAACGGTCGGTTTTTTGACTGATGGTGTGTGGCCAAGACTGATGAAAAACAGTTTCATCGGATTTCCGATGGTCAAATCCATCGGACGAAAATCCATAGGTTATCCGATCGTGTGTACGGGGCTTTATAGTTGTCCTGTGGACAGATTCTCCCACCTTAGCTGTGGATCTCTGCAGCTCCTCCAGAGTTACCATGGGCCTCTTGGCTGCTTCTCTGATGAATGCTCTCTTTGCCGGCCTGTCAGTTTAGGTGGACGGCCATGTCTTGGTAGGTTTTCAGTTGTGCCATAATCTTTCCATTTTCGGATGATGGATTGAACAGTGCTCCGTGAGATGTTCAAAGCTTGAAATTTCTTTATCGTACATCACGGGACACAGAGCAGCCATAGTAATTACTATGTGGGTTATACACCATCTATAGGTGAATGGACACTGGTACACTCAAAAGATAGGAAGGCCCCCTCTATATAACCCCCCCCCCATACAGGGAGTACCTCAGTTTTTTCGTCAGTGTCTAAGGTCATGGTTAATGAAGTGCTAAGAATAAGCTCTGCAAAAGAGATCCTTGACAGGATCAAGGGGCTATGCAGTCAGATGCATTCAAAGTGCCAAAAAGGGCCAAAATGGATGGTACCCAAGCCTCGAGGAAGAAGAACGAGGTTTCCTGCCTGTAATGTTTCTCTTTTGAGGGCTGGACCCTGGGATCCAGCACCTTGGTCACATATACTAAACCAAAGGTTGCTCTGGCAGGGTGCTGTACAGATCCAAGGGAGTGGACCCCATATACAAGGGGGACCCAGTCCTTGAAAGTCCGACATGACATAGCCCGCCGTGATGGGTGAATATTGGGTCTGTCTGTGAAATCCAGCAGTATCCTGCGGCGGGAATGGTAAGTTAAGAAGGTCCTAAGGAGCTTATATGGTTCACTTATGGACTTTTTTTTTTTTTGAGTAGACAATGTCTTGCCTGTTTTTTACCACTAGAGGGTGTAAAGTGTAACATACCTTGGGTGTTTAACATTACCATGCTTCCCCAGTATTGTGCTCAGTGTCAGCAACGCTCTTGTGGACAGCATTGCACCTTGCTCCACTCTGTTACAGCCACCAGAAGGGGTGTGGGGGATCACCCGCCTCCGGGCACTCAGCATCCCCCTGGTAGGAGCCCCTCCCCCCCAGCCATCCTGTCTGCGGGACCATTGTCTATGCGCACATGGGAATTAGCCTTTTTAAAGAGAGGAGGCATTCCTATGATGCGGGGGCGTGGCTTAGCGCAGCCGGCGTGCACGAGGATCCGGTGTGCACGTAATGCACTGCGCAGGCGCAAGGCTTACTGCCTTTAAGTGTTTCACTCTGGAAAGAGTCTGGTGGCTGGCGGAAGGGACACAGAGCATAAATGTGGCATGTAAGCTGTATGGGTGTTGGATACAGGCATTCTTAAGGCACGTCTACTCAGCATCAGGCTAAGCAATTATAGCGGCATAATACTCATTGCTGGACTAGAGCTCGGCAGTAGATGCATTGTGTTAGTACCTCTGCTCTTTTGTTCTTAGGACTACAGCAGAGGGGAGTGCAAGGGCGCCGCAGTCAGGGTCTGAGGATCCTAGTCACGCTTCCACAGTACCATCCTCCCCTAAAAGACCTGAAGCAACTGGTCAGTCTGAGCCACCTAGACTCTCAGGTGTTGCAGCTACTTCCAACATTTCAGCCTCTGCATACGTTACTAAGGACGATTTGGCTTCATCATTAGCTTGTTTGGAAGGGAAGATAGCTGCCATGCTCGCATCTTCCTCCCAGGCTGGGAGAAAATGCAACAGGTCTCCTTCTCCTGCCCCTGACCTTCCAGTATTGGAACAGGAGTGGGCAGGAGATGTTAAATTACCTTTGGGGGATCAGGAAGAAGGACATGCAGATGTCTCCTCCTCTGAAGATTCAGTCTCAGAGGAACCTTTCTCAGCCTCGCAATCCCAAAGATTGCTAGTTCAATCCCTTACGGAATTGGTCCGTTCTGGATATAAGTTGCCCCCAGCCAGGGCTGCTGTTAGAAATCACGGGGCCCCGTACAGCCTACCTGACAGGGCCCCCCAGCCCCCCCCCCCCTGAAATATATCAAAACAATATTTTCACAAACAAATACACTAAAATCATTATTAGCGGACACAAACATAACAGAGAACCTGTGTGAATTAGCCCTTTTTTAAATAGTTTTTAAAAATCTTTAAACTTTTTTTTTTATATAATTTTTTAAAGAATGTTAAAATGTATTAAAATGTATTTTATTTTACAATTTGTTATTTTTTTAAGAGACAGGTAAGCCAGCAGTGCCGTGGGGGGGGGGGGGGCAGCACAGGGACAGGAGGCACAGAGGGGGATCAGAAGCAGGCAGAACAGGGAGGGGGATCGGTGCGGGGGAAGTAATTCTGTAATTGCCCCTCCATCTGACCACAATCATTCCCTCTGCTGTCCGGGCCCCCCTGTTTGCCCGGGCCCCCTACAGGAGGGCTGGTGGTCCCCCCTATCAGCGGCCCTGCCCCCAGCAGAGGCGGCTGAAGCCCCATTTTCCTCTTTGGGTTCTCTAAGGCCTCCACAGGGTTCACATGCTTTCCCTGTCCACCCCTTGCGGGAGCAGCTAATATATGCTGACTGGGATCACCCAGATAAACATTTTCTTCCTCCTAAAAGGTTTTGTCTTCTTTACCCTATGGAAGAAAAGTTCACTAAAAAGTGGAGTTTGTCAGCAGTAGATGCTGCTATCTCCTCTGTGAATAGAAGTTTAACTTGTCCAGTGGACAAAGTCTAGGTGTTTAAGGATCCAGCCGATAAACAACAGGAATCTTTGCTTAGGGCCTCATTTGCTGTAGCCGGTGCAGTAGCACAACCTGCAGTAGCAGCAATAGGCATTTGTCAATCCTTAAGGGACCAAGTTAAGCAGGTTATCAGAGGTGTACCTGCTCGAGGAGAAGAGGCCCGGGATTTAGCTGAGCTACCAAGGGCCTTATGTTTTGCGGTTGACGCTATCAAAGATTCTATTCATCAGGCGTCACGCCTTGCTCTCCTGTTAGTGCATATGCATAGAATTATGTGGCTAAATCATTGGTCAGCTGAGTTGCAAGGTAAAAAGCTTTTGGCTGGTTTTCCCTTTCATGGGGAACGGTTGTTCGGGGAAGATTTGGATAAATACATCCCAAAAATTTGAAGTGGTAAGAGTACCCTTCTACCGGTTAAGAGAAGGAGTAGACGTTCTTTATTCAAACGTGCTTCCTCTCTGGAACCAGGGATGTAAGCCTCCAGGCAGTCGCGACAGCCTCCGCCATCAGGGTCAAAGGGCAGACCTCAGGGCCAAGCACAAGGCCAGAAGAAGCCCTGGGGGCAGAAGCCTACAAAGCAGAGTCCCACGGCCTCCTTATGAAGGGGCGCCCTCACTCGATCGAGTGAGGGGAAGACTGCTGTGCTTTTCAGGGGCTTGGCAAATAGAGATCCAAGACAGATGGGTCATCTCTGTGGTAGCCCTAGGCTACAAACTAGAGTTTCAAAAGTTTCCACCAGTTTGTTTTCTAAGTTCGAACGTCCCCAAAGACCCAGTGAAAAGAAGGTCTTTATTTATGGCACTAGACCAATTTATGTCTCAGGGTGTAATCATAAAGACCCCCTCAGAAGAGCGGGGCATGGCAGTGGCATTGCTATAGGGGTGCGGGCCGCACCAGGTGACACCTGCCAGAGGGGTGACACCAGGGTCGGGACTAGGCAGGGGCAGGAGGGACTCCAGTCTCGGGCACAGTGTGCTTGCATCGAGGGGAGCGCCAGTGGGCTGCTATAGTGTCGGTGATCGCTAGCACGGAGCATTCGCCGACATCTCCTGCGTGGTGTCTCCAGCCAGCTGCATGTTAGCAGTGTCAGAGCGCCGAGGGAAGTTTCCTGCCGGTTCCTCCTCTGCTTTGGCGTGTCTTCTGACAGGACAGGAGGAGGAGCCTGGGAAGGCGCTGAGGTCCCGGTAACTGATAACCGGTAAGTCTGGGGACAGGAATCTGAGGAACTGTGCAATAAGAGGAAGGGGGGGATTTATGCTGAGAGGGATTAAGAGTTTTTTTTTTTAATGGGAAAATCTGGAGGCGAGTGTCTTTGTATTGGGGTGGGGGTTGTGCTTGTAGGGGGGAATTGGAAGGGAGGGAAGAAATAAAAGGATTTGTTGTGATGGTGGATTTGGTGGGGGAATAAGAGAATTTGTGCAAGAAGAGGGGCTTAATACTGAAAGGGGAATATGGGGGTGGGGATTTGTGATCAGAGGGGAGATTTGGGGGGGTTCATAAGATCATTTGTGTAAGAAGGAGGGGTTTGGGAGGGATTTATGCTAAAAGGAGGGATTTGTGCTGGGGGGGATCTGTGCATGGAGGGGGGAGATGGGGGGATGATTTGTGCTAAGAGGGAGGATTTGGGGAGTAAATAAATTGGTATAAGAAGGAGGGGTTTGGGGGGATTTATACTGGGAAGAGGGATATGGGGGGCATTTTGTGCTGAGAAGGGGGATTTGTGCTGAAAGGGGGTATATGAGGGTGATGACTTGTGCTGGTAGGGGGAAATGGAGGGGAAGTGATGTGCTGAGAGAGGGTATATGGGGGTTAAGATTTTTGTTAAGAGGGGGAATATTTGGGGGGGGGGATTTGTGCTGAGAGGGCGGATGAGGGAATTGAGAAAGAGGAATTGTGCTAGGAGGGGGTATATGGGGGTGAGGGGCAGAGTTCTTTAGACAATGGGGGGGCGGGGTGACACCATGTTTTACCGCACCAGGTGACACCACCCCTAGTGATGCCACTGGGGCATGGGGTTTTATTCAAATCTCTTCACAGTGCCAAAACCTAATGGAGATGTCAGACCCATTCTAGATCTCAAAGATCTGAATCGGTTCCTAAACATCCGCTCTTTTTGAATGGAATCCATACGGTTAGTCGTATCCACCTTGCGGGGAGGAGAATGTCTAGCGTCAATAGACATCAAAGATGCATATCTGCATGTGCCAATTTTTCCCGCTTACCAGAAGTTTCTGCGTTTTGCAGTAGAACAGCACCACTTTCAGTTTGTGGCCTTGCCCTTCGGGTTAGCCACCGGGCCCTGGGTGTTTACAAAAGTTCTGGCCCCACTTTTGGCGAGACTAAGAGCCCAGGGTATAGGAGTAATGGCATACCTGGATGGCCTGTTGTTGGTAGATCAGTCAGTGGCACGGTTAGACCAGAGTGTGTCCAGCACGGTCAAGTATCTGGAACACCTGGGTTGGATTCTCAACCTAGAGAAATCATCCTTGCGACCAGTAAGGAGGCTGCAGTATTTAGCTCTGGTTATAGACACAGCCCAAAGAAGGGTGTTTTTGCCTCAGACAAAAGTCAACACGATTAGAGAGCTGGTCCAGGTGGTCAGGGCAAGGAAGGGCCCTTCCATTCGCCTTTTCATGAGGTTGTTAGGTAAGATGGTGGCTTCATTCGAAGCAATTTCCTATGCCCAGTTTAATTCAAGACTGTTGCAGAACAGTATTCTGTCCGCTTGGAACAAAGAGGCCCAAGTCTTGGATTACCCAATGTATCTGGCCCCAAGGGTGCGCCAGAGTCTCAGTTGGTGGTTGATAACCAAAAATTTGCAGAAGGGAAAATCCTTCATACCGGTTACCTGGAAGGTAGTAACAAGGGATGCCAGCCTCTTGGGCTGGGGAGCAGTCCTGGAAGAGACCACTGTCCAAGGGAAGTGGTCAGAGTCAGAGAAGACCTTGCCCATCAACATCCTAGAGATTCGGGCGGCACGTCTGGCTCTAATGGCCTGGACGTTCAGGTTGCAAGGTTGTCCCGTCAGGATACAATCCGACAATCCCACAGCAGTGGCCTATATCAATCACCAAGGGGGCACCAGAAGTCGTGCAGCCCAGAGGGAGGTGAATCATATTCTGGTTTGGGCAGAGGAGCATGTACCTTGCCTATCTGCAGTCTTCATTCCGGGGGTGGAGAATTGGCAGGCGGATTTCTTGAGCCGCCAACAATTGTTCCCGGGAGAATGGTCTCTAAATCCCGACATTTTTCTGGCCATATGACAAAGATGTGGTACCCCGGACATAGATCTATTGGCGTCCAGGTTCAAAAAGAAGTTGAACAGCTTTGTGTCAAGAACAAGGGATCCACTCGCATACGGGACAGATGAGTTAGTGACCCCGTGGGATCAGTTTTCACGGATTTATGCATTCCCCCAGTTCAGCTGCTATCGCAGCCTCTTCGCAGGATCAAAGAGGAAGGGAATCCGGTAATTCCAGTAGCCCCGGCATGGCCCAGAAGATCCTGGTATGCAGAGATTTGTAAGGATGACAGTAGGGGGTCCATGGACTCTTCCATCTCATCCAGACCTGCTTTCGCAAGGCTCTGTATTCCATCCTGCCAACCTGTCACGTACCTGACGGTGACGAGCCCGGATCTGCAGAGGGAGGCCTCTCTTACGGCTTCCACCGGCGGCCCCTGGTACTGAAGACAGGGGGCACGGAGGTAGAAGGGGTACGAGTGCCTGGCAGGATGGATCAAGGTAGAGTAGAGTCTTAAGACTGGGACGGATCCAGGCACCCAGGAAGTATGGCAGGCTGAACCGGAACCAGGAACACAGCAACTGGACTGGAACTGATGAGACTGACAGGACTGGAACCAGGATACAGCAACTGGACAGGAACTGATGAGACTGGCTGGACTGGAACCAGGATACAGCAACTGGACAGGAACTGATGAGACTGGCTGGACAGGAACCAGGACACAGCAACTGGAGAGATTGGTCGGACAAGCCGGGTCGGTAGAATTGGCTGGCGGCAAGGTACTGGAGGATCAGGCAGAAGATTGGTCAAACAAAGCCGGAGGTCAGAGGCAGGCAGGAAACTGGAAGGGTCAAGGTAAGCCGGGTCGGATACAGGTAAACTCACGAATCAGGTCTCTTTGGGTACTACACGCTGTAGAGCAGACAGCAGGGACTGTCTGTCACAGGCATGTTTAAATAGCTCTTCTGGCGCGCTTTGTGGAGCGTGCGCGCGCCCCCGCTAAGCGCGTGCGCGCGCACGTGCTCGCCAACGCGTGCGCGCGTGCCCGCGCGCGTGGACGTGCCCGAGATTCAGAATCAGGAAGTCCAGGAATCCTGTAGCTGACAGGATTTCTATGACATTGCCCCCCCCAAGGGGCAGCCTCCGGATGCCCAGCCGGGTGAACCTTCCAGGGTGAGACCTTTTGAAAGCCTGTATCAAACTCCTGGCATGGATATTCTCCTCAGGTTCCCATGAGTTTTCCTCGGGTCCGTAGCCCTTCCATTTAATTAGGAATTGGTTCTGGTTATTTCTTCTCCTGAAGTCCATGATAGCTTCTACTTCGAATTCCTGCTCACCATCAATAATGATCGGATCAGGGTGATCCGGCTTCCGATCTGGAAACGGATTAGAGACTGTGGGTTTTAGGAGAGAGACATGAAAAACTGGATGGATTCTAAGAGAGTCAGGAAGTTCCAATTCATAAGCTACTTCATTAATTTTCCTCTTAATAGGGAATGGACCTAAAAATTTGGGGCCCAGTTTTTTAGAAGGGCATGCCATTCTTAGGTTTATGGTAGATAGCCATACTTGGTCGCCGGGTACCAACACTAATTCACCCCGCCTCTTCTTGTCATAGATTGTCTTGTTGCGTTCTTGAGTCTTGGTCATGGTCTCTTGTAGAAGCTGGTTATTGACCGAGAAAAAATTTAACTTTTCCTGGACTGCAGGTACAGGACACTCAGGAAGGGAATTAGGCAGAAAAGTAGGATGAAAACCATAGTTTGCAAAGAAAGGAGTCTGGCAGGTAGCGGAGTGGATGGAATTGTTATACGCAAACTCGGCCAACGGAAGCAGGGAAACCCAGTTGTCCTGAGCAAAAGAGGAGAAGCATCGCAGGTATTGCTCGAGCGTCTGATTCGTTCTCTCCGTCTGCCCGTTGGTCTGTGGATGGTAAGCAGAGGAAAACGATAATTCGATCTTCAAGGTTTTGCAAAGGGATCTCCAGAATCGAGAGGTAAATTGAACCCCGCGATCGGAAACAATATTGGCTGGTACCCCGTGGAGTCTGACTATTTCTCTGATGAATACCTGTGCGGTTTCAGGAGCGGAGGGAGTCCCTTTCATAGGGATGAAGTGTGCCATCTTGGACAGACGGTCCACAATAACGAAGATGGTGGAGTGGTTCTCAACCGGGGGCAACTCGACAATGAAGTCGATGGACAACATTCTCCAGGGCCTATCTGGAACGGGTAAGGGTTTTAGTAGTCCCCAGGCTTTGGATCTGGAACCCTTGTTTCGGGTGCACGTTGTAGAAGACTCTACAAACCTCCTACAGTCTTCACGTACTCGAGGCCACCAGAAGGTGCGCTGTACCAGGTCAGTGGTCTTGGCAACGCCAAAATGCCCAGCCAGGGCGTGGTCGTGGCAGAGTTCTAATGCGGTTACTCTTAGTTTCTCAGGTACGTAGATTCTGTCTTGGTACCACAATAGTCCATCCTTAACTTGCAATTCCGGCTCGGAGAACTGTCTTTGCCCGGTGGAAGCTTGTTTGATTTGAGTGAACAGGTTCTCCTGTAGAAGAAGGAAATTTCCGGGGGCAAGGATGGTATCAGGCGGAGAAGTCTCCTTGGACTTATGGAACATCCAAAACAGGGCGTCAGGCTTAATATTCTTGGCCCCAGGACGATAAGTAACATGAAAAGAGAACCGGGAGAAGAAGAGTGCCCACCTGGCTTGCCGTGGATTCAATCTTCTCGTGGCTTTCAGGTACTCCAGGTTCTTGTGGTCAGTGAATATCAGGATCGGATGAGCCGCACCCTCCAGCAGGTACCGCCATTCCTCTAGTGCAGACTTGATCGCTAGTAGCTCCCGATCCCCTACGTCGTAGTTCTTCTCTGCTGCAGAAAGCTTGCGGGAGAAGAAGGCTACTGGGTGGAGCAAGGCTTTGACTCCCTGTCTTTGGGACAGAATTGCTCCTACCGCTATTTTGGAGGCGTCTACCTTAAGTACGAATGGTAGTGAGGAGTCTGGGTGTTTCAAGATAGAGGCTGAGGTAAATAGGGCCTTCAGGCGTTCAAAAGCTTCTTGGGCTTCAGGAGACCAGTGAAAACGTGTTCCTTGCTTGGTGAGTTGAGTAATGGGTGCGATAATAGCTGAAAACCCCCTGATGAACTTGCGGTAGAAGTTGGCGAATCCAACGAAACGTTGGATTCCCTTCTTGTCCACCGGTTCTGGCCAGTCCAGGATTGCGGTAATCTTTTGAGGATCCATCTTGATGCCCTCGCTGGAAATGATTAACCCCAGAAATGATATACTCTCTTGCTCAAACTCACATTTTTCGGCCTTCGCATACAGGCCATGCTGGCGGAGTCGACCCAACACATTTTTGACATGTCTGCGATGAGAATCAAGGGAGGAAGAAAAAATTAAGATATCATCAAGATAAACAATAACAAAGAGGTCTAGGAAATCCCGTAGAACATCGTTGATAAAATACTGGAAAGTGGCAGGGGCGTTACACAACCCGAATGGCATTACCAAGTACTCAAAATGTCCATACCGGGTACGGAAGGCAGTCTTCCATTCGTCCCCTTCTTTGATACGGATCAAGTTGTAGGCTCCGCGGAGGTCAAGTTTGGTAAAGATGGTGGCAGTTCCTAGTCTCTGAAATAACTCTGGTACCAGGGGGAGAGGGTAGCGATTCTTTACTGTAATTTTATTCAATTCCCGGTAATCCACACAAGGTCGAAGGGTGTGGTCCTTTTTCTCTACAAAAAAGATGCCTGCGCCTGCTGGGGATGTGGAAGGGCGGATGAACCCCTTTTGCAAGTTCTCATCAACATAATTTTTTAAAGCCCCTTGTTCTACCTCCGTTAAAGGGAAGACTCTACCGAACGGAATCTTTGCTCCAGGAAGTAGGTCGATGGGGCAATCGTAGGCCCGATGAGGCGGTAGAGTCTCTGCCTTTTGTTTACTAAATACGTCAAGAAAGTCGTGGTAAACTTCTGGGATGGATTGACGGGTGCCATCTTCTGTGTCAATGCATAGTAACGAGGCCGGCCCAGGAGGTTTATATGAGCCACAGGACTGCTGGCAATAGGAAGAAGGAAAGGCAACTATTCCCGTAGTCCAGTTGATAGTGGGATTGTGGGCTTGTAACCAAGGCATACCTAGGATCAAGGGAAACAACGGAGAAGAGATGATGTCCAGACATAAGCATTCTTGGTGGGTTCCAGAGGTGGTAAAGATGGTAGCGGGTATAGGAGTAGTCTCCTGGGTCACAGGTCCGGACTTAATGACGGAACCATCAGCCAGATGGACACGAAGTCCGTGGGTCTTGGTACGAAGGGGAATTTGGTTTTTAATGGCAAAGGTTGAGTCCATAAAGCAGCTGCATGCTCCGGAATCAATAATGGCGGGTACTTGCAAAGTCCTTCCTGGGAGCTGTAATGAAACAGAGAGGGCAAGGTGAGATGTGGTTTTGGCTTGTAGGTTAGTCCTGTTAGAAGAAACTGAAAGAAACTTACGAAGCTTCAGGGGACAGGTCCTAACGAAATGTCCGGGGTCCCCGCAGTACAGGCACAGATTATTTATTCGGCGGCGCTGGCGTTCCTCAGGAGTGAGGGATGGACGAAGGAGCCCGAGCTGCATTGGTTCAGGCGTGTCAGATGTGGGAGTTGGAGGTGTAGCAGGAGCCGAGTACAGGTGACTAGGAGCCCGAGGAAGCATCCAGGTTGGGCGGGAGAAGCCAGTGGTCCTCTCAGCCCTCCGTTCCCTCAGACGTCGGTCAATCTGGATGGTTAGGTCAATCAACAGGTTGAGTGTCTGTGGTACACCGACTCTAGCTAGCTCGTCCTTCAAGGAATCGGAAAGTCCTAAGCGAAACTGATGGCGGAGGGCGGCATCATTCCAATTGGTATCCGCACTCCACCGCCTGAATTCTGCCACATAGTCCTCCGCTGGTCTGCGTCCTTGTTGAAGGGAACGCAAGGCGGCTTCTGCGGTTACTGAGAGTTGGGGATCTTCGTATAGCTGGGCCATGGCATCAAAAAAAGCAGCGAGGTTGTTTAGTGATACATCCTTCTGTTCAAAGAGACGGTGGGCCCAGCTCTGAGGGTCTCCAGCGAGCAAAGAGACCACAAAGCCCACTTTGGTGGCCTCTAGAGAAAAGCTACGGGGCTGTAGGGCAAAATACAGTTCACACGAATTCCGGAAGGCCCTAAACTTGCTCCGATCCCCGGAAAATCTTTCGGGCGTAGGAACCTTAGGTTCAGGAGGAAGCATGACCACTGTGGGTGAGGAACTTGTTCCGGCTGTGGAAGCAGAGGCGTGGGGCCCCTCTTGGATGGCAGAAGGACTGGAGAGGGCCCGCACTTGTTCTTCCAAGCGGGTGTATCCTTGTTGAAGACTCTTGACTGCTTCAGACAAACCTGCCAGGTGCCGACAGAGTTCCTCCATAGGTGAGGCTCCCTGCCCGGGCTCAGACATGGCTGTCTGCTACTGTCACATACCTGACGGTGACGAGCCCGGATCTGCAGAGGGAGGCCTCTCTTACGGCTTCCACCGGCGGCCCCTGGTACTGAAGACAGGGGGCACGGAGGTAGAAGGGGTACGAGTGCCTGGCAGGATGGATCAAGGTAGAGTAGAGTCTTAAGACTGGGACGGATCCAGGCACCCAGGAAGTATGGCAGGCTGAACCGGAACCAGGAACACAGCAACTGGACTGGAACTGATGAGACTGACAGGACTGGAACCAGGATACAGCAACTGGACAGGAACTGATGAGACTGGCTGGACTGGAACCAGGATACAGCAACTGGACAGGAACTGATGAGACTGGCTGGACAGGAACCAGGACACAGCAACTGGAGAGATTGGTCGGACAAGCCGGGTCGGTAGAATTGGCTGGCGGCAAGGTACTGGAGGATCAGGCAGAAGATTGGTCAAACAAAGCCGGAGGTCAGAGGCAGGCAGGAAACTGGAAGGGTCAAGGTAAGCCGGGTCGGATACAGGTAAACTCACGAATCAGGTCTCTTTGGGTACTACACGCTGTAGAGCAGACAGCAGGGACTGTCTGTCACAGGCATGTTTAAATAGCTCTTCTGGCGCGCTTTGTGGAGCGTGCGCGCGCCCCCGCTAAGCGCGTGCGCGCACACGTGCTCGCCAATGCGCGCGCGCGTGCCCGCGCGCGTGGACGTGCCCGAGATTCAGAATCAGGAAGTCCAGGAATCCTGTAGCTGACAGGATTTCTATGACACTTACAATCGCTAAATTTAACAGTTTGGCTATTGAAGCCCACATTCTAAAGATTCCGGGGGCTTTCAGGTTCAGTGGTAACTACCCTGATTAATGCAAGGAAGCCGGCCTCTAGGACCATTTATTATAGGGTCTGGAGGGCATCCTCGGAAGTATGTCATAAGTAGAATTCTTGCCTTTCTACAGTTGGGGGTAGAAATGAAGCTGGCCTTGAATCTAGTGTTTTTGGTTTTACAAAGACAGCCCTTTGAGCCGATGCGCTATATTTCCTTGGTTCTTTTGACAAGGAAATTGGTGTTCTTAATTGCGGTAACCTCCGCAAGAAGGGTATCAGAATTGGCAGCTTTTTCTTGTACATAGCCATACTTAGTTATTCATAAGGACAAGGTGGGGTTGCGTCCTCACCCAACCTTTCTGCCTAAGGTAATGTCAGGTTTTCATCTGAATCAAGATGTTGCCCTGCCTTCCTTTTTTCCAGATCCTCGTTCTGCGGAAGAAAAATTGTTACCCTCTCTCGATGTAGTGAGAGCAGTTAAGGCCTATCTAAAAGCGACAGCTCAGATACGGAAAACTGATGTTTTGTTTGTGCTGCCAGATGGCCCCAAGAAAGGGCAGACAGCGTCAAAATCAACTATTTCAAAATGGATTTGTCAGGTTATTATTCAGGCTTATGGTTTAAAAAGAAAGGTTCCGCCTTTTCAAGTTAGAGCGCACTCTACCAGGGCAGTCAGTGCTTCATGGACAGTGCATCACTAGGCTTCTATGACTTATATTCGCAAGTCCGCAACTTGGTCGTCAGTGCATACATTCACTAAATTCTATCAGGTGGATGTAAGATGGCAGGAGGATGCCGCTTTTGGGCGCAGTGTACTGCAGGCAGCAGTATAGGTCCTCGCGTCTGATGGCGGCCTGCTTTTTATTTGTGTCTCCCTCCCCTCAGAGGCATTGCTTTGGGACATCCCATATAGTAATTACTTTGGTGCTCTGTGTCCAGTGATGTACGATAAAGAAAATAGGATTTTTATAACAGCTTACCTGTAAAATCCTTTCTTGGAGTACATCACGGGACACAGAGGTCCCTCCCCTCTTATTGGGATATGTAATGCTTTGCTACAAAAACTGAGATACTCCCTGTATGGGAGGGGTTATAGAGGGAGGGGGACTTCCTGTCTTTTGAGTGTACCAGTGTCCATTCACCTATAGGTGGCGTATAACCCACATAGGAATTACTATGGCTGCTCTGTGTCCTGTGATGTACTCCAAGAAAAGGATTTTACAGGTAAGCTGTTATAAAAATCCTATTGTTTATTTTATAACCTAACCCTGATTTTAACTTCTCTACAACTTTATCCCTGACCTGTCTGGTGTGTTCCTTGGCCTTCATGATGCTGTTTGTTCGCTAAGGTTCTTTAACAAACCTCTAAGGGCTTCACGGAACAGCTGTATTTATACTGACATTAAATTAAACACAGGTGGACTCTATTTACTAATTAGGTGACTTCTGAAGGCAATTGGTTCCACTAGATTTTAGTTAGGGGTATCAGAGTAAAGGGGGGCTGAATACAAATGCCCACCCCCCCCCCACACTTTTCACATATTTATTTGTAAAAAATTTGAAAAAACATTTATAATTTTCCTTCCACTTCACAATTATATGCCACTTTGTGTTGGTCTATCACATAAAATACATTTATATTTTTGGTTGTAACATGGCAAAATGTGGAAAATTTAAGGGGTATGAATACTTTTTCAAGGCACTGTCTACACAAACAGAGCTGCCCCCTTGCACTCTGTAACCGTACAAATTCTAAATGATGTAACAAATGTAAAATATAATCTTTTGTAAAATGAGTTTATGTTTGTTGCTCACAGAAGGAATGATCAGCAGAAACTGTACAGAGAACGGCTGGTCTGATCCCTTCCCTCATTACTCCGATGCGTGCGGCTTTGACGTTAATGAGACCGGACCCGACCAGGTAATCATCAGAAGAGAGTCTTCAAAAATTAAGCTGATCCTTTCCTCTGCTATATAATCCCTCCTACTAGGTATTCATTAGAATTACAATCAACGGGTGTCCATAATATCACCTTGTGGTCCCTCTATAGTGTGTACTACTGTCCTAATTAAGAGTGTCATTTCTGTCTGCTGCCTCCTTCCTCTGCTATGCGGATGAGTCACTTCTGACAAGTTTTCCTGACACCAAGAGAAAACAAGAGGAGGCATCTCCAGCACACAGCCTGTGGTTGACAGCCTCAGCTCTGTTCCTGTGTGCTGTGTGGAGGGTGGTGTGCCCCTTCCCTCCAATCAGCTGCCAGAGCTTTCCTCACTGAGCTCTTCAGAGTGTAACTTCTGACCCCCCGCCCCCTGCTTTCTGAAAGTTCAGACAAACTTTATAAATTCAGGAATTTGAACGGATGTAGAGAAGAGAAGACTGCAGATAAAGAAATACAACTTATGCAGGAGGGTTTGTTTTATCTCTGCGTATCACCTGAAGCCAGTCACATCCCTGGATATATTGAAGGGTTTACAACAACTTTAAATGTTACCTCTGGGATGACAAAACAAATGTACCTACCTTGCTGTTCATGTATCAAGATAATTCTAAACTTTGGGTTGTCCCCAGACCAGTAATAGAGGAGAAATCTTCCAATGGAGATACCAGTTCTGGTGACAACCAATCACGAATAATCCTAGTAACGCGTCTAATATGTTTATTTTCTCTGAGCGTCGGCTCCATCTAGTGGCCATAATGCAGTATTTTCCTTATTTCAGGGAAATATTGCCACTAGATGTCGTATAAAATAATAATATAATAGAAAACAATAATATAGTTAAACCCCCCTAGTGTATTTTTAAAGTAAAAACACATTTAGGAGTCCATTTATAAAACATTTGTTGCACAAATGTCAGAAATATCCATGTAACCTGAACTAAATTTCATCCGGTTTTCAAATAGATTAAAGTATAACTAAAGGCAATTTTTTTTGGGGGGGGGGGCAAACAGTATGACAACCCCCCCTCTCTCGATCAGTCGGTAGCACTTACCCCTTCACTGGCGACTTCCCTTGCTCGGCGGCCGTGGCTTCCCGATCTCCTGCTCTCCACGGGTCATCACGGCGGCGGCGGCAGATTCCGTTTCCTCCCTCCTACTCGCTGGCCAATTGGGAGTCTTCTCTTTTCGGCCAATCGAAAAATGAGTCTCACACCCGCTTCTGATTGGCCGGATTGAGGATCAGTGTTTCAACAGCGATGTTGTAACACACCTGGGTTGGATCAGAGTGCATTCTCTGCGACCCGAGCCCACCCTATATTGAAGCCTATTAGAGCCTCTGGCTCTAATCAGGTGCTTCAAAAAAAAAAACCCGGCCACTGTAATTCAGACGCCCGGTGCCCTGAAAGGGGCTGGACGCATCAATAGGGGATGGCCATGGCGGCCGTGGATAGATTCATGCTATGCATGAATCTATCCATTGCATAGAGGGGAGTGGCGTGGATAGAGGGGGCGGTGCCCGGACGCCCCTATTGGACGGGCCGCCCCTGAGTCTTGGATAGGGTGGAGAGGGATTAGAACACCTATTAGGTTCTTAATGCTGTTCCCATTAGTGAGATTCGCCCTCTCTATTTGTCCTGTTTGCCAATATCATCAAAAGTGAAAGTAAAAGACAATCCCAAACTTTGGGTTGTCACCAGAATAGGAATAGAGGAGAAATCTTTCAATGGACATACTAGTTCTGGCAGGGCAGCTGATAGAAATCATGGGGCCCCGTACAGCCTACCTGACGGGGCCCCTTCAGCTCCACCCCTGGTCCCCCCTTCAACCCCACCCCTGGCTTCGCCCCTGGCCCCTCCCCAGACCCCGTCTTGAAACTGTCTCTGCAGCACATTACGGCATTGGCGGCATGGGTGGCACTGTCTCTGCAGGCAGCACATGCGTTATGGGCCATAACGCATGTGCTACCTGCAGACAGTGGCACCCATGCCGCCAATGCCATATTGTGCTGCAGACAGTGCCACCCAGCAGGCAGCACATGCGCGTTATGGCATTAGCATCATGGGTGGCACTGTCTGCAGCACATTACGGCATTGACGATTTGGCAGCATGGGTGGCACTGTCTCTGCAGGCAGCACATGCGTTACGGGCAGACAGAGCCACCCATTTTACGATGTATAGATGCTGCTGCTGAAGTGGTAGTAGATCTTGAAGCCCCCCCCCCCCAAGCAAACACACACCTGACCTGTGTAATTGTTGGCTGGGCCCAAGGAGTCACTTATTCCTGATCCTGCTGCTGCCTGGACTTGAGGGTCCACAAACTATTCCAGTAGATGATCATGGGATGCCTCTGCCTATGTCGATCTCCTCTGCCGCCGCTGCTCCCCTTGAGTCGCCTCACTGCTATTTCTTCACGCGGAAAGAGAGGAATCAGAATCACTCCGCGGAGCCAGGAGGTGACGGCACTACAGAGGACTCGTTGGCCGGGACTTGAGTCAGCATGGCATGAGGAGCAGGCGTGGATGAGGTATTCTTCCGCGCCCGAAATACGAGAAATAGTCCCTCCCCTGCCTCAGCCGCCACATAAGAATGCACATAGCAATTAAAAACAAAAAACGAAAACGTAAAATGTAAACCGGGGAGGAATTGGTGCTGGACGATGTTAAGGGACCCTGATTGGTCTTTTTTTTTACATTTAACTACTTATCTGTTCAGGTTGCCGGGCCCCCCTGCTGGCCGGGCCTGGTACAACTGGGCCAGTTGTACTGGCCTATCAGCGGCCCTGAGTTCTGGTGACAACCATGAATTCCCTCACTTTTGGTAGGAATTCCTCGCACTTTCTGTTTGGCTATGGGAAAGGAAGTGAAGAGAAACCTCTGCAATGGGACACAGATTGCAAAAAAAAAAGCTGACAGTGGATATAACCCTCTTTTACTGTATCCAAAAATTGAAAATATCTATTTTCACAATACTGTGTGTTGCTTTGGGTCAAATTGCCATCTGCTATGTGTAAAGATAAAACCGTTCCCTCTCTTTCCCAGGACACCTACTTCCTGTCGGTGAAGGCCCTCTACACAGTTGGATACAGTACTTCTCTTGTGGCACTCACCACCGCCATGGTCATCCTGTGCCGCTTCAGGTAAGGCTCTTGGGTCATTCCCATATGTACCTTTCAACATCTGCCCAGTGTGACGGTTCACATCCGGCCCATCCATACACAGGTTCTCCATATCACAGGCTGTCCAGGAATGAAGAAAAAACAGACCACCAGCCTCGCATCCTGTCAAATCCTTTACCAGGGTTCTTTATTGTAATTAAAAACGTTCAGAAATATGTATAAAAACTGGCATTCACAGAACTCCAAATCCCACAATTTAATTTTGGGATCATGTACTGTGTGTGTGGTGATGTCACGACTTCCGCCCTACACACATTTTGTTATAAATGAAGTCATCAGGGGCCTTTCGTAATTACCTCGCTCCCGTACCCCATGTGTGCTTTACAGGCCCTGTTCTTTCATGTGCCATGTACCACCGTGCACCCCTTCTTTTTTTTTTTATAAATCTTTTTATTTATTTTCCTCAACAGATAAACAAACAAGACAAAACACAACAAAACATCATACACATTGAACCGAAAATATATTAATACAAGATCAAAATCCAATCACCCTGCATAGCAGCTATTAGTTCAAAATAGAAAATTCTAAATAACAATACAATAAAGCAGCAACCTAAGTGCCGGTTCACACAGGGGCAACCCGACTTACAGCGCGACTTTGCAAGGCGATTTCAGCGCCACTTGGAGCAACTTACAACGCGACTTTAAGTCGCCTCCAGGACAGGCGACTTTGGCTGTGGCCAATCACAGAATAATCAGCTCTGTGGGAGGGAGGGGTTTGCATGAGAAAACAATTTTCTCTTCCTGTAAAGTTGCTTCAGTTAAGACGGAGATCCGACTTTGGAGGCGACTTCCATTAAAATCAATGGGTACAAGTCGCCTAGAAGTCGCTTGGAAGTAGTACAGGAACCTTTTCTGAAGTCGGAGCGACTTCAATTGTGTACAATAAGACGGCTCTCATTTACTTCAACGGAATTTCTAATATGGAATTTCTATATTTATGGACAGTCATGTCCATAAATATTGGGACATCGACACAATTCTAATCTTTTTGGCTCTATACACCACCACAATGGATTTAACATGAAATGTGCTTTAACTGCAGACTTTTAGCTTTAATTTGAGGGTATTTACACCCAAATCAGGTGAACGGTGTAGGAATTACAACAGTTTGTATATGTGCCTCCCACTTTTTAAGGGACCAAAAGTAATGGGACAATTGGCTGCTCAGCTGTTCCATGGCCAGGTGTGTGTTATTCCCTCATTATCCCATTTACAAGGAGCAGATAAAAGGTCCAGAGTTCATTTCAAGTGTGCTATTTGCATTTGGAATCTGTTGCTGTCAACTCTCAATATGAGATCCAAAGAGCTGTCACTATCAGTGAAGCAAGCCATCATTAGGCTGAAAAAACAAAACAAACCCATCAGAGAGAGTGTGGCCAAATCAACTGTTTCATCCTTATGTAGCGGGGGTTACCATTTAGGGGGAGTGTCTGTGTGGTAGTATGACCCAGGTACACTAATTGTTAGGAATCTCTGGCCAATTTAATTTGTGGAGGATATAATGGTGCTCAGTTCCCTGTGGCCCCTGGGTGGCGCTGTCGCCTTGGGCTGGGGTTGAACCATCATTGTAGGGCCGTGCCCTTTGTGTCCTCTCGCGGCAGTAGTACGGTGGGGTGGGGAACCCGCTGTGCCTGCTGGGAGAGGGTATAAAGGGGGCGGACATCTTGCGCACGAGGTCCGAGCCCCAGGCACCTTCAGCCTGGGGGCTGCTGTTCTGTCGTCCGCTCCCAGGTGCCCTCGGCCTGGGTGCGAGGGAGTTTGAGTTCCATCCCAGGCACCTTAGGCCTGGGGTGAGGTACTAGCAAAGACCCGGGGCCCAGTACCTTCGACTGGGTCCCGCATGGGAGAAGATGCCTAGGGGGCCCACCGAGTGAGGGGACCCGAGTCTCGGACGAGGAGAACCAGGGAGGTGACCTGGCCGGAAGACCCAGCGCAGCATTGGCTGGTGACAGTGCAGGCCTCTGGGGACCGTCCGGGATGGATCATCTCCCTAACAGGGGTCGTCATTAGAAGGTAGTTCATGTTATATGGTCTTTGCAGAGACCCAGCTACATCAGGTCGGTGGCATAGGCCTATTCTAAGGTCTGTGGCAGAGACCTTCATCGTTCACCAGGTCTGTGGCAGGGACCAACCTCACGGTCGGTGGCAGCGACCGTGCGCCAAAAGTTGTTGTGAACTCCTAACAGCTTCTCTGATCCGAAAGGATTGTGCCTGAACCCTCACCCCACCAAGTTTGTGTTTGTTTCAACCTGTCTGCTTGCAAAGAGGCATATTTATCTCTGCGGAAATAAATATAGATGTTGTACTGTCACCTGGTATGGGCCTACTTTTCTGGGAGCAAAGTGTTCTACGTTCACCTATCTACTGGTCATTTTTGAAGTGGAATCTCTGGACAGGGACATAGACCCGAAGGTAAAGATCAAAGCTCAAACCTCTACACAAATAAGAGGGGTGAGCAGGTGGCAGCATCTCACGCCTCCCCCCTTGGTTCCCCTAGACGAGTAAACCAGCCGAGAAGAAGAGAGAGAGCGGGTGGGACTGCTACACTTAAAAATCATCCTTAAAAAGAAAGAATGCACCGGTGAGCTCAGCAACACCAAAAGACCCGGAAGACCACGGAAAACAACTGTAGTGGATGACCGAAGAATTCTTTCCCTGGTGAAGAAAACACCCTTCACAACAGTTGGCCAGATGAAGAACACTCTCCAGGAGGTAGGTGTATGTGTGTCAGATGAAGAACACTCTCCAGGAGGTAGGTGTATGTGTGTCAAAGTCAACAATCAAGAAAAGACTTCACCAGAGTGAATACAGAGGGTTCACCACAAGATGTAAACCATTGGTGAGCCTCAAAAACAGGAAGGCCAGATTAGAGTTTGCCAAACAACATCTAAAAAAGCCTTCCCAGTTCTGGAACAACATCCTATGGACAGAGGAGACCAAGATCAACTTGTACCAGAGTTATGGGAAGAGAAGAGTATGGAGAAGGAAAGGAACTGCTCATGATCCAAAGCATACCACCTCATCAGTGAAGCATGGTGGTGGTAGTGTCATGGCGTGGGCATGTATGGCTGCCAATGGAACTTGTTCTCTTGTATTTATTGATGATGTGACTGCTGATTAAAGCAGCAGGATGAATTCTGAAGTGTTTCGGGCAATATTATTATCTGCTCATATTCGGCCAAATACTTCAGAACTCATTGGACGGCGCTTCACAGTGCAGATGGACAATGACCCGAAGCATACTGCGAAAGCAACCAAAGAGTTTTTTAAGGGAAAGAAGTGGAATGTTATGCCAGTTGCAGTAGAGGCCTGGCAGAGCATCACCAGGGATGAAACCCAGCATCTGGTGATGTCTATGCGTTCCAGACTTCAGGCTGTAATTGACTGCAAAGGATTTGCAACCAAGTATTAAAAAGTGAAAGTTTGATTTATGATTGTTAATCTGTCCCATTGCTTTTGGTCCCTTAAAAAGTGGGAGGCACATATACAACTGTTGTAATTCCTACACCGTTCACCTGATTTGGACAAATACCCTCAAATTAAAGCTGAATGTCTGCAGTTCAAATCTATTGTGGTGGTGTATAGAGCCAAAAAGATTAGAATTGTGTCGATGTCCCAATATTTATGGACCTGACTGTATATATACAGTGGGGAAAAAAAGTATTTAGTCAGCCACCAATTGTGTAAGTTCTCCCACTTAAAAAGATGAGAGAGGCCTGTAATTGTCATCATAGGTAAACCTCAACTATGAAAGACAAAATGTGGAAACAAATCCAGACAATCACATTGTCTGATTTGGAAAGAATTTATTTGCAAATTATGGTGGAAAATAAGTATTTGGTCACCTACAAACAAGCAAGATTTCTGGCTCTCCCAGACCTGTATCTTCTTCTTTAAGAGGCGCCTCTGTCCTCCACTCATTACCTGTATTAATGGCACCTGTTTGAACTTGTTATAAGTATAAAAGTCACCTGTCCACAACCTCAAACAGTCACACTCCAAACTCCACTATGGTGAAGACCAAAGAGCTGTCGAAGGACCCCAGAAACAAAATGGTAGACCTGCACCAGTCTGGGAAGACTGAATCTGCAATAGGCAAGCAGCCTGGTGTGAAGAAATCAACTGTGGGAGCAATAATTAGAAAATGGAAGACATACAAGACCACTGATAATCTCCCTCGATCTGGGGCTCCATGCAAGATCTCACCCCGTGAGGTCAAAATGATCACAAGAACGGTGAGCAAAAATCCCAGAACCACACGGGGGGACTTAGTGAATGACCTGCAGAGAGCTGGGACCAACGTAACAAAGGCTACCATCAGTAACACACTACGCCGCCAGGGACTCAGATCCTGCAGTGCCAGACGTGTCCCCCTGCTTAAGCCAGTACATGTCCGGGCCCGTCTGAGGTTTGCTAGAGAGCATTTGGATGATTCAGAAGAGGATTGGGAGAATGTTATATGTTCAGATGAAACCAAAGTAGAACTGTTTTTGGTAGAAACACAACTCATCGTGTTTGAAGGAGAGAGAATGCTGAGTTGCCACCAAAGAACACCATACCTACTGTGAAGCATGGGGGTGGCAACATCATGCTTTGGGGCTGTTTCTCTGCAAATGGAACAGGACGACTGATCCGTGTACATAAAAGAATGAATGGGGCCATGTATCGTGAGATTTTGAGTGCAAACCTCCTCCCATCAGCAAGGGCATTGAAGATGAAATGTGGCTGGGTCTTTCAGCATGACAATGATCCCAAACACACCACCCGGGCAACGAAGGAGTGGCTTCGTAAGAAGCATTCCAAGGTCCTGGAGTGGCCTAGCCAGTCTCCAGATCTCAACCACATAGAAAACCTTTGAAGGGAGTTGAAAGTCTGTGTTGCCCAGCGACAGCCCCAAAACATCACTGCTCTAGAGGAGATCTGCATGGAGGAATGGCCCAACATACCAGCAACAGTGTGTGACAACCTTGTGAAGACTTACAGAACACGTTTGACCTCTGTCATTGCCAACAAAGGATATATAACAAAGTATTGAGATGAACTTTTGATATTCACCAAATACTTATTTTCCACCATAATTTGCAAAAAAAAAATCTTTCCAAATCAGACAATGTGATTGTCTGGATTTGTTTCCACATTTTGTCTCTCATAGTTGAGGCATACCTATGATGACAATTACAGGCCTCTCTCATCTTCTCATCTTTTTAAGTGGGAGAACTTGCACAATTGGTGGCTGACTAAATACTTTTTTGCCCCACTGTGTGTGTGTGTGTGTGTGTGTATGTATGTATGTATGTATATATATATATATATATATATATATATATATATATATATATATATATACACACGCGCGCGCACACACACACACACATACATATATATATATATATATATATATATATATATATACACACACACATACACATACACATACACACACATACCTGTATATACACCCTATTTGGGCCTAAATTTAGGCCTTCCCATCTGTCCACTCAAATGTGAAAACCTTCCCAAAAATAAAAATATGAAAATATATACCGTATATACTCGAGTATAAGCCGAGTTTTTCAGCACATTTTTTTGTGCTGAAAATGCCCCCCTCAGCTTATACTCGAGTCACCTTTTTGCGCCTGATCTCCCAGACTTTGGGGACCGGGTACCGGCCGGACGTAGGTCCCCAGGACCCCAAACTTCGCACACATGTAGCTCTTCCTCTACAAGTATGCAAAGATTGTTGTCCAGGGGACCTACAGCCGGGGAGCAACGATTTTTCAAAACCGGGCAACCCTTCCATGGACTCCCATGTTAAACGTCAGTCTAGTCATGGACACAGTGAGGCATGGGCACAGTGAGGCATGGACACATTGAGGCAAAGTGATTAGCAACTTTATCTTATCCCCTTCAGCACACTGCCGACATGTTCACTCGACAAATTTTTATTTATTTTTTTCTCTGTAAATACCGTATTACTGCTGTTTCAAGATTGACTTCCGGGACTTGACTCCCGCGGGAGTAGGCGTTGCTACTGTATTCCCCAGCGCCACAATGACTCTTGGGAGCTTGGTGTCATGCTTCCCAAGAGTCCTTGCGGAACGCCGTACTAGGATTTCCATCACAACGGGGCGTGAACTTTCAATGACTCCGCCCATTGTGATGGCAACCATAAACCCAGCGCATGCATGGAAACGAGCTTGTGAATGCTGGGAGATCAGCATTCACCGCATACAGGAAATCATTGCTTGTGGGCTTCAACATGCCCACAAGCAAAATGGAAACTGCCGTGCTCGCATTTTCAAAGTTCTACTTTTGCCGGAAAATGGACATGGGCTATTTCATGACATCAAACGTGTGAGTATTTATTTATAATGTGAAAACCTATTGAATACCAGAAAAAATAAAAAATTATTTGCCACAGAACCTCCGCTTTAATAAACTTTACGTGTGTGTTCCAGGAAGCTTCACTGTACGCGCAACTTCATCCACATGAATCTTTTTGTCTCATTCATCCTCCGAGCCATATCAGTCTTCATCAAAGACGAAGTCCTCTACGCCGAACAAGACAGCAACCACTGCCATGTTTCCACTGTAAGTAGTGGTAGGAAGAAATTGATACATGTGTAGATATGAATGAACTACATAACTCCCACTTGGATTGGTCCAAGACTTGAGTGCCCAAATGTTCAGTTATCATGGTGAATCTCCTGATCTGAGTTATGATTTACAGTAGGTTAAAGTAACAAAGAATTTGAAGTATATCTAAAGCATGTGTTCTCAATAGAAACACAAACAACAATAAAAATCTCACGTTCTAATCGTTCTCCAAATGTCGTGGACATATGACCACGTCTCGAATATAAGCTTATTGGACATTCCTTTCAAAAACCATGGCCAAAAATATGACGTTGCTCCCCCTTTGTGGCTATAAAAGGCTACACTTTTCTGGGAAGGCTTTTCAGAGTGGGAATGTCTGCCCATTTAGTCAAAAAAGCTTTTTCAAGGTCAAATACCGATGTTGGACAAGAAGACCAGGCTTCCAATTTATCCCAAAGATGTTCAGTAGGGTTGAGGTCAGGATTGATGTTGGATGAGAAGACCTGGTTCACAATTGACATCCCAGTGCATCCCAAAGGTGTCCAGTAGAGTTGAGGTCAGGGCTCTGTGCAGGACACATGGGTTCCTCCACACCAAACTGGTCATACCATGTCTTTATTGAGCTATCTTTGTACATGGGGCACAGTCATGCTGGAACAGAAAAGGTTCTTCACCAAACTGTTCCAACAAAGTTGGAAGAGTGCAATTCTCTAAAATGTCTTCATATGTTGTAGCATTAAAGGAACACTAAAGGGAATCTTTTTTTTTTTTAAATAACAAACATGTTATACTTACCTCCACTGTTCAGCTCGTTTTGCACAGAAAAAATGCTGGCCCCGAACCTGGTCTTCTGGGGTCCCTCGGCGGCTGTATCTGCTCCTCCCCGCAAGAACTTTCCTCCTTCATGTGAGCTTGCATGGTGGAAAGTTCTTGCGGGTGCGCTCCCGTGATACAGCCGCAGCCATAGCCGCTAACTGTATCACTCGGCCCCGCCCCCCGAGTGCGCCGCGTCATTGGATGTGATTGAGAGCAGCGGAAGCCAATGGCTGCGCTGCTTTCAATCAACCAATGAATGAGCCGAGAAGCCGACCGAGAAGCCAGCGCGTTCACAGCATGGGACTTTCGAGTGGTCAGGTAAGTAAACAGGGGCTCAGGGGGGCTCTAATCGTCGGATGTTTTTTCACCTTAATGCATAGAATGCATTAAGGTGAAAAAACTTTTGCCTTTAGTGTTCCTTTAACAGTGCCCTTTAATAATTTGGTGCGGTGTCCACATATATTGGTCACATACTGTAGGTGTGATCAGAGCCGTCTTTAATATTGATTGGACCCTGGGCAAACATTTTATTGGGCCCCCCCGGCAGCTAGACTCAAAATGAGTTTAGTGGAGCAGATCAGGTAGCGATTGTTGTTGGCTGCTAGAGGTTACAGCACATCATTTCCGCTTGCTGATTGGTTGCTAGAGGTTACAAAACATCATTACTGCTCATTAATTGGTTTCTAGAGGTTACTGCAAATCATTATTGCTCACTGATGGTTGCTAGAGGTTACTGCACATCACTACCTTTGCATCAAATTGCAGGTGTGGCCAAACTGCACTAGCATTGAGGGTTGCACTACATAAAGAGTGCATAGTTGAAAGGTGTGCTACATACAGGGTTGAAGGGTGCACTATGTACAGAATGCAGCATTCAGGGGTATGCTAGGTACAGAGTGCAGGGATGCGCTATTTACAGAGTGCAGGATTGGGGGGGGGTGTTGTGCTAGGTGCAGAGTGAAAGGTTGAGGGGTACGCTATGTGCAGAATGCTGGATTGAGGGGTATGCTACGTGCAGAGTTGAGGGGAACACTATGTGCAGAGTGCAGAGTTCATGGGTGTGCTACAGAGTGCAGGGTTCAGGGCTAAGCTATGTACAGAGTGCAGGGTTAAGGGGTGCACTAGGTGCAGGGGGTGAGGTGGGTGCAGAGTGCAGGGGGTGAGGTGGGTGCAGAGTGCAGGGGGTGAGGTAGGTGCAGAGTGCAGGAGTGAGGTGGGTGCAGGGGGTGAGGTGGGTGCAGAGTGCAGGGGGTAAGGTGGGTGCAGGGGGTGAGGTGGGTGCAGAGTGCAGGGGGTGAGGTGGGTGCAGAGTGCAGGTGGTGAGGTGGGTGCAGGTGGTGAGGTGGGTGCAGGGGGAGAGGTGGGTGCAGAGTGCAGGGGGAGAGGTGGGTGCAGAGTGCAGGTGGTGAGGTGGGTGCAGAGTGCAGGGATGCACGGCTCTACTCCCCTCCAGATTTCAGTACAGAGCTCCACTCTCCCCCCAAGTACAAGGCAAAACTCTCCTCCCTCAAAGCCCCTCAATTCCAGTACAGAGTTTTCCTCTGTCCCAAATGCTACTCACAGGTACAGCATGTTGTCCTCCGATGTCCGTGCAGCATGCCAGTTCGAGGCAGCTTCCCCTGTGCAGATTCCCCGCCCCCTTCCTCCTCTGCTCTCATAGAGCGTGTGTGTAAAGAATGATCAGAGCGGCCGCCGGGAGAGGAGCGCTGTCACTTGGAAATACAGAAGCAGTGCTTCTGTATTTCCAAGTGACGTTGGCGAGCAGCCAGCATGCGACCAGCACCGGAGGTGGCCGAATTCCAGCGGGCAGCGCGGGGCTCAAGAGGCGGGCAGCGCAGGGCCCCCCAACAATGACAGGGCCCTGGTGCAGCTGCCCCTTTTTCCCCGCGTTAAAGACGGCCCTGGGTGTGATGTTTCAATGTTCACAATCTCTTAGCCAATAGTGTATGTGGTTCCTAGATAGCAGGGTGAGACAGATCAGCCAAACCCTCATTTATGCTCCTCTCTTTCCATCAAGTCACCCTGGACTGTCTCAGACCCATCGAGACCCTTCGAGGTAAGACCGCGCTATATTAAGATACCTCTCAAATCTCAACTCAACTCAGATGCCCCATTTGCAGGCTACAAGATCTGTGCCTGTTCATTTTAGTGTTGTTCTTTCATCACCTCATAGGCCACATCAGATCTTGCAAAATGTCCAGAGGGGCACCTAGTACTCTCATGTAGTATACAGACTCCACTTTTGTGGATCTTTTGCTATAAAATTATGTTTACATTGCTACTGGGGGTGTCACGGTCAGGAATCAGGCTCAGAGACCAGTAGCTATAGCAGTAGAGAGGCTCCCACTGACCAGCAGGATGTGTACACAAGCAGGTTACCCTGGCGGATGATGCAGGCTCACCCAAGGCACAGAGTTTAAGCACTAACTGGTATTCGCCAGAGCTCCTGATAGTGCAGATGGGTTTTGCTGCATGTTAGTACCAGGTCATGGTACTCAGTATCACCTCACCAGGAGATGAGCAAGCCAACAGTCCTTAACAAATGGTTGCAGATTGGGATCATGCTGAAGCGTAGTCTAGGAACAAGACAAAGGTCGGTAATGTATTGTAGCGAAGATAAGGTCATCTGCAGGCATGCCATAGGAGCAAGATATCGGCCTGAGAGAGCACAGTAATCTGGAAAACAGGAAGTGCAAAGGCATGGCTAAAATAGGAAGTTCATGGGAGGAGCAAAGATTCAAGGTTAAGAAGAAACAAGGCACAGGGCAAGATTGTCCAAATGCTGTTCAGCATCTCAGGTGAGTTGAGAGGCATCTTGATATAGCGCGGTAATTTACCCTGTAGGATCCCGATGCGCTTGGCCTGACAGCCTAAGGTCCCTAACACATATTCATACATATACTAAGGCCAAATTAGACAGGATCTGATTAACCTACCGGCACGTCTTTGGAGTGTAGGAGGAAACCGGAGTACCCGGAGGAAACCCACGCAGGCACAGAGAGAACATGCAAACTCCAGGCAGATGGTGTCGTGGTCAGGATTTGAACCAGCGACTATAGGTGTGCACAGCCTATTGCATTAGGGTGTGCACCCCAAAGCTCAAACCTATGCTATCAATCACTCACTGTGTTCACTCAGAAAGGGAAGGGGCCGGTAAATTACATATTTACTGTCCCCTTCCCTTACTCATCCTAAAACATCCCCCATGTGTGTGCCCACAGTTGCAGCCCGCGGGAGAGGAGGAAAGCTGGCAGCGCTATGGGGGAAGGAGGGGGAGCCAGGGTAGTAGAGGGAATCTGTGCTGTATAGGGCGATTAGGGTGTGCCTGGGCACACCTGGCACACCCTGTGCGCACGCCTATGCCAGTGACCCTTTTGCTGCTAGGTGAAAGTGCTAACCACTACACCACTGTGCTGCCCTAGGTTGGAGCAGCAAGAACAGCTACTGCCAGATGCAACAGAGGATGTGGGTTCCGATCCCAGTCTTGACAGGGGGGAGGTCTTTCCACAGGAGAAAATGTAGCATCTTATTGAATGCTTTCCAACACACTTCTCAAATCTTTTTTTTTTGGTCTACAAACCCCTTTCTTGGCCAGAAGATCACAATCTCCTACGCCGGTATGTGACTGGCCTCAGAAGGACTTCAGGAGACTTTAGAATGATCTTGTTCTTTCAAAGCCAAAAATAGTGGACATAACTTTTCCTTGTACCCTGTTACATGAACATCTTATACAGAAGCCTTCCAAAGGCTTCATCCGAAGGCAGACTGATCCGGGAAAGACTTGAAGGTTGACCCTTCTCACTCTACTCTCACCCAGTGGAACCTTATTGGCTCACAAAGCTTCTCTACTGTGAAGGGGAAGCAGAAAGTTACCATGAAGACACTTGACGGGGGGGTTACTAAAACTGGGGAGTTCAAAATCTGGTGCAGCTCTGCACAGAAACCAATCAGCTTCCAGGTATTATTGTCAACGCTTAACCGCTTGCCGACCGGCGCACGCAGATATACGTCGTCAGAATGGCACGGGCAGGTAAAAGGACGTATATATACTAGGGTGACCAGACATCCCCAGTTTCCAGGGACAGTCCCCGGATTGAGGACACTGTTCCCGTACCAAGTCTGTTCCCAGTTTTGTCCCCGGATTGGATTTGAACAGGGTTGGGGCAATTTCAAAGACAATCAGTGCAGAATTAATTAAAAAAAAAACAGAATTACCTCCGCTCCTACTAGCTTAGGGGGGGTCTATTTTTTTCCATTATCTGTGCCCCTTTCTGAGGATCATGTGCTGGTCGGAGTGGAGGGAATATTTCTTCAGTTTCGGGTGCCCATTCAGCTCCGCTCGCATGTTCTTCTGCCTTGGCTCAAGTCCCGGCCAGCCGCCTGCCTGCTTATCTCCTTGCCTTCCCTGGTGGAGTGATCTTCCTCCGCTCCCCACCCAGTAGTAGCCAGGGCCCGGAGTGTAAAACTTAACAGGCTGTGAGGCAGGGGGCGGCGGCGGCGACGGACAGAGAGTCGCTGATTGCCGCCATTACTAGTAAACAAAAATATGTCTCCGGATTTCATTTTAAAAATCTGGTCACCTTAATATATACGTCCCCTTTAAGAAGCGGCATTGTGGACACGCTCCGTGACTCCGACGGCGGGTCCTGCGGACTCGATGTCCGCGGGCATACCCGCGATCGTGTCACGGTGAGGAAGAACGGGGAAATGCTAATGTGAACAAGCATTTCCCCAGTCTTCCTAGTGACAGGACACTGATCACAGCTCCCTGTAATTGGAAGCTGTGATCACTGCCGTGTCACACACAGCCCACCCCCCCTACAGTAAGAATCACTCCCTAGGGCACGCTTAACCCCTACAGCGCCACCTAGTGGTTAACCCCTTCACTGCCAGCGTAATTTTCACAGTAATCAGTGCATTTTTATAGCACTGATCGCTGTAAAAATGACAATGGTCCCAAAAATGGGTCAAAAGTGTCCGATGTGTCCGCCATAATGTCGCAGTCACGATAAAAATCGCTGATCGCCGACATTACTAGGAGGAAAAAAAAATATTAATAAAAATGCCATAAAACTACCCCCTATTTTGCAGATACTATAACTTTTGCGCAAACCGATCAATATACGCTTATTGGGTTTTTTTTCTTACCAAAAATATGTAGAAGAATATGTATCGGCCTAAACAGAGGAAAAAAAAAAATATTTTTTATATATTTTTTGGGGATATTTATTATAGCAAAAAGTAAAAAATATTGAATTTTTCGAAATTGCCGCTCTATTTTTGTTTATAGCGCAAAAAATAAAAACCGCAGAGGTGATCAAATACCACCAAAAGAAAGCTCTATTTGTGGGAGAAAAAAGGACGTCAATTTTGTTTGGGAGCCACGAGCGCAATTGTCAGTTAAAGCGACGCAGTGCCGAATCGCAAAAAGGGGCCTGGTCTTTGACCAGCAAAATGGTCCGGGGCTTAAGTGGTTAATTGAACAAGCTTAAGCTAGAAGCTGATTGGCTACCATGTACGGTACTTCTCCATCTCAAGAGTTTTATTTGGTAATTCAAAAGATAAAATGAGCGCTACAGCGCCGGACACTTGCCCCTGATGAGCGCCACGGTGTATTTCCCTCGGCACTTCCTTGTTCGGCAGGTCCTGGGCGCCCTCAGAGGAAGTCAGGAAGTGACGAAACGTCAGGGCGTGGCCAACCAACCCAGCAAACCGGAAGTGACGTTCATGCGCTCCAGGACCTGCCGAACAAGGAAGTGCCGAGGGAAATACACCGTGGCGCTCATCAGGGGCAAGTGTCCGGCGCTGTAGCGCTCATTTTATCTTTTCGCCTGTATTATTTTACTTTGTGGTACGCATATATGTAACTAAGGGATTACCTGGGGATTAAATTTATTAAATGGTCAAACAGTACTACCCTATGTAGTTTGTATTTTTTCCACATATATGCCAGTGGCACCTTTTTTCTATCACTGAGGATAAGAAGACAGGATAGATTGAGGAGGATATCTTTTCTATACCCATACCTGATTTGACATCTGTCTATGGCGGAGAAGGATAATTTCCAATTATATTATTGCTGAAGGAGGAATGTTGATCTAGGCTTTTATTTATCTTACATCTGGTGAGTGCGCCCCCTAAAGGGGACTTTCAAAAATCCCCCCACGCGGTGTTATACACTACTGGTGAAAGGAGCACTAAGATTATGAATTGGATATATTACAACTAGATTCACCATTTACTACCTCATCACCTATATAAGCGATTATCATAGAAGACGCACAATTGAACTTTGTTCGTAGCGCTGCTGCAGTTTTATTCTGAACTTTTTATTAGTTTTATATGATACTGTTTTATATGTACGCTTGATTTTTTAGCAGCTGCTGTTCTTTTATATATATGTTTTATATTTATATGCTCTTAGGTTCACATATTTATATATTTATATATATTTATATCTATTTTATACATTTTACTATTGTTTATATCCTTATGACATAACATCCACAAGCGCAGAGTGATACTAGAAAGGAGGGCCAGATTATCATTTTAGTATCTTTTTACACATAGAAAGAGAACATGTTCTCTTTTTTTCCCGACGGAAATTCCGTTCGTCTGTATGGAACTCCGACGTAGAAAAAAAACATGCATGCTCAGAATCAAGTCGACGCATGCTCGGAAGCATTGAACTTCATTTTTCTCGGCTTGTCGTAGTGTTGTAGGTCACCGCGTTCTTGATAGTCGGAATTTGGTGTGACAGTGTGTATGCAAGACAGCTTGAACGGAATTCCATCGGAAAAACCCGTCTGAGTTTATTCCGACAGAAAAATCCAATCGTGTGTACGGGGCATTAGGGGTTTATGTATAAAATGTTCACTGAACGAATGAGACGCACATCTGCTCAGCTTCAACAAACTTGCCGGATTCTTTGTTATAGAGCTGTCTTGTATGATCGTGAGCACCATCTAGTGGGCAAAATAATTTTTTCTTTTACCAATTAAGATTTTTAAAAATGAATTCCACATTATGGCTACTAGATGGCGCTTATAGTGCACCTAAAAAGTATTCATACCCCTTGAAATTTTCCACATTTTTTCATGTTACAATTAAAAACGTAAATGTATTTTACTGGGATTTTATGGGATAGACCAACACAAAGTGAGACATAATTGTGAAGCGGAGGGAAAATTATAAATAGTTTTTAACATTTTATTACAAATAAATATGTGAAAAGTGTGGTGTGCATTTGTATTCAGCCCCCTTTACTCTGATACCCCTAACTAAAATCTAGTAGAACCAATTGCCTTCAGAAGTCACCTAATTAGTAAATAGAGTCCATCTGTGTGTAATTTAATCTCAGTATAAATACAGCTGTTCTGTGAAGCCCTCAGAGGTTTGTTAGAGAATCTCAGTGAAAAAACAGCATCATGAAGGCCAAGGAACACACCAGACAGTATGGAGAAGTATAAAGCAGGGTTAGGTTATAAAAAAATATCCCAAGCTTTGAACATCTCACGGTGCTCTGTTCAATCCATCATCCGAAAATGGAAAGAGTATGGCACAACTGCAAACCTACCAAGACATGGCCGTCCACCTAAACTGACCGGGCCGGGCAAGGAGAGCATTCATCAGAGAAGCAGCCAAGAGGCCCATGGTAACTCTGGAGGAGCTGCAGAGATCCACAGCTCAGGTAGGAGAATCTGTCCACAGGACAACTATTAGTCGTGCTTCTCCACAAATCTGCCCTTTATGGAAGAGTGACAAGAAGAAAGACATTGTTGAAAGCAAACTTTTTATACACAGACCCCTAAAACTACCCCAAATGTCCAAAGAGGAACTAATCTTATTGGCTATGATGGAAAAAAGAGAATCTGATTGGTAACTATGGGTGGGGCTTTATCAGCAGTAACATGAGGGAATACAGTTCCAGCATCTCCAGCATTGAATGTATGTAATGGCAAAGGGCTGCTAGGGAGTCTGTTGTTGCTAGCTATTGGGGAATCTATTGTTGCAGGGGCGGATCTATTTTGAGAGAGGTCTATTGTTGCTGGGGAGGTCTATTGTTGCCAGGGGGTTTCTATTGTTATTGGGGGGGGTGTCTATTGTTTCTGGGAGGGTTTTAGGTTGCTGGAGGGTGTCAACTGTTGCTGGGAGTGATCTACTGTTGAGGGAGGGGTCTATTGATGTTGGCTGCTGGGGGAATCTATTGTTGTTGGTGGGGGTCTATTGTTGCCGGGATTGGGAGGTCTATTGTCATTGGTTGTGGATCTATTGTTACTGGGGGGGGGCTTATGTTGCTGGGGGTGTCAATTGTTGCTGGGAGTGATCTGCTGTCGAGGGAGGGGTCTATTGAGGCTGGATGCTGGGGGATCTATTGTTGCTGGTGGGGGGTCTATTGTTGCTTGGGGGGGTATTTTGTTCCAGGGGTCTACTGTTGTTTGGGGGGTCTATTATTGCTGGGGGGGTCTATTATTAGTACAGGGGTCTATTGTGGCTGGCTGCAGGGCTATCTATTGGTTGCTGGCGCGGTTCTATTGCTGCTGAGGGGGTATTTTGTTCCGGCAGTCTATTGCTGTTGGGGGGGTCTTTTATTGCAGGGGGGGTCTTCTATTGCTGTAGGGGTCTATTTTAGTGCTTTAATTATTAACAAATTCCATACAAAAGACTTGGTTCTGTATTCTCTAAAAGGGTAGCCAAGGGGGTAGAACCAAGGGACGGTGCTCGGAGGTGGGAAGGGGGTGGAGACAAGGGTGACTCAGAAGGAAGAACTACTTGCACCTATTCTCTTATAAAAAAAAATCCCTGACTATGGGTAATAAGAAACAACGCCTCATCAGACATGTATAGTAAAGTAAGTATCCCATAAGCCGCCGGCCCCCCCAAACGTGTTTCGCTCCACCCCGTCAGAGCTTAATCATGGGGATCTCATCAGACATGTTCATAAATTAGGACAATGCCATCACTGAAATGAAAGTAGATCCCTATAAGTATTTTCAGCTTAGTGATTAGCACTTCTGCCTTGTAGCACTGGGCTTCCTGATTCAAATACCAACCAGAACACTACCTGCATGGAGTTTGCATGCTCTTCTCCCAATGCTTATGTGGCTTTCCTCTGACACTCCAAAGACAATGCTGGTAAGGTAATTGCCTTCTGTCTAAATTGGCCCTAGTATGAGTATGTATGGTCTTGAGATAGAGACTATGGACTGTAATCTTCTTGAGGACAGGGACTGATGTGAATGTACAATTGGTAAAAATAAATAATAAACCTGTAATAATAGATGAAATACTTATTAATGTCTTCTCCTAATTCCAGGTGGAATGTAAAGCCGTCATGGTGTTCTTCCATTATTGCGTCATGTCCAACTATTTCTGGCTCTTCATTGAAGGACTCTACCTCTTCACTCTGCTGGTGGAGACCTTCTTCCCAGAAAGACGATATTTCTACTGGTACACAATCATCGGATGGGGTAAGTCTTTTTCTACAAAAAAAAAAAAAAAAAAACGTCTTTAAAAACAAATTCCAGGTATGGATTTTTTTGCATAGCTACGTTGGTCCAGCTTGGATCAAAGTAAGTACAGTATATACGGGTAGGGTTGCCACCTGTCCAGGATTCACCCGGACAGTTCGGGTTTGGAATCTTGTGTCTGGGCTTCACTCTGCCTGAAACCCGGACACATTATTTAGACTGGGCTGTGGTTCCCCAAGTAACTGAGATAGTCGCACAAAAATCTGTTGCCATTCGGGAGCTGAAGACAGGTTTGGCATCACTGGGGAGGGGGGGGGGAATTATGTCAGCAAGAGCAGTTTGGCCCCACCCACTGTTTACCGCAGCGCGCTGCATCACCACTCTCTTTGGGGCAGCCAAAGGTGTCCCAGGTCTTTTATAATCTTCTAGTGTATACTATGGGAGAAAAAAAATGTGCCCTGTGCCGCTACAGTGTTCGGGTTTGGCTTGAAGAAAAAGTGGAAACCCTATGTACGAGCCATATCTGTGGGATCTCTGTGGAAGCTGGAAATCATTGTAGTAGGCACCACTACTGCAGTGATCTCTACTAGCTTGTGCCAAATGGCTACCTACTGAACACAGAAGGTTGGTCATTTGGCATGGGTGCCATTCAGAGATAGGTTTACCCTTTCCCAATGAATGCAAAGCGTTCTTTGATTGGACAAGGTGGAGAGGTGGGGTGGTGACATCATGCTCTTCACCTCATCCAACCAAAGAATGGTTTGCATTCTTAGCGCCGACCGTACGCACATATTCGGCCTCGGTTTAAAGGGTTATACCAGGATGATCGCCCCAGTACCGTTTTTTTTTGGGCGGGCGGGCGGTCGGCTCATCCCAGACCCGGGGGCAGGTTGGTGACCATGCTGTCGTTGCAGTAAGGAAAAGTGAGGTCACCAAACATTTTGGGCTGTCTTGTGTGGATCATAGGATTGGCTGACAAATGTCCCCAATCCATTGGTACAGAGCACAGTTCTGGTGTATTTATCTGTGTGCCCGGAGTTCAGCGTGAGCGTTGGCAGTCACTTAAAATTCATCTCTTCTTAATTATCATCATCGTCCCAAGTTTGAAGAACACAGCTCGCTGCTCCTCGGTGCACGTTGAAGGATTTCACGTTAAGAACCCTTTAAATAATTCATCTGGTGGAGAGATTGTAGAGAGTGCAGCGCTGTATGACATAAATTTGCATTTTAATTACGAAGCCTCATACCAAGCGCCGGGCTCCTACCATGCTCGATTTCTGCTGCGGATCCGACTGCCGCTCCGGCTTTGTATTTCAAAGAAAACGCCGCCGTTCTTGATTTTTCAGAAGCCGTGTTTCTTCATCCACTGGGGGCTCTTGTCATTGGATGACTTACAATTATTTTTTAATGCTGCTTTGACTTTCAGGTGTTGGGTGAAAACATCTGTGCGTTTCATCCATTATTACTGTCTATCCTCTTTTATGGTGTCACTTCAATGCTGAATATTTACAGAGAGCGTGATTAGCGCGGTATAATGACACCACATTTGTGAAATCACAACATGGTGCAAAAACCAGACATACAAAATGTTTGGGGGGGGGGGGTTAGAGTAATGCCTTGTACACACGATCGGAATTTCCCATGAAAAAAGTCAGACGGAATTTTCTCATCTGACATTCCAACCGTGTGTGTGCCCCATTGGACTTTTTTCCATCAGAATTTAGAAAGAGACAAAAAAAATTTCTATCAGAAATTCCGTTTGTCTGTATGGAACTCCGACGGAGAAAAAAACACGCATGCTCGGAAGCATTGAACTTCATTTTTCTTGGCTCGTCATAGTGTTGTACGTCACCACGTTCTTGACGGTCGGAATTTGGTGTGACAGTGTGTAGGCAAGACAGCTTGAACGGAATTCCGTCGGAAAACTCAGTCTGAGTTTATCCCGACAGAAAATCCAATCGTGTGTACAAGGCATTAGGCTTTTCTTCCAGATAAGGGTTTTCACTTCTTTTCTATCTTCCTTTCTTGCTTATTTTATTCCTTCTTATACAGTCAGGTCCATAAATATTGGGACACCGACACAATTCTAATCTTTTTGGCTCTATACACCACCACAATGGATTTGAAATGAAACAAACAAGATGTGCTTTAACAGCAAACCTTCAGCTTTAATTTGAGGCTATTTACATCCAAATCAGGTGAACGGTGTAGGAATTACAACAGTTGTATATGTGCCTCCCACTTTTTAAGGGACCAAAAGTAATGGGACAGATTAACAATTGTGAGGGGGTTAGCTCGGCAGCGGGTGTGTGTGACCCCCGAGATGGGCTCCCCACACAAAAACAGGCCCAGCAAACGGTGGTTGTGGTTTTCAAAATCATAAAGGTGCGGTTTATTTTCTATTTACAGTGACAAAACACAGCAAAGCAAAAGAAACATAAACAAAATAAATCCTGGTCAACTTGACCTCTGACTAAACATACAGGTTTCCTAACTAACAACTGGGATCAGCCTAGTGCTGTCCTAGTCCCTAAGTCCCTGGTTTTAAATGTCCAAGCAAATAGCCACACAGGCTTTGTCTCACCGCACAGGGGTTCACTCTCCCTAGACAGTCCACACAGGTCTGGTTCCAGGCATGAGCTAACATCTAATGAAGCTGGGAGTTCTTATAGAGGCCTAAATGAGCTGACAAGCTTCAGCTGGTCTCATCAACTCCCTGTCTGTACGACGCCCCACACTCTCCCTAGAGGTATGAGTCATCCATGAGCCCACTAGCCTTATACAACTCTCCACCTAGTTGTATAAGTCGGCGTAAAGCCTGAATCTGGGCGAAATATATCTACCCCCCTGGATGCAACCAGGTGACTTTACCTTCCTGCTGTCACATACCCCCCCCTCTTGTTTTAACCTCGGGGTTGGAACACCAGCAATCAGGCATTCATGTACTCGAGACAAAGCATCCACATTCCCCATTTGAACGCCAGGGCGATGCTTTACTGTGAAGTTGAATTCCTGGAGGGCCAGGAACCACCTATTCACTCTTCTATTTGTTTCTTTGTTTTGAGCCATCCACTTTAACGGAGCGTGATCCGTAACCATGTCAAAGTGCCTACCTAGCAGGTAGTACCGAAGGGAATCTAGAGCCCACTTCACCGCTAAACACTCCTTTTCAACGGTGGCGTAATTTACCTCATGGGACTTCAACTTCCTGCTGAGGTAAATGACTGGGTGCTCTTCCCCGTTCCAGACCTGGGACAATACTGCTCCTAACCCCACATCTGACGCATCACTTTGTACGACAAAGTCTTTAGAGAAGTCGGGTGAGTACAACACTGGCTGGCTACATAAGGCTTGTTTCAAGAATTGGAATGCTGCCTCAGCCTCGGGGGTCCATTTAATCATGACCGACCCTTTCCCCTTCGTCAGGTTGGTTAGGGGCACAGCCTTAGAAGCAAAGTGGGGAATGAATCGCCGATAATACCCAGCGATTCCCAGAAAGGCTCGTACCTGCTTCTTGCTGTTGGGACGTGGCCAACTCTGGATGGCCTCGACTTTGTTGAGTTGGGGTTTTATTACTCCCCTCCCAATGGTGTACCCAAGATATTTGGCCTCCTCCTGCCCAATGGTACACTTCTTGGGGTTAGCCGTAAACCCCGCTTCCCGAACAGAGTCCAGGACTGCTTGCACTTTTGGCAGATGTGAGGCCCAATCTGTGCTATGGACAATTATGTCATCCAGGTAAGCCGCAGCATACTTCCGATGGGGCCTCAGCATCTGGTCCATTTTCCGCTGGAATGTGGCCGGCGCATTCTGTAACCCGAACGGCATTCTTTTATATTGGAACGCCCCGTCTGGGGTTACAAATGCGGTTTTCTCTTTGGCCGACTTGGCCAGGGGGATTTGCCAATACCCTTTTGTGAGGTCAAGAGTCGTCATGTATCGGGCTGTTCCCAGCCGGTCGATCAACTCATCTATACGTGGCATGGGGTAGGTGTCAAATTTTGTAACTTTGTTCAACTGTCGAAAATCGTTACAAAATCGCCAGCTCCCATCCGGTTTAGGCACCAACACAATGGGACTAGACCAATCACTTTGGGACTCCTCTATCACCCCTAAGTTCAGCATTTTCTGTACTTCCTCCCGTATTGCCTCCCGTCGGGTCTCTGGGATCCGATAGGGTTTTAACTTCACCCTTTCACCGGGCGGGGTAATGATGTCATGCTCTACCCCAGATGTTTGTCCCGGCAGCTCAGAGAATACCTCCTTGTTGCGAAGCACAAACTCCTTAACCTCCTGTTGTTGGGGTTGTGACAAGGTGGCTGCTATTCCAACCTCCGGAATCACGCAACCAGTTTGAGCTGGTGACCAAGTGTCTGCGACTAGGGACTCTCTATCCCTCCAGGCTTTCAACAGATTAACGTGATAGATCTGTTCGGGCTTTCGCCTTCCTGGTTGTCTGACCTTGTAATTCACTTCGCTCACTTTTTCCATTATCTCGTAGGGGCCTTGCCATTTGGCAAGGAATTTACTTTCAACCGTAGGGACAAGTACCAGTATCCTATCCCCCGGGGAAAAGGTACGGGTTTTGGCTCCACGGTTGTACACTCTCTGCTGTGCTAACTGCGCTTGGGCCAAATGTTCCTTCACGATGGGCATTACCTGTGCAATTCGGTCTTGCATCAGGGCGACATGCTCAATCACACTCCTGTGGGGAGAACTCTCACTTTCCCAAGTTTCCTTGGCAATATCCAACAGCCCTCTTGGGTGTCTCCCATACAGTAACTCAAAGGGGGAGAATCCCGTAGAGGATTGGGGCACCTCCCTAATAGCAAACATCAGATAAGGAAGTAGACAGTCCCAATCCTTTCCATCTCTATCCACCACTTTCTTCAACATTTGTTTTAGGGTTTTGTTGAACCTTTCAACCAGCCCATCGGTTTGGGGGTGATACACAGATGTACGTAATTGCGTCACTTTGAACAATTTACACAGCTCCTTCATAACCCGGGACATAAAGGGTGTACCTTGGTCCGTAAGCAGTTCTTTACAAATACCCACCCGGCTAAACACAAGAGATAGCTCTTTGGCTATGGTTTTGGCCGAGGTATTTCGGAGAGGGATCGCTTCTGGATAACGGGTGGCATAGTCCATTATAACTAATATGTACTGGTGCCCCCTAGCGGACTTGATTATAGGACCTACCAAATCCATGGCGATCCTCTCAAACGGGACCTCAATGATGGGTAGAGGGACCAGCGGGCTACGGAAATGTGGCATCGGGGCCGACCTCTGACACACAGGGCAGGAGGAACAATAATTTTCTATGTCCTTCATCACCCCCGGCCAATAGAATCTCTGTAATACCCTCTCTCGGGTTTTCTCTGTCCCCAGATGACCTCCAAGAATGTGCCCATGGGCCAACTCCAACACCAACTTCCTGTAAGGTTTGGGCACCACAAGCTGCTCAACGGTTTCTTCTGCCCTTTTTGCCACCCGATACAGTAGGTCCTTCTCTACGCTGAAGTATGGGTAAGTGCAGGTATTATCTGGGTTCACTAACTCGCCATCTATTTTCACTACGTTTTCCTGTGCCTTTATTAGGGCGGGGTCTTTCAACTGTTCTGTGGCAAAGTTTTCCCTGTGAACCTCAAGATCAGAAAACTCCACAGACGGTAGGTTTTCGTCTGAGGAGGTGGGCTCCTCTCCAGTTTCTTGAGTCTCCCCTGCCAATACTGATAAGGGAAATTCTGGAGAGTCCTCACCACTCTCAGGGGAGGTCTGGCTATCACATTCCTGGTACATAGGGGCACCAGTGGGGGGCTCAGGATCATCCCACAGTTCCCAGAACTTCGGAAAATCCCTTCCCACAATGGCGTCATGCGGTAACTGAGATACTAAGCCCACTGGATGAGAGAGGGTACCTTTGGGGGTCTCGAAACACACTGTAGTCACTGGATACTCTCGGGTGTCCCCATGCACACAAATAACAGCTACCTTGCTATTCCCAGAGACCTCTGTTTTAACTAACTCAGCCTTTATCAGGGTCACAAGGCTACCATTACCACAACATTTCTACCATTAACACACATTTTGCATAAATGTTTCTCAGTTCCTCGAATGGCAGTGCATGCGACTGTCGCACACAGCGACTGACGTCTGCCCGTCAGAAAGTCACACTGCATGGGTTCCTCCACAACCGGGCAATTGGCTGCAATATGTCCCGCTTGCCGGCAGCGGTAGCAAACGATCCTTCTTGCGGCCTCTTGAGCCGCTGATTTTCCAGGCTGTTCTCGCCAAACTTGGGGTAGAGCTCCCACCCTCTCACTCTCTCCACCCTCACCCCTTGGAATCCTCTTATCCGCCCCTGGGGATGGTCTGGTCTTAGGGTGGAAAGTCCGAGTGTCTCTGGAAGAGGCCGTCAGGTTCTCTGTAGCCAAGTATTTCTCCACACGATCCGCAAGACCATCGGCCGTCTCTGGGTCTCCATGGCTTACCCACTTTTGGATGGCAGTAGGAAGAGCTCTCAAAAACCGATCCATTACAACACGTTCCACAATCTTTGGTGCGGACAAAGTCTCTGGCTGTAGCCACTTTCTGCTCAGGTGAATGAGATCATACATTTGAGACCTGGGGGGTTTTCCAAGCTGGAAAGTCCAGTTATGCACACGCTGAGCCCGGACAGCCTGGGTGACACCCAGCCTTGCCAATATTTCAGCTTTTAGCATCGCATAGTCTTTTGCTTGGTTAGGCTCTAGGTCATAGTAAGCTTTCTGCGATTCACCAGTTAACAGAGGAGCCACCAGTCCAGCCCACTGCTCCTCAGGCCACTTTTCTCTTTCAGCGGTCCTTTCAAATGTGGTCAAAAATACCTCTGGATCATCCTCTCCAGTCATTTTTGTCAATAAACGACTCACCCCAAAGGACGCGGTATTAGTGGGACGGCTTTCCTCACTGGTCTGCGGACGTTGCTGCATTGCTGCTTCCATCTGTTGTTGTAGTCTCTGCTCTTGCTTCTGTAACAGGTCTATGAAGCGGGCCTCAGATTGCTGCTGGGCTTGTTGCTGAGCCTCCAGACTCTGTTGCAAAGTTGCGTTTGTCTGCTGCTGGGCTGCAAGGCTCTGTTGATGAGCTTGCTGCTGGGCTGCAAGGCTCTGTTGATGAGCTTGCTGCTGGGCTGCGAAGTTCTGTTGTTGAGCTGCAAGGCTCTTTTGCAAACCTGCATTTGTCTGCTGTTGATTGGCATTTGCTAGAGCCAGCTGCTTCAGTATCTCCTCCATGCTGGCTTAAAAAAAAACTGCCCGCATTCTCCACCAACTGTGAGGGGGTTAGCTCGGCAGCAGGTGTGTGTGACCCCCGAGATGGGCTCCCCACACAAAAACAGGCCCAGCAAACGGTGGTTGTGGTTTTCAAAATCATAAAGGTGCGGTTTATTTTCTATTTACAGTGACAAAACACAGCAAAGCAAAAGAAACATAAACAAAATAAATCCTGGTCAACTTGACCTCTGACTAAACATACAGGTTTCCTAACTAACAACTGGGATCAGCCTAGTGCTGTCCTAGTCCCTAAGTCCCTGGTTTTAAATGTCCAAGCAAATAGCCACACAGGCTTTGTCTCACCGCACAGGGGTTCACTCTCCCTAGACAGTCCACACAGGTCTGGTTCCAGGCATGAGCTAACATCTAATGAAGCTGGGAGTTCTTATAGAGGCCTAAATGAGCTGACAAGCTTCAGCTGGTCTCATCAACTCCCTGTCTGTACGACGCCCCACACTCTCCCTAGAGGTATGAGTCATCCATGAGCCCACTAGCCTTATACAACTCTCCACCTAGTTGTATAAGTCGGCGTAAAGCCTGAATCTGGGCGAAATATATCTACCCCCCTGGATGCAACCAGGTGACTTTACCTTCCTGCTGTCACACAATCATAAATCAAACTTTCACTTTTTAATACTTGGTTGCAAATCCTTTGCAGTCAATTACAGCCTGAAGTCTGGAACGTGATGACATCACCAGACGCCGGGTTTCATCCCTGGTGATGCTCTGCCAGGCCTCTACTGCAACTGTCTTCAGTTCCTGCTTGTTCTTGGGGCATTTTCCCTTCAGTTTTGTCTTCAGCAAGTGAAATGCATGCTCAATCGGATTCAGGTCAGATGATTGACTTGGCCATTGCATAACATTCCACTTCTTTCCCTTAAAAAACTCTTTGGTTGCTTTCGCAGTATGCTTCGGGTCATTGTCCATCTGCACTGTGAAGCGCCGTCCAATGAGTTCTGAAGCATTTGGCTGAATATGAGCCGATAATAATATTCCCCGAAACACTTCAGAATTCATCCTGCTGCTTTTGTCAGCAGTCACATCATCAATAAATACAAGAGAACCAGTTCCATTGGCAGCCATACATGCCCACGCCATGATTTGGATGTAAATACCCTCAAATTAAAGCTGAAGATCTGTAGTTAAAGCACATCTTGTTCATTTCATTTCAAATCCATTGTGGTGGTGTATAGAGCCAAAAAGATTAGAATTGTGTCAGTGTCCCAATATTTATGGACCTGACTGTATTACTGACTATCTTCCATCATAATGTTGGTGGTTAGTAGAGTACAATGACACCGGGTCTGTGAAATACGTACAGGAAATAAAAAAAAAACCTAAATGCAAAATGTGTTTGGGGACTTCCAGAGTAAGATTTTCCTTTCCTTTCCTTTCCTTTTCCCTTTTCTTTTTCCTTTCCTTTTCTTTTTCCCTTTTCTTTCCTTTTCCTTTTCCTTTTTTTGCTTTTTCTTTCCTTTTTCTTTCCTTTCCTTTTTCTTTTCTTTCCTTTTCCTTTCTTTTCCATTTTCTTTCCTTTCCTTTGCCTTTTCCTTTTCTCTCCTTTTCATTTTCTATTTCCATTTCCTTTCTTTTCCCTATCGCTTTTCCTTTCCCTTTCTTTTTCCATTTCCTTTCATTTCCCTATCGCTTTTCCTTCCCCTTTCTTTTTCCCTTTTCTTTCCTTTCCTTTTCCTTTTCCTTTTCTTTCCTTTCCTTTTCCTTTTCCTTTTCCCTTCCTTTCCTTTCCCTTTCGCTTTTTATTTCCCTTTCCTTTCCCTTTTGCTTTTTCTTTCCCTTTCTTTTTCCTTTTTCTTTCCTTTCCTTTTCCTTTTACTTTTCCCTTCATTTCCTTTCCCTTTCTTTTTCCTTTTTCTTTCCTTTCCTTTCCTTTCCTTTTCCTTTTCCTTTTCCCTTCCTTTCCTTTCCCTTTCGCTTTTCCTTTCCCTTTCTTTTTCCCTTTCCTTTCCTTTCCTTTCCTTTCCTTTTCCTTTTCTTTCCTTTCCTTTTCCTTTTCCTTTTCTTTTTCCCTTTCCTTTCCTTTCCTTTCCTTTCCCTTTCCTTTGCTTTCCAGTCATTTTCATTTTCCTCCCTTTTCCTTTCCTTTCCCTTTTCCTTTTCTTTTCCCCTTTCCTTTCCTTTTCCTTTCAAACATAATAAACTACCCAATTTTTGTAAAATTTAAAAGAGTAAATAGATACGCAACAAACCTTAAATTTGCGTGCACCCGTGAAATGGCGGCAAGCTTCAGTTCCTTATGTTTTCCATAGGTGACATTTTAAATGCCCACTATAGGTAATTTGTGGTTGTTTTTTTTTATATTATATTTTATATTAATATATTACTATATAGTTGTTACTATTATTATTATTATTATTATTATTATTATTGTTAATATTATTATTATTTATATATTATATATGTTATAGTAAAATATTGACAGGAAATAATAAAGAATTTTTCCGCTGATTATTTTGACTATTTGATTGAGATACCCAAAACTTTCAGTAGTTTCTCTCCAATATATGTTATTCCTTTGATATCAGTTTTTTTTTTTTTCATATGTTTGCTAAGTGCTGATATAACTTGTACTGTTTCCTTTTTCTCTAGGAACCCCACTTATATGTGTCACTATATGGGCTGTGCTGCGACTTCACTTTGATGACCAGGGGTGTGTAATATAAATATGAATAGCTGTATGATTAATATCTGCACACGATACATATTTATGTATTTGACTGTAAATGGTGATTTATTTTATTTTTTTAACGACTCTCTTAGCTGTTGGGAAATGAACAACAATTTCGCCCTCTGGTGGGTCATTAAGGGCCCAGTCATTGCCTCCATTATGGTAAGTTAAATCTTAATTATTTATATTTAATTTCAATTACCTTAATTTAGGTTGATTTAATTTCAATTCATTTAGGTTGATTTATTTATATATATTTTGTACAGAAAGGAAATATTTGAAGGGCTTGCAGATACATTGACTAAGAATAACATTGTCAGGGTCACCTGTGGCCAGGTGACAGATGCACACCGTAGGGGGACAGGAGTGCACCGCGAGGTAGTGAACCCTATGGCTGGCTTCTGTGGGTAGGAAACTGGGTGGTTGTGGAAAGCGGGACCAGAGGAGCACAACCGGGATCCCAACGGAAGCGAGAGCCAAGATTCCCCAGGGCGCGGAGTCTAAGACCCAGCTGGTCTTCTCCAGGGCCTCTAGTGGTGAGGATGTTACGCTGCAGGCTGGGACCAGGTCGCGGCCCCTGGAGTTTCCTAGCTCACGCCCCGTAGGATAAGGGGAAGCAGCGGCACACGATAGAGAGAACCGAATAACAAGCCGAAGGTCAGGGGCCACAAGCAGACAAGGATAACGAAGAACGAGCCGAAGGTCAAGGGTCACGAGCAGACAGGGATGGTCGGGGACAAGCCAATAACGTAACAGAGAGACAGACGTAGCACACGGCAGGCAGGAACCCAAACACACAATGCCTAACAAACACGTTGATCAGCAAAGCAGGCTTGCAGTGCACAGGTTAATATAGTGTTCAGTGATAGGGCCTGGGGTGGAGTCAGGCTGGGAGGAGATTATAAAGGAAGCCAGGTGAAGGAGGTCTGGTCTCTAGATGAACACATGAGGAGGAAGGTAAGATGGCAGACAGACATTAATGCATATCCATGACAGTACCCTCCCTCTTACGAGGCCTCCCCCTTCCCCGCCTGGGCCCAGGTTTAGAGGGAAACTTCAGATGAAACTCCTTTAACAGACGAGGTGCAAAGACCTCAGATGCAGTGATCCAAGACCTCTCCTCAGGACCAAACCCTTTCCAATGAACGAGGTACTGAAGAACGCCTTTACAGAGTCGGGAGTCCAGAATTTGACTGATCTCGTACTCCTGATTATCCTCCGAGACAGGCGCCACGGTAGGAAGAGGACGAGAGAATTTATTGAGGACTAAAGGCTTTAGAAGAGCAACATGAAAGGAGTTAGTGATTTTAAGGCTCTTAGGAATCTGGAGTTTGAAACAAACCGGATTCAGTTTAGCAGTTACCGTGTATGGACCGATGAATCGTGGAGCAAACTTCAGAGAAGGAACTCGGAGCTTGATGTTCCTGGTAGAGAGCCAGACTTTGTCCCCTGGCTGAAGAGAAGGCGGTTTACGCCTGCGGCGGTCTGCAAAGCCTTTGAATTTTTCAGCAGCTGCCCGGAGGGAATCATGAACGTGACCCCAAACGGAATTGAGAGACTCCTGAACCGAAGCCAAAGCTGAAATGTCTGGAGAACAGATCATAGGAAGAGGAAGTTGAGGGTGTTTTCCATAAACTGTGAAAAAGGGTGTCTTCTGCGAACTGGTATTCACATGATTGTTATGGGAGAATTCTGCCCACGGGAGTAGAGAGGACCAATCGTCATGGTGAGAAGACACAAAGGTGCGAAGAAAGACCTCTAACTCCTGATTAACCCTCTCAGTCTGTCCATTGGATTGGGGATGGTAAGAAGAAGAAAAATCCAAGACAATATTGAGGGATTTGCAAAAGGCTCTCCAAAAACGAGACGTGAATTGGACTCCCCTGTCGGAAACAATATGAGAAGGGACCCCATGTAGGCGGAGAATTTCTCGAATGAAAATGGGAACCAAGGCAGGGGCAGAAGGAAGACCAGGAAGAGGAACAAAATGAGCCATCTTGGAGAATCGATCGATTACCACCCAAATGACTGTATTATTCTCAGACAGTGGGAGATCGGTGATAAAATCCATGGCAATATGGGCCCAGGGTTCCTTAGGAATAGGCAAGGGCATGAGGAGACCAGCAGGAGCTTGTGTGGAGGATTTGGACTGAGCACAGACATGACAAGCTTTAACGTAGTCTTTGACGTCTGAGCGGAGATTAGGCCACCAGTAGTGACGACTGATGAGTAGGAAGGATCGGAGGAATCCAGAATGCCCTGCCACCTTGGAATCATGTCCCCAACGAAGGATCTTAGCTCTTAGCTCAGTGGGGACAAAGGTCTTACCAGGCGGAATTTTAGACTTCAGGGTGGTAGAGTGGGCAACAATGCATGAGGTGGGAATGATCGGCTCAGGTTCAGGGGCGGACTCCTCGTCCAAAGTGTCAAATGACCTAGAGAGCGCATCAGCCCGACCGTTGCAGGAACCAGGTTTGTAGGTAATCGTGAAATTAAAACGGGCAAAGAAGAGACTCTACCTGGCCTGTCTAGGATTCAGACGTTTAGCATTCTGTAGATACTGTAAATTCTTGTGATCGGTAAAGATCGTTATGGAGTGAGGGGAACCCTCCAAGAGATGACGCCACTCCTCTAACGCCAATTTAATAGCGAGAAGTTCCCGATCACCGATGGCATAATTCCTCTCTGCCTGAGAAATTTTTTTGGAGAAGAACGCACATGGTTGGCGTCTCTTCTCAAAGATTTGAAGAAGCACAGCTCCCACCCCCATTGAGGAAGCGTCCACTTCAATAAAAAATGCATTCCCAGGATTTGGTCTCCTCAAGAGGGGGCCAGAAACAAAGGCCTGTTTCAGGTTGTGAAATGCAGAGACAGCTTCGGGAGGCCAGTCTCTGGCATTCACACCCTTCTTGGTCAAAGCGATAATAGGCGCGGCAATGGAAGAGTAATTCCTTATGAACTGCCTATAATAATTAGTGAAGCCAAGAAAGCGCTGTGTGGCCTTGAGGCTAGCAGGAAGAGGCCAGTTGGTGATAGCCAAGACCTTCCCAGGGTCCATACGAAGCCCCGAACATGAGACAAAGCACCCCAAAAACAGGACCTCAGAACATTCAAAGGAACATTTCTCCAGCTTGGCATAGAGATTGTTCTCTCTAAGACGTTGAAGTACAGTGCGGACATGGTTTCTGTGGACGAGCAGATTTTCAGAAAAGATCAGAATGTCATCCAGATAGATGACAACAAACTGGTACAGCAGATCTCTGAAGATTTCATTGACAAAGTTTTGAAACACGGCTGGAGCATTACACAGACCAAAAGGCATCACCAGATATTCGTAATGCCCGTCTCTAGTGTTAAATGCAGTCTTCCATTCGTCACCCTCCCGTATTCGAATGAGATTGTACGCGCCTCTGAGATCCAACTTGGTGAAAATGGAGGCACCCTTCAACCTATCGAATAGCTCAGATATTAAGGGTAAGGGGTATCGATTTTTAATAGTAACCGCATTTAAACCCCGATAATCGATGCAGGGTCTTAAGGTACCATCCTTTTTGGCAACAAAAAAGAACCCTGCCCCTGCAGGCGATGAGGATTTCCGGATGAACCCTCTCTCCAGATTCTCTGCTACATACTCCGACATGGCCTGGGTCTCTGGGATGGACAGAGGGTAGGTACGACCCCTGGGTAGAGTTGCTCCGGGGACAAGATCAATAGCACAGTCAAAAGACCTGTGGGGAGGAAGCACCTCAGCTGATTTTTTACAGAACACATCCCGGTAATCGCTGTATGCGGCGGGAAGATCAGAAGAAACAGAAGTGGCAGCAACCGGAAGACTCTCCTTGGGGGTCACCTTGAGAAGACACGACGAGAAACATGAGGAACCCCAGGCCAGGATCTGCCCAGAGACCCAGTCCACATGTGGAGAGTGGAGCTGTAGCCAAGGGAGGCCCAATACAACTGGGGTAGAGGCCTTGGGTAGAATAAGAAAGGATATCCACTCCTGGTGGAGAATCCCTACCGACATCCTAATGGGTAGCGTCTGGAAGCGAATAGGGCCCCCTGGGAGAACAGTGCCATCAATTGCCGAGACTACCAATGGGGTAGTGAGAGGTGAAAGGGTAAGCTTCATAGAAGAAGCAGTTCTCCAATCCATGAAATTGCCGGCAGCCCCGGAATCCAAGTATGCAAGGGTTGACTGAGGAGAAGTGCCTACATGAAGGGACACCGGCAAGAGCAGGCGAGAAGGTGATGTTTCTGGGTCCAATACTCCACCTTCCAAATGTATTAGACCCGAGCGTTTCCCGGACGAAGCGAGCAGGAGTCACGAAAATGACCCTTGCCCCCACAATAGAGGCACAAGCCCAGAGTTCTGCGCCTAGCACGTTCTTCGGGGGTTAGTCTGGTCCGGCCCAGCTGCATAGGTTCTTCAGCAGGTAGAGGATGCTCCACGGAATGAAGGGAGGGGAGCTCAGACTGGCTAGGACCCAGAGAGTGCTGGCGTCTTTTTTCTAAGGACCTCTCTTGAAAACGAATGTCGATCTGGTTGCATAATGAAATTACATCGTCCAGACCGACGGGAATGGCTCTTCCCGCTAATTCGTCTTTCACTCGGTCAGAGAGGCCATGTAAAAAGGTAGCGACCAGGGCCTCATTATTCCAGCTCAATTCAGCTGTGTGGATACGGAACTGAAGAGCATATTGCCCCACTGAACTAGATTCTTGGCGAAGACGTAAGACAGCACTAGCCGCTGAAGAAGCCCGAGCCGGCTCTTCGAAGATATTACGAAAGAGCTTCAAGAATTCGGACAGACTGGAAACCACCGGATCGTTCCTCTCCCACAGGGGGGCAGCCCAGGCCAAAGCTTCACCGGAGAGGAGGGAAATGATATAGGCTACCTTAGCCCGGTCAGATAGGAAGCTTTGAGGCTGAAGCTCAAAATGAATAGTGCATTGGCTGAGAAACCCCCTGCAGGCCTTGGAGTCCCCAGAGAAACGGAACGGAGCTGGCAATCTTAGTGAGTGTGAGGCTGCGACTGGTGCGATAGGTACAGCCGCTGGTTGTACTTGGGGTTGCGGATTCGGGGTTCCCAAGGAGACCTGAAGCTGCTCGAATCGAGAAGCCAGATCCTGGAGGAATCGCATCACCTGGGTCTGATTTGATTCCTGGGTCTCAAGTCTGCGAACTATGCCCTGCAATGGATCATCCGCGGGAAGCGGGATGTCAGCCGGGTTCATGGCTGATCAAACTGTCAGGGTCACCTGTGGCCAGGTGACAGATGCACACCGTAGGGGGACAGGAGTGCACCGCGAGGTAGTGAACCCTATGGCTGGCTTCTGTGGGTAGGAAACTGGGTGGTTGTGGAAAGCGGGACCAGAGGAGCACAACCGGGATCCCAACGGAAGCGAGAGCCAAGATTCCCCAGGGCGCGGAGTCTAAGACCCAGCTGGTCTTCTCCAGGGCCTCTAGTGGTGAGGATGTTACGCTGCAGGCTGGGACCAGGTCGCGGCCCCTGGAGTTTCCTAGCTCACGCCCCGTAGGATAAGGGGAAGCAGCGGCACACGATAGAGAGAACCGAATAACAAGCCGAAGGTCAGGGGCCACAAGCAGACAAGGATAACGAAGAACGAGCCGAAGGTCAAGGGTCACGAGCAGACAGGGATGGTCGGGGACAAGCCAATAACGTAACAGAGAGACAGACGTAGCACACGGCAGGCAGGAACCCAAACACACAATGCCTAACAAACACGTTGATCAGCAAAGCAGGCTTGCAGTGCACAGGTTAATATAGTGTTCAGTGATAGGGCCTGGGGTGGAGTCAGGCTGGGAGGAGATTATAAAGGAAGCCAGGTGAAGGAGGTCTGGTCTCTAGATGAACACATGAGGAGGAAGGTAAGATGGCAGACAGACATTAATGCATATCCATGACAAACATCTTCAGATATATTCACCATTATATGTTCTTCAGTTAAAAAAAGGTTCTATCTGTAACATTTGCTGCATTCTTATTAGGAGGAAGGTTATATTTCCTAGACATACGCCTAAGACTTTTTAAATAAATAAAAATTCAGGCTGAAATGATAAATCCTCAGTGGTGGCCTATGAAGAGTGCTGAATATATTTTTAGACTTTCGAATGTTTTTTTCACAAAAATAATTAAGCCAAAAACATCCAGAAATGAAGAGTTAATTTGCCGATTTTTTTTTATTTTTTTTATCCTAGATATGAAAATATTTTTTAAAAATTTGACCTCAAATTGTACCGATAATTCTCCAGAAGAATTTTTAAGGCAATTTTTATCTTTTTGGAAGTTTGCTGGACATACACATGGCACTGCTGAGGGTTCCTTTCATTAGTTTAATGTGAAGTTATTTGTTACTTCGTGTGTCTTTAGACAATTGGGGGGTCTATTTATAAAACATTTGTTGGCCGAATATCAGAAGCATTCACGCAAGCTGGGCAAAAAATAAATTAAAAAAAAGTAGAAGAAACGTAAGGAGAAAGCTCAAAGACTTTTTTTATGTTTTAGCATATTTTTGTGAAAGTTATTTTATTTATTTTTTTTTTTTTTTTGTTAGCACATCATGCATTATTATAATTAGTATTTTTATTTCACTTGTGTGTTGCCCTTATTTGAGTAGCAAAAAATAAATTAAAAAATGGGCACAAAATAGAAAATTTGCACTTTTATCTCTGGGTGCAATGCTTGTGTTGCTGTCTTATAAGTTTAATATGCATTGCCTTGAAAAAGTATTCATACCCCTTGAAATATTCCACATTTTGTCATGCTACAACCAAAAACGTAACTGTATTGTATTGGGATTTTATGTGATAGATCAACACAAAGTGGCACATAATTGTGAAGTGGAAGGAAAATGATAAATGGTTTTTAATTTTTTTACAAATAACCATGTGAAAAGTGTGTCAATACTTTGTAGAACGACTTTCCGCTGCAATTACAGCTACAAGTCTTTTTGGGGATGTCTCTACCAGCTTTGCACATCTAGAGAGGGACATTTTTTCCCATTCTTCTTTACAAAATATCTCAAAGTTCTGTCAGATTGGATGGAGAGCGTCTGTGATCAGCAATCTTCAAGTCTTGTCACAGATTCTCAATGTAATTTAGGTCTGGACTGTGACTGGGCCATTCTAACACATGAATAGGCTTTGATCTAAACCATTCCATTGTAGCTCTGGCTGTATGTTTCGGGTCGTTGTTCTGCTGGAATGTGAACCTCCGCCCCAGTCTCAAGTCTTTTGCAGACTCTAACAGGTTTTCTTCTAAGATTGCCCTGTATTTGGCTCCATCCATCTTTCCATCAACTCTGAGCAGCTTCCCTGTCCCTGCTGAAGAAAAGTATCCCCACAACATGATGCTGCCACCACCATGTTTCACGGTGGGGATGGTGTGTTCAGGGTGATGTGCAGTGTCAGTTTTCCGCCACACATAGCGTTTTGCTTTTAGGCCAAAAAGTTCAATTTTAGTCTCATCTGACCAGAGCACCTTCTTCCACATGTTTGCTGTGTCCCCCACATGGCTTCTCACAAACTGCAAATGTGACTTCTTATGGCTTTTTTCAACAATGTCTTTCTTCTTGTCACTCTTCCATAAACTGCAGATTTGTGGAGTGCATGACTAATAGTTGTCCTGTGGACAGATTCTCCCACCTGAGCTGTGGATCTCTGCAGCTCCTCCAGAGTTACCATGGGCCTCTTGGCTGCTTCTCTGATGAATGCTCTCCTTGCCCGGCCTGGTCAGTTTAGGTGGACGGCCTGTCTTGGTAGGTTTGCAGTTGTGCCATACTCTTTCCATTTTTGGATGATGGATTGAATAGAGCTCCGTGAGATGTTCAAAGCTTGGGATATTTTTTTATAACCTAACCCTGCTTTATACTTCTCCACAACTTTATCCCTGACCTATCTGGTGTGTTCCTTGGCCTTCATGATGCTGTTTGCTCACTAAGATTCTCTAACAAAACTCTGAGGGTCTACACAGAACAGCTGTATTTATAAATTACACACAGGTGGACTCTACTTACTAATTAGGTGACTTCTGAAGGCAATTGGTTCCACTAGATTTTAGTTAGGGGTATCGGAGTAAAGGGGGCTGAATACAAATGCCCGCCACACTTTTCACGTATTTATTTTGCCAAAAAAAATGAGAAAATCATTTATAATTTTCCTTCCACTTGACAATTATGTGCCACTTTGTGTTGGTCTATCACATAAAATCCCAATAAAGTACATTTACGTCTTTGGTTGTAACATGACAAAATGTGGAACATTTCAAGGGGTATGAATACTTTTTCAAGGCACTGTGTGTATATATATATATATATATATATATACAGTCCCTGACAAAAGTCTTGTCGCTTCTCTATTTTGTAGAAACTCCTGCTATTAACCTGACTTTTAATTAATCAATTGGTGTTAGAAATAGCTCCTATGAAAAGCTAAAGCCCTCCCAAATGATGTTTAATGCACTGAAATAAATTAGTTTCACTGAAAGAAGATTTATCATTTAATCAAGACAGACAGGTCAAATTTTGGCAAGACAAAAGTTTTGTCGCCTATACAGAAATTGAACAACTTTACTGAAAATCCAAAAATATGTCAGCAAATTAAGTAGTGGTGCTGTGAGATCCAAATCGAATATCTTGTATGACTTCCATGAGCTTGAAGGACAGCATCCATGCAGTTTGGCAAGGATTCATACAATTTATTGATGAAGTCATCAGGAATAGCAAAGAAAACAGTCTTGCATGCCTCCCAGAGTTCATCAATATTCTTTGGTTTCGTCTTCCATGCTTCATCTTTCATCCTACACCACATATGCTCAATGATGTTCATGTCTGGTGACTGGGCTGGCCAATCCTGGAGCATCTTGATCTTCTTTGCCTTAAGGAACTTTGATGTGGAGATGGAAGTATGCGATGGAGCACCATCCTGCTGCAAAATTTGGCCTTTTTTATGGTTGGGAATATAAGAGGTAGCTAAGATTTCTTGGTATTTTAGACTATTGATGTTGCCTTTCACCCTGCAGATCCCTCGCACACCCCCATACTGGATGTAACCCCAGACCATGATTTTGCCTCCACCAAACTTCACTGTTTTCTGGGTAAATCTCGGCTCCATGCGGGTTCCAGTTGGTCTCCTGCAATATTTGCGGCGACTGTGGTGTAATTCAACAGAAGATTCATCTGAAAAATCCACCTTCTGCCACTTTTCCAGAGTCCATCCTTTTAGCAGGCTGTGGCCCTTGGCAAATGCCACACGGTATTTCAATTGTCTTTTGTTTAGTGCTGGCTTATGGGCACTGATCCGACCATGGAGGCCATCTTGAGACAGAATCCGACAAACTGTTCTGGTTGACACAGGGACTTCAGGTGACCAGGTCTCGTGGAGCTCCGCTGCAGTGGAAAATGGTCTGGCCTTGGATTTTCGAGCCAACAAACGGTCCTCTCGAGTAGTTGTCTTGCGGGGTCGGCCTGACCTGGCCTTGTCCAAAACGTCTCCAGTCTCTTCAAATCTTTTTTTTATCCTCTGAACTTGACGCTGAGACACATTGAAGGTGTCTGCCACATCAGTAGTGGATCTGGTCTTCAGCCTCTTGATAATCGACACTTTAGTCTCCGGGTGAATCTTAGGCATGTTTGCAGAGGTCTAGTTGCAGTTGAGAAGGACTCTAGTGTACTGGTGTTCTTTTTATACACACCTGAGACCTAATTGATCCATTATTAGTCACAGGTGAAGCTCATATAACAAGGCGACAACACTTATGTCTTGGCAAAAATTTACTCAATAGGCTTTACCAAGCTGTGAATATTAGAATACTTTTTGTCAGTTTCGTTTTGCACTGAAACATTATTACAAAAGCTCTTGGGATTAAAGTGACCCATTTCTTGTAACAAAATCTTGATTAGAAATAAATTTTAGCAGCACTTCAGGTCAATTTGTACACAAGCGACAAGACTTTTGTCAGGGACTGTATATATATATAGGGAAAGAAAACAATTTCATTTTTTTATTTTTTTTTATTTTTTTATTGTTCAGTTTACATAACAATTGCATTACCACATTACTGAGGTGTCCAAAGAGCTGACTGTGATTCAGCATCCCATTGAACTATAAGCACCCTGACCAGTTCATCTATAAATATGTATAAATGGTTTGAGTTCGATATAAATTTTTATATTCTGTTCAATAAAATACAAAAGTCACCCCCCCCCCCCCAAAAAAAGAAAAAAAAAAAGAGACCCAACCCCCCCCCCCCCCTTCAAGGCTTTGTGTGTGTGTTGTTTTTTTTTTCAACAAGTTTTATTCATTTTTCAAAAATGGTTTCCTTTACAAACAAAGACAAATACAGTATGTTACAAATTAAAATGGGAGAATCCACTATCTGTACTGCAATTATACCTCCAGTATCTATATGTCAATCCCCGGATATTATATAAAATTATACTATAGAAATAAAAAATGTTCAAATATTATTTTGGCTTCTTGAGATAACTGCTGCCCCTTGTAGGCCGTTTCCTGTATTACATCTAATATTTTACATTTCTCAACAGATCAACTTTGTGCTGTTTGTTGGCATAATAATCATTCTGGTGCAGAAGCTGCAGTCCCCAGACATAGGCGGCAATGAGTCCAGTATATATCTGTAAGTATATCCCCCCCCCCTGTATCTCTTCTGACACTCAATGACCTGCTGTGATATGGATACTGAGTATTGATTGTTCTGGGCAATCCTAAATATATAATTCGAATTGTATATTATGATATATAGATCTGATTCCTTATCCTTCGTACACACGACCATTTTTCTCGTCGGGAAAAATGAGATTTTTTTCTCTTTGACGAGAAAAACGCCCGTGTGTGGGCTTTCCTGCATTTTTCCCGACAAGAAAAAACGTCAAGAATCACGACGAGAAAAATTAGAGCATGCTCTAACTTTTCTCGTCGTGATTCACGGCATATTTTTCCGCGGCAGTTTGCCCATAGGGAAACACTGCCGGGGAGCCTACACATGGTCGTTTTTCTCGACCAAGAGAAAAAATGTAATGAAAACCGGCCGTGTGTAGGGGAACAAGCCGTTCCTCGTTTTTCCCGTTGATTTTCTCGACGGTGTTTTCACCGTCAAGAAAATCGATTGCGTGTACGCGGCATAACACCTATCTACACCTATCATAGTTAACCAACAAAACATAACCAAGCTTTCATGATCTGTTACTTTAACCACTTCTATACCAGAATGTACTACCCAATTCATTGCCAGGCCATTTTTCAGTGATGTGATACTTTGACTAACAAGTACTCTGCGCCCAAATAAATTTTAGATATATTTTTTTTGGACAGATTTTCTTATTTATAACCACCTTGCTTATTTAATAAACACCATTTAAAAAAAAAATGATAATAAAATAATAAAATACACACCTACCACTCCACCTTTTTAAAGCATATGAGAGCAAGTTAAACTTAAAAATTCCAACTTTATTAGCGTAATTATTGTTTTATATTTTAACATATGTGTAATGTAGTGTGGACACCATTGTCTCCTCCCTCTCTTAAATATAATTCATTTGAATAATATACTATTAAATAAAGCTATACATACAGTGTGTATATATATATATATATATATATATATATATATATATATATACAGTATATTGTATGATCTAAGCGCCATCTAGTGGGAAAAATACAGTATAGTATTATTTGTTTTAGAGTACTGTACCTCAATCTGGATCAAAGGGAATTTTGGACACTAGATGGCGCTTCGATGAGATAGTTCTACGCCATTGGTCTCCAAACTCCGGGCCAGGGTTGGAATCAGCCCTTTGCTTGTCTTTAACCGGCCCTTGGAGCACTTTTCCTCCCACTGATACAAGACACTATTCTTCCCACTGACACCAACAATGGGGCATAATTCCTGCTATTGACATCAGCAATGGGGCACTATTTCTCTCATTGTTGCCAACGATGGGGTACTAGTCCTTAAATTGACATCAATGATAGGGCACTATTTCTCCTACTGACACCAACGATAGGGCACTATTCTTCCCACTGACACTATTCCTCCCACAGACAACGATGATGGGGCTGCATACCTCCCACTGACACCAATGATGGGGCACTATTCCTTCCACTGACACCAATGATGGGGCACTATTCCTTCCACTTACACCAATGATGGGGCACTATTCCTTCCACTTACACCAATGATAGGGCACTATTCCTCCCACTTACACCAGTGCTGAGGCACTATTGCTCCTGCTGACACTAATGGGCACTGATTCCCCTACTGACACCAACGATGGGGCACTATTGCTCCCACTAACTCCATTGATGAGAAACTATTCCTCCCACTGACACTAACAATAAGGAACTATTCTTCCCACTGACACCAACGAAAGGGCACTATTCCCCCCACTAATACCAAAGATGTATTGTTTACTCCCACTGATGTCAAGGCTATTTCTACTCCCAATGGCCACAGTCCAGCCCCCCTAAAGTCTGAAGGACAGTAAACTGGCCTTGTGTTCAGAAAGTTTGGAGACCCCTGGCATATACCATAGAATGAAGAAAGGAAGGTGCGCCAAACTAAGTGCAGTATAACAGGCTTTAATGGCAAATTGGATAAAAAACAGCCAAATGGCTACTCACAGGGTGCAGGACAATATAAGGCATGTAAGGAGTTAATGGTGGTCCGGTGTCATCTGAGGCGGTCCTCGGGGGAGATGTAGGTCCCAGAAGAGAGGATGGCTGAAGGCAAGATGAGAGGAAGGCTGGAGGCAGGTTGGCGGTGTCAGCAGAGGAAGTCAAAGCATCTGAGCCGGGAGTGATGTGATAGTTCCTATACCGCAGAAACAGCCAAGAGACAACCAGGAAGCTGCGCATCAGCGTGCACTTCAGCGTGGAGCGCAACGTGCCGTCAGACCGGAAGTGACGTGGAAAAAAGAACGGACCAATGGGGTGACGCGTTTCACAGCATCCGCTGTTTCATCAGATCTGATGAAACAGCGGATGCTGTGAAACGCGTCATCCCATTGGTCCATTCTTTCTCTCATCCTGCCTTCAGCCATCCTCTCTTCTGGGACCTACATCTCCCCCGAGGACCGCCTCAGATGACACCGGACCACCATTAACTCCTTACATGCCTTATATTGTCCTGCACCCTGTGAGTAGCCATTTGGCTGTTTTTTATCCAATTTGCCATTAAAGCCTGTTATACTAGCACTTAGTTTGGCGCACCTTCCTTTCTTCATCATGTTTTACAGAGCCTGCTTCTGCTTATGGTAGCTGCCGCTGGTGCTTGCATCATTATTGACACTCACTGACATTTTGATTTTATGCTCTGCCAAGAACCTTATTTGCGCCATTTTTTCTTTTTTACTATATACCATAGAATGTGGCAAGTTTCATTGTAGCTGAGCATTTGTGTGTCATATTTGTTCAGCAAACTTTTTATACATAGACCCCTGTTTGTCCTGATGATCATTGTTACTGGAATTAGAGGTGCACCGAAATTTCGGCAGCCGAAACATATTGGCCGAAAACAGTGTTTTCGGCATTCGGCCGAAAGAAGAAAAGGTGACAATAATGGCACAGAAAAGGGGTCAGGGTCCGCCCCGGGTGCTGCACATTGCGGGGGTGTCATCCGTCTACCCCTCCCTCCTCCTCTCCTCCCTCCTTCTCACACAGGGCGGCGATCTGCGGTGCTAAATTGTCCGGCTGGCCGCAGTTACAATGTCCCGCCTCCTGTGATAGACATCACACTTATCCAATGCAGGGACATTGAATTAGTGTCACGCGTCACAGGAGGCGGGACATTGTTACTGCAGCCGCCTGGCATGGGAAATTCAAATCCAGCTCCGTGATGCAGCAGGAGATCGCCGCTCTGATCCAGGCACTGGTGAGGCTGCATCTGACATGCACTGGTGAGGCTGCATTTGAAAAGCATTGGTAAGGCTGCATTTGACATGAACTGGTGAGGCTGCATCTGACAGGCACTGGTGAGGCTGCATCTGACAGGCACTGGTGAGGCTGCATCTGACAGGCACGGGTGAGGCTGCACCTGTTAGGCACTGGTGAGGCTGCATCTGACAGGGAGGCTGCATCTGACAGGCACTGGTGAGGCTGCATCTGACAGGCACTGGTGAGGCTGCATCTGACAGGCACTGGTAAGGCTGCATCTGACAGGGTGGCTGCATCTGACAGGCACTGGTGAGGTTGCATCTGACAGGCACTGGTGACTGAGGACATGACACTAGAGATGGTTAGAGACTGAGGACATGATACTAGAGATGGTCAGAGACTGAGGACATGATACTAGAGATGGTCCGAGACTGAGGACATGATACTAGAGATGGTCAGAGACTGAGGACATGATGCTAGAGATGGTTAGAGACTGAGGACATGATACTAGAGATGGTTAGAGACTGAGGACATAATACTAGAGAGGGTTAGAGACTGAGGACATGATACTAAAGATGGTCCGAGACTAAGAACATGATACTAGAGATGGTCCGAGACTGAGGACATGATACTAGAGATGGTCCGAGACTGAGGACATGATACTACAGATGGTCAGAGACTGAGGACATGATACTAGAGATGGTCAGAGACTGAGGACATGATACTAGAGATGGTTAGAGACTGAGGACATGATACTAGAGATGGTTAGAGACTGAGGACATGATACTAGAGATGGTTAGAGACTGAGGACATGATACTAGAGATGGTTAGAGACTGAGGACATAATACTAGAGATGGTTAGAGACTGAGGACATGATACTAGAGATGGTCAGAGACTGAGGACATGATACTAGAGATGGTTAGAGACTGAGGACATGATACTAGAGATGATCAGAGAGTGAGTGTCATGGATATGCAGTAGTGTTTGTCTGTCAGCTTACCTTCCTTCCCATGTGTTCATCTTAGAGGCCTGAGCCCTTTCACCTGGCTTCCTTTATAATCTCCTCCCAGCCAGACTCCACCCCAGGCCCTATCACAGAACACTATATTAACCTGTGCACTGCAAGCCTGCTTTGCTGATCAACGTGTTTGTTAGGCATTGTGTGTTTGGGTTCCTGCCTGCCGTGTGCTACGTCTGTCTCTCTGTTACGTTATTGGCTTGTCCCCGACCATCCCTGTCTGCTCGTGACCCTTGACCTTCGGCTCGTCCTTTCGTTATCCTTGTCTGCTTGTGGCCCCTGACCTTCAGCTTGTTATTCGGTTCTCTCATATCTTGTGCTGCTGCTTCCCCTCTTTTCCCCTTATCCTACGGGGCGTGAGCTAGGAAACTCCAGGGGCCGCGACCTGGTCCCAGCCTGCAGCATAACATCCTCACCACTAGAGGCCCTGGAGAAGACCTGCTGGGTCTTAGACTCCGCGCCCTGGGGAATCTTGGCTCTAGCTTCCGTTAGGATCCCGGTTGTGCTCCTCTGGTCCCGCTTTCCACAACCACCCAGTTTCCTATCCGCAGAAGCCAGCCATAGGGTTCACTACCTCGCGGTGCACTACTGTCCCCCTACGGTGTGCATCTGTCACCTGGCCACAGGTGACCTTGACAGTTTGATCAGCCATGAACTCGGCTGACATCCCGTTACCCGTGGATGATCCGTTGCAGGGCATAGTTTGCAGACTTGAAACCCAGGAATCGAATCAGACTCAGGTGATGCGATTCCTCCAGGATCTGGCTTCTTGCTTTGAGCAGCTTCAGGCCTCCTTGGGAACCCTGAATCCGCAACCTCAAATACAACCAGGGGCTGCACCTATTGCACCAGTCGCAGCCACACACTCACTACAACTGCCAGCTCCGTCCCGTTTCTCTGGGGACTCCAAGGCTTGCAGGGGGTTCCTTAGCCAATGCACAATTCATTTTGAGCTCCAGCCCCAAAACTTCCTGTCTGATCGGGCTAAGGTAGCCTATATCATTTCCCTCCTCTCTGGTGAAGCTTTAGCCTGGGCAGCCCCTCTGTGGGAACTGAATGATCCAGTGGTTTCTAGCCTGTCTGGCTTCTTGAAACTTTTTCGGAATATCTTCGAAGAACCGGCTCGTGTCTCTTCAGCGGCCAGCGCCCTTTTACGTCTCCGCCAAGAGTCTGCTTCTGTGGGACAGTATGCCCTTCATTTCCGCATACTGTCGGCTGAGTTGAGCTGGAACAATGAGGCCTTAGTCGCAACCTTTTTGCATGGCCTGTCTGATAGAGTGAAGGATGAATTAGCAGGAAGAACCATCCCCACTGATCTGGCCGGTGTTATCTCCCTGTGTAACCAGATCGATATTCGCTTTCAGGAGAGGACCTTAGAAAAGCAACGCCAGCACTCCTTGGTTCTTAGTCAGCCTGAGCTCCCCTCTCTTCGACCCGTAGAGCATCTCCTGTCAGCTGAGGAACCCATGCAGCTGGGTCGGACCAGGCTATCGCCTGAGGAACGTGCTAGGCGCAGAACTCTTGGTCTGTGTCTTTACTGTGGGGGCAAAGGTCATTTTCGTGACACTTGCTCTCTTTGTCCAGAAAAACGTTCGGGTCCACTTCATCTGGAAAGTGGAGTATTGGACCCAGAAATATCACCTTCCCCTTCTCGTCTTCTGCTTTCTGTGTTCCTTCATGTTGGTGCTTCTTTTCATTCGGTCTCAGCATATCTGGATTCCGGAGCCGCTGGTAATTTTATGGACTGGGAAATCGCATCGTCCATGAGACTTACTCTTTTGCCCCTCACCACACCATTGGTGGTCTTGGCGATTGATGGTACTGTTCTCCCAGGGGGACCTATCCGCTTCCAGACCCTCCCTGTTAAGATGTCGGTAGGGACACTCCACCAGGAGTGGATATTCTTCCTTATCTTACCCAAGGCCTCAACGCCTATAATTTTGGGTCTCCCATGGTTACAGCTCCATTCTCCTCATGTGGACTGGACTACTGGACAGATCCTGGCTTGGGGTCCCTCCTGTTCCTCGTCCTGCCTACCCAAGGTTGCCCCCTGTGAATCTGAGCCGGTCATTCATTCCAGGTTGCATAACCATTTACATTTCTCTGTCCCTAACCACCCTTGGACGCACAGCCAGGCTAGCTTGTCTACAAGTCCTGCAGTCGCTACGTCTTGCGATGCGATTCAGGTAGTCGCTACACCTGACTCAGCTATTCACTCTGCCTCTGTACTAGTTATGCCAGTCCAGCCCATGCCCAGTGAGCCTCCTACTTTTTCTTGTTCGGGACATTCTGCTTGTCCTTCAGCTATTCAGTTTGACTCCGGCGACATGTCACCTTCTAACCAACCTGACTTCAGGGTTCCACTGACATCTGCCCAGTCTGATGGTCCTGTGCAAGATGACCAGTTCCCCTTTAAGGGTCTAGGGGACTCTCCTCAGATTCCTGTTGATCCTCTCATGCCCTTGCTTATTCCTAGAGAGCCTTTGGTCCTCAATAGATCTTCTTGTCATCTCCCTATCTCGTTTTCGGTCTCTGAGGATAATCTTAAGTACGAGGTTAGACAAGTTCTGGATTCTCGGCTCTGCAGAGGCATTCTTCAGTACCTTGTGCATTGGAGAGGTTTTGGTCCTGAGGAGGCGTCTTGGATCGCTGCATCTGATGTCGCTGCACCTCATCTGTTGAGAAGGTTTCATCAGAGATTTCCCTTTAAGCCTGGGCCCAGGCGGGGGAGGGCCCATAAGAGGGAGGGTACTGTCATGGATATGCAGTAGTGTTTGTCTGTCAGCTTACCTTCCTTCCCATGTGTTCATCTTAGAGGCCTGAGCCCTTTCACCTGGCCTCCTTTATAATCTCCTCCCAGCCAGACTCCACCCCAGGCCCTATCACAGAACACTATATTAACCTGTGCACTGCAAGCCTGCTTGGCTGATCAACGTGTTTGTTAGGCATTGTGTGTTTGGGTTCCTGCCTGCCGTGTGCTACGTCTGTCTCTCTGTTACGTTATTGGCTTGTCCCCGACCATCCCTGTCTGCTCGTGACCCTTGACCTTCGGCTCGTTCTTTCGTTATCCTTGTCTGCTTGTGGCCCCTGACCTTCAGCTTGTTATTCGGTTCTCTCATATCTTGTGCTGCTGCTTCCCCTCTTTTCCCCTTATCCTACGGGGCGTGAGCTAGGAAACTCCAGGGGCCGCGACCTGGTCCCAGCCTGCAGCATAACATCCTCACCACTAGAGGCCCTGGAGAAGACCTGCTGGGTCTTAGACTCCGCGCCCTGGGGAATCTTGGCTCTAGCTTCCGTTAGGATCCCGGTTGTGCTCCTCTGGTCCCGCTTTCCACAACCACCCAGTTTCCTATCCGCAGAAGCCAGCCATAGGGTTCACTACCTCGCGGTGCACTACTGTCCCCCTACGGTGTGCATCTGTCACCTGGCCACAGGTGACCTTGACAGTGAGGACATGATACTAGAGATGGTCAGATACTGAGGACATAATACTAGAGATGGTCAAAGACTGAGGACTTGATACTAGAGATGGTTAGAGACTGAGGACATGATACTAGAGATGGTCAGAGACTGCAGACTGCATTTTTCTTGAGGTTTTCTTTCACTAAAGGTTCCAATAATGGCCGACAATAAATTCATAATAATTTAAATTGATGATATTAATTAATAAGTTGAATATAATACAATTATATATAAAAATATAAATATTTTTAAAAAACTGTAATTTTTTGGTTTTGGTTTTGGCACCAAAATTTCCATTCCGGTTTTGGCACCTCTAAATGGAATTAAAAGTGATGGGAAATCAGCTGAAACCAAAACAGGAATGGGGAGAACTCTTCCAATGGGCACAGCTTTTCCCAGAAGACAACTGTCCAAGCCAGGATTTCCCTCACTTTTTTTTTTCCTGCTTTGTGTTTAGAGCATAAAAAAAAAACAACAAAAAGTACCCACAGAGCTGTAAAACTTGCTTATTCTATTCAAAAACCAACCAAACGAACAGAATTGGATATACAGTGTATACAGTGTAACCCTTTTGCTGCAAGAGCTGTTTTTGTGTTTTTTGCACACATTTTTAATCCTTTTAGGCCAGAAGATTACTTAAACTCCACAAATATGATATATTTTCTGGAAGCAGAAACCCTGACGGGTAAAATAGCAGTAATTTCAATTTTACCAATTGTGTTTTTTTTTTTTTGGTAAATTATAAAAGATGAGGTTGTGCCGAGTAAATAGATAACCAACAGGTCAAGCCTACAAAAAAGACTATGAACTTCGGTACCCTGGGCCACACAGGTCATCAGTTTTAAATTAATTGTGAATAATGGGCCTAGAATTATTGTTCTCACTCTTCCATGCATGTGTATATGTTGGGGGCGGGGCAGGCTCAAATTTTGTTTGGGGGGAAGGAGGGGGTTTAGTGCTTGGGTGTAACTTTTGTTTTATGTAACCTTTTTCTATTCTTCTAACCGGTACCAACGATGGGACACTATTCCCCCCACTGATGCCAATGATGGGGCACAATCCCTCTCATTAATAGCAATGATGGGGAACTATTCCTCCAGCTGGTACCAATGATGGGGCACTATTCCCCCCACTGATACCAATGATGGGGCACTATTCCCCCCACTGATACCAATGATGGGGCACTATTCCTCCCACTGATGCCAATGATGGGGCACTATTCCTCCCACTGATGCCAATGATGGGACACTATTCCTCCCACTGATGCCAATGATGGGGCACTATTCCTCCCACTGATACCAATGATGGCACACTATTCCTCCCACTGATACCAATGAAGGGACACTATTCCTCCCACTGATGCCAATGATGGGGCACTATTCCTCCCACTGATGCCAGTGATGGGGCACTATTCCTCCCACTGATGCCAATGATGGGGCACTATTTCTCCCACTGATACCAATGATGGCACACTATTCCTCCCACTGATGCCAATGATGGGACACTATTCCTCCCACTGATGCCAATGATGGGGCACTATTTCTCCCACTGATACCAATGATGGCACACTATTCCTCCCACTGATACCAATGATGGCACACTATTCCTCCCACTGATACCAATAATGGGGCACTATTCCTCCCACTGATGCCAATGATGGGGCACAATCCCTCTCATTAATATCAATGAAACTTTGGAATCACTCTGTTCTCGCTCAAACCCCCAAAGTCATGTCATATCCACGCTCTGTGCTTCCCTATTCGGGGAGCCCTATGCACTTTTAAGCTCTGAACGCTCCTACTGGAACTCTGTATTAGATGCTGAGATAGAGGAGGAGAGTTGGGACCGCATACATTTGTACATCCACAAAGGGTCCCTGAATGTCTCTGTTCAGGAAAATGGGTACAAACGGAAAACCCGCTGGTACAGAACCCTGGACCTAGTCCATAAATTCTCCCCGTCAGTCTCTGATCAATGCTGGCGAAGAGCCGGGTACATTTCTCCATATTTGGTGGGACTGCCCGATGCTCCAACCCTTCTGGCGTAAAGTAGATGATCTGACAACTACAGTTTCTTTGCTCCCGCTGCAATTTTGTCCAGCGCAGTATCTCCTACATTTAACAAAAATTTCTAAAAAGAGGTACTTTAAGTCGGTTGCAATGCACATGATTAATGCTGCTAGGATGTGTATACCAGTACATTGGCGGTCCTCATCCCCCACCCTCCACGGCTGAATGGGTTACTCGAATCAATCGAGTAGCTGAGATGGAGGAACTGATCTACACGGCTTCAGATAATTCTCTGCTATCTGGGAAGCCTGGACAACCTTCAAAAGCTCTCAATCGTTCCAAGATCTACTGGATAAAGCTAACTGATACCGATTTGGAGCTGGACTACCCCAGATCTTGTTTGCAGACTCAGGTTCACGCTACTGGCGTGACTCACCTTTGTGTTTTAACCAATAGAAGCTGGAGAGGGTAGCTGGTGACTTCTGCACCCCCTCTCCTCATTATGCTTAGCCCTTTCCTCCCCCTCCCTCCCATCACCCCCCCCCCCCTTCCTTACCTCTCCCCCCCTTTTTTTGTCCCCTCCTTACCCTTTTCTTTTTTCTTCTTTGACTTATATTTTATATGCTCCCTATCCTAATATATAGACGCCCACATACCGCGTCCTCACCTACAATTAATCTTACTGATTAGGGATGTTTAAACATGTTATCCTTTGTACTTGGTTGAAATTAGACATGTGCACTGCCGAAAAATTCGTTTTTTTCGTGTTCGTTTTTTTGCTTTTTTTGGAAATTCGGGAAATTCGAAAAATTCGTTCTCGTTTTTTTTCGGAAATTCTGGAAATTCAAAAAATTCGGGTTTTTTTCTTTTTTTTTCTTTTTTCGGAAATTCAAAAAATTCGGGGTTTTTTTCGCTTTTTTCGGAAATTCGGGAAATTCGTAATTCCAAAAATTCATAATTCGGAAATTCGAATTTCCAAATTTCCCAGAAAAACAAATAAAACGAAAACGAAAAAAAAATATTTTTAGAATTTCCGAAAAAAGCAAAAAAACACAAAAAAATTCAGAAATTCAAAAAAATCGAGCCTGGTTCAGACTAGTGTAATTTCAGATGTGACTTGTAGACATGTGCACTGCCGAAATTTTTTTCGTTTTCGTTTTTTTTTTTTTGCTTTTTTCGGAAATTCTGGAAATTCAAAAAATTTGTTCTCGAAAAAATCTCTGAATTTGCTCAGCAAGAATAATGGTAGTGAGGGGGAACTCGCAAATCTGAATTCCGAATTTCCAGAATTTCCAGAAAAAAACGAAAACGAAAAATTTCCCATTTTCGATTTTCAAATTTTCGAATTTTCGATTTTCGAATTTTGCAATTTTGAATCTCGAATTTTCGAAATTTCGAATTTCCGAAATTCATAATAATTCGAAAATTCGAAAATCCGAAATTCAGAATTAACGAATTTCTCTAAATTCGTGAAAAATGAATTAGAAACTAAACGAATTGCACATGTCTAGTTGAAATATATCTGTGTAACCCCCCTGTTTGGGCTTATGGAATCATTTGTATTTCTTTTGCTTATGTTATCTACAAAGAAATTTCTTTTCAATAAAATCTTTATGGAAAAAAAAAATATCAATGATGGAAAACTGTTTCTCCAACTGGTACCCATGATGGGGCACTATACCTCCCACTAATGCAAATGATGGGGCAATGTCCCTTTTTAATTAATATTAATGATGGGGCACTATTCCTCCAACTAATATCAATGATGGGACACTATTCCTCCAACTAATACGAATGATGGGGCACTATTCCTCCAGCTAATACTAATGATGGGGTACTATTCATCCAACTAACACCAATGATGGTGCACTATCCCCCCAATTAATATTAATAATGGGGTTCTATTTCTTTAACTAGTACCAATGGTGTGGCACTATCTATCCAATTTATACAAATGATGGGGCACTATTGCTTCAACTTATACCATTGATAGAGCACTAGTCCTTCCACTAATGCCAATGATGGGGCACTACTCCTCCAATTAATAATAATTGTTTTGCCCAAATATGGCCATATTTAGGCAATGATTTCACCCCTATCCCCACCCTTTTGCTTATGTGCCTAGGGATTCCGGCCGGGTGACGTCAATGGTTGTTAAGGATGTGGTGGGTGAAAGTACCCGCTACTTCCTTTACAATCATTGACAGCCAGAATGCTGTCAGGTTCATTCACCCCATACCCCCAAACATCCCAAACGTTAGGTGTTTGAACGAACATCCTAACAGCAAATGTTCAGTCCAAACCTACACTCAGCTCATCCCTATTTGATCATGGTGTCCCTTTAGCAACAAAAAAATCCCCATCAGGAAATACAGTGCCTTGCAAAAGTATTCACCCCCCATGGCATTTTTCGTGTTTTGTTGCCTCACAACCTGGAATTAACATGGATTGTTTGAGGATTTGCATCATTTCATTTACAGAACACGCCCACAACTTTGAAGATGTTTTTTTATTTTTATTGTGAAGCAAACAACAAATAGGACAAAATAACAGAAAAGGTCAATGTGCATAACTATTCACCCCCCTAAAGTCAATACTTTGTAGAGACACCTTTTGCGGCTATCACAGCTCCAAGTCACTTTGGATAAGTCTCTATGAGCTTCCCACATCTTACCACTGGGACTTTTGCCCATTCCTCTTTGCAAAACTGTTCCTTCAAGTTGGATGGTTTGCTCCTGTGAACAGCAATCTTTAAGTCTGACCACAGACTTTCTATTGGATTGAGGTCTGGGCTTTGACTAGGCCATTCCAACACATTTACAGGTTTCCCCCTTAAACCACTCAAGTGTTGCTTTAGCAGTGTGTTTGGGGTCATTGTCCTGCTGGAAGGTGAACCTCCGTCCTAGCCTCAAATCAGACACAGTGGTGCAGATTTTGCTCAAGAATATCCCTGTATTTAGCACCATCCATCTTTCCCTCAACTCTGACCAGTTTCCCAGTCCCGACTGCTGAAAAACATCCCCACAGCATGATGCTGCCACCGCCATGTTTCACAGTGGGGATGGTGTTCTTTGGGTGATGTGATGTGTTGGGTTTGCGCCAGACATCGCGTTTTCTTTGATGAACAAAAAGTTCAATTTTAGTCTCATCAGGCCAAAGCACCTTCCTCCATACATTTTGGGAGTCTCCCACATGCCTTTTCACAAACTCAAAACTTGCCATTTTGTTTTTTGCTGAAAGTGATGGCTTTCTTCTGGCCACTCTGCCATAAAGCCCAACTCTATGGAGCGTACGGCTTATTGTCGTCCTATGTACAGATACTCCAGTCTCTGCTGTGGAACTCTGCAGCTCCTCCAGGGTTACCTTAGGTCTCTGTGCCGCCTCTCTGATTAATGCCCTCCTTGCCCGGTCCGTGAGTTTTGGTGTGCGGCCGTCTCTTGGCAGGTTTGCTGTTGTGCCATGTTCTCTCCATTTGGTTATGATAGATTTGATGGCGCTCCTAGGGATCACCAAAGATTTGGATATTTTTTTATAACCTAACCCTGACTTGTACTTCTCAACAACATTGTCCCTTACTTGTTTGGAGAGTTCCTTGGTCCTCATGGCGGTGTTTGGTTAGTGGTGCCTCTTGCTTAGGTGTTGCAGCCTCTGGGGCCTTCCAAAAGGGTGTGTCTATGTAATGACAGGTCATGTGACACTTAGATTGCACACAGGTGGACATCATTTCACTAATTATGTGACTTCTGAAGGTAATTGGTTGCACCAGAGCTTTTTATGTGCTTCATAACAAAGGGGGTGAATACTTACGCACATGCCAATTATCTTTTTTTTTATTACAGAAAAATAGTTTTATGTATATATTTTTCAAATTTTACTTCACCAACTTAGACTATTGTGTTCTGATCCATCACATATAATTCAGATTAAAAAAACATTGAACTAAAGGCTGTAATGTAACAAAATAGGTAAAAAGTCAAAGGGGATGAATACTTTTGCAAGGCACTGTAAATATTTGTTGCAGCTGATAGCGGGAAGGTGCTTGTTGCTCAGTATTCCAGCTCCTTAAATGTCAGGAAAATGTCACACCAGTTAACAAGATGTCGAATGTGTCTGCTCAGATTTAACCACTCAAGGACCGCCGCACAACGATGTACGTCGACAGAATGGCACGGACAGGCACAAGGGCGTACAGGTACGTCCCCTTTAAGAACCCGTCCGTGTGTCGCTTGCGCGCCGCCGGCGGCGCGTTTGCGACATGGTCCGAAGATCCATGACCGAGCCTGCGGGACCCACGGACCCAATTGCCGCCGGTGTCCCGCGATCGGGTCACAGAGCTGAAGAACGGGGAGAGGTAAGTGTAAACAAACCTTTCCCCGTTCTTCACAGTGGCATGTCAGTGATCGTCTGTTCCCTGTCATAGGGAACGACGATCAGTGATGTCACACGCTAAGCCACGCCCTCCTACAGTTAGAATCACTCATTAGGTCACACTTAACCCCTACACCACCACCTAGAGGTTAAACCCTTCACTGCCAGTGTCATTTTCACAGTAACCAGTGCATTTTTATGGCACTGATCGCTGTAAAAATTACAATGGTCCCAAAAATGTGTCAAAAGTGTCCGAAGTGTCCGCCATAATGTCGCAGTCACGATAAAAATCGCTGATCGCCGCCATTACTAGTAAAAAAAAAAAATATTACTAAAAATGGCATAAAACTATCCCCTATTTTGTAGACACTATAACTTTTGCGCAAACCAATCAATACACGCTTATTGCGTTTTTTTTTTTACCAAAAATATGTAGAAGAATACGTATCGGCCTAAACTGAGGAAAAAAACATTTTTATATATATTTTTGGGGGATATTTATTATAGCAAAAAGTAAAAAATATTGAATTTTTTTCAAAATTGTCGCTCTATTTTTGTTTATAGCGCAAAAAATCAAAACCGCAGAGGTGATCAAATACCACCAAAAGAAAGCTCTATTTGTGGGAAAAAAAGGACGTCAATTTTGTTTGGGAGGCACGTCGCACGACCGCACAATTGTCAGTTAAAGCGACGCAGTGCCCGAATCTCAAAAAGGGGCCTGGTCCTTTAGCTGCAAAATAGTCCGGGGCTTAAGTGGTTGAGCAGGACGTGCCGCGTTCACTTAGTGTGCTTCTGGGAGCTTACAGATCTTCCCTAATCATCTAATTGGTGGATAATTGATTAAGCCTGCCAGGTTTGCACACAGCGTATTGTACATTTTGCATTACAATTTCCCCTGTTGATTTGTTTTTATATTTGACTTTGAACACAATTTAGGAAATAAAACGTGATCTGAATTTTTTTTTGGGTTTTCATTAACCTCTTCATACTAGCCACTAGACACACAACAAGGCGGGTGGGCCTTATCGCTGAGAAGCCGCATATATGCATACCAAAATGTAAACAATGCTGTGCCAAGAGTGCTCCAGGCAATTAGGCTGTTTACATTTGAAGAGAAGTTGCACTTAGAGCAGGAATTTTCAAAAGCGATAACCCTAACCCTACCTCCCTAACCGTAACCTTAACCCTATCCTCAACTCTAACCCTAGAGATAGTAAGATACTAAAGGTAATTAGGCTGTTTACATTTGAAGAGAAATTGCACTTAGAGCAGAAATTTTCTTCAGCTCTAACCCTACCCTGCTAACCCCAACCTCAACCCTATCCCAACACTAACCATTCCCCGCTTACCCCAACAATAATCCCAACCCCAACCCTAACCCTACCCCGCTAACTCTAAACCTATCCCAAATCCTAACCCTACCCCACTAACTCCAACCCTAACCCTACCCAGCTAACCCCAACCATAACCCCAACCGCAACCATACCATCCTAACCCTATACCAAATCCTAACCCTACCCCACTAACTCCAACCCTAACCCTACCCCATTAGCCCCAATCATAACCCTATCCCATTAACCCCAACCCTAACCATATGCCTAATCCTAACCCTAGCCCGCTAACCCCAAACCTATCTCTAATCCTACTTCACTAACCTCAACCCTAACCCCATCCTCAACTCTAACCCTACCCTGCTAACCCCAACCTCAACCCTATCCCAACACTAACCATTCCCCGCTAACCCCAACAATAATCCCAACCCCAACCCTAACCCTACCCCTCTAACTCTAGCCCTATCCCAAATCCTAATCCTACCCCACTAAATCCAACTCTAACCCCACCCAACTAACCCCAATCATAACCCTAACCCTATCCCACTAACCCCAACCCTAACTCTATCCCCAATCCTAACCCCACCCCACTAGCCCCAATCATAACCCTATCCCACTAACCCCAACCCTAACCCTATGCCTAATCCTAACCCTAGCCCGCTAACCCCAAACCTATCTCTAATCCTACTTCACTAACCTCAACCCTAACCCCATCCTCAACTCTAACCCTACCCTGCTAACCCCAACCTCAACCCTATCCCAACACTAACCATTCCCCGCTTACCCCAACAATAATCCCAACCCCAACCCTAACCCTACCCCGCTAACTCTAAACCTATCCCAAATCCTAACCCTACCCCACTAACTCCAACCCTAACCCTACCCAGCTAACCCCAACCATAACCCCAACCGCAACCCTACCATCCTAACCCTATCCCAAATCCTAACCCTACCCCACTAACTCCAACCCTAACCCTACCCCACTAGCCCCAATCATAACCCTATCCCACTAACCCCAACCCTAACCCTATGCCTAGTCCTAACCCTAGCCGCTAACCCCAAACCTATCTCTAATCCTACTTCACTAACCTCAACCCTAACCCCATCCTCAACTCTAACCCTACCCTGCTAACCCCAACCTCAACCCTATCCCAACACTAACCATTCCCCGCTAACCCCAACAATAATCCCAACCCCAACCCTAACCCTACCCCTCTAACTCTAACCCTATCCCAAATCCTAATCCTACCCCACTAAATCCAACTCTAACCCCACCCAACTAACCCCAATCATAACCCTAACCCTATCCCACTAACCCCAACCCTAACTCTATCCCCAATCCTAACCCCACCCCACTAACCCCAATCATAACACTAACCCTATCCCACTAACCCCAACCATAACCTCAACCCTACCCCACTAACCCCAACCATAACCCCATCCCTACCCCACTAACCCCAACCCTAACCCTATCCCCAATCCTAACTCTACCCTGCTAACCCCAACCATAACCCTAACCCTATCCCGCTTACCCCAACCCTAATCCTAACTCTACCCTGCAAACCCCAATACTAACTCCAACTCTAATCCTATCCCCAATCCTAACCCCACCCGCTAACCTCAACCCTAACCCTATCCCCGATCCTAACCCTACCCCTAACCCCAACCATAACCACAACCCTACCCCAATAACCCCAACCATAACCCCAACCCTACCCCACTAACGCCAACCCTATCCCCAGCCCTAACCCTACCTCACTAGCCCCAACCCTAAACCTAGCCCTACCTCCTCATTCGCTGCGGTAAATTTTCCTGCAAAGTGCAACTTTCTTTGGAAAGTGAACAGTCTGTTTGCTTTTAGTAAATCAGCCCTTTAAGTTAACACTGTTTCTTCATGGAGAGTAGACTTTGAGAACAAAGGATATCTTGTATTATGTCCTTGTTTTACATTGATAACTTGTTTACATGTCTTACTATGACTACTGTACCAATGTCTGTTGTGTTGTGAGTGGTCCTTAGTGTGTCGTGTGATTTGTGTTAATAGGGGTCTTCTCAGCAAGAAGTAGCGTAGAGAAAAGTGAAGTAATGCCCACAGAACCAATTGGAATCCCAAGTTGGTAAAATATTTTAAAGAGGATTTGTGGGCAGAATAGAGATTTAATCAATAATTAAGACATAAAAAGCTGCCTGTCTGCATGTTGTTTTCCTATACGCTGTTTGGCAGACAGGTAAAGATCCACATTGGAATTCCTTTTCCTTCATTCCATAAAATAAAGACTGTGTGAGATAGTAAGGACTTTGTTTGCCCTATGCCCACCAGACATCACAGCTTGTGTCATTCCATCAGTACTACACTCCAGTGGACACTCCCAGATGCAGGAGTTACAAACACAACTGAGAACTGATCTTTAACCTTCAGTATAATGGATTCTAGAATTTATGTAAATACATAAAAAAACATAAAAACACAGAAAAAATAATAATTTCCAGGTAATTTGGCCCATTTTCCTTTAACCACTTGCCGCCCGCATAACGCCCACACACCTACTATATTTTCTTGAATATATAGGGTATGTTTTTGTTTTTTATAGGTGTACTTTGCAAAGTGAATGTTTCACTTTGCATGGAAGTTTTCACTTGGCTAAGTGAATGTGGTGAAAAATTCTACTTTCTGTGAAACGCGTCAAGCTGAGAGCTTTTTTTCCACTCCCACGTGATGCTGTAATCATGTTTGGTGAATTCAAGGAATGCAACGATTCCATTTATTTTACAATGAGTACAAATACGGATACTTTATTTTTAGTACTCCTTGATACCAATTACCGATAGCTACTGCAACTGTTTTTGTTTACACTTCAGCTGTCAGCAGTGGTACAAAGCATTAAAAAGTTATTTACAAATTAAATGTATTTTTTTAAAGCTTGAGAGGTAGGTTAGGTGACGCTATAATACCTGGCACCTCATCCCTATTACTATATTGAAATTAGCTGCAATAGGATGATTGGGATTATAACGGTGCCCACGACAAAGGAAACTACATAGTTGATATAAAAAATTTAATTTTATTATATAAAACAACAACAAATGATGGGTTCAATAAAAACTATTGGCAGAGCATAATACAGATCGTATTAATAATCCTTGGTGTCATATATGAAAAGTGATCAATACTTGATGTTGTATCCCAACATGTTTCGCCAACATTGGCTTCTTTAGGGGGAGAGACGATCGCGAGATCGGGAGAGACAGGATGACGGTCTGCCAATGTAAACAAGGCAGATCGCCGTCCCGTCAGGTATGAACAGAGAGATCTTGTGTTCCTGCTTAGACACGGATCTCTCTGTTCATACAGTGAGTCTATCCCCCACGCAGTAAGAAAGCACCTCCTAGGGACACACTCTTGGATCGCCCCTGGTGTTAACCCCTTCCCTGCCAGTGTCATTAGTACAGTCACAGTGCATATTTTTAGCACTGATTACTGTAGTAATGTCACTGGTTCCCAAAAAAGTGTCAAAAGTGTCAGTTAGGTGCAATAACCTCTTGCCTCCTACCGCAGATCTACGGCGGCAGGGCGGCTCTATTGTGCGAAACAACGTACCTGTACTTCATTTTATGCAATAGACATTGGGGGCGCGCTGATTGGACAGAGGGGAAGCCAATAAGCAGGTCTGGCAGACGCAGTGTCCCCTGGGACCCGCTGATCGTTCTCCAGAGAGACAGAAGGGCGATCTGCCTATGTAAACAAGGCAGATCGCCGTTCTGACAGGGGAGAAGATAGAGATCTTGTGTTCCTGCTAAGCTGGAACACAGATCTCTGTGTTCCACCACTCAGATCATCCCCCACACAGTTATCAAGCACTCCCAGGGAACCCCTGGTGTTAACCCCTTCCCTGCCAGTGTCATTAGAACAGTTAACTGTGCATATTTTTAGCACTGATCACTCTAATAATGTCACTGGTTCCAAAAAAAGTGTCTGTCAGGTGTCCGATTTGTCTGCCGCAATGTTGCAGTCCCACTAAAAATCGCAGATCGCCACCATTACTAGTAAAAAAAAAAAAAAATGCCATCAAAATATCCCCATAGTTTGTAGACGCTATAACTTTTGCACAAACCAATCAATATATGCCTATTGAGATTTTTTTTTACCAAAAACATGTAGCAGAATACACATTGGCCTAAATTGATAAAGAAATTTGTTTTTTTACATTTTTTTTATTGGTTATGTTTCATAGCAGAAAGTAAAAAAATATTGTTTTTTTTTTTCAAAATTGTCGCTCTTTTTTTGTTTATAGCGCAAAAAATAAAAACCGCAGAGGTGATCAAATACCAACAAAAGAAAGGACATCAATTTTATTTGGGTACAGTGTCGCATGACTGTGCAATTGTCAGCTAAACTAACGCAGTGCCGTATCGCAAAAAATGGTCTGGTCATTAAGGGGGTAAAACTTTCTGGGGTCACTGAAGTGGTTAAAGGTGTAAAAATTTTAACGAACAAAGCAAGCAAAAAAAATTTTTTTCAATTATTAATAGTTTATAAAATCGAAGTAAACAAAAAAAAATCAGCAGGGAAAAAATTTACGGAGGAGAATAAGGAGTTAATTTAGGCTGAATAGAGTAAATTAATGGTAATAAGGGGTTAAACAGTAGTATTTAGTAAAAGAAAAGTTTAAAAAAAATGTTACTTGACAGGCTGCTTACTGACTTCATCTGCAGATCGAAGTTCATCCCTTTGATCTGTAGATGAATAAACAGAAAGATAAAAAAAAAAAACAATGTTATCTTTCAGTTTCAGAGGGTGAGCAATGTTGTTGCTTTTTCTTTTTTTCTTGACAGCTCTAATTGCCGGGACTTCGTTACACTTCACCTCTTAACAAGGGGAACCCCACTGACAACTGAATGAGTCATTAGATGTTAAGGATGCAGCAGCCCTGCTCCTTAAGAACTGATAATTGTGTTTTTTTTTTTTTTTTTTACATTTCAGCTGTCAGTGGGGGAATCTCACTGACAGCTGAAAGAACCGAGCCTGAAAGTATCAGTTTCAGGTATCTGAGCATTTGCGTGAGTACCGATACTTGTGCAAACGCTTAGTATCGGCGTTGATACCGGTAACGGTACAACCCTAGTTAACACAATATTCATAATATAGGTATGACAATAAGAAAATGATAGCAGAAATATACTGAAGGAAATGGTATTATAGAGACTGGGAGTCTGCATGAGGTCATTGGTATAATTAATCATAGTTAAGAACATGCTTCTTTAATTGAAAGTAAATTCAAATTTGGATTTTAACACTGTTTGTTGTTGGGCACCCTAAAAGTCGACTTTCCTAGTTGTTTTTTTCATGAATTCTGTTAGTCTGAAGTTCCTTAAAGTGAATCTGTTACCATCCCAGGCAACTCACTCTGGACATTTAATGAAATAAAAAAAGAACACATTGGTAGAGGTTCCTTTGATCAAAACTGATAGGACAATTTCCAGCAAGTCCAAAGTGTTTGACAGCTGAAGCTATATTCGAATTGCAATGGCTGTTATAAAATCAATATTGGCCCCACCCCACCATTCTCTAGAACGGGGATCTTCTAACTTTTCAGTACGAGGGCCACATTGTATATCTTACAAATAATCATGGGCCAAACCCCCCCCCCCCATCAAAGTCCTCCCTTACATCGGGTCCCCATCAGAGTCCTACTTACCTCAGGGTCCTTACCAAAGTTGTCTTTACATCAGAGTCCCTATCAGAGCTCCCCTTACATCACGGTCCCCGGTTGTTGAAGTGGAGATCATAGGCAGCCTCTGCTGATCTAAATCCTCAATCAGTGCACATAAACCGGTTCCCGACCGGCTCCTGTACATATACGTCGGCAGAAGGGCACAGCTGGGCAAAGTAACGTGTATATATACGTCACTTTGAAATTCCCGCCGTGCGGGCGCAGAGTGCTCGCGCCCCTGCCCGTGAGCTCCGTGACCATGCCCGTGGGACCCGCGGACTCTATGTCCGCCGGTTACCCGCGATCAGGTCACAGAGCTGCAGAATGGGGAGAGGCAAGTGTAAACAAGCATCTCCCCGTTCTGCCTAGTGACACTGTCACTGATCGTTTGTTCCCTCTTATCGGGAACAGTGATCAGTGACGTGTCACTCGTAGCCACGCCCCCTAACAGTTAGAATCACTCCCTAGGACACACTTAACCCCTTCAGCGCCACCTAGTGGTTAACCCCTTCACTGCCAGTGTCATTTTCACAGTAATCAGTGCATATTTATAGCACTGATCGCTGTAAAAAATGACAATGGTCCCAAAAATGTGTAAAAAGTGTCTGATGTGTCCGACATAAAGTCGCAGTCATGATAAAAATCGCTGATCGCAGCCATTACTAATAAAAAATAATAATAATAAAAATGCCATAAAACTATCCCCTATTTTGTAGACGCTGTAACTTTTGCGCAAACCAATCAATATACGCTTATCGCGATTTTTTTTTTTTACCAAAAATATGTAGAAGAATACGTATCGGCCTAAACTGAGGAAAATTTTTGTTTTTTTTATAGATTTTTTGGGGATATTTATTATAGCAAAAAGTAAAAAGTATTGAATTTTTTTCAAAATTGTTGCTCTATTTTTGTTTAAAGCGCAAAAAAAAAAAAACGCAGAGGTGGTCAAATACCACCAAAAGAAAGCTCTATTTGTGGGAAAAATTTTTGTTTGGGAGCCACGTCGCACGATTGCCCAATTGTCAGTTAAAGCGACGCAGTGCCGAATCGCAAAAAATGCTCTGGTCTTTGGCCAGCGAAATGGTCTGGGGCTTAAGTTGTTAAGGACACACCACTGACCCTAACTGGGGGCTAGATAAAATCTTGCTGTAAGCCATATGTGGCCCACAGGCCGTAGTGTGAAGATCCACGCTCTTTCATTTTGGCTTATTCCCTAAACTTTTCTCCAAAAGATTCCTCAAAAGACCTCTTTTTGAAGTCTGGGTATTACTGCTTTGTTTTTATGATTTCATTACTGCTTTGATTCGGATGAGTACTCCATGAGAACCTATACCTCCAATTAAAGTAATTTTTGGTCTAATTAGGGGTTCCTTTAAAATTATAGGACTGACACTTGTCCCCTCCCTCCTGCCTTCTGGCAGACTCAGAAGGGGTGGGGACAAGCTTGACTTTTTACATGTAGAGTCAACATTTGCATAGAACTCCAGATTTATGAGTTTTTTCTCAAGGTGTCCTCCTCTTATACATTTTTGCGATTCGGCACTGCGTCGATTTAACTGACAATTGCACGGTCGTGCAGCGTGGCTCCCAAACAAAATTGACGTCCTGTTTTTCCCACAAATAGAGCTTTTTTTTGGTGGTATTTGATCACCTCTGCGGTTTTTATTTTTTGCGCTATAAACAAAAATAGAGCGTCAATTTTGAAAAAAATGCAATATTTTTTACTTTTTGCTATAATAAATATCCCCAAAAATATATAAAAAAACATATTTTTTCCTCAGTTTAGTCCGATACGTATTCTTCTACATATTTTTGGTAAAAAAAAAATTAGCAATAAGCGTTTATTTATTGGTTTGCGCAAAAGTTATAGCGTCTACAAAATAGGGGATAGTTTTATGACAGTTTTATTAATATTTTTTTTTTTTACTATTAATGGCGGCGATCAGATATTTTTATCGTGACTGCGACATTATGGCGGACACATCAGACACTTTTGACACCATTTTGGGACCATTGTCATTTTTACAGCGATCAGTGCTATAAAAATGCACTGATTACTGTGAAAATTACACTGGCAGTGAAGGGGTTAACCTGTAGGGGGCGCTGAAGGGGTTAAGTGTTTCCTAGGGAGTGATTACTACTGTGTGGGGGCGTGGCTTGGCGTGTGACATCACTGATCGTCGTTCCCTATGACAGGGAACAGATGATCAGTGAAACGCACACTCAAGCCCTGTACACACGATCAGATTTCCTATGGATTCTAGTCCGATGGATTTGTCCATCGGATATCCGATGAAACTGTTTTCCATCAGTCTTGCCCACACACCATCACCACCAGCTTCTGAGCATGCGTCGACTTGATTCTGAGCATGCGTGGGTTTTTGATCCGATGGACTTGCCCATAGACGATCTGAGTTTTCGATCGTTTTTTTGTATCCATCGGAAAAATTTAAAACATGTTCTATTTTTTAAAACCGATGGAAAAAAGACCGATGGGTCCCATACACGATCGGTTTGTCCGATGAAAAGAATCCATCGGACGAAAATCCATAGGATATCCGATCGTGTGTACAGGGCTTAAGAAGCACGGGGAGAGGTTTGTTTACACTTACCTCTCCACGTTCTTCAGCTCTGTGACCCGATCGTGGGACACCGGTGGCGATCGGGTCCGCTGTTCCCGTGGGCGCGGTCACGGAGCTCAGGACTGGGTAGCGAGCATGCCGCCGCCGGCGCGCGTGACCCACGGCTGGGCTTCATAAAGGCGACGTACCTGTACGTGCTTGTGCCCAGCCGTGCCATTGTGCCGACGTATATCGGCGTGAGGCGGTCCTTAAGTGGTTAATGTTTACTCTCTTTTGTATTGAATTATTTGAATAGTTCAAGATACAATCAAGGTTTTACAGGTCAAGACAAATACAAATGTTTAGAGGTAAATCAGTACATCACATAGCCAATGAATCAAAGGATCTAAGTGAAATTGATAAGAGGGATAAGAGGGAAGGTACATACGAGATGCCACATATGAGCTCAGAGTGGGTTCAATACTGTGTTGACCCACCCATTGCAGCTATAACAGCTTAAACTCTTCTGGGAAGGCCGTCCACAAGGTTTAGGAGTGTCTCTATGGGAATGTTTGAACATTCTTCGAGAAGCACATTTGTGAGGTCAGGCACTGATGTTGAACGAGAAGACCTGGCTTACAGTCTCCGCTCTAATTCATCCCGAAGGTGTTCTATCGGGTTAAGGTCAGGACTCTGTGCAGGCCAGTCAATTTCCTCCACCACAAACTTGCTCATCCAAGTCTTTATGGACCTTGTTTGTGCACTGGTGCAGTCACGTTGGAACAGGAAGCGGCCATCCCCAAACTGTTCCTACAAAGTTGGGAGCATGAAATTGTCCAAAATGTCTTGGTATGCTGACACCTTAGGATTTCCCTTCACTGGAATTAAGGAGCCAAGCCCAACCCCTGAAAAACAACCCAACACCATAATCCCCCCTCCACCAAATGATTTGGACCAGTGAACAAAGCAAGGTCCATAAAGACATGGATGAGCAAGTTTGGGGTGGAGGAACTTGACTGGCCTGCACAAAGTCCTGACCTCAAGAGCATTTTTGGGAGGAAAGAGAGTGGAGACTTTGAGCCAGGCCTTCTCGTCCAACATCATTGCCTGACCTCACATATAAACTCATGGAAGAATGGTCAAACATTCCCATAGACACACTTCTTAACCTTGTGGACAGCCTTTCCAGAAGAGTTGAAGCTGTTATAGCTACAAAGGGTGGGCCAACTAAATATTGAACCCTACGGACTAAGACTGGGATGCAGGGCCGCCATCAGGAATTTTATATATATATTTTTTTTAATAAAAAACACATAAAAAAGGGGGGTTACCATCCGGGGCCCCGGGGACCTCTCGGCCCCTTACAAAAAAATAATAATATTTTTATAAAAAAATAAAGGAGGTCCCCAGGGCCATCTGGGGGCCCTGGGGAACTCCGGGCCTCTGGGCCCCTTTTTTACAAAAAAAATAAATAAATAAATACAATTTTTTTAAAATAAAAAATACATAAAAAGGGGAGTTACCATCCGGGGCCCTGGGGACCTCTGGGCCCCTTAAAAAAAAGGGGGGTTGCCATCCGGGCCACTGGGGACCTCCGGGCCCCTTACAGGTGTACTGCCTGTACCCCCCTGATGGCGGCCCTGCTGGGATGCCATTAAAGTTCATGTGCGTGTAAAGACGGGTGTCCAAATACTTTTGACAATGCAGTGTATCTCCTGTATGGCATACACAATACAAAATAAATATCAACCTACATTCACCAGGAGGAGAGGTCATCGGTGAGTACAGCAGTATGTCAGTCGTTTAAGGAAAAAGATTATGAAGAGCAAGGAAAAAAATTTAATAAAAAAGTAATTAAGGAAGGGGGGGGGGTGCAGGGAGAGAAAGCTCACAATCATGGGGGTCCTAGATACAGCTATAGTAAGTGTTTAGACCCCGCCTTATATGAGGGGTTCCAATTGTGTAAGGTACCAAAAATTGGACTAAACAGTCTACATAAGTTTGTAGGATACATTTTTTGAGTTGCCCAAGTTGATGACAGGTTCACTTTTAGAAACACCTTTTGACAATCGGGAATATCCCAGCTATCAACTACAAATTTGCATTACTTAGAAAATCTTGAGAAGCGAGCAGTGGAAAGGGTCATGTGATCTATCCTTAACTGCCACTTCTAGAAAGGTCATTTTATCTTCCACCTCCAGCCCATTCAGTAGGGGGTCAAAGATGACAGAGGTCACTGTATGGGTTGCAATGCTTTCTTTTTGTTCCTTTATCGGCTTGTTATGAAATGAGCCCCTTTGGTTACACCACCACTTCTTCTAATCCTCTCATGTATGTCAGCTGCTTTCAGGCATGCTTCTGTAAGAGGGCTAACCAGTACTCTGTCAAGATGTCTGATCTTTCCATCATCACTGTGTAAGTGTGCCCATTTCCATGGATTTGTTACCGTGATTGTGACATCGGTTGTGTTTTATGTGTCTGCCTTCAGTGGTGCATGATTCATTGGTGTTGTCCAGTGTAGACAGGTCGCTGTCTACCTATTCGCTACACACAAAGAGCATTATTTAGAGCAGCCTTTCTCAACCTTCTCAACACGGAGAAATAACTTTCAGGTCTTAGGGAACCCCTTCATAATAATTACTATATCTACAGCTGATGCCTCATACACACGACCGGTTTTCCCGGCAGGAAAAAAAAAACAACGCTTTTCCCGACGGGATTCCTCTCAAGTCTGCCTTGCATACACACGGTCACACAAAAGACCGCTGAACTTTTGAATGCCGAGAATGCGGTGACATCAAAGACTACGACGAGCCGTCAAAATTAGGTTCTATGCTTCCGCGCATGCGTCGAATTGTTTACGAGCATGCACGTTTTTTTTCCCCTCGGGAAAGCATACAGACGACGGTTTTCTCAAAAGGGAAAAATACCGCCGGGAAAAAAGAGAACAAGTCGGGAAAACTGCGATGGAGCATACACACGGCCGGTTTTCCTGGCCAAAAGCTGTCATGGCAGTTTTCCTGCCAGAAAAACCGGTCGTGTGTACGAGGCATTCGGATACATTAGTGTGAAGGTCAATGAAAAAAATTGCTCCCTACATTTGTGGTCATTGGGAAAAATCCCACCCTTGCAGATAAGTAACCAATGACATCGATGATGGTTTAGCTATCAGAAGTTGCTTAAGGGACCCCCTAGCAATCTCTGGAGGAACCCTGGTTGAGAAAGGCTGATTTAGACATTGCACAACCCTAGCTACATAGTAGTGATGGGTCCCTTTTATGCAGGATCCATCACTTTTGTTACAGGATTGATTATTGTACTACCAGGGGCAGTCTACTGCCTGCTTTATAGTCAGGGAAAGTAGTAAGTTAGATCTGAACCCACAAAGTTGTCAAGTTGGTGTTGCCTCTTAAAGATTGTAATGGTATTGGTGAAAGATCTGGTTACCAGGCAGGCAACTTCTACTCAACAGTAGATCTCCAACCTTTGCTTGATTTGTTGTGCAAAACAGCAAGAAGAAGAACTGAAGCCCCATACCATTGTTCAAAAGTCCAGATACAATTGAATACCAGTAAAGGTCAGAGGGACAATAAAAGGTCCATAGAGAACGGAACACATCCTGGACTGCACACTCCATTAAAGGCGTCTTTATTTGATGAATCAAAAAATAAAATCCAAAATACAGTCAATTGCAAAAAGTGGACATGCAGGGACAAATGGCCAACGTGTTTCACATCGTTAGATGCTTACTCATAGCTTATTTTTTGATTTATCAAATAAAGACGCCTTTAACGGAGTGCGGCTGTCCAGGATTTTTTCTTTTCTCTATGGATCTGTGCAGAGCCAGCACCTGTTGGTTAAGTAGGGCGGGAGCTGAAAGGGGTTAGAGGTTTGGAGAGCGGTACACTTTTTTCTATTGGACAATAAAAGGTGTAGCTGTTTTGCTTTGTGTCGTTTAGCGTTCTTTGTGGTAAACCAAGGAAGCATAAGAAAAAATCTCTATAGTGTATTAATGCTTTACTAAACAAAGAAAATGCTGCACATACAAATTGTAGGAAAAACAATTAATGGCATACAAAATATCACACAATATGCCTACCACATGCACAAGCTATCTATCCTTTCTAGCAAATAAGAATGTACAACGTATGTGATAGGCATACACCAAAAAGTTACTTAAAGTGATATTAACCGCTTGCCAACCGCCGCACGAACTTATACGTCGACAGAATGGAACGGCTGGGCAAATGGACGTATATATACGTCCCCTTTAATTTGCCGCCGTGTGGTCGTGTTTGCGACCCTGGCGCGAGCTCCGTGACCATGCCCGCGGGACCCACGGACTCGATGTCCACCGGTGTCCCGCGATCGGGTCACAGAGCTGAAGATCGGGGAGATGTCAGTGTAAACACAACATCTCCCCGTTCTTCCTAGTGACATGTCACTGATCGTCTGTTCCCGGTCATCGGGAACAGCGATCAGTGACGTGTCACTCCTAGCCACGCCCCCTAACAGTTAGAATCACTCCCTAGGACACACTTAACCCCTTCAGCGCCCCCTACAGGTTAACCCCTTCACTGCCAGTGTAATTTTTACAGTAATCAGTGCATTTTTATAGCACTGATCGCTGTAAAAATGACAATGGTCTCAAAAATGTGTCAAAAGTGTCCGATTTGTCCGCCATAATGTCGCAGTCATGATAAAAATCGCTGATCACCGCCATTACTCGTAAAAAAAAAAAAAATTAATAAAAATGCCATAAAACTATCCCCTATTTTGTAGACGCTATAACTTTTGCGCAAACCAATCAATAAACGCTTATTGCGATTTTTTTTTACCAAAAATATGTAGAAGAATATGTATCGGCCTAAAGTGAGGAAAAAAAATGTTTTTTTTATATATTTTTGGGGGATATTTATTATAGCAAAAAGTTAAAAATATTGCATTTTTTTAAAAATTGTCGCTGTATTTTTGTTTATAGCGCAAAAAAAACGCAGAGGTGATCAAATACCACCAAAAGAAAGCTCTTTAATGGGAAAAAAAGGACGTAAATTTTGTTTGGGAGCCACGTAGCATGACCGCGCAATTGTCAGTTAAAGCGACGCAGTGCCGAATCGCAAAAACTGGCCTGGTCTTTGGCCAGCCAAATGGTCCAGGGCTTAAGTGGATAAATATTCCTTTAAAAAAAATTAAAAAAATGTCATACTTACCTGCTCTGTGCAATGGTTTTGCACAGAGCAGCCCCAATCCTCCTCTTCTCAGGTCCCCCGCCGGCGCTCCTGGTCCCTCCTTCTTGCCGAGCGCCCCCAGAGCAAGCAGCTTGCAATGGGGGCACCAGAGCAGGCTTTATTCCAAGCTGTGGCTTTGTGTGTCCATTCACACAGAGCTGTGGCTCAGCCCTGCCCCTTCTCTCTCCTGATTGGCTCAGTGGCTGTAATTGACAGCAGTGGGAGCCAAAGACTCCTGCTGCTGTCTCAACCAATTAGGAAGCAGTGTCCCCGAAGAGCCGAGGCACTCATGCACCATGCACATCGCTAGATCGAGATGGGGGTGAGGTAAGTATTAGGGAGGCTGAGAGGGGGGGATGCTGCACAGAGAAGGTTTGTTACCTTCACGCATAGAATGCATGAAGGTAAAAAAACCTTGAGCCTTAACAACCACTTTAACTTGGTTCTTCCTGGTGATGGAATCTTCTTCCTTTTTAACCAGGATCTCTCAGACTGCCTCTTGTTTCCCAGTTTCTTAGTTCCCCAGCACAAGGCTTGTTCAAGTCCTCTTTCCCCTCCCTCTACTTTCTGCAGCATCACTTCCTGCCCTGAGCTTTGGAACCGGTCTAACAGGTTAATTAGCATATGAATTGGGGGATCTTAGCTTCTAAACAATATAAGGGCCTTCAAATGCTAGAAAAATGCTAGAAAAATCTCCTAAAAAGCCATAGCAACACAGTAGCCAATGCATGTCGGGTGTCCATAAATACCCCATTTATCAGGGCTTATAGGAATAATGACTGGACCTTGGACAGTATTTTATCTAGTGCAGGGGTGCCCAACCTTTTGAAGAACGAAGGCCACTTAAGCAACTTGGTAACCAATCGTGGGCCACAATGAGCAGAGCGGGCGGATGACAGGTCACGGCTACTCTATAGGCCCTCCGATCCGCCCAGATAGAAGGGAACAAATTCCCTTCTGTTTTTCGGATTGGAGGTAGGCGGGCATAAACTGACATCTTTCGCTTTATAGAGGTGAATTGAGGGTCCCATTTGGTCGGGCTGATCATGTGAAAAGGGCCTAAGACTGCATTCACACTGATGTGCTGCGGTTTACCCACACCGCGGGTTCAGCGTAGTGCACCTGTGTCTATCCTGCGGGTTAGCTGAACTTTGCCATAGACTCCACCTGTGGCAAAAGCCGGCACTGTAGAGGATGCATCGGCTTATGGGGCTCTGCTCCGCGGCCGCTTTCTTCCTTTACCACAAGCTTCATTCACAACACTGATGCTGCGGTATGGCAGGTCGGCAACCTGCGATCTGGGCTTGCCAACCCGCCATTCCAGAGCAGGAGGTCACGGGCCACATTAGAGGGCTCCGCGGGCCACTGCTTGGCCACCCATGGTTTAGTGTGTTAGGCTGCATTGTTTCCTATTGCAAGCCCTGATGGAGGATGCATCTTTAGACCTAGCAAAAATGCATTGGATACTCCTTTTCTCAGCCCTTTGACCCTTACTGGAATAAAATTGTATCTGAACTATTGAACAGTGGTGTGGTGCTTCGATTCTTCTTAATTTTTGCTTTAAAATAGCCATACCTGCTATTCAAGACCACCAAATAAGAGATGGGTACGAATGCCATGGGAAGTTTCAAATTTGGTGAACAAATTAAATTTGCCCAGTGAAAGGACACTGCCAATACATCACTGGAAAGGGAGAGGCCAAAGTACCAACAAAGGTTCACCAACGTTTTGGTTTGAGTCATCTACATTGGCCCCAACTTATCTCATTTTAGACAGGTTGCTGCACTAAATTGCACAAAAATAACACACAGGCAGAAGTAATGATCAGATAAGGTGAAATATAGGAGAAATTGTACAACTTTATTTAATTTGCACACAAAGGAACAAAAGGTACAGGACTTCGCTATGTAATAATTAGGCAATGCGATACGTTGGGTCTCAATCATTAACATTGCAGCAAACTGAATATTTTGTGTGATGCTGTGCTTCTGTATTTTTTGGGCTGATTATGAGCATCCAATATTGCGTTTCAGCCTAGTCCCTTGCTGAATCTTCTGATAATATATTTAAAAACGTTGCAATTTTAATTTGAGGAACATTATTTTTTAATTGTTCGACAATTTTTTAGATGTAGCTTTTCACAAATTGGTGACTCTCTGCCCATCTTTACTTCTGAGACACTCTGACTCTCTAAGATGCTATTTTCACACCCAATCATGTTAGTTCTTCCAGCTCTTCCTTGTTAGTACCACTTACTTTGCCAGCTTTTTTTGTTGCCCTGTCCCAACTTTTTTGAGATGTGTTGCTGCCATCAATTTCAAAATTACCTTATTTTTTTTTATTTTTTTTTTAAACATTTGATGTGTTTTCTATTTTCTACTGTGAATAAAATACAGGTGTATGAGATTTTCAGATCATTGCATTCTGTTTTTGTGTAGATTTTTGCATGGCGCCCCAACTTTTTTGGAACTGGGGTCGTACATACAGTAAGGTCCTGTCACAACATTTCTTATTATATCACATGGCCGTGTGCGATCACTGTGACAGTCGGAAAAAAAAAATCATAATAGGTCTGATTTGTAAAGCTAACACACTAGGGGGTTGATTTATTAAAACTGGAGAGTGCAAAGTCTGGTGCAGCTGTGCATGGTAGCCAATCAGCCCTTAAATGTCAGCTTATTCAAATACTTGACCTCCAGAAGATTTACCCCCTTCCTAAATAGGCAATTTTTTGCGATGCGGCACTGCGTTACTTTAACTGACAATTGCGCGGTTGTGCGACGCTGTACCAAATAAAATTTAGGTTCTTTTTTTTCCACAAATAGAGCTTTCTTTTGGTGGTATTTGATCACCTCGGCGGGTTTTTATTTTGTGCGTTATAAACTAAATAAACCCGACAATTTTGAAAAAATTTAATATTTTTTACTTTTTGCTATAATACATATCCAATTAAAAAAATTGAAAAAAAACTAATTTCTTCATCAATTTAGGCCAATATGTATTCTGCTGCAGAAAATCACAATTAGCGTATATTGATTAGTTTGCGCAAAAGTTATAGCGTCTACAAACAATAGGATATTTTTATTTATTTTAGTTTTTCTTTTATTTTTACTAGTAATGGTGGCAATCAGTGACTTATAGTGGGACTGCAATATTGTAGCGGATAATCGGACACTGACACTGACACTTCTGACACTTTTTGGGGACCAGTGACACTAATACAGTGATCAGTGCTAAAAATATACACTGTCACTGTACTAATGACACTGGCTGGAAAGGGGTTAACATCAGGGGCGATCAAAGGGTTAACTGTGTTCCTAGCCTGTGCTTACTCACTGTGGGGGAGGGTGTTTTTACTATGGGAAGGCAAAGATCTGTGTTCCTGCTTTGCAAGAACACAGGATCAATGCCTTCCCTCCTCACAGAACGTCAATCTGCCTTGTTTACACTTGTACTGAGCTGTGCAATCACGTGTGCGCGCCCCAGACCCGGAAGTGTCAGATCACGTACTGGGTATGTGATCTGGCACGGAGCGGCCGCCCTGCCGCAGTTTATCTGTGGCGGTCGGCCAGGAAGCGGTTAAGCTTTGACAAAATTCCTGGAAGCAGATTGGTTTTTATGCAGAGCAGCACCAGATTTTGCACTCACACAGTTTTAGTAAATCAACCCCTAGGATCGTTATTTTCGAAAAAGTTGGTTATTTTTAGCAGTCCACTGAGATCTGAAAATTACAGTCGTGTAAAAACTGCTTTGTGGATTGAATATTTTTACGCATTTTATGGATTGAGTTTTTTTTTTTTTTATTCATTTGTTTTCATTTTAGTTTCATTTGTTTTTTAGTTTTTTCGGACGTTTCGAAAATTCAGAAATTCCAAATTTTCGAATTTTCAAAATTGAAAAATTCAGAATTCGTAGATTTGAAAATTAGAAAATTTCCGAATTCTAAAATTAAAAATTTTTTGTACTTTCGAGTTTTCGATTTTCCGAATTTTCGGAAATTCGGAATCCGAAAATTTGAAAACCCAAAAGTTTGAAAATCAGAAATTAAGAAAGAAAATTTGAAATAATAACTAACTAATATTAACTAACTATTAAATTATAGGTATTGGAATTTCCTTTCAAATTTGGCTTTTAGTGAACGTAACGAATACAAATTTATCTGAAGTTACAAATTATCCAAAATCATGAATGCCGCATCTAAATGAATGGAACGGAACTAATTAATAAATAATATTAGTAAAAAGTTTTTAGTGTTATTGTTATTTCTTATTATTAATTTGTTACGTTCCATTCGTTTAGCTACAGCATTCGTTTTTTCGGATAATTCCTTACGTTCACTAATGCCCTGTACACACATTTTCCGATGGGCTAAAATCCGATGGAATTTTCCATCAGAATTCTGTTCAAGCTGTCTTCCATCAGTCTTGCCTACACCCTGTCAGTCCAAATTCCGACCGTCCAAAACGCGGTGACGTACAACACTACGACGAGTCGAGAAAAAGGAAGTTCAATGCTTCCGTGCATGCGTCGACTTGATTCTGAATATGCGTGGGTTTTTTCTCCGTCGGGGTTCCACACAGACGATAGGAATTTCCTATCGTTTTTTTTTCCATCGGAAAAAAATAAAACATGTTCTATTTCTAAACACCAACGAAAAAAAAAATCCGATGGGGCCCACACACGATAGGAATTTCCGATGAAAAAAGTCCATCTGACTTTTTTCATCGGAAAATCCGATCGTGTGTACAAGGCATAACAGCCAAATTTGAAAGGAAATTCCAATACCTATAATTTAAGTTATTATTAGTTAGTTATTATTTCCGTTTTTCTAATTATCAGGTTTTCTCATTTTCAGGTTTTGGTTCTTATTTTTTTGGAGTTTCGTTCTTTTGAATTTTCTGATTTTTATTCTTATTTTCGGATTTTTTAATTTCCTGAAATTCCGAATTGCGAATTTCCGGATTTATGAAATTTTGAAATTCAGAATTTTCTGATTTTCAAATTTCCGAATTTTCGAAAGCTCAAAAATTAGAAAATCAAAAAATTCTGATATTTCCAAATGAACAACCTTGTTGAAATTTGTTAAAAAAGGAATTCGGAACTAAACGAATTGCACATGTCTACTTTTTTTAAACATCTTGATATGGGTTGGCAATTGGTAGTAAGTGTACACACGGAAGTTGGAGAACTCAAATTTCAGTTTGGAAGGGCAACGTCATTGTTCATGAATACTTTTTGTGCTTTGGGAGAAGCATATCTTGCTGTCTTCCACTCATAGTCCAGCATTGGCTATATCAGTATTTTGCAGTAACCTTTTGCTTTCTTTCCTCTACCAGGAGGTTGGCTCGGTCTACGTTACTGCTGATCCCCCTTTTCGGAATACACTACACCGTCTTTGCCTTTTCTCCAGAGAACGTCAGCAAGAGGGAAAGACTGGTCTTTGAGTTGGGGCTGGGATCATTTCAGGTACCTCAAGTGATTCTAAAGGTTGCAATTAAAAAATATATATATTTATGTTTTACTTACCTACTCCGTGTAATGGTTTTGCACAGAACACCCCTGATTATCTTTTTTTTGGGTCCTCCGCTAGCGGTCTTGGCTCATCCCCCATGCTGAGTGCCCCCAATAGCAAGTCTCTTGCTATGGGGCTACTCGAGCAGGTATTGAGACGTGCGCCTGTGAATGGACATTGTCCATTCACGTACAGAGCAAGGCACGGCCCCAGGGCCGCTGATAGGCCAGTACAACTGGCCCTGTTGTACCGGGCCCGGCCAACCTAATCAGTAGAGTAATTTAATGTAAAAAAAAATTAAAAAATCATCCAGCCATCCCTTAACGTGCCACCAGAGAGAGATCCAGGAGAGCCGCTGCTCTCAGGCACATCGCTGGATCGAGATGGGGCTCAGGTAAGTATAAGGGCGGGCAGAGGGGGGGGAGCAGCACCCAGAAGGTTTTTTACCTTAATGCTAGAGATGGGCCAAACAACCCCCCCTGTTCAGTTCACAGAAAAAGTCCAGAACAGGGAAAAGATTTGGCTCCAAACCGCAAACTCCTTTGTAGTCTATGTGAGCCGAACATGACAAATCAAAAGTCCCCATTTTGAAGGCTTATATGCAAGCAATTGGCAACAAAAATGTTTTTTTTAAAACGATTGTTTTCAAAAGAGCAGTGATTTTAATGATAGTTAAAGTGAAACAATAAAAATGAAAAAATCCTTTTAATATAGTGCCTGGGGGGGGGGGGGTCCCTGTAAAGTGGGGCATCTGTAGCATGTATAGAACCTGCTGCAGCAAAAAAAACATTTTTAAAGAAAAAAAAGAGTCAAATCACATTTAAATTGACTCACGGTTGCAGTTGTCGTCACCCGGCTATTTAAAAAAAAAAAAAAATTAACAGCATGGGGTTCCCGCCCCCCCCCCCCCCCCCCCCCGGTCCAGCCGGACAGGAAGGATTGTGGGGAAGAGGCTCTTGTCCTCATCAACATGCCTCGAAGCCCTGAAGCACCCACTCCCCCCCATGTTAAGGGCATGTGGCCTAGTATGGTTCATGGCCTGCATGCTCGGATAAGGGTCCGGTATGGATTTTGGGGGAGACCCCAATGCGCTTTTTTTAAAAAAATGGTGAAGAATTTCTCTTTAAATCAATTCCAGACCCAAAGGGCCTGGTATGGAACGGAGTGGAGAACCCCACGCCAGTTTCTTTTTTTTTCAATAATTTTTTTTCCAGCTGTCAGTGGGGAAGCCACACAATAATAATAGGCACAATACAAATATCTCCTAATCTGTCTGATTACCGTTGGATTGGGAATATTATATTTCTTTAGACAGAACCAAGTCAATTCCCAGGTTGTACAGGAATAGGATAATCCTAAAACATAATTTTAATATTTTTTTTTCTTTCTGTGGAAAAAAATATGAAATCATTTTATTTATTTATTTTTCGGCACAAGAACAGGTGCAGGATAGGTGAAAGAACTACCCATAACATAGGAGGAGCCATTTAAAGTCTATCGCACCCTTAAAAAGCAATCAGAAGCCACCTTTTTATGTTGCCTTCCCCATTGACCCTAATGCGTTCATGCAAAATGGCAAGAGAAATCTCACAATTTTTGCAGAAATTTTAGGGAAATAAAAACTCTAAATTTCACTCATCCCTAACTATTCAAGCTAATAGGAATAATTATGTTATAAAAACAGGGAAATGCAAACACACATAAAAAAGGTATTTTTTTTTTTTAATAATCTTTATTTTATTTATTTATAAATATTCATTGTATGAGAACATATCGAAAATCAAGGAACAAAAAGACAATAAAATAAAATAAATTTAAATAAACAAGAGGCAGTGACAATATAGGTATACAGAATATACGAATTCCAGGAGTCTAAAAATGTTTTTTTATCTCTGTTTCAAGGGTTTTGTTGTTGCAATCCTCTACTGTTTCCTGAATGGCGAGGTAAGATAAAGTTTACTGCAGTTTTCTCATTCAAAGCTAAAATCCCATTACCACAAATGCATGTTTATATTTATATGAATTTTATTTCCTTTTTTTTTTTTTTTACTGATACAAATATGTTTATTGTATCACAATGCCAACTTTAGACCCCATTCACACAGGGGCGACTCGTCAGGCGTCTCAGCCGCCTGACCAGTCGCGTCCCATTCTGTACAATGGAATCGTTCTAAGCGGAGCAACTGAAGTCGCTCCGACTTAGAAAAAGGTTCCTGTACTACTTCAAGACGACTTCAAGGCGACTTCCATTGACTTCAATACAGAAGTCATTTTGGAAGTCTGCTTTGAAGTCGTCTTGAGATCGCCCAGCACAGGCGCGGCACAAGTTGTGCCGCCCCTGTGTGAATGGGCTCTCAAAGTGAATTCTAGTGGTTTTGACCAGTTTTGTTTAATTTAGAAGTTGTTGTTTTTTTGGTTTTTTTAATAATAAACTAAAATATTTGTTTTACAAATAAAGATTTAGTAGAGGGTGCCCCTGTGACATGAGATTTTCACCGTGGATCTTCTAAACCGAGGGCACAGTAGAGACTGATTGCCTTCAGACTTTCTATTTCTGATTCAAACCCCATATGATCCCATTTGAACAAAGCAGGTAGTGATGTGCTGAACATACCTGGGTTTGGTGGACATTACTAAAGTTCGAGGGCTAAATCCAAACTCCCTTGAAATAAATAGTAGCCAAATGTATATAAAAAAAAAAAAAATGGGGGACTGTACACTGCCCTGGGAAACATGAACCAAAGTAAAGAGAATTTTTTAAAAAATGTGATTTTAGCAGAAAGCACTTATTTTAGTAATGATTAAAATGAAACATTAGACATGTGCAAAATGAAAGAATGGGTTTCACTTTCGATTCATTATTTAGTTTAGTTAAAATTGTTAAATTTGATTTCAGGCTTTGTTTGGTTTAGTTTTGTTCATTCATTTTAGAATTTTCCAAATTCGGTGGAATTTAATTAAATTCAACCAAATTCGGAAAATATGAATCAAATTTGAATTTATTCTATTTAAATTTCGGAAGACGGTTCTATTCTTTCTATTCTTTTCTATTGTTTTTTTTTCTATTCTATCCTTTTATTTTATTTTCTATTTTTGTGTAATCTATTCTATTCTGTTGTTTTCTGATCTACTCTAATCTATTCTTTTTCTAATTTATTCTATTCCAATTTCGGAAGACAGTTATATTCTATTCTAATCTATTCTATTGGAATTCAAATGTATTCCATTTGAAATTTGAATTTCGGAAGACAGTTATATTCTATTTTATCCTACTCTTTTCTATTCTATTCTAATCTTATCGATTCTATTCAAATTCAAATTTATTCCATTTGAAATTTTAGAAGGCAGTTATATTCTATTTTATTCTATAAATTTTATTCTATTCTATTGTTTTTTTCTATTCTACTCTATTTTCTATTTTATTTTATTTTAATATTTTATGTTATATTCTATTCTGTTTTACTCTATAATTTTCTATTCTATTCTTGTCTATTCTATTCCTTTATTCTCTGTTCTATTTTTCTCTATTCTCGTTTTCAAATTCAATTTCATTTTCAAATTCAAATGTTATATTCTATTTTAAGCTATTCATGTTATTCTATTCCGTTGTTTTTTACTATTATATTCTTTTCTATTCTATTTTATGCTAATATTTTAAGTTATATTCTATTCTGTTTTACTCTATTCTTTTCTATTTATTCCTTTTTTTCTCGGTTCTATTTTATTCTATACTCGTTTTCGAATTCAATTTAATTTTTAAATTCAAATGTTATATTCTATTTTATTCTATTCATTTTATGCTATTCTATTTTTTAAGATTCTATTTTATTTTATTCTAATATTTTATGTTATACTCTAATCTGTTTTACTCTATTCTTTCCTATTCTATTATTTTCTATTATATTCCTTTATTCTCTGTTCTAATTTATTCTATACTCATTTTTGAATTCAATTTCATTTTTAAATTCAAATGTTATATTCTATTTTATTCTATTCATTTTATTCTATTCTATTTTTTTAGATTCTATTTTATTTTATTCTAATATTTTATGTTATATTCTAATCTGTTTTACTCTATTCTTTTCTATTCTATTCTTTTCTATTATATTCCTTTATTCTCTGTTTTATTTTATTCTATACTCGTTTTCTAATTCAATTTCATTTTTAAATTCAAATGTTATATTCTATTTTATTCTATTCATGTTATTCTATTCTATTGTTTTTTATATTCTATTTTATTCTATTCTATATTATTCTAACATTTTATGTTATATTCTATTCTGTTTTACTCTATTTTTTTCTATTCTTGACTATTCTATCCTTTTCTATTCTATTCCTTTATTCTCTGTTCTATTTTATTCTATACTCATTTTCAAGATTAATTCAATTTTCAAATGTTATAGTCTATTTTATTCTATTCATGTTATTCTATTCTATTGTTTTTTTCTATTATATTCTTTTCTATTCCATTGTATGATAATATTTTAAGTTATATCGTATTCTGCTGTACTATATTCTTGTCTATTCTATTCTATTCTTGTCTTTTCTATTCTTTTCTATTCAATTCCTTTATTCTCTGTTCCATTTTATTCTATACTGGTTTTCAGATTCAATTTCATTTTTAAATAAAATGTTATATTCTTTTTTATTCTATTCATTTTATTCTATTCTATTTTTTCTATTCTATTCTTTTCTGTTCTATTTTATTCTAATATTTTATGTTATATTCTATTCTGTTTTACTCTATTATTTTCCATTCTATTCTATTCTATTCCTTTATTCTCTATTCTATTTTATTCTATACTCGTTTTCAAATTCAATTTCATTTTCGAATTCAAATATGATTTGAAATCAATTTAATTTAAATTTCGGACAAAATTTTGTTTTGTTATTTCAGATTCCTTTTTAAATTTGTTACTATTGTAATCTGGAAACTCAGATACATCTGGATAAAGAAAAATTTGTCTAAATTTCAACTCAGAACTAAATGAACCACACATGTCTATAAAACCTAAAAAATGCTAATTTCCATAAGATAACATGGCTGGGGGGGGGGGGGCTGATCATGCCTGTAAAGTGCCATGTATACAACTTACTACAGCAAGACTTATATTTACAAAGAAAAAAATGTGTTTTTATTGGCGGCCAAATGACGGCTCCCAGCTGCTTTGTTCTGTTTGTAAACATAGTGTGTAGGGATGCCCTTCATCTATACCAGACCCTTATCCTAGATGAAGGTCTGATATAGATGTAAATAGGGGACCCACAGAGGAAAAAAAAAACTGTATACGGGTTCCCTCATCATTTATATCAGCCCCTTCATGTCTGGTATGAGTTTTAAAGGGAACCCCATGAAAACAAAAGTAAAAAAATGGTGTGAGGTCCCTCCATTGAGCATGCAGCCTGGCTAGCCATGTAATACGGGGATGGGCATGCAGCCAATACCCTCCTGAACCATACCAGGAAACATACTCCTAACCTGGGGGGGCTTCCTTGCCAGGTTGGACCCCCGATGGCAAATCACCTTGTCCCCATGTTGATATGGACCATCACCTCTTCCCCACAACCACCGGGCCAGAGTTGTTGGGAAGAGGCCATGGTCCTTATCAAAATGCAGGCAGGCCACCCAGATACCACTTCCCCCTATTTGAATGAATAAGGGGTATAATACCCCTACTCATTGCCCAAAAAAAATGTATAGTGTAAATATACGAAAGTTTTTTTGTCATATATATATATATATATATATATATATATATATATATAAAAAGTCCCACGATATATACGTCCATCATCAGTTGTGTTGCCCAGTGATGCAGACCCACATCAATTATGATACCTGATGCCCATCGACCCGCTGAAAAAAACAAAACTGCGGATTAGACATGTGCAATCCGTTTCGTTCCAAATTCGTTAATGCAGATATATCCGAATTAACGAAAACCCGTTTAACAAACTTTTCAGAATATTCGTAAATTTAAATATTCGAAGATTCGTAAATTAAAAAAAAAAAGTAAATAAAAAAAAAATTGTAAATTCGAAAATGAGAAAACCCGAAAATAACTGACTAACTAATACTAACTATTACTAACTATTAAATTATAGGTATTGAAATTTCCTTTCAAATTCGGCTGTTAGTGAACGTAACGAATACGAATTTATATTAAGTTACGAATTATCCGAAATAACAAATGCTGCATCTAAACGAATGGAACGTAATGAATTAATAATAATAATAAACTTTTTTATTATTATTATTATTTATTATTATTAATTTGTTATGTTCCATTCATTTAGACGCGGCATTCGTTATTTTGGATAATTCGTAACTTCGGATAAATTAGTATTCGTTACGTTCCCAAACAGCCAATACCTATAATTTAATAGTTAGTTATTATTAGTTAGTTAGTTATTATTTCGGATTTTCCAATTTTCCAATTTCTGAATTTTCACATTTCAGAATTTTCAAATTTCAGAATTTTCAAATTTTAGAATTTACGAATTTTAGAATTTTCAAATTTTCAAATTTACAAATTTACAAATACTGCATCTAAATGAATGGACCATAACGAATTCAAACTTTTCTGAAGTTACAAATTGATTCGAAATAAGGAATTTCGATCATACCGAATGACCCAAAAACAATACCTATAATTTAATAGTTAGTTATTATTAGTTAGTTATTATTTCTGATTTTCAAATTTACAAATTTACTAATTTTTTAAATTGATGAATTTTCACATTTTTGAATTTACGAATTTTTGAATTTACGAATACTAAATGAATGGACCATAACGAATTCAAACTTTTCTGAAGTTACGAATTTCGATCATACCGAATGACCCGAAAAACAGCCAATACCTATAATTTAATAGTTCGTTGTTATTAGTTAGTTAGTTATTATTTTGGATTTTCACATTTACGAATTTACGAATTTTCAAATTTACGAATTTTCACATTTTCAAATTTACGAATCTTTGAATTTTCTAATTTTTGAATTTACAAATTTTCGAATTAACACATTTACGAATTTACGAATTTACGAATTTTAGAATACCGCATCTAAATGAATGGACCATAACGCTTTCCCCGACTTGTTCATTCCCCGACTTAGTTGGGGTAGGCGGTACACTTTGGTGGGGGTCAGCCACGCCCAGTGACCTTTGACCTCTGGGGACCTGCCCTCTGACCTTTGACCTCTGGGGGAGGTCCCTGTTCAAGAGCCTGGGTCCTAGCCTTGTTCTTAAAGGGAGAACCCTAACCCCTAACCCTAATCCCTAACCCTAACCCCTAACCCTCACCCTAACCCTAAGTCTCAACCCTAACCCTAAATCTCAACCCTAACCCTAAGTCTCAACCCTAACCCTAACTGACCTTTGACCTATGAACTTTAACCCCAAGTGCATCTTCACTTAGTGACTCTCCCCACCCTAAAACCCCTACCTTTCCCAGATCCCGCTCGGTTTGTTGGAAAAAGGGGGTAATTTTTATTTTTTTCGAATTAACACATTTACGAATTTTAGAATTTACGAATTTTAGAATACCACATCTAAATGAATGGACCATAACAAATTCATACTTTTCTGAAGTTACGAATTTATTCAAAATAACGAATTTCAATCATAGGGAACGACCCGAAAAACGGAAAAAAAAAAAAACAACGAATGAAACAAAAACAATCACATTTTTCGGCAGTGCACATGTCTAAGATAGATAGATAGATACAGTAGACTTGATAATATTGCATTGTATAAAGATCAATCAGCGCCACTAGATAAGTGCTACATGCAAAATAAATTAAGATATTGTGCAAATGGTGTACAAAATTGCTATAGAAATAAATAAAATTATTTTCTCCAGCTGCTAAACACTCTCAGTGTATCACCTCACCACCAGAAATATTTATTGGGTAAATAGTGCAGCGCTGTAAATGATAATAATGCATGTTTACCATCCTTTTCAATAACAACAAAAGTACATAAAAAAATGACCTTTTAAAGTTTCTCCCTAAAGGTGCAATCAGAGATAAAGAGAAAATGGCGGAGTTGGAAAGTCAACCGGTACTTTGCTGTGGATTTCAAGCACCGTCACCCATCCCTGGCGAGCAGCGGAGTCAATGGAGGGACACAATTGTCCATTCTGAGCAAGAGCAGCTCCCAGATCCGGATGTCCAGCATAAATGCGGAGAACCTGGTGACATGAGTTCCCAAACTGCCTGAGAACAGTCAAATGTCACTCTTTTTTTTTTTTTTATAATTTTTTTTTATTTTCCCCTAAAACTTTAATGTCTGCATCCTATTTTTTTTTTTTTTTTTTTTTTAAGGGAAACATTGGGTCGGGGAGAAACAACATGTAAATGCTGGATTGTAAACCTTACCAGGTTTCCAAAAAAAAGAAAAAGTCAAAGGATCACATTGATCACGTCCATGGAGTCATGTGATTGGTGGCTAGCAATAGAACCTTATATACATATTATATCCATACACTTTTTTTAAATGCAAAGTCCACAGTAAATAATCAGTCTTTGACATATTATTATATTTGTAGCACATGCCTATTTTCCGTTGATATTTTTATGTATCTGGTTATTAATGTTGTGTGGGGGGAAAAAAAAAATGGGGGCACATCTGTTAAAAACGAGTGAACTTGAAGCTGCGTTTTACAAACCGTCACCATACCCCTGGTTAATTATTGTAAATTTGGGGATTTTTCTTCAGTTATAGTTGTCCCCAATGTATTTTTAATTACATTTTTAATACCTCAACAGAGGTTCCATTTTCACTAGTTTTCGTGAATGTCCTCTAAAATAACAGAAATTATTTGGAGCACTTGAACTGTAATTCTTATAGTATATTAAAATAGTGTGTACAAATAGGTCATAGTAGTTTACAATATTGTGGCAGCTTGAAGTAGATTTTATTTTATATTATATATAAAAATAATATAAATATACAGTATCTCACAAAAGTAAGTACACCCCTCACATTTTTGTGAATATTTTATTCTATCTTTTCATGTGACAACACTGAAGAAATGACACTTTGCTACAATGTAAAGTAGTGAGTGTACAGCTTGTATAACAGTGTAAATTTGCTGTCCCCTCAAAATAACTCAACACACAGCCATTAATGTCTAAACCGCTGGCAACAAAAGTGAGTACACCCCTAAGTGAAAATGTCCAAATTGGGCCCAAAGTGTCAATATTTTCGAGGGGGCCACCATTATTTTCCAGCACTGCCCTAACACTCTTGGGCATGGAGATCACCAGAGCTTCACAGGTTGCCACTGGAGTCCTCTTCCACTCCTCCATGATGACATAACCGAGCTGGTGGATGTTGGAGACCTTGCGCTCCTCCACCTTCCGTTTGAGGATGTCCCACAGATGCTCAATAGGGTTTAGGTCTGGAGACATGCTTGGCCAGTCAATCACCTTTACCCTCAGCTTCTTTAGCAAGGCAGTGGTCGTCTTGGAGGTGTGTTTGGGGTGGTTATCATGTTGGAATACTGCCTTGTGGCCCAGTCTCTGAAGGGAGGGGATCATGCTCTGCTTCAGTATGTCACAGTACATGTTGGCATTCATGGTTCCCTCAATGGACTGTAGCTCCCCAGTGCCGACACTCCCACCACCATGCTTGACTGTAGGCAAGACACACTTGTCTTTGTACTCCTCACCTGGTTGCCGCCACACACGCTTTTCATCTGAACCAAATAAGTTTATCTTGGTTTCATCAGACCACAGGACATGGTTCCAGAATTCCATGTCCTTAGTCTGCTTGTCTTCAGCAAACTGTTTGCAGGCTTTCTTGTGCATCATCTTTAGAAGAGGCTTCCTTCTGGGATGACAGCCATGCAGACCAATTTGATGCAGTGTGCAGAGTATGGTCTGAGCACTGACAGGCTGACCCCCCACCCCTTCAACATCTGCAGTAATGCTGGCAGCACTCATACGTCTATTTCCCAAAGACAACCTCTGGATAAGACGCTGAGCATGTGCACTCAACTTCTTTGGTTGACCATGGCGAGGCCTGTTCTGAGTGGAACCTGTCCTGTCAAACTACTGTATGGTCTTGGCCACCATGCTGCAGCTCAGTTTCAGGGTCTTGGCAATATTCTTATAGCCTCGGCCATCTTTATGTAGAGCAACAATTTTTTCAGATCCTCAGAGAGTTCTTTGCCATGAGGTGCCATGTTGAACTTCCAGTGACCAGTATGAGAGAGTGAGAGCGATAACACCAAATTTAAAACACCTGCTCCCCATTCACACCTGAGACCTTGTAACACTAACGAGTCACATGACACCGGGGAGGGAAAATGGCTAATTGGGCCCAATTTGGACATTTACACTTAGGGGTGTACTCACTTTTGTTGCCAGCAGTTTAGACATTAATGGCTGTGTGTTGAGTTATTTTGAGGGGACAGCAAATTTACACCGTTATACAAGCTGTACACTCACTACTTTACATTGTAGCAAAGTGTCATTTCTTCAGTGTTGTCACGTGAAAAGTAATAATAAAACATTTAAAATAAAAATGTGAGGGGTGTACTCACTTCTATGAGATACTGTCTCTCTATATAGATACTTTTTTTATTTTTTATTTTATTTTGTGCTTGTAAAATCAAAAAATGTGAAGTGACCTAAATGAAGTCTGTATATAGATTGCACTGTGTTTGGTGATACATGCAGGGTGTGTCTGCAAAAATAAATAAAACATTGCAGATTCTACGCAAAATATAGATACACGTACACTAATATTTTGATAATGTTGTAGACTGTAACAAGGAATATGGTAATAGCATTGACACTGTAACATTTTCTGCTTTTATTTTTTAATGAGTTTAAAAGTATAAAAAAAGACAGCTTTTAATATTTTGCGACAGTCAAAAAAATTGCCTTGCACCTACTGCTACAAATTCTAACATATTTTCTTATCTCACACTTATATGATGTCAATTAGCTAAAAAAAATATATATATAGATATACCAAGATTAAGAGGTATTTTCAGAAAAGAAAAATTAAGCAAAATAAATAAAAATACGTGAAAACTGGATAATAATACTACGCTTACAGATATTTTTATTATATTTTAATGAAAAGCATACATATACACATAATACAAAATAGAGTCATAAACAATTATCTGGTGCACTACAGGCCACACCTTTTGTTTTGCAGAATATAAAATATTAGATAAAAGGTATTTTTGGAATGAAAGAACAAAGGTAAGGCCTAAAAATATGCAGAATGTGTAAAACAATGCAGAATGTGTATAAACAATGCAGAATGTGTATATCTCATATCATTATTTAAAATCGCAGAACCTTTTATTTTTTTGGAAAAGTAATAGGCTGTGACATGACTTGTGCCATATATCACTCTGAGCCATTAAAACATTAACTGTAAATGCATAATTTTATATGTGTTTTAGTAAGTCTGTGTGTTGAAGTCTTGATGTTTACAAGCAAAAAATATCATACCCTATCATGTCCAGAATTTTAGGGAATTTATATTTGCTTTTATAGCACCTCAATTAATCATCTTAAAATCTAGAATGTTTGAAAGTATTTGGGTAATAGATGTTTTATAATCTATATTTTCCTTGTAAGGGAAACATGATCTTTGGCATGCAACTAATTAATTGTAATATTTTTTTTTTCAGTAGGCATTATTTTTTTATTATTTATTTTACTATGTCTAAATGTGAAAAGTAAAGCATCAAAGCAGTAATAATGTTTTCATTTTGCAATGGAGTCAGTCAGCAATCTTCAATGGAAGCAGACTCTCAAGCCAATGCGATCATTTTACAACATTTTAGATCACCTTTCAAGCACCTCCTTAAGCATCTTGCATGTCTAACCTAACATTTTAATCTAAAGTGCCTTTTTACAGAACCCCCCCCCCCCCCCTAATATATTAGTTTTACTCAACTTTTTGAACTATTACTACAAAGCTACAGATATAACTGCAGATGTTACATACTCCTTAAAAAAAAATAAAAAAAATATTTTTGAACAAGAAACACTTCTATTTTGAACACATAATTATATCAAGCTAAATTAAAAGTATTATTTACGTGGAAAGGAACACAATTTTTACAAAATGACTGTAATAACATTTTAAAGTTTTTAGATCTGACTGTGCATTTTAACATTTGTTTTCTATTTTAAATTTACAACAGCATATACAGTCATGGCCAAAACTATTGGCACCCCTTGCATTTTTTTCATAGAATGCACCACTTCGGACAGAAAATTGTTGCAATCACAAATGTTTAGACATTCTCATGTTTATTTATTTTGTTTGTATTGGTATGATATCCAAAAGTGGAGAAACAAAAAGCCAAATCTAAAACATTCCGCACAAAAACTCCAAAAATTGGCAGGACATAATTATTGGCACCCTCAATTTAACCACTTCCAGCCCAAGGACGTCATATGACGTCATTGACTTTGAGTGGGGATATCTGCTGCAGGCATCATCTTTAACAGCCGGGGATTCTGTGCACTAAAAGAACAATCATAGCGGCAGTTCAGCCGCTTGATCGTTCTTACAGGTGGCGGGAGGGGTCCCCCCTCCCGCCGCCCTCCGGTGCTTCTCCGGTGCTTCTCCATGCTCGCCCGTATGATCATCGAACCAGAGACAGAGTCCTCCGCCGCTGGATGTTGATCATAGAGATTTCCGGTGACCAGACAGTCCCCAGTCATCTCTATGACCTTCAAAGGCCCAGGCGCGACATTATTACCGCCATTTTATTCCCTAGGGTTTCTGCTAAAAAAACATATATAAATGTTTGGGGTTTCTAAGTATTTTTATTGCACAAAAAAATATGATTTTTACATGTAGGAGAGGAGTGCCAGAATAGACCCAGTATGGAAGTGGTTAATATTTGGTAGCACACCCCTTGGAAAAAAATAACAGAAATCAATGGCTTCCTGTAACCATCGGTGAGTTTCTTACACCACTCTGCTGGAATTTTGGACCACTCTTCTTTCGCCAAATGCTCCAGGTCTCTCCGATTGGAAGGGTTCCTTTTCCTAACTGCTGTTTTGATATCTCTCCACAGGTGCTCTATGGCCAGTTCAGTGCTCTCCAGCACTTTGTCTTACACCATTTCTGGGTGCTTTTTGACATGTGCTTTGGGTCATTGTCCTGCTGTAAGACCCATGACCTCTGACAGAGACCCAACTTGCTGACACTGAGCCCTACATTGCACCCCAGAATTCTTTGGTAGTCTTCATATTTCAAATGCCATGCACTTGGTCAAGACATCCAATGCCTGAAGCAGCAAAGCAACCCCATAACATCAGTGAACCTCCACTATGTGTGACTGTAGGGACTATATTATTTTCTTTAAAGGCCTAATTTCTTTTTCGTAAAACAGTAAAATGATGGACTTTACCAAAAAGCTGGAATTTTGTTTTGTCTGTCCACAGCACATTCTCCCAAAAGGATTTTGGCTTCCTCAATCTGGCTTTTTTTATGTTTCTGTGTCAACAGTGTGGTCCTCCTGGGTCTCCTACCATAGCGTCCCTTTTCATTCAAATGACAACGTATATTGTGAGATGACACAGTTGTACCCTATGCCTGAAGGCCAGCTTGCCTTTTTCTGGTAGTTGACCGAGGTTCTTTATCCACCATTCCAACAATACTTTGTTGCAATTGTTTGATCAATTTTTCTCTTTCGTCCACGTCCAGGTAAATTAGCTACAGTGGCATGGGCTGTAAACTTCCTGACAATGTTGCGCACAGTGGACACAGAACATTGAGATCTCTGGAGATGGACTTGTAACCTTGAGATTGTCCATACTTTTCCACAATTTTTGTTCTCAAGTCCTCAGACAATTCTTTGCTGCTCTTTCTCTTCTCCATGCAGCACAAAGAGACACACAACACAAAGGTTGAGTACATTTTTCACCATTAACTGGTTGCCGGTGTAATTTCTATATTGTCAGCACCTGTTAATTGATACAGATGAGTATAATTACAAATTACAGGAGCATCACAAACTTGGAATTTAATTATTTCTTACAATTTTGCGAAGGTGCCAATAATTTTGTCCTGTCCATTGTTGGAAGTTTTGCGTGGAATGTGTCAGATTTGGCTTTTTTTTCTCCACTTTTTTTGTGTCATACCGATACAAACAAAAGAAACAAACATGAGAATGCTGAAACATTTGTGATTGCACCAATTTTTTGGGCGAAGTGGTTCATTATCTGACAGGAACGCAGGGGTGCCAATATTTTTGGCCATGACTGTACATATATTTATTTTTTACAATCTCTGCCATATAATTTTTTGTATTTAGCGTGAATGTATGTCCCCAAGAAATGGTATGGCTTAAAAGTTACATACGAGTTCATTTTTTTTTAAATACATTTCCAACTTGTGGGTTTAGGGTTCTGGTGATGGAGGTTTTTATTCATCAATCTCTTTGGCTGTTGGGTGGCCACTTATAATGTAACTCTGATGCATGCAAATAAAAGTTACAATGTCTTGACACTGGTGCCATTCTCGGCGTCATACAGATGCTGGGAATGGTCTGAGAGTGTCCATTGCGCTTTACATCACCCGATGTAGTGTATACTAATTAAATCATTAAAACATTGCTAGGAGAAAGAGAGAAAGAGGACATGTATTTATTTTTTAGCATAACAGACACGCAAAGTCTCTTCTGTTAGAAAAAAAAAAACTTGTATAAATTGTCTTGTTAAATCAACTTTAGCTTTACACAAACTATTTAAAACACAATTCAAACTGTAATTGCCATTGAATAATAAAAAAAACAAAAACGTAATCTCCCAATATTTTTAAAGCTAAAGGTCGACTGTAAATGTTCATGTATGTGAACTTTGCCAATGAAATTTTAAATTTTGTTTAGATCGTTTCTATGTAGCTAAAAAACATTTAACAAAACAACACATACCATTTTTTTTTTTAAAAGATTGCCAATGAGAGATAAAAACGTGAAATTTTGTATATGCTGTTGTGACTATTTTAAGCCCTCTGATTGCTTATATTTAATAAGTGGCAAATTAATTAAACATTGCACCCAAAAGGCAAAAAAATTATAATTGTTAATAATGATTATTAATTATTATTTTTAATAATTAATACAATTATTAGTTCATTTATAAATGTTTCACTATCTCTGAGGCTTCTATGTATTATTTTTTTCCTATAAATTATATTACAAAGGCACCTGCCAAAAGCTTTCTATTTTTTCTTTTTAAATCTGCTACAGGTCCATAATGTTCAAATGACTGAAGACAGCATGAAAGAAACCTATAAATGATTAGTACTATTTTAATTATTTTATATTTTATCTATTTATTTAACACATTTTTAGGGATGCTAATCTAAAAAGTAAGTTTTCAGTTAAATGTCACTGTGGCTTTATTCGCCATAAAAAATTATTGTAACTGTAAATGTAATTTTGGTGTGAATTAATAAGATTAAAAATAATTAACAGTTACCTGGTGGTAAAATAGATGAAAAAAAAAATCAAATTAATATTTTTTTAAATCACCTTTTTTAATGACAAACTGGTGACAGGGGTGATCCAAAAGATGGATTGCCAAATTTCAGTGGTATTGTATATAGCTAAAAACTGTAAAGAAAAGATTGTTAAACAACCAAATCTGTAGCTGGGCCCCTAGGCTTAACAACTCAAAAAAAAAAAAATCATACCGTAAGTTCTACTGATGAAAAATTAAGAGGTTTAAGACAAAAATCCGTATAAGACAATAAATATTCAATTTATTTTCTCTTTTCATAAATAGATTAGTAATTTCAAACTTCACTTCAAACTTTCAAACTGTACTTTTTTTTTTTTTTAAAACAAGTTTGCTTTTTCTTAAAACTTTAATAAGTCATGCATTAATTGATTTTTGTTCACCTGGACCTTTTTGAGTTGTTGCACTTAATAAAAGCGAAACCATTACACCTAGATGTTATGTGGTTGCAATAATTTATGTAAGCTATGTTCATTAATATCTTTTCTCATATAATTTTTTTTTTTATACCAGCATATCCTACTAAAGTGTAACACAGTTGGTCACTGTAATTTAGTAAAAATATGTTTTATTGTAAGAATTAACTTTACAGTTTTAAAACGAATTCTAAAATACGCTCAGTACATTTTTGTATTTACTCTACATAGGTTTATGCTATAAGCTTATGGCTGGCAACTCTACCCTGTAAGAAGTTTTTAAATAGTTATGAACATAAATAACTATGAAACTTATTACATCCAGATGTATATTGTTAAATATTTTATATAACAAAAACTATAAACATACAGAGTATCCATTTTATACTATGCACAGTTTTAAAGCCATTTTACAATCAATTGTGCAAAAAAAAAAGAAGAGGGTCACAGCAATACCTAAGATAAAATAGTGTAAGATTTTTATATGAGTATAAAGGTTATAAATGCTATCTAAATAACCAAATCCAGGCAATTAATAATTTTAAGAAATATTTTAAAAAATCAAAGAAATAACACATTGAAAATAGTTTTTGTCCAGTAACATATAAAATAGATTTTAACTCCATCAGCGAGTTGTTTTTTTTATCATTAATGGTAATAGTATATAATGTATGTGCCAAACAAATACATTTCAATTGAAACAAGCAGGAGAGTAAATGATAATGACAAGTATAGTTTAAGTCCAAACTGTGCTTAATACACAACTACAATCTAAGGCACACCATGATTTAATCCAGCTGGACCAATTTCAGGCCTTCATGACATTAATTAATTTGCATACAGTTTCATAATAGTTTTTATATTACGGTAGTGTCACTAAAAGCAGTAGACATTTTTTTATTACATTTTTTTACTATTGGATTGATTTTGTTAAAGGAATAGATAGTGTTCACTTTGCAAAGTAAATGTTCACTTCAATCATCCAACCAGGAGCAAGCAAAAATCATTTTTTTTTTTCTTGTACATAATTGGGTATTCAAAGTTAATCTCACCTTATCTTAACTTCACCATACAATGTTACATGAAAATTCAAAACTCTTTTATTAAACCAACTCCTATAATTACCTGATTTTAATTACAGCAAAGAAAAAAAAGAAGAAGAGATTTATGGCTGTTTATAGGAGTACCACATTCATTGTAACAGTTTATTTAAAAAAAAAAACTATAAAAATTGGACTTTACTGGTATCAACCACAAGAAATATATAAAATATAAACTTTATTCAAAAGCATTAAAAAAATATATTGTTAATAAAAACATCAATTCCAATATCCTGTGCGATTTGGCCATACTAATAAACCACCATCTTTATACTTTGCAAAGTATAATTTTTCAATGCTTTGAAATAAAATTTATATTTTTATATATTTCTTGTGGTCGCTCCTCTCTACTACCAGTAAAGTCCAATTTTTATAGGTTTTTTGTAGCCAATTCTAAATACCTAAGTGTTTTTATTTTTATTTTTTATAAACATATACCTTTATTACGACCAGATACTATTCATACATTAGGACTTTTTAGGCACCAAAAATTCTATCTATATATATTTATTATTGTATTACAAAAATCAATAAAAACAGAAATATTAAAATGTATAATGGCTGACATGTTCTTCAAAAGAAAATCACTTATCTGCATATAAATCATCAGCTATCTATTGCTCTATCCACATTTGCAAACATAGTTGTTAATAAATTATGCCAAGTTATATAAGGAAATATCACACGTGGAAATAAATCCAACACGTTTCATCGTGAGATCTTGATGATTGAAATACGTCAGTCTCCACGTGTGTTATTCCCTTATATAATTTATTGTAGTTCAGTAAAGTTTGATTACACTTGGGGATAGAGGAATAGATAGTTGAGGATGTATACAGTATGTAGATGAGTGATTTTCTCTTGAAGAATATGTCAGCTATTATACATTTTAATATCGCTGTTTTTATTAATGTTTTGTAATACAATGACATCTACAGCCGGGGCCAAAAGTTTTGAGAATGACACAAATATTAAAATAAAGTCTGCTGCCTCAGTGTTTTTAGATTATTTGTCAGATGTTACTATGGTATACTGAAGTATAATTACAAGCATTTCATAAGTGTCAAAGGCTTTTATTGACAATTACATGAAGTTTATGCAAAGAGTCAATATTTGCAGTGTATTTTCAAGACCTTTGCAAGTCGCCAGGCATGCTGTCAATCAACTTCTAGGCCACATCCTGACTGATGGCCGCCCATTCTTCCATAATCAATGCTTGGAGTTTGTCAGAATTTGTGAGTTTTTTTTTTTTGTTCACCTGCCTCCTGAGGATTGACCACAAGTTCTCAATGGGATTAAGGTCTGGGGAGTCCATGTCCATGTTTATTTCCCCAAGCCACTTAGTTATCACTTTGGCCTTATGGCAAGGTGCTCCATCATACTGGAAAAGGCATTGGTCACTCATCACCAAACTGTTCTTGGCTGGTTGGGAGAAGTTGGTCGGAGGAAGTTTTTGTACCATTCTTTATTCATGGATGTGTTCTTAGGCTAAATTGTGAGTGAGCCCCCCACTCCCTTGGCAGAGAAGCAACCCCACACATTTATGGCCTCGGATGCTTTACTGTTGACATCACACAGGACTGGTGGTAGCGCTCACCTTTTCTTCCCTGGGCAATGTTTTTTCTGGATGCCCCAAACAATCGGAAAGGGGATTTATCAAAGAAAATTATATTACCCCGGTCCTCAGCAGTCCAATCCCTGTACCTTTTGCAGAATATCAGTCTCTCCCTGATGTTTTTCCTGGAGAGAAGCGGCTTCTTTGCTGCCCTTCTTGACACCAGGCCATCCTCCAAAAGTCTTCTCCTCACTGTGTGTGCCGATGTCCTCACACCTGCCTGTCGCCATTCCTGAGCAAGCTCTGTATTGGTGGTGCCCCGATCCCGCAGCTGAATCATCTGTAAGAGTCCTGGCGCTTGCTGGACTTTCTTGGGCGCCCTGAAGTCTTCTTTACAAATGAAGTGGAAATGTTTTTTTTTATGGGATTAGGTTCATTTTCATGGCACAGAGGGACTTTGCAATGAATTGCAATTCATCTGATCACTCTTCATAACATTCTGCAGTATATGAAAATTGCCATCATAAAAACTGAGGCAGCAGACTTACTGAAAATTAATATTTGTGTCATTCTCAAAACTTTTGGCCACGGCTGTATTATATCAACCCTTCCACGCTAATGAATATATCATACAAACTGTTAATTTAAAAAAAATATATATATATATAAATATATATATATATATATATATATATATATATATATATATATATATATATATATAGCAAAGCCATAACTACAGTGCTGATTCAATACTGCATAAATATTTAAAATGTGAATATTCAATAACAATAAATCTTCCAAACAAAAAATGTGACCACATATATCACTATATGTGATCATGATTTTGACTGGAAGATTTATTGTTTTAGATTTTTCACAATTTAAATATTTTTGCAGTATTAAATCAGTGCTGTAGTTATGGCTTTGCTATATATATATATATATATATATATATATATATATATATATATTTATTTAATTTTTTTCTGTATTTTTGGTTGCCTAAAAAGGCCTAGTGTATAAATAATACCTAGATCAATTTGAGAATTTAGCACCAATTTATATATCGGGTAAACTGCATCTTAGTTTTCTAGTTTGTATGAAATTATTAAATTATCTCATATATACATACATAATCATTCAAACACAACAGTGCTGGGATTTCTGCTTTCTCACGAAAAACCCAACCGATCTGGTCTGAGCAGAAAAAAAAAATGACCTGTAAAAGTTAGTGATGAAATTGAATGTATGAAATTTACAAAGTACCACCCCAAAAAAAAAAACATTCCTCTTATTTTCTGAGGGTCATCGGTTGTTTTCTAAGGTCATCCACCATATATAACCAATCGTCCTTTACAGATATCAATTTAATTAAGCCATTATTAAAAAGTGATACCTTTAGGAAAGTAGAGAGGCCGTGTTGAGGTTTCCTATACTAATATTAATGTCATATTACATATTCAATTGACTGTTAGCACAGTAAGTGCTCCTAAATGAGTTTTTTTATTATTACTTTTTTTTTTATTTGTCTGCTCATTCATGTGTCATGGCAACTCAACATTTGGAGTGCCTTATTGCAGTAATAGACCATGGTTTCTTTATGTATTTACTGTGATGTCAAGAAAAAAAAAAAAAAGTCTTAACTTGTGTCATTGATCCAATGACCTTCCGATGTCTGTAAAGAGAAGCTACAGCTTTAAAAAAATAAATAAAATAATGTAATTTGTCTGTTGCTATGTGTTGTACAGTGGTTAATGCCAAATTAACTTCTCGAGGTGTGTAGCATGTTCTAATGTCAAATAAAGCTGTGGTGTATAGTCATGTGTATTTTTTTTTTCTTTGTAATAGAAAGAACAGTTTAATAAAAATGTACAGTGTATTTTAATGTATGTATAAAATTACAACTTTCCATGAATTTAACAGTGTTAACTATTCCATCTTATTTTTTATCTCTTCCGTTAACGTGGCTTTATCTAGATATATTTTGTAGCGTTTTCCATTTTTTGAAGATTAATAACTTTGACTTGATTTCCTGAGGACGTATAGGCCCACAGATGCTTGATTTTTATTTTTATTTTTAATAGGTGGTCTTCGTGCTTACTGTATTGCGAATTGTCATCAGTTGCTTTTTAATGTGAAGTCGAGATTTCTTTTTATAAATTGTAAAGAAAAAAAAAAAAAAAAGCTTGTTCGAACTAATCAATGTAGAATGTCGTTTTAACTTTTGAAAAATCTCAATAGAAATGTATTGACATTGGGGGAGTTCGGGGGAGGGGGGTGGAGACTATCTGTTTTGTTACAGAAATTGTCAATTTATTAAAGTGTTTGCTAACTATAATTTATTTTGTGTGTCAATATGTTTTGTAAATGTTTTAAATCTACTGTAGTTATTAAAAAAAAAAAAAAAGTTACGAGCAGTGTCTCGGTTATACATGTGCAATTCGCTTCGGTCCAAATCTAAATTCGGACACATTTTTGATTATTCGGAGATTCGGATGCATCCAAATCTCTGAGCGATAATATTAACAAATGGCAGTTTCAAATAAAAAAAAAAACAGCGTGCCCCCACCACAATCCATACCAAGCCCTTCGGATCTGGTATAGATTTTAAGGGGAGCCCATGCCAAGATTAAACCAAAAAAAAATGGCTTGTGGTTCCCCCCAAAATCCATACATGACCCTTATCCAAGTATGCAGCCGGGCAGGCCAGGAAAGGGAGTGCCCCCCCCTCCTGAACCATACCAAGCCACATGCCTGAAAAATGCCCCCCCCCAAAGCACCTTGTCTCTATGTTGATAGGAACAAGGGCCTCTTCCCCACAACCCTGGCCCGGGGGTTTTGGGGTCTGTGGGTGGGGGGGCTTACCGGAATCTGTAAGCCCCTTTTAACAAGGTGGCCCCCAGATACTGGCTCTGTGAATGAGTATAGGGTACATAGTATTACATAGTAGTAACAGAATGAATTTACACTATATTGTCAAAAGTTTTGGGACACCTGCCTTTACATAAACTGCAATGGCATCCCAGTCTTAGTCTGTAGGGTTCAATATTGAGTTGGCCCAACCTTTGCAGCTATAACAGCTTCAACTCTCTTCTGGGAAGGCTGTCCACAAGGTCTAGGAGTGTGTCTATGGGGATGTTTGACCATTCTTCCAGAAGCGCATCTGTGAGGTCAGGCACTAAGCAAGGTCCATAAAGACATGGATGAGCGAGTTTGGGGTGGAGGAACTTGACTGACCTACACAGAGTCCTGACCCCAACCCAATAGAACACCTTTGGGATGAATTAGAGCGGAGACTGCGAGCCAGGCCTTCTTATCCAACATCAGTGTCTGACCTCATAAATGCACTTCTGGAAGAATGGTCAAACATTCCCATAGACACCCTCCTAAACCTTGTGGACGGCCTTCCCAGAAGAGTTGAAGCTGTTATAGCTGCAAAGGGTGGAACAACTCAATATTGAACCCTACGGACTAAAAGGCCATTATAGTTCATGTGCGTGTAAAGGCAGGTGTCCCAATACTTTTGGCAATATAGCGTATCTGAAACAAAACAATTTTTTTTTTCCATTCTGCACATGTCTAGTCTTGGTACATAGATTCCCTGAGTAAATGTGGCCACCGCTTTGCCAGCTTTTATAAAGCAATGATCTACAGGCTAATGAACTAAAAACAAAATGTGTAAATTAATAAAAAGGACATTTAATAAAAAAACTGGCATACAATGGCTGACTTTACTTTTTTAACATTCTAATTTGATAGCATTTTGGGACCAATAATGTGAAATAAAACTTTTTAAAAAAAAAAGTGGTGAGGTCACATTTTAACCACTTGCCGACCGCCTAACGAACATTACGTCGGCATAATGGATCGTGTGGGCAAAGCAACGTACCCGTTGCATGCCGCAAGCTCCATGACCTTGCCTGCGGGACCCGCGTACTCGATGTCCGCCGGTGTCCCGCGATCATTGTCACGGAGCTGCAGAACGGGGAGATACCTGTGTAGACAAGGCATTTCCCTGTTCTGCCTAGTGACAAGACACTGATCGTCTGCTCCCTGTGATCGGGAGCAGTGATCACTGTCGTGTCACTCATAGCCCAGCCCCCACACCGTTAGAATTACTCCCTAGGACAAACTTAACCCCTTCCTCGCCCACTAGTGGTTAACCCCTTCCCTGCCAGTGTCATTTACACAGTAATCAGTGCATTTTTATAGCACTGATCGCTGTATAAATGACAATGGTCCCAAAATAGCATCAAAAGTGTCCGATGTGTCCGCCATAATGTCGCAGTCACGATAAAAATCACAGATCATTGCCATTTTTTGTAAAAAAAAAATGAATAATAAAAATGCCATAAAACTATCCCCTATAAGTTTTGCGCAAACCAATCAATACACGCTTATTGCGATTTTTTTTTTTACCAAACATATGTAGAAGAATACGTATCGGCCTAAACTGAGGAAAAAATTCATTTTTTTATATATTTTTAGGGGATATTTATTATAGCAAAAAGTAAAAAATATTGCTTTTTTTTCAAAATTGTCGCTCTTTTTTGTTTATAGCGCAAAAAATTTAAACCGCAGAGATGATCAAATACCACCAAAAGAAAGCTCTATTTGTGGGGAAAAAAAGACATCAATTTTGTTTTAGGACAACGTCGCACGACCGTGCAATTGTCAGTTAAAGCGGCGCAGTGCTGAATCGCTTAAAAAAATGCTCTGGTCAGGAAGGGGGTCAATTCTTCCGGGGCTGAAGTGTTTAAACCTTCATAAAAAGGCCCCATAACATGAGAGATGTGCCCTAAAAAACTTTACTAAAGTACACAGGGCTTATGTAACACCCGCTCTTCTTTGCTGCCAACTCTTATTAAAGCAACTCTTATACCCCTAAAAAATAACAAAAAACAAAAACAAAAAACCTGCAAGGCAAAGGCATAATGAGTTAGTATGACTAGCATACTAGCTCATTATCAATTACTTACCTTAGATCGAAGAACCCGCACCGACCCTTGTTCCTCTCCTCCGCCGTCGCCATGATACCTGGAGTGATTTCCGGGTATCGCCGCTCCGGCACTGTGACTGGCCGGAGCGGCGATGATGTCACTCCCGCGCATGCGCACATTGCCGGCACTGTCCGGCAGGCTCCCATTCAAGAGCTGGTGCGCTCAGTGCGCCTGCGCCGTTGTCTACAGCGCGCATGCGCCGTAGACATCGGTGCCCGCTTTTCTGCAAATATCTCCTTAACCATGTAGGTTAAGGAGATATTGCAAGCACCTACAGGTAAGCCTTAATGTAGGCTTACCTGTAGGTGCAAGTATGCTATGAGGGTATACAACCACTTTATCCCTTAGTTAATCCTAATCATCTCCAATTATCTTTTCTTGCTATTTAAAAAAAAAAAAAAAACTTTTTTGTTTTTATTAGTTTTATTCCAAATTTTTTTTTTTGTGCAACAATGAAAAAAAAAACACACCTTTTATTTCATTTGTAAATACAGTATCTCACAAAAGTTAGTACACCCCTCACATTTTTTGTAAATATGTTATTCTATCTTTTCATGTGACAACACTGAAGAAATGACACTTTGCTACAATGTAAAGTAGTGAGTGTACAGCTTGTATAACAGTGTAAATTTGCTGTCCCCTCAAAATAACTCAACACACAGCCATTCATGTCTAAACCGCTGGCAACAGGCAACAGTCAAAATGTCCTAATTGGGCCCAATTAGCCATTTTCCCTCCCCGGTGTCATGTGACTCGTTAGTGTTACAGGGTCTCAGGTGTGAATGTGTTAAATCTGGTGTTATCGCTCTCACTCTCTCATACTGGTCACTGGAAGTTCAACATGGCACCTCATGACAAAGAACTCTCTGAGGATCTGAAAAAAAGAATTATTGTTCTACATAAAGATGGCCTAGGCTATAAGAAGATTGCCAAGACCCTGAAACTGAGCTGCAGCACGGTGGCCAAGACCATACAATGGCTTAACAGGACAGGTTCCACTCAGAACAGGCCTCGCCATGGTCCACCAAAGAAGTTGAGTGCACGTGCTCAGCGTCATATCCAGAGGTTGTCTTTGGGGAAATAGACGTATGAGTGCTGCCAGCATTGCTGCAGAGGTTGAAGGGGTGGGGAGGGGTCAGCCTGTCAGTGCTCAGACCATACGCCGCACACTGCATCAAATTGGTCTGCATGGCTGTCATCCCAGAAGGAAGCCTCTTCTAAAGATGATGCACAAGAAAGCCCACAAACAGTTTGCTGAAGACAAGCAGACTAAGGACATGGATTACTGGAACCATGTCCTGTGGTCTGATGAGACCACGATAAACGTATTTGGTTCAGATGGTGTGAAGCGTGTGTGGCGGCAACCAGGTGAGGAGTACAAAGACAAGTGTGTTTTGCCTACAGTCAAGCATGGTGGTGGGAGTGTCATGGTCTGGGGCTGCATGAGTGCTGCCGGCACGGGGGAGCTACAGATCATTGAGGGAACCATGAATGCCAACATGTACTGTGACATACTGAAGCAGAGCATGATCCCCTCCCTTCAGAGACTGGGCCGCAGGGCAGTATTCCAACATGATAACCACCCCAAACACACCTCCAAGACAACCACTGCCTTGTTGTACACTCACTACTTTACATTGTAGCAAAGTGTCATTTCTTCAGTTTTGTCACATGAAAATATATAATAAAATATTTACAAAAATGTGAGGGGTGTACTTACATTTGTGAGATACTGTATCTTTGCAACACTTAGATACGAAAAACCATAATTTTAGTGTCATTATAAATGGGAAAAATATAAAACAAAATTATACTTATTTTCTACAGTAAACTTTTTATGAAATAATTGGTTAAACTTGTTGAGTTCAAATTAAGTACAAGATTGAAACACTAAGGACGCAGCTTGGTTATCCGGAATCAAAGCCGGATCAAGTGCGTAGCGAGGTGACAATAGAAGAATTATGACAATGTCAGCCATACACAAAAGGCTTAAAGTGACACTGTCAGTGAAATAAAAAATAAAACAAAGTATCTCCTTTATAGAAGACGATTGATTCTTGCGTACGCCCACTTCTATTTTTTGCCCAAAGACCCCATTTTGCCCAAATTCTTACAACCCCCTCACACTCTGTGGTTCCTCCCACAGGCCCATATGTCACTAACGTGTCCTGTAGCAACATAAAGACTGGCGGCAGCATACGCAGGAAGTAAAAAATCCTCCTAAGACACGTGTCACACACAAGGCCGAGGGCTGAATCTGGCCCACCAGGCCATTTAATGCGGCCTCGTCTCCGCCCCCACCTCGTCTCAGCACTCATCAGCAGAAAGGAGAACAGAACTCCTCCGCCAGATCCTGCCCCTCTCTGTGCAGCTGCAGCGCCCCCTCATCTCCATCTCCCCTGTTCTCAACATTCAACAGACTCCAGAAGCTGACTCCAGCCCTCCTCTGGTCCTCCTCCATACCCTGCACTTTCTATTTCCCAACTCCACCCCCAACAGCAGCAGAAGGTAAGGGGGTGCACTGTGATGTAAGGAAGGGTAGGGGACTCTTGACTTCTGATGGTGGGGTGCTCTGGACATCTAGTTTTACAGATACAAATGGCCCTTTGAGGGCAACTATAATGATGATGCAACCCGCAATGAAATTGAGTTTGACACCCCTGTCCTAGCGGGAAAAAAATAAATATAAATGTCCCTGCTTTATCTAAAAATGGATAAAAACTTTAGCTATTTTAAGAAAATGGCTTTGAATATTTTAAGATGATTATGAAATAACAATGGACTGGGAAAATAAAGTGGAATCTTCGGTAACAGTACACCCAGAAATACAAAGATAAGAAAAACCAGGTATAGCTACAAACAACTACATTAAAATGGTGAAGGTGGTGGCCATTGGGCACTGCACCCTATGAAAATCACATACAATAAAACAGAGGTATTGAATCAAAATTCGAGCTCTGTTCAATTTCTTATTTTTGAAGTCCGAATCTCAAGTTTGTGCTATGACAATGATTGTGACAATGATCCCTTGAAGAAGTCATGTGACAAGTGACGCAACACATTGGGTGGAGCCAGGTGACGTCACTTCCGGTGTCTTGCACACTCAGAAATAGCGGTGAGGAGGCGAGGAGTTCTTAACCTGGAAAATTTAATTTGCAATATTCACAAGATGTGGAAAATATGAGTGCACATTTGTATATAAGGTTTAATAAACCTGATTATAAACGGCATTGCGCAATTAAAGTTTTCTATATATTCTGAGCATATCGCAAATCGTTTCACCATACAAGGTGTATGTTCCTACTATTGAAGCTGGTGTTCCTGATAATTAAAGATCTCCCCATATTTATACACAAAGTCTTGAATAGACCCTAATGCTGCGTACACACGATCGGAAATTCCGACAAGAAAAGTCCGATGTGAACTTTTGGTCGGAAATTCCGACCGTGTGTAGACTCCATCGAAGTTTTGCTGTCGGAATTTCCGCCAACAAAAGATTGAGAGCAGGTTCTCTATTTTTTCGACGGAAAAACTTTTCAGCGGAAATTCCGACCGTGTGTAGCCATTTCCGATGCACAAAAGTGCTGCGAATGCTCGGAATCAATTTGACGCATGCTCGGAATCATTGTACTCAATTTTTCTCAGCTCGTCGTAGTGTTGTACGTCCCGCGTTCTTGATGGTCGGAATTTCCAACCAACATTTGTGTGACCGTGTGTGTGCAAGACAAGTTTGAGCGAAAATCCGTTGGAAAAAACAACCACGGTTTTCTTGTCGGATTTTCCGATCGTGTGTACGCGGCATAAGGGTTTTCCCCTAAGGTGAGCGGCCAATTCACACAGAGGTAGATGGTGGAGGTGATTGCAAATCAAGTGTTTTGTGGCACAGATTGGATTTATCATTTGTGAGTGAGAGGGATATCCACTTGTCTCAGAATCATCACGGGATTTGGATTTTCTATCACTTTTTGGACTTTTGATTTTTATTATTGCACTTTATATTTATTACTTTAGATGTAAAGAATATTGGTTACTAGGATTTATTTATTTTATTGAAAGAATGAAAGCCCCATTATCTGTATATCAATGATTGTAGTCACTGTATGTATATATATATATATATATATATAAAAAAAGAAATGTACAATTACCAAAGCATTTCAACAATATTTATTGTCAAGTTTCATCAGGTGTCCCCATCAAAGTGCTCCTTTCCATCATATTTCCCCATCAGAGTGCCCCTTTCCATAGTATGTGCCCATCAGAGAGCCCCTTTCCATAATAGGTGCCCATCACAGTGCCCCTTTCCATAATAGGTGCCCATCAGAGTGCCCCTTTCCATCACACAAGCCCACCAGAGTGCCCCTTTCCATCAGAGTGCACATCAAAGTGCCCCAATGTGCCCACTGGAGTGCCCCTTTCCCTACTATGTGCCCATCAGAGTTTCCCTTTCCACAATATGCGCTCATCACAGTGACCCTTAGCATAATGGGCCCATCAGAGCTCCCCTTTCCACAATATGTGCTCATCAGAGTGACCCTTAACATAATATGTGCCCATCAGAGTGCCCTTTTCCACAATATGTACCCATCAGAGTGCCCCTTTCCACAATATGTGCTCATCACAGTGCCCCTTAGAATAATGGGCCCATCTGAGCTCCCCTTTCCACAATATGTGCTCATCAGAGTGCCCCTTAACATAATATGTGCCCATCAGAGTGCCCCTTTCCACAATATGTGCTCATCAGAGTGCCCCTTTCCACAATATGTGCTCATCACAGTGTCCCTTAGCATAATGGGCCCATCCGAGCTCCCCTTTCCACAATATGTGCTCATCAGAGCGCCCTTTTCCACAATATGTGCTCATCAGAGCGCCCTTTTCCACAATATGTGCCCATCAGAGTTCCCCTTTCCACAATATGTGCTCATCAGAGTGCCCTTTTCCACAATATGTGCCCATCAGAGTGCCCCTTTCCACAATATGTGCTCATCATAGTGTCCCTTAGCATAATTGGCCCATCCGAGCTCCCCTTTCCACAATATGTGCTCATCAGAGCGCCCTTTTCCACAATATGTGCCCATCAGAGTTCCCCCTTTCCACAATATGTGCCCATCAGAGTGCCCCTTTCCACAATATGTGCTCATCACAGTGTCCCTTAGCATAATGGGCCCATCCAAGCTCCCCTTTCCACAATATGTGCTCATCAGAGTGCCCCTTTCCACAATATGTGCCTATCAGAGCGCCCTTTTTCCACAATATGTGCTCATCAGAGTTCCCCCTTTCCACAATATGTGCCAATCAGAGTTCCCCCTTTCCACAATATGTGCCCATCAGAGTGCCCCTTTCCACAATATGTGCTCATCACAGTGTCCCTTAGCATAATGGGCCCATCCGAGCTCCCCTTTCTACAATATGTGCTCATCAGAGTGCCCCTTTCCACAATATGTGCCCATCAGAGCGCCCTTTTTCCACAATATGTGCTCATCAGAGTTCCCCTTTCCACAATATGTGCCCATCAGAGTTCCCCCTTTCCACAATATGTGCCCATCAGAGCGCCCTTTTCCACAATATGTGCTTATCAGAGTTCCCCTTTTCCACAATATGTGCGCTCATCAGAGTACCCTTTTCCACAATATGTGGCCATCAGAGTTCCCCTTTCCACAATATGTGCCCATCAGAGTGCCCCTTTCCACAATATGTGCCCATCAGAGCGCCCTTTTTCCACAATATGTGCTCATCAGAGTTCCCCCTTTCCACAATATGTGCCAATCAGAGTTCCCCCTTTCCACAATATGTGCCCATCAGAGTGCCCCTTTCCACAATATGTGCTCATCACAGTGTCCCTTAGCATAATGGGCCCATCCGAGCTCCCCTTTCTACAATATGTGCTCATCAGAGTGCCCCTTTCCACAATATGTGCCCATCAGAGCGCCCTTTTTCCACAATATGTGCTCATCAGAGTGCCCTTTTCCACAATATGTGGCCATCAGAGTTCCCCTTTCCACAATATGTGCCCATCAGAGTGCCCCTTTCCACAATATGTGCCCATCAGAGCGCCCTTTTTCCACAATATGTGCTCATCAGAGTTCCCCCTTTCCACAATATGTGCCAATCAGAGTTCCCCCTTTCCACAATATGTGCCCATCAGAGTGCCCCTTTCCACAATATGTGCTCATCACAGTGTCCCTTAGCATAATGGGCCCATCCGAGCTCCCCTTTCTACAATATGTGCTCATCAGAGTGCCCCTTTCCACAATATGTGCCCATCAGAGCGCCCTTTTTCCACAATATGTGCTCATCAGAGTTCCCCTTTCCACAATATGTGCCCATCAGAGTTCCCCCTTTCCACAATATGTGCCCATCAGAGAGCCCTTTTCCACAATATGTGCTCATCAGAGTTCCCCTTTTCCACAATATGTGGCCATCAGAGTTCCCCTTTCCACAATATGTGCCCATCAGAGTGCCCCTTTCCACAATATATGTCCATCAGATAATGAAAGATGGGGGGTACTAATGCGCAAACCAAAATAATATACCTAACGACAATAATCGGGGAGCAGCTGCCACAGCTAAAAAGTGTTCACACACTGTAACAGATGTATAAAATGGGGGGTGTAACGGCGCTCACTCAAAAAATAAAAAAATGATATCAATAATTAATAATAATACCGCAAATAAATATGGCAAAATACAACGTGCATCAATAAACTAATATGAAAATAAAAAATATCCAAAATGTGCAATAACAGCAATTGTGCAAAATATAGCAAATGTGCAAGCACTGTGACAAGAGTGAATATCCCACTGGCAAAATAGCCAAAAATAACAAAAATTTACAGCAATGTCAGTCTCCAAATATTTGTGAAAAAAACTTCATGAACAAAATTCCAGATAAAAATTCAATGAAAAATAAAAATATCCTTGGTGCAAAAAGGACAGTTCTCATGCAATGATACAAAAGTGCAAGAGTGAGTCTCTGTGTAGAAATAAATATCCAGTATCCAATAAAGTGCAAAGTGATCCAGCATCCACAAATATTCTTTAAACGTGCAGGTGCTCAAATCCAGGTGCCCATATTTCCCCCCAGCCTCTCACCTATGACAAGATAAAAAAGAGAAGGGCTCCATAGTGTATTACGTTTCAAATAAATTTAATAAACATACATCAATACACTTACATCAGGGTAGTTGATCAAACGCCCTCCCCTTTAGGCCCCTTTCACACTGAGGCGTATTTCAGGCATTTTTGCGCTAAAAATAGCGCATAAATAACACCTGAAATACTCCTGCCCCAGCATTCTCAATGTGAAAGCCCGAGGGGCTTTCACACTGAGGCGGTGCGCTGGCAGGAGACTAAAAAATCTCCTGCAAGCCGCATCTTTGGAGCGGTGAAGTATAGCGGTGTGTATACCGCTCCTTTACCGCTCCTTGCCATTGAAATCAATGGTACACCGCGGTAATACCGCCCGCAAACCGCGGGTAAAACACGACGGTATAGGGCGCTGAAAATCGCGCAGCTATACCGTCACCGCATATGCCCGCATACTACCCTGATGTAAGTGTATTGATGTATGTTTATTAAATTTATTTGAAACGTAATACACTATGGAGCCCTTCTCTTTTTTATTTTGCCATTGAGAGCCAGTCACCCTGCCTTGAGATGTTTATTGCGGCCGAGGAGCTGTTTTTGCCAGTGTGGGATAAAGTGAGGCTTGATTGCAAGCCAACCAAGGTGAGAGGCTGGGGGGAAATATGGGCACCTGGATTTGAGCACCTGCACGTTTAAGGAATATTTGTGGATGCTGGATCACTTTGCACTTTATTTGGATACTGGATATTTATTTCTACAGAGACTCACTGTTGCATTTTTGTATCATTGCATGAGAACTGTCCTTTTTGCACCAAGGATATTTTTATTTTTATTTTTCATTGAATTTTTATATGGAATTTTTTTTATGAAGTTTTTTTTCACAAATATTTGGAGACTGACATTGTTGAAATTTTTTGTTATTTTTGGCTATTTTGCCAGTGGGATATTCACTGTTGTCACAGTGCTTGCACATTTGCTATTGTGGCGACCTCACCCCTCTCACCCCTTCTCATTCTCGGCTTGTCTTTCTTTGTCTAGGGGTGTTAGTGCTGGGGGGAGGGATGAGATACACCACGGCCCATGTCCTCCATAGTGAAGAGGTGAAGGCCAGAAAGATCGGGCTTTGTGTAGGTGTCCTATAGTCAAGTCCTTTACTTTGTCCCTGACTCCTTTGCTCCTCGTAACCAGAGTTCCACACAGTGAATAGGTCCAACACAGTTTTATTCTTCTCAGCGAATAAACACACAGCACGGTTAAGTTGGATTCTTTTGCAACAATTTAGTCTTAATGGGAATAGGTCGAGGCACAATCCTTTTCCTTCTCTTGCCAATCACTGTGGTATCACCAGTGGTGAATAGTCACTGCCACTGACTATGTGAAGTAGAACGTGAATTACCTTCGCTAACACAGCCCCTGTCAGGGGAAGGATATCCGTCCAAGGGAGATACCGGAGGCCTCTCTGTCACCAGCGATGCTGCGCCGGACTCTCCAGAGAAGTTCTGCTCACCAGACCTCACAAACTCAGACACGGGTACCCAAGGAGTTAGGGCCCCCTCGGATTCCTCCACCCTCGCGGAACTCAGTCAAAGGTACTGAGCCCCAGGCATCCGCCATAGTACCTCACCCCAGGCTAAAGGTGCCTGAGATGGACTCCATCTCCGCTCCGGCCAGGTCAAGGGCACCTGGGCCCGGAGCACCGGAACGCCAGCACCCAAGCTGAAGGTGCCTGGGTGCGGCCGCGTCCTCCAACTTCAACTCTGAACCCCGTGGTAAGGGCGTCCACCCCTTTTATCTCCTCTCCCTTCACGCCACAGCGGGTTCCCCGCCCCGCTGTACCAGCTCTAGGGGAGGACAAAAAGGCACAGTCCTGCGGTGTGAGTTCACCTCCGGCCCCCGGCAACAACGCCACCTATAGGCCCAGGGAACCTCACACCACCAGAGTCCTCCAAGAACCATAAAAGGACCTCAGATTCCCTAGCAATCAGTGCACCTGGGCTACACCACCACCCAGACGCTTCCCCTAAATTCAAATACCCGCTACACTCTCCCCCCGGTGATTTGACACTGGTCCCCAGTGTCTGGTGCAAACCCATGTCTCCCAAGAAGTGGCAACATAAGTCTGACCCAGAGACCAACTACACAATTTAACCCTGAATTGTGCCAAGACCTAAAATGGGAAAAGGGAAAATAGAAATGTAAAACAATAAAACTTTCAATAAAATACTCTTTAACATTTACACATGTACAATTCCCCCCCTTGCTATCTAAGGACCACTCCATTCTCAGCAGCCTTGACAGACGAGTCTCCTGCAGAGGGGAAAAAAAAAAAAGAACAACACACATCCTAACATCATATATGTGTTTGCTTGGAATGAATGGGTTTGTCCGAGAAGAAACCTATTCACTCCAATGAGTGTTGCATAGTGTTAAAAAAAAAAAAACAATCGTTGCGCAACACTGCCACCTGGTGACAATGCTGCAGTAAAGACACTTATCACTTCCAGATGAACTTTTCTCTCTTGATCTTTCTTCTCTGTGACCCTACACTGACTAAAACCCCAAAGTCAATGATTTCTCTGAAGTGCAAGGAGAAGGAGGGAGAACAAAACAGTAACAGCTCCCATTTCTCCAAAGAGTAGAACGCCCAAATACAAAAAAAAAACGAGGGCACAGTCCTTGTGTTTCGGCAAAGGCACTCCGGAAAGTTCGGCAATGAGCAGCAAGAAAGAACACATAGGAGTCTTTGTCTCCTAAAGGTAAAACTTTGGATGTGGCAGGACTACAGGCTTCAAATGCTTGTCAAAAGCCACCACGTTGTACTCAACATTTCCTTCATCCTTGCGACAAATCACCACTCTGTCCGCATGGATATGCCTTCCCAGCATCCACTTAGCTTTGCAGTCCTGAAACTTCTTGGTGACTGTTGGTGAGCAAGAAAAGTATCTGCGTGCCTGAGGTACTTTGAGTTTGTCCCAGACAAAGGTATGGTACCACCTCTGGCGAAAAACTTCCACCTCGTAGAGCAATTCTCTAGGCAGGTATGGGTACTTACACCCATACTCTTGGGCAACCTTCTGGCTAAAGAGATGCTGCAGCCTGGCCAAAGGTGGCATAGTGGCCCGGTCTCCTTCTCCGGGCAACACAATTGCTTCTGGATGGCGAGGTGCGTTCACCACCTCGGTAGATCTGGGCACAGGAGCCCGCAGTGACTGGCGTTGCACTCCCGCAACAGGAGCAGGTGAAATGGAGGTTGAATCCAGAAGAGGGATTGCAGACAGTGGACCAGATTCTTCCCTCGGCGCCAAGGCCTCCACCCGGGGTGTACTATCCCCAGTAGACATAGGTGGGTCCCTTGTGACACGGGACAAGGGTAACTTCATCTTGTCCCGTCCCTTTCGGTGGAAGATTTCGTCTATCTCCCCATCATCGCCATTGCCAGACAATGAATCCAGGTCGGAGGTGTCATAACACTCAGCGGGCAGATAATTCCCAGTAACGGAATCATCCCCCTTGACGGCCTCCATCGACTGTGGGCTTCTGCCACCTTTAACCACACAGTCAGTCCCAACCCCTGGCTCACCTGGGCCTTCAGAAGAATAGGGATGTCCAGGGCTCTTCCCTCCGGATCCATCCAGGCCAGGCAAGCAGCGGGGCGAAGCTCTTCCACGACCACACGAGACCATCACTAGGCCGACTTTCCTCTTCGGTGGTCAGAGCAGGGAGCTGCTGGTGACCGAAGCAGCATCTTCGGATTTTTCTCTTTTAACTTCTGTTTGGGCAGTCACTTTGCCCTGGTCAGCGCGCACAGGAATACCCGCCATGGCATCAATCTCTCCCTCCGGAGTGGCAGTACCTGTGAGGTAGTTGAGGTGGAAGGCGCGAGGCCTTTCTGTGGATGCTTCCACCTCGAAGAGAAACTCCTTGCAGACCTCACATCGCCCGAATGGCTTCAACTGAACCACCAGTCCCGAGCAGCCGGGACAGATCACACCGAGGGCCTCTATGTCTCTACAGGTGTACAGAGCCAATTGCCCCCGGGGCCTTAGTCAGATTCCTGTATCCATAACGGGAGCAGCAAAGGAAGTCATGTCCGTGAAAGAAGAAGCTGAAATCCACGGAGTAATTGAAGTCATCTTTCCTGTTCACTGCTGCAGTGCGCACTGACCCACCCGCGCCGGAATCTCCACGTGCGTACGTCCGCATGGCCAGACTCCTCCCACACTCGGCACCTGTTCACGGGCTTTCCCCGCCCACGAACTACGCAGCTGTGGTTTGCCTCGTGGCGCGTTGGCCAATATGGTCAACCTACTCAGAACTCCTCCTCCTTCAGACACCATACACATCCCGGACACGATGCCCCCACGTGTAGCGACCTCACCCCTCTCACCCCTTCTCATTCTCGGCTTGTCTTTCTTTGTCTAGGGGTGTTAGTGCTGGGGGGGGGGATGAGATACACCACGGCCCATGTCCTCCATAGTGAAGAGGTGAAGGCCAGAAAGATCGGGCTTTGTGTAGGTGTCCTAGAGTCAAGTCCTGTACTTCGTCCCTGACTCCTTTTCTCCTAGTTACCAGAGTTCCACACAGTGAATAGGTCCAACACAGTTTTATTCTTCTCAGCGAATAAACACACAGCACGGTTAAGTTGGATTCTTTTGCAACAACTTAGTCTTAATGGGAATAGGTCGAGGCACAATCCTTTCCCTTCTCTTGCCAACCACTGTGGTATCACCAGTGGCGAATAGTCACTGCCACTGACTATGTGAAGTAGAACGTGAATTACCTTCGCTAGCAAGGCCCCTGTCAGGGGAAGGATATTCGTCCAAGGGAGATACCGGAGGCCTCTCTGTCACCAGCGATGCTTTGCCGGACTCTCCAGAGAAGTTCTGCTCACCAGACCTCACAAACTCAGACACGGGCACCCAAGGAGTTAGGGCCCCCTCGGATTCCTCCATCCTCGCGGAACTCAGTCGAAGGTACTGAGCCCCAGGCATCCGCCATAGTACCTCACCCCAGGCTAAAGGTGCCTGAGATGGACTCCATCTCCGCTCCGGCCAGGTCAAGGGCACCTGGGCCCGGAGCACCGGAACGCCACCACCCAAGCTGAAGGTGCCTGGGTGCGGCCGCGTCCTCCGACTTCAACTCTGAACCCTGTGGTAAGGGCGTCCGCCCCTTTTATCTCCTCTCCCTTCGTGCCACAGCGGGTTCCCCGCCCCGATGTACCAGCTCCAGGGGAGGACAAAAAGGCACAGTCCTGCGGTGTGAGTTCACCTCTGGCCCCCGGCAACAACGCCACCTATAGGCCCAGGGAACCTCACACCACCAGAGTCCTCCAAGAACCATAAAAGGACCTCAGATTCCCTAGCAATCAGTGCACCTGGGCTACACTACCACCCAGATGCTTCCCATAAATTCACATACCCGCTACACTATATTTTGCACAATTGATTCTTATATTAGTTTATTGATGCATGTTGTATTTTGCCATGTTCATTTGCAGTATTATTATTAATTATTGATATAATTTTTTTTTTTTACATGTGCTCATCAGAGTTCCCCTTTCCACAATATGTGTCCAAGAGAGTGCCCCTTTCCACAATATGTGCCCATCAGAGTTCCCCTTAACATAATATGTGCCCATTAGAGTTTGCTTCAAAAATGATACCCCATGTCGCTACAGTGGTGCTGCAAAGCGTCTTCAAAGCCTCCAAAGAAGTCTATAATAAAGCTTGCTTGAAGCACCACCAAAGCATCATTGAAGCATCACCGAAGTACCACTGAAGCATCATCGAACCATCACCAAAGCTTTATTGAAGCCCTAAGGGCTCATTTACACTTGCTTTGGCTTCAACACACATTAAAGCGCCCACCGCTTCAACATGCTTTTATGATGTGTTTTTGATGCTTCGGTGAAGCTTTAGTGATGCTTCGGTGATGCTCTTTTGAAGCTTTGTTGAAGCTTGACAGATGCCCTGTGTGTGTATATCTCATACCTTCAATTTCTCCAAAACAAAACAAAGCTAAAGGTGAACTAAAGCCCTTAAAAAGCTGCAGGTGCTTCAAGCAAGCCTTGCCATAGACTTCTATGGAGGCTTTGAAGACGCTTTGAAGCACCACTAAAGCGACTAGGCATGTGCATTTTGTTTCGTTCCGAATCGAAATTCGGACGAATTTTCATTATTCGGACGTTCGGATGCATCCGAATTAACGAATTACAATGCTAACGAATTCAACCGAATCCGAAATAACGTTTCGAATCGAAAAACCACGGACGAAATTCGAATCGAATTCGAAAAAAATTCGAATTGAATTCGAAAAAAATTCTAGTCGAATCGAATTTGAAAACAATTAGAATAGAATCGAAAATATTGGAAAGAATTGAATAGAAAAACAATAGAACAGAATAGAATAAAATACAATATATATATTATATTTTATTCTATTCTGTTCTATTTTTTTTCTAGTCTATTTTCTATTTCTATTCTAATATTTTCTAATTGGAATTCGAAAAATCGGTCGCATTCGAAAATATTTCAACCAAATTCGAAAATATTTCTACCGGATTCGATAATATTTCATCCGCATTCATTAACATTTCAACCAAATTCGATAATATTTCAAACGGATTCTAAATTATTCCAACTGAATAGAAAAGACCATGTTCGGACATTCGAATTTCGTATAGAATGAATTCAAATTCCAATAAGAAAAGATTAGAATAGATATAGAAAATAGACTAGAAATAGACTAGACTAGGGAAATGACTGCTAATAGTTTGCAGGAGACCTGCAAGAAAAAAATTAAATAGATGCTTATAGTCTGCAGATCTGATGAGAAAATGAAATAGATACTAATAGTCTGCAGGAGATCTGCAAAAAAATTATATAAATGCTAATAGTCTGCAGGAGATCGGATGGAAATAAATAGTAATCTGCAAAAAAAAATAAAAAATGAAATAGATGCTAATAGTCTGCAGGAGATCTGCTGACATAAAGGAAATGGCTGCTCTAATGCAAAAAAAGAAAAAGAAAAGAAAAATGAAATAGATGCTAAAAGTCTGCAGGAGATCTGCAAAAAATGAAATAGATGTTAATATACTGCAGGAGATCTGATGGAAATAAATAGTAATCTGCAAAAAAAAAATGAAATAGATGCTATTTATTTCCATCAGATCTCCTGCAGTATATTAACATCTATTTCATTTTTTTGCAGATCTCCTGCAGACTATTAGCATCTATTTCATTTTTCTTTCCTTTTTTTTTTTTTTGCATTAGAGCAGCCATTTCCTTTATGTCAGCAGATCTCCTGCAGACTATTAGCATCTATTTCATTTTTTTTTTTGCAGATTACTATTTATTTCCATCCGATCTCCTGCAGACTATTAGCATTTATATACATTTTTTTGCAGATCTCCTGCAGACTATTAGTATCTATTTCATTTAGTCAACAGATCTGCAGACTATAAGCATCTATTTCATTAATTTTTTTTTTGCAGGTCTCCTGCAAACCATTAGCAGCCATTTCCCTAATCTAGTCTATTTCTAGTCTATTTTCTATTTCTATTGTAATCTTTTCTAATTGGAACTTGAATTCATTCTATACGAAATTCGAATGTCGGAACATGGTTTATTATAATCTTTTCTATTTGGTTGGAATAATTTCGAATCCGGTACAAATATTTTCGAATTTGGTTGAAATATTAACGAATGCGGATGAAATATTATCGAATCCGATAGAAATATATTCGAATTTGGTTGAAATATTTTCGAATGCGACCGATTTTTCGAATTCCAATTAGAAAAGATTAGAATAGAAATATAAAATAGACTAGAAAAACAATAGAACAACAGAATAGAATATAGATACTATCTATTTCATTTTTTTTTTTTTTTGCAGATTACTATTTGTTTCGGATGAGACCTGCAAAAAAAAAAAAAAAAAATGAAATAGATGTTAATATACTGCAGGAGATCTGATGGAAATAAATAGTAATCTGCAAAAAAACCGATTAAAATATTATCGAATTCGGTTGAAATAGTTTCGAATGCGGTTGAAATAATTTCGAATCCGGTAGAAATATTTTCGAATGCGACCGATTTTTCGAATTCGGTCGAAAACTAAACGAAATCCGAAAACGAATTTAACAAATTTAACGAATCTAACTAAACGAAATTAATTAATTAACAAATTAAAACGAAACAAAACAATTTTTTTTCCTTTTGCACATGTCTAAAAGCGACATGGGGTATAATTTTTGAAGCAAAGCCAAAGCAAAGAAAAAGCAACGTGTAAACAGGACTGTAAGCTAACCATTTTAACTAGTGACAGGAACTTTGACTGGCGTTCAGAGAGCTTTAACAAAGCCTGTCCGAAGCCTTGTTTTGAAGCAAGTGTAAACTAGCCCTAACTGACAACATGATACAGTGGAACCTTGGTTTACGAGTAATGCGGTTAACGAGCCTTTTGAAGGACGAGCAACTTTTTAAAAAAAACTCTGACTCGGTTTGCGAGTGTTGTCTCGCAAAACTAGCAGAATTCAAGCTAATGGGGTGTGCAGTACCGCATTTTGCCAGAGGTGCGGGGGAGTTGGTGACACTCGAAACGGTTCGGAGCGTTCACTCGGAAACACTCGGAAATACTCAATTCCCGAGTGTTTCCAAGCCTTTCCGAGATCAGCCGAGCTGCCCCCGAGTATTTCCGAGGCTCTCCGGTGCCCACCCCCCCCACCTCTGGCCACATGCGGTATTGTATGCCATAGAAGTCAATGAGGAACAAATTATCTTAGTTTCCATTGACTTCTATGGGGAAACTCGCTTTGATATGCGAGTGCTTTGGATTACAAGCATTCTCCTGGAACGGATTATGCTCGTAATCCAAGGTTCCACTGTAATTTGCTAAAATACAATACATCTCTGTTGTTTTTAGGGATTTTTAATGCAACAGTAAGATCAGCACATAAAGTTCTTTAACCACTTGACCTCCGGAAGATTTACCCCCTTCATGACCAGGACATGTTTGGCCATTTGGCACTGCGTTACTTTAACTGACAATTGCACGGTCATGCAACGCTGTACACAAATGGGATTTATATCCTTTTTTCCCTATTAACAATAAGCAAAAAAAATACCCAAATTTTGGGGAAAAAAAACAATATTTTTTACTTTATGCTATAAAACATATGCAATTAAAGGAGAAGTATGGGATGGGTTAAATAACTAGTAGATATCACATTAGTCACATATCAGCTCATCTTTTTTTCCTACCTCTTTCCGTTTTTACAGCATGTGCACATGAACTTACCTTCAGCTGGCAAAAACGGTCCACTTTCAATTTGAAAAGTTCTCAGGGGGTGTGAACATCTCCACCAACACACCAACACACCCCCTGCCTCTGTCCCCACTCCCCTAAGAGACGTGTCTGTGCTGATAGATAGGGAGGGGGAGGAGGGAGAAGGGAGGGGGGAGCAGCTACGCTCTGTGAAGTCTCAGAAACAAGCAGAGGGAGGAGAGCCAACATCAATAAAGCAAAATGACAGGAAAGGGGGTGGATCCAGACTCTATATTCACACCATTGTCTGGATGATGCTGTATGAAAGACTGTAGAACCTCCCACAGGTATTTATCTAGATTTTACCAGAATGGGGGCACATCTGAGAGGGCTGGGAGGGTTTATAGATATCAGCAGCTCACATAGAATAGATGTAAGCAAAAAAAAAAAGGAAACCCATACTTCTCTTTTAATTAAAAAAAAAAATCGAATTTCTTTATAAATTTAGGCCAATATGTATTCTGCTACATATTTTTTGGTAAAAAAAAAAATCACAATAAGTGTATATTGATTGGTTTGCGTGAAAGTCATAGTGTCTACAATCTGTGGGATATATACTGGAATTATAATTTTTTTATATACTAGTAATGGCGGCAAACAGCGACTTAAAGCGGGACTGCGATATTGCGGAGGACAATCTGACACTAACTGACACTTTTGGCACTTTGTGGGAACCAGTGACTCTAGTACAATGATCAGTGTTAAAAATGTGCACTGTCACTGTACTAATGACACTGGCTACAAAGGGGTAAACATCTAGGGCAACCAAAGGGTTAACCGTGTGCCTAGCCAGTGTTTATGTGTACTGTGTGGTGCTTTCACTAAGGGATGTGCTGGTTATATTCCCTGCCCTGCAGGGAAACAAACCAGCACATCCCTGATGACTGGACAGAGCTCTGTATTGTTTACATAGGCAGAGCTCTGTCTGGTCTTCCTCCTTGCCGATCAGCGGGTGCCGGCGGACATCCATTGTCCAGCACACACTGATCAGCTTATGCTGTAATTAATCACAGCACAGCCGGCGCGCCAGTGGCGCACATGCACGTGTGACCCCCTACCTGGAAAAGCAGAATCACGCCTATAGACACGATTCTGCACAGCCAGCCCGCAATGTAGCGGTAAAGCTACAGTTTACGGTCGGAAAGTGATTAAGGAGAAGGCTACCTGACACCTCCAGTATCAATTTATAGCCACTTGCCGCTAGGGTTGCCACCTTTTCTTCACGCCAAACCCGAACACTTTAGACACGCATAGAATAAAAATGTTTTTTAACCACTTCCAGACCGCCCGATGCCGTTCTACGTTGCTACTTTGAAGAGGAATACCGTTGTAATGTCAGCAGCTATCCCTGGTATCCTCTTCAAGGGCGGGCGGTTCTCTTTCAGATAAAAGTGGTTTCTGCGGCGGATTCGCCGCAAGATCACTCTTATCGGTGGCGGGAGAGGCCCCCCCATCCCGTCGCTCTCCGGTGCCCTCTGCCGCTTGCGGCGAAGGTGATCAGATCCTCTTTCGTTAGTGGTCTGGAGACAAGTGAAGGGAAGATGGCCCCCACCCATCTCCATACCACTGCAGGGCAGAAGCGACGTCAAAACGTCACTTTCACCCAATGCTCTTAAAGGGACATTTTTATTTTTTAATTTTTTTAGAATGACATAAGAAAACATTTTTTTTTTTATTGCATTTTAGTCTAAATATGGGATTTGAGGTCTTTTTGACCCCAGGTCTCATATTTAAGAGGAACTGTCATGCTTTTTTCTATTACAAGGGATGTTTACATTCCTTGTAATAGGAATAAAAGTGACTAAAATTATATATATATATATATATATATATATATATATATATATATATATTTTAAAACAGTGTCAAAATAAAAAACAATAAAAGTAAAATAAATAATAAAAACATTTTTTTTAAAGCGCCTCGTCCCGACGAGCTCGTGCGCAGAAGTGAACGCATACGTGAGCAGCTCCCACGTATGAAAACGGTGTTCAAACCACACATGTGAGGTATCGCCACGATCGGTAGAGCGAGAGTAATAATTCTAGCCCTAGACCTCCTCTGTAACTCAAAATATGCAACCTGTAGAATTTTTTAAACGTTGCCTATGGAGATATTTAAGGGTAAAATTTGTCGCCATTCCACGAGCGTGCGCAACTTTGAAGCGTGACATGTTGGGTATCAATTTACTCGGCGTAACATTAACTTTCACAATATGAAAAAAAGAATTTGGTCTAACTTTACTGTTGTCTTATTTTTTAATTCAATAAGTGTTTCTTTTTTTCAAAAATGTGTGCTTGTAAGACCGCTGCGCAAATACGGTGTGACAAAAAGTATTGCAATGACCGCAATTTTATTCTCTAGGGTGTTAGAAAAAAAATATATAATGTTTTGGGTTCTAAGTAATTTTCTAGCAAAAAAATATTTTTAACTTGTAAACACCAAATCTCAGAAAGAGGCTCGGTCCTTAAGTGGTTAAGGAGGAACGCTGTGGTCTCTGGGGTAAAGGGGAACTCTGATGAAAGTGGGTTTCAGCTCACCAAACCTCCTACTTACATCAAGTTCCCAGTATTTCTCCTTAAATTAGAATTCCCAAAGCCCCCCCCTTACATCAGAGTCCACAGGGCACCCCTTACCTCTGTAGCCCTGTACAAACGATCGGATTGCCTATGGTTTTTTAACCAATGGATTTTTCCATCGGAAAACCGATGAAGCTGACTTTCATCAGTCTTGCCTACACACCATCAGTCAAAAAACCGACCGTTCCAAACGCCGTGACGTAAAACACTCCGATGAGCCGAGAAAAATGAAGTTCAATGCTTCTGAGCATGCGTCGACTTGATTCTGAGCCTGCGTGGGTTTTTTTTCCGATGGAGTTCCCCATCAGGTCAGGGTTGAGCCAGGGGTGGCATTACTATGCCTTGGGGTGTCCTCTCTCGGCGGCGGTACAGTGGGCATGGTCAACCTGCTGTGCATGCTGGGAGAGGGTACTTAAGGGGCAGACGCCATTGGTCCGGGTGTGCTCAGGAGAGTCGGAGGAGTAGGAGTGAGACACGTACCCCACTTCCGGTGGCCCTCATGGCCAGGGGTACGTGTGGGTGCGATCAGGCCCAGGCACCTTTAGCCTGGGGCCTGCAACTCTACTAGTGGGCCTAGCACCTTTAGCTAGGGCCTACCCCCGAAAGAAGAGTCCCAGGGCGCCCGGGGAAGGGTACTCGCTCTGACCGAGAGGAAGCCAGGGGAAGATCGGTCCCATTGAGGAGATGAGTAATAGAAGATTGCTGTCTCGGGAGAGGCCTGGTGACCTGTCAGAGGGAAGGATTTTTTATTCGGGGAAGCTAACCTGTAGAGTGCCCATTGGCATTGTCCTGTTCTTAAAGTCTACAGAGGTTAGAGGATTTCTAATATCCGTCCCAGGAGGGGATAGGGTGGCAGAACTGTTCGAGCTCCACACCGGCTGCTAGGACTGTGAGAGAGAACTATCCGGGTGAGCTAAACCCACTCGGGATCGAGTGGCGACGAGATTGCTGGTTGTGCCTGGATCTATTCTCCACTCTATTCCTTCTTTCATTCACCTGTCTCTATCTACTACGCAGCAAATAGAAAATAAACTCTCTGTTGGAGTTAAAGTACTTCTGGACATTGTTTTCTTTGGGGGAAGAAATAGAGACTTGACCCCATACTCTGGGGGAGAGAACCAGTGGAAGAGGGTAACTCGCTAAAAGACCCAAAATTTGTGAACACCGCTTAACCTCTTCAAACAGGAGGGTACGGGCATATAGCGCGGTGTGCCTTGACTCGCAAGTGAGCCAGGCGAGAAAAAGGTTTGTGTGCTACACCAGTATACTATTCGCTATTCTGCCGCTGATCCAAATTTATGGTGTGAATATACATGCAGGCCTGCTTGAAGAATTGCACACTGAGAACAGACATGTCAGTATTGGTTCTTCCTCATCTGTGGCTCAACAGAAAGTTCCTTTTTCTTTCTCGTACATCACGGGACACAGAGCGACATAGTCATTACTAATGGGTTATATAGATACCGTCAGGTGCTGGCACTGGCAACTTCCAAAACCGGAAGTACCCTCCCCTATATAAGCCCCTCCCATCCGGGAGCACCTCAGTTTTTTGCCAGTGTCTAAGGTGTTGGCCAAGAAGAAACATGTGTTTTTCACTGAGCTTGCGTACAGGTTCTTTTGGGCCTCAGTAAGCTATTCCGGATCCGACCAAAAAAGCTTCATAGCTAAACGGTCGGTACCCGGGCCTTGCAGAGAAGAGCAAGGTTTTGCCTGTAATGCTTCTCTTAGGAGAGCTGGACCCTGGGATCCAGAGCTCTGGTCATACCCACGACCAAGATGTTTTCTGTGCAGAGTGCTATACAGGTCCAGGGGAGTGGAATCCTTGGGAACCCGGTCCCTGAAGGTTTGATTACAATGCCTGCCGTGATAGGTGAAGTTTGGGCTTTTGTGGACCAAACAAAGTCCTGCGGCGGGGAACAGGTAAGTGGGGGCCCCCAGGAACTTGGTTCTATTGGGGGACCCCCAAGCCTAATTTGTCTTTCTGTCTGTTACCTAATGGTATTCCCGCAAATTATTTTTTTATATATATTTAATATATTAGACTGCGGTACCTGTGTTTGTCCACTAGAGGCCGCTGTGGAATGTTTTCTTGTCATGTGGACTAGTTTCTTCTCAGCAGAGCAAGTCCAGGCAGATAGTGAGTTCTCTTATGGGAAACTGCTTCCTCTGCCATGTTGCAATGCTCGTCCATCCCCCGGCCTGCGGCAAAGAGGGGCCCTGGCTCTTGTCCCTAGTTTCCATTTTTCGAAATTAGCGCCAAAGGCGCACGTGGCCGCGCGCGTGCGCGTGCACGCGCCTCTATATATAGAGGTGAGCCGGAAAAGGGGGCGGAGCCTGGGGGATGACGCTCTGTGCGCGCCGCAGCGCTTCTGCGCATGTGCGGGCGTCCCAGCATGTTAAAAATCACAATTTTGTGTGGTGAGCTGGCTATGAAGTACAGAGACAGAGCTGGCAACATTTAAAAAAGGGCATACAGCAAGCGGTTGATACAGGCATCCCCTAGAAAGGCACATTAGTAGACACCAACTGTTTCTTATAGCAGCATTTATGCTAGACTATTGTCAGTAACTGGTGTATTTCGGCTGGAATACCTCAGCTTTGTGGCTTAGGAATATGCCGTCTAAAAACTCCGGGACTAGAAATTCCAGGAGGAATAGGGGGTCTCCATCGGGCTCTGAGGATCTTGGGCATGCTTTGGCTGCACCAGTCTCCCCTGAAGAATCAGAGGTTAGTGACCGTAGAGCACCCTCAGGAGTACCTGGTACTGTGGCTGTCCTCAGTTCACCTGCTCCTGTGTATGTAACAGAGGAGGTTTTTTCCTCAGCTCTGGGAGGGCTGGAAGAGAGATTGTCAGCATTGATCGCGGCTTCCCTGTCACAGGAGAAAAGCGCCCGATCTCCGTCTCCTCCCTCAGAGTGCCTGTTAACAGAGCAACAGTCCCATACAGGGATCGACCTACCTGAAGGGGATCAGGATGAGGTCGATTCGGTTGTAGAGGAATCAACAGTGGAAGAGCCGTTCTCAGCATCACATGCTGAAAGGTTATGGGTTCAGTCCCTGACTAATATGGTCCGATCAGCATTTAAAATGCCACTTGCGGAGCCATCATCCACTTCTGTCTCCTCGTTGGGGTCGCTAAAAGCTCCCCAGACTGTTTGTTCCTTTCCGATCCATCCTTTACTGGAAGGGCTCATTTACCAGGATTGGGAGCATCCTGACAAAATATTTACTCCCCCTAAGAGATTTCCGGTGGTCTATCCCATGGAGGATAAGTTCATCAGAAAATGGAAGGTCCCTACAGTGGACGCAGCCATCTCGTGTGTGAATAAATCACTGACATGTCCGGTGGATAATGTCCAAATGTTCAAGGACCCAATAGATAAAAAATTGGAGTCCTTATTAAAATCTGCTTTTTCTACAGCAGGATTGGTGACACAACCAGCAGTGGCAGCTATTGGGGTCTGCCAAGCAGTGAAGGATCAGTTGAAACAGGTCTTAAGGGACTTGCCAGATCAGCAGGCTCTTGCCCTAGCTGATCTACCTAGAGCCTTAGGCTTTGCGGTGGACGCTATAAAGGATTCAATCCATCAGGCCTCCCGCCTTACGCTGTCTGTAGTACATATGCGTAGGCTTCTATGGCTCAAAAACTGGTCTGCTGAAGCTTCCTGTAAAAAATTGCTGGTCAGCTTCCCATTTCATGGTGAGCGCTTATTCGGGGAGGACCTGGACAAGTATATCCAGAGAATTTCCAGCGGTAAAAGTACACTTTTGCCAGTTAAAAATAGAGTTAGAGGTCCCTCTTTTAAGAGGCCGGCTTCTCCAGTCCCTAGGACATCGGCTGTGAAACAGTTCCGACGGCCTCCTCGGTCAAATCCCGGAGGTAAAAATCAGGGACAGTTGCAGGGTAACAAGAAGCCCTGGAGCAGGAGAGGTACAAAACCTCCCCCAAAGTCAAATGCATGAAGGGTTGCCCCCACTCAATCGGGTGGGGGGAAGACTTCAGTTGTTCACAGAGACCTGGCGGGACACGATCCGAGACAGATGGGTGCTCTCCGCAGTAAATCTGGGATACAAATTGGAGTTAAAAAACTCCCCTCCTTCCCGCTTTATAAGGTCAAACGTGCCAAGGGATCCCCAGAAGAGAGGATCCCTCCTGTTGGCACTGGAACAATTATTGCTCCAAGCAGTAATTATAGAGGTTCCCCTGGAAGAATGGGGGTTCGGGTTTTACTCAAACCTCTTTACAGTTCCGAAGCCAAACGGGGACGTGAGGCCCATATTAAAGCTAAAAGGGCTAAACAAATTCCTACATATCAGGACTTTCCGGATGGAGTCGATCCGATCGGTAGCCACTGCCCTACAAGGGGAGGAATGGTTAGCCTCGATCGACATCAAAGATGCTTATTTGCACATTCCCATCTTTCCAGCCCACCAAAAATTTCTACGCTTTGCGGTAGAAGGGCGCCATTTTCAGTTCAGAGCCTTACCCTTCGGTCTGGCCACAGCACCAAGAGTGTTCACAAAAATTCTGGCCCCATTATTGGCCAATCTAAGGACACGAGGTGTAACGATAATGGCATATCTAGACGACTTGTTGCTGATAGACCACTCAGTGGAAAAACTAGAAGTGGTTGTTCACGAGACAATCAAGTTTCTGGAATATCACGGTTGGATTATCAACCGAGACAAGTCAGCCCTAAAACCAGTCAAAAGTCTGGAATACTTGGGGCTAAGGCTGGATTCAGACCAGAGAAAAATTTTCTTGCCTCAAGAAAAGGGGTCGTCTTTGAGAGATTTGATCCACTTAGTGGGTTCAAAAAGACAGCCATCCATACGCCTGTGCATGAGGCTGCTGGGAAAAATGGTGGCATCATTCGAAGCAGTACCCTACGGTCAATTCCATTCAAGGAAATTGCAAAGGGCCATACTGTCAGCCTGGAACAAAAAAGTTCAGGCTCTGGACTTACCAATGTCCTTGTCCCCTTCCGTTCGCAAGAGCCTCCGCTGGTGGTTGGTTCCCCAGAATCTGGAAAGAGGGAAATCCTTCAGTCCGATTTCCTGGAAGGTGGTCACTACAGATGCCAGCCTTATAGGCTGGGGAGCAGTACTGGAGCAATGGTCTCTCCAGGGCAAGTGGTCAGAAGCAGAAAAGGCCCTGCCCATCAATCTCTTAGAGATACGAGCAGCCCGGTATGCCCTAGTAGCATGGACATCCAAACTCCAAGGGTCCCCTGTCAGAGTTCAATCAGACAATGCCACAGCAGTGGCATATATCAATCGTCAGGGGGGCACCAGGAGTCGTGCAGCCCAAAGGGAAGTAAATTACATCCTGAGATGGGCAGAAAGATATGTCCCAGCCATATCTGCGGTATTCATTCCAGGAGTGGAGAATTGGAAGGCGGACTTTCTAAGTCGCCAACAATTATGCCCAGGGGAATGGTCCCTTCATCCCGAGGTTTTCCGGACAATATGTCAGCGGTGGGGAACACAGGATGTAGATCTGCTAGCATCCAGATTCAACACAAAAGTGGACAGGTTTGTCTCTTGGACAAGGGATCCCCTAGCGTGCGGCTCGGATGCCCTAGTGTTCCCTTGGGATCAGTTCAAGCTGATATATGCATTCCCACCGCCACAATTGTTACCTCGATTACTCCGCAGAATCAGGGTAGAAAAGAAACCAGTGATTCTGGTGGCTCCAGCGTGGCCCCGAAGAGCATGGTACGCGGAGATTGTAAAAATGTCTGTGGGGAGTCCTTGGACCCTCCCACATCGTCCGGACCTGCTTTCGCAAGGACCGATATACCACCCTTCCTTACCAGCCCTAGGTTTGACGGCCTGGCTATTGAAGCCCACATTCTAAAAAAGAGAGGGCTCTCTAATTCTGTGGTATCTACCATGATCAATGCCAGGAAGCCGGTATCCAGGCAGATCTACTATAGAATCTGGAAGGCGTACATCGCCTGGTGTGAGGCCAAGAAATGGCATCCACGTAAATACGTAATAGGTAGGATTCTGGACTTCCTACAATGGGCTGTAGATAGGAAGCTTGCCTTGAGTACTATCAAGGGTCAGATTTCGGCCTTGTCAATATTTTTTCAAAGGCCCTTGGCTTCGCATTCACTAGTCAAAGCCTTTATACAAGGAGTGATGCGTATTAGTCCTCCGGTTAATATTCCCATATGTCCATGGGATCTAAACTTGGTTCTGTCGGTTCTACAGAAACAACCATTTGAACCATTACAGCATATTTCCTTGGTGCTTCTCACCAGGAAATTGATTTTTCTAGTAGCCATTTGTTCGGCTAAAAGAGTATCGGAATTAGCAGCTATGTCCTGTAAGGAGCCATATCTGGTTATCCATAAGGACAGAGTAGTGTTACGTCCTCATCCAGCCTTTCTTCCTAAGGTGGTATCGAGTTTTCATTTGAACCAAGATGTGGTTCTTCCTTCTTTTTTCCCCAAACCTACTTCGGTAGAGGAAAAGTTATTGCATTCTTTGGATGTAGTAAGAGCAGTTAAAGCTTATCTAAAAGCCACTGCTCAGATTCGCAGAACGGATACTTTGTTTATTCTGCCGGAAGGCCCCAGAAAGGGTCAGGCAGCGTCAAAATCTACTTTAGCCAAGTGGATTCGACAGGTCATAATACAAGCCTATGGCTTGAGAAGGAGACCGCCTCCGTTCAAAGTTAGAGCACACTCCACGAGAGCAGTTGGAACTTCATGGGCAGTGCATCACCAGGCCTCCCTGGCTCAAATCTGTAAGGCCGCAACATGGTCTTCAGTACACACGTTTACTAGGTTCTACCAGGTGGACGTTAGAAGTCAGGAGGATGTCGCCTTTGGGCGCAGTGTGTTGCAGGCCGCAAAAGATCCTCATGTCTGATAGCGCTCAGCTTATATATGGTGTATCCCCCCCCTCATTTGGCATTGCTTTAGGACATCCCATTAGTAATGACTATGTCGCTCTGTGTCCCGTGATGTACGAGAAAGAAAATAGGATTTTTATAACAGCTTACCTGTAAAATCCTTTTCTTGGAGTACATCACGGGACACAGAGCTCCCGCCCCTCTTTGGGGACACTTATTGCTTTGCTACAAAACTGAGGTGCTCCCGGATGGGAGGGGCTTATATAGGGGAGGGTACTTCCGGTTTTGGAAGTTGCCAGTGCCAGCACCTGACGGTATCTATATAACCCATTAGTAATGACTATGTCGCTCTGTGTCCCGTGATGTACTCCAAGAAAAGGATTTTACAGGTAAGCTGTTATAAAAATCCTATTATTCAGTTGAAGCTTATATAGACAAAGTGACATAAGCAATCGTCATCACAAATGTGTACATATGATTGGCTGATTCCTTATATGGTGATTCTCTTGTGACGTCTGTTTCTTCCACGTGTCTTCCTTCCAGAAGAACTCAGCACCATATTGCTTTACACGATGGGTTGGGCCGGAAGGGGGGAGTTGAAGAAGTGGGGGAGTGGAAGAGACATCTGTTCCTCATTTCTCATTTATCTGTTTGGTCATTTTATGTAAGGGGAAATACTACTGTCTGGTTGTAAGATTTACCAAAACACACATGATAATACTCTTGATTAGATTCTTAGCTAGCATACATAAACTTTCTGATTCCCAATATGAACATCAATAAGTTTCTCATTGTATAAATATATCTCAGTGTGTGTGTGCGTGTGTGTATTTTTCCTTGTAGACACATTTCTCAAAAGGGTGGCTAATTACTCTAGAATTCCTAAGGAGGGGGCTGTGAACCATGTGTGCAGCTGAAACAAAAGACACCCAACCAATATACCAAAGCATAATGAAAGAAATAAATAATAAAGAATAAAGGGAAGTACCAATATTTGAGTGGATAATAGAGAGATTAATCTTAGACATAAAATAATCATTTTATCAACTCCATCACACATGTTCATGTGAAAAACTGGCACAAAGAAAAACACTGCATCAAACCTAAATGTGCACATTAATGAAAAAATAAGCAAGCATAAAGTCCATAAGCGAATAAATCCCAACACCAAAACGGAATGTTCTGAGATAAAACTTCTAGATCTTCCACCACGAGTGCACAATATTAAGATGGCCATTTACCAGTTTTTTGACCGTCTTGGTGTTGGGATTTATTCACTTATGGACTTTATGCTTGCTTATTTTTTCATTAATGTGCACATTAAAGTTTGATGCAGTGTTTCTCTTTATGCCAGTTTTTCACATGAACATGTATAGCGCCTTATTCTTTACTTTATAATTCTACACAGTTTAGTGATTTGTTCACTTTAAAGGGGGCAGCTGTTGGTTTATATGTTTTTATCCCCAAAAGGCACCATTTTTTTGGTATATATTTTTACTTTCTGAAGTGCGCATGCGCCGATGACGTTGGTGCAAGCGTATATGGTAAATATCTCCTAAATCGTGCAGGTTTAGGAGATATTTCCAGTACCTACAGGTAAGCTTTATTATAGGCTTACCTGTAGGGAAAAGTAGTCTGTAAGGGTTTACAACCACTTTAAAGCATGACATGTTAGGTATCTATTTACTCGGCGTAACATCATCTTTTACATTATACAAAAAAATTGGGTTAACTTTACTGTTTCTTTTATTCATTATACAGTTTTTTCCCCAAAAAAAAACACATTTGAAAAATCGCTGCGCTAATACCATGTGACATAAAAAGTTGCAACAACCGCCATTTTATTCCCTAGGGTGTCTGCTAAAAAAACACATATAATGTTTGGGGGTTCTGAGTAATTTTCTAGAAAAAAAAAATTCTGATTCTTTCTTGTAGGAGCGAAGTGCCAGAATTGGCCTGAACTGGAAGTGGATAGAGGTAAGTTCAAAAGTGATAATCCTCTAATACAATGAAGCGGGCTACTTGGCAATGTCCAATGTCCATGTCTTTATTGGCTACATGGCAGGTTACAGCAGTAACGTGTTTTGACAGAAGCTTGACTTCTGGGTTGCTATGAGTAAGGCTTTGACGAAACGCGTTAGTGCGTTACTGCTGTATCCAATGAAGAACTGTTGCAATGGACGTTACCAAGTAGCCGGCTTTATTGTGTTAGAAGATCATTACTACAATTCAAAGGCACCTGGGCCAGAGCACCGGTTTCCAGTCTCCCAAAAAAGGTAGTTTGTGGTACAGCGTGATCTGTGTAAGTTCAAAGTCATCCAGTTTGATCATTCCAGACAAAACTCTACAAAGTGTATGGGCACAATTTTTTCCCCTCAACTTTGTATAGAGTAGGGAATGGTCAGAACCTCTGTGTTTATTGCTCTCTGTGTCTGAGATTCACCTTCATTATTTTTCCTGGTGACCATTGCCACTGAGACAGAAAGTTAGTAGAAACTTTTGCAGCTGTCATCAGAGCAGGAAGTGAGGAAAATACTTTTCGGTTGACACCTTTTCCAGTGACAACTGTCAAAGAGGGGAAGCGGGGACACTTGTTCTGGTGACTCTGGTGACACCCCCCCCTCTGTCCCTCTTTCCCCCTCATTTGTCCCCCATTTTGGTCTGATCCATATAGTTGTATATAAAATTCACTTTTTATCTTTCAAAAAGTGTTCCCCAGTGCTAAACCTTTCTTCCAAATTCTAAATTGCTGCATTTGTAAATTCCAAAAGCCAATATAAAGGAATAGAAGTGCTAACAAAAGAGCCCATCTCAAAATGTTGCGAGCTATGTAGATGGACACTGGCAGTCATACATTAATCCATTAATGGCTCACACCTATGTTTCTCTAATGGTCAATGGTATTATAGATAACAGCAATCATGGAGGCCTATGTCCTACCACCAGGGAAACTTCTTCACACACACCTTGTGCCATACATGACTTCATTAAGTAAACTTGGTAACACTTATTGCCAGGGCCGTCTTAATAGCATCATGGGCCCCTGGGTGAAGTAATGCTCTGGGGCCCCTACAATGGAGACAGTGCAGGTAAACAGACATCAAGTAGGTAGAAGGCAGACAAGCGGAGCTTCCCCATTTGGGTGGAGCTCCGCAATACCTACATGAACAATCATTCTGTACAGCAAAGAAACAGTGGGAAAATACTACATACATAAAGTAACAAAGCTGTCCTGTGCATATAATATATCTGCTAGATTGATGCCTCCTCAGCACTATGGCCCCTCTACACCCCAGATATCCCCCCAGCACTCTGACCCTTCTACACCTCAGATATCCCCCCAGCACTCTGAGCCCTCTACACCCCAGATACCCCCCTAGCACTCTAACCCCGCTACACCCCAGATATCCCCCCAGCACTCTGAGCCCTCTACACCCAAGATATGCCCCAGCACTATGACCCTGCTACACCCCAGATATCCCCCCAGCACTCTGAGCCCTCTACACCCCAGATATCCCCCCAGCACTCTGAGCCCTCTACACCCCAGATATCCCCCTGGCACTCTGACCCCGCTACACCCCAGATATCCCTCCAGCACTCTGACCCCTCTACACCCCAGATATCCCCCCAGCACTCTGAGCCCTCTACACCCCAGATATCCCCCCAGCACTATGACCCCTCTACACCCCAGATATCTCCCAAGCACTCTGAGCCCTCCACACCCCAGATATCCCCCCAGCACTATGACCCCTCTACACCCCAGATATCTCCCAAGCACTTTGACCCCTCTACATCTCAGATATCCCCCCAGCACTCTGACCCCTCTACACCATAGATATCCCCCCAGCACTCTAACCCCTCTACATCCCAGATATCTCCCCAACACTCTGACCCCTCTACACCCCAGATATCTCCCCAACACTCTGACCCCTCTACACCCCAGATATCCCCCCAGCACTCTGACCCCTCTACACCCCAGATATCTCCCAAGCACTCTGAGCCCTCCACACCCCAGATATCCCCCCAGCACTATGACCCCTCTACACCCCAGATATCTCCCAAGCACTTTGACCCCTCTACATCTCAGATATCCCCCCAGCACTCTGACCCCTCTACACCATAGATATCCCCCCAGCACTCTAACCCCTCTACATCCCAGATATCTCCCCAACACTCTGACCCCTCTACACCCCAGATATCTCCCCAACACTCTGACCCCTCTACACCCCAGATATCCCCCCAGCACTCTGACTCCTCTACATTTCAGATATCCCCCCAGCACTCTGACTCCTCTACATTTCAGATATCCCCCCAGCACTCTGACCCCTCTACACCCCAGATATCCCCCCAGCTGGGGTCACCATGACACCATCCACAATGCTACTTCCACAGGTGGGCTCTCAGTGCTGCTGACGCAGCAGCTCCCACTCCAGCTCCTACCCCGCAGCCTTCGAGTCTTGAGCATTCAAGCTGCATGGGGCGGGGTCAGAGCATCACTGGCGCTCCACCCCTGCCCCTCCCTGCTGGCTGTGAAATAATAGGTATCGTTCTGTACAGCACAGCGCACCGCTGCCAGCCTGCCTCCCCTGTGTATCCATCACTCTCAGTGCCATCATGGGGCCCCCAATTTTGGGGCAGCGTAGGCTGAAGGACCAGCTGCTTTGGGAAAAGTGCAGGGGCCCCCCATGCAGCTGGGGCCCCTGGGCAGTGCCCTGGTGTGCCCACTTATTAAGACAACTCTGCATATAGCTTATAATAAATCATGGATTTGATGTTCTCTAAAAGAAAGTTGCATATTCATGACCCAAAGCTCCAATCAGACTAAGTCCATTCAAACTAGGTTGAAAGCACAAGACTGAGGTCAACTGTGATGGGTGTAAAAATCAACCAAATACTTATGAAACGTCCAGGTCCCCCTTGGAACACAACAAGTCATCTTTATGGTTCACATAATGTTAAGCCCAAAACCTGGCTGAATAAATCCAAAAAAGGATATTTAAGGTAACAGGGCCTAAAGACCCCGATCTGCTGATCTAGTGTCCGAAGATTTCAAAAGATGAATCCAGAATGGAACTGCAGATGGGTCCAGTAGAGAAGGAACATCTGTTATTTTTCCCCATTTGAACTTTGAGTCATAAATATACCCCCTTTCTTTTCAGAGTACGTGTTACCAAAGGTGGACAAAGATGGAGGCAAGAGGGTCAGCATGACAGCCCGGAAATTGGCATTTTAAGAAGGAGCTCAGCCTTTGTTTTGCCCTCATGATGGCTTTACTATTAAGAAATATGTTCAGGGAATCTTCCAAAATGCAAAATATCCTTGCAGGTTCATCGTAAGACCTGAACCTGGTTTAGAGTTGGGATGAGTGAGGTGAGGTCTGAGTGCCTATTTCTGGTTGCTATACTCTACTACTGTATTCCCCTCCGTTCCCCCTTTCCACGTTTTTCCTTGTCTTTTTGCTTTTTGTATGTTTGTTTTTTCTCCCTTTTTCTTCTCTTTTTTTTTTTTTGTTCTCCTTTTATTATTTTTTATTTTCCTCTTCTTTCCCACCCTTTCCATGTAACGTGCTTTAAACCCTTGTGGGCATCGAGGATTGGGATTAGTAAACCATGGACTACAATCTTGTTGGTACTAGGAGGATTTGACATGACTATCCCTTTTTAGGGCCCAACAATCTGAGCGCTCCGGTGTAGCACTTTATTCCTTATTAGAGACAGGTTCTTGTACTGGTATACTATACCCAATAATATTTTTTTATGAGTTCATGCCACATATGGGTAAAGGTCTTCGTGGGATGTTTATATGTTATATGTTAGATATTATGTACATTTTTATATTGGGATGCACTTTTTTGATTGTCTTTGGCATACGTATAATTTTGTATGAAAATTTTAATAAATTTGATCACAAAAAGAAAAAAGGAAAAAAAATGAAAAATAAATACATATGCAAAAAATGCACAGAAGCAGTATAATATTATTACACCAGGTGGCAAACTAACTCCAAAAATGAAATGTGTAATAGCCAAGACATAGAAAATAAGTTACACCACTAGATGGCAGTGCAGCTATTTTAGATGGCTATGTGCTATTTTACAATAAATTGATATCACTATTTTAAAGATTTCCAAAAGTAGTATGTTTAAATGCAGAATTGTATCGATCTTTCTATATCTGTATAGATATCTATATATAAATACTTATCTATAGATCTATAGATATATAGCTATATATCTATATATATACAATAAAGATATATATATATATATATATATATATATATAGATATATATATAGATATATATCTATAGATATATAAATATATATAGATATATAGAGGTGATACTTGAAACATTTGAATATCGTGCTAAAGTTCATTTATTTCACTAATGCAACTTAAAAGGTGAAACTAATATACAGTATGAGATAGATTGCAAAGCAAGATAGTTCAAGACGTGATTTGTCATAATTGTGATGATTATGACTTACAGCTCATGAAAACCCCAAATCCACAATCTCAGAAAATTAGAATATTAAAAGCAATCAATAAAACAAGGATTGTACATAGAACAATATCGGACCTGTGAAAAGTAGAAGCTGCATATGTACTCAGTACTTGGTTTGGGCCCCTCAATGCGGCGTGGCATGGTGGAAGCGATCAGCCTGTGGCACTTCTGAGGTGTTATGGAAGACCAGGGTGCTTCAATATCGGCCTTCAGCTCTTCTGCAATGTTCGGTCTCATGTCTCTTATCTTTCTCTTGGCAATGCCCCATACATTCTTTATGGGGTTCAGGTCAGGCGAGTTTGCTGGCCAATCAAGCACAGTAATCCCACAGTCATGTGACCAGGTTTTGGTGCTTTTGGCAGTGTGGGCAGGTGCCAAGTCCTGCTGGAAAATGAAGTCATCATCCCCATAGAGCTCGTCTGCGGAAGGAAGCATAAAGTGCTCCAAAATCTCCTGGTAGACGACTGCGGTGACCCTGAACTTAATGAAGCACAGGGGACCAACACCAGCAGATGACACGGCTCCCCAAATCAACACATACTGTGGAAACTTCACACTGGACTTCAAGCATCTTGCAGTGTGAGCCTCTCCATTCCTCCTCCATACTCCGGCTCCTTTGGTCTCATCAGAAAAGAGGACTTTGGACCACTGAGCACCAGACCAGGTCTGTTTTTCTTTAGCCCAGGTAAGACGCTTCTGACGTTGTTTGTTGTTCAGGAGAGGCTTGACAAGAGGAATATGACACTTGGAGCCCATGTCATTGACTGGTGTATAGCTGATGTCCCGTGTGCTACCCCTAAACCATAACCCCCCAAACTACATGCCTTACTTAATAAAATATTCACACCACACCAACTGGCCCCTTTATTATCAAATTACAAATTTAATACAAATAAAATCCATTTAAATATATAACTATATATATATATATATATATATATATATATATATGTAGCGCCCTCACCTCTCCCACTACCTGCCTTTTTGTGTGTTTTCGGCTCCTCGCAGGGAGGGGAGAGGCACATCGCACCACAAGCCTGTACCCTCCTGAGTAAGGAGGTTGAGCGGTTTTAGTTTTCGGGCCTGCCTGCGGCTGGAGTTAAATCCTCCCGAGGAAGATTCTCACCTCTACCTTAGATAGAGGCAAGTCCTTATGTTTCCCCAGTAATGTAACTGTCCACACCAACTGAAAGTCCAACTTCTATATTTATTTCACACGGATAATAAATATGCCTCTTTGACAGCAGACAAGTTGGGACAAGACACAGGACAGCTTAGGTGGGAGGAGGTCCAGGCACAAACTTGAATCATGTTCTTTTACTGTTTAGGTTTTCACAAACAGTTATGGCGCACGATCTCTGCCACAGACCATGAGGTTGGTCTCTGCCACAGACCAGGTGAATAAGAAGTCACTGCCACTGACTTGGAGAACGGGTCACTGCCACTGACCAGGTGAATGGAGTCACTGCCACTGACTGGGTGAATAGGGCACAGCCCTATTAGGCCAATGCCACTGACCTGTAAGCGAACTTCCTTCTAGAGAGTACTTGGCCCGTGTAAAGGAGAAGACATCCCTCCGGAGAGTTACCAGAGGTCCACACCTTCACCACGACTCTGCGCTGGGTCTTCGGTACAGGTAACCTCCCTGGCCTCCTCATTACAGATCCCGGTCCCCTTGCAAGGCGGCACCCTGGGAGTCCTCGATCCCTGGCGGAGCCCAGCCGAAGGTGCTGGGCTCCGGGCCTCCAAATTAGTACCTCACCCCAGACTGAAGGTGTCTGGGATGGAACAGGAACCAGGCCTCCGGGCCTAGGGCACCCGAAGATGACACACACACACACACACACCCAGGCCGAAGGTGCCTGGGCGCGGACCCCTCATGGAAGATGGCCACCCCTTTTTATACCCTCTCCCGACAGGCACAGCAGGTTCCCCGCCCCGCCGTACTGCTGCCGAGAGGGGACAAGAAAAGGCACAACCTTGTCCTGTGGTTCAACCCAGACCTATGGCGACAGCGCCACCTGTTGGCCCCAGGGAACTATACACCAATACTATCTCCCATGGCACAGAAACGGTCCATAAACCCTAACAATAATGTGTCTGAGCCTAACTACCACTCAGACACTCCCCTAAATTGAACACCCCGCTACACACACATATATATATATATATATATATATATATATATATATATAAAACAGAACTATATATATATATATATATATATATATACCACATATACAACCCCAACTTTTTAAACTACTGCTCTGTCTGAGGTTCGTGAAGGAAGGTATATCTACCGCATTGGCTGCACCACTTCCACCTCACCATCCTGGCCCCTAGCCGTGATCCCACCAGCTCAGGGACGAACTGTTGCCACCTTCTTGCCACTGCAGCCCGATGACCGGTAGCCCATTATTTCCAGCTAGGGAGGGTACCCCTACCGAGATAGGTCCAACCCGTCCCCACCATAACCTGTTTACCTTAGACATGTGCTTTTTTCAGAAATTCAGAACTTCGGGAAATTCAAAAAATTTGTGTTTTTTTTTGTTTCGTTTATTTCATTTTTTTTGCTTTTTTCGGAAATTCAGAAATTCGGGAAATTCGAAAAAATTTGTTTTTTTCGTTTTCGTTCTTTCTTCTTTTTTTTGGAAAATTCAGGAAATTCAGGATTTCAGAAAATCGGAATTCCGAATTCCCAATTTTCGAATTTCCAAAAAAAAACGAATAAAACGAAAAAATATTTTTTTCGTTTTTCCAAAAAAAGCAGAAAACGAAAAAAAACGAATTTCCGATTTTCGGATATTCGGAAATTCTAAAAATTCGGAATTCGGAAATTCAACTTTCCAAATTTCCCATTTTCGAATTTTAGATTTTCGAATTTTAGATTTTCAAATTTTGCAATTTCGAATTTTCGAATTTCGAATTTTCAAATTATTTTGGAAATTCGGAAATTCGAAAATTTGAAAATCCGAAATTCCGAATTTCCAAAATTCGGAATTTCAAAAACCCGAATTTCCGAAATTCTGAAATTTGAAATTTCGGAAATCCAAAAATTCGGAAATTGAAAAATTTGGAAATCCGAAAATTCGGAAATTGAAAAATTTGGAAATTCGGAAATTCGAAATTTCGGAAATCCGAAAATTCTGAAATTGAAAAATTCAGAAATTCGGAAATTTCGGAATTAACAAATTTCTCTAAATTCGTGAAAAACGAATTAGAAACTAAACAAATTGCACATGTCTACCTTCCACCATTCCAACCTTCATGAACCAGAGACCATAGGTGTGCGCAGCCTATTGCATTAGGGTGTGCACCCCAAAGCTCAAACACACATGAACACCACCTGCTGTTACAGGGAGGAGGCTCTGATGGTAGGGGCATATTATATTACACCCTAAATACAGGTGTAATGGGTTCCTAAATTTGAACCTAGCCTTTATTATAATGGGGGCATTTACACTGGCTCCCCCAACCACCCATCTGGTGCCACCCATGGATAATGCTAATGTACATGGGGTGATTAGGGTGTGCCCAGGCACACCCGGCACACCCTGTGCGCACGCCTATGCCAGAGACCCGTGCCCACATAACCCCAATACACACAACCGTACATCTAATACAACCAAACAACAGGGGGGGTGGGTGGGAAAAATCCCTAACTATGTCCTCTCCCTTACTCTGCTGCCCCACGAGTGAGTTAAACCCTCCCTCTGCCCAGGGTCAAAATTAACTTCAGCCACTCCCCCCCCGTGACCAATGACCATCACTCCCCCTCCCTTTTTCCTAACACCTTCCTGTAACAACTTCATGGTGCTCTCCCCACAGCTGTCCCCAGTCATGCCAGCCCTTCACCCAGGTTCCCTTTAGTTACGGGCCTGTTCTGGATCTGTCTGTGTGTGGTGGCTCTTTTTTTGTTTAATTGTTTATTTATATCAGGAAAGAGACCCACAAGGGCCGCCACAGTACAAGGCGAGGCATAACATAAAATACTAGCACATAGACATAAACATAGTTTTGTAAACCGTGGTATGACATCAAGGACAGTACAGTTGGTAATAGATAACATCCAGGTATGTGTATTCAACATAGTATATTCCCACAATGCTTCTAGTGTATTCTACATCTAGCCTGGGTTCACTGCCCTATAGCGCGTTCAGGATCAACAGTTGTTCCTCCGCTCGGGGAGGTCGGGTTTGTGCTATCAGCACACGGTGTGGTGTGAGACTGCTGCCCCCTGGGCTTCATCCCGTCTTTTCCGTTTTCTATCAATCTCCCCAACGTGGGAGTCAGACTTAGCGTAGGCAGAACCTACTTGAAAAAATAGAAGAAATAAAAGGAATAAAAAGAAACAGAGACCGAGATATAGAGAGGAGGTAGTTGGGAGTGGAAAAAAGGAGAGAGGGGTGGAGGGGGGGGGGTTGGGGGTGGGAGGGGGTGTACTCGCAAGTATGGAGTATCAAGATTGCTCGTTTGGATCAAGGTCAAGAATCTCTACCTAGTTGTCGGTAAAACACTGGGAGCAGAGTACTGTGTCTTATGTGTTCGTGTGTGGTGGCTCTTGATGCTCTGACTCCAGCCTCAGTCCACTCCTTGTGAAAGTCCCCAACACTTTTCAATGGCCTTTTCTTGACAATCCTCTCCGGGCTGTTTGTGCACCTTTTTCTTTCACACCTTTCCCTTCCACATAACTTTCTATTAATGTGCTTTGATACAGCACTTTGGGAACATCCAACTTCTTTTGCAATTACCTTTTGAGGCTTTCCCTCCTTATGGAGGGTGTCAATGATGGTTTTCTGCACAACTGTCAGGTCAGCAGTCTTTCCCATGATTGTGATTCCTACTGAGCCAGAGGGACCATTTAAAGGCTCAGAAACCCTTTGCAGGTGTTATGGCTTAACCACTTAAGCCACGGACCATTTTGCTGGCCAAAGACCGAGGCCACTTTTTGCGATTCGGCACTGCGTCGCTTTAACTGACAATTGCGTGGTCGTGCGACGTGGCTCCCAAACAAAATGGACGTCCTTTTTTTCCCACAAATAGAGCTTTCTTTTGGTGGTATTTGATCACCTCTGCAGTTTTTATTTTTTTTCGCTATAGACAAAAATAGAGCGAAAAAAATTCTATATTTTTTACTTTTTGCTATAATAAATATCCCCAAAAAATATATAAAAAAAATGTTTTTCCTCAATTTAGGCCGATGCGTATTCTTCTACATATTTTTGCAATAAGCGTTTATTGTTTGGTTTGCTTAAAAGTTATAGCGTCTATAAAATAGGGGGTACTTTTATGGCATTTTTATTCATATTTTTTTTTTACTAGTAATGGTGGCGATCAACGATTTTTACCGTGACTGCGACATTATGGAGGACACATCGGACACTTTTGACACCATTTTGGGACCAGTGCTATAAAAATGTACTGATTACTGAAAAAATGACACTGGCAGTGAAGGGGTTAACTTGTAGGGGGCGCTGAAGGCGTTAAGTGTGACCTAGGGAGTGCTACTAACTGTTAGGGGGCGTAACTACGAGTGACACGTCACTGATCGCTGTTCCCGATGAGAGGGAACAGACGATCAGTGTCCTGTAACTAGGCAGAATGGGGAGATGTTGTGTTTATACTAACATCTCCTCGTTCTTCAGCTCTGTGACCCGATCGTGGGACACCGGCAGCGATCGGGTCTGCGGGTCCCGCGGGCGCGGTCGCGGAGCTCGCGATAGGGTCGCGAGCGTGCCGCTGGCGGCGCGCGCGCTACCACGCGGCTCGTATCTTAAAGGGGACGTATATATACGCCCATATGCGCAGCCACGCCATTCTGTCGACGTAAAAGTGCGTGCGGTGGTTGGCAAGCGGTTAATTGGCTGATTAGAGTGGGACACTTTGAGCCTAGAATATTGCACCTTTTCACAATATTCTAATTTTCTGAGATTGTGGATTTGGGGTTTTCATGAGCTGTAAGCCATAATCATCACAATTATGACAAATCACGGCTTGAACTATCTTGCTTTGCATGTAATGAGTCTCATATATTAGTTTCACCTTTTAAGTTGCATTAGTGAAATAAATTAACTTTTGCATGATATTCAAATTTTTCAAGTTTCACTTGTAGATGTTGATGGTCGTCAGGTGTCCACCAACTTTTGCCCATATGTATGTGTTTCTTCTTTGTGGCCTGTAGGTGTCACTGTTGTAACGGTAATTTAGCTTTATAACGGGCACAGAGCCTCTGGACTGAATATAGTGACATCTGTCAATTTTTCCTTTCAGTCTGTCTGTTGGTGACATCTGTGAGGATAACATGTCTCTGCTGGTTTGTATTTAAAAGAAATAGGTCATTTATATGTAAATTTGTACCTGTACTATCAGGAATATCTCCATCAAAAGTTGAAATATAGAATCAGTGCAATACACATACAAAGTGCAAATCACATGGCTGGTCGATCCTATGGAATACTGGGCAGAATTACAAGAAAAATCGATCTGTTTTCATTTGCGGCCCATTCACACCATTGCGGTGCACTAGTGTTGGGGCGGCTTATTTATTTGAATGGGATTTCTAATGCACCAAAACTCACCAAAAAAGACGGTGCATGTACCATCTCTGGCAGTTCTTTGAAAAAAAATAAAAAATGTAAATGTGAACATCCCTTGTAATAGAAAAAAAGCATGACAGGACCTCTTAAAGCAGAGGTCCCACGAAAAAAAAAAATATTAAAAGCCAGCAGCTACAAATACTGCAGCTGCTGACTTTTAAAAAATGAACACTTACCTGTCCAGGGTGCCCACGATGACGGCAGCTGAAGCCGAGCAATCACTCGTCTCTCGGCTGCCCCCGCCGCCATCCTTGGTGAGGGAATCAGGAAGTGAAGCGTTGCAGGTTCACTGCCCGGTTCCCTACTGCGCATGCGCGAGCAGCGCGGCGTGTCCTAACAGGTCCCCGCTCTCTCCTGGGACCAGTGTGTTTCCCAGAATACAGCGGGGGGGGGGGGGGGGAGGGTGACGCAAAGGGCTGTGACTCCCGCAGGAGTCTATTCCTGGAAGTGGGTGCAAATACCTGTATTAGACAGGTACCTGCACTCCCCCCCCCCCTGAAAGGTGCCAAATGTGACACCGGAGGGGGGGGGGTTCCGAAAAGCGGAAGTTCACTTTTTGTGTGGACCTCCGCTTTAAGTGGTTAAATTTCCTTGCGTGGAAAAGTTTTATCCCTATTGTGGGGTCACCAGTACGGTATTTATACATTGAAATCATATCCCCTCTCAAGTGTCTCTTCTCCAGAGAGAATAATTTCAGTGCTCGTAATCTTTCCCCATAACTAATATCCTCCAGACCCTTTATTAGCTTTGTTGCCCTTCTCTGTAGTTCCCAGGGACATACATTATCTCACAAAAGTGAGTACACTCCTCACATTTTTGTAAATATTTTATTACAGCTTTTCATATGACGACCAGGGCTGCTGTTAGAAATCCTGGGTCCCCCCCATCCATGCCTACACCCCACCTACTCCCCAGGGTGCAACGGATAAGCAGTACTGACTTTATCTTTATCCACCTACACCCCCCCCCCCCCGAAAATGAAAAAAGTCTCTTCTCTGCTCCCACCTCCTGGGCCCCTCTGTTAACCTAATGAGGGCCTAGGGAAATGTAATTTAAGCCCTGGTAAGCAGTTAGGAATGACTGTGTGGTCCAGTAAAATCCATGTATTCATTTAGGCAAAAACAAACAATAAAGCTGCCTTGGGTCCCCAAGACTGGTTGTACTGCCTTATCAGCGGCCCTGGTGACAACACTGAAGAAATTACACTTTGCTACAATGTAAAGTAGTGAGTGTACAGCTTGTATAACGGTGTAAATTTGCTGTCCCCTCAAAATAACTCAATACACAGCCATTAATGTCTAAACCGCTGGCAACAAAAGTGAGTACACCCCTAAGTGAAAATGTCCAAATTGGGCACAATTAGCCATTTTCCCTCCCTGGTGTCATGGCAAAGAACTCTCTGACGATCTGAAAAAAAAAGTATTATTGCTCTACATAAAGATGGCCTAGGCTATAAGAAGATTGGCAAGACCCTGAAACAGAGCTGCAGCATGGTGGCCAAGACCATAGAGTGGTTTAACAGGACAGGTTCCACTCAGAACAGGACTCGCCATGGTCCACCAAAGAGGTTGAGTGCACGTGCTCAGCCTCATATCCAGAGGTTGTCATTGGGAAATAGATATATGAGTGCTGCCAGCATTTCTGCAGAGGTTGAAGAGGTGGGGGGGTCAGCCTGTCAGTGCTCAGACCATACGCCGCACACTGCATCAAATTGGTCTGCATGGCTGTCATCCCAGAAGGAAGCCTCTTCTAAAGATGATGCACGAGAAAGCCCGCAAACAGCTTGCTGGAGACAAGCAGACTATGGACATGGATTACTGGAACCATGTCCTGTGGTCTGATGAGACCAAGATAAACTTATTTGGTGTCAGATGGTGTGAAGCGTGTGTGGCGGCAACCAGGTGAGGAGGACAAAGACAAGTGTTTCTTGCCTACAGTCAAGCATGGTGGTGGGAGTGTCGTGGTCTAGGGCTGCATGAGTGCTGCCGGCACTGGGGAGTAAGGATGAGCCGAACACCCCCCAGTTCAGTTCGCATCAGAACATTCGTACAGACCAAAAGTTTGCGCAAACTTTCGAACCCCGTTAAAGTCTATGGGACTCGAACGTCAGAAATCAAAAGTGCGAATTTTAAAGGCTAATATGCAAGTTATTGTCCTAAAAAGTGTTTGGGGACCCGGGTCCTGCCCCAGGGGACATGTATCAATGCAAAAAAAAGTTTTAAAACGGCCGTTTTTTCGGGAGCAGTGATTTTAATGATACTTAAAGTGAAAAAATAAAAGTGAAATATTCTTTTAAATATCGTACCTGGGGGGTGTCTATAGTATGCCTGTAAAGTGGCGCGTGTTTCCCGTGTTTAGAACTGTCCCTGCACAAAATGTCATTTCTGAAGGAAAAAAAGTCATTCAAAACTGCTTGCGGCTTTAATGTCATGTCTGGTCCCGCCAATATGGATTAAAATCATTGAGAAAAACGGCATGGGTAACCCCCCCCCCCCCCCAGCTCATTACCAGCCCCTTTGGGTCTTGTATGGATATTAAGGGGAACCCCGCACACAAAATAAAAAAAGGAAAGGCGTGGGGCCCCCAGGCCCTATATACTCTGAACAGCAGTATACAGGCTGTGCATACAAGACAGGGACTGTAGGTTTGTTCTTAAGTTGAATCTGTTTGTAATTTGGAACAGGTACATTTTTTAAGTGTAGCTCCAGCCAAAAAGTCTATTTTTAAGCTTTTTGGAAAACATAGGGAAGGGTTATCACCCCTGTAACATTTGTTTTGCTGTCTGTGCCCCTGTTCAGAAGATTTCACCTCACTTTCCGTCCCAATGACAATTGTATTTAGAAAATTTGTGTTTTTTTAGGGAAACAAGGATTGGTGATAAAGCATCAGTAGAGAGGAGACACCTTTTTCCCATATTAACTCTTACAGGAGAGAATTTCCCTTCCTAGGGGTAGATTTCCTCTCACTTCCTGTTGTCTCCTTCCGTTTGTAAGTAGGAGTCATTTGTAAGTTGGATGTTTGAAAGTAGGGGCCTGCCGTATATACTCTGCAGAAATTTTAGGCTTAGGTGTTGGTGGTACCAGAACACTGTAAGCCCTCACAGTTACTCTTGGTGGGCGCTGGAATGGGCCCAGCTGTGAAATATCAATATCAAGAATTGTAATTACATGCCCCTGTTGAACAGGGGCAGAAAAATTGGGCCTTTGGGGGTGGTGGTGGTGGTGGTGCCACAACACTGTCTGCAGTGAGCTTTAGCTGCTGTGACAGCAGGAAGGTAAAGTCACCTGGTTGCATCCAGGGGGGTAGATATATTTCGCCCAGATTCAGGCTTTACGCCGACTTATACAACTAGGTGGAGAGTTGTATAAGCCCAGCTGAGGCTAGTGGGCTCATGGATGACTCATACCTCTAGGGAGAGTGTGGGGCGTCGTACAGACAGGGAGTTGAAGAGACCAGCTGAAGCTTGTCAGCTCATTTAGGCCTCTATAAGAACTCCCAGCTTCATTAGATGTTAGCTCATGCCTGGAACCAGACCTGTGTGGACTGTCTAGGGAGAGTGAACCCCTGTGCGGTGAGACAAAGCCTGTGTGGCTATTTGCTTGGACATTTAAAACCAGGGACTTAGGGACTAGGACAGCACTAGGCTGATCCCAGTTGTTAGTTAGGAAACCTGTATGTTTAGTCAGAGGTCAACTTGACCAGGATTTATTTTGGTTATGTTTCTTTTGCTTTGCTGTGTTTTGTCACTGTAAATAGAAAATAAACCGCACCTTTTTGATTTTGAAAACCACAACCTCCGTTTGCTGGGCCTGTTTTGTGTGGGGAGCCCATCCCGGGGGTCACACACACCCGCTGCCGAGCTAACCCCCTCACAGTTGGTGGAGAATGCGGGCAGAAGAAACCGTTGAGCAGCTTGTGGTGCCCAAACCTTACAGGAAGTTGGTGTTGGAGTTGGCCCATGGGCACATTCTTGGAGGTCATCTGGGGACAGAGAAAACCCGAGAGAGGGTATTACAGAGATTCTATTGGCCGGGGGTGATGAAGGACGTAGAAAATTATTGTTCCTCCTGCCCTGTGTGTCAGAGGTTGGCCCCGATGCCACATTTCCGTAGCCCGCTGGTCCCTCTACCCATCATTGAGGTCCCGTTTGAGAGGATCGCCATGGATTTGGTAGGTCCTATAATCAAGTCCGCTAGGGGGCACCAGTACATATTAGTTATAATGGACTATGCCACCCGTTATCCAGAAGCGATCCCTCTCCGAAATACCTCGGCCAAAACCATAGCCAAAGAGCTATCTCTTGTTTTTAGCCGGGTGGGTATTTGTAAAGAACTGCTTACGGACCAAGGTACACCCTTTATGTCCCGGGTTATGAAAGAGCTGTGTAAATTGTTCAAAGTGACGCAATTGCGTACGTCTGTGTATCACCCCCAAACCGATGGGCTGGTTGAAAGATTCAACAAAACCCTAAAACAAATGTTGAAGAAAGTGGTGGATAGAGATGGAAAGGATTGGGACTGTTTACTTCCTTATTTGATGTTTGCTATTAGGGAGGTGCCCCAATCCTCTACGGGATTCTCCCCTTTGAGTTACTGTATGGGAGACACCCAAGAGGGCTGTTGGATATTGCCAAGGAAACTTGGGAAAGTGAGAGTTCTCCCCACAGGAGTGTGATTGAGCATGTCGCCCTGATGCAAGATCGAATTGCACAGGTAATGCCCATCGTGAAGGAACATTTGGCCCAAGCGCAGTTGGCACAGCAGAGAGTGTACAACCGTGGAGCCAAGACCCGTACCTTTTCCCCGGGGGATAGGATATTGGTACTTGTCCCTACGGTTGAAAGTAAATTCCTTGCCAAATGGCAAGGCCCCTACGAGATAATGGAAAAAGTGAGCGAAGTGAATTACAAGGTCAGACAACCAGGAAGGCGAAAGCCCGAACAGATCTATCATGTTAATCTGTTGAAAGCCTGGAGGGATAGAGAGTCCCTAGTCGCAGACACTTGGTCACCAGCTCAAACTGGTTGCGTGATTCCTGAGGTTGGAATAGCAGCCACCTTGTCACAACCCCAACAACAGGAGGTTAAGGAGTTTGTGCTTCGCAACAAGGAGGTATTCTCTGAGCTGCCGGGACAAACATCTGGGGTAGAGCATGACATCATTACCCCGCCCGGTGAAAGGGTGAAGTTAAAACCCTATCGGATCCCAGAGGCTCGACGGGAGGCAATACGGGAGGAAGTACAGAAAATGCTGAACTTAGGGGTGATAGAGGAGTCCCAAAGTGATTGGTCTAGTCCCATCGTGTTGGTGCCTAAACCGGATGGGAGCTGGCGATTTTGTAACGATTTTCGTCAGTTGAACAAAGTTACAAAATTTGACACCTACCCCATGCCACGTATAGATGAGTTGATCGACCGGCTGGGAACAGCCCGATACATGACGACTCTTGACCTCACAAAAGGGTATTGGCAAATCCCCCTGGCCAAGTCGGCCAAAGAGAAAACCGCATTTGTAACCCCAGACGGGGCGTTCCAATATAAAAGAATGCCGTTCGGGTTACAGAATGCGCCGGCCACATTCCAGCGGAAAATGGACCAGATGCTGAGGCCCCATCGGAAGTATGCTGCGGCTTACCTGGATGACGTAATTGTCCATAGCACAGATTGGGCCTCACATCTGCCAAAAGTGCAAGCAGTCCTGGACTCTGTTCGGGAAGCGGGGTTTACGGCTAACCCCAAGAAGTGTACCATTGGGCAGGAGGAGGCCAAATATCTTGGGTACACCATTGGGAGGGGAGTAATAAAACCCCAACTCAACAAAGTCGAGGCCATCCAGAGTTGGCCACGTCCCAACAGCAAGAAGCAGGTACGAGCCTTTCTGGGAATCGCTGGGTATTATCGGCGATTCATTCCCCACTTTGCTTCTAAGGCTGTGCCCCTAACCAACCTGACGAAGGGGAAAGGGTCGGTCATGATTAAATGGACCCCCGAGGCTGAGGCAGCATTCCAATTCTTGAAACAAGCCTTATGTAGCCAGCCAGTGTTGTACTCACCCGACTTCTCTAAAGACTTTGTCGTATAAAGTGATGCGTCAGATGTGGGGTTAGGAGCAGTATTGTCCCAGGTCTGGAACGGGGAAGAGCACCCAGTCATTTACCTCAGCAGGAAGTTGAAGTCCCATGAGGTAAATTACGCCACCGTTGAAAAGGAGTGTTTAGCGGTGAAGTGGGCTCTAGATTCCCTTCGGTACTACCTGCTAGGTAGGCACTTTGACATGGTTACGGATCACGCTCCGTTAAAGTGGATGGCTCAAAACAAGGAAACAAATAGAAGAGTGAATAGGTGGTTCCTGGCCCTCCAGGAATTCAACTTCACAGTAAAGCATCGCCCTGGCGTTCAAATGGGGAATGTGGATGCTTTGTCTCGAGTACATGAATGCCTGATTGCTGGTGTTCCAACCCCGAGGTTAAAACAAGAGGGGGGGGTATGTGACAGCAGGAAGGTAAAGTCACCTGGGGGGTAGATATATTTCGCCCAGATTCAGGCTTTACGCCGACTTATACAACTAGGTGGAGAGTTGTATAAGGCTAGTGGGCTCATGGATGACTCATACCTCTAGGGAGAGTGTGGGGCGTCGTACAGACAGGGAGTTGAAGAGACCAGCTGAAGCTTGTCAGCTCATTTAGGCCTCTATAAGAACTCCCAGCTTCATTAGATGTTAGCTCATGCCTGGAACCAGACCTGTGTGGACTGTCTAGGGAGAGTGAACCCCTGTGCGGTGAGACAAAGCCTGTGTGGCTATTTGCTTGGACATTTAAAACCAGGGACTTAGGGACTAGGACAGCACTAGGCTGATCCCAGTTGTTAGTTAGGAAACCTGTATGTTTAGTCAGAGGTCAACTTGACCAGGATTTATTTTGGTTATGTTTCTTTTGCTTTGCTGTGTTTTGTCACTGTAAATAGAAAATAAACCGCACCTTTTTGATTTTGAAAACCACAACCTCCGTTTGCTGGGCCTGTTTTGTGTGGGGAGCCCATCCCGGGGGTCACACACACCCGCTGCCGAGCTAACCCCCTCACACTGCACACTGTGCACAGGATACAGTACACTAATATACTGCAGCTAGCTGAATCAGCTGCCTGCCTGGGGTATTATTAGGAAGAGAACACCAGAAATTGTCTGCAGTTAGCTTTAGTTGCACACTGTGCACAGGATACAGTACACATGACTGAAAATACTGCAGCTACCACAATCAACTGCCTGCCTGTCAGTATATTAGGAAGAGAATAACAGGAACGGATCTAGCTAAACTGAATACAGTGTATATATATGTAGCGGGGTATTCCCCTATATTGGGAAGAAACTACATTACCCATAACCCCATTCTTGTGATGTTCCACCGCAGAGACTCATGGGAGGGGTTATAAAAGGAGGAGGCGAGGCCGGGCTCGGCCTCTTTGGGGACACGAGACTTCACAGACGGATCCTCCTGTGCGGATGTGTCGGAGTGCAAGGCCTGAAGCCTGAGGCCTTGCTCTGCACCAAAGAGCCTTCCACCCTCCCCTCTGCGAGCCTGGGTGGCATCTGACTTTGTGAGCTACAGCCTTGTCGGATCGGGGGCCCGATCGTTGGAGAGATCGAGTGTGTGTGACACGACCGGTGGAGGTTTCCCGGACTGGATCCGTAGTCCGGCGGGTGAGAGGGCGTAAGCCCAGCTAAGATACTGTTGCTGTATATAGGCCTATAGACTGCCGTGGCCTACAAGTTATTTTCATACCCCTTGGATTACAAAGTTATACTCTGTTTAAAGTGCACCACCATTACAGACCTGCCGGTGAAGAAAGAAGGACTAAGTTAAATATTAGAACCAGGCCTGGTGGGGATTCTAGCGTGTTTGATTACTGCGCCATAGGGCACTTAGTTAACGGTCGCCCGTATGGCGCACCTGTAGCGTGTGTTACTATATAGTGTGTTAGAGTGGCAGGACGCTGCCCTTAGGAGTGATTATCTTGAACTGTGATTACTGTTACCCCTTTATTCATATTGAGAATCAATGAGTAAAACACTTTACCTATTACAATTCATTACTGTGTCCTTGCTTAGTTATTCTATTGCATAGGACATATCATTGATTGTTAGTACTAGCTGTGCCAGAAGGGGGTAGAGCCTATTGCCGGGGGTTGGCGGAGCTGCACTCAGGGCCCAAATCTAATTCTGCGGCCTCCTTAGTTGGAGGTATTGCTACACGTGGGGGCTCGTCCGGGATCCTGATGCAGCAAGCGAACGCCAGAAGTGCCGGCATGGACCCCATGGATCCAAGAGCGGTAGAAGAGTGGTGCAAAGCCGCTAATACAGAGCCAAAACAGTCGATAGCCATTAGTCTCCCTGGCGAGAAATGGTCAAGTGAGACGGTAGAGGAACTGATGAGTTCAGTGTCCCCAGATCACACGCCATGGGTGATAGACATGAAGACAGACCCAAACATCTCATATCAATACGCATTAGTGGAATATTGGGACGGGATGCCAGAGGCCTGTAAGCACAAGTGTCTGCGGACGCCAGACAACAGAACATTTAGGCTGGCGCACGCAATAACTGTAGAAAGGGAACCATCCCCTACGGGATCGCCACAGGCTGCGGCCCGAACTACACCTGAAAGAGAAGACAGGGCGACACCCCCGGTGGCACCTGCATCGGCCACTGCTATATCACCAGAACTGATAAATGCAATAGGGGATTTGCTAGCCAAATGTCAGAAGACAAGTACGGTGCATGTGGAAACTAGCTACCGGAGACTAAAAATATTCTCAGGGAAGCTCCCTGTCCCGGCAGGGGAAGAAGATTTTGATACTTGGGTGGAACAGGCATTACAGGCGGTGGAGGCATGGGAGGTGCCGGAGGCACAGAAGAGGCAGCGAGTGTTAGAAAGCCTTAAAGGTGCAGCAGCAGAAGCAGTGAAAAGTTTCCGGTTTGGGAATGCAGGGTGCACGGCGCAGGATTGTCTAGCTATGCTGCAGGAAGAGTTTGGTCAATTAGACAAGGTGACAGAGACGGTCTACCAGTTTCCGGTCTACCACTTTCCAAAAACCGGAGGAGAAACTTTCCGAGTATGTCAGAAGGCTAAACAGGCTGCTGTGCAAGATTGTGTTAAAGAAAGTGATGAAGCCCCAAGATGCCGATGCGGCAAGAATGAAGCAAGTCTTAAAGGGAGCGCTACGCTCCGATCCAGTCTGGCTGCACCTGAAAACCTTGGGAGGAGGAATGTTGCTGACTTATGCTGATTTAATAAAAATTATCAGAGATGAGGAGGCGCTGCAACAGGACCAGCAGAAGGATAAGACAATTGTTGTACCCGCACAGGTGCTGGTCAATCCAGTAATAACCCCTGAAAGAGAGGCGGAGATAGACACCCTAAAAACTCAGATGTCCAAGGTGTTAGAGATATTGACCTCTCTGATAGCAAAAGACACAGAGTGTCCCAAGAAGAAGGAAAGTCCAAGGAAGGAATTGTTCCCGATTGCCTCAGCACCCGAACCTTTACAAGAATGGGGAGATATAGTCTGCTTCAACTGTGGGGGAGTTGGCCACATTGCAGCCACATGTTCTTGTCCGAAGAAGAAGAGACCAGACAACCGCAAGCCGGCGGGAAACTCCAGAGGGCCCCGGTGAAGGAGTCAACCGGGTGCCCACCATCTTCAGTAAACTCCAAGCTGAATGCGAAGAAAAACAAAAAGAGAGATAGAACACCAAAGGGGAAACGCAATACCCCTCAACAAAGCTATACTCCAAGAAGAAGGGGGGAGACCCCTCAGGAAAGGCACGGCACCCCCCAAAGGGGGTGCCCACCCAAGAAAGATAATAGTACGCCTCAGCGGGTTCCTACACCAATTAAAAGGAGGGAAGTCAGTGCATACCAGGCTCAAGAAAGGTTCAAGTCCAAAGGGAATAGGACAAGAGAGAGTCCAAAGGGAAAAGGTCTGAAGAAGGCGGCTCCTGCCGGACCATATCCAGAGAAGCTGGTAGGCCCATCCCCTATAGTGCCCATTCAAGTGGAGGGAGTCTACACCAGGGGCCTCCTGGATACCGGGGCACAAGTGACCCTACTATACCGGGACTTCTACGACAGGCACCTGAGTCATCTGCCTATCCAGAAGATAGAGAAGCTGGAAATATGGGGAATTGGAACCCAGAGTTTCCCTTACGACGGCTACCTTCCCATCCAAATGACCTTTGACCCATCCGTGGCTGGGAAGGCCGAAGTGTTTGACACCCTGGCAGTTGTGTGTCCTAGGCCGCCTGGAGCCAACAAGAATTCCCTTATAATAGGGACAAACACGGACCTGGTCCGAAGACTCCTGACCCCTCTCGTGACAGAAGAAAGACAAGCAGCTACCAAGATCCATCCCATGCTGAAGACAGCCTACCAACGGCTGGTCCAAGAGCGGGAGACCCCTGGAGAGGAGATAGGGAAGGTGTGGAGACTTGGAAGAGAAGGGGTAGTGTTGCAGCCCGGTGAAGTAACCTGTCTCAGGGCCACTGTGAAGCTTACTTGGGAGCAGCCTGGTCCCTTTGTCATGCTGGAGTCAGACCCAAGGGGTGAGTCCTCAGGCCTGGAGGTGATACCGGAAGTGATTCCGCTGAAGGTCCTGAAGAAGGCCCATTATAGAGTTCCAGTGAGTGTTAGGAATACTACCAAAGACCCCATGGACATCCCAGCCAGAATGTTGCTAGGCCAGGTGAGCCCGGCGGCCCCTGTTACCCTGTCAGAAGTGAAGAGGACAGGTGAAGAAGGGGATGTTTGGGAGAAGCTGACCATGGAAAACCCGAATCTGTCCAGGGCTTGGAAAGAGAGAGCCAAGGCCCAGTTGAATAGATGGGAGAAAATCTTCTCTAAGGATGAGTATGATGTGGGGTGTGCAAGGAGTGCCACCCATCGGATCCGCCTCCAGGAAGATAAGCCCTTCCGAGAGAGGGTCAGGCGGGTCCCGCTAGAAGATCTGGAGGATCTGAGGGAACAACTTGCAGAACTCAAGAGGACTGGTGTGATACGGGAGTCCAGAAGCCCCTATGCCTCTCCCATAGTGGTGGTCCGAAAGAAGAATGGATCATTGAGGCTCTGTATAGACTACAGGACTCTCAACAGGAGAACCATACCTGACCAATACATCACTCCGAGGATAGAGGATGCCCTACAGAGCTTGTCTGGAGCTAAATGGTTCAGCGTTATGGATCTCAAGAGTGGGTACTATCAGATTCCGATGCACCCAGCAGACAAGGAGAAGACAGCTTTCATAACCCCAGTGGGGTTCTTTGAATTCGACCGGATGCCCCAAGGTCTGTCTGGAGCCCCAGCTACTTTCCAACGCCTCATGGAGAAGACAGTAGGGGACATGAACTTGATCGAAGTCCTTGTATACCTAGACGATGTCATTGTCTTTGGGAGAACCTTGGAGGAACATGAAGAGAGGCTGGAGAAAGTGTTGAGAAGACTCAGTGAGGAAGGACTTAAGCTTTCGCCTGAGAAGTGTCGGTTCTACCAGTCTTCTGTGAACTATCTGGGGCACATAGTATCTGAAGAAGGGGTGGCCACAGACCCTGAGAAATTGGAGGCAGTTACCTCCTGGCCACAGCCCACCACAGTAACAGAACTCAGATCCTTCTTGGGCTTCTGCTCCTACTACAGGAGGTTTGTGGAGGGATTTGCCCGAATTGCTAGACCATTGAATGAGTTGCTCAAGACTGAAGGAGAAGAGGATGGATCGGGGCCCAGGAGGCCAGGAGAGTCCATCAGAGATCAGTGGAATCAGAAGTGTGAAGAGGCTTTCCAGGAATTGAAGAGGAGCCTGACCACTGCACCAGTCTTGGCCTACGCAGACCCAACCAAACCCTATGAACTGCACGTGGATGCTAGTCATGACGGTCTGGGAGGAGTACTTTACCAAGAACATGAGGGGCAATTGCGGCCTGTTGCCTATGTGAGTAGGAGCCTGACCCCCCTCTGAGAAGAACTACCCCACTCACAAGCTGGAGTTCCTGGCCCTCAAGTGGGCGGTAGTAGACAAGCTCAAAGACTATCTGTATGGAGCAGAGTTCACTGTGAAGACCGACAACAACCCCCTTACCTACCTGTTCACCACGGCCAAGCTGGATGCCACTGGACACAGGTGGCTGGCCGCACTGTCTGGATTCAACTTCAGCCTTAAGTATAGACCAGGGGTGGGGAATCGAGACGCAGACGCTCTGTCCAGAAGATCTCATTCCCCGACCATTGAAATAGAAGATTGGACCCAAGTGGCACCGGACGGGGTGCAGGCCCTTTGTCAAGGAGCTGCATTCCAAGCCCGAGGATGCTCCAGAGCAGAGGAAATAGGAGTTACCACGGTGGGAGCCCCCAAACACTACTGTGGAGTAGCTCAATTGGAAGAGGACAACCTACCAAGACTGTCCAAGAAGGAATTGAGGTGTGACCAATTGGAAGACCCCATGGGAAGATTGGTCCTGGAGGCCTTGAAAAATCAGGATCCAAACATACTCATGCGTCAACCTTCAAAAGAAGCTCGCCTACTGAGGAAGGAGTGGGATAGGTTGCAGTTACATCAGGGAGTGGTCTACCGAAGGGGCCCCTCTGATGACTCAGAAGATAAGTGGCAGATGTTCCTCCCAGAGAAACATCGGGAGACTGTTCTGATGGCCTTGCATGACAATCATGGCCACCTAGGGGCTGAAAGGACCTTTCAACTTGTCAGAAGTCGGTTCTATTGGCCCTGCATGAGGGCAGAGGTAGAGGAGTACTGCCACTCATGTGCGCGATGCATCCAGAGGAAGACTTTGCCCCATCAAGCTGCCCCAATGGGCCATCTACAGAGCCAAGGGCCCATGGACCTGGTGTGCATTGATTTTCTCTGCCTCGAACCCGACCTGAGTGGACTAGGAAATGTTCTGGTGATAACCGACCATTTCACCCGGTATGCCCAGGCTTTCCCCACCAAAGATCAGAAGGCCTCCACCGTGGCCAAGGTACTTATGGAGAAGTATTTTGTCCATTATGGGCTGCCACAGAGACTCCATTCAGACCAAGGGAGGGACTTCGAGAGTAAGCTGATCCGGAAGCTCTTGGATTCGTTGGGAATTAAGAAGACTCGAACTACACCTTACCATCCTCAGGGAGATGCTCAGCCGGAAAGGTTCAACCGAACCTTGCTCAACATGTTGGGGACTCTGGAAAGCGAGAAAAAGCAACATTGGAGCAAACACATAGCAGCCATAGTACATGCTTACAACTGCACCATCAGTGATGCTACAGGCTACTCCCCATATCGACTCATGTTTGGGAGAGAAGCGAGACTACCGGTGGACCTGGCTTTTGGCACCTCACTGGACCATTCCTCAGTCACCTCCCACAAAGGATATGTGGACAGGCTCAGACACAGCCTGAAAGTAGCATATGAACAAGCTCAAGCGGCCTCAGATCAAAGGGGAGCTCGGAATAAAATAAATTACGACTTGAAGGTCCGGGTACAAGACCTACAGCCCGGGGATCGAGTACTGTTGCGCAATCTGGGAGTCCCCGGAAAGCACAAACTTGCAGACAGATGGAGATCTGAACCCTATGTCATCTGCAGGAAGTTGCCGGGCCTACCTGTCTACAAGGTGAAGCCAGAGGGAAAGGTAGGCCCACTGAAGACATGGCATCGAAACCACCTGCTCCCACTTGCGGAGGCAGTTAGAATACCTTCCGTGGGAGACTCCCCTGCACCGGCCTCTATCTTGGATACTCCTAGGCCGCACACTCGGTCACAGACCTCCCGAGCTGGAAATGGAGAAGCCTCCCAACTTAGTGGAGATGAAGAAGGAGAGCTTGATTGGCTGTGGTCTTCCCCAACTCCAGGAACTTCTATCATAGATCTTCCAGTCACCCAAGATACCACAGATGAAACACTGAACCCAGAGGCTACAGAATTCATCCCTTTCAGTCCTTCAGCAGATTACTGGGAAGATGCCCATGATAGTTGCTCCGAGGAAGAGGAGCCTGTGGCGCCAGAGCCAGAGATTCCAGGAGAGCAAAGAGCTCGAAGAGTCATTCGACCTCCTAAGAAGCTGACCTACCCCCAGATGGGGAACAGTTCGGAAGACTCTGTGGTCACTGCTAGGAGAAATGCTGAGATTCCGGATCCCTCCACTGTCCATTTGGTGGAGGGCAACCCCAGCTCACTCTCTGGCACAGTTAGGCAGGCCACCCATGATAATGTGACCTGTGGGCAAGGGAATTCAACCCCTCAGTTATGGTGGGAATCCCCTATCCCAACATCGTTTTCAGAATTGTCCAATGTTGTATATAGTTGTTGCTAAAATTTATCTTTGGGGACCAAAGAGTTTAAGTGGGGGGAGTGTGTAGCGGGGTATTCCCCTATATTGGGAAGAAACTACATTACCCATAACCCCATTATTGTGATGTTCCACCGCAGAGACTCATGGGAGGGGTTATAAAAGGAGGAGGCGAGGCCGGGCTCGGCCTCTTTGGGGACACGAGACTTCACAGACGGATCCTCCTGTGCGGATGTGTCGGAGTGCAAGGCCTGAAGCCTGAGGCCTTGCTCTGCACCAAAGAGCCTTCCACCCTCCCCTCTGCGAGCCTGGGTGGCATCTGACTTTGTGAGCTACAGCCTTGTCGGATCGGGGGCCCGATCGTTGGAGAGATCGAGTGTGTGTGACACGACCGGTGGAGGTTTCCCGGACTGGATCCGTAGTCCGGCGGGTGAGAGGGCGTAAGCCCAGCTAAGATACTGTTGCTGTATATAGGCCTATAGACTGCCGTGGCCTACAAGTTATTTTCATACCCCTTGGATTACAAAGTTATACTCTGTTTAAAGTGCACCACCATTACAGACCTGCCGGTGAAGAAAGAAGGACTAAGTTAAATATTAGAGCCAGGCCTGGTGGGGATTCTAGCGTGTTTGATTACTGCGCCATAGGGCACTTAGTTAACGGTCGCCCGTATGGCGCACCTGTAGCGTGTGTTACTATATAGTGTGTTAGAGTGGCAGGACGCTGCCCTTAGGAGTGATTATCTTGAACTGTGATTACTGTTACCCCTTTATTCATATTGAGAATCAATGAGTAAAACACTTTACCTATTACAATTCATTACTGTGTCCTTGCTTAGTTATTCTATTGCATAGGACATATCATTGATTGTTAGTACTAGCTGTGCCAGAAGGGGGTAGAGCCTATTGCCGGGGGTTGGCGGAGCTGCACTCAGGGCCCAAATCTAATTCTGCGGCCTCCTTAGTTGGAGGTATTGCTACATATATATATATATAAATTATATATATATATATATATATATATATATATATTGTGACAGCAGGAAGGTAAAGTCACCTGGTTGCATCCAGGGGGGTAGATATATTTCGCCCAGATTCAGGCTTTACGCCGACTTATACAACTAGGTGGAGAGTTGTATAAGCCCAGCTGAGGCTAGTGGGCTCATGGATGACTCATACCTCTAGGGAGAGTGTGGGGCGTCGTGCAGACAGGGAGTTGATGAGACCAGCTGAAGCTTGTCAGCTCATTTAGGCCTCTATAAGAACTCCCAGATTCATTAGGTGTTAGCTCATGCCTGGAACCAGACCTGTGTGGACTGTCTAGGGAGAGTGAACCCCTGTGCGGTGAGACAAAGCCTGTGTGGCTATTTGCTTGGACATTTAAAACCAGGGACTTAGGGACTAGGACAGCACTAGGCTGATCCCAGTTGTTAGTTAGGAAACCTGTATGTTTACTCAGAGGTCAAGTTGACCAGGATTTATTTTATTTATGTTTCTTTTGCTTTGCTGTGTTTTGTCACTGTAAATAGAAAATAAACCGCACCTTTTTGATTTTGAAAACCACAACCTCCGTTTGCTGGGCCTGTTTTTGTGTGGGGAGCCCATCCCGGGGGTCACACACACCCGCTGCCGAGCTAACCCCCTCACAGTTGGTGGAGAATGCGGGCAGTTTTTTTTAAGCCAGCATGGAGGAGATACTGAAACAGCTGGCTCTAGCAAATGCCAATCAACAGCAGACAAATGCAGGTTTGCAAAGGAGCCTTGCAGCCCAGCAGCAAGCTCATCAACAGAGCCTTGCAGCCCAGCAGCAAGCTCACCAACAGAGTCTGGAAGCTCAGCAACAAGCCCAGCAGCAATCTGAGGCCCGCTTCATAGACCTGTTACAGAAGCAAGAGCAGAGACTACAACAAATGGAAGCAGTAATGCAGCAACGTCCGCAGACCAGTGAGGAAAGCCGTCCCACTAATACCGCATCCTTTGGGGTGAGTCGTTTATTGACAAAAATGACTGGAGAGGATGATCCAGAGGTATTTTTGACCACATTTGAAAGGACCGCTGAAAGAGAAAAGTGGCCTGAGGAGCAGTGGGCTGGACTGGTGGCTCCTCTGTTAACTGGTGAATCGCAGAAAGCTTACTATGACCTAGAGCCTAACCAAGCAAAAGACTATGTGATGCTAAAAGCTGAAATTTTGGCAAGGCTGGGTGTCACCCAGGCTGTCCGGGCTCAGCGTGTGCATAACTGGACTTTCCAGCTTGGAAAACCCCCCAGGTCTCAAATGTATGATCTCATTCACCTGAGCAGAAAGTGGCTACAGCCAGAGACTTTGTCCGCACCAAAGATTGTGGAACGTGTTGTAATGGATCGGTTTTTGAGAGCTCTTCCTACTGCCATCCAAAAGTGGGTAAGCCATGGAGACCCAGAGACGGCCGATGGTCTTGTGGATCGTGTGGAGAAATACTTGGCTACAGAGAACCTGACGGCCTCTTCCAGAGACACTCGGACTTTCCACCCTAAGACCAGACCATCCCCAGGGGTGGATAAGAGGATTCCAAGGGGTGAGGGTGGAGAGAGTGAGAGGGTGGGAGCTCTACCCCAAGTTTGGCGAGAACAGCCTGGGAAATCAGCGGCTCAAGAGGCGGCAAGAAGGATCGTTTGCTACCGCTGCCGGCAAGCGGGACATATTGCAGCCAATTGCCCGGTTGTGGAGGAACCCATGCAGTGTGACTTTCTGACGGGCAGACGTCAGTCGCTGTGTGCGACAGTCGCATGCACTGCCATTCGAGGAACTGAGAAACATTTATGCAAAATGTGTGTTAATGGTAGAAATGTTGTGGTATTGCTGGATTCAGGTAGCCTTGTGACCCTGATAAAGGCTGAGTTAGTTAAAACAGAGGTCTTTGGGAATAGCAAGGTAGCTGTTATTTGTGTGCATGGGGACACCCGAGAGTATCCAGTGACTACAGTGTGTTTCGAGACCCCCAAAGGTACCCTCTCTCATCCAGTGGGCTTAGTATCTCAGTTACCGCATGACGCCATTGTGGGAAGGGATTTTCCGAAGTTCTGGGAACTGTGGGATGATCCTGAGCCCCCCACTGGTGCCCCTATGTACCAGGAATGTGATAGCCAGAACTCCCCTGAGAGTGGTGAGGACTCTCCGGAATTTCCCTTAACAGTATTGACAGGGGAGACTCAAGAAACTGGAGAGGAGCCCACCTCCTCAGACGAAAACCTACCGTCTGTGGAGTTTTCTGATCTTGAGGTTCACAGGGAAAACTTTGCCACAGAACAGTTGAAAGACCCCGCCCTAATAAAGGCACGGGAAAACGTAGTGAAAATAGATGGCGAGTTAGTGAACCCAGATAATACCTGCACTTACCCATACTTCAGCGTAGAGAAGGACCTACTGTATCGGGTGGCAAAAAGGGCAGAAGAAACCGTTGAGCAGCTTGTGGTGCCCAAACCTTACAGGAAGTTGGTGTTGGAGTTGGCCCATGGGCACATTCTTGGAGGTCATCTGGGGACAGAGAAAACCCGAGAGAGGGTATTACAGAGATTCTATTGGCCGGGGGTGATGAAGGACATAGAAAATTATTGTTCCTCCTGCCCTGTGTGTCAGAGGTCGGCCCCGATGCCACATTTCCGTAGCCCGCTGGTCCCTCTACCCATCATTGAGGTCCCGTTTGAGAGGATCGCCATGGATTTGGTAGGGCCTATAATCAAGTCCGCTAGGGGGCACCAGTACATATTAGTTATAATGGACTATGCCACCCGTTATCCAGAAGCGATCCCTCTCCGAAATACCTCGGCCAAAACCATAGCCAAAGAGCTATCTCTTGTGTTTAGCCGGGTGGGTATTTGTAAAGAACTGCTTACGGACCAAGGTACACCCTTTATGTCCCGGGTTATGAAGGAGCTGTGTAAATTGTTCAAAGTGACGCAATTACGTACATCTGTGTATCACCCCCAAACCGATGGGCTGGTTGAAAGATTCAACAAAACCCTAAAACAAATGTTGAAGAAAGTGGTGGATAGAGATGGAAAGGATTGGGACTGTCTACTTCCTTATCTGATGTTTGCTATTAGGGAGGTGCCCCAATCCTCTACGGGATTCTCCCCCTTTGAGTTACTGTATGGGAGACACCCAAGAGGGCTGTTGGATATTGCCAAGGAAACTTGGGAAAGTGAGAGTTCTCCCCACAGGAGTGTGATTGAGCATGTCGCCCTGATGCAAGACCGAATTGCACAGGTAATGCCCATCGTGAAGGAACATTTGGCCCAAGCGCAGTTAGCACAGCAGAGAGTGTACAACCGTGGAGCCAAGACCCGTACCTTTTCCCCGGGGGATAGGATACTGGTACTTGTCCCTACGGTTGAAAGTAAATTCCTTGCCAAATGGCAAGGCCCCTATGAGATAATGGAAAAAGTGAGCGAAGTGAATTACAAGGTCAGACAACCAGGAAGGCGAAAGCCCGAACAGATCTATCACGTTAATCTGTTGAAAGCCTGGAGGGATAGAGAGTCCCTAGTCGCAGACACTTGGTCACCAGCTCAAACTGGTTGCGTGATTCCTGAGGTTGGAATAGCAGCCACCTTGTCACAACCCCAACAACAGGAGGTTAAGGAGTTTGTGCTTCGCAACAAGGAGGTATTCTCTGAGCTGCCGGGACAAACATCTGGGGTAGAGCATGACATCATTACCCCGCCCGGTGAAAGGGTGAAGTTAAAACCCTATCGGATCCCAGAGGCCCGACGGGAGGCAATACGGGAGGAAGTACAGAAAATGCTGAACTTAGGGGTGATAGAGGAGTCCCAAAGTGATTGGTCTAGTCCCATTGTGTTGGTGCCTAAACCGGATGGGAGCTGGCGATTTTGTAACGATTTTCGTCAGTTGAACAAAGTTACAAAATTTGACACCTACCCCATGCCACGTATAGATGAGTTGATCGACCGGCTGGGAACAGCCCGATACATGACGACTCTTGACCTCACAAAAGGGTATTGGCAAATCCCCCTGGCCAAGTCGGCCAAAGAGAAAACCGCATTTGTAACCCCAGACGGGGCGTTCCAATATAAAAGAATGCCGTTCGGGTTACAGAATGCGCCGGCCACATTCCAGCGGAAAATGGACCAGATGCTGAGGCCCCATCGGAAGTATGCTGCGGCTTACCTGGATGACGTAATTGTCCATAGCACAGATTGGGCCTCACATCTGCCAAAAGTGCAAGCAGTCCTGGACTCTGTTCGGGAAGCGGGGTTTACGGCTAACCCCAAGAAGTGTACCATTGGGCAGGAGGAGGCCAAATATCTTGGGTACACCATTGGGAGGGGAGTAATAAAACCCCAACTCAACAAAGTCGAGGCCATCCAGAGTTGGCCACGTCCCAACAGCAAGAAGCAGGTACGAGCCTTTCTGGGAATCGCTGGGTATTATCGGCGATTCATTCCCCACTTTGCTTCTAAAGCTGTGCCCCTAACCAACCTGACGAAGGGGAAAGGGTCGGTCATGATTAAATGGACCCCCGAGGCTGAGGCAGCATTCCAATTCTTGAAACAAGCCTTATGTAGCCAGCCAGTGTTGTACTCACCCGACTTCTCTAAAGACTTTGTCGTACAAAGTGATGCGTCAGATGTGGGGTTAGGAGCAGTATTGTCCCAGGTCTGGAACGGGGAAGAGCACCCAGTCATTTACCTCAGCAGGAAGTTGAAGTCCCATGAGGTAAATTACGCCACCGTTGAAAAGGAGTGTTTAGCGGTGAAGTGGGCTCTAGATTCCCTTCGGTACTACCTGCTAGGTAGGCACTTTGACATGGTTACGGATCACGCTCCGTTAAAGTGGATGGCTCAAAACAAGGAAACAAATAGAAGAGTGAATAGATGGTTCCTGGCCCTCCAGGAATTCAACTTCACAGTAAAGCATCGCCCTGGCGTTCAAATGGGGAATGTGGATGCTTTGTCTCGAGTACATGAATGCCTGATTGCTGGTGTTCCAACCCCGAGGTTAAAACAAGAGGGGGGGGTATGTGACAGCAGGAAGGTAAAGTCACCTGGTTGCATCCAGGGGGGTAGATATATTTCGCCCAGATTCAGGCTTTACGCCGACTTATACAACTAGGTGGAGAGTTGTATAAGCCCAGCTGAGGCTAGTGGGCTCATGGATGACTCATACCTCTAGGGAGAGTGTGGGGCGTCGTGCAGACAGGGAGTTGATGAGACCAGCTGAAGCTTGTCAGCTCATTTAGGCCTCTATAAGAACTCCCAGATTCATTAGGTGTTAGCTCATGCCTGGAACCAGACCTGTGTGGACTGTCTAGGGAGAGTGAACCCCTGTGCGGTGAGACAAAGCCTGTGTGGCTATTTGCTTGGACATTTAAAACCAGGCACTTAGGGACTAGGACAGCACTAGGCTGATCCCAGTTGTTAGTTAGGAAACCTGTATGTTTACTCAGAGGTCAAGTTGACCAGGATTTATTTTATTTATGTTTCTTTTGCTTTGCTGTGTTTTGTCACTGTAAATAGAAAATAAACCGCACCTTTTTGATTTTGAAAACCACAACCTCCGTTTGCTGGGCCTGTTTTTGTGTGGGGAGCCCATCCCGGGGGTCACACACACCCGCTGCCGAGCTAACCCCCTCACAATATATATATATATATATACACACACAACACCTGGGATGCATATATATACTGCATACACTGTAACTGCAGCTAACTGACTCGCCAGCCTGCTCTATCTAACTCAAATGAAATGACACTCTGACTCTCTCTCTATCTCTCTCAGCACCCGGAACACACTGCACAAGGCCGACAAGCATGTGTCCTTATATAGTGTGGGGCGTGTACTAAACCCCCTGAGCCGTAATTGGCCAAAGGCCCCCTGCCTTTGGCCAATTATGGCTCTCTGTTCTTACAGCTCTGTGATTGGCCAAAGCATGCGGGTCATAGTGCATGCTTGGCCAATCATCAGCCAGCAATGCACTGCGATGCCGCAGTCAATTATGGGCCGTGACGCACCACTCTAATTTGGCGCGAACGGCCCATAAAGTTCGTAATTCGATGAACGATCGAACGGCCGATGTTCGAGTCAAACTTACGTTCGACTCGAACACGAAGCTCATCCCTACTGGGGAACTACAGTTTATTGAGGGAACCATGAATGCCAACATGTACTGTGACATACTGAAGCAGAGCATGATCCCCTCCCTTTGGAGACTGGGCCGCAGGGCAGTATTCCAACATGATAACGACCCCAAACATACCTCCAAGACGACCACTGCCTTGCTAAAGAAGCTGAGAGTAAAGGTGATGGACTGGCCAAGCATGTCTCCAGAACTAAACCCTATTGAGCATCTGTAGGACATCCTCAAACAGAAGGTGGAGGAGTGCAAGGTCTCTAACATCCACCAGCTCGGTGATGTCATCATGGAGGAGTGGAAGAGGACTCCAGTGGCAACCTGTCAAACTCTGGTGAACTACATGCCCAAGAGGGTTAGGGCAGTGCTGGAAAATAATGGTGGCCACGGAAAATATTGACACTTTGGGCCCAATTTGGACATTTTCACTTAGGGTTGTACTCACTTTTGTTGCCAGTGGTTTAGACATGAATGGCTGTGTGTTGAGTTATTTTGAGGGGACAGCAAATTTACACTGTTATACAAGCTGTACACTCACTACTTTACATTGTAGCAAAGTGTCATTTCTTCACTGGGGTGTACTCACTTTTGTGAGATACTGTATATAATATATGAGTTTCACTTTTTGAATTGAATTACTAAAAAAAAATTAACTTGTTGATGATATTCACATTTTTTGAGATGCAGCTGTATATTGGAGAACATAACATGAGGAATCCACAAGGGTGAGTAGGAACACCCGAAACTCTTGGTGGGCAGAAATGATGAAGATCTCACTTTTCGGGAGGACTGACCCTTTGAAAGTGGTAGTAAAATAAGGCACAGAGAAAAGATGAGTTACACTTTAAATAACTTTATTTCCCACACGGTTGTCATTATCATAGAAGAGAGCAGGGCTTTTTTTCAGCGGGAACGCAGGGGAACGCAGTTCCGGCACCTCCTGGACTGACTGTATGTAATGGCAAGGGGTGCTGGGGTGTGCTGCAGGAAATTGATGCTCACTACTGATGGATCTATTCTAGCTGGAGGGGAGTCTATTGTTGCTGAGGAGGTCTATTGTTGCTGGTGGGGGAACTATTGTTGCTGGGGGGTCAGTTGTTGCTGAAGGAGATCTACTGTTGGGGGAGGGGTCTATTGTTGATGGCTGCCAGAGAGTCTATCAATGTTGGCTGTGCGGAAATCTGTTGATGCTGCCGGGAGTCTATTGTTGCTGGGGGGGATTTTGTGTTTCAATCTTTTTATTCAAGTTTTGTCATACAAAATGTATAAAAGTCGCCACATAACAGTCACAATCAACATTTGGGGTAACACAATGAAGATCACCAAGTGTAGGGGTCCTTGGAGTAGTCCGAAGCTCCGTAGAGCCGTTAACCCCTATTAGCATCGCAGATCATATCTGAACCGTCCACCCAGATGAGCCGCCCCCCCATCCATCTATCGGGGGGGGCGCAACTCAGCCGGCCGTGTGGGCAGCCCAGAGGTCTGATCAGACTGACAATGGTCCCGTAGGAGCTGAGAAAACAGGGAGCAGCACAAACCTCTAAGGTCTGGATCTGACTCCAAAAATAAACAATAAACAAATTTCAAAAGAGAGGAAAGAGGACAGTGACAAAGAATAGAAGGAAGGAGACAGAGTAAGGAAAGGACAGTTGAGGAGGGGGGAATGGGGGGAGGGAGGGGGGGGGAGGAGCCCCGATTCAGCATCCAGACATCTCAACCTAATCCCCTAGGCTATGCTGTAAACATCCCCGGGTCATTAGTTAGGTAACGAAGCCATGGGTCCCAAACTCCATGAAACAGTTTCATTTTATCTTGGGCCAGAGCGGTCAAGCGTTCGTTTAGCATCAACCAAGACAATTTGCCTTTAAGCTGATCGAATGGTAGAGCTGCCGATTTCCAGTTCCTAGCAATAGTGATTTTGGCTGAAATAAAAATAAATGTCAAGAGCCTCTTGCAGGACTTGGAGGCTTCCACATCTCCTCCCCCCAGTAGTGCTTGCTTAGCTGATTTAGTTAGGTTTAGTTGGGTAAGGGAGTAAACTAAATTATACACCCTGATCCAAAACCTCCGGACCTTTGGGCATGTCCACCAAATATGATAGGTGGTGCCCATCTGGCCACATCCTCTAAAGCACAACGGGGTAGCTCCTGAGACAAAAGTTGCCAGTCTGACCGGCACCATATACCACCTCAGTAGAACCTTATAATTGGCCTCAATTATTGAAGTATTGACGAGCGAACGAGATGCTGTCTCGGCTATCCTATGCCATTCGTCCAGATCCAGGGTTTCCTGCAAGTCGGTCTCCCATTGGACCATATAAGTCAGCTTTGTCGATACACTCAGCAATATCGAATATATAGCAGATAAATGTCCTTTAATTTTATCATAATTTTTGCATAGATGTTCCATGGGAGTTTGGGTTGCTAGGTTGCTCTTGCGAGCCAGGGTTTGTACATAATGTGAGATTTGGGCGAACCTATAACCCTCCGCTGGAGGCATTTGATGCCTGTCAGCCATAGTCCGTTCGGTCAGCATACCTCTATGATCGCACAAGTCAGCAATACACTTAAAACCCTTATTAGTCCACCATTCGAACGCTAGTGGAGTGAGACCCGGGGTGAATGCTTTATTTTGAAGCAGAGGTGTCAGTGGAGAATGAGGAGATTTGAATTTGTGAGATCTGGAGAGTCTGTCCCATAGTTCCAGTGACATGGATAAAGTAGGGCAAATTATGCTGGGGGGGATTTTGTTGTGGGTGGTACACTGTTAGGGGGATCTATTGTTGCTGGCTGAAGGGGATCTATTTTACTACTTTTCTTGATATCATGACCAAATTCCATACAAATTACTTAGCACCACAAAATGATACTTGGTTCTGTATTGTCTAAAAGGGGCGGTACTGGGAGGTGGGTAGGTGATGGAACCAAGGGACGGTGCTCGGAGGTGGGTAGGGGCGGAGAAAACAAGTGACTCGGAAAAGGGGAGTTCCTGCACCTGTTGTCTGAGAAAAAAAGCCCTGGAAGAGAGTAATACAACTCTAGACAGTGTATGCTATTAAATGAAATTCTCGCTAGCCCACTCCTTTGTGTTTCATATATTGTAATGTCCTGTCCACATTAAAGAGAAGTGACATTGGAGCAAAGCTCCTCTCTCCTCAGCTGCCAGCGCCTAAAGGATTCTTTCCATTTAATGTGACCGCTAAGGAGAGGTTGCAGTGGAAAAATCACTAAACACATACAAGGTAATGTAATTAGACCGCATCAAATGCTTAGTTATAAGGAAAGCCTTTGGTCAAGCATGCTATTAGGAGAGATGCATATCTAAAGGGCTGTATCTAAATGTATCCCTTCACTACCAGTCAATAATACATTTTGATGATTATGGCTTACAGCTAGCATCAACCCAAAATTCAGTATCTCACAAGAGTAGAATATTACATAAGACCAATAAGAAAAAGGATTTTTAATACAGAAATGTTGGCTTATTGAAAAGTATGCCCAGGGCCATCTTTAACCACTTGCCCACCGTCGCACGACGATATACGTCGACAGAATGGCACGGGCTGGCAAATAGGCGTATATACAGTTGCAAAAAAAAGTATGTGAACCCTTTTGGAATGATATGGATTTCTGCACAAATTGGTCATAAAATGTGATCTGATCTTCATCTAAGTCACAGCAATAGACAATCACAGTCTGCTTAAACTAATAGCACACAAAGAATTAAATGTTACCATGTTTTTATTGAACACACCATGTAAACATTCACAGTGCAGGTGGAAAAAGTATGTGAACCCCTAGACTAATGAGATCTCCAGGAGCTAATTGGAGTGAGGTGTCAGCCAACTGGAGTCCAATCAATGAGATGAGATTGGAGGTGTTGGTTACAGATGCCCTGCCCTATAAAAAAAAACACACACCAGTTCTGGGTTTGCTTTTCACAAGAAGCATTGCCTGATGTGAATGATGCCTCGCACAAAAGAGCTCTCAGAAGACCTACGAAATAAGAATTGTTGACTTGCATAAAGCTGGAAAGGGTTATAAAAGTGTCTCCAAAAGCCTTGCTGTTCATCAGTCCACGGTAAGACAAATTGTCAATAAATGGAGAAAGTTCAGCACTGCTGCTACTCTCCCTAGGAGTGGGCGTCCTGTAAAGATGACTGCAAGAGTACAGCGCACACTGCTCAATGAGGTGAAGAAGAATCCTAGAGTGTCAGCTAAAGACTTACAAAAGTCTCTGGCATATGCTAACATCCCTGTTAGCGAATCTACAATACATAAAACACTAAACAAGAATGGATTTCATAGGAGGATACCACAGAGGAAGCCACTGCTGTCCAAACAAAACATTGCTGCACGTTTACAGTTTGCACAAGAGCACCTGGATGTTCCACAGCAGTACTGGCACAATATTCTGTGGACAGATGAAACCAAAGTTGAGTTGTTTGGAAGAAACACACAACACTATGTGTGGAGAAAAAGAGGCACAGCACACCACCATCAAAACCTCATCCCAACTGTGAAGTATGGGGGTGGGGGCATCATGGTTTGGGGCTGCTTTGCTGCGTCAGGGCCTGGACGGATTGCTATCATCGAAAGAAAAATTAATTCCCAAGTTTATCAAGACATTTTGCAGGAGAACTTAAGGTCATCTGTCCACCAGCTGAAGCTCAACAGAAGATGGGTGTTTCAACAGGACAACAACCCAAAGCATAGAAGTAAATCAACAACAGAATGGTTTAAACAGAAGAAAATATGCCTTCTGGATTGGCCCAGTCAGAGTCCTGACCTCAACCCGATTGAGATGCTGTGGCATGACCTCAAGAAAGCGATTCACACCAGACATCCCAAGAATATTGCTGAACTGAAACAGTTCTGTAAAGAGGAATGGTCAAGAATTACTCCTGACCGTTGTGCATGTCTGATCTGCAACTACAGGAAACGTTTGGTTGAAGTTATTGCTGCCAAAGGAGGTTCAACCAGTTATTAAATCCAAGGGTTCACATACTTTTTCCACATGCACTGTGAATGTTGACATGGTGTGTTCAATAAAAACATGGTAACATTTAATTCTTTGTGTGTTATTAGTTTAAGCAGAAGACTGTGATTGTCTATTGTTGTGACTTAGATGAAGATCAGATCACATTTTATGACCAATTTGTGCAGAAATCCATATCATTCCAAAAGGGTTCACATACTTTTTTTTGCAACTGTATACGTCCCTGCCTCCTAGCGATGCCTGCCGGGGTCAGAATCCCTCCAGGAGCGATCCGTGATGAGGTGGCGGCCATCGATTCATGGCCACCCCCTCACGATCGCTCCTGGCGAATGAGAAGCTTCCTCTGTCTGTGAATTGTAAACACAGACAGAGGAAGTGATATCATCCCTCCTCGTGGCAGTCTTATCGTCCGGAGCTCGAGGAGAGAAGACATCTAATAGTAAGTGCACAACATTACACTGACACCAGGACACGTAGGCACACCTTTCACCCCCCGATCACCCCCACATCACTGCATTTGGTGTCATTTGTGACAGTAAAAAGTGTCAGGGCAGTTAGCTTTAGGCCCCTTTAGGTGTAGGGTACCCCCTAACCCCCCTAATAAAGGTTTAACCACTTGATCGCCCCCCAGGTAACCCTTTCACCCCCTGTCGCCAGTGTCACTAAGCAATTTTTTCTGATCGCCGTATAAGTGTCACGGGTGACGCTAGGTAGCCAGTTAGTTATTTAGGTTCACGTCAGGTTTTTATAGCATCAGGTACCCCCATATACTACCTAATGAAAGTTGTAATCCCCTGATTGCCCCCTAGTTAACCCTTTCACCAGTGATCACCGTATAAGTGTCACTGGTGACACTAGTTAGCCAGTTAGCTATTTAGGTTCACCGCCAGGTTTTTATATAGTGTCAGGAACCCCCATATATTACCTAATAAAGGTTTTAAGCCCCTGATTGCCCCCTAGTTAACCCTTTCACCAGTGATCACCGTATAAGTGTTACGGGTGACGCTGGTTAGTTAGTTTGCTTTTTATAGCATCAGGGCACCCGCTGTTTATTACCCAATAAAGGTTTAAACCTCTGATCGCCCGGCGGGTGATATCAATCAGGTTTTAGGGTCAGATAGGGTCTGCGTCGCCCCAGGCAGCGTCAGATTAGTGCCAGTAGCGCTAACACCCACGTACGCAGCATACACCGCCCTTAGTGGTATAGTATCTGAACAAATCAATATCAGATCTATACTAGCGTCCCCAGCAGTTTAGGGTTCCCAAAAACGCAGTGTTAGCGGGATCAGCCCAGATACCTGCTAGCATCTGCGTTTAGCCCTTCCGCCCAGCCCACCCAAGTGCAGTATCGATTGATCACTGTCACTTACAAAACACTAAACACATAACTGCAGCGTTCGCAGAGTCAGGCCTGATCCCTGCAATCGCTAACAGTTTTTTTGGTAGCGTTTGACTCAGTTGCTGACAGCCTAGGTGCTTTTTTACCTGTGAATCTCACTAGTTGTACCAGTAAATTTAGAGCCCAAAATGGCAAATCGAAGGTACACTAGTGAACCCCTGATGAAGTCATGTGACGTGACAACACGCGTAGGGATTGGAGCATTGGGTATACCAAGATCCTAATTGTATGTGGAAAATCCACGCTATCTCCCTAGGCGGTATCGATAGCCAAGTGTTAACACACTACGCCAAAAAGATTATAATATATATTAATTGTGCAATGAAGTAAAAAAGTGATGGTGCTGCAAATACAAAAAAGCTGGAATATACAGCTAGAAAAATGTGCAAAAATAAATAATAAATGCGCAACCGTATAAGTGGCAACCAACGTGCCAAAAAGTGGTATATGTATGAACCAACACACAAAAAAATAATTATATATATAAAAATATTAAACAAAAAAAATTTAAACAAAAAAATGTTCCCTACTGAGTGGGTATATAAACACACCAAGAAAGTCCATAAGCTTCAGGTGTGTTTATATACCCACTCAGTAGGGAACATTTTTTTGTTTAAAATTTTTTTGTTTAATATTTTTATATATATAATTATTTTTTTGTGTGTTAGTTCATACGTATACCACTTTTTGGCACGTTGGTTGCCACTTATACGGTTGCGCATTTATTATTTATTTTTGCACATACCAAGATCCTAGCAGGAAGACGAGCGCGGCGCTCGTGGATTCAACATACGCTGTATATCTGCTAAATGTGAGTTTTTATTCTTTGTTCTATGGTTCAAGAAATATTTTATAAATGGGATTATGCGATGTATGCCTTCCTTTTTCATTTTTATATCACCCATCGAGTACATATTCCATTGAGGATCCAGTAACAAATCCCATTTTGAGGAAGGGGAGTCGACTGGCCACATGTTGGCCTTATTGGCTAGGACGCAGAGGTCTACCTCAATGGTTTCGACCCTCTGTGATTCCCAGGGGATAGCCCACACCCAAACATCTATGATAACGCAAATCTTCAGATCATTCTATGCTGATCTGTACACTTCAAAAGGTACGGACCACAAAGGGAGACATACTAGGATTTCTGGGAGAATGTGAACTACCTCGTTTGTCTGCTTCGGACGCAGCTATGCTTGATGCCCCTATATCGGAGAATGAATTGGCTACCGCATTAGAACAGACTCAAAATAACAAATCTCCGGGGGCAGATGGCATCCCGTCGGAGGTATACAAACGATATGCTGCCACATTGTTACCTATGCTTGTAAGGGTCTATAATGAGGCACTTAGAGAGGGTGTTCTACCGGACTCAATGAATGAAGCTGTTATAATAGTTCTGCTGGAACCCGGTAAGGAAGCCTCACAGCCTGACTCCTATAGGCCGATCTCTTTGCTTACGACCAATGTCAAGTTATTGGCACGGGTGATGGCAACGAGATTGTCACAGGTGGTCCACAAGCTGGTCCATGAGGACCAGTCGGGATTCATACCTACTAGATCCACAGCTCAAAATATAAGGCGACTTTTCTTAAACTTACAGCTGCCAGTGGAGAATACAGGCAACAGGGCTATTTTTTCACTGGACGAAGCTAAGGCCTTCGACAGTGTCGAGTGGCCCTATCTGTGGAAGGTGTTAGAATGGGCAGGGTTGGGTGTTAACTTCATTAATTGGGTCAAACTACTGTATGCTAACCCATTGGCCAGAGTCAGGGTTAATGGGGAGCTTTCGGGCCCATTTCCATTGTTCAGAGGCACTAGGCAGGGGTGTCCGTTATCCCCCCTGCTGTTTTCCCTGGCACTGGAACCTCTTGCCGCACGTATAAGGGGGGACGGTGAGATAGTGGGATTCAGGCGTGGCACAGGGACGGATGTTATCTCCCTATATGCAGATGATACCCTACTATACCTGGGTGATACGCAGGGCTCCTTATCCACTGTTATGCACTGCATTAAGACCTTTGGCGCATTGTCTGGCTTCTCCATTAACTGGAATAAGTCGGTACTCATGCCGTTCGATCCCCTGACGGTGCCCCTCCCGGACTGTGCATCGATGGTACAAATTGTTTCATCCTTCCGCTATTTGGGGGTGCAGGTGTCCCCGGACATTTCTCAATACATTCCTCTCAATCTTGCCCCGTTACTTGCTAAATTTAGGGCCAAATGTGGTGCCTGGTGTAAGTTGCCCTTATCGGTAGTTGGGAGGGTGAACCTTATAAAAATGGTGTGGGTGCCTCAATTATTATACATAAGTCATAATTTCCCGGTGTGGATTCCACGCTATTGGTTTGATAGGATTGACTCCCAATTTAGAGAACTGATTTGGCGCAAGAAAACAGCGAGGATTAGACTCTCTACCTTACAGAGGATCCAGTAACAGCACAGGACCCACATAGAGCCATATCCACACAGAGGGCCGACGAACTCGGTGTTTGTGGAATTTTGTCCATGCCCCTTGTGCAACAAGTGAGTGCAATAACGTGTGTGTGGATCTGCCTCTACGAGGGATTTATCTGAGATACGCTATGATTGCTTTCTCTGTCTCTACAGTATCTATATATATATGGTTTTCATTCAATACTGAGAGGACTGCAGCAACATCAAGGAGCCTGTAGCAACAGTAAGGCCGGGTTCACACTGGGGCGACAAACACTCCGACATTGGGAGCTCATGTCACATGACGTGTGAAAATCAATGTTTCCCTATGGAAGCCGTCTTTACTGGTCCGACACATGTCGGTCCGACTTTGAAAATGCTCCCTGTACTACTTTGATCCTACTTCAGCCCATTGACTATCATTGAAGTCGGATCAAAGTCGGACCGCAGTCTTGCATGATTCGACTTTGGCATGCGACTTGTGCTCTGCTGAATTGAGGGGGAACTCCACGCCAAATTTTAAATAAAAAAACGGCATGGGTTCCCCCTCCAAGAGCAGACCAGGCCCTTCGGTCTGGTAAGGATTTTAAGGGGAACCCCTACGCCGAAAAAACAGCGTGGGGGTCCCCCCGAAATCCAAACCAGAACCTTATCCAAGCACGCAACCTGGCAGGCCACAGGAAAAACGGGGGTGAGAGCGCTCCCCTCCCTCCTGAACCGTACCAGGCCGCATGCCCTCAACATGGGGGGTTTGGTGCTTTGGGGCAGGGGGGCGACCCCAAAGCACCCTGCCCCCATGTTGATGAGGACAGGGCCTCTTCCCGACAACCCTGGCCGTTGGTTGTCGGGGTATGTGGGCGGGGGCTTATCGGAATCCGGGAGCCCCCTTTAATAAGGGGGCCCCCAGATCCCGGCCCCCCACCCTATGTGAATGAGTATGGGGTACATCGTACCCCTACCCACTCACCTGGTGGAAAAAATGGCAATAAAAAAACACACACAGGTTTTTAAAGTAATTTATTACACAGCTCCGGGGGTCTTCTTCCGACTCCGGGGGTCTTCTTCCGACTCCGGGGGTCTTCTTCTGACTTCGGGGGTCTCCGGTGTCGTCTCCGCGCTCTCCGGTTCTTCCTTCCTTTTGCTGGGCCTCCGCTATCTTCTTCCAGCTCTTTTGCTAGCGGGGGCCCGGTCTTCTCCTTCGCCTTCTTCCCTCTTCTTCTCTCGCTCTCCGGTTCTTTCTTCCTTCTGCCGGGCCTCCGCTATCTTCTTCCAGCTCCAGCTCTTTTGCTAGAGGGGCCCGGTCTTCTCCGTCGCCTTCTTTCCTCTTCTCCTCTTCGATGTTGACACGTCGCTTCCTCTCGCTGTAATGCTGGGTGTGCGGTGCGCTCCGATTTATATAGGCCTTTCATGACGTCACAGTCACATGCTCCGGGTGGCCCCGAAGCATGTGACTGTGACATCATGGGAGCATGTGGCCACCCGGAGCATGTGACTGTGACGTTATGAGAGGCCTATATAAATCCCGGCAGAAGGAAGAAAGAACTGGAGAGCGAGAGAAGAAGAGGGAAGAAGGCGACGGAGAAGACCGGGCCCCCGCTAGCAAAAGAGCTGGAAGAAGATAGCGGAGGCCCGGCAGAAGGAAGAAAGAACCGAAGAGCGAGAGAAGAAGAGGGAAGAAGGCGACGGAGAAGACCGGGCCCCCGCTAGCAAAAGAGCTGGAAGAAGATAGGCCCGGCAGAAGGAAGGAAGAACCGGAGAGCGCGGAGACGACACCGGAGACCCCCGAAGTCGGAAGAAGACCCCCGGAGTCGGAAGAAGACCCCCGGAGCTGTGTAATAAATTACTTTAAAAACCTGTGTGCGTTTTTTTATTGCCATTTTTTTTCCACCCGGATTCCGATAAGCCCCCGCCCGCAGACCCCGACAACCAACGGCCAGGAATGTCGGGAAGAGGCCCTGTCCTCATCAACATGGGGGCAGGGTGCTTTGGGGTGGGGGGGCCGCAGGTCGCCCCCCTGCCCCAAAGCACCAAACCCCCCATGTTGAGGGCATGCGACCTGGTACGGTTCAGGAGGGAGGGGGGGCCGCTCTTGCCCCCCCTCTTTTCCTGCGGCCTGCCAGGTTGCGTCCTCGGATAAGGGTCTGGTTTGGATTTTGGGGGACCCCCACGCTGTTTTTTTGGCGTAGGGGTTCCCCTTAAAATCCATACCAGACAGAAGGGCCTGGTATGCTCCTGGAGGGTAACCCATGCCGTTTTTTTTATTTAAAATTTGGCGTGGAGTTCCCCCTCAAGATTCATACCAAACACAGTGCCTGGTATTGGCGGGCATCCAAGTCGGATCCCCTTTCATTGAAAGTCGGACATATGTCGGCTTCATGTCGCAGGGCAAAGTCGGATCCAAAGTAGGACGGCTGTCGCGTCGCACAAGTGTAAACCCGGCTTCAAGGGATCGCCATATTGTGGGATACACCATCTTCATCCACGCTCTGTGATCTGTGCAAGCTGTTTATCCAACAGCAGTAAGGTGAGCTGCTTACAGACACAGAGGTGTATCACTGAAGAGTATTTTGGAGCACTGCAAGTGTGTTTTTTTCGTCATTTCCTTGGTGGTGGAAGTCACTATCCACATGAACCTTGTATAATATAGCACATTGACTTTTGGATCACCAGCCTTATTTGGACTTGTGTATTTATATCATTTTTGCACCCTGTGCACTTCTCTACATTTCTTTATACCAGTTTATTTGCCTTTGGCCTTCCTTTGGATTCACCGGTCACTAGTTGCACTATACCTGTTTTACAGTGTGGGATTTTGAGTGCATCATATTTGTCCATTTTTTCTTTTATTTTCCTACCTGTATTACCACAAGTTATTTATGTTATTATATTGAGTGTGTTATCAGTCACATTCCCATCACCTCCCTGGTTCCTGTCACAGCGCAGACACCATTTTCATCTATATATCAATATTTGTTTTGTTTGAATCAGATTCAGAGGTGTTTTTGCAGCTGTGCCCCCTAGAGCTAGTTTTTGAGACAGCGCAGGAGTTCCCCTTTTTCTATCACTAGTGAAGAGGCCTACACGTTTCTGAGCATGACAGATAGTAAAAAGGAGGTCACTCATCTGTCAGATTCAGGCTCAGAATACGATCCTGTAGACAACAGCGGCTCCATGACAGATAGCTCTGATGACGAAGGTGAGGTCCCTGCCAAGGTCAGGCGTACCCGACCCCATTCTTCTGCTGTTATTGAGGTGCAAGAACCGCAGGTCCCTCGTATGGAGCAGAGAAGTACTAGTGTCATTCATCCTTCTGGTAAACTGGCAAGCACCAGCGGCCTAGTACACCCTGGACGTACATCCAGCACTGCAGTAACACTTGGTGACGTGGCGAGTCTAGGGTTGCCACCTTTTCATCAAGCCAAACCCGAACACTTTAGTGGCCTGGGACACCTTTGGGTGCCCCAAGAAAAGTAGTAATGCAGTGCGCATAGCCTACTGCAGCGAACAGTTGGTGCAGCCAAATTGCTTTTGCTGACATCATTGCCCTGCCCCCCCAGTAATACCGAACCTGTCTCCAGACAGCTGCCCGCAGCCCCCAAACAGCAACAGATGTGTGTGACTATCTTGGTTATATGGGGAGCCACAGCCCAGTCTGAATAATGTGTCTGGGTTTCAGTCTGCCAGAAACCGGGACACATGATTCAAAACCCGAACTGTCCGGGTGAATCCTGGACAGGTGGCAACCCTAGGCGAGTCTCATAAGTGCAGTTCAAGCTGGCGAGGTGGCAAGCACAAGTAGTGTCCCGCTGCCACTAAGAAGAAGACAAACACAGGCCTGTCGTGCCCATAGTGTTCTTCCTGCAGAATTCGTCAATCCTAATTGGGAGCCCACCACTTCTGCAGAACCCGTACTTCCCCCATTCACTGGCCAACCCAGAATTCAGGTGGAAACAGTTGATTTTACAGCACTTGATTTTTATTCACTGTTTTTCACAGAAGATCTCTATAGATCTATTGTGGACCAAACTAATTTGTATGCTGGTCAATTCATCACCGCTAATCCCCAGTCCTCCCTTGCCAAAGAATGGAAACCAATTACGGTTTCCGATTTTAATACCTTTCTGGGCCTATCCCTCGACGTGGGCATAGTTAAATTGAGTGAGCTGCGGTTATATTGGTCCATTGACCCAGTTTGCCATTTGCCCATGTTCTCTGCCTCCATGGCCAGGGCACGATACGAACAGATCTTGCGGTTCATGCCCTTCAACAACAATAAACTTTGTTGTCCTCGTGGAGACCCTGAATTTGATCGGCTCTACAAAATTTGGCACCCCGTAAACCACTTCAATAAACGTTTTGCAGCCTTGTATACTCCCCATCAATTTGTCTGCGTTGACGAGTCCCTCATTAAATTTTCTGTCCGCTTGTCTTTCAAACAGTATCTTCCCAGCAAGCTTGCCAGATATGGGGTCAAGCTGTATAAGCTATGTCATGTGACAGGGCCACAGGCTATACATATAGTTTTATGTTTTACGAGGGAAAAGATAGTCACGTAGAGCCGGAGAACTTCCCAGATTACATAGGGAGTGCTGGCAAGATAGTGTGGAACTTGGTGTCACCCTTATTCGGAAAGGGGTACCACTTTTATGTGGACAATTATTACACGAGCGTGCCACTTTTTAGTCAATTGTTTGATCATCAAATTGGCGCATGTGGCACTGTGCGACCTAATCGCCGGGGCTTCCCCCAGGGGCTTGTAGATTCTCGTCTTAGGCTGGGGGAGAGAGTCTGCTTTAAGTGTAATAATTTGCTCGCTGTGAAGTGGAGGGATAATAAGAATGTTTTCGTTCTTACCTCCCTTCACGCAGACACGACAGTCCAAATTCGTACGGCGACTGGTGTTGTGGAGAAACCCCTCTGTGTCCACGGATATAACCAAAATTTGGGAGGGGTGGACTTCAATGACCAGTTGTTGGCGTCGTATCTAGTTGCCCGTAAGGCCAGACGCTGGTACAAAAAAGTGTCTGTATACTTATTTCAATTGGCTTTGCTGAATGCTTTTGTGCTATTCAGAGCTTCAGGACGGACTGGATCTTTCCTTTAATTCCAGGGAGAGATTGTCCAAGCCCTCCCGTATCCAGGCTGTGCTGCACCTCACCATCCCCAACCAAATGCAGTAAGCCGCCTGCATGTGAGGCATTTTCCATATGCCATCCCTGGTACCCCTACCCAACGAGCCCCCCAAAGAAAATGTTGTGTCTGTAGAAAGCGCAGATTTAGGCGTGACACCCGTTATTATTGTCCACGCTGTTCTGACAATCCTGGTCTTTGCATTGGTGAATGTTTTGAACGCTTCCACACACTAGTGCAGTATTAGCCTAGGGTACAGCATTTCACAGACTAGGACGCACTTACACAGGGTCTCCCAAGATGCCATCACATTTTGAGAGACCCGAACCTGGAACTGAACCGTTACAGTTACAATTACAAAAAAAAGTGTAAAAAAAAAAAAGAAAGTAAAAAAATTAAATTAAAAAACGCAAAAAAAATATAAAATAAAAAAACACAAAATAGTTATCTTTTTATAGTTCTCTCTCTCTCTCTCTTCTCTCTCTATTGTTCTGCTCTTTTTTACTGTATTCTATTCTGCAAAGTTTTATTGTTATTATGTTTTATCATGTTTGTGTAGCGGGGTCCTAAATTTAGGGGTAGTGTTTGAGTGATATTTATACTCAAACTCCTTAATTGTTAGGACTTATCCACCATTTTGTCCGCAGGTGGTGTATCAGTGTACAGTTCCCTGTGGCCTGCGGGTGGCGCTGCCATAGTGGGCCAGGGTTGAACCGCTGGTACAGTGCTGTGCCTTGTGTGTCCCCTCTCGACGACTGTACGGTGGGAGTGGTTAGCCTGCTGTGAATGCCGGGAGAGGATATAAAAGGGGCAGACGCTGCCTGTAGGGGGTCGTTGGTTCGTTTTTCCACCCCAAGATTGGGGTTCCAGTTCGCTTCCCGGGGTCCTACTCCAGGGGGGGGGTGGGCGATCTCTGTCCGCCCTGGGCACCTTTAGCCCAGGGGTGGTGGTCGGTGAATCAGTCCCAGGCACTTTTAGCTCTGGGGCTGCAACTGAAAAGCCTTGGGCCCAGTGCCTTTGGCTGGAGCCTACCAAGGATCGAGGAATCTCAGGGTGCCGCCTTGCGAGGGGACCCGTATCTTAGACGAGGAGGCCGGGGGAGGACCGTTCCGAGGGACTAATGAGAAGTCACGGTAAAGGAAGGGGTCCGGTAACTCTCTGGAGGGATGTCTTCTCCTTAAAAGAGGTCAAGATTAGAGACCAAGTTCACCGGGTCTGTGGCAGAGACCAAGTTCATCAGTTTGTGCAGAGACTGTATATCTGGTTAAAGTGCCATTCTGGCTGCTAGTCCCCTCTCTAAGGAGACTATCCAAATGGGCTGAGTCTGCTTGAGAAGCCGAGCAGTAAAGTGTATTTCGTTTGTGCCTGGACCTCTCCCACACCTTATGCTGTCCTGTTCTCCCCTCCAAACTTTCTGTCTAGAGACTGTGCTTTAAGAGAAATAAACTCTACATTGGAGTTACAGCTGGTGTGGACCTTGGAGTTATTGGGGGAAATAGAGACGTGTCTTTATTGAGCATAGAGATAAGAGCCATTCTCTGGAGAACCTCGCTGCGGAGACCTGTTTCATAACAACGCTCAACCTCTTCACACAGGAGGGTACGGGCATATAGCGTGGTGTGCCCTCTCTTCCTGCGAGGAGCCAAAGGCAGGTGAAAGGGGGGTGAGTGCGCTACACGTGGGGGCTCGAGTCCGGGATTCCGCAGCTGAAAACCCCCCAGAGTTTGGACTTTATTCCCCCTGTGAGGCTCTGTGGAGGTCAGCCATTTTTGGAGAAAATTAGCTGCATCACGAGGAGAGCCCAAGCTGTGTCGTTTGTGGGCGTGTCAAGAGGAAGAAAGCCCGCGAACATTGCAGAAAATGGGAGGAGCCTCGCCATGTGATGAGTTGCACGTGGTGACGTTGGCGCAAAAGGGACAGTGTGCAAGGAATCGGCAAGCGGGTCACATGGCGTCTAATGCCCCATGGATTCCAGTTCCTAGTACCATGAACGTTACTTTGTTTGCTGCTCCTTTAATGGATACGGAGATCTGACTGAAGCCTCTGGGTCGCTCTGTCCTCTACGTTTGCAGAGATGCAGAGGCCCTTGGAGTGGTTTGTCCTGGATGCCAGGGACTGGTGGTGCACCTTCGGCCTTTTGGAAGATGCAAAAGATGTAAGGAGTTCCTTTTCGAGGTAGGGCAACCTACAGAAAAACCTCGGGCTTTCCGTCTGAATTGCCTTCCGGCGCCACTACTCTTGAGGAGGAAACCAGCGCTTCTACAGTTAGGAAGTCGTTGTGAATGTTCCGGTAGTTGGGGAACCAGAGACGGAGAGACCGGAGGATGCTGCCTCGGTTGTCACAGAGTCCTCGCTCCCACCGCCCAAGCGGAAGGTCGGCTATGTGAAAGCCTCCTGCGGTCGTGGTCGAGCTATACCCCAGCGCTTACCTGAGTCGGATTGCCTAGTCGGAGGGACCTCCAGACGATCCGTGACAGCTACAGGTCGAGGTAAGCCGGGGAAGGGAGCAGAGAAAAGCATCCAGACTGTTGGGAATGCTTGGGTCTTGGACCCCAAAGAACTTGAACTTGCTAGAGATAGTGGTTCCTCTGCCACTAGCAATTACTTACTAGCAGAGGAATGTGACACCTCTGATCTAGAGTCATCTTCTGATGTAGGAGAAGACGCCAGGATAAATGAGATATTAATTAAAAAGGGCTGGGACAGAATACCCCTATCCTCCACCAGAAGTAGAATGGACTCACCCAAAGCTGCTGGGGATGTTACACCTCGGGTGGAAGCCCATGTGTCTGAGGAGGTACCTGACCCCACGCCTGAGTCGTCCGGACCTGTGGTGCCTGTGCACATTACTATGGATGACTGTGTGTTGTTGCGAGCTGCTGTGATGGGTCCCAGGGCAGTGAAAGTGCCCAGGCATCCGGAAGCCATCGTTCTACTAGGTGCGGCAGACCGTACCACGCTTCCTCCACTCTCCAGGATGCAGTGGCTATTTAATCAAAAGGTGGCTGCTGATTACGGATGGGAGTACCCGTATGTTGCGAGAGACTCGCTGTTTGAGGTGGAGGCCTACAGAGAGAGATGCTACGCGGACTTTCTGTGGAACCATTTGAAAGTACCAAGCGCCCACAGGTATCTCTCATGTTCCGCGGCTGTTGCCGAGAGATACAGGGGGTGCAAGAAAGAATGGATGTTGGGTCGGCACATTCATGTGAATCAGGTGGTTGTGTGTCGGAAGGAGAGTGAGGATGCAGTCTATTCAATAGAGACCTTTGACAAAAGACGGAAGCTCCTCATCTTGCCTGATCCAAAGTTTTATCTTTAAGAGACTGAACTCTGTGTTTTTTTTTTTTGTCCTTTTGTTCCGGAGTGTACTCTCCTGGAATTCAGGAACTTTGCCCTTGTGAATCAGGGTGGTCTACTCAGCTTGGAAAGCAGGGGAGCTGTTGCTGTTTTCTCTCCGCTCACAGTGCAACAAACACAGAGACTTTGGGGTAGAAATAGTTTAGGGCCACAGCCAGGTTCAAGGAAGAAGAGGAAGATTTGCCTTAAAAAAAAAAAAGTTTTGTGACAAGTGTCTTGACGGTGGCGCTTCCACTAGGTGGCGGTGTTGCTCAAGTTTGAGCTTACATTTAAAAGTGTGTTTTACTTGCTAGAAGGAAAGGATTTTTCCCTCGGGGAGAATTTTTTCCCTTCTAATGTACATAGAGATTTCGATGTGTAATTTGTTGGTTTTATGTGTTTTTTTCTCCCTCTGCAGGTGGACACCAAGCAACCACTGAGGATGGGTGGGCTTAGCTATTGCAGGAGGGGAGGGAAATGTAAAAAAAAAAAAAAAATGTGTTTTATTTTAAAGTATGTGATATTTGAGAATGGGATGTACACATTTGTTTCCTGCTACTCTTCCTTCATCTCTTCGTTTTAACTCCCTTTCCCCGCATCCATGCACAAACAAAAAAATATTTCAACATTTTTTTTTGTAAGATAGTTTCTGGAATAGGTCTATGCTGACTCAGGCTTGAGAGGCATGGGTTTGCTCCAGACACTGGGGACAGTGTCTTATATAGTGGGAGGAGTGTGTAGCGGGGTCCTAAATTTAGGGGTAGTGTTTGAGTGATATTTATGCTCAAACAACTTAATTGTTAGGACTTATCCACCATTTTGTCCGCAGGTGGAGTATCAGTGTACAGTTCCCTGTGGCCTGTGGGTGGCGCTGCCATAGTGGGCCAGGGTTGAACCGCTGGTACAGTGCTGTGCCTTGTGTGTCCCCTCTCGGCGACCGTACGGTGGGAGTGGTTAGCCTGCTGTGCATGCCGGGAAAGGATATAAAAGGGGCAGACGCTGCATGTAGGGGGTCGTTGGTTCGTTTTTCCACCCCAAGATTGGGGTTCCAGTTCCTTTCCCAGGGGTCCTACTCCCAGGGGGGGGGGGTTGGGCGCTCTCTTTCCGCCCTGGGCACCTTTAGCCCAGGGGTGATGGTTGGTGAATCCGTCCCAGGCACCTTTGGGGCTGCAACAGAAAAGCCTTGGGCCCAGCACGTTTGGCTGGGGCCTACCAAGGATCGAGGAATCTCAGGGTGCCGCCTTGCGAGGGGACCCATATCTTAGACGAGGAGGCCGGGGGAGGACCGTTCCAAGGGACTGGTGAGAAGTCACGGTGAAGGAAGGGGCCCGGTAATTCTCTGGAGGGATGTCTTCTCCTTAAAAGAGGTCAAGATTAGAGACCAAGTTCACCAGGTCTGTGGCAGAGACCAAGTTCATCAGTTTGTGCAGAGACTGTATATCTGGTTAAAGTGTCATTCTGGCTGCTAGTCCCCTCTCTAGGGAGACTATCCAAATGGGCTGAGTCTGCTTGAGAAGCCGAGCAGTGAAGTGATTACGTTTGTGCCTGGACCTCTCCCACACCTTTTGCTGTCCTGTTCTCCCTCCAACCTTTCTGTCTAGAGACTGTGCTTTAAGAGAAATAAACTCTACGTTGGAGTTACAGCTGGTGTGGACCTTGGAGTTATTGGGGGAAATAGAGACTTGTCTTTATTGAGCATAGAGATGGGAACCATTCTCTGGAGAACCTCGCTGCGGAGACCTGTTTCATAACACCGCTCAACCTCTTCACACAGGAGGGTACGGGCATATAGCGTGTTGTGCACTCTGTTCCTGCGAGGAGCCAAAGGCAGGTGAAAGGGGGGTGAGTGCGCTACATTTGCTTTTCAGGTATGTCATTTTTTTATACTTTACTGTTTACTGTTTTATTGTTAACCATTTTTTTGTTTTCATGTACGCCATTCAGCTGCAGCGCGGATTTATTTATCTTGACAGCAACAGCGTTTGCTCCCACAATACATAAAGCCGTGACACCAGTGCTGTAGGAGGTGATTTCACCACCACAATTAAAAAAAGAGCATTTATGCCGAAGCGGGGGGGGGGCAGCAGGGGCGGAGGAGAAATTTGCTCCTAGTACCGCATACACACGGTCGAAATTCCGACGGAGGTTTGCCCGTTGAAAAGTCCGACCGTGTGTACGCGGCATAACTTCTGCGGGAAGATGCCCCCATGCTTCGGCATATATATATTTTAGGCACAGGTTGCGTTAATTTTTTTTTCTTTTTTACTATGTTTTTTTTTTGTATTTGCTTTGCGGGTATGGTATGGTAAGGTCTTACTGTTATACTGTAATGTTACTTTATTTTAATGTTAACCATCATTTACTTAGCAGGTACGCCATTCAGTTGCAGCGCAAATTTATTTATCTTGACAGCAACAGCGTTTGTTCTCACGATACATAAAGCCGTGACTCCAACGCTGTAGGAGGTGATTCCCCTACCACAGTTAAAAAAAAGAGAATATATGCCAAAGCATGGGGGCAGCAGGGGCGGAGGAGCGATCTGCTCCTAACTTTTGCGGGCGGATGCCCCCATGCTTCGGCATACAGTTGCAAAAAAAAGTATGTGAACCCTTTTGGAATGATATAGATTTCTGCACAAATTGGTCATAAAATGTGATCTGATCTTCATCTAAGTCACAACAATAGACAATCACAGTCTGCTTGAACTAATAGCACACAAAGAATTAAATGTTACCATGTTTTAATTGAACACACCATGAAAACATTCACAGTGCAGGTGGAAAAAGTATGTGAACCCCTAGACTAATGAGATCTCCAAGAGCTAATTGGAGTGAGGTGTCAGCCAACTGGAGTCCAATCAATGAGATGAGATTGGAGGTGTTGGTTACAGCTGCCCTGCCCTATAAAAAACACACACCAGTTCTGGGTTTGCTTTTCACAAGAAGCATTGCCTGATGTGAATGATGACTTGCACAAAAGAGCTCTCGGAAGACCTACGATTAAGAATTGTTGACTTGCATAAAGCTGGAAAGGGTTATAAAAGTATCTCCAAAAGCCTTGCTGTACATCAGTCCACAGTAAGACAAATTGTCTATAAATGGAGAAAGTTCAGCACTGCTGCTACTCTCCCTAGGAGTGGGCGTCCTGTAAAGATGACTGCAAGAGAACAGCACAGAATGCTCAATGAGGTGAAGAAGAATCCTAGAGTGTCAGCTAAAGACTTACAAAAGTCTCTGGCATATGCTAACATCCCTGTTAGCGAATCTACGATACGTAAAACACTAAACAAGAATGGATTTCATGGGAGGATACCACAGAGGAAGCCACTGCTGTCCAAAAAAAGAATTGCTGCACGTTTACAGTTTGCACAAGAGCACCTGGATGTTCCACAGCAGTACTGGCAAAATATTCTGTGGACAGATGAAAACAAAGTTGAGTTGTTTGGAAGAAACACACAACACTATGTGTGGAGAAAAAGAGGCACAGCACACCAACATCAAAACCTCATCCCAACTGTGAAGTATGGTGGTGGGGGCATCATGGTTTGGGGCTGCTTTGCCGCGTCAGGGCCTGGACGGATTGCTATCATCGAAGGAAAAATTAATTCCCAAGTTTATCAAGTCATTTTGCAGGGGAACTTAAGGCTATCTGTCCACCAGCTGAAGCTCAACAGAAGATGGGTGTTGCAACAGGACAACGACCCAAAGCATAGAAGTAAATCAACAACAGAATGGCTTAAACAGAAGAAAATACACCTTCTGGAGTAGCCCAGTCAGAGTCCTGACCTCAACCCGATTGAGATGCTGTGGCATGACCTCAAGAAAGCGATTCACACCAGACATCCCAAGAATATTGCTGAACTGAAAAAGTTCTGTAAAGAGGAATGGTCAAGAATTACTCCTGACCGTTGTGCACGTCTGATCTGCAACTACAGGAAACGTTTGGTTGAAGTTATTGCTGCCAAAGGAGGTTCAACCAGTTATTAAATCCAAGGGTTCACATACTTTTTCCACCTGCACTGTGAATGTTTACATGGTGTGTTCAATAAAAATGGTAACATTTAATTCTTTGTGTGTTATTAGTTTAAGCAGAAGACTGTGATTGTCCATTGTTGTGACTTAGATGAAGATCAGATCACATTTTATGACCAATTTGTGCAGAAATCCATATCATTCCAAAAGGGTTCACATACTTTTTTTTGCAACTGTATATAAATGGTGCATGTATGCCCATCATTAGAAGTGGGTGGATGAAGGGAGGTATTCTAATGGTGTTCATAACAACCGATCAATCTCTTTGTTTCGTTCAGCCAACAGGCTGCATGAAAAAAAAGATTACAATATATGCTCAACAAGGACCAGCAACGTACTGATATGTTGCTGGACTTTGAATGGTTATACCAGAATGATGCCTGCGGGTTTAGGTATAATCCTGGTATCATTCTTTTCAGCCAGTCGGCTTTAATGTAAAAGCAATCCTATCAGCTAATTAGCCTCTAGACTGCTTTTACAAGCAGTGGGAGGGAATGTTCCCCCCCTCCCACCGTCTTCCATGGTTTTCTCTGGCTCTCCTGTCCCAACAGGGAACCTGAGAATGCAGCCAGTGGTTCCACCAGCTGACCATAGAGCTGATAAGAGACCAGAACAGCTCCAATCATCTCTATGGCCTACGAAACCGGAAGCTACGAGCATTTCATGACATAGATTTAGCCGGATATAAACAGCGCCATTGGGAAAGCATTTTATCACACCGATCTTGGTGTGGTCATATGCTTTGAGGGCAGAGGAGAGATCTAGGGTCTAATAGACCCCATTATTTTAAAAAAGAGTACCTGTCACTACCTATTGCTACCATAGGGGATTCCCTGAGATAACAATAAAAATGATAAAAAAAAAAAAAAAAAATGGAAGGAACAGTTTGAAATAAAAATAAAAAAGCAAAATAAATAATAATAAAAAAAAATCACCCCTGTGCCCCCCTGCTCTCGCGCAAAGGTGAACGCAAGCGTCGGTCTGGCGTCATATGTAAACAGCAATTGCACCATGCATGTGAGATATCACCGCAAAGGTCAGATCGAGGGCAGTAATTTTAGCAATAGACCTCCTCTGTAAATCTAAAGTGGTAACCTGTAAAGGCTTTAAAAGGCTTTTAAAAATGTATGTAGTTTGTCGCCTCTGCGCGTTTGTGCGCAATTTTTTAAGCATGTTGTGTTTGGTATCCATGTACTCGGCCTAAGATCATCTTTTTTATTTCATCAAACATTTGGGCAATATAGTGTGTTTTAGTACATTAAAGTTTGAAAAATCGCTGCGCAAATACTGTTTGAAAAAAAACGCAACACCCACCACTTTGCTTTAAAAAAATATATAATGTTTGGGGGTTCAAGGTAATTTTCTTGCAAAAAAAAAAGTGTCAGAAAGTGGTTAGAAGAGTGGATGATGTGTGACATAAGCTTCCTAATGTTGTGCATAAAATGCCAGGACAGTTTAACCCCCCCCCCCCCAAATGACCCCATTTTGGAAAGTAGACACCCCAAGCTATATACTGAGAGGCATGTCGAGTCCATGGAATATTTTATATTTTGATACAAGTTGCAGGAAAAAGACAATTTTTTTTTTTTTTTTTGCACAGAGTTGTCACTAAATGATATATTTCTCAAACATGCCATGGGCATATGTGGAATTACACCCCAAAATACATTCTGTTACTTCTCCTGAGTACACATGTGGTATCTCCGTACTCAGCAATAGCAGCAGAATGTATTTTGGGGTGTAATTCCACATATAACCATGGCATGTGTGAGCAATATAATTTAGTGACAACTTTGTGCAAAAAAATTAAAAAGTTTGTCATTTTCCGGCAACTTGTGGCAAAATATAAAATATTCCATGGACTCAACATTCCTCTCAGCAAATACCTTGGGGTGTCTACTTTCCAAAATGGGGTCATTTGGGGGAGTTTTGTGCCATCTTGGCATTTTATGGAATGCCAAGTCAAAATTTACGCCCTTAGAAATCCTGAAGGCGGTGCTTGGTCTTCGGGGTCCCGTACGCGGCTAGGCTTGCAAAAAGTCCCACACATGTGGTATCCCCGTACTCAGGAGAAGCAGCAAAATGTATTTTGGGGTGCAATTCTACATATAACCATGGCATGTGTGAGCAATACATCATTTAATGACAACTTTTTGTAAAAAAAAAAAAATATTTATTTTTTTGTCATTATTCAATCACTTTGGGCAAAAAAATTGAATATTCAATGGGCTCAACATGCCTCTCAGCAATTTCCTTGGGGTGTCTACTTTTCAAAATGGGGTAATTTTGGGGGGGTTTGTACTGCCCTGCCATTTTAACACCTCAAGAAATGAGATAGGCAGTCATAAACTAAAAGCTGTGTAAATTCCAGAAAATGTACCCTAGTTTGTAGACGCTATAACTTTTGCGCAAACCAATAAATATACGCTTATTGACATTTTTGGCTGAATACATTTTGGCCTAAATGTATGACTAAAATTTTGTTTATTAGATTTTTCTTACAACAAAAAGTAGAATTTTTATTTTTTTTTCTAAATTTTCGGTCTTTTTCGATTTATATTGCAAAAAATAAAAATCACAGAGGCAATCAAATACCATCAAAAGAAAGCTCTATTTGTGGGAAAAAAAAGGACGCAAATTTCGTTTAGGTACAACAATATAGTTCTGTACACAACAATAGGGCAGAGCTGGGCAGCATTAGTAGCAGCACTTCACACTGAGATATCTGGACACAGCAAAGGACTAAAACTTCAAGGGACAAGGGAATTTAAACTGGGATAGTTGGCAAGTATGAGGCAGCTGCTTTGGGCCCCACAACAATGACAGGGCCCAGGGCAGCTTCCCCTTTTCCCCTGCCTTAAAGACGGCCCTGAGTATGTCCATGTACAGTATAGTATGCACTCAATACTTGGTCGGGGCTCCTTTTGCATGAATTACTGCATCAATGCAGCGTGGCATTGAGGCGATCAGCCTGTGGCACTGCTGAGGTGTTATGGAAGCCCAGGTTGCTTTGATAGCAGCCTTCAGCTTGTCTGCAATGTTGGGCCTGGTGTCTCTCATCTTCCTCTTGACAATACCCCACAGATTATCTATAGCAGGGGTAGGCAACCTTAGAGAGATGGAGATCTACTTGAACAACAATGATGAAGTCAAACATTCACCGGGCACAGTGTCCTGTTGTTAGGGCCGGTTCACGCCAGAACGCAATGCCAGAAAGGCATGTTCCATGTTTGCTTCCTGCACTTCCTGTGTTTAAAACGCACTGCCTTTGCGGGTGAGGATACATTGTTAACCCCAAACGTAGATCGCAAAAGTAGTGTGTTTGTGGACACAAAAATAAAATAAGTATTACAAGTTTGTTACGTTTAGAATGCAGGGTTCAGGAGTGCGTTACGCTCAGAATGCAAGGTTCAGGCGTGCGTTACGGTCAGAATGCAGGGTTCAGGAGTGCGTTGCACTCAGGATGCAGGGTTCACCAGTGCATTATGCTCAGAAGGCAGGGATCAGGAGTGTGTTACGCTCAGAATGCAGGGTTCAGGATTGCATTGCACTCAGAATGCAGGGATCAGGAGTGCATTACACTCAGAATGCAGGGTTAAGGAGTGCGTTGCGCTCAGAATGCCAGGTTAAGAAGTGCGTTGTGCTCAGAATGCCAGGTTCAGAAGTGCGTTGTGCTCAGAATGCAGGGTTCAGGAGTGTGTTGCGCTCAGAATGCAGGGTTTAGGAGTGCGTTGCATTTAGAATGCAGGGTTCAGGAGTGTGTTGTGCTCAGAATGCAGGGTTTAGGAGTGTGTTGCATTTAGGACACAGGGTTAAGGAGTGTATTGCGCTCAGAATGCAGGGTTCAGGAGTGTGTTGCGCTCAGAATGCAGGGTTCAGGACTCTGTGTTGCGCTCAGAACGCAGGGTTTAGGAGTGCGTTGCGCTCAGAATGCAGGGTTTAGGAGTGTGTTACGCTCAGAATGCAAAGTTAAGGAGTGCATTACGCTCAGAATGCAGGGTTAAGGAGTTCATTACACTCAGAGCGCAGGCATCAGGAGTGTGTTACGCTCAGAATGCCAGGTTAAGGAAAGTGCATTGCGTTTGGAATGCAGTGTTAAGGAGTGCATTTCACTCAGAATGCAGAGTTAAGGAGTGTGATACGCTCAGAATGCAGAGTTGGGGGGGTGATGTGAAGGGTGGTAGAAGACACTGCTATAGGGGTGGCCCTGCCCATAGCAGTGTCCACTGTCCCCTCCATATCGCCCCCTCCCCCCACCCACACACACATACATAGTAGTGTCCTCCTCTTTTTCCTATAGCAGTGACCTCTGGACTCCTTCCCTCACGTAGCATGTGCTACATTACATCCTACCTGTGCACAGCGGAGAGCGAGAGGCAGCACAGTTCTGGACAGGGGGTGGAAGCTTGCAGAGTGACTTTTCATATTAACAGGCTGGTGATTGGTTGCTTAGGACCTAGCAACGAATCACCTGCGAGTTAACTTGAAAAGGTCATTTGGCCAGCTCCTCCTCCTGCACTCCATCCTGAGCTATGCTGCCTCTCGCTCTCCGCTGTTCACTGATGACAGCGGCAGAGGAGGTACAGTAGGTGCCGCCGATATTGTGTCAATCTCGCCACTTCTAGCAGCGAGATTGACACCCTATGAGCTCCGTCGCGAGAGCCAGCACCGAGCTGTCTCGTCATCGGGAAAGGAAAAATGTTCCTTTCACGATGAGCGACACGCATTGCCGATAGACGGGGATCCGACGTGGATTCCCGCCAATACCAGGCACTGCGTTTGGTATGAATCCTGAGCGGGAACTCCACGCCAATTTTAAAGAAAAAAATGGCATGGGTTCCCCCTCCAGGAGCATACCAGGCCCTTTGGTCTGGTCTGGATTTGAAGGGGAAACCCTACGCCGAAAAAACGGCGTGGGGGGTCCCCCTCGGGGTCCAAACCAGACCCTTATCCGAGCACGCAACCTGGCAGGCCGCAGGGGAAGAGGGGGGGATGAGAGAGCGACCCCCCTCCCTCCTGAACCGTACCAGGCCGCATGCCCTCAACATAGGGGGTTTGGTGCTCTGGGGCAGGGGGGCGACCTGCGCCCCCCCACCCCAGAGCACCCTGCCCCAATGTTGATGAGGACAGGGACTCTTCCCGACAAACCTGGCCGTTGGTTGTCGGGGTCTGCGGGCGGGGGGCTTATCGGAATCCGGGAGCCCCCTTTAATAAAGGGGCCCCCGGATCCCGGCCCCCCCACTCTATGTGAATGAGTATGGGGTACATCGTACCCTTACCCATTCACCTGGTGGAATAAAATTGCAATAAAAAAAACACAACACAGCTTTTTAAAGTATTTCATTGCACAGCTCCGGGGGTCTTCTTCCGACTTCGGGGGTCTCCGGTGTCATCGCCGCGCTCTCCGGTTCTTTCTTCTGCCGGGCCACCGCTATCTTCTTCCAACTCTTTTGCTAGCGGGGCCCGGTCTTCTCCGTCGCCTTCTCCCCTCTTCTCCTCTCCGGTTCTTTCTTTCTTCTGCCGGGCCTCCGCTAACTTCTTTTAGCTCTTTTGCTAGCGGAGGCCCGGTCTTCCCCGTCGTCTCGTCCGGCTCTCCGTTGTCCTTCTGCCGGCCCCTCCACTAACTTCTTGTAGCTCTTTTGCTAGTGGAGGGGCCGGTCTTCCCGTCGTCGCCGTCGGCATCTTCTTCCCTCTTCTCCTCCTCGATGTTGACTCGTCGCTTCCTCTCGCAGTAATGCTAAATCTTCGGTCCGCAGAGATTAATATAGGCTTCTCATGACGTCACAGTCACATGCTCCGGGTGGCCCCGGAGCATGTGACTGTGACGTCATGGGAACATGTGACTGTGACGTCATGAGAAGCCTATATTAATCTCTGCGGACCGAAGATTTAGCATTACTGCGAGAGGAAGCGACGAGTCAACATCGAGGAGGAGAAGAGGGAAGAAGACGCAGACGGCGACGACGGGAAGACCGGCCCCTCCACTAGCAAAAGAGCTACAAGAAGTTAGTGGAGGGGCCGGCAGAAGGACAACGGAGAGCCGGACGAGACGACGGGGAAGACCGGGCCTCCGCTAGCAAAAGAGCTAAAAGAAGTTAGCGGAGTCCCGGCGTAAGTAAGAAAGAACCGGAGGGGAGAAGGCGACGGAGAAGACCGGGCCTCCGCTAGCAAAAGAGCTAAAAGAAGTTAGCGGAGGCCCGGCAAAAGAAAGAAAGAACCGGAGAGGAGAAGAGGGGAGAAGGCGACGAAGAAGACCGGGCCCCGCTAGCAAAAGAGTTGGAAGAAGATAGCGGTGGCCCGGCAGAAGAAAGAACCGGAGAGCGCGGCGACGACACCGGAGACCCCCGAAGTCGGAAGAAGACCCCCGGAGCTGTGCAATAAAATACTTTAAAAAGCTGTGTTGTGTGTTTTTTTATTGCATTTTTTTTCCACCAGGTGAATGGGTAGGGGTACGATGTACAACATACTCATTCACATAGGGTGGGGGGGCCGGGATCGGGGGGCCCCTTTATTAAAGGGGGCTCCCGGATTCCGATAAGCTCCCCGCCCGCAGACCCCGGCAACCAACGGCCAGGGTTGTTGGGAAGAGGCCCTGTCCTCATCAACATGGGGGCAGGGTGCTCTGGGGTGGGGGGGCCGCAGGTCGCCCCCTGCCCCAGAGCACCAAACCCCCCATGTTGAGGGCATGCTGCCTGGTACGGTTCAGGAGGGAGGGGGGGGCGCTCTCTCGTCCCCCCCTCTTCCCCTGCGGCCTGCCAGGTTGCGTGCTCGGATAAAGGTCTGGTTTGGACCTCGAGGGGGACATTCACGCCGTTTTTTCGGCGTAGGGTTTCCCCTTCAAATCCAGACCAGACCCAAGGGCCTGGTATGCTCCTGGAGGGGGAACCCTGGCCGTTTTTTTCTTTAAAAATTGGCGTGGAGTTCCCGCTCAGGATTCATACCAAACGCAGTGCCTCGTATTGGCGGGAATCCACGTCGGATCCCCGCTCAATAGTGTCGCGTCTCCCTCTCGCTATTGCAGCGAGCGCGGGATGTCGGCAACCTGTTGCAGAGATCTCAACACTCCTGTCGCCGAGAATCTCGGCGGTGGGAGCGCGATAGATATACAATAACGGCGGCACCTACTGTAGGAGAAAGGAGGACTGAAGACACGGCAGAGGAGGCTGGGGGCGGAGAAAGAAAATCGGTAGCTAGCAGTAAAAGGCGGGGGTCGGTGGAGCAGACCTGAACGCGGTCTATATTTCACCTGCCAGCGGTTGCAGACGCCCGCTCTCAGAGGCGGCTCTAGGCTTTGTGAGGCATTAGGCATAACTTAGACATGAGGCTCTCTCACGTTCATAAGGGAAAAAAATATTCAAGCAATAAAATTGAATGGGCACTCCATCTTAGTGCAGTGTGCTCTATCTCAAAGCTGATGTCAGTAACCTCTCTCTCAGGTGCTGGCGTCAGTGTACACTCTGCTAGTGCTGGTGTCAGTGTTCTGTCTCTCTCTCTGCTGGTGTCAGTGCTCTGTCTTTCTCTCTTTTCTGGTGTCAGTGCTCTGTCTCTCTCAGTGCTGGTGTCAGTGCTCTGTCTCTCTCGGTGCTGGTGTCAGTGCTCTGTCTCCCGGTGCTGGTGTCAGTGCTCTGTCTCTATCGGTGCTGGTGTCAGTGCTCTGTCTCTCTCTGTGCTGGTGTCAGTGCTCTGTCTCTCGGTGCTGGTGTCAGTGCTCTGTCTCTCAGTGCTGGCGTCAGTGTACACTCTGCTAGTGCTGGCATCAGTGCTCTGTCTCTCTAGGTGTTGGCGTCAGTGCTCTGTCTCTCTAGGTGCTGGTGTCAGTGCTCTGTCTCTCTCTGTGCTGCTGTCAGTGCTCTGTCTCTCTCTGTGCTAGGGTGACCACATTTCCAAACTACCATTCAGGGACACCCTCCCTTCCCAAAAATCAGCTTGTGCTGTAACGAATCACAGCACAGTGATTGGACACAAGAGGCGGGATTTATAATTTCTCCAATCACAAGCAGGGGGCGGGGATTGTGCTACTCCAGGCAATCCCAGCCAGGACAAGTACTGTCAGTGAGTAAAGCAGTGATATGGCTGCCTTTTTTAGGGGCATCAGATTGGCCCTGGGGGGTGGCTGTGTCAGTTTCATTCCGGGACACTGTATTGTCCTGGAATGAATGTGCCCGGGACAGACCTGCAAAATGCGGGACTGTCCCGGACAATCCGGGGCACGTGGTCATCCTACTCTGTGCTGGTGTCAGTGTTCTGTCTCTCTCTGTGCTGGTGTCAGTGCTCTGTCTCTCTCGGTGCTGTACTCACATAGAGCTTCTTGAACTCGACCTCATAGAAGAGAAGGGGCTGTGCCAAATTTCACCACCTCTGAGGTCTCATCATCCCTGTTGGGCAGCAGTAGGTTCCTCGGACTCCTTGTAGTGGAAAAGCTCCTGGTGGGAGATAGCCGCAGAGAAGCCTATCATGAGCAGTGCCAGCGCAGAATGAAGAGCGCCTTGCCCACCATGGCTGAGGATCGGCACTAGACTGAGCTGGGACCTCCCGACCACCGCAGTGGAGCCCTGGGTGGCTGGGGTCTGGGGATGAGGGTGGGGTGGAGTCAGGTCAAGGGGATTCGGGTTGCCAATCACAGGCGGGCACACTGGGACACTGGCAGAGGACTGAGCAGACCTGACTGTAAACCCCAGTCACATGTACCCCCCCAGTCACATTCGCACCCCCCGTCGCATGCACACCTCCCTAGTCACATGCACACCCCCCCAGTCACATTCGCACCCCTGTCGCATGCCCACACCCCCCCGTCGCATGCCCACACACCCCCGTCACATGCACGCACCCCCACAGTCACATGCACACACCCCCCTAGTCACATGCACACCCCCCTAGTCACATGCACACCCCCCTAGTCACATGCACACCCCCCAATCACATATACACCCCCCTGGTGACATGCACACACCCCCCAGTCACATGTACACACCCCCCCAGTCACATGCATCCCCCCCAATTACATGCACACCCCCCTGGTGACATGCACACACCCCCCAATCACATGTACACCCCCCTGGTGACATGCCCACACCACCCAGTCACATGCACACACCCCCCCAGTCACATGCACACACCCCCCCCAGTCACATGCACACCCCCCCAGTCACATGCACACACACCCTAGTCACATGCACCCCCCCTAGTGACATGCACACCCCCCAGTCACATGCACACCCCCCAATCACATATACACCCCCCTGGTGACATGCATACACCCCCCCGAATCACATGTACACCCCTCTAGTGACATGCACACACACCCCAGTCACATGCACACCCCCCAATCACATGTACACCCCCCTGGTGACATGCACACACACCCCCAATCACATGTACACCCCCCTGGTGACATGCACACACCCCCCAGTCATATGGACACAGCCCCAATCACATGTACACCCCCACTGGTGACATGCACACACCCCCCTCCAGTCACATGCACACACCCCCAATCACATGCACACCCCCCTGTTGACATGCACACCCCCCCAATCTTATGTACACCCCCCTGATAACATGCACACACCCCCCCAGTCACATACACACACCCCCCAGTCACATGCACACTCCCAATTACATGTACACCCCCCTGGTGACATGCACACACCGCCCAGTTACATGCACACACCCCCGGTGAGGGTCGGTGAGGGGCGGGGCAGTTGTCGGTCTCTGTGTGTGACTCTGCTGGCTGTTCCGATTGAGTTTTATTGACAGGAGTGGAGACTGGGCAGTGATCTAATGGGGCGTGGTGTTACAGAACCGAGAGGAGGAAGATGACTGATTGTAAACTGAAGGAGGCGGGCACGGCACAAAGCTCCCCTGCGCTGACTGTACTAGGATAATAGGATTGATGCAGGAGGATAGCAGAGGTGGCTATTTAGGCAAACTAGGCGGCGAGGCCATTAAAAGGGGCGAGGCCTTAGGCAATCACCTAATTTGCCTAATTAGAGAGCCGCCTCTGCCCGCTCTATAGTGTTTAGGTCAGGTGAGTTTGCTGGCCAATCAAGCACAGTGATACCATGATCATTAAACCAGGTATTGGTACTTTTCGCAGTGTGGGAGGTGCCAAGTTCTGCTGGAAAATGAAATCGGCATCTCCATAAAGCTGGTCAGCGGAGGGAAGCATGAAGTGCTCTAGAATTTCCTGGTAGACGGCTGTGCTGACTTTGTACTGTGGACCAACACCAGCAGATGACATGGCTCCCCAAATCATCACTGACTGTGGAAACTTCACACTGGACCTCATGCAACTTGGATTCTGTGCCTCTCCACTCTTCCCCAGGCTCTGGGACCTTGATTTCCAAATGAAATGCAAAATTAGCTTTCATCCGAAAAGAGAACTTTGGACCACTGAGCAACAGACCAGTCCTTTTTCTTCTTAGCCCAGGTAAGACGCTTCTGACATTGTCTCTGGTTCAGGAGTGGCTTGATGCAAGGAATGTGACAGTTGTAGCCTGGAATACATCTGTGTGTGGTGGCTCTTGAAGCACTGACACCAGCTGTAGTCCACTCCTTGTGAATCTCCCCTAAATTCTTGAATGGCCTTTGCTTCACAATACTCTCAAGACTGCGGGTATCCCTGTTGCTTGTGCACCTTTTTCTACCACACTTTTTCCTTCCACTCAACTGTCCATTAATATGCTTGGATACAGCACTCTGTGAACAGCCAGCTTCTTTAGCAATGACCTTTTGTGACTTACCGGCCTTTTGGAGGGTGTCAATGACTGTCTTCTGGACAACTGTCAAGTCAGCAGTCTTCCCTCATGATTGTGTAACCTACTGAACCCGACTGAGAGACCATTTAAAGGCTCAGGAAACCTTTACAGGTGTTTGGAGTTAATTATCTGATTATAGTGGGACACCATGGGGGTTATTTACTAAAGGCAAATCCACTTTGCACTACAAGTGCAAACTACAAGTGCAAAGTGCACTTGAAATTGCACTGAAAGTGCACTTGGAAGTGCAGTCGCTGTAAATCTGAGGGGTAGATCTGAAATGAGGGGAAGCTCTGCTGATTTTATCAGCCAATCATGTGCAAGCTAAAATGCTGTTTTTTATTTTCCTTGCATGTCCCCCTCGGATCTACAGCGACTGCACTTCCAAGTGCACTTCCAGTGCAATTTCATGTGCACTTTGCACTTGTAGTTTGCACTTGTAGTGCAAAGTGGATTTTCCTTTAGTAAATAACCCCCCATGAGTCTACAATATTTATCTTTTTCACAATATTCAAATCTTCTGAGATACTGAATTTTGGGTTTTCAATAGCTGTAAGCCATAATCATCCAAATTAAAAGAAAGAAATACTTGAAATATATCACTGTGTGTGTAATGAATCTATATAATATATGAGTTTCACTTTTTGAATTTAATTACTGAAAGAAATTACCTTTTTGACGATAATCTATTTTTTTGAGATGCACCTGTATAATAAATAAAACATCCAGAAGGGATGGTGGGAGCCCCTAATAATGAAAGCAGCTGGTGGGGAGACCCAGGAACTTAGTGCAGTGATGGTGGTAAAGCCTCATAATTGACACAGGTGTACAGACCCAGGAACTCAACACAAGGATGGTGGGAACCCCTCATAATGTGCACAGCAGATGTACAGACCTGGGAACTCAGCACAGGGATGGTGGGAAACTGCCATTCTGCTTCTTGTCAGTGAGGTGTGCGGTTGCTAGTTCCTTTGCTCCTGTGCTTCCAGAGACCAGGGGCTAGAGTTGCTTCTCTGCCCCAGGAGGGATGCTGGATCCTGGGGAGGACCCTGGCGGGGGCCCCCTGGATTAAGGTGACCAGATTTTTAAAATGAAATCCGGGGACATTTTTTTTTTTACTAGTAATGTCAGCAATCAGAGACTCATAGTGGGACTGCGATATTGCGGTGGACAAATCGGACACTAAGTGACATGTTTGACACTTTGTGGGAACCAATGACACTAATACAGTGATCAGTGCTAAAAATATGTACTGTCACTGTACTAATGACACTGGCTGGAAGGGGATAACATCTAGGGGCAATCAAAGGGTTAAATGTGTGCCTAACAAGTGTTTTCTTACTGTGGGGAGGTGCTTTTACTAAGGTAAGGCATAGATCCCTGTACCTGCTTTGCAGGAACACAGGATCAATGTCTTCCCTACTGACAGAATGGCAAACTGCCTTGTTTACATAGGCAGACCACCGTTCTGCCTGTGTACATAACGATCAGTGGGTACCGGTGCTCATCGTGTTCGCTGGACCCGCTGATTGGCTCCAATACCCAGAAATGCAGGATCATGTATATACGTGATCCTGCGCAGCGCGACCACCCTCTAGCAGTAAATCTGCTATGGGGCAGTCGGCAACTGGTTAAGATCATCAGCATTCTGATAACTCACAGGCAGCAGGCACTCTATCATGACTCTGGCTGGCTCTGTCACAGTGTGTCACATAACATGGCCGCTGGATGCTGATCTTGTTAACTTGTGACCAATAAGTGCCCGCTGCCTGTGAGTTATGATACCATCCATTATGCCAGGGAGACAGACAAAGTGCAATGTATTCACAGACACCCCCAAAGCACACCTGTGTTGAAGCCTTGAAGGCACTGGCAGCCCCACGATTGGATCCTCTTCCCCTCTGTTCCTGCTGCTGGACACCGTCAGCTGAGCTCAGCTGCCTCTCTGCCCGTCGCCACCCCTGCCCGCATCACAGCCTCTCAAGTTTTACTCTCCGGGCCCCGGCTACTACTGGGTGAAGACCGCAGGAAAATCACTCTGCCTGGGAAGGCAAGGAGATAAGCAGGCAGGCGGCTGGCTGGGATTTGAGCCAAGGCAAAAGAACATGCGAGCGGAGCTGAATGGGCATGCGCCCGAAACTGAAGAAATATTCGACCAGCACATGATCATCAGAAAGGGACACAGATAATGGAAACAATACACCCCCCTAAGCTAGTAGGAGCGGGGGTGTGTAATTCAGATTTTTTTTTTTTATTCTGCACTGACTGTCTTTGAAAATTGCCCCAGCTCCTGTTGAAATCAAATCCGGGGACAAAACCGGGGACAGACTTGGTCCGGGGACAGTGTCCTCAATCCGGGGACTGTCCCCTGAAACTGGGGACATCTGGTCACCCTACCCTGGATGGGCCTGTGGAAGATTCTGGGCCTAGCCAAAGGAGAGATGAGTCCTTATCTGCCTTTGGACAGAGGACTGTCAGTAAGCTAAAGAGGATTGAGAAGGAAGAGGAGAAGTTGATGGTCTTGATGGCTGATTTCAGGAAGAAAAAGCAGATCTGTGCAAAAGTGTACAGCAAGAAAAGACCGGCTCTGAGGCCTGAGTTGAAGGACCTGGAACAAGCTGTGAGGAAGCAGAGGGATTTGGTGAGTTCTCTGAAGGAGAATAGCGGAATATTTAAAGAAAAATATAGGAATGAGGAGCGATTTTATCGCATGAGGAGAGGTGCCGCATCCTGCATGGAGGGTGAGGAGACCAGTGAGGAGATGCAAGAACAGACAGACTCAGCAGAGAGTGAGAAAGTGGGCCCGGAGGATGAGCCCAGCTCTTCAACACCTCAGACATCTGCTGAGCCCTCAATGGCGGAGGCCTCTGTCCCCTTCCCACCCCAGCAATGTGGAACATCTCAGGAAGGTGAAGGTTCTGGCTTGCTGGAATTCATCACCAAGTTGGAATCCCCTCCGGATGCGGCTTCCCAGGATGGTGATGATAAGATGGACACCATTCCTAGTCCTGCGAATGACAAACCTGTGGCAAGAGCAAGATCCACCATAAAATCTGCAGCAGCTGGGGGGAAGTCCGATCCCACCATCAGCCATACCATTGTAAAAGTAACAACCCAGCAAGCAGGTACAGTGTGTGTGCAGGATGGTGGTGTGAACTTTATTAGTGACAATGGGCTTGCTGGGGGTTGTAGTACTACGGGCAGTCAGCCCAATCCCATAGACAATGTACAACATACAATGCAGTCTGATTTACCTGTTCAAAACAAAGCTTCAGCTGAAACTGCTGAGAGCAATAGTCAGCTTCTGAGGGAAGAATCTGCAGAGAGGTCCAAAGACAATAAAGAGACTTTGCCTGGACCAGGCGCAGCGGCTGTTTCTGTGAATGGTGGAGGAGATGCTGGGTGTAGTAGTGCCACAACTCTCCAGGAGTCTGCAGTGGACAGGATTGGAGCTGTGTGCTCAGAGCAGAGGGCGGGTCCTGCCTCTGCTAATTCAGTGACTGCTATCCCAGCTGAATTAGACTCTCTGCCAGCAGCTTTGAATGAGAAGGACAAGACTGCAAATACTGGGGGTGAAAGGAAATCTTATGCTGGTATTGCTGCAAGATCTGGGAAGGGGGAGCAAGCAGGGAAGGAATATGGGAATGTTTTGCCTTCCTCCCTGTTTAAAAGGAGGAATGTTGTGCAGTTAAAATGGGAAGGCGGTGGAATCCCCCCACATAGGAGGGCAGTGGTGGATAAAATCCTACAGATGGGGTTTACGCCCGCAGATATCTTCACCCTGATCAGTCCGGCAGGTTCCTATGAATATGATTTGTCCTTTATCCGTCCGGAGTCTTTGGACATATTTTGGGAGAAATATGAACATGTGTGTAGGGGCCTGCCGGACTGGAAAGGGCTCATCCCCAAGCTTGTATCCCGCCAGCCCCTCATTAAAATGGTGACAATTCTTGTCCGTAATGAGTCCATACCACAGGGGGATTTATCTGTTTGGTTGAGGAGATATGGAGACGTCCTGAGTCCCCTAAAAAAGATTTTGGACGATCGGGGAATATGGACGGGGGGGGTGGTCTGTACAGCTAAAATTAAAGGTCTTTGATAATGTTGTCCAGCATCTGCCATCCTCAGCTTTCCTGGGGAGGGACAGGCTGACCATCTTTTATCCAGGCCAGCCAAAGCTCTGCAACAAATGTGGAATCAAAGGACATTTTGCATCCTCCTGTCCAGTGATGAAGTGCTCTCTGTGTCAGGAGGAAGGACATTTGGCTAAAGTCTGTAATACTATAAGGTGTAATCTGTGCAATGCGGTGGGACATCCTTACAGTCTGTGTCCTGAGGCAATGCACAACAAGCCTGAGCTCATGAGAGAGTTCTTCCGCCTGGACATGGAGGATGCTCAGAGCTCAGCAGCTGGAGTGCCTATGAGTCCATCTGAGTCTGTGACAACACCCAATGTGTCTTTGTCTCCCCAGTCTGTGGTGCCCCAGTCTGTGCCAACACCCATTGTGTCTGTGTCTCCCCAGTCTGTGGTGCCCCAGTCTGTGCATTTACCTAGTGTGCCAGTGTCTTCCCAGTCTGTAGGTAAGGGGTCAGTTGTAGAGAATGTGTCCAATCCTTCTGTGTCTGTGTCTTCTAAAATTACAGAGGCAGCAAGAGGTGCTGAGGCAGGTGCATCAAATGCGGTGCCAGTCCCCCTCCCTCGACGCTGCAGGGTTCCTGTTAAGGATCGTGGGGTGCAGAGGAGTGGGGAGGATGGTGAAGAGGCTGGCCTAGTAGTAGATAAGGGAAGGGAGTGTGGGGGGGAGGGGGGTGAAGGGGAGGATAGGTGTGGGGAGGCTGTTGACTCCGGTTTGTCTAAGGATGATATGGAGTGGTTGGAGGATAAAAGGAGGAGGGGCAAAAGGAAGAAAAAAAAAGGGGGTACAGTTACCTTAAGTCCTACGGTTTTACCTTTGGCGAATAAATTTAAGGTACTTTCTGATGATGATGGTGATGATAATCATGATGATGATGATGAATGGGACTCATTCAGTTCAGCATCCTCTATGGATGATGAGTGCCAGGGTGCAACGAAGCGTGCTGGTTCTCCAGGGAGAGGGAGTAGTCAGGCTAAGAATCGGCTGTCTCAACTACCCTAATGGCAGTTCCCACTCCGTTAAAAGTGGCAACCATTAATGTTGCCAGCTTAAGATCAGTAAGTGCTCGTCATATGGCCTTATTTTTGCTCAGCGAGTTTGATGCTGACATTTTGTTTTTGCAAGAGACCCATCTGAGTAGTCTGGCTGATATACATCTGGCAAAGAAGGAGTGGAGACGTGGTCCCTCATTTTGGTCTCTTGCGGCCGAGTCTCTGTGAAGGGGCAGGACCTGCGTCTGATTAACATCTATGGTCCCCAGACGAAGTGGGACAGGAAATGCCTCTTTACAAAGATTAAGCCTTTTCTTTTTACAGCCCAGCAGGTTATCTTTGGAGGTGATTTCAACACCATTACTAGGTCTAAAGACAGGAGAGGTTTCAGAGGTAAGCTGGGCTATGACACCCTTTTTCTCAATGCGATGGTTAGGGAAGCAGGTCTGGTAGATGCGCACATTAAGCACTGCCCAGACAGCACGGGGTTCACTTTTCAGCGAGGTAGTAGTCAGAGTAGGATAGATATTTTTTTTTTAAAGGGAGACTCTGCTTTTTCGGCACCTGTGTGTCGGGCAGTGGAGTTTTCTGATCACTGTATTCTATCTGTGACTCTGAATGCCTCAGACATGCCTCCTAGGGGGAGGGGTATCTGGAGATTGAATTCTGCCCTCCTGGAAGACGAGAGATCAAGACAATCCTTTGAGGATTTTTTTCAAGCACAGGTAACGATCCTAGACTTTTGCAACAGCAAGTCAGAATGGTGGGAGCTTGTAAAAGAGTGGACTGTTGGGCTTTTCAAGGCAATAGGAAGAAAGAAGCAGCAGGATAAGTATATCACCTACCAGCGTTTGCGGAGGAAACTTGACCGCCTTGTTTCGAATGGAGGAGATTCTGGGGCCATCTCTGAGGTGAAGCTCCTCCTTAGGAGATATCAATATGACCGGCACGCCTCTTTGGTTCAGGAGAGGGATTACGGGAAATACCATTCGCCTGACCCTTACCAGAACTGTAAACAGAGCGTAGCAGTTAAGACGGTCAATGGCCTGAAGGACAGTACGGGCTCTCTGACGAAGTCTAGGTCAGGGATCCTGGAGGTTGTAAGGTCATACTATGCCGATCTCCTGGGAGGAAGGAACCTTGATCGGACAAGGATGTTGGGTTTTTTGGACTCTACACCAGGACTGGAAAGTAATGTTTCTTTGATGAATTTGACAGATGAAATCACTGCAGATGAGGTAATCCAGGTTATTGATAAACTGGCCATCAAGAAAACGCCAGGGCCAGATGGTTTGACAGCCGAATTTTATAAATGTTTTAAGATGATCCTGGCTCCTTACCTTGCGGAGGTTTTTAATGGCTGTTTGCAAGAGGGTTCTCTCCCTCCCTCCATGAGGCAGTCTGCAGTAATCCTTCTGTCAAAGGGTAAAGATCCTTAGATGATTGGGAATTGGCGCCCCATTAGCCTTCTTAATGTCGATAGAAAGATACTGGCAAAGATTTTTTTCTGGCGATTATCACCAGTGGCAGGCAGTTTGTTATCCCACCACCAGCACTGCTCGGTCCAAGGTAGAAGCACTTTCTCAGCAGTGTTAGCTGTCCGGAAGGCCTTGGAGCGTTGTAGGGCTGCTGGTTGGGGTACATTTTTGCTGACATTGGATCAGGCTAAAGCATTTGATCGGGTTAATCATGAGTACTTATGGCTCCTTCTTGGCAAATATGGCCTGGAGGGGGGTTTCATTGATTGGCTCAAGATTTTGTACAAAGGGGCTGAAAGCTTTCCTCTGGTTAATGGTTGGGTCGGGCAGCCCTTTGTGGTTGGCTCGGGTGTGCGTCAGGGGTGCCCTTTGAGTCCTCTGCTATATGTGTTTGCAATCGACCCCTTCATCAGAAGGCTAGAGAGTGGACCTTTGTGTGGGGTACCTTTGGGCATCGCTGGTGAGCCTCCTTTGAAGGTTGTGGCCTATGCTGATGATGTTTCTGTTTTTGTCTCTGGGACTGGGGAGGCGCAGGAGGTGGTCTCAATGATAAGGCAGTATACAGAGGCATCAGGTTCAAAGGTTAATCAGGACAAGTGTGAAACTTTCTGGATAGGCGTGGAAGGTGAGAGCTTTGTTCTCCCGGATGACTTCCCGGAGCCCCAACAAAAAATTAGAGTCCTAGGCATTGAATTCAGCCCAGGTGACTATGGTCATGCAAATTGGGTGAACAGGCTGGAGAATGCCGATGCCAAGGTGGCAAGCTGGAAAGGTTGGTGGCTTTCCTTAAGGGAAAAGGTTGATCTGATCAAGACTTACCTGATTCCGATTTTTCTGTATGTCAGTTTTGTTTGCGTTTTGCCAGTTTCTCTCTATACCTGGGTCTATGGTTGTTTCTTCCAGCTGTTAGGGGGAAAAGAATAAACCTTGTCAAAAGGAAATTGACTTAGCTTCCTTGGCGGGAGGGTGGTCTAGGGATGATTAACCCTGTAGTCTTTTTCTCTCTAATGTTTTTGAAGTATAATCTTGGTAACATGTTGGCAGAGAGACCGCCTGGGTGGGTTGGTATTTTCCAGTCCTGGTTTAGGCCCTTTCTGCGAGACTGGGAAAATGGTGGGCCAGTGAAAAGCCTGAGGGTCAAGCATGATAAGCTCCCGGCTTATGTTGCCCTGTGTTTGAAAATGCTTCGGCAGTGGCAAGTAACAGCAGGCGAAGTCAGATCTCTTCCAAGGAAATTTCTTGAGAAGCGGATCATGAGCTCTGCTTTTTGCGAGCCACTGGCCTTGAGGGATTGCCCAAGCCTAGTTTTGAGGGCAGGTTTGCGATTGATTAATTTGGAGAGAATCCCAATGAAGTTTAGGGATCAGGCTTGGCTTGCCTTTAATGGAAAACTATATGTGAAGGGCAACCTGAAGTTTCTTTCCATGAGTGATCGGGGTTGCCCGAGAGTGGAGTGTGGAGGAGTGGTGGAGTCCATGGATCACTTTCTACTTCAGTGCCCTTTTAATATAGAGGTGTACAAGAGGGTGGGGAGGGCTCTGAGTATACCCTTCCTCCCCCATATGAGTTATGCAGAGTGGGTGTATGGGGCATTCCAGACTCGTCGGGATTATGATTTGGAAACACTTTTTCTAGTTAGTCTAGTAGTCTGTTATTTCACGTGGAGTGCACGGTGTCAGGTATCCTTACGGAGTAAAATCCTCCCTGTCGAAGTGGTGGTGCAAGACATTCTGGGAGAGGTTGGGAAGATTCGGGGTCTTGAGAAAGACAGGTGGCAGCAGGAGGCCTGGATGAGGGCATGGAGGAATATCAGGACTCTTTAGCTGCTGCCTGTTGATCTTGGGGTGTGCGGCTTTCTTTCTGTCCTTGCTTCACTCCCCTAGATTTTCAGATCAAATATATTTTTGATAAAAGGCTACATGCATGGTGATGGTTATGTTCCTTAGTCTGGCTCTCTCGTAGGGATTATGTTGTGTGCAATTTGGTTTGCACCGTTTATTATGTTCTTGTTCTTTCTGTTTTGTATAGTCATATTCAATTATTTTGTAAATATGTTTTATCTATTTATTATGGTTTTATTGTATATAAGTTGTTGTTTGTAAGATTTTCAATAAACAAAATTAACCCCTCATAATGTGCACAGCAGATGTACAGACCCGGGAACTCAGCACAGGGATGGTGGGAACCCCTCATAATGGGCACAGCGGGTGAACAGACCCAGGAACTCAGCACAGGGATGGTGGGAAACTGCCATTCCACTCCTTGACAGTGAGGTGTGAGGTTGCTAGTTCCTTGCTCCTGTGCTTCCAGAGACCAGGGGCTAGAGTTGCTTCTCTGCCCCAGGAGGGATGCTGGATCCTGGGGAGGACCCTGGCGGGGGCCCCCTGGATAGGCCTGTGGAAGATTCTGGGCCTGGCCAAAGGCAAGATGAGTCCCTGTCTGCCTTTAGACAGAGGACTGTCAGCAAGCTGAAGCGGATTGAGAAGGAAGAGGAGAAGTTGATGGTTTTGATGGCTGATTTCAGGAAGAAAAAGCAGATTTGTGCTAAAGTTTACAGCAAGAAAAGACCGGCTCTAAGGCCTGAGTTGAAGGACCTGGAACAAGCTGTGAGGAAACAGAAGGAATTGGTGTGTTCTCTGAAGGAGAACAGCGGAATATTCAAAGAAAAATATAAAAATGAGGAGCGATTTAATCGCATGAGGAGAGGTGCCGCATCCTGCATGGAGGGTGAGGAGATGCAGGTACAGACAGACTCGGCAGAGAGTGAGAAAGTGGGCCCGGAGGATGATCCCAGCTCTTCAACACCTCAGACATCTGTTGAGCCCTCAATGGCGGAGGCCTCTGTCCCCTCCACACCCCAGCAATATGTAACATCTGAGCAGGAGGGTGAAGGTACTGGCATGCTGGAGTTCATCACCAAGCTGGAATCTCCTCTGGATGCGGCTTCCCCGGTTGGTGATGAGAAAATGGACACCATTCCTAGTCCTGTGGAAGAAAGACCTGTGGAGAGAGCAAGTTCCACCATTAGGCCTGCAACAGCTGGGAAGAAATCCAACCCCACCACCAGCCATAAAACCGCAGAGGAGACAACACAGCAAGCAGGTACAGTGTGTGTGCAAGATGGTGTGAACTGTAATGACAATGGACTTGCTGAGGGTTGTAGTGCTGCAGACAGTCAGCCCAGACCCATAGACAATGCACAGCATGCATCTGCTAATAACTGTCAGCTTCAGTCTGCAGAGAGGTCCATGGACAATACAGAGACTTTGCCTGGACCAGGCGCAGCGGCTGTTTCTGTGAATGGTGGAGGAGATGCTGGGTGCAGTAGTGCCACAACTCTCCAGGAGTCTGCAGTGGACAGGATTGAACATGTGTGTTCAGATCAGGGGGAGGGGGTGAGTCCTGACTCTGCTAATCAGAAGACTGCTATCCCAGCTGATTCAGACTCTCAGCCAGCAGGTTTGAATGGGAAGGACAGGACTGCAAATGCTAGTAGTGAAAGGAAATCTTATGCTGGTATTGCTGCAAGATCTGGGAAGGGGGAGCAAGCAGGGAAGGAACATGGGAATGTTTTGTCTTCCTCCCTGTTTAAAAGGAGGAATGTTGTGCAGTTAAAATGGGAAGGTGGTGGAATTCCCCCACATAGGAGGGCAGTGGTGGATAAAATCCTGCAGATGGGGTTTACGCCTGCAGATATCTTGCCCTGATCAGTCCGGCAGGTTCCTATGAATATGATTTGTCCTTCATTCGTCCGGAGTCTTTGGACATATTTTGGGAGAAGTATGAACACGTGTGTAGGGGCCTGTCGGACTGGAAAGGGCTCATCCCCAAGCTTGTTTCACGCCAGCCACTCATTAAAATGCTGACAATTCTGGTCCGTAATGAGTCCATACCACAGGGGGATTTATGTGTTTGGTTGAAGAGGTATGGGGAAGTCCTAAGCCCCCTAAAAAAGATTTTGGACGACCGGGGAATTTGGACAGGAGGGTGGTCTGTACAGCTAAAATTAAAAGTCGTTGATAATGTTGTTCAGCATCTGCCATCCTCGGCTTTCCTGGGGAGGGACAGGATGACAATTTTTTATCCAGGCCAGCCAAAGCTGTGCAACAAATGTGGAATCAAAGGACATTTTGCATCCTCCTGTCCAGTGATGAAGTGCTCTCTGTGTCAAGGTGAAGATCATTTGGCTAAGGACTGTAATATCATAAGGTGTAATCTGTGCAATGTGGTGGGACATCCTTACAGTCAGTGTCCTGAGGCAATGCACAACAAGCCTGAGCTCATGAGAGAGTTCTTCCGCCTGGACATGGAGGATGCTCAGAGCTCAGCAGCTGGGGTGCCTGTGAGTCCATCTGAGTCTGTGCCAATACCCAATGTGTCCGTGTCTCCCCAGTCTGTGCCAACACCCAATGTGTCTGTGTCTCCCCAGTCTGTGGTGCCCCAGTCTATGCCGATACCCAGGATGTCTGTGTCTTCCCAGTCTGTGGGTTTACCTAATGTGCCCGTGTCTTCCCAGTTTGTAGGTAAGGTGTCAGTTGCAGAGAATGTGTCCAATCCTTCTGTGTCTTCTAAAATTGTAGAGGCAGCAAGAGGTGCTGAGGCTGGTGCATCAAGTGCAGTGCCTGTCCCCCTCCCTCGACACTGCAGAGTTCCTGTTAAGGATCGTGGGGTGCAGAGGAGTGAGGAGGATGGTGAAGAGGCTGGCCTGGTGGTAGATAAGGGAAGGGACAGTGGAGGGGAGGATAGGTGTGGGGAGGCTGTTGACTCCGGGTTGTCCAAGGATGATATGGAGTGGTTGGAGGATAAAAGGAGGAGAGGCAAAAGGAAGAAAAAAAAGGAGGTACAGTTACATTAAGTCCTAAGGTTTTGCCTTTGGCAAATAAATTTAAGGTACTGTCTGATGATGATGATGAATGGGACTCATTCAGTTCAGCATCCTCTATGGATGATGAGTGCCAGGGTGCAACGAAGCGCGCTGGTTCTCCAGGGAGAGGAAGTAGCCAGGCTAGGAAGCGGCTGCCCCAACTATCCTAATGGCAGTTCCCACTCATTTTATATAAAAGGCTCCATGCATGGTGACGGTGATGTTCTTTAGTCTGGCTCTCCCGTAGGGATTATGTTGTGCGAAATTTGGTTTGCACCGTTTATTATGTTCTTGTGTGTTTTTTTTGGTTTTGTATAGTCATATTCAATTATTTTGTAAATATGTTTTATTTATTATGGTTTTATTGTATATAAGTTGTTGTTTGTAAGATTTTTTCAATAAACAAAATTAACCCCTCATAATGGGCACAGCAGGTGTACAGACCTGAGAACTCAGCACAGGGATGGTGGGAACCCCTCATAATGGACACAGCAGCTATACAGACCTGGGAACTCAGCACAGGGATGGTGGGAACCCCTCATAATGTGCACAGCAGATGTACAAACTTGGGAACTCAGCACAGGGATGGTGGGAACCCCTCATAATGTGCACAGCAGATGTACAGACCCGGGAACTCAGCACAGGGATGGTGGGAACCCCCCATAATGGGCACAGCAGGCTTACAGACCTAAGAACTCAGCACAGGGATGGTGGGAGCCCCTCATAATGGGCACAGCAGGTGTACAGACCTGAGAATTCAGCACATGGATGATGGGAAACTGCCATTCTGCTCCTTGACAGTGAGGTGTGAAGTTGCTAGTTCCTTAGCTCCTGTGCTTCCAGAGACCAGGGGCTTGAGTTGCTTCTCTGCCCCAGGAGGCATGACCCCAGGAATGACATCATGGCAGCCTGACAGGTCTCATGTAGCTGAGGACAGGGCCACCCGTCACGTGACCCCGTCCCCCTCTGACGCAAGGGGAAACCCGGGCTTTCCCAGTGACGTGACGGGGGACCCCGTCCCCCTCTGATGTAACGCAGGTTTCCCGTTGCATCAGAGGGGGCGGGGTCACCCGCACGTCACTGGGAAAGCCCAGGTTTCCCCTTGTGTCAGAGGGGGACGGGGTCAAGTGACGGGTGGCTCTGTCCTCAGCTACATAAGACCTGTCAGGCTGCCGCAACGTTATTCCCGGGGTGTCTCCGGTGGAGACAGGATCGTGTGCTGTTTCTCGCTGGACATCATCGCTGGAGCCTGCAGATCATCCGTCACTGGATACTGACATCACTGGAGTGGAGATCGAGAGTGGATTACCACCGCTGGAATCTATTTTTTATTTTTATTTTTAATAAAGGACTTATCCGAATTGTGTCTGTGTTTATTTTTTATTTTTTACACTTTCTTTGTGAAAAGGTAGGGGTACAATGTACCCCTTACCAATTCACATGGGGGGGCGGGATCTGGGGGTCCCCTTTGTTAAAGGGGTCTTCCAGATTTCCATAAGCCCCCCCGCCCGCAGACCCCCACAACCACTGGGCAAGGGTTGTGGGGATGAGGCCCTTGTCCCCATCAACATGGGGACATGGTGCTTTGGGAACCAGACCCCAAAGCATCCTCCCCATGTTGAGGGCATGTGGCCTGGTATGGTTCAGGGGGTGGGGGGGGCTCTCTCATCCCCCCCTCTTTTCCTGCAGCCTGCCAGGTTGTGTGCTCCGATAAGGATCTGGTATGGATTTTTTGGGGGGAACTCCACGCCATTTTCTTTTTTAATTTGGCGCGGAGTTCCCCTTAAAATCCATACCAGACCTGAAGGGCCTGGTAATTGAATTTGGGGGGAACCCCACGTAATTTTTTTTTAAATTTGGCGCAGGGTTCCCCGTAAAATCCATACCAGACCTGAAGGGCTTGGTAATTGAATTTGGGGGGACCCCCACGCATTTTTTTTTTTTTTATCAATGACTTTCAATGGCTTTTCTCTGTATTGCCGGGTGCCGACAATTCATTACAGCAGCAAGTACTTTTTTTCCTTCAGAAATGACATTTTGTGCAGGGACAGTTCTAAGCACGGGAAAAAAGCGCTACTTTACAGGCATACTATACACACCCCCAGGTACTAAATTTAAATTAGATTTCTCCCATAGACTTTTACAGGGTGTTCCGCGGCTTTTCGAATTTGCCGCCAACACCCCAAATTGTTCGCTGTTCGGCGAACGGGCGAACAGGCAATGTTCGAGTCGAACTTGAGTTTGACTCGAACTCCAAGCTCATCCCTAATCGGCACAGACCCCCCCCCCCTCTGACAGGGAGTGACGCAGATCGGCTCTTAAGGCTTCTTATCACGATCGGAGATGTGGCGTGTCAGACTGACACTCCACACTCGTGATCGCCGCGCTGCGCACCCCCACGGGATGTTATCCTGCTGGACGTCATATGACGTCCAGTCAGGATAACATAACCACTTCCCGGACGTCAATATGTTATTGGCCAGACGGGAAGTGGTTAAGCGCTGCCCAGACAGCTGGGGGTTCACTTTTCAGCGAGGTAGTAGTCAGAGTAGGATAGATAGTTTTTTTTTAAAGGGAGACTCTGCTTTTTTCGGCACCTGTGTGTCGGGCAGTGGAGTTTTCTGATCACTGTATTCTATCTGTGACTCTGAATGCCTCAGGCATGCCACCTAGGGGATTGGTATCTGGAGATTGAATTTGGCCCTCCTGGAAGACGAGAGAGTAAGACAATCCTTTGAGGATTTTTTTCAAGCACAGGTAACGATCCTAGACTTTTGCAACAGTAAATCAGAATGGTAGGAGCTTGTAAAACAGCGGACTGTTGGACTTTTCAAGGCCATAGGAAGAAAGAAGCAGCAAGATAAGTAACTCACCTACCAGTGTTTGCAGAGGAAACTTGACCGCCTTGTTTCGAAAGGAGGAGATTCTGGGGCGATCTCTGAGGTGAAGCTACTCCTTAGGAGACATTAATATGACGCCTCTTTGGTTCAGGAGAGGGATTATGGGAAATACCTTTCGCCTGACCCTTGCCAGAACTGTAAACAGAGCGTAGCAGTTAAGATGGTCAATGGCCTGAAGGACAGTACGGCTCTCTGATGAAGTCTAGGTCATACTATGCCGATCTCCTGGGAGGAAGGAACCTTGATCGGACAAGGATGTTGGGTTTTTTGGACTCTACGCCAGGTTTGGAAAGTAATGTTCCTTTTATGAATTTGACAGATGAAATCACTGCAGATGAGGTAATCCAGGCTATTGATAAACTAGCCATCAAGAAAACGCCAGGGCCAGATGGTTTGACAGCCAAATTTTATAAATGTTTTAAGACGATCTTGGCTCCCTACCTTGCGGAGGTTTTTAATGGCTGTTTGCAAGAGGGTTCTCTCCCTCCCTCCATGAGGCAATCTGCAGTGATCCTTCTGTAAAAGGGTAAAGATCCTTCGATGATTGGGAATTGGCGCCCCATTAGGCTTCTTAATGTCGATAGAAAGATACTGGCAAAGATTTTTTTCTGGCGATTATCACCAGTGGCAGGCAGTTTGTTATCCCACCACCAGCACTGCTCGGTCCAATGTAGAAGCACTTTCTCAGCAGTGTTAGCTGTCCGGGAGGCCTTGGAGCGTTGTAGGGCTGCTGGTTGGAGTACATTTATGCTGACATTGGATCAGGCTAAGGCCTTTGATCGGGTTAATCATGAGTACTTATGGATCGTTCTTGGCAAATATGGCCTGGAGGGGGGTTTCATTGATTGGCTTAAGATTTTGTATAAAGAGGCTGAAAGCTTTCCTCTGGCTAATGGTTGGGTCGGGCAGCCCTTTGTGGTCAGCTTGGGTGTGCGTCAGGGGTGCCCATTGAGTCCTCTGCTATATGTGTTTGCAATCGACCCCTTCTTTAGAAGGCTAGAGAGTGGACCATTGTGTGGGATACCTTTGGGCATCACTGGTGAGCCTCCTTTGAAAGTTGTGGCTTATGCTGATGATGTTTCTCTTTTTGTCTCTGGGACTGGGGAGGCGCAGGAGGTGGTCTCAGTGATAAGGCAGTATACAGAGGCATCGGGTTCAAAGGTCAACCAGGACAAGCGTGAAGCGTTCTGGATGGGCGTGGAAGGTGAGAGCTTTGTTCTCCTGGATGACTTCCCGGAGCCCCAACAAAAAATTAGAGTTCTAGGCATTGAATTCGGCCCAGGTGACTATGGCCATGCAAATTGGGTGAACAGGCTGGAGAATGCCGATGCCAAGGTGGCAAGCTGGAAAGGTTGGCGGCTTTCCTTGAGGGAAAAGGTTGACCATTATCAAGACTTACCTGATTCCGATTTTTCTGTATGTCAGTTTTGTTTTCGTTTTGACAGTTTCTCTCTATACCAGGGTCTTAAGTTGTTTCTTCCAGCTGTTATAGGGGAACAGAATAAACCTTGTCAAAAGGGATGTGACTTACCTTCCTGGGGATGCCCATTCTGAATGTCAGATTGTGATGAAACACGTCTGGGAGGGCACGTAGTGACGTCACCACGCCGTTCGAGGAGGACGGGCTCCTCTACATTGCCGGCCGGCAAGTTTTTAATGCAAATTATTGCCTTCTGCTTGTAAGTGTATTACTTTTTTATTCATTAAACCACTAAGACGGTATTATGCTATGGTCCTTCTTCTTCTTTCCTCGATACCTTAACATTGTCACGGACATTGTAACATGCTGAGGAATATCCCGGGTGATTCAGTTTGCTTCCTGGTTCAAACACCCTGCATTACAAGCCAAAGGCCATGGCTGGGTCATAGCCGAATGGTTTTTGTGCTTGCCTTCTGGTAAGCGGCCATTTAATGCGGTGGTGGGCACTTTATTTGTGTGAAGCACTGCGGTGTCACCTAACAGGATTTGTGTTTATCTATGGACCAATGTATAGCTGATGGACTCATTTGAGAAATTCAATTTATTGCACATCATTGGTGTATGTTTTGGGTTTATCGACATTTTTTGTATTTTTACCATCTACTATGTCACCCTAAAGGACTGATGTGGACCCTTTTTCTAATATCATTGGCGCAGTTTGCAATATGTGAAGGGCAACTTGAAGTTTCTTTCTATGAGTGATCGGGGCTGCCCGAGAGTAGAGTGCGGTGGAGTGGTGGAGTCCATGGGTCACTTTCTACTTCAATTACCTTTTAATATAGAGGTGTACAAGAGGGTGGGGAGGGCTCTGAGTATACCCTTCCTCCCCCATATGAGTTATGCAGAGTGGGTGTATGGGGCATTCCAGACTCGTCGGGATTATGATTTGGAAACACTTTTTTTAGTTAGCCTAGTAGTCTGTTTTTTCACGTGGAGTGCACGGTGTCAGGTATCCTTACGGAGTAAAATCCTCCCTGTCGAAGTGGTGGTGCAGGACATTCTGGGTGAGGTTGGGAAGATTTAAGGTCTTGAGAAAGACAGGTGGCAGCAGGAGGCCTGGATAAGGGCGTGGAGTTATATCAGGACTCTGTAGCTGCTGCCTGTTGATCTCGGGGTGTGCGGCTTTGTTTCTGTCCTTGCTTCCCTACCAGTAAATTTTCAGATAAAATATTTTTTGGATAAAAGGCTACATGCATGGCGACGGTGATGTTCCTTAGTCTGGCTCTCTCGTAGGGATTATGTTGTGCGCAATTTGGTTTGCACCGTTTATTTTGTTCTCGTTCTTTCTGTTTTGTTTAGTCATATTCAATTATTTTGTAAATATGTTTTGTTTATTTATTATGGTTTTATTGTATATAAGTTGTTGTTTGTAAGATTTTTCAATAAACAAAATTAACCCCTCATAATGGGCACAGCAGGTGTGCAGACCTGGGAACTCAGCACAGGGATAGTGGAAACTCCTCATAATGGGCACAGCATGTGTACAGATCTGGGAACTCAGCACAGGGGATGCTGGGAACCCCTCATAATAGGCACAGCATGTGTACAACCTGGGAACTCAGCACAGGGATGGTGGGAACCCCTCATAATGGGCACAGCAGGTGTACAGACCCGGGAACTCAGCACAGGGATGGTGGGAACTCCTCATAATGGGCACAGCATGTGTACAACCTGGGAACTCAGCACAGGGATGGTGGGAACCCCTCATAATGGGCACAGCAGGTGTACAGACCCGGGAACTCAGCACAGGGATGGTGGGAACTCCTCATAATGGGCACAGCAGGTGTACAGACCTGGTAACTCAGCACAGGGATGGTGGGAACCCCTCATAATGGGCACAGCAGGTGTACAGACGTGGAAACTCAGCATATGGATGGTGGGAACTCCTCACAAAGGGCACAGCAGGTGTTCGGACCTGGGAACTCAGCACAGGGATGGTGGTAACCCCGCATAATCGACACAGCAGATTTTAGAAACGCAGGAACTTAGCACAGGGATGGTGGGAACCCCTCATAATGGACACAGCAGGTGTAAAGACCCGGGAACTCTATTTCTCTGCCTGCCTATCTATCTGATTATAAATTCCGTTCAAAATTAAAACACCTTTTGGGCATTTTCACGTGTCATTTATTATCAGAAAACGGCGAACAATAACTCTCCTACCATTAAGTTTTCATTAACTGCATTAATATCTTCTTAATCCAGCTGGCATGCTTTCAGCCTTTTCATTTAATCTCTCCATTAATGCATCTAGAGATTTAATTCAATAAGTGAGAAGTCCACGTCGTCCGTCCTGAGACTCTCCCCCGGGGCCCGGCATGGTGAGTCATTGCTGGCTAGTTATTGTAATAAGGTTAACGTCTCCCTCAGTCAATGACAATAATGCATTTAAATTGAGCATTCAAAACTTCTCCTCTTAGTACCATCCGGAATAAAGTCACCCAGAGGCATTAAGAGGAGCCATATATTAAGGTTAGGAAAGTGTTGACACCCTGAAATGGAGACGGCATGTTTTTAGTATTTGGTATCTAGCACTCATTTCTCTTTTTTTAGTAAAATGTGCTCTTCATTTATGTTTTACAAAATTTAAAGTGGTTGTAAAGCTCAGACATGAAATACGAACAAACCATATCCCTCTATAGTGTGTGCTTGTCTCAAGTAGGAGAATTAAGTGGCATTTCTGTCTGCTGCCTCCTTCCTCTGCTATCAGCATGAGTCACTCCTGACAAGTTCTCCTGACCAAGAGAAAAATGGTGACGTTGAGGGAGCTCCAGTACACAGCCTGTGATTGACAGTCTCAGCTCTGTTACTGTGTGCCGTGTGAAGGGGGGTAGTCCCTTCCCGCCAATCAGCTCCCAGGGCTCTCCTTGCTGAGCTGTGTAGAGTGTAAGCTCAGCTCTCCGCTCCCTTTTTTCGGACGGCTCAGACAAATTTTATTAATTCTGGATTTAGAATGGATGTAGAGAAGAGAAGGCTGCAGATAAACAGGTACAACTTATATAGGAGCATTTGTTTCATCTTTGTGTACAGTCACTCCACTGGGTATAGGTAATGGTTTAAAACCACTTAAATTTTTGGCATAATGGGGACAGGGTTTGTCATAGCTAACTACTGCCCCTCATTTGGTAGGACCAGTGGCGGCTGGTGGGTTCTTTGTTCAGGGGGAGGGCAAACAACCACCCCCTGGTGGCGCGGCACTAACAAGCCCCCGCGCGTCTGTTGGTTGGTCCAGCACTTACCTGGATAGATAGATGGGGGTGTTATCCAGCGCAGCGTGGTGCGGACAGCGGCTCCAGGCTAGCGGGTGCGGGGTCTGGGCAGCGGCTCCAGACTAGCGGGTGCGGGGTCTGGGCAGCAGCTCCAGACTAGCGGGTGCGGGGTCTGGGCAGCAGCTCCAGGCTAGCGGGTGCGGGGTCTGGGCAGCGGCTCCAGGCTAGCGGGTGCGGGGTCTGGGCAGCGGCTCCAGGCTAGCGGGTGCGGGGTCTGGGCAGTGACTCCAGGCTAGCGGGTGCTGGGTCAGGGCATCGGCTCCAGGCTAGCGGGTGCTGGGTCCGGGCAGCAGCTCCAGGCTAGCAGGTGCTGGGTCTGCGCAGCGGCTCCAGGGTGGCAGGCTTCCTCTCTGGCTCCAGCGGCTTCCTCCCTGGCTCCACGTCAGGCGTCCAATAGGATCGCCTAACATTTTGGCCAATCAGGAAACAGGTCTCACACCTGCTTCCTGATTGGCAGGGAGAAGATTTAGTGTGGAAATAGTGAAAAATTATTCGCTATCGTCACACCTGGGTGGGCTCGGGATGCAGTGCTCTACGCGTCAAGCCCACCCTTTTTTGAAGCCTATTAGAGCCTCTGGCTCTAATCATGTGCTTCAAAAAACACCCCCCCCCCCATCCCTGCCATAGGAATTCATGCGCCCGGCATCCTGAAAGGGGCCGAGCGCATGGATAGGGAGGGCAGTGGCGGTGTTGGGGGGCGGCGCCCCTGTGCCCACAATGCGTGGGCCACCACTGGGTAGGACTATCCCTCGTTTGCAACAAAATCCCTCTGTACTTTGTTACTCTTAAAGAGCAACTTCAGTCCTCTGCCTTTGACACTGCCATTATAGCGCCTGCGCAGATATGCCAAAGGCCATTAGGCCCTAACAGAGCTCTTTGCAAGGACAGGGAAGCTTTCCTACTTCCGTGCTTCCTATCTTTTCACATACATGAAGAGTCATGATGAAACCCATGCATGTGCAGAATGTGTCACAGGGCTGTCGGAGGCCTGCAGCACATCTGTGCAGAATCCAAGAGGTGGGGGGATGGGTTTCGGACATCATTCACGCCTAGGGCTAGGCGAGAAATAGGGAAAGGCTGTTTTGCAGAACAATCAACATTTAAAAAAAAAAAAAAAAATGCAATTGTAGCACACAGACCCCACTTTTCTCCGTCAATAGCGGGGCACACCTGCTACTTGCCCGGTATCCCCTCCCAGTGTATAGAGAGAAGCGAGCGGTGTTATTGTTGGGTCTTGCAGCAATTACCTCTCTAGAGTGGATCCCTTCTCTCTGTTGTCTAGGCAGAAATCTTTCAGAATAAGGCCAATGTCCACACAGGAGTAAAACTCAATCAGCAAGGTTTTATTCTTTATACTTGAGTTAAACTTGAAGAGAGAGAGAGTAGGAAGTTGAGAAAGTAGGGGAAGGTTCAGGGATGCAACACTTAGAGCTCAATGTCAGTCTTTCGTCGCCACTCAAGCCTGGGTGGGTATTGCTCACCCGGATAGTCCCTTTAAGAGCGGTCCTAGCAGCCGGAATGGAACACGGATAATAGAGACGATGAATCCCTCTTTAGGCGAGTTTCCAGGCCTCTTCCCGAGACAGCAGTACCGTCGCTAATCTCCTCTGGGACTGATCCTCCCCTGGACTATTTTCCTAAAGGTGGGCTCCCTACAAGTGGGCAGCCTGGGATTCTTCTCTGTGGTGTAGGCCCTTGCCAGCAGAGCCAGGCCTACATTGCAGGATCGAAACCTCGGGCTGAAGGTGCCCGAGGCCCAAACACACTCATGCACCTTGTGCCATGCGGGCCACGATGCACACTTACAGGACCAAAGGTCCCCTGGAACGCCCCCCCCCCCCCTAATGGAGTCTGCTCCTTATGTACCCTCTCCCAGCATGCACATTGGGTTGACCACGCCCACTGCACGCCTGCCCGAGAGAGGACACCCAAGGTGCTGAGATACCCCCTGTAGTTCAACCTTTGCCGGCGGTGACAGTGCCACCTACAGGCAACAGAGAACACTACAGCCAGGCAGTATCACACCCAGAGCAGAAGCAATAATGAATCAGTGATTGGTCTGAGCCCAACTACCGGCTCAGACTACCCCTAAATTTCCACATAGCGCCCCCAAATATTGGGGGGGCACTACACAATGTTACCCCTTCCTGCCCGCTCCAGTGTCCCTTTAAAAGTGTTGAACGTTGGGGGTGGGAATGAAAGATTAGGCAATTACGTGACTACCGTGATTGGCTGTCCTACCAGCTACTAAAAGTATCTTTCAAAGCTCAGTCTCTGTGCTGGGAGCGCACTCTCAGCACAGAGACATCGGCTGCCCAGCGATACAAGGGCACTTTTTTGTTTATAAGTTTAAATTTAGTCTTTTTTTGTAGTTAGAAAATTACTTAAACCCCCAAACATTATATATTTTTTTTAGCAGAAACCCTAGAAAATAAAATGGCAAGCATTTAATTTTTTTTATGTCACGCGGTATTTGCGCAGCGTTTTTTAAAACACAATTTTTGGGAAAAAAATACACTTTAATTCATTCAAAAACGAAACAAAAAACACAATATATACCCCAATTTTTGGGTAAAATATGAAAGATGATTGTTACGCTGAGTAAATAGATACCTCACATGTCACACTTTAAAATTGCGCACCCTCGTGGAATGGCGACAAATATGGTACTTAAAAAATCTCCATAGGTGATGCTTTACATTTTTTTACAGGTTACCTATTTAGTTACAGAGAAGGTCTAGTGCTAGAATTATTGCTCTCACTATAATGTTTGTGGCAATACCTCACATGTGTGGTGCGAACACTGTTTACAATTACATACAGTCATGGCCGAAATTGTTGGCACCCCAGAAATTTTTCCAGGAAATCAAGTATTTCTCACAGAAAAGTATTGCAGTAACACATGTTTTGCTATACACATGTTTATTCCCTTTTGCCTCGTACACACGAACGAGTTTCTCGTCAATAAACGACAAGAAAACTGCCGAGAGAGCTTTCTTGCCGAGAAAAACGTTCGTGTGTATGGTTTTTCGTCGAGAAAACTGCCGGGAATCTCGACGAGAAAATAGAGAACCTGCTCTCTATTTTCTCATCAGGATTCTCGATTTTCTCATCGGGTTTCTCATCGGCCTGTTTTGCGACGAGAAAACCGTTCGTGTGTATGCTTTTCCGAGTCTTCAAAAATCGCGCATGCTCAGAATCAAGTATGAGACGGGAAACTCGTCGTGTGTACGAGGCTTTTGTGTGTGCAGTATTGGAACAAAACAAAAAAAGGGAGGAAAAAAAGCAAATTGGACATAATGTCACACAAAACTCCAAAAATGGGCTGCTCAAAATTCTTGGCACCCTTAACTTAACATTTGGTTGCACACCCTTTGGAAAAAACAACTGAAATCAGTCGCTTCCTATAACCATCAATAAGCTTCTTACACCTCTCACCCGGAATTTTGTACCACTCTTCCTTTGCAAACTGCTCCAGGTCTCTCTTATTGGAAGGGCGCCTTTTCCCAACAGCAATTTTAAGATCTCTCCAAAGGTGTTCAATGGGATTTAGATCTGGACTCATTACTGGCCACTTTAGAACTCTCCAGCGCTTTGTTGCCATCCATTTCTGGGTGCTTTTTGAAAAATACAATGTGCCTTTTCCACCCTTTAGTGAGTTTGTGGACTTTGTAGACAGACAAGCAGGAACAAAAGATGACCCCAGCTTAATTTTTCCAGTGTTTTATACCACTTCTTCTGGCCCTAAGCAACTCAGAGCTCCAGTAGCAGTGCACAAAACTAACATTTCTTCCCACAGATTTGCAGAGTCTCAGCCAGAGGATCAAGACAATGACCCTACTAAGTTCTGCCCTCTACATAAGATGCCACATCCTCTTCTGAAATGCAGAGCCTTCAAGACAAAGACCATCCAGGATCGCAAAGCTTTCCTCAAAGAGAACAACATCTGTTACAAGTGCTGCTCTTCATCCACACACTTCGCCAAGGACTGTAAGGTTAGTGTCAAATGTACAGAGTGTGACAGCACAGAACACAACACAGCTTTACACCCAAGACCTACTCCAAGAACCCTCCCACCTGTCCATGGTGACAAGGAGCAAGGCAGGGAAACCAAAGACTCTAGTCCAGATGCCACAACAATCACTTCAAAGTGCACTAAAGTCTGCAAAGGAAGTACAGGTGGCAGATCCTGCTCTAAAATCTGTCTAGTGAAAGTTTACCCAAAGGGACGCAGAGACAAAGCAGTAAAGCTCTACGTCATCTTGGATGATCAGAGTAATAAGTCACTAGCTAGACCTGTGTTTTTTGACATTCTAAACCTTAAAGGCCCCAGCAGCCCTTACTCCCATAGGACTTGTGCAGGCACAGTGGAAACGGTGGGGAGAAGATCTGACGGCCTACAAATTGAATCTATGGATGGTAAGACATGCCTACCCTTACCGACCATAATAGAGTGCAACCAGATGCCAGATAACAGAACAGAGATTCCCACACCAGATGCAGCAGCTCACCAGACCCACTTGAAGCACATAGCACATCTCATACCAGAACTTGATGATCAGGCTCAGATAATCTTACTCCTAGGGAGGGATATCTTGCAAGTCCACAAAGTAAGGAAACTGATCAACGGTCCTAAAAATGCTCCATATGCCCAAATACTGGATCTTGGGTGGGTCATTATAGGTGATGTTTGCCTGGGAGGTGCACACAAACCGGCACCTGTTAATAATCTGCTCACTAGTACCCTCGAGAATGGTCGTCCTTCTCTTTTCCAACCCTGTCCAAATCACATCCTCATAAAGGAGCTACCTCACAACAACCCTGTACCGCTTCCTTTCCTAAGTCCCCTCTGTGACAGCAATACCTGTGACGATGACCAAAGCGACTTAGGACACACAGAGGAGAACAAAGGAGGACAACCAGGTAGCAATGTCCATTGAGGATAGGCTCTTCCTAGAGGTTATGGAAAGCAGTATGGAGAAAGATGTGACCAATGAACAACAGAGAACTAGCATATAAACGTCTCACTTCCCTAAGACACAATCTTCTAAGGAAACCAGAGATGAGAGAACATTTATTTTCCTTCATGGACAAAATATTCCAGAATGGTCATGCTGAGATAGCCCTAAACCTGAAAGACTCAGAGGAATGTTGGTACTTACCCATATTTGGGGTCTATCACCCTAAGAAGCCAGGGCAGAGATTAGAGTGGTGTTTGATTCCAGCACTAAGCATGAGGGTGTCTCTCTAAATGATGTTCTTCTCTCTGGCCCTGACCTAAACAACAGACTATTAGGAGTACTTCTCCCCTTCCGCAAGGATTCAGTCGCATTCATGGCAGACATACAACAAAGGTTCTATTGCTTTCTTGTTAAAGAATAACAACAAAACTTTCTGAGGTTTCTCTGGTTCAGGGACAACAACCCCTCTGGAGACATCACAAAATACCGCATGAGGGTACACATATTTGGCAACAGCCTTTCCCCTGCAGTTGCTATATATGGCCTCAGACACTCTGCTAGAGTGTTAGGCCTCGTACACACGACCGATTTTCTCGTCGTAAACAGTCAAGAAAAGTGCCGCGAGAGTTTTTTTGTCTAGAAAAACGTTCGTGTGTATGGTTTTACGACGAGAAACTTGACGAGAATCTCGACAAGCTTAACAAGAATCTCGTCGAAAAAAACGACGTGTTTTTTACGACGAGAAAATCGGTCGTGTGTACGAGGCCTAAGAGTCAGAATATGGGTCAGATGTCAGACAGTTTGTGGACAAGGATTTCTATGTAGACGATTGCTTGAAATCACTACCCACAAATGAAGCCGCAATCAGTCTCCTCAAAAAAACTCAGGCAATGCTTGCGTGTTCCAACTTAAGACTCCACAAGATTGCTTCCAACAGTAGAGAAGTTTTAGAAGCATTTCCTGTCCAAGATCATTTCAACGAGTTAAAGGACTTAGATCTAGGCACAGACTCACTTCCCATGCAACGCAGCCTTGGTTTGCTTTGGGACTTAAGATCTGACACCTTTACTTTCCAAGTAAACACAGAAGAAAAACCCTTTACCCGTAGAGGTGTCTTGTCTACCATAAACAGCCTGTATGATCCTTTAGGATTTGCAGCACCTGTTACCATCCAGGGTAAGGCACTACTCAGAGACTTAACCTGTGAGTCGCTAGATTGGGACCACCCTCTCCCCACCGACAGGAAGAACCTATGGCTAGAGTGGAAGGACTCACTAACATCTCTATCCAACCTTAAGATTCCACGCCCATATGCTCCTCTGTCATCTGCAGACGTTCAGATGCAAAGACTTTGTGTGTTTTCGGATGCTTCTGTTAAAGCAATTGCTGCTGTAGCTTACCTGAAAACCATAGACATTAAAGGTCAATGCCACATAGGGTTTGTAATGGGAAAAGCAAAACTTGCACCACAGCCTGAACACACCATACCCAGGCTGGATTTTTGTGTTGCAGTATTGGCTACAGAGCTAGCTGAACTAATTGCAACAGAGACAAACCTAGAAATCCAAGAAGCTGAGTTCTACACAGACAGTAAAGTAGTTCTGGGTTACATCCATAATGAAACTAGGCGTTTCTACGTCTATGTCAATAACAGAGTGTTGAGGATAAGGAGGTCCACTCGCCCAGAGCAATGACATTTTGTTCCTACAGACTATAATCCTGCAGACCTAGCGACCAGATCTGTAGCGGCCAGTCGCCTCGAAAGTACTTTGTGGTTCACAGGTCCCACCTTTCTACGCAGTCCTGACTGTAACACTAATGACCTCACCATGTTTGTCCTAATAGATGCAGACAAGGATCAGGAATTTCGCCCTCAGGTTTCTACTGCAGTCACAACAACTTCTCTCAACCAGTTTAAAATCCACTGTTTCAGCAGGTTTTCCACCTGGAGGTCACTAGTTAGAGCTATCACTTGCTTAATCCACATAGCTCAGCCTTACAAAAAACAACCACCAACTCATGACGATTGCAGAGGTTGGCACCACTGTAGGAAAGTCGCAACTGACCTAGAACAATCTAAAAATTAGTTAATATCTGTTGTACAGAGAGAAGTCTTTGCCAAAGAGATCGGTTGTATTCTCAACCACAAACCTGTTCCTAAAGACAGTGTTTTAAAGAAACTTGATCCAATGGTTCTCACACCTACCATGTTGCTCACGCAAAAGACTGGTCTTGTAGGTACTCCAGCTGGAGAGTTTCGTGAGAAGGACCTTTACAAACGTCAATGGAGATGCGTTCAAACCCTTACCAATACCTTCTGGAGTCGGTGGAAGTACCAATACACATCTACTCTACAACTAAGGAGGAAGTGGCACACTAAAAAACCTAATCTTAAACTTGGTGATGTTGTGCTCATGAAAGATTGCCAGACACTAAGGAATATGTGGTCTTTAGGTCTAGTCACCAAAGTACTGCCAAGCAAAAATAGTCTTGACCGTAAGGTCGAGGTCAAGACCTTTCAACAGAATGAGGCCAAAGTGTTCTTAAGTCCAGTGACTGAACTTGTTCTGTTACTTTCTACGGAGGACTCTGTTAGTGACGTCACTTGACGTCAGGCGGGGAGTGTTCTGTCCATCAGATGTCTATATTTTGATTATCTGCATTGTGTGATTAAAATGACATTTAATGTTGTAATTTCTATAGAAATCAGTTGCAGAGCGTAGGCGCCATCTAGCGTCCTTTTTTGGTATTGTTCCAGTTTGTTTTTCTTTTTCGTACATCACGGGACACAGAGCGACTTAGTCATTACTAATGGGTTATATAGTTTACCTTCAGGTGTTGGCACTGGCCAATTCCAAACCGGAAGTACCCTCCCCTATATAAGCCCCTCCCACCCGGGAGCACCTCAGTTTTTTGCCAGTGTCTAAGGTGTTGGCCAAAGAGTAACATGTGTTTTCACTGGGCTTGCGTACAGGTTCTTTTGGGCCTTAGTAAGCTGTTCCGGATCCCACCAAAAAAGCTTCATAGCTAAACGGTCGGTACCCGGGCCTTGCAGCAGAAGAGCAAGGTTTTGCCTGTAATGCTTCTCTTAGGAGGGCTGGACCCTGGGATCCAGAGCTCTGGTCATACCCACGACCAAGACGCTGTCTGTGCAGGGTGCTATACAGGTCCAGGGGAGTGGAATCCTTGGGAACCCGGTCCCTGAAGGTTTAATTACAATGCCTGCCGTGATAGGTGAAGTTTGGACTTTTGTGGACCAAACAAAGTCCTGCGGCGGGGATCAGGTAAGTGGGGGCCCTCAGGAACTTGGTTCTATTGGGGGACCCCCAAGCCTAATTTGTCTTTCTGTCTGTTACCTAACGGTATTCCCGCTAAATATCTGTGTTTGCCTATAACTACTGAAAATGTAAAATTTTAATAGTAGTCAAGAAAAAAAAAAAAAAAAAACAGGGACCGCGGTACCTGTGTTAAACCACTAGAGGCCGCTGTAGTCCATTTTTTCTTGTAAATGTGGATCTTTGGTTTTCTCAACTCAAAAGATCCAGGCAGCTGGTAAGTTTCTCTGAGGGAATCCACTTCCTCTGCCCTGTTGCTGAGTTCATCCACCGCACAGGCCCTCCGGCAAAAAGGGCCCTGGCTCCTAGTCCTCTGTTGGTTTTCGAAAAGGGCGCCATTGGCGCACGGGCGCGCGCGCGGGCGCGTGCACGCGCCTCCTATGAAAAAAAAGGGGCGGGGCGGGTGGATGACGCTCGATGCGCGCCGCGGCGCTTCTGCGCATGTGCGGGCGTCCCAGCATGGTTAAAAGACACAGTACAAGTGTCAGCTGCATGCAAACAGAGCTAGCAACAAACAGTGGCACACAGAGGCGGTTGATGCAGGCATCCCCATAGAAAGGCACTTTAGTGGACACCAGCTGGTATATAGCAGCACCTGTGTTAGACTATTACCAGCAAAAATTGGTGTATGACGACGGGAATACCTCAGCTTTGTGCTTAAAGGATATGTCGTCCAGACGCTCCGGAAATAGATCTTCCAGGAAGCCAAAGGGGTCTCCATCGGGCTCTGAGGATATTGGGCATGCTTGCACTGCACCAATCTCCCCTGAGAATACAGAGGTCAGTAGCCGTAGAAACCCCGCAGGAATGCCTGGTGCTGCGGCTGTCCCCAGTCCACCTGCTCCTGTATATATAACAGAGGAGGTTTTATCCTCAACTCTGGGAGGATTGGAAGAGAGATTAACAGCATTGATCGCTGCTTCCCTGTCACAGGAAAAGCGCGTCCGATCTCCGTCTCCTCCTTCAGAGTGCCTGTTAGTGGAGGAACAGCCCCACACAGAGATCGACCTACCTGAAGGGGATCAGGATGAGGTTGATTCAGTTATGGAGGAATCAACAGTGGAAGAACCTTTCTCAGCTTCTCAGGCTGAAAGATTATGGGTTCAGTCTCTGACTAACATGGTCCGATCAGCATTTAAAATGCCTCTGGCGGAACCACCATCCACTACGGTTTCCTCGCTGGGGTCGCTAAAAGCTCCCCAGGCGGTCTGTTCCTTCCCAATCCACCCTTTATTAGAAGGGCTTATTTACCAGGATTGGGAGCATCCTGATAAAATATTTGCTCCCCCCAAGAGATTTCCGGTGATCTATCCCATGGAGGATAAGTTCATAAGAAAATGGAGGGTCCCTATAGTGGACGCAGCCATCTCTTCTGTTAACAAATCACTGACATGTCCAGTAGATAATGTTCCAATGTTCAAAGACCCAATAGATAAAAAATTGGAGTCTTTACTAAAATCTGCTTTCTCTACAGCAAGTATGGTGACACAACCTGCGGTAGCAGCGATTGGAGTCTGCCAAGCAGTGAAAGATCAGTTGAAACAAGTCTTAAGGGACTTACCAGATCAGCAGGCTCATGCCCTAGCTGACCTGCCTAGAGCCTTGTGTTTTGCGGTGGACGCCATAAAGGATACAATCCAACAGGCCTCCCGCTTTACGCTGTCTATAGTACATATGCGTAGGCTTCTGTGGCTCAAAAACTGGTCTGCTGAAGCTCCCTGTAAAAAACTGCTGGTTAGCTTCCCATTTCATGGAGAACGCTTATTTGGAGAAGATCTGGACAAATATATCCAGAAAATTTCTGCCGGTAAAAGTTCACTCTTACCGGTTAAGAACAAGGGTAGAAGTCCTTCTTTTAAGAGGCCTACCTCTCCAGTCCCGGGCACATCGGCTGTGAAGCAGTTCCGACGGCCTCCGCGGTCAAATTCAGGGGGCAGAAATCAGGGACAATCACAGGGTAACAAGAAGCCCTGGATCAAGAGAGGTACAAAACCTCCCCCTAAGGCATGAAGTATTGCCCCCGCTCAATCGGGTGGGGGGAAGACTTCAGTTGTTCACAGAGACCTGGCGGGACACCATCAGAGACAGATGGGTGCTCTCCGCAGTAAGTCTGGGATACAAGCTGGAGTTAAAAGGCACTCCTCCTGCCCAATTTATGAGGTCAAACGTGCCAAGAGATCCCCAAAAGAGAGGATCCCTCCTTCTGGCACTAGAACAACTATTGCTCCAAGGGGTAATCATGAAGGTTCCCCTGGAAGAAAGCGGATTCGGGTTTTACTCGAACCTTTTCACAGTCCCCAAACCAAATGGGGACGTGAGGCCCATATTAAATCTAAAAGGGCTAAACAAGTTCCTAAATATCAGGACCTTTCGGATGGAGTCGATCCGATCAGTGGCCACCGCCCTACAAGGGCAGGAATGGCTAGCCTCGATCGACATAAGGGATGCTTATCTGCATATTCCCATCCTTCCGGCCCATCAGAAATTTCTACGCTTTGCAGTAGAAGGGCGCCATTTTCAGTTCAGAGCCTTACCTTTCGGTCTGGCCACAGCACCACGAGTGTTCACAAAAATTCTGGCCCCATTATTGGCCAATCTAAGAACACAGGGTGTAACGATAATGGCATATCTAGACGACCTGCTACTAATAGACCACTCAGTGGAAAAGCTGGAAGTAGCTATTCACAAGACAATCGAGTATCTGGAATATCACGGTTGGATTATCAACCGGGACAAGTCAGCTCTAAGACCAGTCAAAAGTCTGGAATACTTAGGGCTAAGGCTGGATTCAAATCAGAGAAAGATTTTCTTACCTCCAGAGAAGGTGTCGTCTTTAAGAAATTTGACCCACTTAGTGGGTACAAAAAGAAAACCATCCATACGTCTCTGCATGAGGCTGCTGGGAAAGATGGTGGCTTCATTCGAAGCGGTACCCTACGGTCAATTCCATTCAAGGAATTTGCAAAGGGCCATACTGTCAGCCTGGAACAAAAAAGTTCAGGCTTTAGACTTACCAATGTCCCTGTCCCCTTCCGTTCGCAAGAGCCTCCATTGGTGGTTGGTGCCCCAGAATCTGGAAAGAGGGAAACCCTTCAGTCCGGTTTCTTGGAAGGTGGTCACTACAGATGCCAGCCTCATCGGCTGGGGGGCAGTGCTGGAGCAATGGTCTCTCCAGGGCAGGTGGTCAGAAGCAGAAAAGGCCCTGCCCATCAATCTCTTAGAGATACGAGCAGCCCGGTATGCCCTAGTAGCATGGACATCCAAACTCCAGGGGTCCCCTGTCAGAATTCAATCAGACAATGCCACGGCAGTGGCATATATCAATCATCAGGGTGGCACCAAAAGTCGTGCAGCCCAGAAGGAAGCAAATTGCATCCTGGAGTGGGCAGAAAGATATGTCCCAGCCATATCCGCGGTTTTCATCCCAGGAGTGGAAAATTGGAGAGCGGACTTTCTAAGTCGCCAACAATTATGCCCGGGGGAATGGTCTCTTCACCCCGAGGTTTTCCAGGCAATATGCCAGCGGTGGGGAACACCGGATGTAGATCTGCTAGCATCCAGATTCAACGCAAAGGTGGACAGGTTTGTGTCTCGCACAAGGGATCCCCTAGCTTGCGGCTCGGATGCCCTAGTGTTCCCTTGGGATCGGTTCAAGCTGATATATGCATTCCCACCGCCACGATTGTTACCGCGATTACTCCGCAGAATCAGGGTAGAAAAGAAACCAGTGATTCTGGTGGCTCCAGCGTGGCCCCGAAGGGCATGGTACGCGGAGATTGTAAAAATGTCAGTGAGGAGTCCTTGGACCCTCCCACTTCGTCCGGACCTGCTGTCGCAAGGACCGATATACCACCCTTCCTTACCAGCCCTAGGTTTGACGGCCTGGCTATTGAAGCCCACATTCTGAAAAAGAGAGGGCTCTCTAATTCTGTGGTATCTACCATGATCAATGCCAGGAAACCGGTATCCAGGCAGATCTATTATAGGATCTGGAAAGCGTACATTACGTGGTGTGAGACCAAGAAATGGCATCCACGTAAGTACATGATAGGGAGGATTCTGGACTTCCTACAGTGGGCTGTAGATAGGAAGCTGGCCTTGAGTACTATCAAGGGTCAGATTTCGGCCTTGTCAATATTTTTTCAAAGGCCCTTGGCTTCGCATTCACTAGTCAAAGCCTTTATACAAGGAGTGATGCGTATTAGCCCTCCGGTTAGTATTCCCATATGTCCTTGGGACTTAAACCTGGTTCTGTCGGTTCTACAGAAACAACCGTTTGAACCATTACAACACATTTCCTTGGTTCTTCTCACCAGGAAATTGGTTTTTCTTAGTAGCCATTTGTTCGGCTAAAAGAGTGTCGGAATTAGCAGCTATGTCCTGTAAGGAGCCATATCTGGTTGTCCATAAGGACAGAGTAGTATTACGTCCTCATCCAGCCTTTCTTCCTAAGGTGGTATCGAGGTTTCATTTGAACCAAGATGTGGTTCTTCCTTCTTTTTTCCCCAAACCTAGCTCAGTAGAGGAAAAGTTATTACATTCTTTGGATGTCGTAAGAGCAGTTAAAGCTTATCTAAAAGCCACTGCTCAGATTCGCAGAACGGATTCTTTGTTTGTTCTGCCGGAAGGCCCCAGAAGGGGTCAGGCAGCATCAAAATCTACTTTAGCCAAGTGGATTCGACAGGTCATAATACAAGCCTATGGCTTGAGAAAGAGACCGCCTCCGTTCAAAGTTAGGGCGCACTCCACAAGAGCGGTTGGAACTTCATGGGCAGTGCATCACCAGGCCTCCCTGGCTCAAGTATGTAAGGCCGCAACATGGTCTTCGGTACACACGTTTACTAGATTCTATCAGGTAGACGTTAGAAGTCAGGAGGATGTCGCCTTTGGGCGCAGTGTGTTGCAGGCCGCAAAAGATCCTCATGCCTGATGGCGCCCAGCTTATGTACCCCCCCCTCATTTGGCATTGCTTTGGGACGTCCCATTAGTAATGACTAAGTCGCTCTGTGTCCCGTGATGTACGAAAAAGAAAAAGGGATTTTTATAACAGCTTACCTGTAAAATCCTTTTCTTGGAGTACATCACGGGACACAGAGCTCCCACCCCTCTTTTTGGGACACTTATTGCTTGGCTACAAAACTGAGGTGCTCCCGGGTGGGAGGGGCTTATATAGGGGAGGGTACTTCCGGTTTGGAATTGGCCAGTGCCAACACCTGAAGGTAAACTATATAACCCATTAGTAATGACTAAGTCGCTCTGTGTCCCGTGATGTACTCCAAGAAAAGGATTTTACAGGTAAGCTGTTATAAAAATCCCTTTATCATTAAATTGCATTAATCTGTAACCTAGGAAGTGATTAGAAAGCAAAGTATTCTGGGTAAAATCTCACAGGAAGAGACACATTCACCATGCTTTAGAAAGACACTGCAGGAGGCAGGATATGTCTTATTTCAATCTATCACCATCATCTCTTAGAGAACTTAAAAAGTCAGTTTTTACTGTCTCATATTGTACTGTGTATCGTTGTCTCTGCAATGTATGCTGAATTTATGGGATTTTGTACTTATCAAGGTTTATTCTTGTTATTTGTAGTTTCACCTAACTTGTTCTAATAAACTGCGATAGAAGAAATATGGTATCAAGTTTATGGGATAAGAATGGTTAGCTGAATGTCCTTGAGACAGAACATGTACCACACAGCCGGTAATTGGCAGATATTCCTGCAGCTCGTTTAATGTTGCTGTAGGCCTCTTGACAGCCTCCCTGACCAGTTTTCTTCTCGTCTTTTCATCAATTTTGGAGGAACGTCCAGTTCTTGGTAATGTCACTGTTGTGCCATATTTTCTCCACTTGATGATGATGACTGTCTTCACTGTGTTTTATGGTGTATATAATGCCTTGGAATTTTTTTTGTACCCTTCTCCTGACTGATACCTTTTCACAATGAGATCCCTCTGATGATTTGGAAGCTCTATGTGTACCATGGCTTTTGCTGTAGGATGCGACTAAGAAAATGTCAGGAAAGACCTACTAGAACAGCTGAACTTTATTTGGGGTTAATCAGAGGCACTTTAAATGATGGCAGGTGTGTACTGACTCCTATTTAACATGAGCTTGAATGTGAGGGTGTACCCTGATTATCAGTGTAGATGTCCCTTCCACACAAGCCGGTTACCGACTCTCCTCTCCTCCCCTCCTGCTGTTAGCATGAGGAAAAAAATGCTGATAACCAGCTTGTGTTTACAAAGTGCTCAGCTGTGATTGGTCACAGCTGATCACAAGGTAAAAGGCCACTGTGATTGCTCTACACCGATCTGTGATCAGCTGTGTCCTAAGAGGAAGCGTGATCACGGGAGGACATCATATGACGCCCTCCTGGCAATGTGCGACTGTCGAAACACGTTGAGATCAACCCCTTTTACTAAGAAACCACAAGTCTATTGTATAGATGGTCAAACAATATGATTTACAGTGTTTTTGGGGTGATTGAGAGATATTTTCAATAAGGTGCTTTGTATGACTATGTCAGCCTTCTGCAATGTTTTTATGATACACAGGGCCATCTTTAATATCAATTGGACCCTGGGCAAACATTTTTTTGGGCCCTCCCGGATCCACTTATCAACTATTTGCGGTCAGTGCAGGCTCAAGGGGCAGCTACTTTGGGCACCACAACAGTGACTGGACCCGGGGCAGCTGCCCCTTTTGCCCTGCATTAACTAGTTGGAGCCCGGGCCATAGACGAATGATGGCCACAAGGTGGCTCTAGAAATCCGGGAGGTCGTCAATAGACGGCCTCGGCTTCTCCGGCCACTGGTGGGCACGCGAGAGCTGCCGGCGGTGCGCGCGCATGCCCGGCGCGTCACTGAGATGTTGATGCGCGTGCCTGGTGGCCGCGATGTCCGCCAGGTACCCGCGATCGGCCAGTACACAGACAAGGACGTGGATCTCTGTGTGTAAACACAGAGATCCACGTCCTGTCAGGGAGAGGAGACCGATGCTGTGTCCCTTGTACATAGGGACACAAATCGGTCACCTCCCCCAGTCAGTCCCCCTCCCCCCACAGTAACAATCACTACTAGGGAACACATTTAACCCCTTCCTCGCCCCCTCGTGTTAACCCCTTCCCTGCCAGTCACATTTATACAGTAATCAGTGCATATTTATAGCACTAATCGCTGTATAAATGTGAATGGTCCCAAAAATGTGTCAAAAGTGTCCGATGTGTCCGCCGTAATGTCGCAGTCACAATAAAAATCGCAGATCGCCGACATTACTAGTAAAAAGAAAATAATAAAAAAAAATGTCATAATTCTATTCCCTATTTTGTAGGCGCTATAAGTTTTGGGCAAACCAATCACTATACGCTTATTGCGATTTTTTTTTACCAAAAATATGTAGAAGAATACGTATCGGCCTAAACTGAGGAAAACATTTTTTTTTTTTTTTAAATTGTGATATTTATTATAGCAAAAAGTAAAAAATAGTGTTTTTTTCAAAATTGTCGCTCTTTTTTTGTTTATAGCGCAAAAAAACGCAGAGGTGATCAAATACCACCAAAAGAAAGCTCTATTTGTGGGGAAAAAAGGACGTCAATTTTGTTTGGGAGCACGACCGCGCAAATGTCAGTTAAAGCGACACAGTGCCGAAAGCTGAAATTTCGCCTGGGCAGGAAGGGGGTATATGTGCCCAGTAAGCAAGTGGTTAAAGACAGCCTTGATGATACATAAGCTTTTTTATTATCTGGTTCTAATAGGCATTGGTTTCAAGGATATTTTGTTTACCTTTAGTTAGTGTCTTAACCCCTTCTCTTCCACCCCGTTTCTTTAAAGCAGAACTACGCTGCATCTGAGCACCACAAACCAAAAACGCTATTTATTCCTTTATAATATTCAAAGCAAACTCCCCCATCCATCCATGTCTCCATGGTTTATTTTGTTGAGAAATCACTTAAACCCCCCCCCAGAATTTCTTCTAGTTGTGGCCATCTTGAGTAAGGTCAAATGATGTATGTAACATTTACTTCCTGGAATTAGGGATGAGCTCGGTGTTCGAGTCGAACATACGTTCGACTCGAACATCGGCTGTTCGATCGTTCGACGAAGATCGAACGATTTGGGCCGTTCGCGCCTAATTCGAGTGACGCGAACGGCCCACAATGCACTACGCCATCGCAGTGTCATCCAGGCGCTGTGATTGGCCAAGCATGCACTGTGACCCCGCATGCTTGGCCAATCACAGCGCCGGCAGCGAGGAGAGCAATGATTGGCCACAGGCAGGATGCCTGTGGCCAATTATTGCTGAGGGGGTTTAGTACACGCCCCACACTATAAAAGGCCGCCAGCACGGCGGCCTAGTGTAGTGTGTTCCGGAGCAGGGAAAGAGAAGCATAGGCAGGGACAGTGACATTTATTTTTTCTTGCTTAACCTGGATTCCTTTAGTTTAGGGAAAGAGAAGGATAGGTAGGGAGAGTGTCAGTGTGTTTTACTGTACGAATCCTTGTTTCTAGGGACAGGGAAGGACAGTGAGGGAAATTCTCCTTGTGCTATAGTGTGCTTTAAAAAAACCTTTTTTCTAGGGACAGAAAACTATAGGTAGGGAGAGTGTCAGTGTGTTTTACTGTACGAATCCTTGTTTCTAGGGACAGGGAAGGACAGTGAGGGAAATTCTCCTTGTGCTATAGTGTGCTTTAAAAAAACCTTTTTTCTAGGGACAGAAAACTATAGGTAGGGAGAGTGTCAGTGTGTTTTACTGTACGAATCCTTGTTTCTAGGGACAGGGAAGGACAGTGAGGGAAATTCTCCTTGTGCTATAGTGTGCTTTAAAAAAACCTTTTTTCTAGGGACAGAAAACTATAGGTAGGGAGAGTGTCAGTGTGTTTTACTTTACGAATCCTTGTTTCTAGGGACAGGGAAGGACAGTGAGGGAAATTCTCCTTGTGCTATAGTGTGCTTTAAAAAAACCTTTTTTCTAGGGACAGAAAACTATAGGTAGGGAGAGTGTCAGTGTGTTTTACTGTACGAATCCTTGTTTCTAGGGACAGGGAAGGACAGTGAGGGAAATTCTCCTTGTGCTATAGTGTGCTTTAAAAAAACCTTTTTTCTAGGGACAGAAAACTATAGGTAGGGAGAGTGTCAGTGTGTTTTACTGTACGAATCCTTGTTTCTAGGGACAGGGAAGGACAGTGAGGGAAATTCTCCTTGTGCTATAGTGTGCTTTAAAAAAACCTTTTTTCTAGGGACAGAAAACTATAGGTAGGGAGAGTGTCAGTGTGTTTTACTGTACGAATCCTTGTTTCTAGGGACAGGGAAGGACAGTGAGGGAAATTCTCCTTGTGCTATAGTGTGCTTTAAAAAAACCTTTTTTCTAGGGACAGAAAACTATAGGTAGGGAGAGTGTCAGTGTGTTTTACTGTACGAATCCTTGTTTCTAGGGACAGGGAAGGACAGTGAGGGAAATTCTCCTTGTGCTATAGTGTGCTTTAAAAAAACCTTTTTTCTAGGGACAGAAAACTATAGGTAGGGAGAGTGTCAGTGTGTTTTACTGTACGAATCCTTGTTTCTAGGGACAGGGAAGGACAGTGAGGGAAATTCTCCTTGTGCTATAGTGTGCTTTAAAAAAACCTTTTTTCTAGGGACAGAAAACTATAGGTAGGGAGAGTGTCAGTGTGTTTTACTGTACGAATCCTTGTTTCTAGGGACAGGGAAGGACAGTGAGGGAAATTCTCCTTGTGCTATAGTGTGCTTTAAAAAAACCTTTTTTCTAGGGACAGAAAACTATAGGTAGGGAGAGTGTCAGTGTGTTTTACTGTACGAATCCTTGTTTCTAGGGACAGGGAAGGACAGTGAGGGAAATTCTCCTTGTGCTATAGTGTGCTTTAAAAAAAACTTTTTTCTAGGGACAGAAAACTATAGGTAGGGAGAGTGTCAGTGTGTTTTACTGTACGAATCCTTGTTTCTAGGGACAGGGAAGGACAGTGAGGGAAATTCTCCTTGTGCTATAGTGTGCTTTAAAAAAACCTTTTTTCTAGGGACAGAAAACTATAGGTAGGGAGAGTGTCAGTGTGTTTTACTGTACGAATCCTTGTTTCTAGGGACAGGGAAGGACAGTGAGGGAAATTCTCCTTGTGCTATAGTGTGCTTTAAAAAAACCTTTTTTCTAGGGACAGAAAACTATAGGTAGGGAGAGTGTCAGTGTGTTTTACTGTACGAATCCTTGTTTCTAGGGACAGGGAAGGACAGTGAGGGAAATTCTCCTTGTGCTATAGTGTGCTTTAAAAAAACCTTTTTTCTAGGGACAGAAAACTATAGGTAGGGAGAGTGTCAGTGTGTTTTACTGTACGAATCCTTGTTTCTAGGGACAGGGAAGGACAGTGAGGGAAATTCTCCTTGTGCTATAGTGTGCTTTAAAAAAAACTTTTTTCTAGGGACAGAAAACTATAGGTAGGGAGAGTGTCAGTGTGTTTTACTGTACGAATCCTTGTTTCTAGGGACAGGGAAGGACAGTGAGGGAAATTCTCCTTGTGCTATAGTGTGCTTTAAAAAAACATTTTTTCTAGGGACAGAAAACTATAGGTAGGGAGAGTGTCAGTGTGTTTTACTGTACGAATCCTTGTTTCTAGGGACAGGGAAGGACAGTGAGGGAAATTCTCCTTGTGCTATAGTGTGCTTTAAAAAAACCTTTTTTCTAGGGACAGAAAACTATAGGTAGGGAGAGTGTCAGTGTGTTTTACTGTACGAATCCTTGTTTCTAGGGACAGGGAAGGACAGTGAGGGAAATTCTCCTTGTGCTATAGTGTGCTAAAGCATTCCTCATCAACCATCTTTGAAATCCTTGTTTTTTGGACAGTCAGGGAAATTGTCGTTGTGCTATTCTGTGCAAAAGCAATCATCCTCAACCATATTTAGAAATCCTTAAGTAAAGGGACAGAGAAGGACACCTGAAGGTAGCCCTTATTGCTTTTTTCCCATCTCCCTGCAGGCCATCTATTAGAATGTCTGGAAGGCAAACAAGGAGAGGCAGACAGTCAGGAGGCAATAAAAGAGGGCAAGCAGGCTCTGTGTCTGGGGACAACAGTGCTGGTCGTGGACGCGGTGCATTGTCATCAGCACATGGCCATGGGACACGCTTGTCCTTCTTTTCGGCAGCTGGACATGTTGAGCCACATCATGCCGAAGACTTGGTAGAGTGGATGACCAAGCCCTCCTCCTCCTCCTCATCCTCTCTCACCCAGGCTCAGGGTACTGGCAAAGCAGCTGCCAAAGCGTCCTCTTCCCTGGTATCAATGTCAGACTCATCATCAGTCACTCCTTCCCTAGACCCACCATGTCCTCCTCCTGAGGAGTCCCCCGAACTGTTTGAGCACAGTGTTGGGTACATGCTCCAGGAGGATGCCCAGCGTTTCGAAGGGTCTGATGATGAAACCCAGCTACAGGAAGGCAGTAGCGTGAGAGCAGACAGAGGGGATGCTCAAGAAGGACACCAATCTGGCAGTCATGTTCCAGCAGCTGCAGCATACTGCCAGATTGGCTCCAGTGATGAGGAGGGAGGGGATGATGAGGTCACTGACTCCACGTGGGTGCCTAATAGGAGAGAGGAGGAGGAGGAGGATGAGGAGGAGGCACATCTCCAACGAGGCAGGATGCCCTTTGGTGGCCAGCGTAAGGGCAGTACACCGACGGAATCACACCGCAGAGCTCCGCCTGTGCAGGGCCCTGCCTCTGCCCGTCATTCAAAAAGTTCTTTGGTGTGGGCCTTTTTTGAGGCTAGTGCATCAGAGCGCACAGCTGCTGTTTGCAACATATGTCTCAAGCGTATATCGCGTGGCCAAAACATCAGCCGCTTGGGTACCACATGCCTGACCAGACATATGTTGACCTGCCATGCAGCTCGTTGGCAAGCCTACCTGAAAGACCCACACCAAAGAACAAAGCGGACCTCTCCTTGCACCGCATCAGCTGGGATCTCCAACCCCACTATAACTTCAGTCCTCTCTGAAACATGCACTGAGAGGAATGAAGGTGTAGAATTAGGTGTGTCACAGCCAAGTACTTGCGGCCACTCTGCTAGCAGTACACCGACGTCCGATTCTAGCAGGCAAATTTCCCTGCCCCAGCTGCTGGACCGTCGAAAGAAGTTCACTCCCAGCCATCCACATGCCCAGCGGTTGAATGCTAGCTTGGCTAAATTGCTAGCGCTTCAACTGCTGCCTTTTCAGTTGGTAGACTCGGCCCCCTTCCGTGAGTTTGTGCAATGTGCGGTTCCTCAGTGGCAGGTTCCCAAACGCCACTTTTTCTCACGGAAGGCTATTCCGGCTCTCTACCGGCATGTGGAAGGCAATGTCTTGGCCTCGCTGGACAGGGCAGTCAGCGGTAAGGTGCATATTACCGCTGACTCATGGTCCAGCAGGCATGGACAGGGACGTTACCTTTCTTTCACGGCCCATTGGGTCACTCTTTTGGCAGCTGGGAAGGATGCAGGACAAGGTGCAGTAGTGTTGGAGGTTGTTCCACCGCCACGCCTCCAAAATGCTACTACTGGTTGTGACACACCTCTCTCCTCCACCCCCTCCTCTTCTTCTTCCTCCATGGCCTCTTCCTGTGGTTTGTCCTCTGAACCAGCGGTGCTCCGTAGCCGTTCAAGGGGCTACGCAAGTACGCAGGCAAAAAGATGCCATGCCGTGCTTGCGCTGGTGTGTTTGGGGGACAGAAGCCACACTGGGGCAGAGGTCCTGTCTGCTCTGCAGGGCCAGGCCGAGAGGTGGTTGACGCCACGCCAGCTTAAGCCAGGAATGGTGGTTTGCGACAATGGCACCAACCTCCTCTCCGCCCTCCGACAGGGACAACTGACCCATGTGCCCTGTGTGGCTCACGTCCTTAACCTGGGGGTGCAGCGGTTCTTGGGCAGGTACCCGGGCTTACAGGATGTCCTGAGGCAGGCCAGGAAAGTCTGTGTGCATTTCCGCAGATCTTATAATGCCAGTGCTCGCCTGGCTGAGCTGCAAAAGGAGTTGAACCTGCCCAAGAACCGCCTTATATGTGACATGCCCACCAGGTGGAACTCAACGTTGGCCATGCTGCAGCGGCTGCACACGCAGCAGAGGGCCATCAATGAGTACCTGTGCGACTACGGCACCAGGACAGGGTCAGGGGAGCTTTTTTTTTTTCTCCACGCCAGTGGGGCATGATCAGGGATGCATGCACTGTCCTGGCACCATTTGAGGAGGCCACGAGGATGGTGAGCAGTGACAGTGCATGCATCAGTGACACTGTACCTCTTGTCCACCTGTTGGAGCACACGCTTCGTGGAATAATGGACAGGGCACTTGAGGCAGAACAGAGGCAGGAAGAGGAGGACTTCCTTGCCTCTCAAGGCCCCCTTTACCCAGACAGTGTTCCTTCTGTCCCACCCATCGCACAGGAAGAGTAGGAGGAGGAGGAGGAGGAGGAGGAGGATTGTGTCAGCATGGAGGTGGAGGCTGGCACTCAGCATCATCAGCAGCAGTCTTTTAGGGATGATTTACAGTCCCAAGAAACCAGTGGACTTGTACGTGGCTGGGAGGAGGTGGCTGCGGATCATGTCGTCCTTAGTGACCCAGAGGACTCCGGAGCGAATGCCTCAGCAAACCTATGCTGCATGGCCTCCCTGATCCTGCAAAGTCTGCGGAAGGATCCTCGTATTCTTCGGATCAAGGAGAGGGACCATTACTGGCTGGCCACTCTCCTTGATCCACGGTACAAGGGTAAGGTTGCGGACCTTATGTTACCGTCGCAGAGGGAGCAGAGGATGAGACAACTCCGGGAGGCCTTGCAGAAAGGTCTGTGCAACGCGTTCCCAGAGACTGGGAGGTTACAAACTCCTGGTCCTGGACAACGAGTTGCTGAGGCTTCGGCCAGTCAAAGAAGGAGCGGTGGGGAAGGTGGCCGTCTGACCGATGCGTTCAGACAATTCTTTAGTCCGCAGCCCCAAAGTATGATCGGTTCCAGCAACCATCGCCAGCGTCTGATAAACATGGTGCAGGAATATCTAGGGGCAAGGTCAGACTTGGACACCTTCCCCACCGAAAATCCTCTGGCTTACTGGGTCTTGAGGATGGATCACTGGGCAGAGCTTGCACAGTATGCAATTGAGCTACTGGCCTGTCCTGCATCCAGCGTTCTTTCGGAACGCACATTCAGTGCTGCTGGAGGATTTGTCACGGATCACAGGGTGCGCCTGTCCACCGACTCGGTTGATCGACTGACTTTCATCAAGATGAACCAGTCTTGGATCACCACCAGCTACCACACACCTGATGCTGATATAACAGACTAATTGATTTTAACATGTCACATCCCTTCAAGACTGATGCTGATGCTGAGTGCCTGTGCTGTTATGTTGACTGGCTATCCTCCTCCTCCGAGTCCTCAATGATACGATTGATGATGATAGCTTGGAAGATCATTTTTGTTTATGGGTGCCGCCACCAGTGGCTAAGGCCCAATTTTTCAGCCCCTGTTTTACAGGGGCGTGTAATTACAATTTTTTTTAGCAATAATTTGCCATAGGGCTCATTGCTGTGCTCCAAGTACAGTATCTGTGAGGGGTTGGAGTGTTGTGGCACCAGTGCCTAAGGCCCAATTTTTCAGCCCCTGTTCAACAGGGGCATGTAATTACAATTCTTGATCTAATAATTCACAGCAGGGCCCATTGCTGCACCCACCAAGAGTAACTCTGAGGGCTTACAGTGTTGTGGCAACGCCACCACCACCACCACCACGAAAGGCCCAATTTTTCAGCCCCTGTTCAAAAGGGGCATGTAATTACAATTCTTGATCTAATAATTCACAGCAGGGCCCATTCCTGCACCCACCAAGAGTAACTCTGAGGGCTTACAGTGTTGTGGCAACGCCACCACCACCACCACCACGAAAGGCCCAATTTTTCAGCCCCTGTTCAAAAGGGGCATGTAATTACAATTCTTGATCTAATAATTCACAGCAGGGCCCATTCCTGCACCCACCAAGAGTAACTCTGAGGGCTTACAGTGTTGTGGCAACGCCACCACCACCACCACCACGAAAGGCCCAATTTTTCAGCCCCTGTTCAAAAGGGGCATGTAATTACAATTCTTGATCTAATAATTCACAGCAGGGCCCATTCCTGCACCCACCAAGAGTAACTCTGAGGGCTTACAGTGTTGTGGCAACGCCACCACCACCACCACCACGAAAGGCCCAATTTTTCAGCCCCTGTTCAACAGGGGCATGCAATTACAATTCTTGATCTAATAATTCACAGCAGGGCCCATTGCTGCACCCACCAAGAGTAACTGTCAGGGCTTACAGTGTTGTGGCACCAGCACCACCATCAAAGGCCCAATTTTTACTACCACTGTTCAACAATTATATGTAATTACAATTCCTGATATAATAGTTGACAGCAGGGCGTTCCAGCACCAACCAAGAGTAACTGTGAGTGCTTACAGTGTTGTGCCAACACCAACAACTAAGGGGCCTATTTCTGCAGAGTATATACGGCAGGTCCCTACTTTCAAACATCCAACTTACAAACGACTCCTACTTGCAAACGCAAGAAGACAACAGGAAGTGAGAGGAAATCTACCCCTTGGAAGGAAAATTCTCTCCTGTAAGAATTAATATGGAAGAAAGGTGTCTCCTCTGTACTGATGCTTTATCAGCAATCCTTGTTTCAAGAAAAACACCACATTTCAAAAACAGTTGTCATTGGGACGGAAAGTGAGGTGAAATGTTCTGAACAGGGGCACAGACAGCAAAACAAATGTTACAGGGGTGATAACCCTTACCTATGTTTTCCAAAAAGTTTAAAAATAGATTTTTGGGCTGGAGCTACACTTAAACAATGTACCTGTTCAAAATTACAAACAGATTCTACATAAGAACAAACCTACAGTCCCTGTCTTGTATGCACCGCCTGTATACGGCTGTTCAGAGTATATAGGGCCTTTTTTATTTTATGTGCGGGGTTCCCCTTAATATCCATACAAGACCCAAAGGGGCTGGTAATGGGCTGGGGTAGGGGGGGGGGGTCATGGGGTAGCTATGCCATTTTTCTTAAAGATTTTCATCCATATTACCGGGACCAGACATTACATTAAAGCCGCAAGCAGTTTTAAATGGCTTTTTTTTCCTTTAGAAGTGTCATTTTGTGCAGGGACAGTTCTAAACACGGGAAACACGTGGCACTTCACAGGCATACTTTAGACACCCCCCAGGTACGATATTTAAAGGAATATTTGACTTTTTTTTTTTCACTTTATGCATCATTAAAATGACTGCTCCCGAAAAACGACCGTTTTTAAAACTTCTTTTTGCATTGATACATGTCCCCTGGTGCAGAACCCGGGTTCCCAAACCCTTTTTAGGACAATAACATGCATAATAGTTGTTATAATTAGCACTTTAGAATTCGAACGTTCGCATCCATTGTATTTAATAGGGTTCTAATGTTCGTACGAACTTTCGGTCCGTTCGCGGGTTCTGGTGCGAACCGAACCCGGGGGTGTTTGGCTCATCACTACCTGGAATCCATCTGTCCTTAGGTTAAGGTGACCAGGTTTTTAAAATGAAATCCGGGGACATATTTTTTTTAATTTTTATTTTTTTATTGGCAAATGGTAAACTATTTTATAAGCATATTTTATTTATACAGTATATGTGTTTATAGAATTAATGTATGATATATATGTTATTTCTCACATTTCGTCCATGAGATAAATAAAAGATACTCCTTAGAATTTTTGGGGATATGACTACCAAATGTTAGGAAGATAAGATAATGAAAAAACTTTTCAATGCATATTTTGTATTTTATTCCTACCAAAGAAGAGGTGCACTATGTACAGAGTGCAGAGTTCAGGGGTGCACTATGTACAGCGTTTAGGGGTGCGTGATGTACAGAGTTCAGGGGTGCGTGATGTACAGATTGCAGAGTTCAGGGGTGCGTGATGTACAGTGTGCAAAGTTCAGAGGTGCGCGATGTACAGAGTGCAGGCTTCAGGGGTGCGCGATGTACAGAGTGCCGAGTTCAGAGGTGCGCGATGTACAGAGTGCAGAGTTCAGGGGTGAGTGATGTACAGAGTGCCGAGTTCAGAGGTGCACGATGTACAGAGTGCCGAGTTCAGAGGTGCGCGATGTACAGAGTGCAGAGTTCAGTGGTGGGTGTTTGTACACAGTGCAGGGTTCAGGAGCGTGCTTTGTACACAGTGCAGGGTTCAGGAGCCTGCTATGTACACAGTGCAGGGTTCAGGAGCGCGCTATATATACACAGTGCAGGGTTCAGGAGCGTGCTATTCACACAGTGCAGGGTTCAGGCATGCACTACATAGAGTACAGAGTTGAGAGTTAGCTGATTCTCTTGAAAAGATTGCATTTGGTGATGGTACTGGCCACCAAACTCAATATGGGATATAATTTACACTAACATGAGAAGAGAGAGATAGTACAGAGAGAAAGTTCACATTACTTTTATTAAAATTCAGGGCTCTTGCACACAGGTGGCTGAGCCCATTCAGTGTAATTGCAGCCCAGGTGCTGTGTACAGCCCGCCACTGACATGTATAGTTGTACGCTGCTGTACTCATGTTTATGATCACTGTATAGTGTAATACAGCAGCACACAACTATACATGTCAGTGACGGGCTGTACACAGCACCTGGGCTGCAATTACACTGAATGGGCTCAGCCACCTGTGTGCAAGAGCCCTGGCCTGATGGCCTGGACGGAGGGACAGATAAATTTATGGAGGGAGCGATGGATGGGGGAGGGATGATTGGAGGGGGTGAAAGTGCCCGGTAGGCAAGTGGTTAAAAAACACCCAAACCACTTAAATTTTGCCACACCTGTTGACTTCAATCATTTAGTTTAGTGCCCAAAATTTTGCCAAAATTTCAAAGAAATGAGATCTACCAATTTTGTTATGGGTTCCACCCTAAAAACCAATATAAGGCAAAGGCATGCTGGATGATGCTTGGGACAGAAATTAACATTCTTTATGAATCCACTAAAGAGACGAAGAGCCCAGCAAGGCAATTTAGTTAATGTATTGCATATAAATATCACTGCAGAGCATTTAATAACCTGACTTTGTTGAGTCAGTAAAATCCAGCAAGGACAAGGAGACTCTGGAATACTCTGTGGCCAGGAAAGCTGGGAAATATGACTTGGCCAGCTATTTCATCAGCCTGGAAGCACTAGAGGAACTGGCTATAAATAATGTTTGCATGCAGTAATATAACAATATATTCTATAGAACTAACTAATGATGGAAAATGTAGCATATTATGGAAGCAAAAAATGAACTATATGTTTTTATTCCCCTTGAAGGTCAGCTCTACTCAAAACTTACATTTCTGGTTTGAGCGATGGATGGGAACTACACTCCATCTGAGCACCACAAACCAAAAAACACGACTTAATATCCAAATCAAACTCCCCTATCCATCCATGTCTCCATGCCTTATTTTGCTGAGAAATCACTTTGAAAAACACCCTCTTAGCATTTCTGGCCACAGCCATCTTGAGTAAGGGCAAATTATTCATGTAGCATTTACTTCCTGGAATCCATCTGCCCTTAGCTAAGGCTTGCAGGCAGGAGGGTGTGCTTAGCTGAGAAAACCCCTCCTCCCCTCCTGAAGACTTCTAGGATGTATGACATTTGCCTAGGCAAGTAACCAGGAAGTAACTGAAGCAATGTAAAAAAAAAAAGTAAAAAGTAAATATGATATACATTCCTATCTATTTACTAATGCTAGCAGCATGAGGATTAAAAATAGCAAAAATTGATAGATAGATAGATAGATAGATAGATAGGTAGATAGATGAAGGGATGGATGGAGGGATAGTTGGATGGATAGAAGGAGGGATGGAGGGATGGATAGAGGGATGGATGGATGGAGGGAGGGAGGGAGAGAGGAATGGATGGAGGGAGGGAGGGATTGAAGGAGGGATGGATGGATAGAGGGAGGGATGAATGGAAGGAGGGATGGATGGAGAGATGGAGGGATAAAACACAGATATCCTGTCCTGGTGCTGCTCTTCTAACTTTCTGTATCACACACTGTGAAAATAGCCTCTGCTCTCTCCCATTGCTGGCAGAAGCTGTGTCTTTAGACTTATGGGCTCACTGCAGAGGCTAAGAAATGATCAGTCTGCCTCTTGTTATCCATCAGCTTAGAAGTCAAATCAGGTGGGCTGAGCAAGGGGGCGGGTACATTGCTTTCTCATTGGCTGAGGAAGCAGCAGAGAGGCTTTATATCAATCCGCCTCTGAAATCAGGCTGCCGGGTCTAACTAAAGATTATCGGCTTATGCGGACGAAGCAGCTGTATCTCTCCACAGCAAAAAAAGAGTCCCCAGCCTTCTGGCATCAATAGAGGATGTGCAGGTACAAAAAACAAACAAATTGTGATATGTGAAATAAGCACACCCAAGCACCCACCTGGCGCCACCCCTTCCGGGGACAAAACGGGGGACAGACTTGGTCAGGGCACAGTGTCCTCAGTCTGGGGACTGTCCCTGGAAACCGAGGACAGGAGACAGAGGCTCCTCTCCATTCATAAACTGAAGCATCGTAAACACAGTTTACGATGCTCAGTTATGAATGGACAGAGTCCATGATCACTGACTCTGTGCATTCAGAAAAGGAAGGAGCCGGTAAATGACAGATTTACCGGCTCCTTCCTCCGCTCTCTATCCTGAAAGATCTGGGACAGGGGGGGGGGGCGGAGGAGGATAGGGGGAAGACCGGAGGAGCACACGGAGGGGGAACCGGAGGAGCACACAGAGGTGGACTGGAGGAGCCCATGGAGGGGGACTGGAGGAGGACAGGGGGGGGAGCCCACGGAGCAACACAGAGAAGGACACAGAGGGGAGCCAGAGGAGGATACAGGGGGGGCCGGGGAAGGACAGGGGGGGTGGAGGAGCCCACGGAGCAACACAGAGAAGGACACAGAGGAGGATACAGGAGGGGACCGGAGGAGTCCATGGAGGGGGACCGGAGGAGGACAGGGGGGCGGAGGAGTCCACGGAGTAGCACAGAGAAGGACACAGAGGAGGATACAGTAGGGGACCGGAGGAGTCCATGGAGGGGGACCGGAGGAGGACAGGGGGGGTGGAGGAGCCCACGGAGCAACACAGAGAAGGACACAGAGGAGGATACAGGGGGGGGACCGGAGGAGTCCATGGAGGGGGACCGGAGGAGGACAGGGGGGTGGAGGAGTCCACGGAGCAGCACAGAGAAGGACACAGGGGGGAGCCAGAGGATGATACAGGGGATACTCAGGAACGATCGCTCGGCGGTGGGGGTAGTTTTAATCACCATACTCCCTGTGTGGCTTTCAATAAAGCAGCTGAAAGCCTCAGAGGGGAGAGGAGGAGAAGCGGCTGTCAGCTGCTTTATTAATAGCCATACAGGGAGTTCAGTGATTATAACTTCCCTCGTCGCCGCACCGATCATCCCTGAGTGTCCACGTATCGGACTAGGCATCGTGAGCATTTGCATGAGTACAAATACTCCTGTAAATGCTTGGTATCGGGACAACCCTAGTTACAATGCTCCTGTACTCTGTCCAAAGTGCAAATTTTTTTATTTAACTTTAATACAGATTTTGTACTAATGACACTGGCTGGGAAGGGGTTAAACATCTAGGGCAATCAAAGGGTTAAATGTGTGCCTAGCCAGTGTTTATGTGTACTATGTGTGCTGTTTTTACTAAGGGATGTGATGAATTTTATTCCCTGCTTTGCAGGGACAGAAAATCCATCAAATCCCTGCTGACTGAATAGAGCTCTGTCTTGTTTACATAGAGACATGTTCTCCTCGCCAATCAGCGGGTGTCGGCGGACATCTATTGGCTGGCACCCACTGATCGGATTGTGCAGTGTCAAATCACAGCACAGCCGCGGCGCCCTCCCCGGAAGCGCCGGATCAGGTACCTAGTATGTAATCTGGCACAGGAGAACCGTTATGCAATCGGCAAGCAGTTAAAGGCTTTTGTTCTTCCATTGTTTGATAACAATGTAATATTAACAAAAGAAGCATACTGGCAGAGCTCATGAACTCTGGAAAGTTTATTGAAGGCACAAAAAATATAAAAAACAATTAGAGTATAAAACCACTGAGGACAAGAACATCCTCGCTTTCCAAAACCCGCCACTCATGACCAGGCTGAGTGTTTGACTACAGTCAGAATTATTGATCTTCATTGGTTTCAAGAGTGCTGTTTTCTCTTGTTTCAGAATACAAAGTTTCAAGATCTATTCTCCACTGATACTTTTCCTTTATTATTGTGTTTTTACAGTTCCAAGGTTGTCTGGTCTTTGTGAAGCAACAAAACAATAAACTGACTATGGTAGACTCAGGAAGGTTGCAGCCCGCAATTGATTGGTGAAGGATTGTTACAACATATTTAAAGTATTTTAGCCTATTGTGAATTGCTTTTCAGTCACCTTTACCTTGACTTTGTTAAGTTTATATAATTTTTTTAACTGAGTCTCCTTTGCCTTGACTTTGTTCAGTTTATATAATTTTAATAAATTGATACTATTTATCAATTATATTTAGTAGGGATGCACCAATGCCATTTTTTTTATAATGAGTACGAGTGACGATACTTTTATTTTTAGTACTCGCCGATTACCAATTACCGATACCTACCACAACTGTTTTGTTTACACTTCAGTTGTCAGCAATGGTACAAAGCATTGAAAATTTATTTACAAATTAATTTTTATTTATTTTTTAAATTTTGCACTTTTTTCAATGTAAGCACAGGTTCACACTGAGCTGCGAGAGTGAAGCAGTGCGAGTTCAGCTGAACTCGCACGATTTCACTACCGCTGGTCAGTCCCGATTTCGGCCGCGATTACAGAGACATCTGTGCAGGTTTCTGCACACATGTCAATGTAAATCGCGGGCCAAAATCGCAAAAAGTAGTACAGAACTTACTTTTTGAAATCGGTGCAGCGCCGCAGATGCGGCGTCGCATCGATTAGGAAGGTGTCATTGCCGGCAATTTGCGTCAAATACCGCCGTTTTGACATGCAATTTTACATGTCAAATCGCATGTCAAAATGCACCAGTGTGAACCAGGGCTAAGGCTGGCTTCACACTGCTGCGAATTCTATTGCGAATTTGAGCCGTTGCGATTGCTCAAATTCGCAAGTCCGTTAAATAACATTGTTTTACATTAGTGCCGTTCACATCAATGCGTTGCGAATCTAAGCTGCGGGAAAAAAGGGTCCTGTGCGAGTTTGACCCGTGTTCGACGCAAATTCAGCTCTATAGACTGGCATTCCCTGCAAAATCGCGGCCGCGAAATCGTGGTAAAATCGCGCGATTTTGAATTCGCAGCAGTGTGAACCTAGCCTGAAACGTGTAATTATTTGTTAAAGATGTAAAAATGTTAATGAACAAAGCAAACAAAAAAAGTTTTAATTATTAATAGTTTATAAAAATAGATTTCCTGGCGCACACTCCACCCTTCTACAAAGGATTTCACTTACTTTTCTGCCCCGCACAATAAGTACATGAGATTAGATTACCTCTTCCTCACCCAGCAAGACCTGACTTATCTGTCCAAAGCCACGATTGAACCTATGGTACTCTCCGACCACAACCCGATCTCCATGTCTCTCACCCTCCCACCGACCTGCGTACAATCCAACATTTGGCGACTTGACAATTCCCTCCTCTCCGATTCCGATAATATTCAGACTATTTCCCTAAGCCTCTCCAACTATTTTTCGGAAAATACCTCGGAGATTGTATCCCCTGAAACACTTTGGGCCGCTCATAAATGCGTAATCCGGGGTGAACTCCTCTCTCTAGCTGCTAAAAGATCTCGGGCCAGGAAAGCGAGACTTGCAGACTTGACTACACGCATACGACGGCTTGAACAGACGCATAAATCTTCCCTGGCCGAGACCACCCTCTCTGAATTAACAGAGGCTAGAGAGGAGCTTCTTGGAGAGCTCAATTATGTGCTCAAACGAAAATTCGCCATGTCCCAAAAGATATTCTATGAATTTGGTAATAAGTCAGGCAAGCTCCTAGCCAGGGCCCTACAATCCAAGCGGGCGGCTCACACCATCCACAAACTAAGAATGCCATCGGGGGACCCCCTGGTTAAGCCTGAAGACATATCTGACCAATTTGTTCACTACTTCACGGATCTATACAACCTCCCCAAGACTCGAGCAAATGCTCTACCTTTGGACAGGAGCACAGCTCTCACTGACTTTTTAACACAACACAGCCCGACCCCCCTCTCACCGGACGATTCTGCTGGCCTAGACCTCCCTCTTTCGGTTGCTGAAATCGCCACGGCCTTAAAACAGATGAAAACGGGCAAGAGCCCAGGCCCGGATGGACTTACAGTCAGTTACTACAAATCCTTCCCAGACTTTTTACTGCCACACCTGGTCAAAGCCTTCAACTCCCTAACACCTGACTCAGCTGCCAGTAGGGAATTTCTTGAAGCCCACATCACACTTCTCCCCAAGCCAGGCAAAGATCCTGAAATAGTCTCTAACTACCGCCCAATATCCCTCCTCAACATGGATTTGAAACTCTATGCCAAAGCTTTAGCCAATCGCATCCTCCCCCTTCTGCATAAACTTATCTCCTTAGACCAGGTTGGGTTTGTCCCAGGCAGGGAAGCCAGGGATAACACCATCAAGGCCCTTAATGTATATTATTGGCTATCTAAAAAGCCGACACAGGGGTTTTTCCTGTCTCTCGATGCGGAGAAGGCGTTCGACAGAGTGGCCTGGGAATATATGGAAGCAGCCCTTCAAACCATGGGTTTCCCCCCTCGATTGATCCAAATGATCATGGCACTTTACTCCAACCCGTCTGCAAAACTCAGGATCAATGGCCGCCTGTCAAACGCCTTCTCCATCACCAACGGCACCCATCAAGGATGTCCCCTTTCCCCCCATAATTTTTGTCCTCACGATGGAGCCCATGTTGCGTAAACTTAGAGACAGACAGAATATTAAGGGAGTTGACATCCAGGACACACAGTACAAAATAGCCGCCTATGCGGATGATATACTTCTTTTTCTACGAGACCCCATTACCTCCATCCCTAACCTCCTGGCAGACTTTGCATTGTTCAAATTTCTGTCCAATCTACAGATTAACTTCGCAAAATCCAGGGCTCTGAACGTTTCTCTACCTTCCACACTAGTATCACAGTGTGAGCTTAACTTCCCCTTTGGCTGGGAGACTGAAGCACTTACGTATTTGGGGATTAAAATACCGTCAAAACTGTCTGATCTCTACGCTAAAAATTTCTTACCAGCCCTCTATGCGATTCAAGAAGACCTGCACAAATGGCATTTCGGGACCTTCTCCTGGCTAGGCAGAATCGCTGTTCTAAAAATGAACGTCCTACCTAGACTCCTCTACCTCCTTCAAGCCATCCCAATTACACTCCCTCCCTCATTCTTCACCGCATACAAACGTATGTGCAGGACCTTTGTTTGGGCTTCCAAATCCCCTAGATTGAGCTGGGATAGGCTAACGCTCCCCAAATTGTCAGGGGGTCTTGGCCTCCCTGACATCCAAAAGTATCACTGGGCATGTCACATGACGAGGATTGTGGACTGGCACGTCCACAGTCATAACAAAAATTGGATCACGCTTGAGAACGCCACTTCTGATGTCCCTCTCACACACCTCCCTTGGATTGCTCGCTCTGCCGTATCCACTAAAGATTCCAAACACCCTCTCGTCGGAGCCACACTATCCTGTTTTGCCAAAATATGCACTCACCTGAACGTCACATCCTCTCCAGGGCCAATGACCCCTTTGGATTGTAATCCCGACTTCACCCCGGGCCTGATTCCCCACATAACCACCAACGACACCGGCAAAACCCCCCTTGTAGAGCCCATAAGTTTTTCCGTGACGGCAACATCCTGTCCTATACAGAACTTACCGACTTGCTCCCGAACCGTGACATCCCGTTTTACAATTACTTGCAAATCCGACACTACTTACGCTCAAGTAGATCTCCGGCTTCCTGGACCAGAGATCTCACACCTATAGAAACAATCTGCTATAACGGTGAACCCCAACGACACCTGATATCAACCCTTTATGCCTCCTTGTTCTCCACTCACAAGATCAAAGATGATCACTTGGTCCGACAATGGGAATCAGACCTATCCTTGCAACTGTCCGAATTGGATTGGGAACACATCTACATGCACATGCACAAAGGGACCATAAACGTTTCCACTCAAGAGAACAGGTATAAATTATTCTCCAAATGGTACAGGACCCCCAACAGGCTTCACAAGTTCTACCCCAGCCTCCCTCCGACCTGTTGGAGGTGTAACACTAGCGATGGCTCTTTGCTTCACATTTGGTGGGACTGCCCCTCCATACAACCTTTTTGGTGTGAGGTGCACCGTCTCATCTCGCAGATTACCACATACACCCCGGACTTTACCCCTGCACAATATCTGCTCCACCACTCCACCAGGCCCCTGTCTAGCTACAAGAAATCCTTGACCATGCACCTCATTAATGCAGCTAATCTTTGTATCCCAGTACACTGGAGAAACTCCACGCCTCCAACGATAGCAGAATGGCGCCGCCGTGTAGACAAATTAGCTGAAATGGAAAAGCTCATATACCAAGCCCATGACAACACTACCAAATTCGCTGACACCTGGGCCTGCTGGATACACTATAGAGAAAGTGCCACACAATCACCCTCGCCACACCACACCACGCTTCCGCCCACCCCTGTGGTTCCCCCCCAATGGGACCCACCCCTTAGCTCGCTCCAACCTCCTCTCCCTCTCTTCACTGTAAATACCCTCTATCTACATGCTTAAACAAGCCTCAGCATGTGCCCTTCACACAGAACAACCTTTGGTGACCATATGCCTGCTTGAATACCAAGATGCCCCTGAAAGACCACTGGACCCCCCTGCATACCCCCCTCCACTATACTCATGCTACATTACCTCCCCGACTAAGCCTCGCCTGTATCTTTAAATATACCAGCACCGCACTGATAAATCTGAAAACTCAATTATAGTCCCCTGTCCCTCACAGCAAGTCCCCGTATAGGGGTGAGTGGACAGGAGGCTGATCTTGGCTGGTATACCTTATTTGGCCCCGTAGCTTACTTTTTAGGCCCCCCCATCTCCCGTCCTAGTTCAGCGACCTTTCCCGCCTCACCCCCTACTCCAAGTTGATTACATTAACTCAATCGAGAGGAGATGGACATACCCTGCCCTCACCTAACTCTAGGTATACACAGTTCGTGCTGCTGTTCGACAATATTTCATTGTTAAATACTAACGTTCAGTTACTTGTGATCTATCGTTTATCACATAAGTATGTATTGCATATAATGTGATTGCCTTGTCTAATTGCTCCTAATTTACTGTAAACCTGCAAATTCAAATAAATCGTTTTGAAAAAAAAAAAAATAAAAATAGAGTAAATTAAGGGGTTAAACTGAGGAATAGTTAATAAAAAACAAAAAAATATATATATTTTTTTGCTTGACAGGTTGCTTTAACCATTTCCTTCCTGCCCAGGCGAAATTTCAGCTTTCAGCACTGTCACGCTTTGAATGACAATTGCGCGGTCGTTCGACGTGGCTCTCAAACAAAATTGACGTCCTTTTTTTCCCACAAATAGAGCTTTCTTTTGGTGGTATATGATCACCTCTGCGTTTTTTTTTTTTTGCGCTAAAAACCAAAAAAAGCGTAAATTTTGAAAAAAACACAATATTTTTTGATTTTTGCTATAATAAATATCCCAAGTCAGTCAGTGTATTATGATTCCACCATATATACTACCAAGTAAACCACCACCATAAAAAATGGCTGCTTACCAGATGCAAGCAAAAAACGTACAGTTGACTATAACCCAGCCGTAGCCTTTAACTTGAGAGGAATCCAACCGAAGTCCCCCAGACACTCCTCCAATGTTAGCATAGACCTCTTAATGGCTCCGTTGCACAAATAAAAAAGAAGAATACCATAGGGTGATAACGCAATATCAGGGTATAATACTGAACACCACCACCATGATACATAAATTGGTATGTGACCACCACCTTAGTAAAAAATGGCTCCTTACCAGAGGCAAGGAAGGAGCGCACATTTGGCTATAACCTAGCCACGGCCTTAATCCTGCGCCTTGGACCCAAACACAGACTCCCAGGACACTCTTCAATGTTATGTGAGACGCTGCTTCATGCTCCGTATAGGGTACCAAAAAGAAAGGGGAGGAGACCATAGAGTAATACCCTCTAAAAAGCGTGTTTATTAAAAAAGGTATCGTACTTACAACATAGTTGATTCAATAAGCATAAAAAACATGCCGGCCGGCATAAACAGGAGCCCTTCCTTATTTGAGCTGCGTGGTGACGTCACTGCATGTCCCCCAGACGTGGTTCGTCACATATGCCGTTTTCAATGGGATAGGGCATGCAATGACTCACCGCAATATATAGACAGAACCAAGCCTCACTCTGAGATGCCAGCATTTGGTTACGAGCGCCATCTTATTTATGGGCAACAATGCCAGTACCTCTTAGAACAGCAAGTGGCGGCAAGGATTCAAGATGGATATAAACTAAAACCTAAAACAAACCATTAAACAAAAAATATTTTGGGCAGAGCAACCCTATTAGCATATATATTTAAGAAAAAAACAGGAACAAGGCAAACGGCGCCAGCGCCGTCACTCCTATTCACTAGTAATGTGTAAGGAAAACACAGCTAAACCTGTCTGATGATCTAGTATAGCAAAAATACCAGTGACCATAGGACACTCGCATGTAACAATACATTAGAATGAATTAATTAATAATACCCCAATTGAATAGGGTAAACTAAATTAATGAAGTGAAAACACAGCATGTGTAAATAAAGGAAGAATATATCACCTGTGACACTATGGGTGTTGTTTACATGTTGCAGTGCCCCTGTGGCCTGCAATATGTGGGACGGACCAAACAACCTCTGAAAGTCTGCCTCAATGAACATGTGACTAACATATTAACAGGTCTAGCACAAGGGCAGGGCGCCTCAACAGCCAGAATCCACCCCATGCTGCAGTTGGCCTATCAGCGATTGATCTTGGAGCAGAAGGCCCCAGAAGAGGGGGTGGGGAAAGTTTGGAGACTGGAGAAGAAAGAGAGAGTGTTGCAGCCTGGTGAAGTAGCCTGCTTGAGAGTCACTGTGAAGCTCACCTGGGAACAACCTGGCCCCTTTGTAGTCCTGGAACCAGACCCTCTGGGTACCCACCCAGGACTGGAGGTAATCCCTGAAGTAGTCCCGCTGAGAGTCCTGAAGAAGGCAAACGGCAGGGTGCCAGTGAGCATCAGAAACACCACTGACTCACCTGTGAAGATTCCAGCCCGGATGCTGTTGGGCCAAGTGAATCTCGCTACCCCAGTTGCCTTGCCCGACTTAGAGAAGGAAGAAGAAGGGGAACCCACTTTGGAGAACCCGGCCCTAACCCCTGGCATGGAAGGAGAGGGCCAGGGCCCAGTTGGCGAAGTGGCGGAAGATCTTCTCCAAGGATGAGTTTGATGTAGGATGTGTGAAAAGTGCCACTCACAAGATCCGTCTACAAGAAGACAAACCTTTAAGAGAGAGAGTCCGACGAGTCCCCCTGGCTGATTTGGAAGATCTGCGTGAGCAACTTGCAGAGCTCAAGAGAACTGGTGTTATCCGGGAATCCAGGAGCCCCTATGCCTCTCCAATCGTGGTAGTCAGAAAAAATAATGGGTCATTGAGACTCTTTATAGACTAAAGGACCCTCAACAGGAGGACAATACCTGACCAATACACCACCCCAAGAATAGAGGATGCTCTGCAGAGTCTGTCTGGAGCCAAATGGTTCAGTGTAATGGACCTGAAGAGCGGGTACTACCAAATCCCAATGCACCCAGAAGACAGAGAGAAGACAGCCTTCATTACCCCGGTGGGGTTCTATGATTTCGACAGTATGCCTCAAGGTCTGTCGGTAGCCCCTGCCACTTTCCATCGGTTGATGGAGAAGAAGGTGGGGGACATGAACCTCATTGAAGTCCTAGTATACCTAGATGACATCATCGTCTTTGGGAAGACTCTGGAGGAGCATGAGGAGAGGCTCGAGAAGGTCTTGAAGAGACTCAGTGATGAGGGACTCAAGCTCTCCCGGGAGAAGTGCCAGTTCTACCAGTCTTCGGTCCATTACCTGGGACACATAGTGTCTGAAGAAGGAGTATCTACAGATACCGACAAATTGGAGGCAGTCACCTCCTGGCCCCTGCTCACCACAGTGACTGAGCTTAGGTCATTTCTGGGGTTCTGATCCTACTATCGCAGGTTTGTGGAGGGGTTTGCAAGGATTGCCAAGCCTCTGAACGAGCTGTTGAAGACAGAGGGAGAGGAGGATGACTCAAGCCCCAGGAAACCGGGGGAGTCAGTGGAAGACCAGTGGACTGAGAAGTGTGAAGAGGCTTTCACTGAGCTGAAGGAGAGTTTGACCACTGCCCCTGTCCTGGCCTATGCGGACACCCAAAAGCCCTATGAATTGCATGTGGATGCCAGCCATGATGGTTTGGGAGGAGTATTATATCAGGAGTATGAAGAGCAGCTAAGACCCGTTGCTTATGTGAGTAGGAGTTTAACCCCAGCTGAAAAGAATTACCCCACCCACAAGTTGGAGTTTTTGGCCTTGAAGTGGGCTGTGGTAGACAAACTGAAGGACTACTTATATGGAGCTGACTTTGTGGTTAAAACAGACAATAACTCACTCACTTACCTTCTAACCACAGCAAAACTGGATGCCACCGGACACCGTTGGTTGGCAGCCCTCTCAGGGTTCAATTTCAGCCTGGGACTGGAAATCGAGATGCTGATGCCTTGTCCCGAAGATCTCATGCTCCCTATTGCATGGCAGAAGACTGGACCCAGGTAACCCCAGAGGGGGTACGGGCTTTGTGTCAGGGAGCAGAGCTCCAGGCTAGTGGAGGATCCAGGGCAGAAGAATTTTGAGTCTCAGCTGTTGGAGTGCCCAAATATTACTGTGATGTAACTCAGATTGGTGAAGAGGACTTGCCCAAACTATCAAAGAAGGATATAAGACGGGACCAGCTGGAAGACCCATTGGGAAGATTGGCTTTGGAAGCCTTAGAAGACCAGGATCCGGACAGACTCATGCATGATCCCTCAAAGGAGGCCCGCTTACTGTGCAAGGAATGGGACAGGTTGCAGGTGCATCAAGGGGTGGTCTACCGAAGGGGCCCCTCTGATGACCTGGAAGACAAGTGGCAACTATTCCTGCCGGAAAAACACTGAAAGACTGTTATGATTGCCCTACATGACAACCATGGCCACCTAGGAGCAGAGAGAACCTTTCAGCTCATAAGGAGCAGATTCTATTGGCCCTGTATGCGGGCTAAAGTGGAGGAATACTGTCACTCATGTGCTCGCTGCATACAAAGGAAAACACTGCCTCATCAAGCTGCCCCAATGGGCCACCTACAAAGCCAAGGGCCCTTGGACTTGGTATGCATTGATTTTCTTTGTCTGGAACCTGATTTGGGTGGACATGGAAATGTTCTGGTGATAACCGACCATTTCACCCGATACGCCCAGGCCTTTCCAACCAAAGACCAGAAGGCTTCCACTGTGGCCAAGATACTCGTAGAGAAGTATTTCGTACACTACGGATTACCTCAACGCCTTCACTTGGATCAAGGTAGGGACTTCGAAAGTCGACTGATCCGGAAGTTATTGGATTCCCTAGGCATAAAGAAGACTCGCACAACCCCTTATCACCACAAGGAGATGCCCAACCAGAAAGGTTTAACAGAACTTTGTTGAATATGCTGGGGACCCTGAGCAGCGAGGAAAAGCAACATTGGGGCAAGCATATAGCTGTCATAGTGCACGCTTATAATAGCACAACTAGTGATGTTACCGGATACTCCCCTTACAGATTAATGTTCGGTAGAGAAGCGAGACTACCTGTAGACCTGGCCTTTGGTACTTCGATAGACCACACATCGGCTGCTTCACACAAGGGATACGTGGACAGGCTGAAAAAAAGCTTGAGACTGGCTTATGAGAAGGCACAAGCCACTTCTGACCAGAGAGGAGCCCGGAACAAACAAAATTTTGACCTCAGAGTCCGGATCCATGACTTGCAACCAGGAGACAGAGTACTGTTGCAGAATCTTGGTGTTCCAGGGAAGCATAAGCTTGCTGACAGATGGAAATCACAGCCGTATATAATCTGTAAAAAATTGGCTGGCTTGCCAGTGTACAAGCTGAAACCTAAAGGAAAAGTGGGACCTTTGAAAACCTGGCACAGGAACCACTTATTTCCTCTCTCCGAAGCAGTCTGGATACCTTCTACTCTGGATTCTCCTGAATCACCTTCAACCTCCAATACCCCTAGGCCCAACACCAGATCTCAAACCACTCAGTCAGGAGAGATGAATGTCACAGACCAGAGTGAAGATGAGGAAATGGAACTGGACTGGCTATGGCCCACTCAGACAACTGAACCCATGGTCATGGATCCTTCACCCTGTGAAGTTACCATAGATGGCACCCTAAATGCTGAAGCTGCTGAGTTCATTCCATCGTGTACTATAACTGAGGAATGGGAAGATGCACTAGAGTCAGTCCCAGCTGAAGACCCAAGAGACTCTTTGTACCTCTCTGCACCAGAGTTGGATGCCCCTGAAGCAGCAGGATTCACTACACCTGTCCCAGTGGAAGGAAGAATGGAAGAACCCATTGTACCTGATACCTCAGCCCCCAAGGAACAAAGAGTGAAATGAGCTATTCGCCCTCCCCGAAAACTAACTTACACAGATGGGAGAATGCCCTGAAGATACTGTAGTGACTGCGAGAAGGACAATAGAGAAACCTGGCCCCTCCACTGTGCATTTGGTGGAGGGCAACCCCTGCTCACTCTCTGGCACAGTTAGGCAGGTCACTTCCACCAATATGACCTGTAGACAAGACAATCTCCCTTACCAAGTTTGGTGGGAGGTTCCCTTGCCCAGCTCCTTTGCAGCCATAAATTGTATTGTTTGTAAATAATGCAAATTTTATCTTTGGGGACCAAAGATTTTAAGTGGCGGGAGTGTGTAGCGGGGTGTTGCTTGATGAACCCAGAGACTACCATACCCAGGGTGCATTGCCCCGCGCAAGGACTGCTGGGGTGGGCTATTTAACCGAGGGGCAGACCGGAGTACGGTCTCTTTGGACATCGCCCGCCCAGCAAGTAGAACTCTGTGCTGAGTCTGTTGTTCCAGACAGGGCCTGAAGCCTAGGCCCTGTGTTTTCCAAAAAGCGTTCCGTTTCCACCAAGGAGCCTGAGGGACGTTGCATCCTGCTACCCACCTACTACTTCCAGGAGGACCGAAGACCCGGGTGTCGTGGAACCTGTGTACCGAGACACAGCAACGGAAGATACGGACATGGACTGGTCCGGTTGGGTGAGAGAGCACCTGCTCAGAGATTAGTACAGAATCTCTAGGCCCAGTGTTTGTTGTTCGGGACTCACCCATTAGAGTTTGCATACGCACACCGGAGGGACAGTGCATTGAGTAGCATTAGTGACTTTATCCTTGTTCACCAAGTTTGTCAACCTTTATTCCTGTGGATTACAATTTTGTCTTCAAAAGTGCACCACCATTTGCTAGCGAAGATTCTTCTCTACGGAACTTACATATAGTTACAGTCAGGCCTGACTTATCAGTGTAGACATTTCTGGGCGCCATCTTGCCCACGAGGGAGGAGAGCTGCAAGGGGGTCCGCTAGTTATCTTTGTACAGGATTGTATATCTGTCTATTGCTGAACACCTTTTATTGCAGGGCTCTGCATATACTAAAGTGTACTGTATTAATCTGTTTAATCATTTCCTTCAGTAAAAGTACCAGGATTAAGAAGACTAGTTGTTGGTGTTATTACTGTACAGAAGAACGGTCAGTGTCCCCTATATCACTGTGTGTGGTTTTGTTGCTGGATTGTGTTGCCTAAAGTTGCAGGCCTCACAGTCCTATCATCCCCTACTAGCTGTGCCAAGGGAGGGTAGAGCCAATTGCTGGGGGTTGACAGTGGTGTGTAACAGGCCCGAAAATCATACCAGCGGCTCTCTTAGCTGGGGGTATCGCTACACTTGTATCATGCATTACCAGCACCCTTGGTTTCCTCAGAGAGCATTGATTGTCTTAGTATATTCACCTGGAGCGGTAACTCCCTTCTTACATTCCTTGTAATTAGGAATAAAAGTGACACAATTAATTTTTTCTAAAAGAACAGTGTAAAAAATAAAAATAAAAGGTAAAATAAATAAGAAAAAAAAAATGTAAACGTGCCCCGTCCCGCCGAGCTCGCGTGCAGAAGCGAACGCATACGTGAGTCACACCGGCATATGAAAACGGTGTTCACACCACACATGTGAGATATCGCCACGATCGGTAGAGCGAGAGCAATATTTATAACCCTAGACCTCCTCTGTAACTCAAAACATGCAACCTGTAGAATTTTTTTAAATGTCGCATGTGGAGATTTTTAAGGGTTAAAGTTTGTCGCCATTCCACGAGTGGGCACAATTTATCATTATCTTTCACAATATAAAAATAAATAAAAATTGGACTAACTTTACCGTTGTCTTATTTTTTAATTAAAAAAAGTGTATTTTTTCCCATAAAAGTGCGATTGTAAGTACGGTGTGACAAAAAGTATTGCAATGACCACCACCATTTTATTCTCTAGGGTGTTAGAAAAATCAAAAATGTATAATGTTTGGGGTTGCTAAGTAAATTTCGAGCAAAAAAAAATTGTTTTTAACTTGTAAGCAACAAGTGTCAGAAAGAGGCTCGGTCCTTAACCTCCCTGGCGGTATGATTCTTTCTGGAATTATGTACCAAAAGCGGTACAATTATTTTGCTTGGAAATTTGGTGTTATGTATTATAGGCCTGCAATTCTTAGTAATTACTTACTTAAACCTGAGCAAACCAGAGTCTAGTAGACATCCCGGGTATGATAAAGTTTGAAACACAAAATTATAAATTATAATATAATAAATAACTATAAATAATTATAAAAAATAGTAATCTAATTATAATAAAAATTATTCAATAATGTAATCAAATCAAAAACACTGAAATTTGCTCAGTTGCAGAATTGTCGCTGTCATTAGATTTAGTGTTTGATGACGAATTTCCCCACAAATCACTATCGCTCAATTCTGCGAGTGATTCTAATTTATTATCGCTGTTTTCTAGCTGGTCTAAAACCACTTTTGACATAAAGGGACACTTTTTGGTTGCTATGGACAATCTCCAGTTTCCAGGCAGAAAGAATAGTTTTTATTATATAAAACTACATGCAGGGCACTGGACAGACCACTAGGGACAAAGGGGGTGTGTAATTATTACATACAGTACTGTAATCTGTAAGATTACAGTATACTGTATGTATACTATGTGTTTACCTTTTTGAATTTGGCGCCCAGTTCCGCTCCCATGCGCCGCTGCGGCTCGCAGGGAACGGAACTAGGAAGTCAGATGGGGTCGAAAGTGCCGACACTCGCCGGAGATCTCGCTGGCGATCACAGCAGAGGACATCATCGCTGGATCGCCAGGAGAAGGTAGGGAAACTCCGCTGCGAGCTCTGCAATGTCTACCCCGAGCGTGACTCGGGGTTACCGATCCTAGCATAAAAAAACAACCCCGAGTCACGCTCAGGATTACCGCTAGGGAGGTTAAAGGGGTTGTAAATGTTCATTTTTTATTTTCTAAATAGGTTCCTTTAAGCTAGTGCATTGTTGGTTCACTTACCTTTTCCTTTGATTTACCTTCTAAATGTTTGTTTTCTTTGTCTGAATTTCTCACTTCCTGTTTCTCCTCAGTAAACTTCACACCATCATCCGAGTGATGTGGAGTCAGCCAGAACAGCTTACTGAACAGCTTACTGAGGAGGAACAGGAAGTGAGAAATTCAGACAAAGAAAACAAAGAAAAAAAATATTTAGAAGGGAAATCAAAGGAAAAGGTAAGTGAACCAACAATGCACTAGCTTAAAGGAACCTATTTAGAAAATAAAAAAACAAACCTTTACAACCCCTTTAAGTGGTTGGGGACCCCTTTGGGAGGAGAGGAGAGCTCCAGCTGCTGGGAGAGGGAGGAATAAGGTAAGTATTCCCCTGCCTTAACCTTCCCTGGTCTAAACAAGTACACAATGCTATTAGGGGGAAGGGGGAAGGGGTTAACATACTAGTTTATTTTAATAGTTGACTTGACTTTACCTTTAATATTCTTAGTTTTCTTGGCAGTAAGAGAAAGTAACGATGAAATGACCTTACAAAGCACCTCATCTGACAGTAAAAACGTCAGTGTATTGCTAAAATCTGGCATACCTCGGGGTCATTGATTTTTAGAGTCCTTATTGAATCTTACAGAGTCGTCTGGAGGTCATCTTCAAGTAAACATTGCAGACTGTCTTTTTTTATTGTTTTTAGTCCTTAGAAATGCTTTTTAATGTATTATCCAAGTTTTCACAAATTCTCACTTGCTTTCAGAGAGGTATTTTGGTCATATTTGGTCAAGTTCATTGGCCAAATATGGCCGTGTGGCCATACCAGGTAACTGACATCAGGAGCCCCCGCCCCCCCTCTCCCATTGGTGGGTGTCGGTGCAGCTGCAGGGTGAGGAACACCCAAGCCATATCTGATTGGGCCAGTGGGAATACAAACATGTGACAGATTTCTATGGATTGTGCCATACTGAGTTTGGACCAAGTTTGGACCATACCCAACTAAAAAAAGACCCTCACCTCTTCCTCTCGTCATAAGTCAGAGTTTAGTCACCCTCTACAATAGGAAGTTCAGTTTTGGTAAGCTACTTCTCAAGAGTTAAATACTTCTAAAGGGATGCAGGCTCTGCAACTTTTCTCATTAGAACACTAAAAGTGCACCTGGTGATTATAATGAACCAGACCCTCCCATTCAGAATCCGTCTGCAAAGGACACAGTGAAACAAACAGCTATTTCTTCACAGCAACTAAAGGTAGGAATCTGCAATAGAGTTTTTTTTTTTTTTAAATCTGTGCAATACACATTAATTGTCTACTGAGGAAATCCAATAAGAGGACGTAACACGTATTGGGGGGGGGGGACGTAAACATGACTGTGATGTCATCCCGCAGCCATATTAGAGAGTATTATGTGGTGAGATTGAGATGGTCATTGTATTATACTTGTTGTTGTGCATTGTCTTTTGTATGTGTTTTTAAACCTTTATCACACAGAATAAATTATTTTACATATGGAGAGCACACTGGGGTTGATTTACTAAAGGCAAATAGACTGTGTACTCTGCAAGTGTAGTTGCTCCAGAGCTTAGTAAATGAGGTATAGCTTCACTTTGCATAGAGTACCCAATCACACGCAAGGGGGAAAAAAACAGCATTTTGCCTGCACATGATTGGATGATGGAAGTCAGCAGAGCTTCTGCTTATTTACTAATCTCTGAAGCAACTGCTCTTGCAGAGTGCACAGTCTGTTTGCCTTTAGTAAATCAACCCCTATAGGTCTTCCTTTGTATTTTGCCTATATATTCATGCATATATTTGAATGCCATTTATCGAGTGCATGGGGCTCATTTACTAAAGGCAAATAGGCTAAGTGCAGTTGCACTCTGCAAGAGCAGTTGCTCCAGAGCTTAGTAAATAAGCAGAAGCTCTGCTGACTTCCATCATCCAATCATGTGCTAGCAATTTTTTTTTTTTTTATTGCATGTGATTGGGTATTCTTTGTAAAGTGAAACTTTACCTTATTTACTAATCTCTGGCGCAACTGCACTTTGCAAAGTGCACAGTCTATGTTTCTTTAGTAAATCAACCTCTGATGCCTGGTACACATGACCGTTTTTTCCGACTAGGAAAACTACTATGAGAGCTTTTGGCCAGGAGCCCCGGTCGTCTGTATGCTCCATCGCAGTTTTTCCGAAGGGAAAACTGCCGGCCAAAAAAAGAGAGCAGGATTTATTTTTTCCCGTCAGGAAAAAATACTGGCGGGAAGACCGTTTGTCTGTATGCTTTTCCGACGGGAAAAAAACGTGCATGCTCGTAAACAATTCAACGCATGCTCGGAAGCGTAGAACTTCATTTTGTCGGCTCGTCATAGTCTTTTACGTCACCGCGTTCTTGGCAGACAAAAGTTCACCGGACTTTTGTGTGACCGTGTGTATGCAAGGCAGGCTTGAGAGGAATTCTGTCGGGAAAACCGTCGGTTTTTTATCTGATGGGAAAACCGGTCGTGTGTACAGGGCATGAGAGTCTGAATCCTGGAGATTCCCAGAGGTGATGATTAGAGAAAGTGGATTCCATCATCGGATTCTTGGCATTGCCTCGTGAATAATATAAAGCACAATTCTCTAACTTTTGGTGAAGTCAAATGTGGAGGTGAGCATTTATTTTGTACTTTTGGTAGAGGAATGCATGGCACTTTTATCTCAAGAGTTGGAAGCTGTTTGTTTCATTCCGAATCAAAATTTGGATACATTTTTACCGTTATTCAGAAATTCGAATGTATCCGAACTTCTGAATTACAATAGTAATGAATTTAAACAAATCTGAAATAACGAAACGAAAATTTTGTCCGAAATTCAAATAGTTTTCTAATCAAATTCGAATTTCAGAAGAGAATAAAATATGATAGAAAATAAATTAATTGAATAGAAAAGAATATATCAGAATAGAAAATAATAGAATAGAAAAAAATATATAATATAATAGAATAAAACAGAAAAAAATACAAAATGAAAAGAATGTAAAAAATAGAATATAAAATAAAGGGATATAATTAAAAATAAAAGAATAGAATAGAAAAGAGTAGAGTAAAACAGAAAAAAATTAAATAGAAAACAAAAGAACAGAATAAAAAAGAATGGAAAATAAAGGAACAGAATAAAAAAATAGAATAAAATAGAATATAACCATCTTCTGAAATTTACATTTCAAATAGAATAAATTTGAATAGAATAGAAAATAAAAGAATAAACTAGAATAAAAAAAATAGAATAGAATAAAATAATATAGAAAGAATGGTTATCTTCCGGAATTCCATTTCCTAATAGAATACATTTGAATAGAAAAAAATAGAATAGAATAGAAAAGAATGTAATTAAAAATGGAACAATAGAAAAGTCGAATTCGAATTTTAAATAGAATAAATTTGAATAGAATATAAAAGAATAGAATATAAAAGAATAGAATATAAAATAAAAGAATAGAATAGAGAAGAATAAAACAGAAACACAATAGAATAGAATGGAATAGAAAGAATATAACCATCTTCTAAAATTCGAATTTAGAATAGCATACATTCGATTTCGAATGGATTTTGAATGGAATTCAAATTGATAAAAAAAATCCGAATTCGACCGGATTCGGAGAATTTGAATCGATTCAAACTCAAATGAACTTAACGAATCCTAAAAACTAGTTAAACTAATTAAAAATAACAAATTTATGTAAATAACGAATTGAAACGAAAAAAAAAAAAAATCATTCTGAACGTCTAGTGTTTTCTCTATACTTAAGTTTAAGAACTGGAGTATTTCAGACTTTATGTTTGAGTTTGGCATGCGTTGCGCTATACTAATATTTTGTAAAATATGTACATTGATTACCCAAAATATATATATATTTTTTCAACAAGAATGGAGTTACTCTTTACTAAAGTCTTGTTTCTTTTTAATTAAAAATAACAAACATGTTATACTTACCTGCTCTGTTGCAGTTGATTTGCACAGAGCAGCCCAGATCCTCCTCTTCTCGGGTCCCTCGCCGCCTCTCCTGGCCCCTCCCTCCTGTTGGGTGCCCCCACAGCAAGCACCTTGCTATGGGGGCACCCAAGCTGAGTAACACTTCCCTGTGTCCATTCAGACATGGAGCCGCGGCCCGCCCCTTTCTATTCTAGCTGGCTGACTGGCTTTGATTGACAGCAGCGGGAGTCAATGGTGCTGCGCTGCTGTCTCAGCCAATGAGGAGGGGAGTCCCGGGCAGCCGAGACATTCCTACAACATTGACCCGGATGTGACCTCATCCGAAATGTACCACCGATCGTAGTCCTATCCATCTGGAAGCACCGTGCACCAGCAGAGTGGCCAGAGGACAGACCTGATCATGGACACCAGTCCACACCAGTGACATCGGACTCTTCCTTCACCCTGGAAGTCGGAGCAGATGAAACCCCATTATGCCTGTCATCACCACAATCTTATCTAGCAGATGACCCGACCCACCTGTCAGCAACCGATCGTTAATGTGGATCCCGAGGAGAAGGCAGCAAGCATCATTCTAACATCACTACACGCCGATTATCCAGCTTGGTCTGGTAAGAAGTCAATTCATAGGGGGTGTTTTTCGCCTATCCTTATCACTACATCGGAGCCCGCAGCGGGCTGCACTGACAGCTTTTGACCGAGGGACATTGTTATGTCACATTAACCTTCAGGAACAATACACACTAGTGCATAAGTAGAAGGATTACTTTGAAAGGAATTATTGTCCTAGGACTGGTGCCTTGATGATCAAAGACTTTCCTTCTAATTTTTTTAATATATAAAACGGGAGTGTTTACTACTGTTGAACATTGCTCATTCACGTAGCGCTGAGTACACAGAATTTAGGTTGTGTGTGTTTATAATTCCTACAACATTGCTAAATCTAGATGGGTCTCAGATAAGTATTAGGGTCCTTTCACACGGGGCGGATCCGTGCAGATCCGCCCCGTGAAGCTCCGCTTGCTCAGCGGGGATCGCTCCGCTGAGCCGACGGATGACTGGGCGGTCCCCGCACACTGTGCAGGGACCGCCCTGTCAGAGCGCCGCTCTCCCCTATGGGGGATCAGATGATGACGGACCGTAGAGTCCGTTGTCATCCGATCCGCCGACGGAAGGAAAAATAGGGTTTTCCTCCGTCACACTTTGGCGGAGCGGAGCGGATGTCAGCGGACATGTCTCCGCTGACATCCGTGCCTCCATAGGGGTACATGGAGGATCCGTTTCAGGTCCGCCTAAAAAACTGACAGGCGGACCTGAACGGACCTCCGTGTGAAAGGGGCCTAAGGGGCATGGTGGGTTATAGTTATGCAGACTCTCTCTCTCTCTCTCTCTCTCTCTCTCTCTATATATATATATATATATATATATATATATATATATATGAAGCGCTTACCACCCTCTCCTCCTTGTACTTCGGCTCCTCGCAGGAGGAAAGGGCACACCCAGCTCCCCATACTCGTACCCTCCTGTGTGAGGAGGTTGAGCGGTGTTATGCCAGATTCTTCCACAGAATGGTTCTTATCTCTATAGCCAATAAAGACAAGTCTCTATTTCCCTCAATGACTTCAATGTCCACACCAGCTGTAACTCCAACGTAGAGTTTATTTCTCTTATACGACAGTCTCTGATAGAAAAGGTTGGAGAAAGAACAGGACAGCATAAGATTTGGGAGAGGTCCAGGCACAAACATAATATACTTCACTGCTTGGCTTCTCAAGCAGACTCAGCCCATTTGGATAGTCTCCCTAGATAGGGACTAGCAGCCAAAGTGGTACTCGAACTAACCGCACAATCACCACACAAACTGGTACACTTAGTCTCTGCCACAGACCCGGTGAACTTGGTCTCTGCCACAGACCTGGTGAACTTGGTTCCTTTAAAGCTTGGCCTCTTTGTAAGGAGAAGACATCCCTCCAGAGAGTTCTTGGGCCCCTTCCTTCACTGTGACTTCTCACCAGTCCCTCGGAACGGTCCTCTCTGGCCTCCTCGTCTAAGATGCGGGACCCCTCGCAAGGCGGCACCCTGAGATTCCTCGATCCTTGACGGGCCCCAGCTAAAGGTGCTGGGCCCAAAGCCTTCAGTTGCAGCCCCAGGGCTAAAGGTGCCTGGGACTGATTCACCGACCTCCGCCCCTGGGCCAAAGGTGCCCAGGGCGGACAGGAACACACACTCCCTGGGAGTAGGACTCCCGACGACCGACCACCAACGAACCCTGAACAGGCAGCGTCTGTCCCTTTTATATCCTCTCCCAGCATACACAGCAGGCCAACCACTCCCACTGTATGGTTGCCGAGAGGGGACGCACAAGGCACAGCACTGTTTTAGCAGTTCAACCCTGGCCCACTATGGTAGCGCTATCTGCCGGCCACAGGGAACGATACACCGATACTCTTCCTGCAGACAAAAATGGTTGATAATGTCCTAACAATTTAGGTGTTTGAGCATAACTACCACTCAAACACTACCCCTAAATTGAGGACCCCGTTACACACTCCCCCTGCTTAAATAGACACTGTCCCCAGTGTCTGGAGCAAACCTATGCCTCTCAAGCCTGAGTCAACATAGACCTATTCCAGAAACTATGTACAAAAAAAACAAATTTGAAAAAAATGTTTGTTTGTGCCGGAACCTGAACATGGGGAAAGGGAGTTAAATGAAGAGATGAAGAAAGAGTAGTAGAAAACAAATGTGTACATCCCATTCTCAAATGTCACATATATAAAAGCAAACACATTTTTATATCATTTACATTTCCCTCCCCTCCTGCAATAGCTAGACCCACCCATTCTCAGTGGCCGCTTGGTATCCACCTGCAGAGGGAGAGAAAAAAACACACACATAACCAACAAATCAGACATCCTAACCTTCTATGTACATTAGAAGAGAAAAGACTCTCCCTGAGGGAAAAATCCTTTCCTTCCAAAAGTAAAACACTTTTAAATGTAGTTCAAACTTAAGCAACACCGCCACCTAGTGGAAGTGCCACCGTCAAGACACTTGTCCCAAAAACTTTTCTTGCGTTGAAGGCAAATCTTCCTCTTCTTCTTGAATGTGTCCCTAAACTATCTCTACCCCAATTGACAAGGGCAAAGTCCCTGGACTCCAGGAGAGTACACTCCGGAAAAAAAGCACGAAAAAAAACCACAGAATTCAGTCTCTCACAAATACAACTTTGGATCAGGCAAGATGAGGAGCTTCCATTTCTTATCAAAGGTCTCTATTGAGTAGACGGCATCTTCAAGCTCCTTCCGAACCACTATTAACCGATCTGCATGAATGTGCCGACCCAACATCCATTCTTTCCTGCACCCCCCGATTTCTCTCGGCAACAGCTGCGGAACAAGAAAGATACCTGCGGGCGTGTTGGACTTTCAAGTGGTTCCACAGGAAATCCGCGTACCATCTTTCTCTGTAGGCCTCCACCTCGAACAGTAGGTCTCTGGTGACATACGGGTACTCCCATCCATAATCATCAGCCACATTTTGGTTGAACAGCCGCTGCAGCCTGGAGAGTGGTGGAAGTGTGGTACGGTCTCCCGCACCTGACAAACAATGGCCTCTGGATGCCTGGGCACTTTCACTGCCCTGGGACCCATTACAGCAGCACGTAGTCACCGGCCTCCTCGTCTCAGACAAGGGCACCCAAGGAGTTGGGGCCCCCTCGGATTCCTCCACCCTCGCAGACCTCAGTCGAAGGTACTGAACTCCAGGCTTCCGCCATAGTAACTCACCCCAGGCTAAAGGTGCCTGAGATGGACTCCATCTCCAGCTCCGGCCAGGTCAAGGGCACCTGGGCCCGGAACTCTGGAACGCCAGCACCCAGGCTGAGGGTGCCTGAGTGCGGCCACATCCTCCGTCTCCGAACACCAATGTCAGAGCGTCCGCCCCTTTTATCCCCTCTCCTCCTGCGTCACAGCGGGTTCCCCGCCCCACCGTACAAGCACCAGGAACGGACAAAAAGGCACAGTCTTACAGTGTGGGTTCAACCCCAGCCAGGGCGACAATGCCACCCGCAGGCCACAGGGAACCTCACACTACCAGAGTCCTCCAAGACAGTAATGGTCTCTAATTCCCCAGCAATCAGGGTGCATTGGGTCATACTACCACCCATGCACTCCCCCTATATTTAAGACACCCGCTATCGATATATATATATCTAGAGAGAGATATATATATATATTTTTTTACAAGACTGTTTTGGATTTTAATAGCACTTAATATAATAATTTTATTCACTGTTGGTGTCACTACAGTTAATGAGATGTTTAAATGTATAGGTTCATCCATTATAATTCCTGATGAATTGCCATCGTAAACACGAATTCCAGAAACGTTTACCTCTTATTAAACTTTATTATAGGGCCTTAGCTCGGATCAGCATATGGTGGAACAGTGGGGGTTGATTTACAAAGTTTGTGCTTTAGATCAAGGCTCAGGTTTTCTGAACAAACAAATAATTAGACTCGGGATTAGGATTATAAATTGGTTGGATGATTATTTTTCTAAGATCTAATTACTTGATTTTGTGTGCACATTGCCTATGCTAATTTGTATTAAGGGAAGACACCAAGACGTGTTAGTGATAATTATTGATGATAAATCATAAAAAATTATATAAAAAAAAGAAAATTTTACCTCTAAGGATTCATAAAAGGATTCATAAAACTTTATTTTACTGAACTTTCTGAAAAGGACTACTTTTATGCAGGGTCTTTTTTCAGCGGTAACGTGGGGGAACGCAGTTCCGGCACCTCCTGGACTGACTGTATGTAATGGCAAGGGGTGCTGGGGTGTGCTGCAGGGTATTGATGCTCACTGCTGGGGGAACTATTCTAATTTGAGGGGATCTATTTTTGCAGGAGGGGTCTATTGTTGCTGAGGAGGTCTATTGTTGCTGGTGGGGAACCTATTGTTGCTGGGGGTGGGTCAGTTCTCGCTGAAAAAGATATACTGTTGGGGGAGGGGTCTATTGTTGATGGCTGACGGAGAGTCTATTAATGCTGGCTGTGCGGAGATCTGTTGATGCTGCCGGGAGTCTATTGTTGCTGGGGGGGGGGATTTAGTTGTGGATGGTCCATTGTTTCTAGGGGGATCTATTGTTGCTGGCTGCAGGGGATCTATTTTACTGATTTTCTTGATATCATTACCAAATTCCATACAAATTTCTTAGCACCACAAAATGATACTTGGTTCTGTATTGTCTAAAAGGCAGTACTGGGAGGTGGGTATGGGATGGAACCAAGAGACGGTGCTCAGAGGTGGGTAGGGGCAAGGAAGAGGGGTGACTCAGAAAGGGGGAGTTCCTGCACCTATTGTCTGAGAAAAAAAGCCCTGCTTTTATGTATTTAAATAGTAGCAGATTGATCCTTTTTCCTTTCATAATGTACACATAAAAGGATAATGTATCACTAACATCAAGCTAATTAATTAAAAACGTATTTTAGAAGTAACGGGCAAGCTAACTACTGCAGTTCACCAGGGGTACTGATCAGCGGGGGGGGGGGGGGGGCTGGTGAGCGATCCTGCTTACGTTCGGGTTTTGCAAATCTTGCTCGAAGTTTGTGAACTTTTCAGCGAACGCCAATAACCCCTTCTCTCCCAGCCTAGGCACCCCTTTAAATGGGTCTATACCCCCAGGGGCCCAGGGGTTGGGCAGGACGTCCCGATCACTTGACCACTGTGATTGGATGTTGCAGTGGTCACATGATTGGGAGCCCATCCCATTGGCTCCCCATCATCCTGGGTCATCCATTTCTTCAAATGATTGGCTATCATGACAAAACTGACCAGAGACAAAGGCTATGTCCTGCATTAGAGGTTGTTTTTTTCTTGTGGCAAACCTGTTGGAATTTCGACCAAAAGTTTGGGATGCCCCAACTTCTTTAATACCCAGGGATTTATCACAAACCCATGGTAGCCGCAAGCTCGAACCTCATCCCTACTGATGAACAGAGTCATATGGGTGAACCAATCTTCCTTTAAAACCTTTAGGCTGGGTTCACACCTCCGACGGATGCGGCTCGCAGCAGGGGTCCGGTGCGTCCCTGTTCTACATTTCAGGGACGAATCAGGGCCAAATTTTTGCCTGAATTTGGCCCTGAAACTGAGTCAAAGATGCACAGCGTTCCTGTGCAAGCCGCTCCACAGCCGCAACTGAGATATGTGAACCGGCTCCATAGAGAGCCGGTCACAATCTCCTGCCTTGCTAATTGGATGCGGCGAAACCCACATCCAATTCGCATAGGTGTGAACCCAGCCTCAGACTCCATGTTTGCTGTGCCATTGCTCTAGAATGGTCTTTACTAAGTTCAAACAAAGATAATAATAAAATTAAAGCTCAACTTTAAGCAGGGGAAAAAAAATCTTAAATTGAAAGCCACATCCCTACCTTAGCCCAGTTTGTTTATAGTTTTGTAAAAATATGTGTACCACCCTCCTGGGTTGGTTGTTCGGAGAATAGGTACATTTCGTTATTTATTTTACTAAAGCAAATTTCTGGGGAGGTGTGCCCAGTAGGTGACTGGGGAGAACATAAACCATCAGGGGTATGGAGCAGCCAGATACTTGTCCTGCTGTAGATGTTCCCAGCTTTAGGGGCTGCTTCTCCTGTGAGGCAAGTTTCTGGAGTTGCAGCAGTTCATCAAGGTCCCAGCTGTTGCAGAGCTGGCGGGCCTATTCAACTTTGTAGCTAAGCAGTTTCACCTGAGGATCTGGTCTGGAGCGTTCACTGAAGAGTGCCGGGTGGAAGCTGGTGTGTAGCTGTTCTGTGGCAATGTGAGTAAATCTCTCCTTCACTGAAGAGTGTCTGGTGGAAGCTAGGAACTAGGAGCAGTTGTCATGGAACACAGATGTCTGGAGGAAACTGGGGGAAGTTCAGCTGTCCTAAAGAGACATTGTGAGAATAGACCTGAGCTCAAGATCCAAGTGACTGTGTGCTATTTTGAAGGATAATTGCCAGCAGTAGCTTGTAGGCAGACTAATGGAGCCTACAGGGGTAGAGAGGTTGTTTGTCACGTCCTCCATGTTTTCCCATTAACTCGTTGGGCGCCAAGCACTGGGTCACATAAGAGGTCTACCCTACATGGGTTATTCTGGGCTACGTTAGGCACTTGTTACAGGATCACTTTACTTAACATGGGATACTCAATTTCAAGGTGTACCTCTACTCTCAGAGATAACCGTACATCATTCAAACTTGCACTACAACTGTTCTCCAGTTAACTCTCAATACACCCTTTATGTAATGTGCATTTAGGAGGATCATGCCAAGCCCTGTCCACATCCACGTGTCCAGTGTTTTTCACTACTATGCCCCAGTAGTGGAGTGGGCCCCGCGTGCACTCTGCGCGTGTTCCACAGGTGCACTTGACTTAGCTCTTGAACTGCCGTACCTCTGTACAGGATGGGGAACCTCTGCAGTGCAAATCCACTCCGATGCTCTGGGAGTAGGGATGAGCTTCGTGTTCGAGTCGAACATACGTTCGACTCGAACATCGGCTGTTCGATCGTTCGACGAAGATCGAACGATTTGGGCCGTTCGCGCCAAATTCGAGTGACGCGAACGGCCCACAATGCACTACGCCATCGCAGTGTCATCCAGGCGCTGTGATTGGCCAAGCATGCACTGTGACCCCGCATGCTTGGCCAATCACAGCGCCGGCAGCGAGGAGAGCAATGATTGGCCACAGGTAGGATGCCTGTGGCCAATTATTGCTGAGGGTGTTTAGTACACGCCCCACATTATAAAAGGCCGCTAGCACGGCGGCCTAGTGTAGTGTGTTCCGGAGCAGGGAAAGAGAAGCATAGGCAGGGACAGTGACATTTATTTTTTTCTTGCTTAACCTGGATTCCTTTAGTTTAGGGAAAGAGAAGGATAGGTAGGGAGAGTGTCAGTGTGTTTTACTGTGCGAATCCTTGTTTCTAGGGACAGGGAAGGACAGTGAGGGAATTCTCCTGGTGCTATAGTGTGCTTTAAAAAAACATTTTTTCTAGGGACAGAAAACTATAGGTAGGGAGAGTGTCAGTGTGTTTTACTGTGCAAATCCTTGTTTCTAGGGACAGGGAAGGACAGTGAGGGAATTCTCCTTGTGCTATAGTGTGCTTTAAAAAAACATTTTTTCTAGGGACAGAAAACTATAGGTAGGGAGAGTGTCAGTGTGTTTTACTGTGCGAATCCTTGTTTCTAGGGACAGGGAAGGACAGTGAGGGAATTCTCCTTGTGCTATAGTGTGCTTTAAAAAAACATTTTTTCTAGAGACAGAAAACTATAGGTAGGGAGAGTGTCAGTGTGTTTTACTGTGCGAATCCTTGTTTCTAGGGACAGGGAAGGACAGTGAGGGAATTCTCCTTGTGCTATAGTGTGCTTTAAAAAAACATTTTTTCTAGGGACAGAAAACTATAGGTAGGAAGAGTGTCAGTTTCTTTCACTGTGATAATCCTTGTTTCTAGGGACAAAGAAGGAAAGTGAGGGAAATTCTCCTTGTGCTATAGTGTGCTTTAAAAAAACATTTTTTCTAGGGACAGAAAACTATAGGTAGGGAGAGTGTCAGTGTGTTTTACTGTGCGAATCCTTGTTTCTAGGGACAGGGAAGGACAGTGAGGGAATTCTCCTTGTGCTATAGTGTGCTTTAAAAAAACATTTTTTCTAGGGACAGAAAACTATAGGTAGGGAGAGTGTCAGTTTCTTTCACTGTGATAATCCTTGTTTCTAGGGACAAAGACGGAAAGTGAGGGAAATTCTCCTTGTGCTATAGTGTGCTTTAAAAAAACATTTTTTCTAGGGACAGAAAACTATAGGTAGGAAGAGTGTCAGTTTCTTTCACTGTGATAATCCTTGTTTCTAGGGACAAAGAAGGAAAGTGAGGGAAATTCTCCTTGTGCTATAGTGTGCTTTAAAAAAACATTTTTTCTAGGGACAGAAAACTATAGGTAGGGAGAGTGTCAGTGTGTTTTACTGTGCGAATCCTTGTTTCTAGGGACAGGGAAGGACAGTGAGGGAATTCTCCTTGTGCTATAGTGTGCTTTAAAAAAACATTTTTTCTAGGGACAGAAAACTATAGGTAGGGAGAGTGTCAGTGTGTTTTACTGTGCGAATCCTTGTTTCTAGGGACAGGGAAGGACAGTGAGGGAATTCTCCTTGTGCTATAGTGTGCTTTAAAAAAACATTTTTTCTAGGGACAGAAAACTATAGGTTGGAAGAGTGTCAGTTTCTTTCACTGTGATAATCCTTGTTTCTAGGGACAAAGAAGGAAAGTGAGGGAAATTCTCCTTGTGCTATAGTGTGCTTTAAAAAATTTTTTTTCTAGGGACAGAAAACTATAGGTAGGGAGAGTGTCAGTGTGTTTTACTGTGCAAATCCTTGTTTCTAGGGACAAAGAAGGAAAGTGAGGGAATTCTCCTTGTGCTATAGTGTGCTTTAAAAAAACATTTTTTCTAGGGACAGAAAACTATAGGTAGGAAGAGTGTAAGTTTCTTTCACTGTGATAATCCTTGTTTCTAGGGACAAAGAAGGACAGTGAGTGAATTCTCCTTGTGCTATAGTGTGCTTTAAAAAAACATTTTTTCTAGGGACAGAAAACTATAGGTAGGGAGAGTGTCAGTGTGTTTTACTGTGCGAATCCTTGTTTCTAGGGACAGGGAAGGACAGTGAGGGAATTCTCCTTGTGCTATAGTGTGCTTTAACCACTTAACAACCACCTGCCGACAAATAACGTCGACAAGGTGGTTGCTTAACTCTGGGAGGACGTTATATAACGTCCTCCCAGAATCGCGCTCCCGCGCGCCCCCTGGGGCGCGCACACGGGAAACTCCGTGACCGCCGGGTCCAGAGGACCCGGCGGATCACGAATCGCGGTAAATCGCTGCTGATAGCGGCCGTTTACCACGTGATCGCTCCGTCAAATGACGGAGCAATCACTTGTAAACAGACCGGCGTCATTTGATGACGCCGGTTCCTCCCTCCCCTCTCTGTACCGATCGGTACAGTGTGAGAGGGGAGGGGGAGGGAGCGGATGGCAGCAGCAGCACTGTGGGCTGGATCTGTGACAATTGCAGTCACAGATCCAGCCATCCATCCATCCCTGCTCAGCCATCCCTGTGCTATACCCTGCTAATACTCTGCAATACACCCTGCCAATACTCTGCAAAATACCCTGCCAATACCCTGGTGCAATACTCTGCAATACCCTGGTGCAATACTCTGCAATACCCTGGTGCAATACTCTGCAATACCCTGGTGCAATACTCTGCAATACCCTGCGAAATACTCTGCAATACCCTGCGAAATACTCTGCAATACCCTGCGAAATACTCTGCAATACCCTGGTGCAATACTCTGCAATACCCTGGTGCAATACTCTGCAATACCCTGGTGCAATACTCTGCAATACCCTGGTGCAATACTCTGCAATACCCTGCGCAATACTCTGCAATACCCTGCACAATACTCTGCAATACCCTGCAAAATACTCTGCAATACCCTGCAAAATACTCTGCAATACCCTGCAAAATACTCTGCAATACCCTGCAAAATACTCTGCAATACCCTGCGCAATACTCTGCAAAATACTCTGCAATACCCTGCACAATACTCTGCAATACCCTGCACAATACTCTGCAATACCCTGCACAATACTCTGCAATACCCGCCACAATACTCTGCAATACCCTCCACAATACTCTGCAATACCCTCCACAATACCCTGTGCAATACCCTCCACAATACCCTGTGCAATACCCGTGCAATACCCTGCCATACACCGCAATACCCTGCCATACACCGCAATACCCTGCCATAGTCCGCAATACTCCGCAATGCCCTGCAATACTCCGCAATGCCCGGCAATACTCCGCAATGCCCGGCAATACTCTGCAATAACCACTTCCCGCCCTCCGGCCGTCATATGACGTCCTTGACTTTGTGCGGGGATATCTGAATGATGGGAGCAGCTACAGGCATCATTCAGATATTAGCTTTTTCAGCCGGCGATTCTCTACACCATAAGAACAATCATAGCGGCTGTTCCGCCGCTTGATCATTCTTACGGGAGGCGAGAGGGGATGTCGCCCCCCCCCCCCGCCGCCCTCCGGTGCTTCTACCGACTCACCGCTACGATCAAAGCCAGGATTGTTGTTTTTTTTTTGTATTTTTTTCAGGCTTCCCAGCCTAGAGGTGAGATGTGGGGTCTTATTGACACCCCCCCCCCATATCTCACTGTAAAGAGGACCTGTCATGCCATATTCCTATTACAAGGGATGTTTACGTTCCTTGTAATAGGTATAAAAGTGATCAAAAAAATGTTTAGGGCGGAAAAACATGTCAAACTAAAATAAATAAAGTAAAATGAAGAATAAAATTTTTTATTTATTTTTTAAAGCGCCCCTGTCCCCGTGAGCTCGCATACAGAAGCGAACGCATACGTAAGTCCCGCCCACATATGAAAACGGTTTTCAAACCACACATGTGAGGTATCTCTGCGAACGTTAGAGCGAGAGCAATCATTTTGGCCCTAGACCTCCTCTGTAACTCAAAACATGTAATCAGTAAAAATATTTAAAGCGTCGCCTATGGGGATTTTTTAAGTAGCGAAGTTTGGCGCCATTCCACGAGTGTGTGCAATTTTTAAGGGCGACATGTTAGGTATCTATTTACTCGGCGTAACTTCATCTTTCACATTATGCAAAAACATTGGGCTAACTTTACTGTTTTTTTTTTTTTTTAAGCACAAAACATTTTTTTTCCGTAAAAAACGCGTTAAAAAAATTGCTGCGCAAATATCGTGCGAGATAAAAAGTTGCAACAACCACCATTATATTCTCTAAGGTCTTTGCTAAAAAAACATATATAATGTTTTGGGGTTCTATGTAATTTTCTAGCAAACAAATGATGATTTTTACATGTAGGAGAGAAATGTCAGAATTGGCCTGGATGCTCCAGAACGCCTGAAGGTGCTCCCTGCATGTTGGGCCTCTCTATGTGTCCACGCTGTGTAAAAGTCTCACACATGTGGTATCGCCATACTCGGGAGTAATAGCAGAATGTGTTTTGGGGTGTAATTTGTGGAATGCATATGCTGTGTGTGAGAAATAACCTGCTAATATGACAATTTTGTGAAAAAAAAAAAAGAGAAAAAAAAAATCTTGATTTTGCAAAGAATTGTGGGAAAAAATGACAACTTCAGAAAACTCACAATGCCTCTTTCTGAATACCTTGGAATGTCTTCTTTCCAAAAAGGGGTCATTTGGGGGGTATTTGTACTTTTCTGGCATGTTAGGGTCTCAAGAATTGAGATAGGCCGTCAGTACTTCAGGTGTGATCAATTTTCAGATATTGGCACCATAGCTTGTGGACTCTATAACTTTCACAAAGACCAAATAATATACACCAATTTGTACTTATTTTTACCAAAGATATGTAGCAGTATAAATTTTGGCCAAAATTTATGAAGAAAAAATAGTAATTTGCAAAATTTTATAACTGAAACGAAAAAAAAATCATTTTTTTACAAAATTTTCAGTCTTTTTTCTCTTATAGCGCAAAAAATAAAAAACCCAACAGTGATTAAATACCACCAAAATAAAGCTCTATTTGTGTGAAAAAAAGGACAAAAATTTCATATGGGTACAGTGTTGTATGACTGAGTAATTGTCATTCAAAATGTGAGAGCACCGAAAGCTGAAAATTGGTCTGGTTATTAAGGGGGTTTAAGTGCCCAGTGGTCAAGTGGTTAAAAAAACATTTTTTCTAGGGACAGAAAACTATAGGTAGGGAGAGTGTCAGTGTGTTTTACTGTGTGAATCCTTGTTTCTAGGGACAGGTAAGGACAGTGAGGGAATTCTCCTTGTGCTATAGTGTGCTTTAAAAAAACATTTTTTCTAGGGACAGAAAACTATAGGTAGGAAGAGTGTCAGTTTCTTTCACTGTGATAATCCTTGTTTCTAGGGACAAAGAAGGAAAGTGAGGGAAATTCTCCTTGTGCTATAGTGTGCTTTAAAAAAAAAAAATTCTAGGGTTAGAAAACTATAGGTAGGGAGAGTGTAAGTGTGTTTTACTGTACGAATCCTTGTTTCTAGGGACAGGGAAGGACAGTGAGGGAATTCTCCTTGTGCTATAGTGTGCTTTAAAAAAACATTTTTTCTAGGGACAGAAAACTATAGGTAGGGAGAGTGTCAGTGTGTTTTACTGTGCGAATCCTTGTTTCTAAGGACAGGGAAGGACAGTGAGGGAATTCTCCTTGTGCTATAGTGTGCTTTAACCACTTAACAACCACCTGCCGACAAATAACGTCGACAAGGTGGTTGCTTAACTCTGGGAGGACGTTATATAACGTCCTCCCAGAATCGCGCTCCCGCGCGCCCCCTGGGGCGCGCACACGGGAAACTCCGTGACCGCCGGGTCCAGAGGACCCGGCGGATCACGAATCGCGGTAAATCGCTGCTGATAGCGGCCGTTTACCACGTGATCGCTCCGTCAAATGACGGAGCAATCACTTGTAAACAGACCGGCGTCATTTGATGACGCCGGTTCCTCCCTCCCCTCTCTGTACCGATCGGTACAGTGTGAGAGGGGAGGGGGAGGGAGCGGATGGCAGCAGCAGCACTGTGGGCTGGATCTGTGACAATTGCAGTCACAGATCCAGCCATCCATCCATCCCTGCTCAGCCATCCCTGTGCTATACCCTGCTAATACTCTGCAATACACCCTGCCAATACTCTGCAAAATACCCTGCCAATACCCTGGTGCAATACTCTGCAATACCCTGGTGCAATACTCTGCAATACCCTGGTGCAATACTCTGCAATACCCTGGTGCAATACTCTGCAATACCCTGCGAAATACTCTGCAATACCCTGCGAAATACTCTGCAATACCCTGCGAAATACTCTGCAATACCCTGCGAAATACTCTGCAATACCCTGGTGCAATACTCTGCAATACCCTGGTGCAATACTCTGCAATACCCTGGTGCAATACTCTGCAATACCCTGCGCAATACTCTGCAATACCCTGCAAAATACTCTGCAATACCCTGCAAAATACTCTGCAATACCCTGCAAAATACTCTGCAATACCCTGCAAAATACTCTGCAATACCCTGCGCAATACTCTGCAAAATACTCTGCAATACCCTGCACAATACTCTGCAATACCCTGCACAATACTCTGCAATACCCTGCACAATACTCTGCAATACCCGCCACAATACTCTGCAATACCCTCCACAATACTCTGCAATACCCTCCACAATACCCTGTGCAATACCCTCCACAATACCCTGTGCAATACCCGTGCAATACCCTGCCATACACCGCAATACCCTGCCATACACCGCAATACCCTGCCATAGTCCGCAATACTCCGCAATGCCCTGCAATACTCCGCAATGCCCGGCAATACTCCGCAATGCCCGGCAATACTCCGCAATGCCCGGCAATACTCTGCAATAACCACTTCCCGCCCTCCGGCCGTCATATGACGTCCTTGACTTTGTGCGGGGATATCTGAATGATGGAAGCAGCTACAGGCATCATTCAGATATTAGCTTTTTCAGCCGGCGATTCTCTACACCATAAGAACAATCATAGCGGCTGTTCCGCCGCTTGATCATTCTTACGGGAGGCGAGAGGGGATGTCGCCCCCCCCCCCGCCGCCCTCCGGTGCTTCTACCGACTCACCGCTACGATCAAAGCCAGGATTGTTGTTTTTTTTTTTGTATTTTTTTCAGGCTTCCCAGCCTAGAGGTGAGATGTGGGGTCTTATTGACACCCCCCCCCCCATATCTCACTGTAAAGAGGACCTGTCATGCCATATTCCTATTACAAGGGATGTTTACGTTCCTTGTAATAGGTATAAAAGTGATCAAAAAAATGTTTAGGGCGGAAAAACATGTCAAACTAAAATAAATAAAGTAAAATGAAGAATAAAATTTTTTATTTATTTTTTAAAGCGCCCCTGTCCCCGTGAGCTCGCATACAGAAGCGAACGCATACGTAAGTCCCGCCCACATATGAAAACGGTTTTCAAACCACACATGTGAGGTATCTCTGCGAACGTTAGAGCGAGAGCAATCATTTTGGCCCTAGACCTCCTCTGTAACTCAAAACATGTAATCAGTAAAAATATTTAAAGCGTCGCCTATGGGGATTTTTTAAGTAGCGAAGTTTGGCGCCATTCCACGAGTGTGTGCAATTTTTAAGGGCGACATGTTAGGTATCTATTTACTCTGCGTAACTTCATCTTTCACATTATGCAAAAACATTGGGCTAACTTTACTGTTTTTTTTTTTTTTTAAGCACAAAACATTTTTTTTCCGTAAAAAACGCGTTAAAAAAATTGCTGCGCAAATATCGTGCGAGATAAAAAGTTGCAACAACCACCATTATATTCTCTAAGGTCTTTGCTAAAAAAACATATATAATGTTTTGGGGTTCTATGTAATTTTCTAGCAAACAAATGATGATTTTTACATGTAGGAGAGAAATGTCAGAATTGGCCTGGATGCTCCAGAACGCCTGAAGGTGCTCCCTGCATGTTGGGCCTCTCTATGTGTCCACGCTGTGTAAAAGTCTCACACATGTGGTATCGCCATACTCGGGAGTAATAGCAGAATGTGTTTTGGGGTGTAATTTGTGGAATGCATATGCTGTGTGTGAGAAATAACCTGCTAATATGACAATTTTGTGAAAAAAAAAAAGAGAAAAAAAAAATCTTGATTTTGCAAAGAATTGTGGGAAAAAATGACAACTTCAGAAAACTCACAATGCCTCTTTCTGAATACCTTGGAATGTCTTCTTTCCAAAAAGGGGTCATTTGGGGGGTATTTGTACTTTTCTGGCATGTTAGGGTCTCAAGAATTGAGATAGGCCGTCAGTACTTCAGGTGTGATCAATTTTCAGATATTGGCACCATAGCTTGTGGACTCTATAACTTTCACAAAGACCAAATAATATACACCAATTTGTACTTATTTTTACCAAAGATATGTAGCAGTATAAATTTTGGCCAAAATTTATGAAGAAAAAATAGTAATTTGCAAAATTTTATAACAGAAACGAAAAAAAAATCATTTTTTTACAAAATTTTCAGTCTTTTTTCTCTTATAGCGCAAAAAATAAAAAACCCAACAGTGATTAAATACCACCAAAATAAAGCTCTATTTGTGTGAAAAAAAGGACAAAAATTTCATATGGGTACAGTGTTGTATGACTGAGTAATTGTCATTCAAAATGTGAGAGCACCGAAAGCTGAAAATTGGTCTGGTTATTAAGGGGGTTTAAGTGCCCAGTGGTCAAGTGGTTAAAAAAACATTTTTTCTAGGGACAGAAAACTATAGGTAGGGAGAGTGTCAGTGTGTTTTACTGTGTGAATCCTTGTTTCTAGGGACAGGTAAGGACAGTGAGGGAATTCTCCTTGTGCTATAGTGTGCTTTAAAAAAAAAAATTTCTAGGGACAGAAAACTATAGGTAGGAAGAGTGTCAGTTTCTTTCACTGTGATAATCCTTGTTTCTAGGGACAAAGAAGGAAAGTGAGGGAAATTCTCCTTGTGCTATAGTGTGCTTTAAAAAAAAAAAATTCTAGGGACAGAAAACTATAGGTAGGGAGAGTGTAAGTGTGTTTTACTGTGCGAATCCTTGTTTCTAGGGACAGGGAAGGACAGTGAGGGAATTCTCCTTGTGCTATAGTGTGCTTTAAAAAAACATTTTTTCTAGGGACAGAAAACTATAGGTAGGGAGAGTGTCAGTGTGTTTTACTGTGCAAATCCTTGTTTCTAGGGACAGGGAAGGACAGTGAGGGAATTCTCCTTGTGCTATAGTGTGCTTTAAAAAAACATTTTTTCTAGGGACAGAAAACTATAGGTAGGGAGAGTGTCAGTGTGTTTTACTGTGCGAATCCTTGTTTCTAGGGACAGGGAAGGACAGTGAGGGAATTCTCCTTGTGCTATAGTGTGCTTTAAAAAAACATTTTTTCTAGGGACAGAAAACTATAGGTAGGAAGAGTGTCAGTTTCTTTCACTGTGATAATCCTTGTTTCTAGGGACAGGGAAGGACAGTGAGGGAAATTCTCCTTGTGCTATAGTGTGCTAAAGCATTCCTCATCAACCATCTTTGAAATCCTTGTTTTTTTGGACAGTCAGGGAAATTGTCGTTGTGCTATTCTGTGCAAAAGCAATCATCCTCAACCATATTTAGAAATCCTTAAGTAAAGGGACAGAGAAGGACACCTGAAGGTAGCCCTTATTGCTTTTTTCCCATCTCCCTGCAGGCCATCTATTAGAATGTCTGGAAGGCAAACAAGGAGAGGCAGACAGTCAGGAGGCAATAAAAGAGGGCAAGCAGGCTCTGTGTCTGGGGGCAGCAGTGCTGGTCGTGGACGCGGTGCATTGTCATCAGCACATGGCCATGGGACACGCTTGTCCTTCTTTTCGGCAGCTGGACATGTTGAGCCACATCATGCCGAAGACTTGGTAGAGTGGATGACCAAGCCCTCCTCCTCCTCCTCATCCTCTCTCACCCAGGCTCAGGGTACTGGAAAAGCAGCTGCCAAAGCGTCCTCTTCCCTGGTATCAATGTCAGACTCATCATCAGTCACTCCTTCCCTAGACCCACCATGTCCTCCTCCTGAGGAGTCCCCCGAACTGTTTGAGCACAGTGTTGGGTACATGCTCCAGGAGGATGCCCAGCGTTTCGAAGGGTCTGATGATGAAACCCAGCTACAGGAAGGCAGTAGCGTGAGAGCAGACAGAGGGGATGCTCAAGAAGGACACCAATCTGGCAGTCATGTTCCAGCAGCTGCAGCATACTGCCAGATTGGCTCCAGTGATGAGGAGGGAGGGGATGATGAGGTCACTGACTCCACGTGAGTGCCTAATAGGAGAGAGGAGGAGGAGGAGGATGAGGAGGAGGCACATCTCCAACGAGGCAGGATGCCCTTTGGTGGCCAGCGTAAGGGCAGTACACCGACGGAATCACACCGCAGAGCTCCGCCTGTGCAGGGCGCTGCCTCTGCCCGTCATTCAAAAAGTTCTTTGGTGTGGGCCTTTTTTGAGGCTAGTGCATCAGATCGCACAGCTGCTGTTTGCAACATATGTCTCAAGCGTATATCGCGTGGCCAAAACATCAGCCGCTTGGGTACCACATGCCTGACCAGACATATGTTGACCTGCCATGCAGCTCGTTGGCAAGCCTACCTCAAAGACCCACACCAAAGAACAAAGCGGACCTCTCCTTGCACCGCATCAGCTGGGATCTCCAACCCCACTATAACTTCAGTCCTCTCTGAAACATGCACTGAGAGGAATGAAGGTGTAGAATTAGGTGTGTCACAGCCAAGTACTTGCGGCCACTCTGCTAGCAGTACACCGACGTCCGATTCTAGCAGGCAAATTTCCCTGCCCCAGCTGCTGGACCGTCAAAAGAAGTTCACTCCCAGCCATCCACATGCCCAGCGGTTGAATGCTAGCTTGGCTAAATTGCTAGCGCTTCAACTGCTGCCTTTTCAGTTGGTAGACTCGGCCCCCTTCCGTGAGTTTGTGCAATGTGCGGTTCCTCAGTGGCAGGTTCCCAAACGCCACTTTTTCTCACGGAAGGCTATTCCGGCTCTCTATCGGCATGTGGAAGGCAATGTCTTGGCCTCGCTGGACAGGGCGGTCAGCGGTAAGGTGCATATTACTGCTGACTCATGGTCCAGCAGGCATGGACAGGGACGTTACCTTTCTTTCACGGCCCATTGGGTCACTCTTTTGGCAGCTGGGAAGGATGCAGGACAAGGTGCAGTAGTGTTGGAGGTTGTTCCACCGCCACGCCTCCAAAATGCTACTACTGGTTGTGACACACCTCTCTCCTCCACCCCCTCCTCTTCTTCTTCCTCCATGGCCTCTTCCTGTGGTTTGTCCTCGGAACCAGCGGTGCTCCGTAGGCGTTCAAGGGGCTACGCAAGTACGCAGGCAAAAAGATGCCATGCCGTGCTTGCGCTGGTGTGTTTGGGGGACAGAAGCCACACTGGGGCAGAGGTCCTGTCTGCTCTGCAGGGCCAGGCCGAGAGGTGGTTGATGCCACGCCAGCTTAAGCCAGGAATGGTGGTTTGCGACAATGGCACCAACCTCCTCTCCGCCCTCCGACAGGGACAACTGACCCATGTGCCCTGTGTGGCTCACGTCCTTAACCTGGTGGTGCAGTGGTTCTTGGGCAGGTACCCGGGCTTACAGGATGTCCTGAGGCAGGCCAGGAAAGTCTGTGTGCATTTCCGCAGATCTTATAATGCCAGTGCTCGCCTGGCTGAGCTGCAAAAGGAGTTGAACCTGCCCAAGAACCGCCTTATATGTGACATGCCCACCAGGTGGAACTCAACGTTGGCCATGCTGCAGCGGCTGCACATGCAGCAGAGGGCCATCAATGAGTACCTGTGCGACTACGGCACCAGGACAGGGTCAGGGGAGCTTGGTTTTTTTTCTCCACGCCAGTGGGGCATGATCAGGGATGCATGCACTGTCCTGGCACCATTTGAGGAGGCCACGAGGATGGTGAGCAGTGACAGTGCATGCATCAGTGACACTGTACCTCTTGTCCACCTGTTGGAGCACACGCTGCGTGGAATAATGGATAGGGCACTTGAGGCAGAACAGAGGCAGGAAGAGGAGGACTTCCTTGCCTCTCAAGGCCCCCTTTACCCAGACAGTGTTCCTTCTGTCCCACCCATCGCACAGGAAGAGGAGGAGGAGGAGGAGGAGGAGGAGGAGGAGGATTGTGTCAGCATGGAGGTGGAGGCTGGCACTCAGCATCATCAGCAGCAGTCTTTTAGGGATGATTTACAGTCCCAAGAAACCAGTGGACTTGTACGTGGCTGGGAGGAGGTGGCTGCGGATCATGTCGTCCTTAGTGACCCAGAGGACTCCGGAGCGAATGCCTCAGCAAACCTACGCTGCATGGCCTCCCTGATCCTGCAAAGTCTGCGGAAGGATCTTCGTATTCTTCGGATCAAGGAGAGGGACCATTACTGGCTGGCCACTCTCCTTGATCCACGGTACAAGGGTAAGGTTGCGGACCTTATGTTACCGTCGCAGAGGGAGCAGAGGATGAGACAACTCCGGGAGGCCTTGCAGAAAGGTCTGTGCAACGCGTTCCCAGAGACTGGGAGGTTACAAACTCCTGGTCCTGGACAACGAGTTGCTGAGGCTTCGGCCAGTCAAAGAAGGAGCGGTGGGGAAGGTGGCCGTCTGACCGATGCGTTCAGACAATTCTTTAGTCCGCAGCCCCAAAGTATGATCGGTTCCAGCAACCATCGCCAGCGTCTGATAAACATGGTGCAGGAATATCTAGGGGCAAGGTCAGACTTGGACACCTTCCCCACCGAAAATCCTCTGGCTTACTGGGTCTTGAGGATGGATCACTGGCCAGAGCTTGCACAGTATGCAATTGAGCTACTGGCCTGTCCTGCATCCAGCGTTCTTTCGGAACGCACATTCAGTGCTGCTGGAGGATTTGTCACGGATCACAGGGTGCGCCTGTCCACCGACTCGGTTGATCGACTGACTTTCATCAAGATGAACCAGTCTTGGATCACCACCAGCTACCACACACCTGATGCTGATATAACAGACTAATTGATTTTAACATGTCACATCCCTTCAAGACTGATGCTGATGCTGAGTGCCTGTGCTGTTATGTTGACTGGCTATCCTCCTCCTCCGAGTCCTCAATGATACGATTGATGATGATAGCTTGGAAGATCATTTTTGTTTATGGGTGCCGCCACCAGTGGCTAAGGCCCAATTTTTCAGCCCCTGTTTTACAGGGGCGTGTAATTACAATTTTTTTAGCAATAATTTGCCATAGGGCTCATTGCTGTGCTCCAAGTACAGTATCTGTGAGGGGTTGGAGTGTTGTGGCACCAGTGCCTAAGGCCCAATTTTTCAGCCCCTGTTCAACAGGGGCATGCAATTACAATTCTTGATCTAATAATTCACAGCAGGGCCCATTGCTGCACCCACCAAGAGTAACTCTGAGGGCTTACAGTGTTGTGGCAACGCCACCACCACCACCACCACGAAAGGCCCAATTTTTCAGCCCCTGTTCAAAAGGGGCATGTAATTACAATTCTTGATCTAATAATTCACAGCAGGGCCCATTGCTGCACCCACCAAGAGTAACTCTGAGGGCTTACAGTGTTGTGGCAATGCCACCACCACCACCACCACGAAAGGCCCAATTTTTCAGCCCCTGTTCAAAAGGGGCATGTAATTACAATTCTTGATCTAATAATTCACAGCAGGGCCCATTGCTGCACCCACCAAGAGTAACTCTGAGGGCTTACAGTGTTGTGGCAACGCCACCACCACCACCACCACGAAAGGCCCAATTTTTCAGCCCCTGTTCAAAAGGGGCATGTAATTACAATTCTTGATCTAATAATTCACAGCAGGGCCCATTCCTGCACCCACCAAGAGTAACTCTGAGGGCTTACAGTGTTGTGGCAACGCCACCACCACCACCACCACGAAAGGCCCAATTTTTCAGCCCCTGTTCAAAAGGGGCATGTAATTACAATTCTTGATCTAATAATTCACAGCAGGGCCCATTCCTGCACCCACCAAGAGTAACTCTGAGGGCTTACAGTGTTGTGGCAACGCCACCACCACCACCACCACGAAAGGCCCAATTTTTCAGCCCCTGTTCAAAAGGGGCATGTAATTACAATTCTTGATCTAATAATTCACAGCAGGGCCCATTCCTGCACCCACCAAGAATAACTCTGAGGGCTTACAGTGTTGTGGCAACACCACCACCACCACCACCACCACGAAAGGCCCAATTTTTCAGCCCCTGTTCAACAGGGGCATGCAATTACAATTCTTGATCTAATAATTCACAGCAGGGCCCATTCCTGCACCCACCAAGAGTAACTCTGAGGGCTTACAGTGTTGTGGCAACACCACCACCACCACCACCACCACGAAAGGCCCAATTTTTCAGCCCCTGTTCAACAGGGGCATGCAATTACAATTCTTGATCTAATAATTCACAGCAGGGCCCATTGCTGCACCCACCAAGAGTAACTGTCAGGGCTTACAGTGTTGTGGCACCAGCACCACCATCAAAGGCCCAATTTTTACTACCACTGTTCAACAATTATATGTAATTAAAATTCCTGATATAATAGTTGACAGCAGGGCGTTCCAGCACCAACCAAGAGTAACTGTGAGTGCTTACAGTGTTGTGCCAACACCAACAACTAAGGGGCCTATTTCTGCAGAGTATATACGGCGGGTCCCTACTTTCAAACATCCAACTTACAAACGACTCCTACTTGCAAACGCAAGAAGACAACAGGAAGTGAGAGGAAATCTACCACTAGGAAGGAAAATTCTCTCCTGTAAGAATAAATATGGGAGAAAGGTGTCTCCTCTGTACTGATGCTTTATCAGCAATCCTTGTTTCAAGAAAAACACCACATTTCAAAAACAGTTGTCATTGGGACGGAAAGTGAGGTGAAATGTTCTGAACAGGGGCACAGACAGCAAAACAAATGTTACAGGGGTGATAACCCTTACCTATGTTTTCCAAAAAGTTTAAAAATAGATTTTTGGGCTGGAGCTACACTTCAACAATGTACCTGTTCAAAATTACAAACAGATTCTACATAAGAACAAACCTACAGTCCCTGTCTTGTATGCACCGTCTGTATACGGCTGTTCAGAGTATATAGGGCCTTTTTTATTTTATGTGCGGGGTTCCCCTTAATATCCATACAAGACCCAAAGGGGCTGGTAATGGGCTGGGGTAGGGGGGGGGGGTCATGGGGTAGCTATGCCATTTTTCTTAAAGATTTTCATCCATATTACCGGGACCAGACATTACATTAAAGCCGCAAGCAGTTTTAAATGGCTTTTTTTTCCTTTAGAAGTGTCATTTTGTGCAGGGACAGTTCTAAACACGGGAAACACGTGGCACTTCACAGGCATACTTTAGACACCCCCCAGGTACGATATTTAAAGGAATATTTGACTTTTTTTTTTTCACTTTATGCATCATTAAAATGACTGCTCCCGAAAAACGACCGTTTTTAAAACTTCTTTTTGCATTGATACATGTCCCCTGGTGCACAACCTGGGTTCCCAAACCTTTTTTAGGACAATAACATGCATAATAGTTGTTATAATTAGCACTTTAGAATTCGAACGTTCGCATCCATTGTATTTAATAGGGTTCTAATGTTCGTACGAACTTTCGGTCCGTTCGCGGGTTCTGGTGCGAACCGAACCCGGGGGTGTTCGGCTCATCACTATCTGGGAGACAGACCACTGGAGGAAGGAGTGTCAACAACATTTCCCTTCCTGCCGAATGCTATTTCACTTATAACAGGTACACGATACCGACTGGCTGCTGGTTAAACTTCTGTTACTCCAGGTAACACTTGTGTCTTCATACTACTCCACACCAATGTCTTCATACCCCAATGTGTTGACCCACTCGGTGAACTATGTGCATGCCCATTTACTTACATCACACCCCTTTCAGTAACTTTAGACCAGGCAAGGACAAAGCTTCAAAAGCTTTACTTAAGAAAGGTGCAAGTGGACATTTCACAGTCCAACAGATAAAGGCGTTATTATTTCCTATTTCCTAATTCTAACTACAGGCTTGAGTGCTGCCTTGGCATACCTGCTAAGGTGTAGTCCAAGCAAAGATAAGCCCTTTATAGGCATCTCCATGTAAGTACAAGTCCTTCCGAGGTACAGAGCAATGCTTGTGTCTTCAGGGTGAACCCCAGGTTCCGATAGTTCAACATCTGGATGGTAATGGATAGCTTCCTTCTTCTCCTTCTCCCTTTCCAACTCCTACCTCCCCTCTAGCTCTGGACAATGGCCCCTTTATATCACACAGGACCAGTGGGTCGGCCCAAAGAAGTACCTGCCAAAAACAAAGAAAGGTATTAACTCTTACCCTCCCGGCTGGGACAGCACCTAACTAACTGTTGTTACCTGCTTACAAGCTCTTTCTGAGACTCTCTTACGGGGTCTCAGTTCTGGACATTCCTATTAACCCTTAGCAAAAGGCCTGTTCAGAGAAGTCTAGCTTAGTCAAGAGTGTCCTACATTTACTATTCAGTGTGCTCTAAGTATCCCATATTACCTTGACCCCTCTCCCATCCCAAGCAATAAACTACAAAAAGACAACCCCTAGACCAGTGATGGCGAACCTTGGCACCCCAGATGTTTTGGAATTACATTTCCCATGATGTTCATGCACTTTGCAGTGTACTGGAGCATCGTGTGAAATGTAGTTCCAAAACCTCTGGGGTGCCAAGGTTCGCCATCACTGCCCTAGACTGTTTTTTGACACCAGAGTGGATGGAGTGTTGCTTGTAAGATTGGGGACCTCTGCACTGAAAAAGGATCCAGACAGATGTATTGCAGGCAAGAAGCGCAATGATAGGAGAAGAGAGTATAGCGCTTACCACCCTCTCCTCCTTGTCTTCTTGGCTTCTTGGAGGAAAGGGCACACCCAGCTCTATATGCCCGTACTCTCCTGTGTGAGGAGGTTGAGCGGTGTTATGATGGGTCTCCGCAGCCAGATTCTCCCTCAGAATGGTTCTTATCTCAATAGTCAAATAAGACAAGTCTCTATTTCCCCCAATGACTTCAATGTCCACACCAGCTGTAACTCTAACGTAGAGTTTATTTCTCTTATACGACAGTCTCTGATAGAAAAGATTGGAGTAAGAACAGGACAGCATAAGATTTGGGAGAGGTCCAGGCACAAACGTAATACACTTCACTGCTTGGCTTCTCAAGCAGACTTAGCCCATTTGGATAGTCTCCCTAGATAGGAACTAGCAGCCAAAATGGTACTCGAACTAACCACACAATCACTACACAAACTGGTACACTTAGTCTCTGCCACAGGCCCGGTGAACTTGGTCTCTGCCACAGACCTGGTGAACTTGGTTTCAAAGCTTGGCCTCTTTGTAAGGAGAAGACATCCCTTCAGAGTTACCTGGTCCCTTCCTTAACTGTGACTTCTCACCAGTCCCTCGGAACGGTCCTCCCCCGGCCTCCTCGTCTAAGATGCGGGTCCCCTCGCAAGGCGGCACCCTGAGATTCCTTGATCCTTGATGGGCCCCAGCCAAAGGTCCTGGGCCCAAGGCCTTTAGTTGCAGCCCCAGGGCTAAAGGTGCCTGGGACTGATTCACCGACCTCTGCCCCTGGGCCAAAGGTACCCAGGGCGGACAGGAACACACACTCCCTGGGAGTAGGACTCCCGACGACCGAACAACCCTGAACAGGCAGCGTCTGCCCATTTTATATCCTCTCCCAGCATACACAGCAGGCCGACCACTCCCACTGTATGGCTGCCGAGAGGAGACACACAAGGCACAGCACTGTATCAGCAGTTTAACCCTGGCCCACTATGGCAGCGCCACCTGCAGACCACAGGGAACAGTACACTGATACTCTTCCTGCAGACAAAAATGGTTGATAATGTCCTAACAATTTAGGTGTTTGAGCATAACTACCACTCAAACACTACCCCTAAATAGAGGACCCCGCTACAAGAGCAATGTGGCACAGAAATGCGCTCACCAGTCAGCTGTTTCTCTTTTTCCTGACCAGTCACAGGGTTGGGGCCTGTAAGTGAAAGTGAAACCGCAGCAGAGAAGGGTCAGGTCCTCTCCTCTGCCAGACAGGACTGTGCTGTGTGGTTCACTGTGTAAAAATCTCTGCACTGGATGGACAAAAAAGCATATCTTTTGGCAGGTAAACAGTTTTCTTTCCAGTTTCCAGATTCTGTGTTGGATGATTTACATACAATTAACATTCAATATCCCTGTTATATTTTGGGTGTCATCTTTATTTTACTTGTTTACACAACTTCTATCATCCGAATCTGGCTGTATGGAACAGGGAAAATTAGATCAGAGAATAACGTGGGAGGTTAATTAAAATGACAGACACGACAATCAATTCCTCTGCTCATTGCTGCCAATTCACAAGACTAATTGATGGTTGGAAATCAAAGAAGGTGTGCAATAATTAACTCAGTTAGCATGGAGCCGAGTGAGTACCACCGTCCTGGAATCAATGAGGCAACAACGCATAGAACACAAACATGGTGTGCTGGGGCTAGATAAGAGAGGGGAGAGAATACGAAGGAAGAGAGGGAAATGTGGAAGAGGGGGGAAAGAGAGACAGAGAGAATAAAGAGAAAAGAGAGAGCTGAACGGGGGGGGGGGGGGGGGGGGCAGAATGATAAAAAGAGACTGTGGAAAATGGTAGAAGAGGAAGAGAGAAAGGGGGGGGGGGGGGAACAGTGAAAAGAGAAGGAAGAAAAGGGGAAAAGGGAGAGGAGAATGTGGAAGGAAGAAAGACAAGAGACACAGAGAGAAGTGGCATATAGAGTAAGAGGAGAGAAAGAGAGCAAAGAAAGATGAGAGAGACAGAGAAAGAACGGTCAAAGAGAAAAAGAGAACAACGTGTAAGGAGGAAAGAGAGAGTGAAAGGGAGAGAGAGAGAGAGAGAGCGAGAGAGAGAGAGAGGAGAGAGAGACAGAGACAGAAAGAGAGAGAATCAAAGAGAGAGAGAGAGAAAGAGGAGAGAGAGATAAAAAGGAGAGAGAGGAGAGGGGGATAGAGGGAAAAGTGAGAGAGGCTTCCAATACCATCTCTACGCTCGAGACACCCAAATCTATTTCTCTACCCCTCAGCTCACTCCCTCAATCTCCTCACGTATCACTAATTTACTATCTGATATATCAGTCTGGATGTCACACCACTTCCTCAAACTCAATCTATCCAAAACCGAACTTATACTTTTTCCTCCCCCGTGTGTCCCTTCCCCTGATCTCTCTGTCAAAATTGATGGCACAACTATCAGGCCATCCCCACATGCCAAGGTCCTAGGTGTAGTCCTGGACTCTAAACTCTCCTTTAAGCCCTACGTCCAATCACTGTCCAAATCTTGCTGCCTCAACCTCCGCAACATCTCCAAAATACGCCCCTTTCTAACCAATGACACAATACAGCTCCTAATTCACTCCCTGGTCATCTCTCACCGCGACTACTGCAACTCCCTTCTCGTTAGCTTACCTTTACATAGTCTATCCCCCTTTCAATCCATCATGAATGCTGCTGCCAAACTCATCCACCTTACCAAAAGCTTTGTGTCTGCTACTTCTCTCTGTCAATCCCTCCATTGGCTTCTGCTCACCCAACAAATTAAATTCAAAATACTAACAATAATTTACAAAGCCATTCACGACTTAGCCCCCAACTACATCACTAACCTAGTCTCAAAGTACCAAATGAATCGTTCTCTTCGTTCCTCTCAAGACCTCCTGCTCTCTAGCTCCCTCGTCACCTCTTCCCATGCTCGCCTCCAGGACTTTTCCAGAGCTTCTCCAATCCTATGCAACTCCTTACCCCAACCTGTCCAATTATCTCCTACTCTATTAGCTTTTAGGCGATCCCTGAAAACCCTCCTCTTCAGAGAAGCCTATCCTATCCCACACCTAACAACTGAACTTTTATTTTTTCCATGAGCTCATCCCCAACAGTTATTACCTTTTGTTTCACTTGACCCTTCCTTCTAGATTGTAAGCTCTAACGAGAAGGGACCTCTGATTCCTCCTGTATTGAATTGTATTGTATGTTAGAAGAGTAAGAGGGATGAATGTGGGGCAATTATGACCCTACAAAGGTACCATCACATTACCGAATGAGAATTATCTCAAGTAAAATATAAGTATAAACTGTATTATAACATCTACATTCATACCTAGAAAACTACCTTCGTTTTCTAGGTATGAATGTAGATGTTAGAATACAGTTTATGTCTATACTTATATTTTACTTGAGATAATTTATCCTCCCTGCCCACTCTCTTTGCCCATGACATGGTGTGGTGTATGTAACAAGCTCTATTAGGATACCATTACAAAAATTTAAAGCAACATGACTCAGTATATTGAAAGTTTTTAATGTTTAATATTTATTGGTAATATAATTATTTGCTAATGTTTATGTAGCGGGGTATTCCCCTTTAAGACAGAGAGAGAGGAAGTTTCAGGTGAGAGGTGAGTCGGGAGGAAGTAAAGAGACATTACTGGAAGTGAAAGCAGAGGAGAGAGAGAGATTACATCACCCATAACCCCATTCTTGTCATGTTCCACCGCAGAGACTGATGGGAGGGGTTATAAAAGGAGGAGGAGAGGCCCGGGCTCGGCCTCTTTGGGACACGAGACTTGACAGACGGATCCTGCTGCGCGGATGTGTCGGAGCGCAGGGCCTGAAGCCTGGGGCCTTGCTCCGACCAAAGAGCCTTCCACCCCCCTCTGCGAGCCTGGGTGGCATCTGACTTTGTGAGCTACAGCCTTGTCGGATCGGGGGGGCCCGATCGTTGGAGAGATCAAGTGTGTGGGACACGGCCGGTGGAAGTTTCCCGGACTGGATCTGTAGTCCGGCGGGTGAGAGGGCATAAGCCCAGCTAAGATACTGTTACTGTATATAGGCCTATAGACTGCCGTGGCCTACAAGTTATTTTTATACCCCTATTGAAGAGCCTTGTCAGAACTGAGCCTGCGGCTTTATTTAACCAAGTTCTATACCCCTTGGATTACAAAGTTATACTCTGTTTAAAGTGCACCACCATTACAGACCTGCCGGTGAAGAAAGAAGGACTAAGTTAAATATTAGAACCAGGCCTGGTGGGGATTCTAGCGTGTTTGATTACTGCGCCATAGGGCACTTAGTTAATGATTGACCGCATGGCGCACCTGTAGCGTGTGTTACTACATAGTGTGTTAGAGTGGCAGGACGCTGCCCTTAGAAGTGATTATCTTGAACTGTGATTACTGTTACCCCCTTTATCCCTATTGAGAATATAAGTAAAACACTTTACCTATTACAATTTATTACTGTGTCCTTGCTTAGTTATTATATTGCATAGGATATATCATTGATTATTAGTACTAGCTGTGCCAGAAGGGGGTAGAGCCTATTGCCGGGGGTTGGCGGAGCTGTACTCAGGGCCCAAATCTAATTCTGCGGCCTCCTTACAGGAGGTATCGCTACACGTGGGGGTTCTCGTCCGGGATCCTGATACAGCAGGTGAACGCCAGAAGTGCCGGCATGGACCCCATCAAAGTAGTCCAATGGTGCGAAGCAGAAGGGACACGCTCAGAAGCGAGCGTGGCCATTGAACTTCCAGGGAGTGACTGGAGAGAGAAACAAATTAAAGAGGTGGTACAAATATTGTCCCCAGATAGAAAGGCTTACGTGGTCGCAATGAGACCAGACTCAAGGACCAACTGCACCTATGCACTGATAGAGTGGGGACAGGATGTCCCTGAAAACTTCCACGGTGCCAGTATAAAATTGTCCGAAAAGACTGAGTTCCACCTGACACATCCTAGTCAGAAGCAGTTAGAACCCTTGGACAGGAAAGCAGGGGCTGCTGTTAAATCGCAGGCAGAGCAACAGCTGATTGATCTGAAACGACAGTACCGTGACATACAAGAGAGGTTTCAGGAGACTTCCAGTATGATAGCTGAACGCATTAAGGAGTTACGTGTCGCTCCTGAGGATCAGAAAGATGGTCAGATAAAGCCCAAACCTGGGAAGGTACCGAAGAAACGAGCTCAGGGTCGCCTGCAGGAAGTAACCATCCGGAAGGATTTCCGCATTGATGGCCAGATAGGAGAAAGAGGGCAGAAGGACAAACTGTCCTACACCAACCTCCTACACCAAATAGAGTTGGGGTTACAGAAAGGATATCAGGAATCTGAAATTAGAGAGGCTGTAATCCATGCCATCAATCCAGGTTCAAGTGTCAGGGGCATGTTAGAGAGGAAGGGTGGATTGACCCTGAACCAGCTAAAGAGGATACTGAAAAGCTACTATGAGGAGGAAGATGCTGCTGAGTTATTTCATCGACTGATAAATATGACCCAGGAGAGTGGAGAGACTCCTCAGAACTTCCTATTCCGGGCCATTGAGCTCAAGGACCGCCTGTTGTTTGCATCCAAGGATGAAGGAAATGGGGAGCATTTTGGAGTCGAGCTAGTCCAAAAGAAATTTCGGAGATCTGTGACTACGGGATTGAGGAGTGACTACATCAAGCTACAGCTGAAGCAGCATTTGGAAGATCCCTCAACTCCGGATGAGGTCCTCATTGAGAAAATGAATGAAGCAGATAAGATGGAGATTGAGAAGGACCAAAAACAGAGGAAACTTCAATCTCCTAGCACCACAAGTGCCAAAGTACAACAGATAGATGTCCCTTCAGACACTCGGGAGCTTAGTGTACTGACAGCAAGCACTGAACAGGGATCATGGTCTTCACCTATTCACCATTTCCCCACAAGTCAGACTGGACTGGAGGAGCTGTTACAGACCCAGAAAGAAATACTAGAGATGATGACGATGTTGATGACTAGGGATGAGCTTCGTGTTCGAGTCGAACATACGTTCGACTCGAACATCGGCTGTTCGATCGTTCGACGAAGATCGAACGATTTGGGCCGTTCGCGCCAAATTCGAGTGACGCGAACGGCCCACAATGCACTACGCCATCGCAGTGTCATCCAGGCGCTGTGATTGGCCAAGCATGCACTGTGACCCCGCATGCTTGGCCAATCACAGCGCCGGCAGCGAGGAGAGCAATGATTGGCCACAGGCAGGATGCCTGTGGCCAATTATTGCTGAGGGGGTTTAGTACACGCCCCACACTATAAAAGGCCGCCAGCACGGCGGCCTAGTGTAGTGTGTTCCGGAGCAGGGATAGAGCAGCATAGGCAGGGACAGTGACTTTTATTTCTTTCTTGCTTAACCTGGATTCCTTTAGTTTAGGGAAAGAGAAGGATAGGTAGGGAGAGTGTCAGTGTGTTTTGTGCTTGTGCTATATTGTGCTTAAAAAAAACATTTTTTCTAGGGACAGAAAACTGTAGGTAGGGAGAGTGTGTCAGTTTCTTTCACTGTCAAAGTCCTTGTTTCCAGGGACCTGGAAGGACAGTGAGTGAATTCTCCTTGTGCTATATTGTGCTTAAAAAAAACATTTTTTCTAGGGACAGAAAACTGTAGGTAGGGAGAGTGTGTCAGTTTCTTTCACTGTCAAAGTCCTTGTTTCCAGGGACCTGGAAGGACAGTGAGGTAATTCTCCTTGTGCTAAATTGTGCTTAAAAAAAACATTTTTTCTAGGGACAGAAAACTGTAGGTAGGGAGAGTGTGTCAGTTTCTTTCACTGTCAAAGTCCTTGTTTCCAGGGACCTGGAAGGACAGTGAGTGAATTCTCCTTGTGCTATATTGTGCTTAAAAAAAACATTTTTTCTAGGGACAGAAAACTGTAGGTAGGGAGAGTGTGTCAGTTTCTTTCACTGTCAAAGTCCTTGTTTCCAGGGACCTGGAAGGACAGTGAGGTAATTCTCCTTGTGCTAAATTGTGCTTAAAAAAAACATTTTTTCTAGGGACAGAAAACTGTAGGTAGGGAGAGTGTGTCAGTTTCTTTCACTGCCAAAGTCCTTGTTTCCAGGGACCTGGAAGGACAGTGAGGTAATTCTCCTTGTGCTAAATTGTGCTTAAAAAAAACATTTTTTCTAGGGACAGAAAACTGTAGGTAGGGAGAGTGTGTCAGTTTCTTTCACTGTCAAAGTCCTTGTTTCCAGGGACCTGGAAGGACAGTGAGGTAATTCTCCTTGTGCTAAATTGTGCTTAAAAAAAACATTTTTTCTAGGGACAGAAAACTGTAGGTAGGGAGAGTGTGTCAGTTTCTTTCACTGTCAAAGTCCTTGTTTCCAGGGACCTGGAAGGACAGTGAGTGAATTCTCCTTGTGCTATATTGTGCTTAAAAAAAACATTTTTTCTAGGGACAGAAAACTGTAGGTAGGGAGAGTGTGTCAGTTTCTTTCACTGTCAAAGTCCTTGTTTCCAGGGACCTGGAAGGACAGTGAGGTAATTCTCCTTGAGCTAAATTGTGCTTAAAAAAAACATTTTTTCTAGGGACAGAAAACTGTAGGTAGGGAGAGTGTGTCAGTTTCTTTCACTGTCAAAGTCCTTGTTTCCAGGGACCTGGAAGGACAGTGAGGTAATTCTCCTTGTGCTAAATTGTGCTTAAAAAAAACATTTTTTCTAGGGACAGAAAACTGTAGGTAGGGAGAGTGTGTCAGTTTCTTTCACTGTCAAAGTCCTAGTTTCCAGGGACCTGGAAGGACAGTGAGGTAATTCTCCTTGTGCTAAATTGTGCTTAAAAAAAACATTTTTTCTAGGGACAGAAAACTGTAGGTAGGGAGAGTGTGTCAGTTTCTTTCACTGTCAAAGTCCTTGTTTCCAGGGACCTGGAAGGACAGTGAGGTAATTCTCCTTGTGCTAAATTGTGCTTAAAAAAAACATTTTTTCTAGGGACAGAAAACTGTAGGTAGGGAGAGTGTGTCAGTTTCTTTCACTGTCAAAGTCCTTGTTTCCAGGGACCTGGAAGGACAGTGAGGTAATTCTCCTTGTGCTAAATTGTGCTTAAAAAAAACATTTTTTCTAGGGACAGAAAACTGTAGGTAGGGAGAGTGTGTCAGTTTCTTTCACTGTCAAAGTCCTAGTTTCCAGGGACCTGGAAGGACAGTGAGGTAATTCTCCTTGTGCTAAATTGTGCTTAAAAAAAACATTTTTTCTAGGGACAGAAAACTGTAGGTAGGGAGAGTGTGTCAGTTTCTTTCACTGTCAAAGTCCTTGTTTCCAGGGACCTGGAAGGACAGTGAGGTAATTCTCCTTGTGCTAAATTGTGCTTAAAAAAAACATTTTTTCTAGGGACAGAAAACTGTAGGTAGGGAGAGTGTGTCAGTTTCTTTCACTGTCAAAGTCCTTGTTTCCAGGGACCTGGAAGGACAGTGAGTGAATTCTCCTTGTGCTATATTGTGCTTAAAAAAAACATTTTTTCTAGGGACAGAAAACTGTAGGTAGGGAGAGTGTGTCAGTTTCTTTCACTGTCAAAGTCCTTGTTTCCAGGGACCTGGAAGGACAGTGAGGTAATTCTCCTTGTGCTAAATTGTGCTTAAAAAAAACATTTTTTCTAGGGACAGAAAACTGTAGGTAGGGAGAGTGTGTCAGTTTCTTTCACTGTCAAAGTCCTAGTTTCCAGGGACCTGGAAGGACAGTGAGGTAATTCTCCTTGTGCTAAATTGTGCTTAAAAAAAACATTTTTTCTAGGGACAGAAAACTGTAGGTAGGGAGAGTGTGTCAGTTTCTTTCACTGTCAAAGTCCTTGTTTCCAGGGACCTGGAAGGACAGTGAGGTAATTCTCCTTGTGCTAAATTGTGCTTAAAAAAAACATTTTTTCTAGGGACAGAAAACTGTAGGTAGGGAGAGTGTGTCAGTTTCTTTCACTGTCAAAGTCCTTGTTTCCAGGGACCTGGAAGGACAGTGAGGTAATTCTCCTTGTGCTAAATTGTGCTTAAAAAAAACATTTTTTCTAGGGACAGAAAACTGTAGGTAGGGAGAGTGTGTCAGTTTCTTTCACTGTCAAAGTCCTTGTTTCCAGGGACCTGGAAGGACAGTGAGTGAATTCTCCTTGTGCTATATTGTGCTTAAAAAAAACATTTTTTCTAGGGACAGAAAACTGTAGGTAGGGAGAGTGTGTCAGTTTCTTTCACTGTCAAAGTCCTTGTTTCCAGGGACCTGGAAGGACAGTGAGGTAATTCTCCTTGTGCTAAATTGTGCTTAAAAAAAACATTTTTTCTAGGGACAGAAAACTGTAGGTAGGGAGAGTGTGTCAGTTTCTTTCACTGTCAAAGTCCTTGTTTCCAGGGACCTGGAAGGACAGTGAGTGAATTCTCCTTGTGCTATATTGTGCTTAAAAAAAACATTTTTTCTAGGGACAGAAAACTGTAGGTAGGGAGAGTGTGTCAGTTTCTTTCACTGTCAAAGTCCTTGTTTCCAGGGACCTGGAAGGACAGTGAGGTAATTCTCCTTGTGCTAAATTGTGCTTAAAAAAAACATTTTTTCTAGGGACAGAAAACTGTAGGTAGGGAGAGTGTGTCAGTTTCTTTCACTGTCAAAGTCCTTGTTTCCAGGGACCTGGAAGGACAGTGAGTGAATTCTCCTTGTGCTATATTGTGCTTAAAAAAAACATTTTTTCTAGGGACAGAAAACTGTAGGTAGGGAGAGTGTGTCAGTTTCTTTCACTGTCAAAGTCCTTGTTTCCAGGGACCTGGAAGGACAGTGAGGTAATTCTCCTTGTGCTAAATTGTGCTTAAAAAAAGCATTTTTTCTAGGGACAGAAAACTGTAGGTAGGGAGAGTGTGTCAGTTTCTTTCACTGTCAAAGTCCTTGTTTCCAGGGACCTGGAAGGACAGTGAGTGAATTCTCCTTGTGCTATATTGTGCTTAAAAAAAACATTTTTTCTAGGGACAGAAAACTGTAGGTAGGGAGAGTGTGTCAGTTTCTTTCACTGTCAAAGTCCTTGTTTCCAGGGACCTGGAAGGACAGTGAGGTAATTCTCCTTGTGCTAAATTGTGCTTAAAAAAAACATTTTTTCTAGGGACAGAAAACTGTAGGTAGGGAGAGTGTGTCAGTTTCTTTCACTGTCAAAGTCCTTGTTTCCAGGGACCTGGAAGGACAGTGAGGTAATTCTCCTTGTGCTAAATTGTGCTTAAAAAAAACATTTTTTCTAGGGACAGAAAACTGTAGGTAGGGAGAGTGTGTCAGTTTCTTTCACTGTCAAAGTCCTAGTTTCCAGGGACCTGGAAGGACAGTGAGGTAATTCTCCTTGTGCTAAATTGTGCTTAAAAAAAACATTTTTTCTAGGGACAGAAAACTGTAGGTAGGGAGAGTGTGTCAGTTTCTTTCACTGTCAAAGTCCTAGTTTCCAGGGACCTGGAAGGACAGTGAGGTAATTCTCCTTGTGCTAAATTGTGCTTAAAAAAAACATTTTTTCTAGGGACAGAAAACTGTAGGTAGGGAGAGTGTGTCAGTTTCTTTCACTGTCAAAGTCCTTGTTTCCAGGGACCTGGAAGGACAGTGAGGTAATTCTCCTTGTGCTAAATTGTGCTTAAAAAAAACATTTTTTCTAGGGACAGAAAACTGTAGGTAGGGAGAGTGTGTCAGTTTCTTTCACTGTCAAAGTCCTTGTTTCCAGGGACCTGGAAGGACAGTGAGTGAATTCTCCTTGTGCTATATTGTGCTTAAAAAAAACATTTTTTCTAGGGACAGAAAACTGTAGGTAGGGAGAGTGTGTCAGTTTCTTTCACTGTCAAAGTCCTTGTTTCCAGGGACCTGGAAGGACAGTGAGGTAATTCTCCTTGTGCTAAATTGTGCTTAAAAAAAACATTTTTTCTAGGGACAGAAAACTGTAGGTAGGGAGAGTGTGTCAGTTTCTTTCACTGTCAAAGTCCTTGTTTCCAGGGACCTGGAAGGACAGTGAGGTAATTCTCCTTGTGCTAAATTGTGCTTAAAAAAAACATTTTTTCTAGGGACAGAAAACTGTAGGTAGGGAGAGTGTGTCAGTTTCTTTCACTGTCAAAGTCCTAGTTTCCAGGGACCTGGAAGGACAGTGAGGTAATTCTCCTTCTGCTAAATTGTGCTTAAAAAAAACATTTTTTCTAGGGACAGAAAACTGTAGGTAGGGAGAGTGTGTCAGTTTCTTTCACTGTCAAAGTCCTTGTTTCCAGGGACCTGGAAGGACAGTGAGGTAATTCTCCTTGTGCTAAATTGTGCTTAAAAAAAACATTTTTTCTAGGGACAGAAAACTGTAGGTAGGGAGAGTGTGTCAGTTTCTTTCACTGTCAAAGTCCTTGTTTCCAGGGACCTGGAAGGACAGTGAGTGAATTCTCCTTGTGCTATATTGTGCTTAAAAAAAACATTTTTTCTAGGGACAGAAAACTGTAGGTAGGGAGAGTGTGTCAGTTTCTTTCACTGTCAAAGTCCTAGTTTCCAGGGACCTGGAAGGACAGTGAGGTAATTCTCCTTGTGCTAAATTGTGCTTAAAAAAAACATTTTTTCTAGGGACAGAAAACTGTAGGTAGGGAGAGTGTGTCAGTTTCTTTCACTGTCAAAGTCCTAGTTTCCAGGGACCTGGAAGGACAGTGAGGTAATTCTCCTTGTGCTAAATTGTGCTTAAAAAAAACATTTTTTCTAGGGACAGAAAACTGTAGGTAGGGAGAGTGTGTCAGTTTCTTTCACTGTCAAAGTCCTTGTTTCCAGGGACCTGGAAGGACAGTGAGTGAATTCTCCTTGTGCTATAGTGTGCTTAAAAAAAACATTTTTTCTAGGGACAGAAAACTGTAGGTAGGGAGAGTGTGTCAGTTTCTTTCACTGTCAAAGTCCTTGTTTCCAGGGACCTGGAAGGACAGTGAGTGAATTCTCCTTGTGCTATATTGTGCTTAAAAAAAACATTTTTTCTAGGGACAGAAAACTGTAGGTAGGGAGAGTGTGTCAGTTTCTTTCACTGTCAAAGTCCTAGTTTCCAGGGACCTGGAAGGACAGTGAGGTAATTCTCCTTGTGCTAAATTGTGCTTAAAAAAACCATTTTTTCTAGGGACAGAAAACTGTAGGTAGGGAGAGTGTGTCAGTTTCTTTCACTGTCAAAGTCCTAGTTTCCAGGGACCTGGAAGGACAGTGAGGTAATTCTCCTTGTGCTAAATTGTGCTTAAAAAAAACATTTTTTCTAGGGACAGAAAACTGTAGGTAGGGAGAGTGTGTCAGTTTCTTTCACTGTCAAAGTCCTTGTTTCCAGGGACCTGGAAGGACAGTGAGGTAATTCTCCTTGTGCTAAATTGTGCTTAAAAAAAACATTTTTTCTAGGGACAGAAAACTGTAGGTAGGGAGAGTGTGTCAGTTTCTTTCACTGTCAAAGTCCTTGTTTCCAGGGACCTGGAAGGACAGTGAGTGAATTCTCCTTGTGCTATATTGTGCTTAAAAAAAACATTTTTTCTAGGGACAGAAAACTGTAGGTAGGGAGAGTGTGTCAGTTTCTTTCACTGTCAAAGTCCTTGTTTCCAGGGACCTGGAAGGACAGTGAGGTAATTCTCCTTGTGCTAAATTGTGCTTAAAAAAAACATTTTTTCTAGGGACAGAAAACTGTAGGTAGGGAGAGTGTGTCAGTTTCTTTCACTGTCAAAGTCCTTGTTTCCAGGGACCTGGAAGGACAGTGAGGTAATTCTCCTTGTGCTAAATTGTGCTTAAAAAAAACATTTTTTCTAGGGACAGAAAACTGTAGGTAGGGAGAGTGTGTCAGTTTCTTTCACTGTCAAAGTCCTAGTTTCCAGGGACCTGGAAGGACAGTGAGGTAATTCTCCTTCTGCTAAATTGTGCTTAAAAAAAACATTTTTTCTAGGGACAGAAAACTGTAGGTAGGGAGAGTGTGTCAGTTTCTTTCACTGTCAAAGTCCTTGTTTCCAGGGACCTGGAAGGACAGTGAGGTAATTCTCCTTGTGCTAAATTGTGCTTAAAAAAAACATTTTTTCTAGGGACAGAAAACTGTAGGTAGGGAGAGTGTGTCAGTTTCTTTCACTGTCAAAGTCCTTGTTTCCAGGGACCTGGAAGGACAGTGAGTGAATTCTCCTTGTGCTATATTGTGCTTAAAAAAAACATTTTTTCTAGGGACAGAAAACTGTAGGTAGGGAGAGTGTGTCAGTTTCTTTCACTGTCAAAGTCCTTGTTTCCAGGGACCTGGAAGGACAGTGAGGTAATTCTCCTTGTGCTAAATTGTGCTTAAAAAAAAACATTTTTTCTAGGGACAGAAAACTGTAGGTAGGGAGAGTGTGTCAGTTTCTTTCACTGTCAAAGTCCTAGTTTCCAGGGACCTGGAAGGACAGTGAGGTAATTCTCCTTGTGCTAAATTGTGCTTAAAAAAAACATTTTTTCTAGGGACAGAAAACTGTAGGTAGGGAGAGTGTGTCAGTTTCTTTCACTGTCAAAGTCCTTGTTTCCAGGGACCTGGAAGGACAGTGAGTGAATTCTCCTTGTGCTATAGTGTGCTTAAAAAAAACATTTTTTCTAGGGACAGAAAACTGTAGGTAGGGAGAGTGTGTCAGTTTCTTTCACTGTCAAAGTCCTTGTTTCCAGGGACCTGGAAGGACAGTGAGTGAATTCTCCTTGTGCTATATTGTGCTTAAAAAAAACATTTTTTCTAGGGACAGAAAACTGTAGGTAGGGAGAGTGTGTCAGTTTCTTTCACTGTCAAAGTCCTAGTTTCCAGGGACCTGGAAGGACAGTGAGGTAATTCTCCTTGTGCTAAATTGTGCTTAAAAAAACCATTTTTTCTAGGGACAGAAAACTGTAGGTAGGGAGAGTGTGTCAGTTTCTTTCACTGTCAAAGTCCTTGTTTCCAGGGACCTGGAAGGACAGTGAGGTAATTCTCCTTGTGCTAAATTGTGCTTAAAAAAAACATTTTTTCTAGGGACAGAAAACTGTAGGTAGGGAGAGTGTGTCAGTTTCTTTCACTGTCAAAGTCCTAGTTCCCAGGGACCTGGAAGGACAGTGAGGTAATTCTCCTTGTGCTAAATTGTGCTTAAAAAAAACATTTTTTCTAGGGACAGAAAACTGTAGGTAGGGAGAGTGTGTCAGTTTCTTTCACTGTCAAAGTCCTTGTTTCCAGGGACCTGGAAGGACAGTGAGGTAATTCTCCTTGTGCTAAATTGTGCTTAAAAAAAACATTTTTTCTAGGGACAGAAAACTGTAGGTAGGGAGAGTGTGTCAGTTTCTTTCACTGTCAAAGTCCTTGTTTCCAGGGACCTGGAAGGACAGTGAGTGAATTCTCCTTGTGCTATATTGTGCTTAAAAAAAACATTTTTTCTAGGGACAGAAAACTGTAGGTAGGGAGAGTGTGTCAGTTTCTTTCACTGTCAAAGTCCTTGTTTCCAGGGACCTGGAAGGACAGTGAGGTAATTCTCCTTGTGCTAAATTGTGCTTAAAAAAAACATTTTTTCTAGGGACAGAAAACTGTAGGTAGGGAGAGTGTGTCAGTTTCTTTCACTGTCAAAGTCCTTGTTTCCAGGGACCTGGAAGGACAGTGAGTGAATTCTCCTTGTGCTATATTGTGCTTAAAAAAAACATTTTTTCTAGGGACAGAAAACTGTAGGTAGGGAGAGTGTGTCAGTTTCTTTCACTGTCAAAGTCCTTGTTTCCAGGGACCTGGAAGGACAGTGAGGTAATTCTCCTTGTGCTAAATTGTGCTTAAAAAAAACATTTTTTCTAGGGACAGAAAACTGTAGGTAGGGAGAGTGTGTCAGTTTCTTTCACTGTCAAAGTCCTTGTTTCCAGGGACCTGGAAGGACAGTGAGGTAATTCTCCTTGTGCTAAATTGTGCTTAAAAAAAACATTTTTTCTAGGGACAGAAAACTGTAGGTAGGGAGAGTGTGTCAGTTTCTTTCACTGTCAAAGTCCTAGTTTCCAGGGACCTGGAAGGACAGTGAGGTAATTCTCCTTGTGCTAAATTGTGCTTAAAAAAAACATTTTTTCTAGGGACAGAAAACTGTAGGTAGGGAGAGTGTGTCAGTTTCTTTCACTGTCAAAGTCCTTGTTTCCAGGGACCTGGAAGGACAGTGAGGTAATTCTCCTTGTGCTAAATTGTGCTTAAAAAAAACATTTTTTCTAGGGACAGAAAACTGTAGGTAGGGAGAGTGTGTCAGTTTCTTTCACTGTCAAAGTCCTTGTTTCCAGGGACCTGGAAGGACAGTGAGGTAATTCTCCTTGTGCTAAATTGTGCTTAAAAAAAACATTTTTTCTAGGGACAGAAAACTGTAGGTAGGGAGAGTGTGTCAGTTTCTTTCACTGTCAAAGTCCTTGTTTCCAGGGACCTGGAAGGACAGTGAGTGAATTCTCCTTGTGCTATATTGTGCTTAAAAAAAACATTTTTTCTAGGGACAGAAAACTGTAGGTAGGGAGAGTGTGTCAGTTTCTTTCACTGTCAAAGTCCTTGTTTCCAGGGACCTGGAAGGACAGTGAGGTAATTCTCCTTGTGCTAAATTGTGCTTAAAAAAAACATTTTTTCTAGGGACAGAAAACTGTAGGTAGGGAGAGTGTGTCAGTTTCTTTCACTGTCAAAGTCCTTGTTTCCAGGGACCTGGAAGGACAGTGAGTGAATTCTCCTTGTGCTATATTGTGCTTAAAAAAAACATTTTTTCTAGGGACAGAAAACTGTAGGTAGGGAGAGTGTGTCAGTTTCTTTCACTGTCAAAGTCCTTGTTTCCAGGGACCTGGAAGGACAGTGAGGTAATTCTCCTTGTGCTAAATTGTGCTTAAAAAAAACATTTTTTCTAGGGACAGAAAACTGTAGGTAGGGAGAGTGTGTCAGTTTCTTTCACTGTCAAAGTCCTTGTTTCAAGGGACAGAGAAGGACACCTGAAGGTAGCCCTTATTGCTTTTTTCCCATCTCCCTGCAGGCCATCTATTAGAATGTCTGGAAGGCAAACAAGGAGAGGCAGACAGTCAGGAGGCAATAAAAGAGGGCAAGCAGGCTCTGTGTCTGGGGGCAACAGTGCTGGTCGTGGACGCGGTGCATTGTCATCAGCACATGGCCATGGGACACGCTTGTCCTTCTTTTCGGCAGCTGGACATGTTGAGCCACATCATGCCGAAGACTTGGTAGAGTGGATGACCAAGCCCTCCTCCTCCTCCTCATCCTCTCTCACCCAGGCTCAGGGTACTGGAAAAGCAGCTGCCAAAGCGTCCTCTTCCCTGGTATCAATGTCAGACTCATCATCAGTCACTCCTTCCCTAGACCCACCATGATCTCCTCCTGAGGAGTCCCCCGAACTGTTTCAGCACAGTGTTGGGTACATGCTCCAGGAGGATGCCCAGCGTTTCGAAGGGTCTGATGATGAAACCCAGCTAGAGGAAGGCAGTAGCGTGAGAGCAGACAGAGGGGATGCTCAAGAAGGACACCAATCTGGCAGTCATGTTCCAGCAGCTGCAGCATACTGCCAGATTGGCTCCAGTGATGAGGAGGGAGGGGATGATGAGGTCACTGACTCCACGTGGGTGCCTAATAGGAGAGAGGAGGAGGAGGAGGATGAGGAGGAGGCACATCTCCAACGAGGCAGGATGCCCTTTGGTGGCCAGCGTAAGGGCAGTACACCGACGGAATCACACCGCAGAGCTCCGCCTGTGCAGGGCGCTGCCTCTGCCCGTCATTCAAAAAGTTCTTTGGTGTGGGCCTTTTTTGAGGCTAGTGCATCAGATCGCACAGCTGCTGTTTGCAACATATGTCTCAAGCGTATATCGCGTGGCCAAAACATCAGCCGCTTGGGTACCACATGCCTGACCAGACATATGTTGACCTGCCATGCAGCTCGTTGGCAAGCCTACCTCAAAGACCCACACCAAAGAACAAAGCGGACCTCTCCTTGCACCGCATCAGCTGGGATCTCCAACCCCACTATAACTTCAGTCCTCTCTGAAACATGCACTGAGAGGAATGAAGGTGTAGAATTAGGTGTGTCACAGCCAAGTACTTGCGGCCACTCTGCTAGCAGTACACCGACGTCCGATTCTAGCAGGCAAATTTCCCTGCCCCAGCTGCTGGACCGTCGAAAGAAGTTCACTCCCAGCCATCCACATGCCCAGCGGTTGAATGCTAGCTTGGCTAAATTGCTAGCGCTTCAACTGCTGCCTTTTCAGTTGGTAGACTCGGCCCCCTTCCGTGAGTTTGTGCAATGTGCGGTTCCTCAGTGGCAGGTTCCCAAACGCCACTTTTTCTCACGGAAGGCTATTCCGGCTCTCTACCGGCATGTGGAAGGCAATGTCTTGGCCTCGCTGGACAGGGCAGTCAGCGGTAAGGTGCATATTACCGCTGACTCATGGTCCAGCAGGCATGGACAGGGACGTTACCTTTCTTTCACGGCCCATTGGGTCACTCTTTTGGCAGCTGGGAAGGATGCAGGACAAGGTGCAGTAGTGTTGGAGGTTGTCCCACCGCCACGCCTCCAAAATGCTACTACTGGTTGTGACACACCTCTCTCCTCCACCCCTCCTCTTCTTCTTCCTCCATGGCCTCTTCCTGTGGTTTGTCCTATGAACCAGCGGTGCTCCGTAGCCGTTCACGGGGCTACGCAAGTACGCAGGCAAAAAGATGCCATGCCGTGCTTGCGCTGGTGTGTTTGGGGGACAGAAGCCACACTGGGGCAGAGGTCCTGTCTGCTCTGCAGGGCCAGGCCGAGAGGTGGTTGACGCCACGCCAGCTTAAGCCAGGAATGGTGGTTTGCGACAATGGCACCAACCTCCTCTCCGTCCTCCGACAGGGACAACTGACCCATGTGCCCTGTGTGGCTCACGTCCTTAACCTGGTGGTGCAGCGGTTCTTGGGCAGGTACCCGGGCTTACAGGATGTCCTGAGGCAGGCCAGGAAAGTCTGTGTGCATTTCCGCAGATCTTATAATGCCAGTGCTCGCCTGGCTGAGCTGCAAAAGGAGTTGAACCTGCCCAAGAACCGCCTTATATGTGACATGCCCACCAGGTGGAACTCAACGTTGGCCATGCTGCAGCGGCTGCACACGCAGCAGAGGGCCATCAATGAGTACCTGTGCGACTACGGCACCAGGACAGGGTCAGGGGAGCTTGGTTTTTTTTCTCCACGCCAGTGGGGCATGATCAGGGATGCATGCACTGTCCTGGCACCATTTGAGGAGGCCACGAGGATGGTGAGCAGTGACAGTGCATGCATCAGTGACACTGTACCTCTTGTCCACCTGTTGGAGCACACGCTGCGTGGAATAATGGACAGGGCACTTGAGGTAGAACAGAGGCAGGAAGAGGAGGACTTCCTTGCCTCTCAAGGCCCCCTTTACCCAGACAGTGTTCCTTCTGTCCCACCCATCGCACAGGAAGAGGAGGAGGAGGAGGAGGAGGAGGATTGTGTCAGCATGGAGGTGGAGGCTGGCACTCAGCATCATCAGCAGCAGTCTTTTAGGGATGATTTACAGTCCCAAGAAACCAGTGGACTTGTACGTGGCTGGGAGGAGGTGGCTGCGGATCATGTCGTCCTTAGTGACCCAGAGGACTCCGGAGCGAATGCCTCAGCAAACCTACGCTGCATGGCCTCCCTGATCCTGCAAAGTCTGTGGAAGGATCCTCGTATTCTTCGGATCAAGGAGAGGGACCATTACTGGCTGGCCACTCTCCTTGATCCACGGTACAAGGGTAAGGTTGCGGACCTTATGTTACCGTCGCAGAGGGAGCAGAGGATGAGACAACTCCGGGAGGCCTTGCAGAAAGGTCTGTGCAACGCGTTCCCAGAGACTGGGAGGTTACAAACTCCTGGTCCTGGACAACGAGTTGCTGAGGCTTCGGCCAGTCAAAGAAGGAGCGGTGGGGAAGGTGGCCGTCTGACCGATGCGTTCAGACAATTCTTTAGTCCGCAGCCCCAAAGTATGATCGGTTCCAGCAACCATCGCCAGCGTCTGATAAACATGGTGCAGGAATATCTAGGGGCAAGGTCAGACTTGGACACCTTCCCCACCGAAAATCCTCTGGCTTACTGGGTCTTGAGGATGGATCACTGGCCAGAGCTTGCACAGTATGCAATTGAGCTACTGGCCTGTCCTGCATCCAGCGTTCTTTCGGAACGCACATTCAGTGCTGCTGGAGGATTTGTCACGGATCACAGGGTGCGCCTGTCCACCGACTCGGTTGATCGACTGACTTTCATCAAGATGAACCAGTCTTGGATCACCACCAGCTACCACACACCTGATGCTGATATAACAGACTAATTGATTTTAACATGTCACATCCCTTCAAGACTGATGCTGATGCTGAGTGCCTGTGCTGTTATGTTGACTGGCTATCCTCCTCCTCCGAGTCCTCAATGATACGATTGATGATGATAGCTTGGAAGATCATTTTTGTTTATGGGTGCCGCCACCAGTGGCTAAGGCCCAATTTTTCAGCCCCTGTTTTACAGGGGCGTGTCATTACAATTTTTGAAGCAATACTTTGCAACAGGGCTCATTGCTGTGCTCCAAGTACAGTATCTGTGAGGGGTTGTAGTGTTGTGCCACCAGTGCCTAAGGCCCAATTTTTCAGCCCCTGTTCAACAGGGGCATGCAATTACAATTCTTGATCTAATAATTCACAGCAGGGTCCATTGCTGCACCCACCAAGAGTAACTCTGAGGGCTTACAGTCTTGTGGCAACGCCACCACCACCACCACCACGAAAGGCCCAATTTTTCTGCCCCTGTTCAAAAGGGGCATGTAATTACAATTCTTGATCTAATAATTCACAGCAGGGCCCATTGCTGCACCCACCAAGAGTAACTGTCAGGGCTTACAGTGTTGTGGCACCAGCACCACCATCAAAGCCCCAATTTTTACTACCACTGTTCAACAATTATATGTAATTAAAATTCCTGATATAATAGTTGACAGCAGGGCGTTCCAGCACCAACCAAGAGTAACTGAGTGCTTACAGTGTTGTGCCAACACCAACAACTAAGGGGCCTATTTCTGCAGAGTATATACGGCAGGTCCCTACTTTCAAACATCCAACTTACAAACGACTCCTACTTGCAAACGAAAGAAGACAACAGGAAGTGAGAGGAAATCTACCCCTAGAAAGGAAAATTCTCTCCTGTAAGAATAAATATGGGAGAAAGGGGTCTCATCTGTACTGATGCTTTATCAGCAATCTTTGTTTCAAGAAAAACACCACATTTCAAAAACAGTTGTCATTGGGACGGAAAGTGAGGTGAAATGTTCTGAACAGGGGCACAGACAGCAAAACAAATGTTACAGGGGTGATAACCCTTACCTATGTTTCCCAAAAAGTTTAAAAATAGATTTTTGGGCTGGAGCTACACTTCAACAATGTACCTGTTCAAAATTACAAACAGATTCTACATAAGAACAAACCTACAGTCCCTGTCTTGTATGCACCGCCTGTATACGGCTGTTCAGAGTATATAGGGCCTTTTTTATTTTATGTGCGGGGTTCCCCTTAATATCCATACAAGACCCAAAGGGGCTGGTAATGGGCTGGGGTAGGGGGGGGGGGGGTCATGGGGTAGCTATGCCATTTTTCTTAAAGAATTTCATCCATATTACCGGGACCAGACATTACATTAAAGCCGCAAGCAGTTTTAAATGGCTTTTTTTTCCTTTAGAAGTGTCATTTTGTGCAGGGACAGTTCTAAACACGGGAAACACGTGGCACTTCACAGGCATACTTTAGACACCCCCCAGGTACGATATTTAAAGGAATATTTGACTTTTTTTTTTTCACTTTATGCATCATTAAAATGACTGCTCCCGAAAAACGACCGTTTTTAAAACTTCTTTTTGCATTGATACATGTCCCCTGGTGCACAACCCGGGTTCCCAAACCCTATTTATGACAATAACATGCATAATAGTTGTTATAATTAGCACTTTAGAATTCGAACGTTCGCATCCATTGTATTTAATAGGGTTCTAATGTTCGTTCGAACTTTCGGTCCGTTCGCGGGTTCTGGTGCGAACCGAACCCGGGGGTGTTCGGCTCATCACTATTGATGACTCGTCTGGTGAAACCCCAGACAGAAGAGGTCTCACCACTCATGGCACCAAAGACCCCTACCACTAACCGCTCTATGAAACCAATACAGAGAGCCTGCTTCAAATGTGGGGGAAAAGGACATCTCAGGCGAGTATGCCCAAGCCTGGTAGTTGAGGAAAAGTCCAAACAGCTGGCGGGAAACTTCAGCGGGCCCCGGTGAAGGAGCCGACCGGGTGCCCATCATTTTCAGTGAGTTCCAAACTGAATGAGAAGCTAAGGAAGAGAAAAGACAAAACTCCTCAGAGGAACTATAGTATCCCTCAGCAGGGGTACACCCCAAAGAGAGAGGGCCAGACCCCTCAGAAGAGGCACAGCATTCCCCAAAGGGAATGCACACCTAAGAAAAACTATAATATCCCTCAGCAGGTCTGTACGCCCATTAAAAGGAGGGAAATCGATGCATACCAGGCCCAAGAAAGACTAAAGTCAAAAGGGAGATGGACGAGAGAGAGTCCGAAGGGAAAGGACCAGAAGAAGGCGACTCCTGCCAGGCCATATCCGGAGAAACTGGTAGGCCCATCTCCTGTAGTGCCCATTCAAGTGGAGGGAGTCTACACCAGAGCCATCTTGGATACTGGGGCACAAGTGACCCTACTATACCGGGATTTCTACGATAAGCACTTGAGTCATCTGCCCATCCAGAACATAGAGGAGCTGGAAATATGGGGAATTGGAACCCAGAGCTTCCCCTATGATGGCTATCTGCCCATCCGGATGACCTTTGACCCATCTGTGGCTGGGAAGGCCGAAGTGTTTGACACCCTGGCAGTTGTGTGCCCTCGGCCGCCAGGAGCCAACAAGAGCTCCCTTATAATAGGGACAAACACGGACCTGGTCCGAAGACTCCTGACCCCTTTAGTGGAAGAGAAGGGGCAAGCAGCCACCAAGATCCATCCCATGCTGAGGACGGCTTACCAAAGGCTGGTCCTAGAGCAGAAGACCCCGGTGGAGGGGATAGGGAAGGTGTGGAGACTTGGAAGAGGAGGGGTAGTGTTGCAGCCTGGCGAAGTAACCTGTCTCAGAGCCACTGTGAAGCTTACTTGGGAGCAGCCTGGACCCTTTGTCGTGCTGGAGTCCGACCCAAAAGGAGAGTCCTCAGGTCTGGAAGTGATACCAGAAGTGATTCCGCTGAAGGTTCTGAAGAAGGCCCATTGTAGAGTTCCAGTGAGTGTTAGAAACACTACCAGAGGCCCCATGGAAATCCCTGCCAGAATGCTGCTGGGCCAGGTGAGCCCTGCTGCCCCGGTTACCCTGTCAGAAGTAAAGGGGACGGGTGAAAGAGGAGATCTTTGGGAGAAGCTGTCCATGGAGAACTTGAATCTATCCAGGGTTTGGAAAGAGAGAGCCAAGGCCCAGTTGACTAGATGGGAGAAGATATTCTCCAGAGATGAGTTCGATGTGGGGTGTGCAAGGAGTGCCACCCATCGGATCCGCCTCCAGGAAGACAAGCCCTTCCAAGAGAGAGTCAGGCGGGTCCCCCTAGCAGATCTGGAGGATCTAAGGGAACAACTTGCAGAACTCAAGAGGACTGGTGTGATACGGGAGTCCAGGAGCCCCTATGCCTCTCCCATAGTGGTGGTCAGAAAGAAGAATGGGTCATTGAGGCTCTGTATAGACTACAGGACTCTCAACAGGAAAACCATCCCCGACCAATACACCACTCCGAGGATAGAGGATGCCCTACAGAGCTTGTCTGGAGCCAAATGGTTCAGCGTTATGGACCTCAAGAGCGGGTACTATCAGATCCCTATGCATCCAGAAGACAAGGAAAAGACAGCTTTCATAACCCCAGTGGGGTTCTTTGAATTCAATCGGATGCCCCAAGGTCTGTCTGGAGCCCCAGCTACTTTCCAACGTCTCATGGAGAAGACTGTAGGAGACATGAACCTTATTGAAGTCCTTGTATACCTGGACGATGTCATTGTCTTTGGGAGAACCTTGGAAGAACACGAAGAGAGGCTGGAAAAAGTGTTGAGAAGACTAAGTGAGGAAGGACTCAAGCTTTCGCCTGAGAAGTGTCGGTTCTACCAGTCTTCTGTGAACTATCTGGAGCACATAGTGTCTGAAGAGGGGGTGGCCACAGACCCTGAGAAATTGGAGGCAGTTACCTCCTGGCCACGACCCACCACAGTAACAGAACTCAGATCTTTCTTGGGGTTCTGCTCCTATTACAGGAGGTTTGTGGAAGGATTCGCCCGAATTGCTAGACCATTGAATGAACTACTCAAGACCGAGGGGGAAGAGGACGACTCAGGGCCCAGGAAGCCGGGAGAGTCAGTCAGAGATCAGTGGAACCAGAAGTGTGAAGAGGCCTTCCAGGCATTAAAGGAGAGCCTAACCACTGCCCCGGTCTTGGCCTACGCAGACCCAACCAAACCCTATGAACTGCACGTGGATGCTAGTCATGACGGTCTGGGAGGAGTACTTTACCAAGAACATGAAGGGCAACTGCGGCCTGTTGCCTACGTGAGTAGGAGCCTGAACCCCTCGGAGAAGAACTACCCCACGCACAAGCTGGAGTTCCTGGCCCTCAAGTGGGCGGTAGTAGACAAGCTCAAAGACTACCTGTATGGAGCGGAGTTCACTGTGAAGACCGACAACAACCCCCTGACCTACCTGTTCACCACGGCCAAGCTGGACGCCACTGGACACAGGTGGCTGGCCGCACTGTCTGGATTCAACTTCAGCCTTAAGTATAGACCAGGAGTGGGGAATCGAGACGCAGACGCTCTGTCCAGGAGATCTCATCTCCCCACCATTGAAATAGAAGATTGGACCCAAGTGGCACCGGACGGGGTGCGGGCCCTTTGTCAAGGAGCTGAATTCCAAGCTCGAGGAGGTTCCAGAGCAGAGGAAATAGGAGTTACCATAGTGGGAGTCCCCAAACACTACTGTGGAGTAGCTCAACTGGGAGAGGACAACCTGCCAAGACTGTCCAAGAAGGAGTTGAGGTGTGACCAATTGGAAGACCCCATGGGGAGATTGGTCCTGGAGGCCCTGGAGAATCAGGATCCAAACAGACTCATGCGTCAACCTTCAAAAGAAGCTCGCCTGCTGAGGAAGGAGTGGGATAGGTTGCAGCTACATCTGGGAGTGGTCTACCGAAGGGGCCCCTCTGATGACTCAGAAGATAAGTGGCAGCTGTTCCTCCCAGAGAAACATCGGGAGACTGTTCTGATTGCCCTGCATGACAATCATGGCCACCTAGGGGCTGAAAGGACCTTTCAACTTGTCAGAAGTCGGTTCTATTGGCCCTGCATGAGGGCAGAGGTAGAGGAGTACTGCCACTTATGTGCCCGATGCATCCAGAGGAAGACTTTGCCCCATCAAGCTGCCCCCATGGGCCATCTACAAAGTCAAGGCCCAATGGATCTGGTATGCATTGATTTTCTCTGCCTCGAACCCGACCTGAGTGGACTAGGAAATGTTCTGGTGATAACCGACCATTTCACCCGGTATGCCCAGGCTTTCCCGACCAAAGACCAGAAGGCCTCCACCGTAGCCAAGGTACTTATGGAGAAGTACTTTGTCCATTATGGGCTGCCACAGCGCCTCCATTCAGATCAAGGGAGGGACTTCGAGAGTAAACTGATCCGGAAGCTACTGGATTCTTTGGGAATCAAAAAGACTCGAACTACACCTTACCATCCACAGGGAGATGCTCAGCCGGAAAGGTTCAACCGAACCTTGCTCAACATGTTGGGGACTCTGGAAAGTGAGAAAAAGCAACATTGGAGCAAACACATAGCAGCCATAGTACATGCTTACAACTGCACCATCAGTGATGCTACAGGCTACTCCCCATATCGACTCATGTTTGGGAGAGAGGCGAGACTACCTGTGGACCTGGCCTTTGGCACCTCTCTGGACCATTCCTCAGTCACATCCCACAAAGGGTACGTGGACAGGCTCAGACAAAGCCTGAAAGTAGCTTATGAGCAAGCTCAAGCAGCTTCCGACCAAAGGGGGGCTAGAAATAAGAGAAACTTTGACTTAAAGGTCCGGGTGCAAGACCTACAGCCTAAGGATCGAGTGCTGTTACGCAACCTGGGGATCCCTGGGAAGCACAAACTTGCAGACAGATGGAGATCTGAACCTTATGTCATCTGTAGGAAGTTGCCGGGCCTACCTGTCTATAAGTTGAAACCAGAAGGAAAGGTAGGCCCACTGAAGATGTGGCATCGGAATCACCTGCTCCCACTTGCTGAGGCAGTTAGAATACCTCCTGCGGGAGACTCCCCTGAACGGGCCTCTATCCTGGATACTCCTAGGCCGAACACTCGGTCGCAGACCTCCCGGGCTGAAGAGGGAGAGGCCTCTCAACTTAGTGAAAATGAAGAAGGAGAACTTGATTGGCTGTGGCCTTCCCCAACTCCAGAAACTTCTAATATTGATCTTCCAGCCACTGAAGACACTCAAGATGGAACACTGAACCCAGAAGCCACAGAGTTCATCCCTTCTAGTCCTTCAGCAGAATACTGGGAAGATGCCCAGGATGGTTGTTCAGAGGAAGAGGTACCTGAGGCGCCAGAGCCAGACATCCCAAGAGAGCAAAGGGCTCGAAGAGTCATCCGGCCTCCTAAGAAGCTGACCTACCCACAAATGGGGAACAGTTCGGAAGACTCTGTAGTTACTGCTAGAAGGAATGCTGAGAATCCGAATCCTTCCACTGTCCATTTAGTGGAGGGCAACCCCAGCTCACTCTCTGGCACAGTTAGACAGGTCGCCCCCACTGAAGCGACCTGTAGACAGGACAGCTCCCCATCCTATGATGATTGGTGGGAGGCTCCTCTGTCAATCCTATGCAACCACATTGAATCTAAAATGTTTTGTAGATCTAAAAATGTCTTTGGGGACCAAAGATTCGAAGTGGGGGGAGTGTGTAGCGGGGTATTCCCCTTTAAGACAGAGAGAGAGGAAGTTTCAGGTGAGAGGTGAGTCGGGAGGAAGTAAAGAGACATTACTGGAAGTGAAAGCAGAGGAGAGAGAGAGATTACATCACCCATAACCCCATTCTTGTCATGTTCCACCGCAGAGACTGATGGGAGGGGTTATAAAAGGAGGAGGAGAGGCCGGGCTCGGCCTCTTTGGGACACGAGACTTGACAGACGGATCCTGCTGCGCGGATGTGTCGGAGCGCAGGGCCTGAAGCCTGGGGCCTTGCTCCGACCAAAGAGCCTTCCACCCCCCTCTGCGAGCCTGGGTGGCATCTGACTTTGTGAGCTACAGCCTTGTCGGATCGGGGGGGCCCGATCGTTGGAGAGATCAAGTGTGTGGGACACGGCCGGTGGAAGTTTCCCGGACTGGATCTGTAGTCCGGCGGGTGAGAGGGCATAAGCCCAGCTAAGATACTGTTACTGTATATAGGCCTATAGACTGCCGTGGCCTACAAGTTATTTTTATACCCCTATTGAAGAGCCTTGTCAGAACTGAGCCTGCGGCTTTATTTAACCAAGTTCTATACCCCTTGGATTACAAAGTTATACTCTGTTTAAAGTGCACCACCATTACAGACCTGCCGGTGAAGAAAGAAGGACTAAGTTAAATATTAGAACCAGGCCTGGTGGGGATTCTAGCGTGTTTGATTACTGCGCCATAGGGCACTTAGTTAATGATTGACCGCATGGCGCACCTGTAGCGTGTGTTACTACATAGTGTGTTAGAGTGGCAGGACGCTGCCCTTAGAAGTGATTATCTTGAACTGTGATTACTGTTACCCCCTTTATCCCTATTGAGAATATAAGTAAAACACTTTACCTATTACAATTTATTACTGTGTCCTTGCTTAGTTATTATATTGCATAGGACATATCATTGATTATTAGTACTAGCTGTGCCAGAAGGGGGTAGAGCCTATTGCCGGGGGTTGGCGGAGCTGTACTCAGGGCCCAAATCTAATTCTGCGGCCTCCTTACAGGAGGTATCGCTACATTTATATACGATATTTGTCAATAATATGTACCGTATTTATCGGCGTATAACACGCACCGGCGTATAACACGCACCCCAAGTTTAGGAGGAAATTTTAGGGAAAAAAACTTTTAGCAGGGAAGTTTAAGGAAAAATAACTTACATTTAAATGCAGCCTTGTCAGTGTCCATTGCAGCCTTGTCACAGTGCAGCCTTGTCAGTGTCCATTGCAGCCTTGCCCCAAAATCCATTTCAGCCTTGCCCCAGAGTCGCCGCGCAGCCTTGCCCCAGAGTCGCCGTGCAGCCTTGCCCCAGAGTCGCCGTGCAGCCTTGCCCCAGTGTCGCCGTGCATCATTTTAAAATTGGCGCCGAGACTGTGCGGACGCCGCCGAGAACGCCGGGGACGCAGGGACTGGGCGGAGCCGCCGCCGAGATACACATAGCCGAGTGTACTCGGCTATACTCGGCTTTTCTCGGCTCCGCTCACAGTCACGCCGAGTCCCGCCCTATGATGGACATAACACAGGTCCAATGGCGGGACTGGGCGTGACTGTGAGCGGAGCCGAGAAAAGCCGAGTATAGCCGAGTACATTCGGCTATGTGTATCTCGCTCCGCTCCGCTCACAGTCAGCGGAGACAGCTCAGGGATGTCAGTATCGGCGTATAACACGCACCCACGATTTTCCCCTGATTTTCAGGGGAAAAAAGTGCGTGTTATACGCCGATAAATACGGTATATCTTTGTAGTATATGTACAAATTTGTGCTCCGTTCTAAGGCCCCGATGAAGCGGGACTCCCCGCGAAAGGCGTAGGCCAGTTTTCTCGATTCTTCAGGTAGGACCATCACATCATGGATAGACTTACAGTAACTGTGGTTTTTAACCAGTTGTATTCAACTTTTTTATAGCTGACCATTTGTATATGGAAATGAAAGATGTGTTTATTTTTCAAGCCTATTTGGAATGTGTATTATTAGACCCTGCGCGGTACATGTAACGTCCCGCCCCATTTTTGTTCTCATTCAGTAATTTAATTGTATTGTAATTGTACTGTCTGCCCTCATGTTGTAAAGCACTGTGCAATCTGTTGTCGCTGTATAAATCCCATATAATAATAATAATTGTGGATTTCCAAGAGCTTGCGGTCGTTATTCTGTCTGCTGTAAAAGTGAAAGTTATTAGGTGCTGGGTGGGTCTTGGGGGCGGGGCTCCCTCAACAGTTGCAGATTATTTTTTTTTGGAAGACTGTTTCATGGTGTGGTCTAAGCACAGGTATTGACAAATTTACAGAGTTATAAAGGGGTTGAGGCATCACACTTTCATATTACATAACTTTTCTGAGAAACAAAGCCATATCAGTGGAGCTGTTAGTGCAATTCTTTATGTGCATCTTTGTTGTGGAAGGAAGTTCTTTTGTTAAAAATGTAGCAAAATCCCAGGCTAACTTTAGGCCTAATTGTAACCTCCAGAGTTAGGGACAGCTGACATCCCTCAATGTAGAGTGGGTTACAAGGCATGGTGGGTGTAAAGTAAGATGAACAGGTGGGCGCCAGACACTTTTTGGATGCAAAGAGATTTATTGTCTCTTGAACAAGAACTGTGGAAGAGAGGGTTGGGGCCAGGACACCCTTAGGTAGATGCAAAGATAATTAGTAGACTCCGAGACTTCTATAGGTAGACAGATATACAGGTGAAGGCCTCCAGCCGGACACCACTTCTGTATAGGTAGGACCGCTGTCTCCTATGGCAACAATCTTGTAGCTGTTACTAACGACAATTGTATTCAACTATTTGCAACAGTTCTCAGCTTTCACCACACTCACTGACTGTGGGTCTTGACTCAACAAGCTCCTAGCCTTTCACTAGACTTCAGATCCACTAGCCACTGGATCCCCTGAGCTCTTCCACATTAGCACTCAGTATCTTCCTCAAGTGTCACCCCCGCTTCCCTGCTGGGTCCCTGGCTTGGCACTCACTCCTCAAGCTTAACCCCCGCTGACACGTTAGGTCCCTGGCTTGGCACACACTGATGCTCCACAAGTGTCACCTCTGCTGTCCAGCTGGATCCCTGACTTGGCACTTGCTGAAGTTTTCCCACTTCTTCACCCTGTCACCGGCTGGCGAGAAGTCTGCTCTGGTACTGTCCTCAGCTTACTCACAATGGTCTCCGGTAGCAAGGTGGATGGTCCCTTACTGGCGACAGCTTCCCCCTCTACCTATGACCACGACTGGTTCCCCGGCCAGCAGAACCATTACTTCTGGTTGGACTACAAGCCTGCAGTCTTAACCTTATGCTGCCTTTCCTGCTTCTGGATAGGCCCTCAGACAGCCTAGCAGCCAGATGTCCCCGGGATAGGCCTTAGGTTTCTGGCCTAGCAGCCCGGGGCAGTACAACACACGTCCACCCAGACAGCCGTCCAGGTGGCACAGAACCCCGATCACCTGGACTCACCCAAATATATAGGTTCTCCCAGCAGGCCAGAGGGCCCAAGAAAATCCCTGCCCATTGGCTGAGACAGCCCATTCATTCTAATCTGTCCTTGCTATGCCCTTGTCTTCTCTAATGTCACCAGTCACAATGCCACCTGGTAACAGAAGAGAAAAGTGCAGCAATGCCAGAATTAGGGAGAAATCAATTGATCTCCTAACAATTGGCCAAGGCAACTATCGCCTGGCAACTAAATTTAATAGCAGGCCTGCCTAAACATCAGAGTGCTACAAAAATATTATATAAATATAAAAATATAATTAAAGTCTACAAAAAAATTAAAACATAAAAAAAAAAATGTACAGGAGCTTCCATAATCTAATCCTCAGGAGCCATTTAAAGACCACAAACCCTTAAATGAAAACTTTCTATGTCGCTCATCCCTACTTTTCAGTATTAGACTAATGTATCAAAGCCTGTATACTGTATGAGTTTGGCGTATCCATTATATGGCATTATTTGAATTTTTCACATTTTTATTTTGGAGGTAGTTTATTTGAAATCTTTATAATAAAAGTAGAAAATTTAGATTTTTTTTCTCTCTATTTTCTATTGTTCATTTTCTTTAATCTCCATGGAAATTTTACTGTGCTGTGAACACAATACGGCACGAGGTCATTTTCAATACACAAAATGTACAAAGCACATCTTCAGAGGTAGAAAAAAAAAAAAAAAGAATGGCTCAGTGGGAAACGTGTCGTGAAATGTGTTTATATGTACACATGCAATATAAACCATTAAGGTAGAATTGAACCCGACATGAATGAACAAAGCACATAGAGTGCATCTGCAGCAGAAGGATAAAATAACAGTTTAGTGGTAAACATGGTGTTAAATGTGTATATTTCTACCAATTAAAGTAAATTTTAACTCTGCTCTTAGTTTGCTCAAGCACTGTGCACCCAACAGTTTTATTTAACCACTTCAGCCCCGGAAGAATTGGCTGCCCAATGACCGGGCCATTTTTTGTGATACGGAACTGCATCGTTTTAACTGACAATTGCGCGGTCGTGCGATGTTGCACCCAAACAGAATTGACATGCTTTTTTTCCCACAAATAGAGCTTTCTTTTTGGTGGTATTTGATCACCTCTGCGCTTTTTATTTTTTGCGCTTTTAAAAAAAAAATAGCGTCAATTTTGAAAAAAAAGCAATATTTTTTACTTTTTGCTATAATAAATATCCCCAAAAAATATATAAAAAAACAAATTTCTTTCTCAGTTTAGGCCGATACGTATTCTTCTACATATTTTTGGTAAACAAAATCACAATAAGCTTATATTGAATGGTTTGTGCAAAAGTTATAGCGTCTACAAAATAGGGGATAGATTTATGGCATTTAAAAAAAATATATATTTTTATTAGTAATGGCGACGATCTGCGATTTTTATCGTGACTGCGACATTATGTCGGCCACATTGGACACTTTTGACACTATTTTGGGACCATTGTCATTTATACAGCGATAAAAATGCACTGATTACTGTGTAAATGACACTGGCAGGGAAGTGGTTAAACACTAGGCGGCGATCAAGGGGATAAGTGTGTCCTAGGGAGTGATTCTAACTGTGGGGGGGGGGCTACCACTGACATAACAGTGATCACTGCTCCCGATCACAGGGAGCAGTAGATCCCTGCCTTGTCACTAGGCAGAACAGGGAAATGCCTTGTTTACATCTCCCCGTTCTGCCACTCCGTGAGACGATCGCAGGCACCCGGTGGACATCGAGTCCGCGGGACCGCGGGCACGCTCACTAAGCACACAGCGGGGGTGCGCGTGCCCGCACGCCGGCAAATTCAAAGGGACGTACAGGTACGTCCGTTTGAGCAGCCGTGCCATTCTGCCGACGTATATGTACATGCAGCAGTCGGCAAGTGGTTAAAAAAAAATATATATATATATATATATATAATATTGTTTCTATATCCACTTCAGTCCTGGAAGGTTTTATCCCCTTCATGGCCAGGCCATTTTTTGTTCTTTAGCACTGCGCTACCTGGTAATTGTGCAGCCATGCAGTGCTGTACACAAATGAAATTTATATACCGTATATACTTGAGTATAAGCCGAGATTTTCAGCACATTTTTTTGTGCTGAAAATGCCCCCCTCGACTTATACTTGAGTCTGTGTCTATCTTCACCTTTGTGTGCCTGATCCCGGCCAGCCGTAACTTGGCATACATGTAGCCCCACTCTTCCTCTACAAGTGTGCAAAGTTTGTTGTCCGGGGGACCTACGGCCGGGGAACAGTGATTTTTCAAAGCCGGGCACCCCTTCCATAGACTCCCATGTTAAACGTCAGTCTAGTCACACAGCGCAGGAGATCGAGAAGGGAGATTGGGCACAGTGAGGCATGGACACAACAGTGAGGCATGGACACAGTGACAGTGAGGCATGGGCACAGTGACAGTGAGGCATGGGCACAGTGAGGCATGGACACAGTGAGGCATGGGCATAGTAAGGCACAGTGAGGCATAGACACAATGAGGCACAGTGAGGCATGCAGATGGACACCCTGGCTTATACTCGAGTCAATACGTTTTCCCAGTTTTTTGTGGTAAAATTTGGTGCCTCAGCTTATATTCGGGTCGGCTTATACGCGAGTATATACGGTAATTTTTTTACACAAATAAAGCTTTCTTTCGGTGTTATTTGATCATCACTGGGTTTTTTATTTTTTATTATATAAATGAAAAAAGGCCAAGAATTTTGAAAAAAAAACAAGATTTTTTACTTTCTGCTATAAAACATATCCATTAAAAAATTGTAAAACTCAAATTTCTTTATAAATTTAGGCCAAAATGTATTCTGCTACATGTCTTTGGTAAAAAACAAATCTCAATAAGTGTATATTAATTGGTTTGCGTGAAAGTTATAGCGTATACAATCTATGGTATATATACACTGGAATTTAGATTTATTTTTATTTTTTTATACTAGTACTGGCCGTGATCAGCGACCTATAGTGGGACTGTGATAGTGCAGAGGACAATCTGACACTAACTGACACTAGGTGGAAACTGACTAAATGATACTGACATCACCAGTAACCCTAAGGGTACTTTCACACTGAGGCGTCGCGGGCGTTGGCGGTAAAGTGCCGGTATTTTTAGCGGCGCTTTACCGTTGTATTTGTTGCGAATTTTGCCCGCTAACGGGCGAAAAAGGGTTAAAACCGCCCGCAAAATGCCGCTGTAGCGGCGCTTTGCAGGCAGTTCGGAGGCACTGCCCCATTGATTTCAATGGGCAGGGGCGCTTTAGGAGCGGTATATTCACCATTCCTACATCACCTCAAAGATTCGGCTGGCAGGACTTTTTTTTACCATCCTGCCAGTGCAACGCTCCAGTGTGAAAGTCCTCAGGAGTGGCTCTTTCAGGGCGCTTTGCAGGCGCTATTTTTAGCACAATAGCACCTGCAAAACGCCACTGTGTGAAAGCAGCCTAATACTGTGATCAGTGCTAATACTATACATTGTCACTGTACTACTGACCCCGGCTGGAAAGGGGTTAACATCTATGGGGCAATCAAAGAGTTAACTGCGTGCCTAAAAAGTGTAAAGTGTGTAGTGTGTGCTGCTTTTACCAAGCAATGTGGCTGTTTTTACTCCCTGCTTTGGAAGAAAATAAACAGCAACGTCCCTGCTCTCTATAGAGAGCCCTGTGTTGTTTACCAACACAGGGCTCTCTTCTGTCATTCGTCCAGCCTATCAGCAGGTCCTGGCCATAAATCATTGGCCAGTACCCGCTGATCAGCTTGTGCTGTAGTGAATGACAGCACAGCCAGTGCGCCCCCAACCAGGAAATGCTATATATATACTGTATATGTGATCCAGTGCAGCGGGAACGCACAGGAGGCAGTCTGGAACTTGATGTTCTTTTGTTTAGTGTTGCTGCTGATATCCTGCAGCTTCCTTGCAGTCATTTCCTGTCTACATGCACTCTAGTGATGGCTATAAGGCATTTCTCAGGGTGGGTTTCCTATTGGTGAAAACAGTGGACCATACCTACGTTATGTGTGTAGAAATTCATCAGAAGTTTAAATAAGAGGGTGACAACACTTTGGGAAATGGGGACTCCTTATAACAGGAAGTGCTTTGAACAGGGACCTCCACAAAAGGATCACTGGGTAGAAAACGGCAGATATTAATATATTGAAGATGACTTCTGGAATTACAGAGCTTGTTAAAGATGAGATTTTAGTGAGTAGGTTTACATCTACTTCAATGGCAATACACTTGTTATATTTGATGATGACTAGAACCACAGTCACTTGTTTCTACATTTTGCCTAAGCAGCTCAGTAAGCAGAAACTGAGCGTTATATCTGATTAAAAAAAAAAATGTTATGAGGAAATCAGGTCCATGAGTGTGAAGTGTAGAGTGAAGCTTCTCCTTCTTTTTTTACCACTGGAGTTCACAAGTCTTTTTCTTCCTAAGGCTCTATTCACACTAATGCGTTTTTTGATGCATTTTGCATTTTGCAGAAATGCAGGGAAATTTTTTAACATGGGTTTCTATGGAACATGTTCACATCAATGCATTTTTGTGCCTCTGCGTTTTTGGAAAGGGTCGGGGACATTTTGCAGCATTTTGCATGTAATAGAATTCAATGGACCCGCATCCAAAACGCGAATTTGACGAGATTTTCCCGCGATTTTATTTATTTTTTTACACTGTATATAGCTGATTGCTAAGGAGGGGGCCGGGGAGCCAGCTTCCGCGTCCTTAACAACCGATGAGTCATCAGCTGTCAGCTGGCTTCCAGCTCAATGTAAAAAAAAGAATGCCGGCTTAAAAAAAAAATCGTGAAAAAACCAGCGTGCGGTCCCCCCCCAGGTCCATACCAGGCCCTTGGGTCTAGTATGGATTCGGAGGGGACCCCCATGCCATTTTTTTTTTAAATGGCGTGGGGATCCCCCCAAAATCCACACCAGACCCTTATCCGAGCATGCAGCCCGGCATGCCAGGAAAGGGAGCGGACGAGCGAGCGACCCCCCCCTCCTGAACCATACCAGGCTGCATGCCCTCAACATAGGGAGATGGGTGCTTTGGGGCAGGGGGGCTCTGCGCCCCCCACCCCAAAGCACCTTGCCTCCATGTTGATGGGGACAACAGCCTCTTCCCGACAACCCTTGCCTGGTGGGTGTCGGGGTCTGCGGGTGGGGGGCTTATCGGAATCTGGAAGCCCCATTTAACAAGGGGGCCCCCAGATCCCGCCCCCCCTATGTGAATGAGTATGGAGTACATTGTACCCCTACCCATTCACTTTAAAAAAAGTAGTGTAGTGTTAAAAAATACAGTAGACAGTTTTTGACAAGTCTTTTATTAAAAATCTTCTTCTTCTCTGCTTCTTCCTCCAGTCTTCCTCCATCTTCTCCTGCATCTTCATCCTCCGGTCTTCTCATTCTAACCCTGCTTCTTCTTCCGCTCTTCTTCTGTCTTCTTTGTCCATTGTTCTTCTTCCTCTGCTGCTGCTCCCGCCAACGACCCTCCTCCAATGCTGCGTCCCGCTGATCTTTTGGCGCCGATGTCCTGCATTTGGTTAATAACGATGGGGGCGTGACAATCTGATTACGTCATCCGGAGGCCACCAGGCTTGAACCCTGCTGCAAAGTATTGCATCAAAAATTGTGATTACACGCCCCTGTTAAACAGGGGCAGAAAAATTGGGTCTTAGGCACTGGTGCCACAACACTGCAACCCCTCACAGATACTGTAGTTGGAGCGCAGCAATGAGCCCTGCTGCAAAGCATTGCATACAAAATTGTAAATACACGCCCCTGTTAAACAGTGGCTGAAAAATTGGGCCTTAGCCACTGATGGCGGTGCCCAGAAACAAAAATGTTCTTCCAAGCTATCAGCATGATCATGGAGGAGGAAGAGGATAGTCACTCATCATAACAGGATAGTCACTCAGCGTCAACATAGGCAGTCTTGAAGGGATCTGACATTTCCAAAAAAATGATTCGGTTACATCAGCATCAGGTGCTTGGTAGCTGGTGGTGATCCAAGACTGATTCATTTTTATGAACGTCAGTCGATCGACCGAGTCGGTGGACAGGCGCACCCTGTGATCAGTTACAAAGCCTCCAGCAGCACTTAATGTGCGTTCCAAAAGAATGCTGGATGCAGGACAGGCCAGTAGCTCAATTGCATACTGTGCAAGCTCTGGCCAGTGATCCATCCTCAAGACCCAGTAACCCAGAGGATTTTCTGTGGGAAAGGTGTCCAAATCTGATCTTGCCCCTAGGTATTCCTGCACCATGTAAACCAGACGCTGGCGATGGTTGCTGGAACCGATCATACCTTAGGGCTGTGGACTAAAAAAAATTCTGAACGCATTGGTCAGACGGCCACCTTCTCCACTGCTCCTTCTTTGACTGACCGAAGCCTCAGCAACATGTTGTCCAGGACCAGGAATTTGTAACCTCCCTGTCTCTGGGAACGCGTTGCACAGGCCTTTCTGCAAGGCCTCCCGAAGATGCTTCATCCTCTGCTCCCTCTGTGACGCCACGAAAAGGTCCGCAACCTTACCCTTGTAATGTGGATCAAGGAGGGTTGCCAGCCAGTAATGATCCCTCTCCTTGATCGCACGAATACGAGGATCCTTCCGCAGGCTTTGCAGGATCAGGGAGGCCATGCAGCGTAGGTTTGCTGAGGCATTAGGTGCGGAGTCCTCTGGGTCACTGAGGACGACATTATCCGCAGCCACCTCCTCCCAGCCACGTACAAGTCCATGGATGTCTTGGGACTGTAATTGATCCCTTGAAGACTGCTGCTGATGCTGAGTGCTAGTCTCCACCTCCATGCTGACACAATCCTCCTCCTCTTCCTCCTCCTTGTCCTCTTCCTGTGTCATAGGCAGGCCAGCAGGAACACTGTCTGGATAAAGGGGGCCTTGAGAGGTAAGGAAGTCCTCCTCTTCCTCCCTCTGTTCTGCCTCAAGTGCCCTGTCCATTATTCCACACAGCATGTGCTCCAGCAGGTGAAGAAGAGGGACAGTGTCACTGATGCATGCACTGTCACTGCTCACCATCCTTGTGGCCTCCTCAAATGGTGCCAGGACAGTGCATGCATCCCTGATCATGGCCCACTGGCGTGGGTTAAAAAATCCAAGCTCCCCTGACCCTGTCCCGGTGCCGTAGTCACACAGGTACTTATTGATGGCCCTCTGCTGCGTGTGCAGCCGCTGCAGCATGGCCAACGTAGAGTTCCACCTGGTGGGCATGTCACAGATTAAATGGTTCTTGGGCAGGTTCAATTCCTTTTTTAGGTCAGCCAGCCGAGCACTGGCATTATAAGGTCTGCGGAAATGCACACAGACTTTCCTGGCATGCCTCAGGACCTCCGGTAAGCCCGGGTACCTGCCCAAGAACCGCTGCACCACCAAGTTAAGGACGTGAGCCAAACAGGGCACATGGGTCAGTTGTCCCTGTCGGAGGGCGGAGAGGAGGTTGGTGCCATTGTCGCAAACCACCTTTCCTGGCTTAAGCTGGCGTGGCGTCAACCACCTCTGAGCCTGCCCCTGCAGAGCTGACAGAATCTCTGCCCCAGTGTGGCTCCTGTCCCCCAAGCACACCAGCTCAAGCACTGCATGGCATCTTTTTGCCTGCGTACTTGCGTAGCCCCTTGAACCACTGGTTCCGAGGACAAAGCACAGGAAGAGGCCATGGAGGAAGAAGAGGAGGGGGTGGAAGAGAGAGGTGTGTCAGAATCACCAGTAGTAACATTTTGGAGGCGTGGTGGCGGAACAACCTCCAGCACTACTGCACCTTGTCCTGTATCCTTCCCAGCTGCCAGCAGAGTCACCCAATGGGCCGTAAAAGATAGGTAATGTCCCTGTCCATGCCTGCTGGACCAAGAGTCAGCGGTAATATGCACCTTACCGCTGACCGCCCTGTCCAGCGAGGCCAAGACATTGCCTTCCACATGCTGGTAGAGAGCCTGCCACTGAGGAACCGCACATTGCACAAACTCACGGAAGGGGGCAGAGTCTACCAACTGAAAAGACAGCAGTTGAAGTGCTAGCAATTTAGCCAAGCTAGCATTCAACCGCTGGGCATGTGGATGACTGGGAGCAAACTTCTTTAGGCGGTGCAGCAGCTGGGGCCTGGTACAATCGGACGTCAGTGTACCGAAAGGAGATTGCCCGCAAGTACTTGGCTGTTACTGTGACACACCTAATTCTACACCTTCATTCCTCTCAGTGCAGGTTTCAGAGAGGACTGAAGGTATAGTGGGGTTGGAGATCCCAGGTGATAAGGAGAAAGGAGAGGTTCACTTTGTTCTTTGGTGTGGGTCTTTTAGGTACGCCTGTTAACGGACTGCATGGCATGTCGACATATGTCTGGTCAAGCACGTGGTGCCCAAGCGGCTGATGTTTTGGCCACGTGAGATACGCTTCAGACATATGTTGCAAATGGCAACGGTGCGATCTGCTGTACATGTCTGAAAAAAGGCCCACACCAAAGAACTTTTGGAACAACACGCAGAGACAGCAGCGCCCTGCACATGCGGAGCTCTGTGGTGTGATGCAGTCGGTGTGCTGCCCTTAAGCTGGGCCCTGGAGGGCATCCTGTCTCGTTGGAGATGTGCCCCCTCCTCCTCCTCCTATCAGGCACCCATAGGAGTCAGTGACCTCATCATCCCCTCCCTCCTCATCACTGGAGCAAATCTGGCAGTATGCTGCAGCTGGGGGAACTTGACTGCCAGATAGCTGTCCTTGTTGGGCACCCCCTCTCTCTGGGCTCACGTTACTACCCCCTCTCTCTGGGCTCACTTTACTGCCTTCCTCTAGCTGGGTTCCATCATCGGACCCTTCAAAACGCTGGGCATCCTCCTGGAGCATGTACCCAACACTGTGGTTAAACAGTTAGGGGGACTCCTCAGGAGGACATGGTGGGGCTAGGGAAGGAGTGACTGATGCAATTGAGCCGAGGGAAGAGGCCGCTTTGGCAGCTGCTTTGCCAGACAAAGTACCCTGAGCCTGGGTGAGAGAGGATGAGGAGGATGAGGACGGCTTGGTCATCCACTCTACCAAATCATGGGCATGTTGCAGCTCAACATGACCAGCTGCTGAAAAGAAGGACAAGCGTGTCCCACGGCCACGTGCTGATGAGGATGCACCGTGTCCACGACCAGCACTGTTGCCTCTAGACACAGAGCCTGTTTGCCCTCCTTTATTGCCTCGTGACTGTCTGCCTCTCTTTGTTTGCCTTCCAGACATACTAATGGCCTGCAGTGAGATGTAGCTGCACAAAGGGGGGATATATATATATATATATATATATATATATATATATATATTTATGTTTGGAGCCCTCTGTCTGAAGAGATATGGATCACATAAACACGTCACAAGACTAACAACACAAATAAGACCTGAAGTGTGGCCTGGCCTGCTGGACGGTATGCCAAGAGAAGGGGCCATACCTTAAGATAGAAATAATGGATAATTCTGTTGAGAATTGTTTAGAGAGGAGTGCCCTAAAAAGGGGATATGGGAGGGTGGGTACTGCGCACTAGAGCCGACACTGACCATCGTGGTTGGTCTGCTTAAGTACCCCTCGAACTCCTCCCATAATTTCAGGCCAGCATACTGGCCTTTCTATATATATATATATATATATATATATATTGTGAGGGGGTTAACTCGGTAGCGGGTGTGTGTGACCCCCTGGTTGGGCTCCCCACACAAAAACAGGGCCAGCAGACGGAGGTTGTGGTTTTCAAAATCAAAAGGTGCGGTTTATTTCTCTATGTACAGTGACAAAAACACAGCAAAGCCAAAAAGAAACATAAACAAAATAAATCCTGGTCAGTTTGACCTCTGACTAAACATGCAGGTTTCCTAAACTAACAACTGGGATCAGCCTGGTGCTGTCCTAGTCCCTAAGTCCCTGGTTTAGTAAAAGTCCAAACAAATAGCCACACAGGCTTTGCCTCACCGCACAGGGGTTCACTCTCCCTAGACAGTCCACACAGGTCTGGTTCCAGGCATGAGCTAACATCTAATGAAGCTGGGAGTTTTTATAGAGGCCTTTAAATGAGCTGACAAGCTTCAGCTGGTCTCATCAACTCCCTGCCTGCACGACGCCCAGCCCTCTCCCTAGAGGTATGAGTCATCCATGAGCCCACTAGCCTCAGCTGGGCTTCATCAACTCCCTAGTTGTCTAAGTCGGCGTAAAGCCTGAATCTGGGCGAAATATATCTACCCCCCTGGATGCAACCAGGTGACTTTACCTTCCTGCTGTCACATACCCCCCCCTCTTGTTTTAACCTCGGGGTTGGAACACCAGCAATCAGGCATTCATGTACTCGAGACAAAGCATCCACATTCCCCATTTGAACGCCAGGGCGATGCTTTACTGTGAAGTTGAATTCCTGGAGGGCCAGGAACCACCTATTCACTCTTCTATTTGTTTCCTTGTTTTGAGCCATCCACTTTAACGGAGCGTGATCCGTAACCATGTCAAAGTGCCTACCTAGCAGATAGTACCGAAGGGAATCTAGAGCCCACTTCACCGCTAAACACTCCTTTTCAACCGTGGCGTAATTTACCTCATGGGACTTCAACTTCCTGCTGAGGTAAATGACTGGGTGCTCTTCCCCGTTCCAGACCTGGGACAATACTGCTCCTAACCCCACATCTGACGCATCACTTTGTACGACAAAGTCTTTAGAGAAGTCGGGTGAGTACAACACTGGCTGGCTACATAAGGCTTGTTTCAAGAATTGGAATGCTGCCTCAGCCTCGGGGGTCCATTTAATCATGACCGACCCTTTCTCTTTCGTCAGGTTGGTTAGGGGCACAGCCTTAGAAGGAAAGTGGGGAATGAAGCGCCGATAATAACCCGCGATTCCCAGAAAGGCCCGTACCTGCTTCTTGCTGTTGGGACGTGGCCAACTCTGGATGGCCTCGACTTTGTTGAGTTGGGGTTTTATCACTCCCCTGCCAATGGTGTACCCAAGATATTTGGCCTCCTCCTGCCCAATGGTACACTTCTTGGGGTTAGCCGTAAACCCCGCTTCCCGGATAGAGTCTAGGACTGCTTGCACTTTTGGCAGATGTGAGGCCCAATCTGTGCTATGGACAATTACGTCATCCAGGTAAGCCGCAGCATACTTCCGATGGGGCCTCAGTATCTGGTCCATTTTCCGCTGGAATGTGGCCGGCGCATTCTGTAACCCGAACGGCATTCTCTTATATTGGAACGCCCCGTCTGGGGTTACAAATGCGGTTTTCTCTTTGGCCGACTTGGCCAGGGGAATTTGCCAATACCCTTTTGTGAGGTCAAGAGTCGTCATGTATCGGGCTGTTCCCAGCCGGTCGATCAACTCATCTATACGTGGCATGGGGTAGGTGTCAAATTTTGTAACTTTGTTCAACTGACGAAAATCGTTACAAAATCGCCAGCTCCCATCCGGTTTAGGCACCAACACAATGGGACTAGACCAATCACTTTGGGACTCCTCTATCACCCCTAAGTTCAGCATTTTCTGTACTTCCTCCCGTATTGCCTCCCGTCGGGCCTCTGGGATCCGATAGGGTTTTAACTTCACCCTTTCACCGGGCGGGGTAATAATATCATGCTCTACCCCAGATGTTTGTCCCGGCAGCTCAGAGAACACCTCCTTGTTGCGAAGCACAAACTCCTTAACCTCCTGTTGTTGGGGTTGTGACAAGGTGGCTGCTATTCCAACCTCCGGAATCACGCAACCAGTTTGAGCTGGTGACCAAGTTTCTGCGACTAGGGACTCTCTATCCCTCCAGGCTTTCAACAGATTAACGTGATATATCTGTTCGGGCTTTCGCCTTCCTGGTTGTCTGACCTTGTAATTCACTTCGCTCACTTTTTCCATTATCTCGTAGGGGCCTTGCCATTTGGCAAGGAATTTACTTTCAACCGTAGGGACAAGTACCAATATCCTATCCCCCGGGGAAAAGGTACGGGTCTTTGCTCCACGGTTGTACACTCTCTGCTGTGCCAACTGCGCTTGGGACAAATGTTCCTTCACGATGGGCATTACCTGTGCAATTCGATCTTGCATCAGGGCGACATGCTCAATCACACTCCTGTGGGGAGAACTCTCACTTTCCCAAGTTTCCTTGGCAATATCCAACAGCCCTCTTGGGTGTCTCCCATACAGTAACTCAAAGGGGGAGAATCCCGTAGAGGATTGGGGCACCTCCCTAATAGCAAACATCAAATAAGGAAGTAGACAGTCCCAATCCTTTCCATCTCTATCCACCACTTTCTTCAACATTTGTTTTAGGGTTTTGTTGAATCTTTCAACCAGCCCATCGGTTTGGGGGTGATACACAGATGTACGCAATTGCGTGACTTTACCTTCCTGCTGTCACAATATATATATATATATATATAAATCTGTGTGTATATATATATGTGTGTGTATATATATATATATATATATATATATATATGTATATATATATATATATATATTTATATATAATGCAGCTATCAGACTCCACTGCCTGCTGTGGTATTAGTATGGGAAAAGCAGCAAAGGTCTTCAGTTAGTTTTAGGTGAACACTGTGCAGAGGACACAGTACACTAACTGAAAATACTAGCAGCTCTCTGCCTGTGGTTTTATTACGAGAACACCACAAATTTTATTCAGGTTCCTTTAAGTGAACGCTCTGCAAAGGACAGAAGTACTGCAGTACACTACATGAAACTAATGCAGCACTCTGCCTGTGGTTTTATTATGAGAACACTACTAACTGTATTCAGGTAAGCTTTAGGTGAACGCTATGCAAAGCACACAGTACACTAAGTGAACCTCTGCTGCAGCTAGCACAATCACCTGCCTGCCTGTCACAGTATAGAGAACAGCAGTAACAGAACTAGCTAAACTAAATACAGTGTATAAATATATATACAACACCTAGGATGCATATATATCCTCTACACACTGTAACTGCAGCTAACTGACTCACCTGCCTCACCTGCCTTCGAAATTCCGCGAACAGCTGAACAGAAGATGTTCGAGTCGAACATGGGTTCGACTCGAACACGAAGCTCATCCCTACCGTTGTTATGGTAGCAGCTAGCTACCATAACCCTGGTATCCTCTTCAAGAGCGGGCAGTTCGCTTTCAGATAAAAGTGGTCTCTGAGGTGGATTCACCACAAGATCACTTTTATCGGCGGTGGGAGAGGGGCCCCCCTCCCTGGCTTGGTATGCAGACGAGTGAGGGGAAGATAGCCCCCACCCATCTCAATATCATTGCAGGGCGGAAGCGATGTCAAAACGTCACTTCCGCCCATAGCTCTTAAAGCAACATTTTTTTTTTAATTTTTTTTTCAAATGACATTTAATTATTATTATTATTATTATTGCATTTTAGTGTAAATATGAGATCTGAGGTCTTTTTGACCCCAGAACTCACATTTAAGAGGTCCTGTCCTTTTATAGGAATAAAAGTTACCCCATTTTTTTTAAACGCGCCCCGTCCCGACGAGCTGGCATGCAGAAGCGAACGCATACGTGAGCAGCGCCCGCATATGAAAACGGTGTTCAAACCACACATGTGAGGTATCGCCGTGATCGGTAGAGCGAGAGCAATAATTCTAGCCCTAGACCTCCTCTGTAACTCAAAACATGCAACCTGTAGAATTTTTCAAACATTGCCTATGGAGATACTTAAAAGTTTGTCGCCATTCCACGAGCGGGCGCAATTTTGAAGCGTGACATGTTGGGTATCAGTTTACACGGCGTAAAATTATCTTTCACAATATAAAAAAAAATTGGGCTCACTTTTCTGTTGTCTTATATTTTATTTAAAAAAGTGTATTTTTTCCAAAAAAAAGTGCGCTTGTAAGACCGCTGCGCAAATATGGTGTGACGGAAATTATTGCAACAACCGCCATTTTATTCTCTAGTGTGTTAGAAAAAGTAGGATTTTTAAAACAGCTTACCTGTAAAATCCTTTTCTTGGAGTACATCACGGGACACAGAGCAGCATAGTCATTACTATGTGGGTTATATAGAATTACCTTCAGGTGCTGGCACTGGCAACTTACAAACAGGAAGTACCCTCCCCTATATAAGCCCCTCCCATCCGGGAGTACCTCAGTTTTGTAGCAAAGCAATACGTGTCCCCAAAAGAGGGGTGGGAGCTCTGTGTCCCGTGATGTACTCCAAGAAAAGGATTTTACAGGTAAGCTGTTTTAAAAATCCTACTTTCTTGTTCATACATCACGGGACACAGAGCAGCATAGTCATTACTATGTGGGACGTCCCAAAGCAATGGCAGATGAGGGGGGGGATACACCATACATAAGCTGGGCGCCATCAGGCATGAGGATCTTTTGCGGCCTGCAACACACTGCGCCCAAAGGCGACATCCTCCTGACTTCTCACGTCCACCTGGTAGAACCTAGTAAACGTGTGTACTGAAGACCATGTTGCGGCCTTACAAATTTGCGCCAGGGAGGCCTGGTGATGCACTGCCCATGAAGTTCCAATTGCTCTCGTGGAGTGCGCCCTAACTTTGAACGGAGGCGGTCTACTTTTCAAGCCATAGGCTTGTATTATGACCTGTCGAATCCACTTGGCTAAAGTAGATTTTGATGCTGCCTGACCCTTTCTGGGGCCTTCCGGCAGAACAAACAGAGAATCCGTTCTACGAATCTGAGCAGTGGCTTTTAGATAAGCTTTAACTGCTCTTACTACATCCAAAGAATGCAATAACTTTTCCTCTACCGAGCTTGGTTTGGGGAAAAAAGAAGGAAGAACCACATCCTGGTTCAAGTGAAACCTCGATACCACCTTAGGAAGAAAGGCTGGGTGAGGACGTAATACTACTCTGTCCTTATGGATAACCAGATATGGCTCTTTACAGGACATGGCGGCTAATTCCGACACTCTTCTAGCCGAGCATATGGCTACTAAAAATATCAATTTCCTGGTGAGTAGAACCAAGGAAATGTGCCGCAAAGGTTCAAATGGCTGCTTCTGCAGAACCGACAGAACCAAATTTAGATCCCATGGGCATATGGGAGCCTTAATCGGTGGAATAATACGAGTCACACCTTGCATAAAGGATTTGACAAGTGAATGCATAGCCAGGGGCCTTTAAAATAGTATTGACAAGGCCGAAACCTGGCCCTTGATAGTACTTAAGGCAAACTTCCTGTCTACAGCCCACTGCAGGAAGTCCAGAATTCTGCCTATAACGTACTTACGTGGATGCCATTTTCTGGCCTCGCACCAAGTGATGTACGCCTTCCAAACTCTATAGTAGATCTGCCTGGATACAGGCTTCCTGGCATTGATTATAGTTGATACCACAGAGTTAGAGAGACCTCTCTTCTTTAGGATGTGGGACTCAATAGCCAGGCCGTTAAACTTAGAGTTAGTAAGGAAGGGTGGTATATCGGTCCTTGCGAAAGCAGGTCCGGACGACGTGGAAGGGTCCAAGGACTCCCCACAGACATTTTGATGATCTCCGCGTACCAGGCCCTTCGGGGCCACGCTGGAGCCACCAGGATCACCGGCTTCTTCTCCAACCTGACTCTGCGAAGGAGTCGAGGCAACAATTGTAGCGGAGGGAATGCATATATCAGTCTGAACTGATCCCAAGGGAACACCAGAGCATCCGAGCCGCAAGCGAGGGGATCCCTTGTCCGGGAGACAAATCTGTCCACCTTTGCGTTGAATCTGGATGCTAGCAGATCTACATCCGGTGTTCCCCACCGCTGACATATTGCTCGGAAGACCTCGGGATGAAGGGACCATTCCCCTGGGCATAACTGTTGGCGACTCAGAAAGTCCGCCTTCCAATTCTCCACCCCTGGAATGAAGACAGCTGATATACATGGGACATGCTTTTCTGCCCATTCCAGGATGTGACTTACTTCCCTCTGGGCTGCACGACTCCTGGTGCCTCCCTGATGATTGATATATGCCACTGCTGTGGCATTGTCTGATTGAATTCTGACAGGGGACCCTTGGAGTCTGGATGTCCAGGCTACTAGGGCGTACCGGGCTGCTCGTATCTCTAAGAGATTGGTGGGCAGGGTTTTTACTACATTTGACCATCTGCCCTGGAGAGACCATTGCTCCAGTACTGCCCCCCAGCCTGTAAGGCTGGCATCTGTAGTGACCACCTTCCAAGATATCGGGCTGAAGGGTTTTCCCTTCTGGAGATTCTGGGGGATCAACCACCAGCAGAGACTCTTCCGAACGGAAGGGGACAAAGCCATCGAGAAGTCTAGAGCCTGAACTTTTCCGTTCCAGGCTGATAATATGGCCCTTTGTAAATTCCTTGAGTGGAATTGGGCGTATGGCACAGCTTCGAATGATGCTACCATCTTTCCTAGCAGCCTCATGCACAGGCGTATGGACGGCTGTCTTTCTGCACAAAGCAGACGGACCAAGCCCCTCAAAGAGGATACCTTGTCTAGAGGTAAGAAAATCTTCCTCTGGTCTGAATCCAGCCGTAGCCCTAGATATACCAGGTTTTTCACTGGCTGTAGGGCTGACTTGTCCAGGTTGATGACCCAACCGTGAGATTCTAGATACTTGATTGTATCGACAATTACCACTTCTAGCTTGGCAACTGAGTGGTCCATCAACAACAGGTCGTCTAGGTATGCCATTATCGTTACACCCCGTGTTCTTAGATCGGCCAACAGTGGGGCCAGAATTTTTGTGAACACTCGTGGTGCTGTGGCCAGACCGAATGGTAAGGCTCTGAACTGAAAATGGCGCCCTTCTACTGCAAAGTGTAGGAATTTTTGATGACCTGGAAAGATGGGAACATGCAAGTAAGCATCTTTGATGTCGATCGAGGCTAACCATTCCTCCCCTTGTAGGGCAGCGGTGACCGATCGGATCGACTCCATCCGGAAAGACCGGACGTTTAGAAATTTGTTTAGACTCTTTAGGTCCAATATGGGTCTTATGTCCCCGTTTGGCTTCGGGACTGTGAAAAGGTTTGAGTAGAAACCCAACCCCCACTCTTCCATAGGAACCTCCATAATTACTCCTTGGAGCAATAGTTGTTCTAACGCCAATAGGAGAGACCGTCTTTTCAGAGGGTCTCTTGGCATGCCTGACCACATAAAATGGGACGGAGGAGACTCTTTTAACTCCAACTTGTATCCCAGAGTTACTGCGGAGAGCACCCATCTGTCTTTGATCGTCTCCCGCCCGGTCTCTGCGAACAACTGAAGTCTTCCCCCCACCCGTTTGAGTGGGGGCAGCCCTTCATAGGCTTGACTTGGAGGCTGGTTTAGTACCTCTTCGGATCCAGGGCTTTTTATTACCCTGTGGCTGTCCCTGATTTTTACCTCCTGAGTTTGACCGAGGAGGCCGTCGGAACTGCTTAGTAGCAGACGTCGCAGGGATAGGAGAGGTAGTCCTCTTAAAAGATGGACCCCTAGACCTCTTCTTACTCGGTAAGAGAGTACTTTTACCACTGGAAATCTTCTGGATATACTTATCCAGGTCTTCGCCAAAAAGGCGTTCCCCATGAAATGGGAAGCTAACTAAGAGCTTCTTACAGGGAGCTTCAGCAGACCAGTTTTTGAGCCACAGAAGCCTACGCATATGTACCAAAGACAGCGTGAGGCGGGAGGCCTGATGGATAGAATCCTTGATGGCGTCAACCGCAAAGCATAATGCTCTAGGCAGATCAGCCAGAGCCTGGGCCTGTTGGTCTGGCAAATCCCTCAGGACCATTTTCATTTGATCCTTTAAAGCTTGGCAGACTCCAATAGCTGCCACTGCTGGCTGTGTAACAGCCCCTGCTGTGGAAAAAGCAGATTTTAATAAAGATTCCAATTTTTTATCCACTGGATCTTTGAACATTTGAACATTATCTACTGGACATGTCAGTGATTTGTTCACAGAAGAGATGGCTGCATCCACCGTAGGAACATTCCATCTCTGGGTGAACTTTTCCTCCATGGGATAGATCACCGGAAACCTTTTAGGCGGAACAAATAGTTTATCAGGATGTTCCCAGTCCTGGTATATAAGTCCTTCCAATAATGGATGTATTGGAAAGAAGCAATTAACCTGGGGAGCTTTTAGCGACCCCAATGAGGAGACAGCAGTAGTTGATGGTTCAACAAGAGGCATTTTAAATGCAGATCGAACCATGTCAGTTAGGGTCTGGACCCACAATCTTTCAGTCTGTGATGCTGAAAATGGTTCATCTACTGTCGATTCCTCAAAAACAGAGCTAACCTCCTCCTGATCCCCTTCAGGTAGGTCGGTCCCTTCCTGGGACTGTTGCTCTGCCAACAGGCACTCTAATGGAGGTGATGGAGATCTGGCGCGCTTTCTTTCCTGTAGAGAAGAAGCGATCAATGCAGCCAATCTCTGCTCCAATCCCTCCAGAGTTGAGGAAAAAACCTCCTCTGTTATATATGCAGGAGCAGGTGGACTGAGGACAGCCGCAGTACCTGGCACTCCCGGGGGTTCCTTATGGGTATTAACCTCTGATTTCTCAGGGGAGGAGGGTGCAGATGACTGCTCCAGATCCTCAGAGCCCGATGGAGACCCCCTACACTTCCTGAGAGGTATATCTCGGAGTTTTTTAGGCGGCATATTCCTTAGTTCAAAGCTGAGGTATTCCAGCCGCAATACACCCCTTACTGAAATAGTCTAATGCAATTTGCTGCTATGTACATCAGTGGGTGTCTACTAATGCGTCTTTCTGGGGATGCCTGTATCAACCGCCCGCTGTAAGCCCCTATACCATGCTACCAGCTCCTTTTCATGCTCTGTGTCCATAGCAAGCAGCGTGGACTGAGTCCTTTTATCTTGCTGGGACGCCCGCACATGCGCAGAAGCGCTGGGCGCACAGAGCGCGTCATCCGCCAGGCTCCGCCCCCTTTTTTGAAGCTAAACCTTATAAAAAGAAAGCATGTGTGCGCGCGCGCGCGTGCACGTGTGCGCTTTTGGCGCCATGTAGGGAGAGGAGCCAGGGTCCCTGTTTCACCAGGACTCGGGGATGGAAGGACACTACTTGGCAGCATGACAGAGGAATGCAGCTTCCCTGATAGAGAGCTCACTCATCTGCCTGGACTTTCACCATGGAAGGAATAGTCCCAAGAAAAAAGACGTTCCACAGCGGCCTCTAGTGGACAAACACAGGTACCGCACTTTTGTCTTTTTTTTTTTTTTTTTAAAACCTCCTTTATGAAAAACATTTCCAGGTTTACAGTTTTTTTAAAACTTCCCTTATGAAAAAACATTTCTAGGATTTCTTAGGCATATACAGCTATTAGCGGGAATACCCTTTAGGTAACAGGCAGAAAGACATATTAGGCTTGGGGGTCCCCTCAATAGAACCAAGTTCCTGAGGGGCCCCCACTTACCTTTTCCCCACCGCAGGACTTTGTTTGGTCCACAGAAGCCCAAACTTCACCTCTCACGGCAGGCATTGTACTAGACCTTCAGGGACCGGGTTCCCAAGGATTCCACTCCCCTGGACCTGTATAGCACCCTGCACAGATAGCCTCTTGGTTTTGGGTATGACCAGAGCTCTGGATCCCAGGGTCCAGCCCTCCTAAGAGAGGCATTACAGGCAAAACCCTGCTCTTCTCTGCAAGGCCCGGGTACCGACCGTTTAGCTATGAAGCTTTTTTGGTCGGATCCGGAATAGCTTGCTAAGGCCCAGAGAACCTGTACACAAGCCCAGATGAATACATGTTAACCTTGGCCAACACCTTAGACACTGGCAAAAAACTGAGGTACTCCCGGATGGGAGGGGCTTATATAGGGGAGGGTACTTCCTGTTTGGAAGTTGCCAGTGCCAGCACCTGAAGGTAATTCTATATAACCCACATAGTAATGACTATGCTGCTCTGTGTCCCGTGATGTATGAACAAGAAATTTATATACAATGTTTGGGGGTTCTAAGTAATTTTCTAGCAATAAAAAATGTTTTTAACTTGTAAACACCAAATCTCAGAAAGAGGCTCGGTCCTTAAGTGGTTAAAGGGGTAACTCCACTCTCATGGAGAAAAAAAATATAGCAAATAAGAAAAAAATATATACTCCATATAAAACAAGCCAAATTTTAATTGAACATTATTAAAAAAAATCAATCTTTCCTTTTCCATCTGCAGCACTGTATTTTTCTGTAAAATGCAATATGAATATGGTAACCTGGAGGAATTCTGTACACATTTGGAAAATGTAATTTCCAGCTTGTGTGATTAGCTCACTGATCTCCCTAGAAGTCTGCACTAAGATATAAGTCAGATTTTAGGCTTCCCCTGCAACAAAAAATTAATTTTTGGTAAGATACACCCAAAGGGTTAATCACTTCTAAAGCTCTACAGACCCTGCCACTTTTCTCATTATAGTACTGGGGGAATCCGTAGTGGAGAAGGATCTGGGGGTTTTGGTAGATCATAAGCTCAATAGTGGCATGCAATGCCAAGCTGCGGTTTCCAAAGCGAGCAAAGTCCTTTCTTGTATTAAGAGAGGTATGGACTCCAGAGAGAGAGATATAACTTTGCCCCTGTTCAAATCATTAGTAAGACTTTACCTGGAATATGCAGTTCAGTTTTGGGCCCCAGTTCTCAAAAAGGATATCGGGGAACTGGAGAAAGTGCAGAGAAGGGCAACCAAACTGATAAGAGGCATGGAGGAGCTCAGCTATGAGGAAAGATTAGAGCAGGAATCCTCAAACTATGGCCCTCCAGCTGTTGCGGAACTACAAATTCCATGGGGCGTTGTAAAACTCTGACATTCACAGACATGACTAGGCATGATGGGAATTGTAGTTCCTGAACACCTGGGGGGCCGTAGTTTGAAGACCCCTGGATTAGAGGAACTGAATTTATTAACTCTTGAGAAGAGGAGAATAAGGGGGGATATGATCAACATGTACAAATATATAAGGGATCCATATAGTGAACTTGGTGTTGAGTAATTCACTTTACGGTCAACACAGAGGACAAGGGGGCACTCTTTACGCCTAGAGAAAAAGAGATTTCACCTCCAAATACGGAAATGTTTCTTCACAGTTATGCCGCATACACACAATCGTTTTTAATGACGAGAAAAATAGAATTTTTTAAAATGGTCATTAAAAATGATCGTGTGTGGGCTTTCCAGCATTTTTCCCGACGAGAAAAACGCAGAGAATCACGACGAGAAAAATTGGAACATGCTCTTATTTTTCACGTCGTTTTTTACATTGTCGTTTTTCTCATCATGAAAAACGGCCGTGTGTGGGCTTTAACGACAAGAAAAAAATGTGCATGCTCAGAATCAAGTGTAGCGGGGTCTTTAAATTTAGTTGGGGTACACCTGGGGGTAGTGTGACCCAGGTGTGTAATTGTGAAGGTTCTGGACCCCTTTTTGTAATTTGTGGAGGATTGGGTGGTGTATTATTCTCCTTGGCCTGTGGGTGGCGGGGTACCTACAGGCTCAAGGTAGAATCACTGCCGCAGTGCTACCCTTTTTGTCCCTTTCCGGAGATGGTACGGCTGGGACGGGGAACCCGCCGTGGTGTTGAAGGGAGGAGATAAAAGGGGGAGACGCCCTCGCCACGAGGGTTTCGAGGATTTTCTCTTCACGCACCCAGGCACCTTAGGCCTGGGTGCGGGCGGTTAAAGGTTCCGGCCCAGGCGCCCTAGGCCTGACCGGAATGAAGTTGGGGTCCATCCCAGGCACCTTCAGCCTGGGGTGAGGTACTATATCGTAGGCCTGGGGCCCAGTAACTTCGACTGGGTCCCGCGAGGGCGAAGTGTTCCGAGGGTGCCGCCTTGCGAGGGGACCCGTATCTGAGGTGAGGAGGCCGGGGAGGTCACCCGTCCGGAGATTCCGGAGCAGCATCAACCCGGTGACGGATGGGCCTCTGGTAACTCCCTTAGAGGGACATCTTCCCCTGATAGGGGCCGCAACGCAGCCAAGGTACTCCCATCTATGTTCTATGGAGTTGCTGGTAGAGACTCACAAGTTCTATGTTCTGTGCTAAGCAAAGCTGCTATAACCCCTGGTGAAACCACAGGGGTTTAGATTGAATTTAGGATAGTGCCTCGACCTGCTCATCCCACCGTTTGCATTATGTTATGGGTCGCAACTAATCGGCTGTGAAAGAACTGTTTGTTGTGGAAGTATAATAAACAAGTGTTGGACCCTGCATCGGTGTATGGACTCTGGTTAATGGGAGCAAGGGAGGTTTCAGCATAGCAGGACTGAGCTTCATAACTAACACACATTGCCCCGAGGAATGTACTGATACTGGCCTTCACCTCACCCACAGCTATGGGGAGGACATGGGCCGTAGCGCATCTCACCCTGTCACGTGACATACCCCTAGAAAAAGGAGATGGGGTGAGGCCGCTACACAAGTATGAGACGGGAGCGCTCATTCTGGTAAAACTAGCGTTCGTAATGGAGATAGCACATTCGTCACGCTGTAACGGACTGAAAAGCATGAGGCTGAAAAGCGCGAATCGTCTCTCAACTAACTTTACTAACATGAAGGGTGGCGCCATCCGAATGGAACTTCCCCTTTATAGTGCGTACGTGTTGTACGTCACCGCGCTTTACTCAAACATTTTTTTCCACGATAGTGTGTAGGCAAGGCAGGCTTGAGAGGAAACACGAAAAATCACGTCGAGAAAAATGCTGTTTTTTTCAATGACATTAAAAACGGTCGTGTGTACGCGGCATAAGAGCTGTGAAAATGTTAAATATACTCCCTGCAGAGGTGGTTCTGTTCAGCTCAGTAGATTGCTTTAAGGGGGGGGGGGGGGGGGGCGGATTGTACTTGGTTACCATTGGTTTTAAATATAGTGTTTATACCAATGCCAAAATATAAAAAAAAATGACTATAAAATTACTATATAGAATATTATCTTTCCCTATACAGAATTGTTAGCTTTCCCTAATAGCACCAACACACACTGACAATATGGCTTGAGGGAAGAGGTTGGTGCTTTGTTACCCATTCCTACAGATTATTGGCTCTTATGACCAGAGGTCATAAGTTCAGCTTATCTTCCTCCTCCCCCCACTTCCACATTTGGCACTTTTTGGGGGAGAAGCGGGTACCTGGTTTTGACAGGTACCCACTCCCACTTCCGGCTCAGTTCGGCATGGCGAAGGAGGCCAGAAGTTCGGCTGCGCCTCCCCCCCCCCCCCCCCAAGCAGCAATTTGCGCATGCGCAGTAGGAAATCGGCTGTGAAGCTGTAAGGCTTCACTGCTGGTTTCCTTTAGTCAAGACAGCGACGGCAGCACCCAAGAGCCCGGGTTAGGACACCACTGGATGCCTGGACAGGTAAGTACCCTAATATTAAAAGCCAGCAGCTACAGTATTTGTAGCTGCTGACTTAATGTTTTATTTTTTTCTGGGGGTGCTCCTCTTTAAGGCTTTGCTCTAGATCAGGGGTCTAAAAACGTTCTAAACAAAGAGCCAGTTTATTGTCCTCCAGAGTTTAGGGGGGGCCGGACTGTGGCCATTAGGAGTAGAAAAAAGGAAAAGGGAAAAAACAATGCCCCATCGTTGTTGTCAGTGGGAGGAATTGTGCCCTATCATTGGTGCCAGTGGGAGGACTAGTGACCCATCGTGGTCGTCAGTGGGAGGAATTGTGCCCCATCGTTGGTGTCAGTGGAATAAACTGTGCCCTATCATTGGTATCAGTGGGAGGAAAATAGTGCCCCATTGATAGTCTCAGTGGGATGAATAATGCCCCATCGTTGTGTCAAGTGGAGAAATCGTGCCCCATTGTTGGTATCATTCAACCCAATTGTTGGCGTCATTTATTAGGAATTGTGGCCCATCGTTGGTATCATTGGGAGAAATTGTGCCCCATTATTGGTGTCAGTGGTGGGGAATTATGCCCTATTGTTGATATCAGTGAATTGAATAGTGCCCCAAGGGCTGGATAAAAGAGACCACTTCTCTAGATTATGGGTTGGTCCTTTTTTCTGGTGGCAAACCTGTAGGATTTATGGCCCAAAGTTTGTGGTTTGTGAAACAATTTTAGTGGTGAACCTTTTGCCTATGGCAGACTTGTAAGATAACTGGTAGGTCCACTTTATATAACATCCATCCCATTTTTTCGGTAAAGAAACTTTACTTTACTTACTTATGTTTGGTGATCTTCAAAGTACATTAGATTGCACTATGTGAGATACCTCTCACATCTATAGAATGTTCCTTTTTTAGATCAATCTCAAATAAGCTATTTGATGAGAAAACATCTACAGAGAAATTACATAATTATTTTATTTTCTCTTGCTTTTGGTCAATACATAGCATGCAGAGCTACCATTAATGTACTTTTAGTTTGAAAGATCTCAAGAAAACTATACAGCAGGCACGACTGCCCAGAACATTACATCAATAACATCGATTTCATTTTCTGCTTCACTAGAAACATCATTTGTGATCTTTCCTACAGTTAGAGTTTTATTTTAATTGTTGCAATTTTCTTTTTCACCATGGTGTTCTATTTTGAGGCTACTATAGGACCCTACAAGATACACGAGTGAAGGCAGGCGCAGTCTATTTTCTCCACTGCAGGTAGCGCTTATCTGCAGCTGCAACGCAGGTGGAGGAAGTCAAAAGGAACCTAGTTCCTCTATGGTTTCCTCGGTCACAGGGAGGCAGCTATGTGATTGGATGTTGGCACCCCTTATGACTTTGGCAGCCATCTTGGGTCAGGCAGAGTCTATATAAGACCGTGGCTCTTGGGTTTGTGACGCATATTGTGCGAGTAGTTAGAGTATGTACAGGTCACCTGTCTGTCAGGGACAGTGCTTAGCATCAGGAAAAGGTTCCGGAGGAGCAAGGAAAGTGCAGGGACACGCCATCCTTCATGGAAGCCTTCCTGTTTGTATGTAGACCGGCCAGGCCACATTCCGTTTTTTTAGACAGACGCTGTCTGCACTTCTGGTCTACCACTCGTTTTGCTGTTACAGCTTGTGGGTGCTCCCAGTGGGTTCGCCTTCCCACCGGGCCTGTTTGTATTGCTGGACATCTGGTACAATATATTCCTGTTACTGCATCTGGACTCTGTGTGTTTCCTACCACCACAACACACTGCACCTACCCACACATGGGCCTGGGTATCCAACCAAGAAGGTTACCTAAGATTTACCAGAGTTAAAAATGTAAAGGTTTAACCTAAACTTCCAAAAACTCTAATTATTTCCATGAGGTCTCAAGGTGATGGCTGAAGACAAACTAGAAGTTGTGTTATCTCCTATGGGTTATAGTTTCCTGGAACAACTACAGGGAGAGTCTCAGTTGTAAAATTTTACAACAATTAGAGCTAAACTCTATGGGCACATTTAAAGTTATACAATGCAACAATAGATGGCTACCAGGTCACTTAAACCAAATGAAGATAGAGGCAAGCCAAGGTAAGATGGGTCTACCAGAATTAAGACTGGGTTCACACTGGTAGACCCGACAGTCATACGACTGTGGATCCGATTTTGCCCTGCGACTTGAAGTCCGACTTCAATGAACGGGATCATACTTTGATCCTGACAATACCAGGCCCTTAGTGTCTGGGTATGAATTTTTAAGGGGAACCCCACGCCAAAATAAAAAAATAAAACGGCATATGATTCCCCCTCCAAGACCATACCAGACTGAAGGGTCTAGTATGGGTTTTAAGGGGAACCCCCACGCCAAAAAAACAGTGTGGGGTCCCCCCCAAAATCCATATCAGACCCTTATCCAAGCACACAGCCCCCCTCCTGAACCATGCCAGGCTACATGCCCTCAACATGGGGGGTGGGTACTTTGGGTCAGGGGGGCCCTGCTCCCCCCCACCCCAAAGCATCTTGTCCCCATGTTGATGGGGACAAAAGCCTCTTCCCGACAACCCTGGCCGGTGGTTGTCGGGGTCTGCGGGCAGGAGGCTTATCAGATTCTGGAAGCCCCCTTTAACAAGGGGGCCCCCAGATCCCTGCCCCCACCCTATGTGAATGAGTATGGGGTACATTTTACCCCTACCCAGTCACCTAAAAAAAGTGTCAAAAATAAAAGCAGTACACAGGTTTTTGACAAAGTAATTTATTAAAGCAGCTCCGGTGTCTCTTCTCCGATTTCTTCTCCCTCCGGCAAAGTCTTCATCCTCTGGTTCTTCTCCCTCCACTGATGACATCTTCCTCCGGTTCTTCTTTCTCCGCGGATGTCTTCTCCCGCTGCCGGTTCTCCTCTCTCCACTCTCTTCTCCCTCTGCTGGTTCTCCTATCTCCGCTTTCTTCTTCTGCTGTCTTCTCCTGCTGTCTTCTCCCTCTGTTCTTCCTCCGATGTTCTCCCGAAGCTCTCTCCCGCTGTAATGCTGGGTACCGCTGTGTGCCATTACTTATATAGCCATGGAGCGTGGCCACAGGCGACGTTATCTATCTATGTCACTGCCCGGGGCATGATGGGGTGGAGACCTCACAAGGGGGTGGAGTCTCCGGATGACACTGGGTGGCCACACCCCATGGCTATATAAGTTATGGCACACGGTGGCCCCAGCATTACAGCGGGAGAGAGCGTAGGGAGAACATCGGAGGAAGAACATAGGGAGAAGACAGCGGAAAGAGGAGAACCGGCAGAGGGAGAAGACAGCGGAGAGAGGAGAACCGGCAGCTGACGAAGACATCAGTGGAAGGAGAAGTACGATGAAAAGAGGATGAAAACATCGCCGGAGGGAGAAGAAATCGGAAGGAAAAGAGACACCGGAGCTGCTTTATTAAATGACTTTGTCAAAAAACTGTGAACTGTTTTTATATTTACACTTTTTTTAGGTGACTGGGTAGGGTTGCATTGTACCCCATACTCATTCACATAGGGTGGGGGGCTGGGATCTGGGGGCCACCTTGTTAAAGGGGGCTTCCAGATTCTGATAAGCCCCCTGCCCGCAGACCCTGACAACCACCGGCCAGGGTTGTCGGGAAGAGGCCCTTGCCCCCCTTAAAACAATTAAAAATAATATTGTAAAAAATACTGACACCATCCACTACTCTACTGACACTCTTTACTCAACTACCGATACCATCCACTGCTCTACTGACTGACACCATCCACTGTCCTACTGACAGCAACCTCTGCTCTACTGACACTATCCACTGATCTACTGACACCGTCCTTGTTTTAATACATTTTAAAATGTCGGTTTACATTTATTTAGAAGAGTGTGCATGTGTGTGTATATATATATATATATATATATATATATATATATATATATATATATATACACACTATATTACCAAAAGTATTGTGACGCCTGCCTTTACACTAGAGTTGCCACCTTTTCTTTAAATCAAACCCGAACACTTAAGCGGCGCACAGCAATTTTTTTTTAATAGTATAAACTAAACATATATTTTGCTATTAAAAAACATTTCTAATAATATGATGTTAATAACAAGAGTTCCCCTTTTACATCAGAGTCCACAGAGTTCCCCTTTTACATCTGAACTCACAGAGTTCCCTTTCACCGTAAGGGGGGACACTGCAGACTCTGATGTAATGGAGAACTCTAGGGACTCTAAGGTATTTTCTGGGAACCCTGATGTCAGGAACGAGTATGGAGATCGAGATGCTAAGAGGGCTCCCCTTGCGGCTGAGTGCAGCGCGACCCTGGAGTTGGGAACAGGGAGCGCGGTGCCCACAGAAGCACGGTTGGCCAGGTGCTTGCTTGCAGTCTGATGAGCTCAGCCACTGAGGGATGGCGGAGGCAGGCAGAACTGAGCTTGTTATATTCAGATGAACGGAGATATCGGAAGCCAGGCCGGGGGTCAAACACAGGAGATCAGTCCAGAGCATATACAGGGGCGAGCCAAGGTCATACACGTGCAGGGTCCAGGTACAAGCCGAGGGTCAAGCCGGGTGGTCAGGAAGCAGAAGCAGAGTCCAGAAGCAGGCCGAGGGTCAAACACAGGAGATCAGGAAGCGAGGTCAAGGCAAGCCGGGTCACAACGGATAAGCACGGATCAGGAGACAAGGTCAAGGTACACAGGAGACTGAAGAGATAATCCAGCAATGAGCAGCTCCAGCAGCAAGCTTAAATAGACCAGGAAGTTAGTCATGTGATCTGTTCAGGTTACAAGGAGGAAGTACCGCCCACCTTAGTCATGCTGTGCACCATGGCGGCCATGATTGTCTTGGGCAGAATTGCCAGTCCTTCTTCAGCTATTTCCCTGACAGTGCCCCCCCCCCGAGGGGCAGCCTCTGGATGCCCAACCTAGACCATCTTTCTGGGTACCTGTTGCGGAAATTTTGCAAAAGTCTTGGAGCATGTAAATTATCCATTGGTTCCCAAGAATTTTCCTCTGAAGAATACCCCTTCCATTTAACAAGAAATTGAGTCTGCCTACCTCTTTTCCGGCAATCTAGGATGGCTTCAACTTCATATTCGGTATCGTTACCTACGATAACTGGTGGAGGTGGCAACTCCTCTCTTCCTGGAAATGGACTTGGCACAGCTGGTTTCAGAAGGGAGACGTGGAACACCGGATGGATCTTGTAGGAGGCTGGTAAAGCGAGTTCAAAAGCCACAGGGTTCACTTCCTTCTTGATCTCGAATGGACCAACAAACCTTGGATCAAGCTTCCTGGAAGGGCAAGAAAGTCTGAGGTTAATAGAGGACAGCCATACCTTGTCACCCACCTTGTAGATGGGATTCCCTCTCTTTCTCCTGTCATGTTGTTTCTTGAAGTCTTCCTGAGCCTTTTGCATGGTCTCCTGAAGGATTCGGTAATTGGTTTGGAAGAAGTTTATCCTATCCTGAACGGCTGGTACCGGAGATTCAGGACTGGTGTTGGGATGAAAGGATGGGTGAAAGCCATAGTTTGCCCAAAAGGGCAACTGATTGGTGGCCGTGTGTATGGTATTATTGTATGAAAATTCCGCACAAGGTAGCAAGGAGACCCAGTCATCTTGGGAGAAAGAGCAGAAGCACTGCAGGTATTGCTCTAAGGTCTGGTTTGTTCTTTCTGTTTGGCCATTACTTTGAGGGTGGTAAGCAGAAGAAAGACATAAGTCAATTGACAAGATCTTACAAAGATTCTTCCAGAAACCAGAGGTGAATTGAACCCCTCTATCGGAGACTATATTGTCGGGTAACCTATGAAGTCTGACTATCTCCTTAATGAAAATTTTTGCGGTGTCCATGGCGGAGGGGGTGCCAAGCATGGGCAGGAAGTGGGCCATCTTTGATAGTCGGTCCACTACTACCAAGATTGTTGTAAAGTTCTCTGATGGAGGGAGATCGACTATGAAGTCCATAGAGATGTTTTTCCAAGGCTGCCCTGGAACTGGTAAGGGTCTTAATAGACCCCAAGACCTGGTCTTGGGACCCTTGTTACGCTGGCAAACCAAACAGGACTCAACATATTTTTTACAGTCTGATCTTGGGGAAGGCCACCATAGGTAACGTTGGACAAGGTTGATCGTCTTCCGGACCCCGAAATGCCCGGCCAGCTGGTGATCATGAAACCTTTTCAAGGCCTGCAGTCTGACTTCCTGGGGGACAAAGATTTTGTCCTGATGCCACAGAAATCCCTCGTGACTCCTTAAGGTAGAAATTTCCGACTCTGGGGCAGTGAAGAGAGGCTTGTACAATGAATGCTTTTAGGTCTGGCTGAATCAGAAGGAAATTTTGTGTGGACAGGATTGTACCGGGAGTGGTTTCTTCAGGGGTGTCTGGGAACATCCGAGACAGAGCATCCGCCTTTCCATTTTTAGATCCGGGACGAAACGAGATGTGAAAATTGAATCTTGAAAAGAATAACGCCCACCAAGCTTGACGCGGTCTCAAACGTTTTGCAGTCCTCAGACATTCTAAATTTTTATGATCGGTAAAGATCATATTGGGATGTGCTGCATCTTCAAGTAAATATCTCCACTCTTCCAGGACTGTTTTGATGGCCAAAAGCTCCCGATCTCCGACGTCGTAATTTCTTTCCGGTTGTGTCATTTTTCGACAGGAAAAGGCTACAGGATGTAACAATGATTTGGGGCCCTGTCGTTGAGAAAGGATAGCTCCTGTGGCCACTTCGGAGGCATCGACTTCCAAAATGTAGGGCAATGCAGGGTCAGGATGCTGAAGAACTGGTGCTGAAACAAACACTGTTTTAAGTCTGTCGAAAGCTGCCTGAGCCTCCGGGGACCACTGGAATCTGGAATGCAAACGGGTTAGTTGGGTAATGGGTGATATAATGGCTGAAAAGTTCTTAATAAATCGTCTGTAAAAGTTTGAAAAGCCAAAAAACCTTTGAACACCCTTCTTGTCGGAGGGGACAGGCCACTCCAGGATCGCTTTTACTTTCTGGGGATCCATGGCCACTCCTTTTGTAGATATGACAAGGCCCAAAAACTGGATAGATTCTTTCTCAAAGTCACATTTTTCAGCTTTTACATATAGTCCATGCGTTCTTAGAATTAGTTAGTACCTTTTTCATGTGCACTCGATGAATCTCCAGCGTGGCTGAGAAGACAAGGATGTCATCCAGGTATACAATGAGGAAGTTGTCAAGATGGTCTCGGAAAATGTCGTTCACAAAGTGCTGGAACGTGGCTGGAGCATTGCAGAGGCCAAAAGGCATCACCAAATATTCGAAATGTCCGAAACGAGTTCGGAAAGCTGTTTTCCACTCATCCCCCTCTCGAATGCGAACCAGATTATAAGCACCTCGTAAGTCCAGTTTGGAGAAAACTCGAGCAGAACGGAATCGTTGGAAGAGTTCCGGGATGAGAGGGAGTGGATAGCGATTTTTGATAGTGATCTTATTCAGATCTCGGTAGTCTATACAAGGCCTAAGCGTTTTATCCTTTTTTTCAACAAAAAATATGCCAGCACCTGCAGGGGAAGAAGAGGGACGAATGAATCCCTTTTCCAGGTTTTCATCGACATAGAGTCGTAATGTTTCGAGTTCAGTCTCTGATAAAGGGAAGATACGACCAAAGGGAATTTCGGAGCCTGGGAGCAAGTCAATAGGGCAGTCGTAGGGACGATGAGGTGGAAGGGAGTCTGCTCCCTTCTTGTCGAATACATCTAGAAATTCTAGGTAGGCAGAGGGTACATGAGGATTGGAACTAGAAACAGGTTGTATGGTCAGGCAGCTGGTAAAGTCCTTAGGGCCAGGGGGCAGACAATTCTGCTGACAGTAAGCAGATGAAAACAGCACTTCATTCTTCAGCCAGTCAATGTGAGGGTTGTGTGCTCGTAACCAGGGAACTCCCAGAATGACCGGAAACAGAGGAGAGCACAAAACATCGAAACGTACCAGTTCCTTGTGGCCAGAGCTGGTTGTCATAGGGATTGGCAGGGTCTCATGGGTTATCAGTCCAGAACTGGGTAGAGATCCATCAGCCAAATGAACTGTTAACTGCTGCTTCTTGGTAACAAGGGGAATTCCAAGTCCTTTGGCCAAGTTGATGTCTAGGAAGCAGCTGCAGGCCCCAGAGTCGATGATGGCTGAAAGACGGATCTCTTCCCTGGCCACCGATAGGGAGATAGCGAGGACAGGGTGAGATGAGGTAAGTCCTGACACTTGACAATGTACTGGGGGTTTGAAGAATGGTTCCTTCGCCCTGAGGTGGCAATTTTGTAAGAAATGGCCATTGTCTCCACAGTAAAAGCAAAGGTTCGCCTTTCGACGGTAGAGTCTTTCCTCAGGTGATAGAGCATGCCAAAACAGGCCCATCTGTCTGGGCTTGACTTCAGGTATGGGTGGATTGGAGGCGAGAGAAAAAGAGGATTCTGGCAGTCCTTGAGCTGATTGGAGAGTCTGAGACTTCTCGAATAGACGTTCACGTAGGCGTCTGTCCAGTTGTATGGTTAACTGGATGAGGCCCTCCAAGGTATCCAGGATTGCTACCCTGGCCAGCTCGTCCTTGAGGGACTCCGATAGGCCCAGACGATATTGGTACGTCAGGGCAGCTTGATTTCAACATGTGTCTGCGGCCCATGTGCGGAAGTCCACAGTGTAATCCTCTGCGGGAAGTTGCCCCTGCTGCAGGGTGTGCAGGGCATTCTCGGCTGTAGTCATACGTTGGGGATCATCGTACAACTGGGCCATAGCTGTGAAGAAAGTGTCAGTAATGGGACTCTTCTGTTCCAGTAGCCCGTGGGCCCACACCTGGGGGTCGTCCAAGAGTAAGAAGATAATGAAACCAACTTTAATATTCTCCAAGGAGAAAGTTCTTGGTTGAAGAGCCAGGTATAGTAGGCAGGAATTTTTAAAAGTCCTAAACTTTCTTCGGTCCCCCGAGAACCGTTCAGGGGTCGGCACACGTGGTTCAGGAAGCGGGATCGGCACCGTGAGAGGAACCTCCTGAGACATTGCAGCAGAGGGAGTACAACTGAAGGTAGGTCTTGGATCAGGAGATATAGGATTGGAAGACAAGTGATGCAGGTGACCCTCTAATTGCTCATGGGCGTCTTGTAGTCTTTGCACTGTTTGGGTAAGTGCGGTGATCTGCTGGCACATAGCCTCTATAGGGGAAGCGCCTCTGTCGATCTCTGACATGGCTGGATTATACTGTCAGGAACGAGTATGGAGATCGAGATGCTAAGAGGGCTCCCCTTGCGGCTGAGTGCAGCGCGACCCTGGAGTTGGGAACAGGGAGCGCGGTGCCCACAGAAGCACGGTTGGCCAGGTGCTTGCTTGCAGTCTGATGAGCTCAGCCACTGAGGGATGGCGGAGGCAGGCAGAACTGAGCTTGTTATATTCAGATGAACGGAGATATCGGAAGCCAGGCAGGGTTGCCAACTTATAGTAAATTTACAAACAGTTTGTAAAATCCATAATTGTTACATCTGGTAATGAATGAAAGTTACGGAGATGCAGCCTACATGTCCGTAATAGACAATCAAGGACAGATGCAAAAAGCACAGATTTTACAAACTGTTTGTAAATTTACTGAAAGTTGGCAACCCTGAAGCCAGGCCGGGGGTCAAACACAGGCGATCAGTCCAGAGCATATACAGGGGCGAGCCAAGGTCATACACGTGCAGGGTCCAGGTACAAGCCGAGGGTCAAGCCGGGTGGTCAGGAAGCAGAAGCAGAGTCCAGAAGCAGGCCGAGGGTCAAACACAGGAGATCAGGAAGCGAGGTCAAGGCAAGCCGGGTCACAACGGATAAGCACGGTTTAGGAGACAAGGTCAAGGTACACAGGAGACTGAAGAGATAATGTAGCAATGAGCAGCTCCAGCAGCAGGCTTAAATAGACCAGGAAGTTAGTCATGTGATCTGTTCAGGTTACAAGGAGGAAGTACCGCCCACCTTAGTCATGCTGTGCACCATGGCGGCCATGATTGTCTTGGGCAGAATTGCCAGTCCTTCTTCGGCTATTTCCCTGACACCTGATTTAAGGGGGGGGGGCGACAACACTGAGCACTCTGTACAGAGAGGACTCTGCTGTAAGGGGGGACACTGTGGCCTCTTTTGTAAACGTGAACTCTGATGAAGGAGTGCTCTGAGAACCCTGATTTACCTTAGTGTACTCACTCAGAGACAGGAGAGAGAAGGGGGTAGGGGGAGACTACAGTCACAGACAGGGGTGGATGGTGAGCTCACTCACCCCTTGGCAGTCAGCACCTCTCATTGAGATGTATCTGAGACTTCTAGACTTCCAGTTTTCGGCCCCCACTATCCTTTTCTGAGGCACAGCGCCGGGAATTGGAGTGTGGGCAGACAAAGAGGGGTAGGGGCGGGAGAAAGAGGTGCAGATCAAGCCCTCTCTCCTCTCCCATCTGTGTGTTGTTTTTTTGGGGGGGGTTGTTAGTGCTGGCTTTGGGGCAGTGTGAAAAAGAGTGTAACAGACACTCTCAGCTTAGCCAAATGCAGCCAGCAACCCTGCTGGGAAGCCATAGTCCAGTCTGAATAATGTGTCCGGGTTTCAGGCAGACTAAAACCCGGATGCATGGTTCCAAGCCCAAACTGTCCGGGTGAATCCCAGACAGGTGGCAACCCTACTTTACACACACATGAACTTGAACTTAATGGCATCCCAGTCTTAGTCCATAGGGTTCAAAATTGAGTTGGCCCACCCTTTGCAGCTTCAACTCTTCTGGGAAGGCTGTCTACAAGGTTTAGGAGTGTGTCTAACCACAACCTCTCTTGTCACTTTTATATTCTGGAAAATAACCAGGCAACGTTTAGCAGGAACAGTGTTTGAAGTGTTGCAAAAACAAATACTCTACCAGTGTTTATAATAGACTCCTAGCATGGAAATCCTCTTTTGCAAACAGTACACAATAGCAGGCCCCACTCTATTAAGCTGCAGACAATACCAGTCTTGAAAGCTGACAACCTCTTTTACTGTAAGAATAGATTCAATACAAAACTCCATTTCATTCCACTAACCAACATGCTGATAAAAAAGAATGATAAATGGCTCTAGATTAAATGGTTCTGCCCCAGTAAGCAGCTTGCAGAGGGGCAGGAGGCTAAACACAAAAAAAAAAGTTCTCTTTTTAATATAAAATCCTGCAGATGGAAATGGTCAGGAAATGCCGATGGTGGAATTTTAAATAATGTGAAGAGGGATTTGACAAGTGCTATCACCCAGATCTGAAAATCAATAGCCAATCTTGAAATGAGTTTAGATATAATTCCTGAGGAGGGAGGTTGTTTTTCCAGGTAAGCTTAATAAGGAAAGTGCAATTGCCAGGATAAAGTGTTCAACGAGCTGACAGGATACACATAAATATATCAGCTAAAAGGGAGAATGTAATGGGTTTGGGTTCATTTTAAGGTCCAGCTGAGCAAGACTCAGCATTAGTGATGAGCCGAACACCCCCGGGTTCGGTTCGCACCAGAACCCGCGAACGGACCGAAAGTTCGCACGAACATTAGAACCCTATTAAATACAATGGATGCGAACGTTCGGATTCTAAAGTGCTAATTATAATGACTATTATCCATGTTATTGTCCGAAACAGAGTTTGGGAACCCGGCTTCTGCACCAGGGGACATGTATCAATGCAAAAAGAAGTTTTAAAAACGGACGTTTTCCGGGAGCAGTCATTTTAATGATGCATAAAGTGAAAAAAAAAAGTCAAATATTCCTTTAAATATTGTACCTGGGGGGTGTCTAAAGTATGCCTGTGAAGTGCCACGTGTTTCCCGTGTTTAGAACTGTCCCTGCACAAAATAACATTTCTAAAGGGAAAAAAGTCATTTAAAACTGCTTGCGGCTTTAATGCAATGTCTGGTCCCGGTAATATGGATGAAAATCTTTAGGAAAAATGGCATAGCTACCCCATCAACCCCCCCCCCCCTACCCCAGCCCATTACCAGCCCCTTTGGGTCTTGTATGGATATTAAGGGGAACCCCGCACACAAAATAAAAAAGGACCTATATACTCTGAACAGCCGTATACAGGCAGTGCATACAAGACAGGGACTGTAGGTTTGTTCTTATGTAGAATCTGTTTATAATTTTGAACAGCTGCATTGTTTAAGTGGAGCTCCATGGCAAATTCCTTTTTTTTGGTTTTTTGTAAAACATAGGGAACGGTTATCACCCCTGTCACATTTTTTTTGCTGTCTGTGCCCCTGTTCAGAACATTTCACCTCACTTTGCGTCCCAATGACAACTGTTTTTGAAATGTGGTGTTTTTATTGAAACAAGGATTGGTGATAAAGCATCAGTAGAGAGGAGACACCTTTCTCCCATATTAATTCTTACAGGAGAGAATTTTCCTTCCAAGGGGTAGATTTCCTCTCACTTCCTGTTGTCTTCTTCCGTTTGCAAGTAGTAGTCGTTTGTAAGTTGGATGTTTGAAAGTAGGGACCTTCCGTATTAACTCTGCAGAAATTGGCCCCTTAGGTGTTGGTGTTGGCACAACACTGAAAGCACTCACAGTTATTCTTGGTGGGTGCTGGAACGCCCTTCTGTCAAGTATAATATCAGGAATTGTAATAACATATAATTGTTGATCAGTGGTAGTAAAAATTGGCCCTTTGATGGTGGTGCTGGTGCCCCAACACTGTAAGGCCTGACAGTTACTCTTGGTGGGCGCAGCAATGGTCCCTGCTGTGAATTATTAGATCAATAATTATAATTGCATGCCCCTGTTGAACAGGGGCTGAAAAATTGGGCCTTTGGTGGTGGTGATGGTGGTGCTGGTGCCACAACACTGTAAGGCCTGACAGTTACTCTTGGTGGGCGCAGCAATGCTCCCTGCTGTGAATTATTAGATCAATAATTATAATTGCATGCCCCTGTTGAACAGGGGCTGAAAAATTGGGCCTTTGGTGGTGGTGGTGGTGGTGATGGTGGTGCTGGTGCCACAACACTGTAAGGCCTGACAGTTACTCTTGGTGGGCGCAGCAATGCTCCCTGCTGTGAATTATTAGATCAATAATTATAATTGCATGCCCCTGTTGAACAGGGGCTGAAAAATTGGGCCTTTGGTGGTGGTGGTGGTGGTGATGGTGGTGCTGGTGCCACAACACTGTAAGGCCTGACAGTTACTCTTGGTGGGCGCAGCAATGCTCCCTGCTGTGAATTATTAGATCAATAATTATAATTGCATGCCCCTGTTGAACAGGGGCTGAAAAATTGGGCCTTAGGCACTGGTGGCACAACACTGCAACCCCTCACAGATACTGTACTTGGAGCACAGCAATGAGGCCTGTTGCAAAGTATTGCATCAAAAATTTTAATTACACGCCCCTGTTAAACAGGGGCTGAAAAATTGGGCCTTAGCCACTGGTGGCGTCACCCATAAACCAAAATGATCTTCCAAGCTATCATCGTTAATTGTATCATTGAGGAGGAGGAGGAGGATAGCCAGTTAACATAACAGCACAGGCACTCAGCATCAGCATCAGTCTTGAAGGGATGTGACATTTTAAAATCAATTAGTCTGTTATATCAGCATCTGGTGAGTGGTAGCTGGTGGTGATCCAAGACTGGTTCATCTTGATGAAAGTCAGTCGATCAACCGAGTCGGTGGACAGGCGCACCCTGTGATCCGTGACAAATCCTCCAGCAGCACTGAATGTGCGTTCTGAAAGAACGCTGGATGCAGGACAGGCCAGTAGCTCAATTGCATACTGTGCAAGCTCTGGCCAGTGATCCATCCTCAAGACCCAGTAAGCCAGAGGATTTTCGGTGGGGAAGGTGTCCAAGTCTGACCTTGCCCCTAGGTATTCCTGCACCATGTATATCAGACGCTAGCGATGGTTGCTGGAACCGATCATACTTTGGGGCTGCGGACTAAAGAATTGTCTGAACGCATCGGTCAGACGGCCACCTTCCCCACCGCTCCTTCTTTGACTGCCCGAAGCCTCAGCAACTCGTTGTCCAGGACCAGGAGTTTGTAACCTCCCAGTCTCTGGGAACGCGTTGCACAGACCTTTCTGCAAGGCCTCCCGGAGTTGTCTCATCCTCTGCTCCCTCTGTGACGGTACGATAAGGTCCGCAACCTTACCCTTGTACCGTGGATCAAGGAGAGTGGCCAGCCAGTAATGGTCCCTCTCCTTGATCCGAAGAATACGAGGATCCTTCCGCAGACTTTGCAGGATCAGGGAGGCCATGCAGCGTAGGTTAGCTGAGGCATTCAGTCCGGAGTCCTCTGGGTCACTAAGGACGACATGATCCGCAGCCACCTCCTCCCAGCCACGTACAAGTCCACTGGTTTCTTGGGACTGTAAATCATCCCTAAAAGACTGCTGCTGATGATGCTGAGTGCCAGCCTCCACCTCCATGCTGACACAATCCTCCTCCTCCTCCTCCTCCTCCTCTTCCTGTGCGATGGGTGGGACAGAAGGAACACTGTCTGGGTAAAGGGGGCCTTGAGAGGCAAGGAAGTCCTCCTCTTCCTGCCTCTGTTCTGCCTCAAGTGCCCTGTCCATTATTCCACGCTGCGTGTGCTCCAACTGGTGGACAAGAGGTACAGTGTCACTGATGCATGCACTGTCACTGCTCACCATCCTCGTGGCCTCCTCAAATGGTGCCAGGACAGTGCATGCATCCCTGATCATGCCCCACTGGCGTGGTGAAAAAAACCCGAGCTCCCCTGACCCTGTCCTGGTGCCGTAGTCGCACAGGTACTCATTAATGGCCCTCTGCTGCGTGTGCAGCCGCTGCAGCATGGCCAACGTTGAGTTCCACCTGGTGGGCATGTCACATATAAGGCGGTTCTTGGGCAGGTTCAACTCCTTTTGAAGCTCAGCCAGGCGAGCACTGGCATTATAAGATCTGCGGAAATGCACACAGACATTCCTGGCCTGCCTCAGGGCATCCTGTAAGCCCGGGTACCTGCCCAAGAACCGCTGCACCACCAGGTTAAGGACGTGAGCCATACAGGGCACATGGGTCAGTTGTCCCTGTCGGAGGGCGGAGAGGAGGTTGGTGCCATTGTCGCAAACCACCATTCCTGGCTTAAGCTGGTGTGGCGTCAACCACCTCTCGGCCTGCCCCTGCAGAGCAGACAGGACCTCTGCCCCAGTGTGGCTCCTGTCCCCCAAACACACCAGCGCAAGCACGGCATGGCATCTTTTTGCCTGCTTACTTGCGTAGCCCCTTGAACGCCTACGGAGCACCGCTGGTTCCGAGGACAAACCACAGGAAGAGGCCATGGAGGAAGAAGAAGAGGAGGGGGTGGAGGAGAGAGGTGTGTCACAACCAGTAGTAGCATTTTGGAGGCGTGGCGGTGGAACAACCTCCAACACTACTGCACCTTGTCCTGCATCCTTCCCAGCTGCCAAAAGAGTGACCCAATGGGCCGTGAAAGAAAGGTAACGTCCCTGTCCATGCCTGCTGGACCATGAGTCAGCGGTAATATGCACCTTACCGCTGACCGCCCTGTCCAACGAGGCCAAGACATTGCCTTCCACATGCCTGTAGAGAGCCGGAATAGCCTTCCGTGCGAAAAAGTGTCGTTTGGGAACCTGCCACTGAGGAACCGCACATTGCACAAACTCACGGAAGGGGGCCGAGTCTACCAACTGAAAAGGCAGCAGTTGAAGCGCTAGCAATTTAGCCAAGCTAGCATTCAACCGCTGGGCATGTGGATGGCTGGGAGTGAACTTCTTTCGACGGTCCAGCAGCTGGGGCAGGGAAATTTGCCTGCTAGAATCGGACGTTGGTGTACTGCTAGCAGAGTGCCCGCAAGTACTTGCCTGTGACACACCTAATTCTACACCTTCATTCCTCTCAGAGCAGGTTTCAGAGAGGAGTGAAGGTATAGTGGGGTTGGAGATCCCAGCTGATGCGGTGCAAGAAGAGGTCAGCTTTGTTCTTTGGTGTGGGTCTTTAAGGTAGGCTTGCCAACGAGCTGCATGGCAGGTCAACATATGTCTGATCAAGCATGTGGTGCCCAAGCGGCTGATGTTTTGGCCACGCGATATACGCTTCAGACATATGTTGCAAACAGCAGCTGTGCGATCTGATGCACTCGCCTCAAAAAAGTTCCACACCAAAGAACTTTTTGAATGACGGGCAGAGGCAGCGCCCTGCACAGGTGGAGCTCTGCGGTGTGATTCCGTCGGTGTGCTGCCCATACGCTGGCCACTCAAGGGCATCCTGCCTCGTTGGAGATGTGCCTCCTCCTCATCCTCCTCCTCCTCCTCTCTCCTATTAGGCACCCACGTGGAGTCAGTGACCTCATCATCCCCTCCCTCCTCATCACTGGAGCCAATCTGGCAGTATGCTGCAGCTGCTGGAACATGACTGCCAGATTGGTGTCCTTCTTGAGCATCCCCTCTCTCTGCTCTCACGCTGCTGCCTTCCTCTGGCTGGGTATCATCATCAGATCCTTCCAAACGCTGGGCATCCTCCTGGAGCATGTACCCAACACTGTGCTCAAACAGTTCGGGGGACTCCTCAGGAGGAGGGCATGGTGGGTCTAGGGAAGGATTGACTAATGAAGATAATGATACCAGAGAAGAGGACGCTTTGGCAGCTGCTTTGCCAGTACCCTGAGCCTGGGTGAGAGAGGATGAGGAGGATGAGGTGGGCTTGGTCATCCACTCTACCAAGTCTTCGGCATGATGTGGCTCAACATGTCCAGCTGCCGAAAACAAGGACAAGCGTGTCCCATGGCCATGTGCTGATGACAATGCACCGCGTACATGACCAGCACTGTTGCCCCCAGACACAGAGCCTGCTTGCCCTCTTTTTTTGCCTCCTGACTGTCTGCCTCTCCTTGGTTGCCTTCCAGACATTTTAATGGATGGCCTGCAGGGAGATGGGAAAAACAGCAATAAGGGCTACCTTCAGGTGTATATTGTGCAGGAGGCTTAGCAACAATGACACTGACACTGTCCCCTGCCTATCCTTCTCTGTCCCTAAACACAAGGATTGAAAATATGGTTCAGCAAAAAAGTTTTAGAACAGAATAGCACACTGACACTTTCCCTCACTGTCCTACTCTGTCCCTCCCTACAAACAAGATTTAGCACAGAATAGCACACTGATAATTTCTACGAGTGTCCTTCTCTGTCCCTCAACTCAAGGATTGAAAATATGGAACAGCAAAATTGGTTTAGAACAGAATAGCACACTGTCAGTTTCACTCACTGTACCTCTCTGTCCCTCAACTCAAGGATTGAAAATATGGTTCAGCAAAATAGTTTTAGAACAGAATAGCACACTGTCAGTTTCCCTCACTGTACCTCTCTGTCCCTCAACTCAAGGATTGAAAATATGGTTCAGCAAAATAGTTTTAGAACACAATAGCACACTGACACTTTCCCTCACTGTACCTCTCTGTCCCTCAACTCAAGGATTGAAAATATGGAACAGCAAAATTGGTTTAGAACAGAATAGCACACTGTCAGTTTCACTCACTGTACCTCTCTGTCCCTCAACTCAAGGATTGAAAATATGGTTCAGCAAAATAGTTTTAGAACACAATAGCACACTGACACTTTCCCTCACTGTACCTCTCTGTCCCTCAACTCAAGGATTGAAAATATGGTTCAGCAAAATAGTTTTAGAACAGAATAGCACACTGTCAGTTTCCCTCACTGTACCTCTCTGTCCCTCAACTCAAGGATTTAAAATATGGTTCAGCAAAATAGTTTTAGAACAGAATAGCACACTGACACTTTCCCTCACTGTACCTCTCTGTCCCTCAACTCAAGGATTGAAAATATGGAACAGCAAATTTGGTTTAGAACAGAACAGCACACTGTCAGTTTCACTCACTGTACCTCTCTGTCCCTCAACTCAAGGATTGAAAATATGGTTCAGCAAAATAATTTTAGAACAGAATAGCACACTGACACTTACCCTCACTGTACCTCGCTGTCCCTCAACTCAAGGATTGAAAATATGGAACAGCAAATTTGGTTTAGAACAGAACAGCACACTGTCAGTTTCACTCACTGTACCTCTCTGTCCCTCAACTCAAGGATTGAAAATATGGTTCAGCAAAATAATTTTAGAACAGAATAGCACACTGACACTTACCCTCACTGTACCTCGCTGTCCCTCAACTCAAGGATTGAAAATATGGAACAGCAAATTTGGTTTAGAACAGAACAGCACACTGTCAGTTTCACTCACTGTACCTCTCTGTCCCTCAACTCAAGGATTGAAAATATGGTTCAGCAAAATAATTTTAGAACAGAATAGCACACTGACACTTTCCCTCACTGTACCTCTCTGTCCCTCAACTCAAGGATTGAAAATATGGAACAGCAAATTTGGTTTAGAACAGAACAGCACACTGTCAGTTTCACTCACAGTACCTCTCTGTCCCTCAACTCAAGGATTGAAAATATGGTTCAGCAAAATAATTTTAGAACAGAATAGCACACTGACACTTTCCCTCACTGTACCTCTCTGTCCCTCAACTCAAGGATTGAAAATATGGAACAGCAAATTTGGTTTAGAACAGAACAGCACACTGTCAGTTTCACTCACTGTACCTCTCTGTCCCTCAACTCAAGGATTGAAAATATGGTTCAGCTAAATAAATTTAGAACAGAATAGCACACTGACACTTTCCCTCACTGTACCTCTCTGTCCCTCAACTCAAGGATTGAAAATATGGAACAGCAAATTTGGTTTAGAACAGAACAGCACACTGTCAGTTTCACTCACTGTACCTCTCTGTCCCTCAACTCAAGGATTGAAAATATGGTCCAGCAAAATAGTTTTAGAACAGAATAGCACACTGACACTTTCCCTCACTGTACCTCTCTGTCCCTCAACTCAAGGATTGAAAATATGGAACAGCAAATTTGGTTTAGAACAGAACAGCACACTGTCAGTTTCACTCACTGTACCTCTCTGTCCCTCAACTCAAGGATTGAAAGTATGGTTCAGCAAAATAATTTTAGAACAGAATAGCACACTGACACTTTCCCTCACTGTACCTCTCTGTCCCTCAACTCAAGGATTGAAAATATGGAACAGCAAATTTGGTTTAGAACAGAACAGCATCCTGTCAGTTTCACTCACTGTACCTCTCTGTCCCTCAACTCAAGGATTGAAAATATGGTTCAGCAAAATAATTTTAGAACAGAATAGCACACTGACACTTTCCCTCACTGTACCTCTCTGTCCCTCAACTCAAGGATTGAAAATATGGAACAGCAAATTTGGTTTAGAACAGAACAGCACACTGTCAGTTTCACTCACTGTACCTCTCTGTCCCTCAACTCAAGGATTGAAAATATGGTTCAGCGAAATAATTATAGAACAGAATAGCACACTGACACTTTCCCTCACTGTACCTCTCTGTCCCTCAACTCAAGGATTGAAAATATGGTTCAGCAAAATAGTTTTAGAACAGAATAGTACACTGTCAGTTTCCCTCACTGTACCTCTCTGTCCCTCAACTCAAGGATTTAAAATATGGTTCAGCAAAATTGGTTTAGAACAGAATAGCACACTGTCAGTTTCACTCACTGTACCTCTCTGTCCCTCAACTCAAGGATTGAAAATATGGTTCAGCAAAATAGTTTTAGAACAGAATAGCACACTGTCAGTTTCCCTCACTGTACCTCTCTGTCCCTCAACTCAAGGATTGAAAATATGGAACAGCAAAATTGGTTTAGAACAGAATAGCACACTGTCAGTTTCACTCACTGTACCTCTCTGTCCCTCAACTCAAGGATTGAAAATATGGAACAGCAAATTTGGTTTAGAACAGAACAGCACACTGTCAGTTTCACTCACTGTACCTCTCTGTCCCTCAACTCAAGGATTGAAAATATGGTTCAGCAAAATAGTTTTAGAACACAATAGCACACTGACACTTTCCCTCACTGTACCTCTCTGTCCCTCAACTCAAGGATTGAAAATATGGTTCAGCAAAATAGTTTTAGAACAGAATAGCACACTGTCAGTTTCCCTCACTGTACCTCTCTGTCCCTCAACTCAAGGATTGAAAATATGGAACAGCAAAATTGGTTTAGAACAGAATAGCACACTGTCAGTTTCACTCACTGTACCTCTCTGTCCCTCAACTCAAGGATTGAAAATATGGTTCAGCAAAATAGTTTTAGAACAGAATAGCACACTGACACTTTCCCTCACTGTACCTCTCTGTCCCTCAACTCAAGGATTGAAAATATGGAACAGCAAATTTGGTTTAGAACAGAACAGCACACTGTCAGTTTCACTCACTGTACCTCTCTGTCCCTCAACTCAAGGATTGAAAATATGGAACAGCAAATTTGGTTTAGAACAGAACAGCACACTGTCAGTTTCACTCACTGTACCTCTCTGTCCCTCAACTCAAGGATTGAAAATATGGTTCAGCAAAATAATTTTAGAACAGAATAGCACACTGACACTTACCCTCACTGTACCTCGCTGTCCCTCAACTCAAGGATTGAAAATATGGAACAGCAAATTTGGTTTAGAACAGAACAGCACACTGTCAGTTTCACTCACTGTACCTCTCTGTCCCTCAACTCAAGGATTGAAAATATGGTTCAGCAAAATAATTTTAGAACAGAATAGCACACTGACACTTTCCCTCACTGTACCTCTCTGTCCCTCAACTCAAGGGTTGAAAATATGGAACAGCAAATTTGGTTTAGAACAGAACAGCACACTGTCAGTTTCACTCACAGTACCTCTCTGTCCCTCAACTCAAGGATTGAAAATATGGTTCAGCAAAATAATTTTAGAACAGAATAGCACACTGACACTTTCCCTCACTGTACCTCTCTGTCCCTCAACTCAAGGATTGAAAATATGGAACAGCAAATTTGGTTTAGAACAGAACAGCACACTGTCAGTTTCACTCACTGTACCTCTCTGTCCCTCAACTCAAGGATTGAAAATATGGTTCAGCAAAATAAATTTAGAACAGAATAGCACACTGACACTTTCCCTCACTGTACCTCTCTGTCCCTCAACTCAAGGATTGAAAATATGGAACAGCAAATTTGGTTTAGAACAGAACAGCACACTGTCAGTTTCACTCACTGTACCTCTCTGTCCCTCAACTCAAGGATTGAAAATATGGTCCAGCAAAATAGTTTTAGAACAGAATAGCACACTGACACTTTCCCTCACTGTACCTCTCTGTCCCTCAACTCAAGGATTGAAAATATGGAACAGCAAATTTGGTTTAGAACAGAACAGCACACTGTCAGTTTCACTCACTGTACCTCTCTGTCCCTCAACTCAAGGATTGAAAATATGGTTCAGCAAAATAATTTTAGAACAGAATAGCACACTGACACTTTCCCTCACTGTACCTCTCTGTTCCTCAACTCAAGGATTGAAAATATGGAACAGCAAATTTGGTTTAGAACAGAACAGCATCCTGTCAGTTTCACTCACTGTACCTCTCTGTCCCTCAACTCAAGGATTGAAAATATGGTTCAGCAAAATAGTTTTAGAACAGAATAGCACACTGTCAGTTTCCCTCACTGTACCTCTCTGTCCCTCAACTCAAGGATTTAAAATATGGTTCAGCAAAATTGGTTTAGAACAGAATAGCACACTGTCAGTTTCACTCACTGTACCTCTCTGTCCCTCAACTCAAGGATTAAAAATATGGTTCAGCAAAATAGTTTTAGAACAGAATAGCACACTGTCAGTTTCCCTCACTGTACCTCTCTGTCCCTCAACTCAAGGATTGAAAATATGGAACAGCAAAATTGGTTTAGAACAGAATAGCACACTGTCAGTTTCACTCACTGTACCTCTCTGTCCCTCAACTCAAGGATTGAAAATATGGTTCAGCAAAATAGTTTTAGAACAGAATAGCACACTGACACTTTCCCTCACTGTACCTCTCTGTCCCTCAACTCAAGGATTGAAAATATGGAACAGCAAATTTGGTTTAGAACAGAACAGCACACTGTCAGTTTCACTCACTGTACCTCTCTGTCCCTCAACTCAAGGATTGAAAATATGGAACAGCAAATTTGGTTTAGAACAGAACAGCACACTGTCAGTTTCACTCACTGTACCTCTCTGTCCCTCAACTCAAGGATTGAAAATATGGTTCAGCAAAATAATTTTAGAACAGAATAGCACACTGACACTTTCCCTCACTGTACCTCTCTGTCCCTCAACTCAAGGATTGAAAATATGGAACAGCAAATTTGATTTAGAACAGAACAGCACACTGTCAGTTTCACTCACAGTACCTCTCTGTCCCTCAACTCAAGGATTGAAAATATGGTTCAGCAAAATAGTTTTAGAACAGAATAGCACACTGACACTTTCCCTCACTGTCCTACTCTGTCCCTCCCTACAAACAAGATTTAGCACAGAATAGCACACTGATAATTTCTACGAGTGTCCTTCCCTGTCCCTAAACTCAAGGATTGAAAATATGGAACAGCAAAATTGGTTTCGAACAGAATAGCACACTGACACTTTCCCTCACTGTACCTCTCTGTCCCTACAAACAAGATTTAGCACAAAATAGCACACTGACACTTTCCCTCACTGTACCTCTCTGTCCCTAAACTCAAGGATTGAAAATATGGAACAGCAAATTTGGTTTAGAACAGAACAGCACACTGTCAGTTTCACTCACTGTACCTCTCTGTCCCTCAACTCAAGGATTGAAAATATGGTCCAGCAAAATAGTTTTAGAACAGAATAGCACACTGACACTTTCCCTCACTGTACCTCTCTGTCCCTCAACTCAAGGATTGAAAATATGGTACAGCAAATTTGGTTTAGAACAGAACAGCACACTGTCAGTTTCACTCACTGTACCTCTCTGTCCCTCAACTCAAGGATTGAAAATATGGTTCAGCAAAATAATTTTAGAACAGAATAGCACACTGACACTTTCCCTCACTGTACCTCTCTGTCCCTCAACTCAAGGATTGAAAATATGGAACAGCAAATTTGGTTTAGAACAGAACAGCACACTGTCAGTTTCACTCACTGTACCTCTCTGTCCCTCAACTCAAGGATTGAAAATATGGTCCAGCAAAATAGTTTTAGAACAGAATAGCACACTGACACTTTCCCTCACTGTACCTCTCTGTCCCTCAACTCAAGGATTGAAAATATGGTACAGCAAATTTGGTTTAGAACAGAACAGCACACTGTCAGTTTCACTCACTGTACCTCTCTGTCCCTCAACTCAAGGATTGAAAATATGGTTCAGCAAAATAATTTTAGAACAGAATAGCACACTGACACTTTCCCTCACTGTACCTCTCTGTCCCTCAACTCAAGGATTGAAAATATGGAACAGCAAATTTGGTTTAGAACAGAACAGCACACTGTCAGTTTCACTCACTGTACCTCTCTGTCCCTCAACTCAAGGATTGAAAATATGGTTCAGCAAAATAGTTTTAGAACAGAATAGCACACTGACACTTTCCCTCACTGTCCTACTCTGTCCCTCCCTACAAACAAGATTTAGCACAGAATAGCACACTGATAATTTCTACGAGTGTCCTTCCCTGTCCCTAAACTCAAGGATTGAAAATATGGAACAGCAAAATTGGTTTCGAACAGAATAGCACACTGACACTTTCCCTCACTGTACCTCTCTGTCCCTACAAACAAGATTTAGCACAAAATAGCACACTGACACTTTCCCTCACTGTACCTCTCTGTCCCTAAACTCAAGGATTGAAAATATGGTTCAGCAAGATTGGTTTAGAACAGAATAGCACACTGACACTTTCCCTCACTGTACCTCTCTGTCCCTACAAACAAGGATTAGCACAGAATAGCACACTGTCACTGACACTCTCCCTACCTATCCTTATCTGTCCCTAAACACAAGGAATCCAGGATTATGTAAAGGAAAAATAATGACACTGTCCCTGCCTATGCTTCTCTTTCCCTACTCCGGTCCGGAACACACTACACAAGGCCGCCGCGCTGGCGGCCTTTTATAGTGTGGGGCGTGTACTAAACCCCCTCAGCAATAATTGGCCACAGGCATCCTGCCTGTGGCCAATCATTGCTCTCCTCGCTGCCGGCGCTGTGATTGGCCAAGCATGCGGGGTCACAGTGCATGCTTGGCCAATCACAGCGCCTGGATGACACTGCGATGGCGTAGTGCATTGTGGGCCGTTCGCGTCACTCGAATTTGGCGCGAACGGCCCAAATAGTTCGATCTTCGTCGAACGATCGAACAGCCGATGTTCGAGTCGAACGTATGTTCGACTCGAACACGAAGCTCATCCCTACTCAGCATGTGGGCAATGGGATGGCTCTGCAGCATGTGGGCAATGGGATGCCTTTTTTTATTGCCTGCTTCCTAAAGAAAAAGAACTGTGGGATTGTGCACACCTTTTCATCTGATGTACCTGTAATGTATTTATCTGATATAAAATAAAAGTTTAATTAGGCTTTAAATGTATATGCTTTTAAATAGATGCCATATATGTGTTTTAAATTACTATTTACATAAAGGTAGCACTGGCAGCCCCCTTAAGCTGCTCTACAGGATGTTGCATCTATGGCCGATTGTTGTTCATGGCCTTGATGGACAGTGCACAGAGTAAGAAGGACTGTGATTGGCTGCTGCTACTGTCCACCCTTGTGACTGTGCTTGAGACTTCACCCACAGAATGGACAAAATGACTCTGGGGACCCAGAGAGGAGAGTGGGGTGCCTGGAGGTGCTGCTTTTTGAGTCAGGACAGTGACACTGGGAGTCTGGAGCAAGGGGGGACACAGTCTAGGGCAGCCTTTCTCAACCTCTTCAAGACAGAGGGACCCTTGAAATAACTTTCCGGTCTCAGAGAACCCCTGCTAAAAATGATTCATGATACGTTAGTGTGATGGTCAGTGTGAGGACTGCTCCTTATACTTGTGGACATTGAGAAGAATTACCCCCTTACAGATAGCTTAAAAGATTAATGGTGTGAGTGGGAAATGATCTGAGAGGAAGAAATTGCTCATTACTCAGGGAACCCTTAGCAACGTCTGGAGGAACCAAAGGGTTCCATGGAACCCTGTTTGAGAAACCCTGCTTTATATAAATGTAGTACTAGCTAGTGGCCCCTTTAAGCTGCTTAACAGGACGTTGCATCTATTGCTGATTGTTGTTCCCTGGCCTTGATGGACATTGCATGGAGGAAGAAGGACTGTGACTGTCTTCTGCTGCAGCCTAGGACTGTGTTTGCCCCTAGCAAAAGGGGCAGAAGGCTTCCTGTTGTCCAGAATTGTGGCTGCGCTCAAGACTTTACCCACAGAGGGGCTCTGGGGATCCAGAGAGGAGAGTGGGGTAGCTGGAGGTGCTTGTTGAGTTACAACAGTGCAACTGGGAGTCTGGGGGAAAATTTTGGGGAGAAGGGGGGGCACAGTTCAGGGCAGGGGTCTCCACACTTTCTAAAAACTAAGGGCCAGTTTACTTTCCTTCACTCTTTAGGGGGGCCGGACTGTAGCCATTAGGAGTAGAAAATGTCCTTGGATCAGTGAGAGTAAACCGTGCATCTTTAGCTTTAGGGGTAGGAATAGTGCACTATCCTTGGTGCCAGTGGAAAGAATAATGCCCCATCCTTGGTGTCAATAGGGTACAGTCTAGGGCAGCCTTTCCCAACCTTTTCAAGACACAGGAACCTTTGAAATAACTTTCCGGTCTCAGAAAACCCCTGCTAAAATTTACTATATCTACAACTCCTGATACATTAGTGTGATGGTCAGTGGGAAGAATGCTCCTTACACTTGTGGTCATTGGTAAGAATTACCCCCTTATAGAAAAAAGAAAAAGATCAATGGTGTGAGTGGGAACTTATCTGAGAGGTAGAAATTGCCCATTGCTCAGGGAACCCCTAGCAACCTCTAGAGAAGCTCTAGGGTTTCATGGAACCCTGACTAAAAAAACCTGCTTTACTGTATATAAATGTAGCACTAGCTGGTGGCCCCTTTAAGCTGCTCAACAGGACGTTGCATCTATTGCTGATTGTTGTTCCCTGGCCTTGATGGACAACGCATGGAGGAAGGAGGACTGATTGGGTGCTGCTGCAGCCTAGGATTGTGTTGGCACCTAGCAAAAGGGGCAGAAGGCTTCCTGTTGTCCACCATTGTGGCTGCACTTGAGACTTCACCCACAGAATGGCTCTGAGGACCCAGAGAGGAGAGTGGGGTGCCTGGAGGTGCTTGTTGTGTTAGAACAGTGCCACTTTCTAAAAAACAAAATTTGTTTCCAAAAAAACAAAATGCGAGTTTACTTTCCTTCACACTTTGGGGGCATTGGACTGTGGCCATTAGGAGTAGAAATGGTCCTGGAGTCAGTGAGAGTAAACTGTGCATCTCTAGCTTTAGGGGGAGGAATAGTGCCCCATCGTTAATGTCAGTGGTAGGAATAGTGCTCCATTGTTGGTGTCAATGGGGGGCACAGTCTAGGGCAGCCTTTTCAACCCTTTCAAGACAGAGTAACCCCTAAAATAACTTTCCGGTCTCAGGGAACCCCTGCTAAAAATGACTGTATCTACAACTCCTGATACATTAGTGTGATAGTCAGTGGGAAGAATGCTCCTTACACTTGTGGTCATTGGTAAGAATTACCCCCTTATAGAAAAAAGAAAAAGATCAATGGTGTGAGTGGGAACTTATCTGAGAGGTAGAAATTGCCCATTGCTCAGGGAACCCCTAGCAACCTCTAGAGAAGCTCTAGGGTTTCATGGAACCCTGACTAAAAAAACCTGCTTTACTGTATATAAATGTAGCACTAGCTGGTGGCCCCTTTAAGCTGCTCAACAGGACGTTGCATCTATTGCTGATTGTTGTTCCCTGGCCTTGATGGACAACGCATGGAGGAAGGAGGACTGATTGGGTGCTGCTGCAGCCTAGGATTGTGTTGGCACCTAGCAAAAGGGGCAGAAGGCTTCCTGTTGTCCACCATTGTGGCTGCACTTGAGACTTCACCCACAGAATGGCTCTGAGGACCCAGAGAGGAGAGTGGGGTGCCTGGAGGTGCTTGTTGTGTTAGAACAGTGCCACTTTCTAAAAAACAAAATTTGTTTCCAAAAAAACAAAATGCGAATTTACTTTCCTTCACACTTTGGGGGCATTGGACTGTGGCCATTAGGAGTAGAAATGGTCCTGGAGTCAGTGAGAGTAAACTGTGCATCTCTAGCTTTAGGGGGAGGAATAGTGCCCCATCGTTAATGTCAGTGGTAGGAATAGTGCTCCATTGTTGGTGTCAATGGGGGGCACAGTCTAGGGCAGCCTTTTCAACCCTTTCAAGACAGAGTAACCCCTAAAATAACTTTCCGGTCTCAGGGAACCCCTGCTAAAATGACTGTATCTACAACTCCTGATACATTAGTGTGATGGTCAGTGGGAAGAATGTTCCTTACACGTGTGGTCATTGGGAAGAATTACCCCCTTACAGATACAATGGTATCTGATGAATGATCAATGGTGTAAGTGGGAACTTATCTGGGAGGCAGAAATTGCTCATTGCTCAGGGAACCCCTAGCAACCTCTTGAGGAGCCCTAGGGTTCCATGGAACCCTGGTTGAGAAACCCTGCTTTATATGAATTTAGCACTGGCTGGTGGCTCCTTTAAGCTGCTCAACAGGACATTGCACCTATTGCAGATTGTTGTTTCCTGTCCTTGATTGACAACACATGGAGAAAGAAGGACTGTGATTGACTCCTGCTGAAACCTAGGACTGTGTTTGCTCCAAGCAACAGGGGCAGAAGGACAATTATGGCTGTGCTTGAGACTTCGACCACAGAGCAGCTCTGGGGACCCAGAGAGGAGAGGTGCTTGTTGAGTTAGGACAGTGCCAATGGGAGGCTGGGGAAAATTGTGAGGGGGGGGGAGCAGCACAGTTTAGGCCAGGGGTCTCCAAACTTTCTAAACAAAGGGTCAGTTTACTTAACTTCACACTTTAGGGAGGCTAGACTGTAGCCATTAGAAGTAGAAATTGTCCTGAAGTCAGTGATAGTAAACTATAGTGCCCCATCCTTGGTGTCAATAGGGGAAACTGCAAAGTGCAGTTGCTCCAGAGGTTAGTAAATGTGATAAAGCTTCACTTTACAAAGAATACCCAATCACATGTAAGGAAAAAAAAAACAGCATTTTTGCTTGAACACGATTGGATGATGGGAGTCAGCAAAGATCTCTCTCATTCACTAAGTTCTGGAGCAACTGCATTTGCAAAAGTACACTGTCAGTAACTGGAATTATGCCCCATTGTTGGTGTCAGTGGGAGGAATAGTGGTTTGCATCAGTGGGAGGAAAATTTCCCCAAGGGCTGGATGATGGAAAGAAAATGGCCAGATCAGGCCCCTGGGCTGAAGTTTAGAGACCACTGGTCAAGGGCATTAGCCTATGAAAAGAGTTTAGAGGGCTGCAAGTTATTACAGCCTGCAGGTGCTTTGAGTGTTAAAAGTGGGGAGCCCTGGAAGGAACTGGGTTGTAAATAGAGTTATTTTGACCACCCCCCTTCCTTAACCAACACTATAAAAAGAGTTCTGGCTTTAAATATACATGATACTTTTATTTGTTTTTAGAACTTTACTCCATTCTTATAATCAATGTTTTATAATGCAGTTGCAGTAAAACCTTGGATTGAGAGTAACTTGGTCTGAGAGTGTTTAGTAGACAAGCAAAATGTTTTTTTTTACATTTTGACATGATAAACGAGCGATGTCTTGATATACAAGTAGCGTCATGTCACAACTGGGTATAAAAGAGAAGAGAGGCGCCTCTAAGTGTAGCAATATGGTTACATTTAATGAAGGTACAACATTTAGCAACATGGTTGATGAATAAAAGAGGCATATCTAAGTATGCAGGCATTCAGGACAAAGCTGTCCACATAGACCAGGCATGTCCAAAGTCCGGCCCGCGGGCCAATCGCGGCTCGTGTTCCGGTTTCGGACAGCCCGCCTGGTAATTTTGACATATATATCTTTTGTGGCCCCCAACGAATCCCCGAGTGTTGGGGGCCACAAAAGATATAAATTCTGTCTGCCTTGGAGGGGACGGGACGAGTGCCGTACAGGATACAGGAGTATTTCCTGTTTACACGGCGTCCTGTGTAAAAGGAAGTCCCGTCTCCTGCGCTGCCATTGGACAACTGTTCTGTCCATCATAGGAGGCGGAAATTTCAATTAAAGAGGCAGCCGAGAAAACAGGAGTTTCTTCTGTTTGTCTGTCGGCGCTCGTCCCACCCTCTCCCTGTCTCCTCAAGGCTGCAGATGGACATGAATCAGGCTGCACTGACGGCAATGGTGAGTCTGCATTCACTGCAATGGTGAGTCTGCATTAATGGCAATGTGGGTGCTGCATTAATGGCAATGTGGGTGCTGCATTAATGGCAATGGAGTGGGTGCTGCATTCATGGCAATGGAGTGGTTGCTGCATTCATGACAGTGGAGTGGGTGCTGCATTCATGGCAATATGGTGGGTGCTGCATTCATGGTAATACGGTGGGTGCTGCATTCATGGCAATACGGTGGGTGCTGCATTCATGGCAATGGAGTGGGTGCTGCATTCATGGCAATACGGTGGGTGCTGCATTCATGGCAATACGGTGGGTGCCAGTATTGTAACTAACGGTGTTTAAATAAACGGCGTTAGGTAACATAGCCACTTTTTGGGGTAACGAGTAATCCAACTGATTACTCTTACCCTCGTGGCACCGCCGTTCCCATTACTTGGGCGGCGTTACCCCAATTACATCTACTCGCCGCAGCCACCGCGAGTAGATGTAATGTGTAAAACTAACTAACTGCAAGCCGCCGTCTGCCTACCTGAACAGCATGTCATGCAGACAGACAGCGGACATTGCAGTTTTTGTCGTCTGTGATAGGCGGAACACTCAATTTCACAGCAGGCAGTGTTCCGCCTATCACGGATATCCTCTCATCCTCGTCTGTGTTATGAGAATGATCGGATGTCTGTGATAGGCGGAACACAGAATGCTGGGAAATTGAGTGTTCCGCCTATCACAGACGACGAGGACTCGGGAGGCGCGGCTTTTGAATACTGTGGAATGGCCGCCAGGATGCGGCCGATCAGGTAGGGGGCTAGGGGCACAACACTGCACAGTAATTGAAGCACGGGCACAGTGAGGCATTTGGCACAGTGAGGCATTGGGCACAGTGAGACACGGGCACAGTGAGGCATAGGACACAGTGAGGCATTGGGCACAGTGAGACACGGGCACAGTGAGGCATTGGGCACAGTGAGGCATTGGGCACAGTGAGACACGAGCACAATGAGGCATTGGGCACAGTGAGACAGGGGCACAGTGAGGCATTGGGCACAGTGAAACACGGGCACAGTGAGGCATTGGGCACAGTGAGGCATTGGGCACAGTGAGGCACGGGCACAGTGAGACACGGGCACAGTGAGGCATTGGGCACAGTGAAGCACGGGCACAGTGAGACACGGGCACAGTGAGACACGGGCACAGTGAGGCATTGGGCACAGTGAGACACGGGCACAGTGAGACACGGGCACAGTGAAGCATGGGCATAGTGAGGCACGGGCACATAACCAATATTATTTATTGTTATCCCTCCTATTATTTTATACACTGAAAAAATTACATATATATCATCCTTCTACCGCCCCGCCCCCGCACCATGTATATATAATATAACCAATATAGTTACTTTGCTGAGTAACTAATTACTTTTTCAATGTAGTAACTGAGTGAGTAACTCCATTACTTTTTGGAAGAAGTAATTTGTAACTGTAACTAATTACTTTTTTAATGTAAGATGAACAACACTGGTGGGTGCTGCATTAATGGAAATGGAGTGGGTGTTGCATTAATGGCAATGGAGTGGGTGCTGCATTCATGGCAATGGAGTGGGTGCTGCATTCATAGCAATACGGTGGGTGCTGCATTCATAGCAGTACGGTGGGTGCTGCATTCATGGCACTTGTGAGGCTGCAGATGGGCACTGATTAGACTGCATTGATGGGCACTGCCCCTTATTTTGCTTCACAGTTCTTTATTTAAAATGTAAGATTTCTTCCTGAAACTTCCTTTTTAAAGTTAAGGTGCGTGTTTTAAGCCGATAAATCCGGTATATCCAAATAACACGCCCAAGCTCATCTCTTCACCACACACAGCCACAAGGGCAAGAGAATTCTTGTTGGGCGGTGTAATAGTGCTCGAACGAACACACTTAGACCGAATTTTAATGATTTAAAGAATGTCAGGCAAAATGGTCGGCCCTCAAGCATTTTCACTTCATCAAGTCTGGCCACCTTTGAAAAAATTTTGGACACCCCTGACATAGACCTTCCTCACTGCCATCGGCATCATCCCCTCCACGCTGCGCTCCACAAGCACTTCAAGCCTCACTTTCAGATCGCTCTACTGCAGGGTAGTAATCCCAGTCACGATTGCAGACTGACAGCGGTGAGAGGCGGCGGTGCAGAGGATGGTCCATGTGGACAACTTTACTCCGGATGCCTGCATACTTAGATGTGCCTGTTTTAAAAATCAACCATGTGAGTTACTAAATGTTGTACCTTCATTAAATGTAACCATATTACTACACTTAGAGACCACTCTCTCAGTGGCGGCCGCTCATACGGGACGCAGGGGCATCGCCCCCCTAATCCATGCACCCGACCCCTAATCTACATGCAGGGCGCTGGACGCATGGATTTCAATGGGTTTTTTTTTTTTTAAGCTCATGACTAGTTAATTGGCTTCAAAAAGGGTGGGCTCTGCGCTCCGAGCCCACCCAGTTGTGTGACATTAGAAAATTAATATTCGCTAATTTCTGCCTGTTTCTCTTCCCGGCCAATCAGGCCCTGAGACCTGATTGGCCGGGAGCCATAAGACCTGATTGGCTGCGAGTCCTAAGTCCTGATTGGCCAGGAGGAAAAGTGACCGCCGGGACTTGGGAGGGGACACAGGGGGGAAAGCCGCCGAAGCCACGACCTGGATGGGGTAAGTGCGGGGGTAGCAGGGGGGCCATGGCGGGTGACTGGCGGGGGCAACGAACGAATGAGCGAAGTGGCGATCGATCGAGCGATTGGGAGAGAAGCAGCGATCAATCGATCCAGCACCGGGGGGGTTGGATGTGGTTGGCTGGCTGGGGGGTAGTTGACTGGCTGGGGAGTGGCTGGCTGAGTGGGGACAGTGGGCCGCCCCCCCAAGATAATCGAGCACCAGCCGCCACTGGCCTCTCTTCTCTTTTATACTCTGGAGCTTCTGCTGGATTTTGCTTCTAATCCCCTTGTGGAGGCTTCCATTTGTGGATGGACATTTTATGGTTACACAACCTATCACATTGCTATAAAGTTTTTATATGGACTATAAACTGAAGGACTTATGAATAAATGGTTGTGAAACGAATCATATGAGTTTCCATTTTTTCTTATGGGGAAATTTGCTTTGATATACAAGTTCTTTGGATTACAAGCATGTTTCCGGAACAAATTATGCTCGCAATCCAAGGTTTTACTGTATTTGTTTATTTAGGCATGTCATGTGCTTGAGCGTTCATTTATTCCATTGGCCAGAATATTAATTTATTCTGGCCACTGGAACGAATGAACGACCAATCACTTGATGCGCCTAGCGCAAAAAGGCATTTAAATGCTTTTAGGTGCATCAAACTTTTTTTGATGCTGAAGCACTCCTTTCCTGAATGGGATTTCCCTGGTGCAGTGCACCCCACCTAGGAGCTGCTGGTGAATAGGAATCCCCCACCCTGCACAGCCAGGCACACTGGATCTTCACAGGCTCCCAGAGTCAAGAAACAGTCCAGTGCTTGTTTTTGTATTTTTGTTTAGAAGATAAAATTTGGATAGGGTATAGGGATGTTATGGGATGGCCTTTTGACTTAGAATAACTCTTCAGGGACAACTTTCATATATACACTCCACCGCTTCCTCCAGCTTGCCTACAGAAATCCTAGCTGACATGCTGATAATTAATCTGACAAAAAGGCAACAGTCAGATCTTGCAGCAGAAGCCCTTTACAGGTAGGGACCCCAGGCCCCTTGGATTGTGTAGCAAATACAGTGTCCAGCTTACTTTCCTGTGGCTGCTGATCCCAGCACCACCTCTTCGGGTACTGCCAGCCCTCCTGGCTGCAGCTGCCACGTGCACTAGCCCACTTGGCTACTTCTCCACAGTCCTTCCAAACTGCACACTCAGATGACTTCTCCTGGAGATCTCCTGAACATACTGACTCCCTCCCGCTGTCCTCACACTTGCTCCAATGCATCCAGGACAGGACTCCTCCATGTGTTGTTAGAGGATCCCTTCAACACCCGAGCCCCAGGCCCGAGGTCACCCAACCCTATACTAGGGGGCATCCTCAAGGGCCACCGACAGCCTTCTCAGCACTCTGTCTCCATCTTCCACCCGACTACCCCGGGCATGGCTCCAGAGTATTTAAAGTGGAGTTCCGCCCATTTAAATGTCAGCAGCTACAAAAAGTGTGGCTGCTGACTTTTAATAATCAGACACTCACCTGTCCCACGGTCCAGCGATGCGGGTGCAGGAAGCCTCGCTCCTATCCCCCTCCTCTCTGCGGTGCCGGAATTTTAACTGTGGGCCACACACAGTTGTGCACTGTGAATGGCCGAGCAATCTACTGGAAACTATGACATGCCCCAGAAGATTTCAGGGAGGGGGGTAGGTGATCTTCCTTCCAGCGCCGCGGCGCCAGGGGAGGAAGTGGGAGCTGGTTACCTCTAAAAACAGGGTACCCGCTCCCCCCTAAAAAAATGTGGCATGTCAGGGGGTCACCAACACTTAAAGCAGAAGTTCCATTTTTGGGTGGAACTCCGCTTTAAGAGGTGTCCGCACCTGCCAACCCAATTTCCTGGGGTTTGGCTGGCTCCTAAATACTCCAGGCAGCTCCTCCTAACCTCCCACCCAGTGGCGGCCCGTTCATACGGGGCATAGGGGCACTACCCCCTAATCCATGCGCCTGGCCCCTAATCTATATGCAGGGCGCCGGACGCATGGATTTCAATGTTTTTTTTTATTTAGAACCACTTGATTAGAGCCTGAGGCTTTAAAAATGGTGCTTCAAAAAAGGGTGTCACTTGTGTGACAATAGCTAATTAATATTCGCTATTGACTTCCTGATTCTCCTCCGGGCCTATCAGAAAGCGGGACCCGATCCTAAGACACGATTTGCCAAGAGGAAAATCGCTCGTATTGGAGGAGTAGAGGAGGAGGAGATGCAGGGGAAGCCACCATGAAGCCAATGGGAAAAAGACACCGGGTGAAGCCACCATCTCCCGCCCGGAGGAAGCGCTGCCCGCGACCTAGGTCAGGTAAGTGTGGGGCTGCTGACCGATGGGGGGGGGGGGGTGTGGGTGATCCATCCGACCGGGGGGAGTGTGCGGGTATAGCACCGGCCGCCTCTCTTCCCAACCATTCTTCTGGAAGCTTCTCCAAGGTTTCAGTAAGTAGGAGGAGATACCAGAGGTGCTGCCTAAAAGGTCATCCAGCCCCCCTGAGTCACTCAGCCCTCACTCAGATTCAACCCAGGCTTGGCTGCCAGCCAAGCCAAATTTACCTACACTACAGCTTACAACTAGCACACTAAGCTAAAAGGATGCAACACGTTTTTTTGGGGGGTTTTTTCTGCCCCTAATTGCCTATGCATGGACATGTAGGCTAACATTGAGGAGCATTTAGAGACAAACAAAAAAAAAAGCAAAACGCCTCCAAAAGCAGCGTTTTTAACACCCTGTGTGCATACGGCCTTAAAGTCAAAAATGTATTTGTTCTTTTTATCAACTTTGTGTTGGAGGCAAAATAATCATATTCCGTACACACTATTATGTGTTGTAGGGAGCTCATATAGCCAGGGAATGTCAGCCATTGGAGCACCGGAATTAGCCCCATCTACAATCATTATCAACTGATTCATCCTTGTCGCAAGGATTGATTTCAGACACTGTGTGGGAACATGTCAGCGGGTTTAACAAAAATACAATAAACAAGTTTTCACAATGCTGTATATCAATGGGTTACACTTGGCAAGACCGAACAGACCTTGAAGCCAAGCAATGCTTAACATATCCGGTGGCATTTTCTGGTGCAGGCCCATGTGACTACTTTTACATAGCTTGATGGCGGTCATAGAGTTCAAAGCTTTTAATCAAAAAAGATAAGTATACATGCAACAAGAGAACGATGAGGGCTTCCATTCAAGCACTTAAAGCGGAGGTTCACACAAAAAGTCATCCTCCACTTTACGGAACTCTCCCCCCCTCCGGTGTCACATTTGCCATCTTTCAGGGGGAGGGGGTGCAGATACCTGTATAAAACAGGTATTTGCACCACTTCCGGCTTCTGACTCCCGCGGGAGTCCCGCCCCTTCACGTCCCCCCCGCTGTCTTCTGGGAAACACACTGTTCCCAGGAGAGAGCAGGGACCAGTGACGGCGCGCCGCGATACTCGCGCATGCGCAGTAGGGAACTGGGCAGTGAAGCCTCAAGGCTTCACTTCCTGATTCCCTCACCGAGGATGGCGGCGGAAGCATCCGAGGACCGAGCGATTGCTCAGCCTCGTCTGCTGACATCGCGGGCGCGCTGGACAGGTAAGTGTCCATTTTTTAAAAGTCAGCAGCTGCAGTATTTGTAGCTGCTGGCTTTTTAAAAAAAATAAAAATCGGGTGAACTTCTGCTTTAAAGAATGATTTCATTAAATGTTTTCGTTGCCGAGATTCTTTTTCTTAACCACTTCACGCCCGGGCTATAAGCAAAAGACGTCCGCAAAGCGGTCGTCAATTGCTGATAGGACGTCCATGGACGTCCTCTTGTTTACTTCCGCGATGCGCGCCACCGCGGGCGCGCGTCGGGGAAAAACTGTGCCCGCCGTGTCAGGCGAGTGCCGATGCGCGTGCCTGGCGGCCGCGATGTCCGCCAGGTTCGAGCGATCGGCTGTCACAGAGCCAGGGACGTGGATCTCTGTGTGTAAACACAGAGATCCACGTCCTGTCGGGGAGAGGAGACGGATGCTGTGTCCCTTGTACATAGGGACAACCATCAGTCACCTCCCCCAGTCAGTCCCCTCCCCCCCACAGTAAGAACATCTAGCAGGGAACATATTAACCCCTTGATCGCCCCCTAGTGGTTAACCCCTTCCCTGCCAGTCACATTTATACAGTAATCAGTGCATATTTTTAGCACTGTTCGCTGTATAAATGTGAATGGTCCAAAAAATGTGTCAAAAGTGTCCGATGTGTCCGCCGTAATGTCACAGTCACAAAAAAAAAAATCGCAGATCGACGCCATTACTAGTAAAAAAATAAATTAAAAAATAATAAAAAAAAAATCATAATTCTATTCCCTATTTTGTAGGCGCTAAAACTTTTGCGCAAACCAATCACTATACGCCTATTGCGATTTTTTTTTTTACCTAAAATATGTAGAATACGTATCGGCCTAAACTGAGGAAAAAAATAGTTTTAAAAAAAAAAAAAAAATGGGATATTAATTATAGCAAAAATTAAAAAATAGTGTTTTTTTCAAAATTGTCGCTCTATTTTTGTTTATAGCGCAAAAAATAAAAACCGCAGAAATGATCAAAGACCACCAAAAGAAAGCTCTATTTGTGGGAAAAAAAGGACATCAATTTTGTTTGGGAGCCACGTCGCACGACCGCGCAATTGTCATTCAAAGCGTGACGGCGCTGAAACCTGAAATTTCGCCTGGGCAGGAAGGGGGTTATGTGCCCAGTTGTCAAGTGGTTAAATCTGACCTCCAACCTTACCTCTATTCTTGCACAGTTGTTCCGGCTCCTTTCTGGACTGAAATGACTTACTGTGATTTCACTGCACACTGTGAGCATGTGGGTGGGGCTTAGGCACCCAAATGGGGACAAGCGGAACTACACTCGCTAATGCCTGAACCCCAGGCTGGGAGCTATGGTCGTGAGACAGTCAACATTGAGGCAGGTCTCCTGGACTTAGAAGCGAGCTGCAATGACACTGTTAACTCCTTGCTCTCTGAGCTGACTCCGTTACCTGATGACACTTGCACACTCTTATGCTTAGAGGACATTACTCCCAAATGAGGTCAAATACATGGACAGAGGCCAGCATCAAAATCTACAAAAAGTATAGCACCAGCAATCACTTAAAAATAGAAGAAAAATTTGGGAGATATGGAACTTTATGGGTGCATTACAACATAGAAAACACTCGAGAATATATGTAAAAAAAATATATACAGAATTTTATTAAATGAACAATATCATAAAACCAATACATACAATGTATTAGACCATGACAATGATTTACTGTAGTCACATTCATGTTTTTTTATCACGTTTATTTTTTTTCTACATGTTTCCCCCTTAGGCTTTCTCAGGAAAGAACATGAAGAATAATTTATTAAATATGGAGACCTATAGTCAATCAACTTTAAATGTGCACAAGAAATGAAAAAACAAAAAATTAATACAACAAAAATGGACATATCATATATTATTTTACATACTGTATATGCCTGTAATTGCGCACATGGCAAGTAAACCCTAATGGAAATTAGGTTCCTACCTCTTTGACTAACTATAGGAACCTCAGTCAAAGAGGTAAGAACCTAATTTCCATTAGGGCTTACTTGCCATGTGCGCAATTATAGCCATATATGTAAAATAATATATATGTCCATTTTTGCTGTATTCATTTTTAGTTTTTTCGTTTCTTGTGCACATTTAAAGTTGATTGACTATAGGTCTCCATATTTAATAAATTAATCTTCACGTTCTTTCCTGAGGAAGCCACGCGGCGAAAACATGTAGAAAAAAAATGTGACTACAGTAAATCATTGTCTTCAATAGGATGTTTGCGCACACCTATGGCCATGATTGCATTGTATGTATTGGTTTTATGATATTGTTCATTTAATACAATTCTGGCAACAGTAGATCTATGTCATGTCACTAGGCAGAATGGGGAATCGTCTTGTTTGCATAGGCAGAATGCCTCTCTTCACCGCGATCGTGGGTCGTCGGCAGACCACGGGCACGCTCCCGCTATTCTCCTTGCACGGACCGAGGTACAGGTACGTCGATTCGTGCAGGATAGCCGACCTGCCGCAGCATATCTGCGTGAGCTGGTCAGCTAGTGGTCAAAGTTATCAGACTTGTTTATAGCCATTATTTTATTAATACAGTACTGTAATTGTATCTGATAATTACAGTACTAAACAGATGAACACTGCCACCATCAGGTTGGACTGGCATCTACAGAATGAAGGCCTATCTTGTCAATGAAGCCTCCAGCCTGCCTGTAATCTTTATGTCATAGCTGACACGGAGATCATATAATGTGGAACTACTCTTACTGGTTGGTGAACATCAGTAGGGACTGGAGCTATCAGGGACAGCTGCGATTAAAAGCTACCAGCTGGTTGGTGTCCCTCAAAGGAGGGAGTTTATTATTGTGGGAAATGTTAAAGTGGAATAAAAAAAAAAGAATATTATATGGTTTTTCTCTTGTTAGGCTTTCTTTTAGGCTTAAAAAGTATTTGCTGGAATTCAGCTTTAATATGTTAGTGAAGTCCTTCTAAATCTACTAGTGTATCTAACACTACCCTCCCCCAGGTTGCCGGTGCTGCTGTCTAAAGGTGTCTATGTTGCTCCTCCATCCATGGTGGAGCCACCTTAAGACAGGAAATGGGTTACTGACCAGATCATTGGGTAAAAATAAAAGGTAAAGCCAAAAAAATAAAAAAACAAATGCAGCCATCACATCTAAAGATTGGTAAACTGCAATATAGTGGACTACGAAACAATGGTGCCTGTCAGCACTAGAGGTCCCCTGAAGATGTTTGATTGCACGAAATGCGATGGAGTGAAGACGTTGGTGTTGATGTCACCCCGCTGCATGCTCTTTGTCAGCAATAGCTTTACATGTGAGCTACCACGGCTTTTAACCTGTCCCTTCATTTTATACTATGTGAATGCTGTGTATGTGATTCAGTTTTAAAAAAATACTACACTATTTTTGCATTTATTGGGTCCTGTGTGAGCTTTGTTTGCTGCAGCTGCTACTGACCCTGGGCATAATGCAGAGGAGCATATAGGGAGCATATGCACATATTTCTTGAAGTGACCCTTACCTGGGATAACAGGCTAAAGTTGCTACATGTGTTGTTGCTTTACCGCTGGTGAGTGTTCACTTCAAGTTGGGTGGTAAGAGACACTAGGTAGGATGGGATTTTAGAGGTGCTCCTTTATTTGTACAAAGGTTAAAAAACAAATACATATAAACAGATTTGCATATACACTATATTACCAAAAGTAATAGTAAAGAAAACTACTGCGCATGTCAAAAATTACAAAAATTGTTAAATTAAATAACTGCTGCTGCAACTGAAAATGTGGATACACACAATAACAAATACTAAAAGAAAAAAGGCAGTTGCGCTGCAAAAAATGACAACACATATGATATATGAGATGCTATCTTAATATAAATATAGTGAAAAAAATGACCAAAAAGGTCTGCATTAAAAAGGAAATAACTAGTATGTGACAGTCTGAGGTAATCCTTAAAATGTCCACATTGCAATACTGAAAGGCAGGAGTGACCATATGTAAAGTTCCACAGTAACACTATAGAAGGTAGACAATCTCTCATGCAGGTGGATAATTGTGACTCCACACTCTTAGACACCAAAGAAGAAAGTGCAATGATGATAAAAGCAAAGATCCTCCACCTCGGATATCAGATCCGCTTACCAGCTCATGTGGATCTCAGTGAAAGAGATCACAAACGCTTGTGGCTTTATTCCCCCGCCAAGGGTCTTTACACTGTAGATCAGCATACAAGATGTATTCCTCCTCAACACTCTGGCTCCTCAATACACTCCCGGGAGTATGATCCCCAAAAAGACATATATAAGGGCCACAATAGTGAAGTACGTAATAAAATTTATTATATAAACGAAAAGATTGCACTTACAGTTCCAATGTAAGATAAAAGCAGTTTTTATAAAATTCAAGCCGGCCGGCTCTTACTATCCACTCGTTCCTTCCGGGATAGCGCTGTATAGTCGGTGACGTCAGCCCGCCGTTCCTCCCTACGCCGTTTCGTCAGAGATGACGTCTTCCAGGGGCACGAGCGGCCCAGATCATATAATAAGGCAACCAATACAAATATGAAGTCGCATCAGAAACTCAAACCAAATGCTGCAATGAGGTTACCAGAGGTTTACCTAGAATTCAGTGCTGGTTTACATGTTGCCCCATAGATCAGGACTAACTACATGAACAAAGGTGAAACAAAAGTATCTCAATTAACCATTGTCGATGAACGCATTGACGTCAGTGTCAATGTTAAGGCCATAAGGGCTATAACATCGTACACGGTATATCCAGGCCATTTCGAGCCTGGACAACTCTCTGACTAATGAGCTACCCCTCCAGTGAGGCTCAAATTTGTCAATCCCTAAAAATAGGGTGTTAGCTGGATTGCGATCATGATGTGTGTCATAATGTTTGGAAACAGAGTGGTATTGGAAACCCGTTTTGATATTAGTGATGTGCTCACCTAACCTGACCTGCATCGTCCTTTTGGTCCTGCCAATATACTGAAGTCCACACGGGCATTGTAATAAATAAACTATGCCCGTTGAACTACACGTAATGAATGGCTATTATACATATTCACCATCTAGTATGTTTTTTAGCACTGATTGGACAATATTTGGTTAGTATTAGGGTGTCCATTGGTGGAATATCAGCCGTTCCATTAACTGACATTACCAATATTGTTCATACTATAATATTATTCTGCACGACAATCTGATATGCATTGCTGTTTGTTTTTTTAGATGGCATTTGTGTATTCAATTTTTATTAAGTCAATATTCCTGGCACACCTATGGGTTTGTCTTTAGAGTATTGATTATATTGTATTCAATAGCAGCCTTTATGACTGCTTTGTATGCCGTAATACTAGCGTTGGTTCTACCAGTAATATGGTGAGAATGGTGAAGTATGGGCTATTTTCCCCTTTCAAAGATGGCGGATTGAGACAGGGTTTCCCGGAGTTCAGAGCTGGGCGTGCCTTTTGATTTTAGGTTGGATATATAGCGGTGAGTCAGCACGCCGCTCGTGCCCCTGGAAGACGTCATCTCTGACGAAGCGGCGTAGGGAGGAACGGCGTGCTGACGTCACCGACTATACAACGCTAACCCGGAAGAAACGAGTGGATAGTAAGAGCCGGCCGGCTTGAATTTGATAAAAACTGCTTTTATCTTACATTGGAATTATAAGTGCAATCTTTTCGTTTATATAATAAATTTTATTACGTACTTCACTATTGTGGCCCTTATATATGTCTTTTTGGGGATCATACTCCCGGGAGTGTATTGAGGAGCCAGAGTGTTGAGGAGGAATACATCTTGTATGCTGATCTACAGTGTAAAGACCCTTGGCGGGGGAATAAAGCCACAAGCGTTTGTGATCTCATTCACTGAGATCCACATGAGCTGGTAAGCCGATCTGATATCTGAGGTGGAGGATCTTTGCTTTTATCATCATTGCACTTTCTTCTTTGGTGTCTAAGAGTGTGGAGTCACGATTATCTACCTGCATGAGAGATTGTCTACCTTCTATAGTGTTACTGTGGAACTTTACATATGGTCACTCCTGCCTTTCAGTATTGCAATGTGGACATTTTAAGGATTACCTCAGACTGTCACATACTAGTTATTTCCTTTTTAATGCAGACCTTTTTGGTCATTTTTTTCCACTATATTTATATTAAGATAGCATCTCATATATTATATGTGTTGTCATTTTTTGCAGCGCAACTGCCATATTACCAAAAGTATTGGGACACCTGCCTTTACACGCACATGAACTTTAACGCCATCCCAGTCTTAATTCGTAGGGTTCAATATTACGTTGGCCAACCCTTTGCAGCTATAACAGCTTCAACTCTTCTGGGAAGGCTGTCCACAAGGTTTAGGAGTTTGTCTATGGGAATGTTTGACCATTCTTCCAGAAGAGGTCAGGCACTGATGTGCCCCAGAAGGCCTGGCTCGTAGTCCTCGCTCAAATTCATCCCAAAGGTGTACTATCGGGTTGAGGTCAAGACTCTGTGCAGGCCAGCCAAGTTCCTCCACCCCAAACTCGCTCATCCATGTCTTTATGGACCTTGGTTTGTGCACTGGTATGCAGTCATGTTGGAACAGGAAGGAGCCATCCCCAAACTGTTCCCACAAAGTTGGGAGAATGAAATTGTCCAAAATGTCTTGGTATGCTGATTCCTTAAGAGTTCCCTTCACTGGAACTGAGGGGCCAAGCCCAACCCATGAAAAACAACCCCCCACCATAATCCCCCCTCCATCAAATAATTTGGATCAGTCCACAAAGACAAGGTCCATGAAGACATGGATGAGCGAGTTTGGGGTGGAGGTCAAATATTCCCAAAGACACACTCCTAAACCTTGTGGACAGCCTTTCTAGAATAGTTGAAGATGTTATAACTGCAAAGAAGGGGGGGGGCAACCCAATATTGAATCCTACGGACCAAGACTGGGATGCCATTAAAGTTCATGTGCGTGTAAAGGCAGGCGTCCCAATACTTTTGGTAATATAGTGTATGTGACAACATTTTCGCCAAACCCCAAATGAGGTGGTGGCTGGTGATCTGCTCATATACCAGATGACTGGTTGGCTGGCAGTTCAGATCAGTTGGTAGATGATTTATTTATTTGCATGTCACCCATTCACACAGGGGCGACTCGTCAGGCGACTCAGCCGCCTGACAAGTCGCGTCCCGTTCTGTACAATGGAACCGTTCCAATAGGAGCGACTGAAGTCGCTCCGACTTAGAAAAAGGTTCCTGTACTACTTCAAGACGACTTCAGGGCGACTTCCATTGACTTCAATACAGAAGTCATTTTTGAAGTCACCTTTGAAGTCGTCTTCAGATCGCCCTGCACTTGTCGCGGGACAAGTCGTGCCACCCTTGTGTGAATGGGCTCTTATGGACTTTCATCAACTTTTGTGTTGCACTTTGTGTTACACTATAAAATAAAATATTTGATTTATTTGCACTTTAGATAGGAGATGACACTAACTATGATATTTATATTATGATTGATTTTTTCTGTTTTATTTATTTATGGCAATTTGTGGTGCTGCAGAGGTTCACAATTTTTGGGATCTTGTAGGGCTTGTTTATCAAACTGTGCTGCAACCTCTTATATTACAGTGCAGACTAGATTTTTGGAAATTGTGCAATATATAAAAAAAATATATTAAAAATAGTTTCTGAGTTTAATATGGCTTTAACCGCTTCAGCCCCGGACCATTTCGCTGGCTAAAGACCAGGCCACTTTTTGCGATTCGGCACTGCGTCGCTTTAACTGACAATTGCGCGGTCGTGTGACGTGGCTCCCAAACAAAATTTACATCCTTTTTTTCCCACAAATAGAGCTTTCTTTTGGTGGTAGTTGATCACCTCTGCGGTTTTAATTTTTTTGCGCTATAAACAAAAATAGAGCGAAAATTTTGAAAAAAAAGCAATATTTTTTACTTTTTGCAATAATAAATATCCTCAAAAAATATATAAAAAAACATTTTTTTCTATCCTCAGTTTAGGCCGATACATATTCTTCTACATATTTTTGGTAAAAAAAAATTGCAATAAGCGTTTATTGATTGGTTTGCGCAAAAGTTATAGCTTCTTCAAAATAGGGGGTCGTTTTATGGCATTTTTATTAATATATTTTTTTTACTAGTAATGGCGGCGATCTGCGATTTTTATCATGACTGCGGCTTTAGGGTGGACACATCGGACACTTTTGACACATTTTTGGGACCATTGTCATTTTTACAGTGATCAGTGCTATAAAAATGCACTGATTACTGTGAAAATTACACTGGCAGTGAAGGGATTAATCACTAGGTGGCGCTGAAGGGGTTAAGACAGTACTAGGTAGTGATACTTACCTTTAGGCGGCGTGGATACGAGTGACACGTCACCGATGACCATTCCCGATCACGAGGAACAGTTATCAGTGACATGTCACTATGCAGAACAGGGGTTTGCCTTGTTTACAAAGACATCCCCCTGTTCTGCCTTTGCTGACCGCAATCGTGGGCCGCCCGGGATCATCGAGTTCCCGTGACCCTCAGCACACTCATGAGGTATGAGGCGGGCGCACGTGTGTGGCCTCGGCGGCGGTGTGCCCGCTGGGCGGCAAATCTAAAGTGACGTACAGGTACGCCCATTTGCCTGCCCGTGCCATGTTGTCGTTGTACATCTGCGTGCGGCGGTCGGCAAGTGGTTAATATATAATGAAAGCTAAGTGTGTCTAAAAAGTTTGTGAATGGTCCAATATCTCAATGGCAACATAGGCCAGGTGTGCGTGTATGCACATGGCTATCCAGAGACACATTGAGATAAGCCACCTATCGTGGAGTACACATGACCATCAGAGTCAACCCGCTGCGGGCAGTGGAACATAGTCAGTGTGAGAGGTAGGTGTACAGTGCAATGGAGCAACGAGTCAACATCAAGTTCTGCAAAAAATTGGGGAAAAATGGTGGCGGAGATGCATGAAATGTTGGTGAAAGTGTACGGGATGGAAGCCGTGAGTAGAAAATGTGTTTACGACTGGTTCAAATGCTTTCCGACAGGAAGGAAATGACTGAGGATGAGCCACGTTCGGGTCGGCCATCGACAAGCAGAACCCCAGACAAGATCGAGCGAGTGTGACAAATGCTGGCAGGAGATCAGCAACTGACTCTACGACTAATGGTTGAGGAATTGGGCATTAGCAAGGACACGGTGCGCCCCATTGTCCACAAATGTAACCGGAAGATCTGTTCCCGGTTTATGCCGACAGACGAACAGAAAGCAAAACGGATGGAAACCTCTGGAGGTTTCATTACCATGTGTGATCAGGATCCATCCTTTCTAACATCCATTGTCACAGATGATGAGACCTGGTTGCTACCAGTTCCATCCGACATCCAAACGGCAATTGATAGAATGACGTTCACTGTCTTCCCCGTGACCCTAAAAGAGTCACCTGCAAAAGTCCAAGGTCAAGACAATGTTTTGCGGATGTGGCGGCAATCCAAGAATGTGCGACATCGGTTCTACGACCGATTCCTAAAGAGACCTTTGCTGACAGTTTCCAGAAGCTTTATGAATGTTGCCAAAAGTGTATTGTAAAGGATGGCAATTATTTTGAAGGCCAATAAAGTTAATTTATTTGTATCTTTTTTTTTTCTGATACCAATCACCTTAGACACACCTCGCATACATTTGTGTTTTCCTTTAACCACTTCCTGCCCGGCCTATTACAAAATGACAAAGTGGTTCAGATATCCTCACTGGATATGACGTCCAGCAGGATAACAGCCGCCGCGCGCCCGTGGGGGCGTGCTTTGCGGCGATTGGTGGCGGGGTGTGCCAGTCTGATACACCGCTACACCGATCTCGGTAAAGAGCCTCCGACGGAGGCTCTTTACCACGTGATCAGCCGCGTCCAATCACGGCTGATCACGATGTAAACAGGACGAGACGATGATCGGCTTTTCCTCACTCGTGTCTGACAGACGCGAGGAGAGCCAATCGGCTGCTCTCCTGACAGGGGGTCTGTGCTGATTGTTTATCAGCGCAACCCCCCAGGGATGCCCGCCCAGGACCACCAGGATGCCGCCGGGACCACCAGGGATGGCCACCACACTGGACTACCAGGTATGCCCCCCTAGACCACCAGGGAAATGCCAAACTGTGCCAGGCACCTGCCAATCAATACCCAGGCAGCTGCCAATCAGTGCCCATCCACAATGCCTGCCAGTGCCACTAGGGATGCCTATCAGTGCCATTTATCAGTGCCGCATATAATCAGTGTCCATCAGTGCCCAGCAGTGCCGCCTATCAGTGCCACCCATAAGTACCCATCATTGCTCTTGTTTCTCCTCGTTGAGTCCTTGGAAGTCTTTCCGCTGCAATCTGGACTCTAGGTTTGGTTAACTACCCCCCCCCCACCTGTGTGGGGGGGAGTTCTTGGTATCTGTCCCATGGGGCAACAAAGTTTCAAAGTTTTGTCGTTTTTTCTTCTCCTTTTTGGTTCAAGGTTACGCCTTTTTCAAAATTGATGCTCTTTTGAAGGATTTTCTTTTGCCTAAGAAGATGCGGCGGACACAGCCCTGTTCCAAGACTTCCATGTTGGAGGCCCCCTTGTGCCCATACTGGTCCCTTGACGTTGTTCAGGGTCCCCTGAGTTGTCATAATACCTCAGGTTCTCAATTAATGTTTTTCTTTTTTTTTCTGTGGAATATATACTTCCTCATCTGGTTTTGCCCTTTTAATTATATGCTCATACGTCAGTTCTGCTGGTCGAGGTCCCTTTTTTCCTGTTTTTTTCCTTTTTTCTTTTTTTTTCTTTTGTCTGTATTTTTTAGTTTACCTAAGGTATACTGGTACTTTTCAAGGTATAATACTAACGAGAGACTTTGTTTTGTTTCTGTATGTACACCACTAATTTTTCCAAGTAGTGCAAGAATATGTCCTTGTAATTTTTATTTGCAAACACGGGCTACTTTGTTACAACTGTGCTTATGTCTCTGAGAATTATGTCCTTTAATGTGAAGGGCCTGAACTCTGTTCAAAAGCGCTGGATTGCTTTGAAGGAGTTTAGATCCTCAGGAGCTGATATAGTCATGCTCCAGGAAACCCATTTTAAGGCTAATGGCTCTTTAAAATTTGCTTCTAGGTTATATCCCAACTCCTTTCTTGCCTCTGACTCCACTGGCAAGGCAGGAGTTGCTATTCTGATTAAGAAAACACGTCCCATCAGGGTCAAAGATTCATATTCTGACCCTCATGGTAGGTTCCTTCTCTTGGATTGTGATTATATGTCCTCCTCTTTTACCTTAGCTAACATCTATGCTCCTAATACCGGTCAGGTTGATTTTCTGACTAAGGTTTTAGATATGCCTCAGTGTCGCCCTCAACCCTTCATGATAGTGGGGGGGACTTCAATCTCGTCATGTCCCCTACTAGAGACAGGCTAACTATTCCTCTTGATACGCGGTCTAGAAAGGTAGTCTCCACAGCTAGATCCTTTCGTAGATGTATTAGATCCCATCAATTATTTGACTCATGGAGGATTAAACACCCCTCCGCTAAGCAGTATACTTTCTATTCCATGGCCCATAAAATGTTCTCTCGTTTGGATCATTTTTTTGTTTCAGCCCCACTCATCCCCCACATTACAGACTCAGACATATCCCCCATTACGTGGTCGGACCATGCCCCTATCACTTTGGATGTCCAAATGTCTCAAACCCCTTCTAGATCTTGTCACTGGCGGTTAAATGACCACCTTCTTCAATCTGAACCTTCCCGCACGACGTTAGCATCTGCACTGAAGGAGTTTTTCCTACTTAATTTAGGGTCAGTTGCGGATTTTTCCACGCTGTGGGAGGCACACAAAGCGGTTTTCCGTGGTGTGTGCATCGCGGAGGGTACTCGCCTGAAAAGGGATAGGAAAAGCCTCCTGAAATCCTTGACGGCTGCCCTTGGGTTGGCCGAGCGCAAACTTCTGTGCAAACCCACGGTGTCGAAACTCCGCACTGTTACAGTATGTCTTTCAGAGAACGAATTAAATCATTACATCAAGGTAAGGCCGCTAGATCTCTCCTATGGGCTAAACGAAAGTTTTATGAATTCTCCAACAAACCTCACAGGATGTTGGTCAATAAGCTCAGGCCACGCCCATTTCATTCCTTTCCAGATTTTTCTCCTCCGTGCGGATGGAACTAGGACCCACTGCCCTCTTGAGATGTCTAAGATATTTGGTAGCTTCTATCGGAAGCTATACAGTTGTCTTACACCCGAAAATCACTTTAATTTCACGCAAGATAAATTCAATGACTTCTTTACAGGCCTAAAACTCCCGAAAATTTCCACATCGAATCTGGCGGAACTGAATACTCCCATAACTACCGAGGAACTTCATAATGTACTTAAGGAACTCCCACTTCATAAATCCCCAGGCCCTGATGGACTCCCCTACTCATATTATAAAGCTTTTGAAGATATCTTGTCTCCTCATTTACTGTCCCTCTATGGTACCCTCCTTAACCACTTAACAACCACCTGCCGACAAATAACGTCGACAAGGTGGTTGCTTAACTCTGGGAGGACGTTATATAACGTCCTCCCAGAATCGCGCTCCCGCGCGCCCCCTGGGGCGCGCACACGGGAAACTCCGTGACCGCCGGGTCCAGAGGACCCGGCGGATCACGAATCGCGGTAAATCGCCGCTGATAGCGGCCGTTTACCACGTGATCGCTCCGTCAAATGACGGAGCAATCACTTGTAAACAGACCGGCGTCATTTGATGACGCCGGTTCCTCCCTCCCCTCTCTGTACCAATCGGTACAGTGTGAGAGGGGAGGGGGAGGGAGCGGATGGCAGCAGCAGCACTGTGGGCTGGATCTGTGACAATTGCAGTCACAGATCCAGCCATCCATCTATCCCTGCTCAGCCATCCCTGTGCTATACCCTGCCAATACTCTGCAATACACCCTGCCAATACTCTGCAAAATACCCTGCCAATACTCTGCAAAATACTCTGCAATACCCTGGTGCAATACTCTGCAATACCCTGGTGCAATACTCTGCAATACCCTGCAAAATACTCTGCAATACCCTGCAAAATACTCTGCAATACCCTGCAAAATACTCTGCAATACCCTGCAAAATACTCTGCAATACTCTGCAATACCCTGCGCAATACCCTGCAAAATACTCTGCAATACCCTGCGCAATACCCTGCAAAATACTCTGCAATACCCTGCAAAATACTCTGCAATACCCTGGTGCAATACTCTGCAATACTCTGGTGCAATACTCTGGTGCAATACTCTGGTGCAATACTCTGCAATACCCTGCGCAATACCCTGCACAATACTCTGCAATACCCTGCACAATACTCTGCAATACCCTGCACAATACTCTGCAATACCCTCCACAATACTCTGCAATACCCTCCACAATACTCTGCAATACCCTCCACAATACCCTGTGCAATACCCGTGCAATACCCTGCCATACACCGCAATACCCTGCCATAGTCCGCAATACTCCGCAATGCCCAGCAATACTCCGCAATGCCCGGCAATACTCCGCAATGCCCGGCAATACTCCGCAATGCCCGGCAATACTCTGCAATAACCACTTCCCGCCCTCTGGCCGTCATATGACGTCCTTGACTTTGTGCAGGGATATCTGAATGATGGGAGCAGCTACAGGCATCATTCAGATATTAGCTTTTTCAGCCGGCGATTCCCTACACCATAAGAACAATCATAGCGGCTGTTCCGCCGCTTGATCATTCTTACGGGAGGCGAGAGGGGATGTCCCCCCCCCCTGCCGCCCTCCGGTGCTTCTACCGACTCACCGCTACGATCAAAGCCAGGATTGTTGTTTTTTTTTTTTGTATTTTTTTCAGGCTTCCCAGCCTAGAGGTGAGATGTGGGGTCTTATTGACACCCCCCCCCCCCCCATATCTCACTGTAAAGAGGACCTGTCATGCCATATTCCTATTACAAGGGATGTTTACGTTCCTTGTAATAGGTATAAAAGTGATCAAAAAAATGTTTAGGGCGGAAAAACATGTCAAACTAAAATAAATAAAGTAAAATGAAGAATAAATTTTTATTTATTTTTTAAAGCGCCCCTGTCCCCGTGAGCTCGCATACAGAAGCGAACGCATACGTAAGTCCCGCCCACATATGAAAACGGTTTTCAAACCACACATGTGAGGTATCTCTGCGAACGTTAGAGCGAGAGCAATCATTTTGGCCCTAGACCTCCTCTGTAACTCAAAACATGTAACCAGTAAAAATATTTAAAGCGTCGCCTATGGGGATTTTTTAAGTAGCGAAGTTTGGCGCCATTCCACGAGTGTGTGCAATTTTTAAGGGCGACATGTTAGGTATCTATTTACTCGGCGTAACTTCATCTTTCACATTATGCAAAAACATTGGGCTAACTTTACTGTTTTTTTTTTTTTTTAAGCACAAAACATTTTTTTTCCGTAAAAAACGCGTTAAAAAAATTGCTGCGCAAATATCGTGCGAGATAAAAAGTTGCAACAACGACCATTATATTCTCTAAGGTCTTTGCTAAAAAAACATATATAATGTTTTGGGGTTCTATGTAATTTTCTAGCAAACAAATGATGATTTTTACATGTAGGAGAGAAATGTCAGAATTGGCCTGGGTGCTCCAGAACGCCTGAAGGTGCTCCCTGCATGTTGGGCCTCTCTATGTGGCCACGCTGTGTAAAAGTCTCACACATGTGGTATCGCCATACTCGGGAGTAATAGCAGAATGTGTTTTGGGGTGTAATTTGTGGAATGCATATGCTGTGTGTGAGAAATAACCTGCTAATATGACAATTTTGTGAAAAAAAAAAAAAGAGAAAAAAAAAATCTTGATTTTGCAAAGAATTGTGGGAAAAAATGACAACTTCAAAAAACTCACAATGCCTCTTTCTGAATACCTTGGAATGTCTTCTTTCCAAAAAGGGGTCATTTGGGGGGTATTTGTACTTTTCTGGCATGTTAGGGTCTCAAGAATTGAGATAGGCCGTCAGTACTTCAGGTGTGATCAATTTTCAGATATTGGCACCATAGCTTGTGGACTCTATAACTTTCACAAAGACCAAATAATATACACCAATTTGTACTTATTTTTACCAAAGATATGTAGCAGTATAAATTTTGGCCAAAATGTATGAAGAAAAAATAGTAATTTGCAAAATTTTATAACAGAAACGAAAAAAAAATCATTTTTTTACAAAATTTTCAGTCTTTTTTCTCTTATAGCGCAAAAAATAAAAAACCCAACAGTGATTAAATACCACCAAAAGAAAGCTCTATTTGTGTGAAAAAAAGGACAAAAATTTCATATGGGTACAGTGTTGTATGACTGAGTAATTGTCATTCAAAATGTGAGAGCACCGAAAGCTGAAAATTGGTCTGGTTATTAAGGGGGTTTAAGTGCCCAGTGGTCAAGTGGTTAAAGGACATCCTCCGCACTCTCAGTTTTCCCACTCCTATATCTCTGTAATACCTAAGCCGGGTAAGGACCCCTCTTCCCCTGACAACTATAGGCCTATAGCACTTTTAAATTCAGATTACAAGATTTTCACCAAAATCCTTGCGTCCAGATTATCCAAATATATCCCCAAATTGATTAATAGAGACCAGGTGGGCTTTGTCTCGGCGAGACATGCTGGCGATAATACTCGCCGCACGGTTGACTTGATTGATCTTTTGAACAGATCCTCACACCAAGCATTGGTTCTCAGCCTGGATGCGCAAAAAGCGTTTGACAGGCTGAGCTGGCCCTATATGTTCTCGACACTCCGGTTTTATGGTTTCAGGGGGCCTTTTCTAAATGCATTACACGCATTATACTCCCAAGTTACAGCACAAGTCCAGATGTCTTCTTTTCTGTCGCCCCGCTTCCCCATGTCCAATGGTACTCGCCAGGGTTGCCCTCTTTCCCCATTGCTTTTTATACTATGCTTGGAGCCCCTGGCTGAGGTCATCCGTTCCCATCAGGACATTCGTGGGGTTGTGATGCGACAGAGGGAATACAAACTTTCGCTATTTGCTGATGACATTCTGC